>CM043004.1:7188928-8468928 GCA_023678885.1 Pogostemon cablin | reverse complement strand
ATATGTCGTTCTCTTCACCCTACTCACGGTTAGGTGTGGCACATTAGGTTTAAAATAACTGAGATAACTTATATATGGGGTACAACAGGGACCAGGAGGAGAAATTAGAGTCGGGCCTCCATTAGGTTTAAGTATCCAAGTTTAGCTCAAAACTTATATTTAAGTCGAATAATAATAATATATTCCACTAAAATATTATTACTGCACTACTGTTCTAATCCTATAATTACGTTTGAGCTCCTTATTATGATCTCATTAGTCTCTTCTCATTTAAGAATACAATGCCCATTAATTAATTAAGTTACTGACCCATTAATTAATTAAGTTACTGACAACTCTATTAATTAATATTTCATCCTTGAGTAGTACCACTCAACCTCATTATTATGCCGGAATAAATCCACCAGTTGGGTTTACATGATAATCCTTATTAGCTCCTCAAGGGGACGTCATCAACCTATTTTATCGGACACAGATTCCTTCTACAATCAACAGCACACCATAGAGACAGCACTATTTCCCAACTCACCGAGCTTATTGATTTAATTACATGTAAATCTCACCCATCAATGAATTAAAGTAATACATATTGTCTTACGTGTCGAGGTTACTGTATAAAGATTAAGAGCACGAACATCCATAATAACAGAGATCAAGTTCTCCTATATAGTCAGTATAAGTTGAACGATCTTAAGCGGTTCTGCTCAATACACACAAAGTGCACTAATGTGATTAGTCAAGACAAACTAATACCAAATCACACTACAACCATCCCGATAGAGACTCCCGTCTATTTCGATTGTGAGCATCTGTTTATACTTTATAAGAAAACCGATAATATGATCTTCCGCGTGTTGTCGCATAATATATTATCTTCAGTATAAAGTAAGTGGACTATTGCATCGAACATATAAATAAATTATAAGACGCAATCACTTGATCAATGATTCTCTTTCAAATATTGTTAAAACATTATTTATACTAAAGCTAGGCTTTTAGTATACAATCCAACAATACATAGGCTACAGCAAGGACCAGGAGGAAAAATTAAAGTCGGGTCTCCATTGGACTTAAGTATCCAAGTTTATCCCAAAACTTATACTTAAGTCCAATAATAATAATATATTCCACTAAAATATTATTACTGCATGTCGTTCTAATCCCATAATTACGTTATGGGCTCCTTCTTATTATGAGCTCGTTAGTCTCCCCGCATTTAAGATATACAATGTTCATTAATTAATTTACTGACAACTCTATTAATTAATATTTCATCTGAGAGTAGTACCACTCAACCTTATTATCATGCCAGAATAAATTCACCTGCAGGGTTACATGATAATCCTTATGAGCTCCTCAAGGGGCATCATCAACCTATTTAATAAGACACTGATTCCTTCTATAATCAGCAGCATACCATAGAGACAGCACTATTTCCTAACTCACCGAGTTTGTTGATTTAATTACATGTAAATCTCACCCATTGATGAATCAAAGAAATACATACTGCTTTACGTGTCGAGCTAATTGTATAGGGATTAAGAGCACGAAAATCCATAATAACAAAGATCAAGTTCTCCTATATAGTCAGTATATATCGAACAATCTCAAGCGGTCCTGCTCAATACACACAAAGCGCACTAGTGTGATTTTATAGTCAAGACAAACTAATATCCAATCACACTACAACCATCCCAATAGAGAGTCTCCGTCTATCTCAGTTGTGAGCATCTGTTTATACTTTATAAGAAAACCGATAATATGATCTTTCGCGTGTTGTCACACAACATATTATCTACATTATAAAGTAAATGGATTATTGCATCGACATATAAATAAATTATAATACACAATCATTTGATCAATGATTCTCATTTCAAATATTGTTAAAACATTTTTCATACTAAAGCTAGGCTTTTAGTATACAATTCAATATACCAAACATCTCAACTCTCCACCACTTAAGTGTGAAAACAATAAGATCAAATATGGCTTTATTTTGGATCTAATTTTAGGCTATTTGGAAAGGGAAGGAAAATTTGGATAAGTGACTCAATCACTAGTAGAGAATTAAAGTTGAAGAATTTCTTCAGATTTTTCTTGCTTTCCTTTCGTTCAACTTGCTTTCTCCTTTCTTTCTTTCAGACAACTTTCCTTCTTCTTTGGCTTTCTTTTGTATGTTTTTTAATTGATTTCTCTTGAAAGTGAAAATCAGCATATTTTAGTATCCAATTTAACACTTTTTTATGGGAATTGTTTTCATATATTAGCACAAGTGCTTATATTAAATATATTTGAGAAAAAGATTTATTTGAGGTGTTTTAATGTGATTTAGGTTGAAAAAGGATCAAAAGTGCTAAGTTGGAGAAAAAGGAGAAACTTGTGCAAGAATGTTGAAAAAATACACATCCAACTTTTGTAATTTTTCTGTACTTTTATAGAAGTATAAACAAGGCATGTGATACACCGTTGGAAATTCACGGAAGAGAGGATCATTTTGGCGCAAGAATCACTCAAATTGGAGTTTGGATGTGGAAGTTATATGCGAAACAGTGAAACTGCACAAGTCTATTTGACCACCAGTTCAACCTCGACACCTCCCGTTGAGTCGAATGGGATCCCAGAAGGTTCAAGGACATGACTCTGATAATCGAGGTCCCGTTCGACCTTTGTTTGACCAAGGTTGCTCCCGTTCGACCAACCACTTTGGTAGAACAAGGTCCCTGGAGGTGTATCTGATCGTCGATGTTTTGTTCGACCATGAAGACCCCCGTTTGACAAAGACCCTCCCGTTTGACCAAGACCCTAAGGTTGAACGGACATGCAGAATACTCTAAATCTGTAATTCTACATCTCTAGTGTGTGTAAGTGGGTGTTTTGATGTTAAAAGCCCGTTAGAGGTCCATTGGAGAGTCTGCAAGTATAAAAGGACATTACTAGAAAGGTTACAAGAGAGACAACACCTCTACAAGGGATCACCCCCACACCATCCATATCCTATCTTCCTCCACATCCATCCCTTCCTCAATCCATCACTGTGAACATTTGTCTGTCGAATCAAGAAGGAGAATTAAGAAGATTTGAAAAGATGGAAGAAAGAAGGAAGAAGATCACTACACCTAGGGTTTTCCTAATTCTTTTCTTCTTATTTATGATTTTCCAAACTATGGGTAAGATCTATCCAACCCCCATGCGTGTTGCTTGTAACACCATGGGCTAGAACCTTTTTTGTAGTGCTAGGGTTTGAAGGTTTGAATGACTTAATTGAACTCTCTTTTAATACCCTGCCGAAACACTACTTTTGAATTATTTTATATCTAATTGGGCTTTTTGTGTATCTTCAACTGTTATATAGAGTTTGAATATATCTGGTTGTGGATTGAATACGTTCATTGTTGAACATGGTTGCATGCTATGAATCTAAGAGAGGGACCAATACTCCCGAGGTTTTATTAGAACTATTGAATATGAATGTTTGTTAATTGCATAAATTACGGGTTAATAAGCAGGACTAAAACTACAGCTCATTGAAAACCACGCCACTGTCATAAACTAAATAATCTCATACATGAAATAATTAAATGCTCACATACTTGGATTTTTAATCATGTTGATAAGACATCCTTCGATTCATTACACGTATCATATACTCCCTCCATCCGCCTTTAAGGGTGTCATTTGTTTTTTGCACGTGGATTAATGAGTATTATTAATTAATGTATAGTGGGTAGTTGTATTAGTGGAGGTGTGGGTCCCATTTTTTTGTTGTATTAGTGGGTGTGTGTGGGTCCCATATGTATAAAAAAGGAAATGAGACCCTTGGGGACGGACACCCAAAATGGAAAAATGATACTCTTAAAAGCGGACGGAGGGAGTAATTTGGTAGGGCACCTTTCGGTCCGTTACCCGTATAATGTCATTTGATAAGATATCACTATTCGTTATCCATAACATTGCTGAGGCACTATTACGGTCCAATATCTGTATTGCATATATCATATCTCATAATTTCATTCATGACATAAATTAACACATAATGTGAAAACTTAGTAAATAACAATACATAAATTCCTACCTTAAATCTTGTAGGATTGAACAATGGTGCAGAAATTTCAACGCGAATTCTTCTTAAAGCCTAGTAATTAAATGAATAATTATCAAAATTAATCCGACAATCACGAAAAACCATAATCAAATCAAACTGAACATAATTGGATTGTCTAAGAAAACAAATAAAATGGGCAGAATAGACTAGAGATGGTTTGAAATCAGTATGCGGATTTGAGAAGATAAACTGAGTATAAATTGAGGTTTGACATACAAAGGACATGTGTTTAATCAAGCATTGGGAGAAAGAGACCAAGAATTAGAAAAACGATGAATACCTTTTCTTTCTTTTAGTCAGCGGCGTTGTAGAATTTTGGGAGAGAAGAGTGAATACGAAACTGGTCGTAAAACTTTCCCTCTTCAAGGCTGATTTATTTTTTGAAAAGTTCATACAACATGGAAAGATTCCCCAATCTTAGAGATTGTGACATGGAATTAGAATTATCAGAGATCATGGAAAATATTTGTAGGGTTCATTGTGGGCCTTAAACAAGGAAAATGGAATTATTTGGGCTTTGAAAGAATTGGGCCAAAAATATAAATGTTAGTAATTCTATAAAATATGGGGTTACAACATCAAAATTAATTCTCAAGAGAAAATTAAAGTCATGCGTTTATCAGAAAAGGCAAAGTTTTTATTTTTCATTTGAACTTTTGCAATAGCTCTCAAGATAGAAATTTTACCAACATGAATAACTATAATATCATACCTGCAACCTTCATTATAAATGTCTCAGCTTAAGAAAATTGTATTATGTATTTATGTCAACAACTGAGTAATATCACAAATTCTTGCTATTACTCCCAAATGTTCACATCTTGCTTCTTAGATGCCCTTTGGCAGTCAATTAAAAAGTCGCGTTTGAACACAAATATCAGCGAGACAGAGCTATGTAAAATGTCATTTGAGAATTCAAGTTATCTTGAAAATATTGATAAGATAATGGAGCATATTCTGCAAACATTACAAAACACTCACATACCACATACTTCCCGATCCAATGATAAAGGTGTTATGGTTAATGCCAAACTCCCGTCACTTGCAATACAAAATCAAAACAGATCCAAACTAAGAAGTTCAATGAGTTATACAATTTAAAAAGAAACGTGCTATATTTATTATTCTGTTCAACCCATATTAGATTATTGGCTAGCTCTCTCCATAGAGTCATCAAGAACCACTTAGGCAAATAAATCAATTAATATGAAAGTAAAGGGATATGGTATATGGAAATAGAAGTTCAAACCAGAAATGACAGTTTTCTTCTTACTTAGCTCAAAACCAAAACTGACTCGCTGATAATTTGTTTAAGTGCTTGAAGTTGCAGCAGACAATCATGGTTCCTATCGACACTGACACTAGTAGTAGTCGACAGTGACTCCATGCAAAAAAATAAACGAACAAGACCTCAAGTCAATCACATAACTCCCTAGAAATACTCCACAGAGCAAAGAAGACTAGCAAATAAGCTAATGTATGGTGATGAGCCGTATGAAGAAATGTATCCTGAAAAGTCAACCAACTTGAAGCAGAAATGGTAAATAAAATAGTGTGACACATTGTATCTTAAAATGCAATCATTTAGTTCAGGCATTCTCTCGAACACCTTGTATGCGCTTTCATGGTTTCTAAAAATAGGGTGTGATTTTGTCCTTCATGGAATAAGAAATGAGAAGGGGAAATGGAAAGGAGAAACGTGCATTCCAAAGTCTAAAGATGAAGTGCAGATTACCTCACAAACAGAATAATGAAAATCTCGATAAAGATCTAACTGAATTCCCAAGACAATGCCTTTCTCTGTCTTTCTAGTTTCCCCTTTCCTGGGACATTTCCATGTCGTTTGATAGGGGTAACGATATCCTAAAGTAAAATTGTAAGTTCCTTAGCTAATAATGAAATGAACAGTATATTAGAGGCACTCTGGTAATGGTAATGAGATAATACATTTCAAATTAGTAGTTAATAGTCATTAATTCCTCATTAGCAGAGGTTTAAATACCTAAACCCACTCAAAATTCAAGAAGGAAACAAGGTAATCATCTACTCTCGCCTCAACTCTTTATTCTCATACACCGCACCAATTTGATGAGGTTACATCAAATAATAAATAAATTAAATAATGATATATAAGATTAAGAGGATACAAGACTAATTTAATTATTTAGTCTTTCTTCAATCCTCAGCGATCTTCAATAATCCTTGTACACTTGTAAAATTAACTTGGAAAAGTACGCTAGAGAGGATCATTTTGGTAGACCATCAGGCGCTGAAGTTTGTTTCTCGTCTCAAAATCAATCATAAATTATCTCAAATATATCAAATATAAATTGTAATAATTCTAATTACTCTCTTACCTTCTGTCTCGCTTCTGAAATTATAACTTCCAATCAAATAACCCTCGTTCTCAATCGTGTATTAACCGTAAAGTTCCACTTTAATTAACTAGGATTTGTTTATGACTTGGCATACATAGGGCAGTGGAGATAAAAAGGAGAATATTCATAATTATCATTTATCACATCTCATTTAATGCATGAACTTGTTTTATATATTCTTCATTTGCTCTTGGAAAATGGAAAAATAAAAGTTGTGTTTTGGTTATTTAAGGTATCTAGCCTGCACTGCCATGGGACTAGCTATAGGAGTATGGGGAACACCACACCATACTCTCCCTACTCATACATTGAAAACATACATGCTCCTATTTCTATAAACTAGTTACAAAAATGTGCGCGGCACGTTACATGATGTTTTACACTTATCTTCATATTTTTCGTTTCATTTGTTCCACTCTTATGTTCACTATTTAAAAAAGAAAATTTTACATCAACCAATAACCTTAAGGTTATCTTAATTTCAAAAATATTATTCCTACCTAACACATAACATATTTCTCTTAAACTATGTATCTACATTAATGGTGTATACTATGGGATGGAGGTAGTAATTATTTTGATAATTTTACTGACTTTTGATGTTAACATAATCTTTTTAATAATAAGTATTTTCTATTCTTAACATTTACATTTACCTTTTATACATATTGTGTAGTGGGTTTCAATTGTTTTTTTTCTATCTTTTTCTTCTAATTGAATTAATGACGAATTGTGTAATAATATTGAAAACTTTTAGAGGGGTTAATTTTAAAGTGTAGGCTCACACTTAAAAAAAAAAAAAATGTTTATTTTTTTAAGACGCCAAAAATAGTACTACATGTAAACCTTGTGGAACAAAAATTTTTTTTTTTTCATAAATAGATTGTACAATAAATTAAAAGGCTAAAACTTGTATATCTGGGGACACCGTGCCTCCGAATGCTATATTTTTTTAAGGTTTTACCCTTTAATATTAAATGCCCCTTTCCGGTTAGCTTATTAGTCAAAAAAAGACTTTGATTAGTGGAATGAAAGGACTCTCTTTTGCCTTGACTTTGGTATATCATTTAGTATAAGAATGTGTACCCTTTATTTTCTAAAAAAAAATTAATCAAACATTAAAACTATTAATAGTGTTTACTCTTAGAACAAAATGTTATACCCTACACACCTTATGTACTCGAGGACACAAGAGACCAACTCAAATTAAAATTGATAATATTTTTAATATAAAATTAACTTGATCATGGAAAGTGAAAATCGTTCCATTAAATTACTTTATAATTAATTAGTATGATAAAATGTGATAATATTTTTATAAAAATTGATACATGGTCGTGAAAAGACAATAATCATCCAACTAAACTATTTAATGAACAATTAAAAGAATATATAAAGTAATAATATTTTAATAAAATGTAATTTATTTAAGAAAAAATTGTATTCATCCGAGAATGCATTTCATCTTACATTAAAAGCTCACGGTCAATGTTCATACATAAGTTGGTCATATAATGTTATTAGGTGGGGTCCCATGAGAGAGATTCGTGACACACTATTCTAGTCTTAAAGTTTACATTAGATGTTAATAGATTTACATTCTTAAACTTTTGGTCTTAAAATATTCTAATGTCTTAAAGTTTACATTAGATGTTAATAGATTTACATTCTTAAACTTTTGGTCTTAAAATATTCTAATGTAAGTATGTTTATTTTGAGATACATTTTTTTAGTCACTAGTTATAAAGACGTTCACGCACGTAATATTTGTAATTTACTCTCCCCATCCTGTCCTATTGCCTATATATTTTAAATTTGATTGTTTCATTCTAATAATTAAATTTTTTTTTGGTATATGGGACTCACACAAAATAATTAAAATATCTACATGGGACCCACCTATAACATAATACAAATGCCCACCATATATACATTAAAATATTAAATCTCTTGCATCAATGCACATTAAAATACTATATTTTTAAATTTTCGTAAAAAACAAACATAATCATTTGGACGGGACGAAATGAGGGGTATTATTTGTACGGTTTCTTTCTTTTTTATTTTGAAAATCTTAATTTCCAACATAATAATGTATTTATTTTATTTTATTATTATTACTTTTTTTTGTCGGACTTTTCTTTGATCATGAGAAATTTCAAAGAAAATAAAATTTTTAATAATTTTAATAAAGGAAGAAAAACATGGATTATTGATAAATTTTGTTAGTTGAGTTTCCTTTCAAATAAATCGTTCAGAATTGCTTAAATTTAGACATTAAAATTAGAGTTAAATGGCGGTGTACTGGATAATTTAAATCATTTAATTAAACTTTTATTTAATCTTTATCACTCAATTAAATAAAATAAATTTAATAACCACCACCCTATCTATGCACCGTGACCCTAAAAATTATTGGAAAAAATGTACTTTTAATCTCTTACGAAGAAACTCATTTCATTTCTATTTCCTAACATTTATTTTGGCCCTAAAAGTTTTAATTTTAATCCCAACCGTAAATTTGGATGGAAAAAAAAAAGCCAAATTGAATAATAGTTGAATTTCCTCCCGGAACAAAGCTGTTAAATCATAAACATCAACTTTTAAGATTATACAGAATGCAAAGCAAAAAGCAGCAGTAATAGACCATCATTACAAAAACCTCAAGGAACCATAGAAAAATTGTGTGGGTAGGCGCATGCAAGAATCCTAAAACTACAATTGTAGAGATTACTGCTTTGTGGTTTTTCTCACTGCCTACTAAATTTCAGAGAAAATATAAGGATTAATTGTAAAAAAAAAAATCTCAACTTTTATTTTTATTGCAAATAAATCTCAATATTTGATAAATTGAAAAAAAAATATAAACCTTTAAGTTTCGTGCAAAACACACCCAATGGACAGGAGAGGGTTGTCCGACGTCCTACGTGGTGTTGACCTTTGCCACGTCAGATTTGAGTTTATTACAGAAAAAATCTCAATCATTACTTAAATTGCGATTTAATCCCAACCATTGAGATTTTGACAAAAAAGACCAATAAATTTTTATTTTTTATTTTAAATTACACTCATTATATTTTATATTTAAAATTTAATTTCTAAAAAATTATTAAATAATATAATAAATTTATTTTAGTTTTTAAAATATTTTATGCATCATAAAATTTTTATAATTTATAAAATCAAAGTATTCTCGAACATATCTTAAGATTTTTTCGTAATTTTATGTTTTATATATATATATATATATATATATATATATATATATATATATATATATATATATATAGATGACAAAAAAATTATACAAAAAAAATTTATAATTCATGTAGACTTAATTTATAAACTCATAGTTTTATACAGACAAAAAATAGTATTAGTTAAGCTTTAATTTATACAAACCAAATTTTCATGTACTCCCTCTATCCATTTCAATTTTTACATATTTCTTTTTTTGGCGTCTCATTTCAATCTTTACGTTTCTCTTTTTGGCATATGGCCCACCTAAAACAATTAATACTCCCTCCGTCCCAATGTAAGAGGGTCTTTTACTTTTTTGCACGTAGATTAAGGAGTATTATTATTTAATGTGTAGTAGGTAGTTGTATTAGTGGTAGTGTGAACCCCATGTTTTAATTGTATTAGAGGGTGTGTGGGTCTCATGTGTGAAAAAAAGGAAAGTGGACCCTTTGGTAGGACGACCAAAATGAAAAAAGACCCTCTTTGAATGGGACAGAGGGAGTATATCACCATGAGACCCACATACAATAACAATACACTTACCCACTTGCATTAAATATGAGTATATCTTTAAACTCATTATCCATTAAAAAATTATATTCTTTAATCAACGTGCAAAAAACAAACGTAAACAAAAAAATAAACGTAAATATTGAAATAAACGTAAGCATTAAAATGTAAGTTTTAAATATTTAAATAATAATTTTTGAGAATATAATTTTAATATAAAATATTTTTTATTAGATTGGTGTAATTTAAAAAAAATAAAAAATCTGATGATTTTTTTTGTCAAAATCTTAAAGGTTGGGATTTATTTGCAATAGAAGTAAAGATTGAGATTTTTTTTGCAATAAACTCAAAGCTGACGTGGCAAAGGTCAACGTCACGTCAGACGTCAGACAATCCTCTCCTGCCCGTTGGGTGAGTTTTGCACAAAACTTAAAGGTCGAAGTTTTTTTTGCAATTTCTCAAAAATTGGGATTTAAACGCAATAAAAGTAAAGGTTGAGTTTTTTTTTTCAATTAACCCAAAATATAACAGTGTGAACATAGAGATTAGTATCTAGTGAGTGATGGAAGATTAGGAACCAAGCTCAAAATATGACAATCGTATGTAAAGATCTGTAGCAATGGTGGAGAAGTGGCGCACAGCCTAGTGCATGCACTCAATACCTAACGTATATGAATATGGTACCCAAAAAGGGCTCCAGCCCCCATGTGCCACTATCAGGCACAGCTCACTCGATTTCGCTCTCTGCTTCCCGATTAGAAGGGCTCGATGTGCCACCATTAGGTAATTTTACTCTCTCCATCTTAAAAAATCCAGCATGACATTGGAGGATGGGTTTCTTGAGCAACCTCTGCGAAAGCAAGTGCGTAATTGCCTCTTCCGAGCATCACAACTTCTAAAAGGACCACATTTACCATGGAAATCACAGTCATCTCCACCCAACGACCACATTGCTTCCCACTCACCTTTCTCCTCAAAAGACACCCCTCTCCACCAAATTTTCGGATGCGTTCAGGGAAATATACAACATATATGGATTCAAAAAGGTATAAGTGACATAAACAGATTCAGAAGAATTTGTAACAACGTTGATTCCTTGGTTGTAGGAAGAACTGATGAGGGTAAGCCATTGAATTGAATATCCAAGGACTACTCCGCCATCATCTTCCCGAGAAAAGAATCCCAAGCATGTTGGAAACTCTCCCAAACATATACCTGTTATTGGATCAAAGTGCATTGCTATCTAGATAAAGGAGACAACAAATAAATCTAATTTTTCAACTCTATTGCTATGTAAACCATAAAATGTTTCTTGAAAGTCATTTATGCAAAAAGAAAAAGCCCAGAAAAATATATTCTTAAATCAAGAAAAAAATTAAGGCCTTACCAATCAAACAATACGGGTTTCATTTCAAGATTACTTATGGATCTAATTTTAGTGAAACTCCAACTACCAAACAAAGCTCATCTCCATACTCTCTTCATTTGACATCGCTAGTCATCAACAACGCAACACATTCTTCGATGGATCAGTGTCCTAATAGAGTTCCCGAATAGCAATTCTCCGCGTCCGATTCCACGATGAGGCCCACCTCGGCACCTCCACCTCTCCTATTTCTTCGTTACCTAAAGCTAGAGTATCTTATTTTGAATTTAAAATATTTCCTAACATAATTCATGAGATCATGTTATGCATGCTCAATTAGTTGGATATAGTAATAAAGCCCATAGTTTTGTCATGGTGTCATCATTAAGAGAATTTCTCTACTTGAAAAGGGATTACTTGATGTCACATAGAATACAAAAATCTTCTCTAGTAAACCATACAACGATCGAGTGTAACCATCGACTGATGACTCCAATAGTATACTAAGTAAAGGACATGTAACATCAATTCAAAATTTCAAAGGAAAAAAATTAAAATATAGTAGCATGGTTATAGCCTCTTATAAAATCTGAATTGACATTCTAATAACATCTTAAGATATTATCAAAGTAGTATATTACATTAAAATTTACTTGAATCCAAAGATCACAGCCAGTTCAGATGAGATATTTGTTTGTTCATGCAGTCAAATATACATCAAGAACTCCACATATGCAATTATGCATGCATCATGTACAACATATAATTAAGTATTCAATTGCCAAAATACCATCAACTGAACAATAATATCATAATAGAGTAATTGTTTAACAGAAATACTATTTTTTAGGACACATGAACCAGCTTGGAAATCATAAAGAACAATTTAAAACTGAGGACTATATTGCTACTTGTTTCAAAATAAATGTGGTAACCCGCTGCTGCTTATTCAACTATAGATTCAAGAGTCAACACTTGACCTTAAAAATTAAATCTGACAATAATAGAAATACACAAAAATCATATTTAAGTTAAAAGACAAAACATGCAGCCTTTGGGCCAATTCTGTATCATACATTAAACCAGCTACAGAATCCACCACTTATTTGCAAGATTTTTTATCCTCTTCGATTAATACCAATCGTAACTTATCAGAGATGGACTGAAGACCAGAATCATCACATACAACGGCATTACCATCACCTCCCAATATCTTAAGTTACATAAGAATAAACATCAGCTGAGAAATACAAACACTACATAAGCAAAATTAAGTGGAAATCAATTGCTACAACATAAATAGAAACATAATTATAATCTTTTCATATGTATCTTAAAGCCTAGAAAAACTTGCACCTTAATATTAAGAAGAACCAAGGCAAACTATAACATTAATTTTCATATAGTTACCAGATACTAATGGGTATAAATACACAAACTAATACATTTATCAAGTAGAATTAACATGTAAGAAATGTGATATTAAGATTACCTAATATAATAAACATACTACGCTCAGCAGCCCAGGGCCAGAACACCTGTTAATGCAATTTATTCCCAAAAACAAATAGAATAATTGATATCAAACAAACCCTGTTGATGAGCGTTTTCTCAACACACAATTAATCCCCAAGTATGAATAATGTTATTGAAGCTTTAATAAGCGACCAAGTGATTATCGAACCCAAAGGACGTATTATTTTCAATTCAATTATAATCTACTTATTAAGACTAAGTTGACAATAATTTGGTGGAATAATTAATTAACTATGAATGAGTAATTTAAATAACAAATAAAATAAACAATCAATAGAGATTAAACGAAAGTGAATAAGTGAGAAATTAGGTAGTTCTTCGGGCCATCCAGTTTTACTCATTAATTTTCCTTCCGTATATCAATGTCCGACTATGCCTTGTGGAATATGGACGCATCACTAAACCATGCAAATCTACTCTATAGACACAAGTAAATCAGCATTTAACACATGTGAATATCCTTGGAGCAAGAAATATAATTCACCCCCTTTCTAGGAACTATCAGTATCAATTATTTCCCGTGCACTAAGTACTCTAACCTGATATGATCTCCCTTTATAGGTACTATGAAGTTATTCTCTCTATCCTACTTATTAACCTGAACAAGATTCAATTAACAAGTATTTATATAAGATAGTTCTTATGAGACTTCGGAGTCCCCTTATTTAGAATCGTAACATGTAATCCTGCTCAGCAGTGAACGCACTCAATCAATAATCAAGATATGTATTCAAACTCTACATAATAATTAATGATGCACAAAATAACTCTGAGAATGAATTAAAAAGGCATAGTCTTATATAAAATAAACCACATGTAGTGTTGTACGGAGTATACACGCGGAAGTTCAATTAAATCATAAAACCTTCATAAACCCTAGAACTACCGAAGTGGTTCTAGCCATGATTGATCGAAGAACAATCATGGTAGTTGGATATATCTTACCCATAGTCTTGAAAATTACAAGATAAATTAAGAAACGAAGTAAATCCTAGATGTGGGCGCCGTCGCGTCTCTCTCCATCTTGAATCTTCACTTGGTTCTCACTTGATTCGACAGACGAATCTCTCTCCAAAGCTCTGTAGGATGATGGTAGGATTTTGGATGTTGTGTAGAATGAAGATGGTATTTTTCTACTACGTAGGGTCTTCCTTTTATACTTTCAGCTCCAACGGACTTCTAATGGGCTTTTTGAGCAAAAGCACGTATTGAAGGTATAAAAATACGGACCTCTAATGGGTTTTTGAGCGAAAACACATATTTAAGGTGTAAAAATATGGATTCAGAAGCTTTCCGCGTATCGGTTCGACCAAAGCCCTTGGTCGAACCATTCATGCCCTGGTCGAACCAGCCTGTAATAAACTGGCATATGGCTGGTTAGACTCGAACTACTGGTCAAATCAGAAGCATCGTGGATGAATTGCTCTTGCACCACTTTAGGCATTTGGTTCGACCACGGTTCGACCTTCATGCCTGGTCGAACCACATCATCGTGATCGAACCCTTCTGTAACAAAATCGCAGGTGCCTGGTTTGACCTGAACTAGTGGTCGAACCAGATGCTGAATTCCTCCTTTTCCGAATCTGAGCACTTCTGTCCTATTTTCCTTCGAAAATCCGCTCAAATGGCCTCAAACGCACCTGATTCGTGACTTTCCACTACATATCTCGATTCATCTCAACTTAAGACCAAATCATACATCATTATCATAAAAATCAAAGCTTAAATTACGTAAATTTACACTCTCATCAAACTCCCAAACTTACATGTTGCCCGTCCCGAGGTAACCAAAATAAAACCACAGGAGTAAGTGCAAAATTCACGAGGCCATCAAATCAAGTACAATACATACCTACACATGCAATTCTATCAATTTAAAACAAGTACTTCTCGCATCATACATTTCATTCACACAAAAACATCACTCAATTATAATATACTTCGGAGTACTAAGTCATCTAGCTCACAAGATAAGTGTTACTCTCGTTCTCAAGTGTGAAGTACACTTAAAAAAAGTTAACATATACGCTCATATTCAATTCATATTTCTACATAACCATAAGCTTGGCAAGGGTCTCAAAAAATCAACTCATAATCGTTTCATTATTATGATCACAAAGGACTTGTTCTTGGGTTGTAATGTTGGCTCTTTGGTAAAGGTAGGAAAATATAGCTAAAGTGACTAACTTCACTAGTAGTGAATTACCTTGGAATTTTACTTTTTATCAAACAGCTTCATTGTTCTTCTCCATCATCATTCTCATGAACTTTTTGATCCTTCTCTTCTTGTCCTCCACTTGGAATCAACATCTTTTTCTTAAAAGTATAAGGGTACCAATTTCGGGCACTACCCTTCTAAGCAGTCGGGGTACCAGTTTTAGGCACTACCCCTAAACAAGATTTAACCATATATTTCTCTTTTCACTTAATACCAATCAACTAATTTTTCCTTCATTTTCTTCTTCACATTCATGCTAGCATATATTCACCTCAACTCTCTACTAATGAATAGGGTATTCAACAAGGCTCAAGCAAAGAATGAATAAGGCTTTTTATCAAGGCTAGCCAAAGAAAAAACTTTTAAGGGCTCAATAGTGCCTCCAATGATTGATATAGGATATGGGAAGGTAAAATTTAGCTAAGTGACTCAAATAAACAATAATGGCCTAAGATCATGTCCTAATAACTAACAATCATAAGTCTCATATAAGACTCCAAGCCAAGTTCTAGAATATAGTTATATGAATGATTCTCACAAGAATAAACTATCATGCATGGATGTAGCATGATTTCTTAAGGCTCAAATTCTCATATGAGTAATAGATTCCTAAGCACTCCTCATTGCATATAATCAAGATCAATTCCACAATGAACTTCACATATTCAACAAGTTATACATGCTTCTCATCAACAAAATCAACATATGCAAAATACGAATGCAACAT
This sequence comes from Pogostemon cablin, assembly GCA_023678885.1. Lineage (NCBI taxonomy): Eukaryota > Viridiplantae > Streptophyta > Magnoliopsida > Lamiales > Lamiaceae > Pogostemon > Pogostemon cablin. The sequence continues at coordinate 8,452,848 of CM043004.1, read as the reverse complement.
GCTTATCAAGAGTCAACAACCATCATAACAATCCAAAGCAAATCTCACAAATCAATCCAATCTCAGAATCAGTATATAATATCAATACATGCCACTCACACTACCAAATACCCAACCTGTCAAGAGAAAAGAGAAGGGGGATGAGATGAAGCAGATAAAGATGAAAACATGGCGCCCTCTACTCCTATGGAGCATCATCATCACTATCTCACCTGCGACAATCATCAAAATCTCTCTGTAGGCTATCCACCTTCCTATCTAAAGCTTCATAATTATCATTCAAATCTCCCAACCTCTGATCCATAACCACATATTGGCATGCAATGCATTGTATCGCATATCTAGTGCAGCATAGCTTGTCGTCAGCAGACCCAATTGGTAGTTCGTCTCCTTCTGATTATTATTCAGGTTGACAAGGTGCTCATGCATCAACCGAAACTGCTCTCTATAGTACTCATCAAGACTGCCCCAATGTTGTTGATGTGGCTGTGGTGGTGGTGGCATCTCATACTACTGTGGCATACACATATTAAGATGTCCTAGAGGCTTCTCTACATGCATCTCCTCACCGTGCTCTTCTTGTTGTGACTGCTGCTGCGGTTGCTCCCTCTGATCTATTATCCTTTGCAGCTCCTGATACATCCCAGCAGCATACATCTGAGCAACAGTCCTCCAATCTCCTCTTCTTAAGCACGTTATTGATATTGCCTCGTGTGCCAATGTGTCCATCAACAGGTTCTCATTTCCTTGAATTCGAATCAAAGCACTCACATCATATGGAAACATGAAAGAATAATGATTAGATCCCCTAGTGAAAAACCAGTCTCCATCTCATTGAAAAGCAAATCCAGCTCGAACACACGCACTCATCACTAGATCGGGATCCTCCGTAATAGGGGTAATACCAGTGAAATCCATGTGGTATGACTAAGCCACAAGAGTAAGCAATCCTCCAATATTCACTCTTTGAAAAGAGGAACTCCTGAATCTATAGAGCTGCTGAATCAAATATGAACCCACATTAAATTGCACTCCATTCAACATACACCATAGAGCATACAACTCTCCCCCTAGATACGCAACTTCCCTCAGATCAGGCAAACAATGTATTGCTCAAAACTCTATCCATGTATCTAATGACTAGGTTGCAAATTAATGCAGCACGTGCTTCATTCGTCTTGAAGTCCATATCCTCTCCTGAAATAGATCTCCAAAAATCATTCATGTTTAAATGTCCGTTCTCATGCCTAGAAATTCCCCTCGGAGTTCCTAGCAGTAAATTAAAATCTTCAGATGTCCATGTTCTCTTTTCACCACCAAGCTGGAATGAACACTCATACGGAAGAACTAGCACCCTTCTTTATCGTGATTGAACACAACACCTCCGCAGTGACATGAAAGTATGTAGGCCTCTTCAGCTCTATAAAATGGCGGATGCCCACTTGATCGAACATCCACAAAATGTCACCTCGAATATTCATCGTCCTCATAACATCATCATCCTGGTACCTTGTACAAGTTATCTTATCGGACATCGCACCCTATCTATCCTTAATCTCCTCCCAATTTTCTATCTCAATGTGGAAATGCCTCGGCAACCTTTCCTTAATACATAACTTCTTAGTAACTTCATCTTCACGAGGCGGCCTATCCTCCCTCCTTTTAGAGTGAATTTCAGTTGCCTTTCCTTTTCCTACAAGAATAATACTTCAATACCAACATATACAAGGAAAGCAAACCAACCTAAGTTCAAAACTAACTATACATTAAACTCTACTCAAGACTTCAAGTTATTCTTGTATATTCAACTTCAAACAAGAATGCTATTCATAAAATTAAACCATGAATCATTAACATGCTACTCCCAAATTCAACATTCAACTTCTCCAACAAGAATTTGAACAAGTACACCATTCACTTCGCTTACTACACCTAAGCATGTAATTATCTAATCTTCCCAAATCAACCTAAATTCTAACATGCTTCTCTTCACAACACACATTGCTCAAAAATTTCAAGTAGAACATCAAGGTCTTCACAAAAATCAATAATTAAAATCAGACCCATCACTTGTTCATAAGAAATTTCAAACAAAAATCCAAATTACACCATGAATCCATATAAAAACTAGTTCAATCAACTTACCCACTTAAAATTAAGCAATAGACTTCCAATCCTAGGGTAATAGAGTCAAGAGAATGTACCTTTCGATCTAGCCATGGCTTAGTATGAACGAGAGATGAAAATTCCCTTTTTTGATAGAAAACCCTAGTTTTGCAACTAGAAAGCCTCAAATCCATGACAAATCAAGTGTGGGAGGGGTGGAAAGTGGTTTAATCGGAGTAGAAATACGTGAAATCGAAGTTTGGAAGAAAGGGTTTTTTTGTTCGGAGAGGATTCGAGTGCTGGTGGTGTGTAAAATGTATGAAACAGGGGCAAAAATTAGATTTAAACACGACTATACCTGGGCTAGTTTGACTCGAACCAGGTGGTCGAACAACACTTCTGGACGATTTCAGCATTTGGTTCGACTCGAACTGTTGGTCGAACTGCTACTTCGAGGTTGAACCAACCTGTAACAAACTTTCAGGTGGCTGGTTCGAATCGAACCACAGGTCGAACCAAGGCACCGTGGTCGAACCAGCCTTAACAAATTCTCTGATTCCCAGCTCGACTTGAACCATATGGTTCGACTTACTCCTCTGGTCGAGCCGGCCTACTATTCCTTCAAACACGATTTTTCTTCGTCCCCTGCAAACTTCAAGCTAAAAAATGATCATTAGGTACCAAAACAGAGCAACACTATAGCTAGAGAACCACCATTAAGACTCAATAATTCATGTTTATATACTCCACATACGACACAATAAATAAAAACTACTGAACATTAGGCAAATTACGAAAAAATTGACACATCAACACCGAAAAAATGTTAATATACCTCAAAAAATCAACTCCCTTAACAAATATTACAAAGAAAAGATTATACTCTCAGTGCTACGATGAGGTAAGTACATCACATCCCCCAAACTTAGTAGAAACTATAGTTGAAACTAAGTTTGTAAAGAGATGTAATTTTCGATAAGTAAGCACGATAAATATAAAAATTTCTTACTCATACTAATGAAATAAAGCAATAAAACAGGAGGAAAAGCCCCCAACAGGCGCTCTTGTTTAACATTGGAGAGTCACAACAATACCATATCAATGTAAGATATCCTCAAAGACGACGCAAGCATCATCCAGCGACTTATAATGCTTCAATCGATGCCCATTCGCCGCTATGATGTCTCCATCCTTGTCCATGATCTCAAAACTTCCCCCTCCGTAGGCTCTACGGATAATGAACGGTCTTATCCACTTTGATTTTAATTTTTTTGCAAAGAACTTCAAACGAGAGTTAAAGAGTAATACCTCATCACCTTGTTTGAATTCTTTGTAAGTGATCTTCGAATCATTCCATTTCTTCATTCTTTCCTTGTAGATCACCGAATTCTTAAAAGCTTGATTTCTGAACTCATATAGTTGATTTATATGAGTCAACCTCAACTCCTTTTGCTCCTTGAGAGAAGTTCAGACTTCTCACGGCCTAAAAAGACTTATGCTGAATCTCCACGGGTAAGTGGCATGGTTTCCCATAGACAATTTGATAAGGGGACATGTCTAGCACAGTCTGGTATGCAGTTCGGAACCCCCACAGTACATCATCGAGCTTTATAGCCCAATCCTTCCTATTAGTTCCGACTATGTTCTCCAAGATTTGTTTCACTTGTCGGTTGGAGACTTTGGCTTGCCCATTAGCTTGAGGATGATATGGTGTAGTAACACTATGCTTAACACCATAATCCTTGAGAACTCTTTTAATAAGCTTGTTGACGAAGTGGAAACCTCCATCACTGACAAGTGGTCTAGGAACTCCATAGCGAGCAAAGATATGTTTCTTCAAGAAAGACAATATTGTCTTAGAATCATTCATGCAAGTAGGAATGGCTTCTACCCACTTAGAAACGTAATCCACTACTAGAAGGATGTAGAGAAATCCATTAAATGGGGGAAAAGGCCCCATAAAATCGATTCCCCATACATCAAAAATTTCAACAACAATGCTCAGTTTAACTGGCATCTCATCTCTTCTGCTTATGTTCACCATCCGTTAACATCTATCGCATGTCGCTACATAGGATTCACAATCTTTAAACAAAGTAGGCCAATAAAGAGTAGATTGAAGTACCTTCTCTGTCGTCTTTTGGGCTCTAAAGTGTCCCCGTTAGGTTGTGCAAGGCAAAAATCAAGACCACTCTCCATCTCCATTTCGGGCACACACCAACGGATGATAGAATCAGTACAAATCTTGTAGACAAACGGATCATACCATATAAAAGTCTCAACATCCCTTTTAAACTTCACAAGTTGATACCTGTTGAGATCTTTTGGAATTTCACCTACGACAATGTAAATGACATAATCCGCATACCATGGATCTATTCATTGAGCAGCAACTATATAAGCTCTCTCTGCTCCTTCAGCAAACACCGCCATAATCTTCTCATCAAAGAACATCTTCTCTATGTAATCGAAAGAATCATCATAATGTTCCCTTGTCTCCAACCTTGATAGGTGATCCGCCAAAACATTTTCTGTACCCTTCTTATCTCGGATCTCCATATCGAACTCCTGCAGAAGAATGATCCATCTAATGATCCTTGGCTTCGCTTCCTTCTTCTCCATCAAGTACCGGATCGCAGAATGATCCGTGTACACTATAGTCTTCATGCCAACCAAAAACTGTAAAAACTTATTGAATGTATAAACAAAAGCTAAAAATTCATTTTCAGTGACAGTGTAGTTCTTTTGTGCTGCATCAAAAGTCTTACTAGCATAGTAAATAGCGCAGAATTTCTTCTCTCTCATCTGCCCAAGAACCACTCCAAGTGTTAAATCACTTGCATCACACAAAAGTACAAACGGCTAAGTCCAATCCGGTGTGATCAAGATAGGTGCAGTAATAAGTGCCTCCTTCAGAACCTGAAAAGCCGTTAGACATTCATCATCAAAATTAAAAGGAACATCCTTCTCAAGTAAGTGAGGCAACGACTTGGAGTATTTTGAGAAGTCCTTAATAAATCTTCTATAAAATCTTGTGTGTCCAAGGAAGGACCGCACTCCCTTCTCATTAGTGGGTGGTGGAAGCTCTCAATTGCCACCACCTTTGCTCTATCCACCTTCCATCCTTTGGCTGAAATATGATGTCCCAATACAATCCCATCTCTTACCATGAAGTGACACTTCTCCCAATTCAAAACTAGGTTAGTATCAACACATCTCTTCAAAACATTAGACAGGTTAGTCAAACAAATATCAAAGGAGGAACCAAAAAAAGAAAAATCATCCATAAACACCTCCATGATCTTTTTTATGAAACTATCAAATATACCCATCATGCAACGCTGAAATGTAGCAGGTGCATTACACAACCCAATAAGTATATTCCTAAAGGCAAAAGTTCCATAAGGGCAAGTAAAAGTAGTCTTTTCCTGGTCCTCGGGTGCAATCATGATTTAATTATACCCCGAGTACCCATCCAAGAAACAATAAAAATTATACCCTGTAATACGATCAAGCATTTGATCCATGAAAAGAATTAGGAAGTAGTCTTTGCGTGTATTTTTATTTAGTTTCCTATAATCCGTACACACTCGCCACCCCGTAGGAATTCTAGTGGCTAATGTCTCACCATCATCAAACTTAACAATAGTCATGTCCCCCTTCTTAGCTACAACATGCAATGGACTCACATGGGGACTATCACTAATTGGATATATAATTCTTTCATCTAGCTATGTTAGGATTTGCTTCCTAATCACTTCTTGAATAGCGGGATTCACCCTCGGTTGATTCTGAATGCTACCCTCAGCCTCATCTAATAACCTAATCCTATGCATGCAATATGATGGATTAATACCTTTCAAATCATCAAGAGACCAACCATACGTAGACTTATACTACCTAAGCATATCTAATAACTCATCTAGTTGACATCAGTTAGAGAATAATATACGATTACCGGATATGTTTCATTGTCACCTAGATAGACATACTTCAAGTGCTCCAGTAGCGGTTTCAACTCCTCTATCTTCTCCTCTTTTGTTGTGCTCTCCCTATCCAATGATAAGTATTTTCTAGTCCACTTCACCTCTTCAAACTTGGTTCTTTTTTATTCATACCTGTCATCCCCCAAAGCAAGTAAATTTTAAGAAATTCAATACATACCTCATTAGAGAGCTCATCTAGCTTTGTGGTGGGAAAAGTAAGAGACTCCGCCAAGCATGTCTCCAAGGGATCTTTTGAAAGGATCAAAAACATATCTTCCTTCACGATCTCCTCCACCACAACAATGTTGTGACACTGCATCTCCAGCGGCATCTTCATAGCTTTATCAAGGTTGAACAGAACCTCTTCTTTATCCATCTCCAGCCTTAGCTCACCCTTTTCAACATCAATCATAACTCCAGCAGTGGCAAGGAATGGTCTCCCTAAGATAAGGGAGACATTACCCTTGTCATCTTCCATCTCTAGCACTAGAAAATCCACAAAAAAGACCAGTTTCTCTACTTTCACTAAAACATCTTCAATCACACCCTTCGAAAAAGTCATAGACCTATCCGTCAATTGTAGAGCAACTATTGTGGGAGTTAATTCCCCCAAACCAAGCCTTTCAAATATTGATAATGGCATCAAATTGATACTTGTCCCAATATCATACAAAGCTCGTCGTGCTGGCACCTTTCCAATTTCACATAGAATAGTGAAGCTCCCCCGATTCTTTAACTTAGCTGGCAGGCTTTCTCTGAATGATCAAGCTGCAGTTCTTAGACAAATTCACCATTTCAATTCCGTTCAATCTTCTCTTCTTCAAAAGTATATCCTTTAGAAATCGGGCATAATATGACATCTCTAAGATTGCTTCAGAGAAAGAAATGTTCAAGCTTATCTTGTTTATGATATCAGAAAGCTTCTTGAACTTTTCTTCCAATTTTTTCTTGACTAACCTGAAAGGAAAGGAGGAGGTATCTTTGTCTTAGGAATTTCCCATTCATCACGTTCAACATTCTCCGCTTTATCCTTCTCGACTCTCAATCTCTTCGCTCTTTTTCACTTCTTTTCCACTATAAGTTCAGTGTTCTGCTCTTTGTAGGGTACTGGAGTAGTATTAACATCAGATAAAGCATTCTGTATGGAAAACAGTACTAGACGAGGTGGTTCAACCTCGGTTCGACCATGATTGATAGTCGAACCGGGTGTATAGTGGTCGAACCGATCATTAAAAAGTTTGGCGTCCCTCGCACAGGTCGATTCGACCATGGTTCGACCTTTAGGGTTGGTCAAACCAGGGCTGGATTGGTCGAACTCGATATCAGAGAATTCTGGACAGGCTGGTTCGACCATGGTTTGATCTTCAGGATTGGTCAAACCAGGGTAATGTTGGTCGAACTAACCATCTAATCGCTTCGGAGGTTGCCCAGGTGCATGGTTCGACTTAGGAGGTGTGGTTCGACCTACTAGCTTGGTCAAACCCTGTTCGAATCGAGCACCTAGAGCTCCAAAATTCATTTTTGGCATTATCGATCCATCATATTGTGTTCCAGACCTTAACGTGATTGTGTGGCACTCTTTCGAGTTTGTTATACTCTGAGATTAGAACTTTCCCTTCTCTACCGTTTGGGTCAATTGATTCACATTCCTGGCCATCTGCCCCATCAACAACGTCAAGTCCTTCATCTGCTTAGATATATCCACATGATTTTATCTGTTTTTGCTTCCAACTTTTCCTCTAGATGATCAACTCTTGCATCATTCCTCGCCATGTACCTGTTCATCATATCCTCAAAACCAGGTTTTCCTTCTTCGACCTTAGCACCCGGATCAACACCAACAGGAGGTTGTACTACAGCATTAGGATTACTCCATGAAAATTCCAGCCTCCTTGGTTGTTGATAATTACCAGGAGGACCACGATTATTGCAGTTCCCTTGATAATTCTGGTTTTCTTGATTTTGTAACTTCGTTCCTTGAATACTTTGACCCATGGCATAGTTTGCCTCTTTCAATTCCTCTTGGCTAGCTCCTTCATTACCAACTTCCTGCTGCATAATTGGTACTTTCAGTGCTAAATCAGTAATCTGCTTTTGCTGAGACTCAAGTAACTTATTGATATTAGCCAAACTAGAGACAATATCATCTTCTCTACTCGACTTAACCATGGTATGCTCAACCTGCTCTACTTTTCCAAGAACATAAGTGACTCTCACTCTATCAGTTGGCCAATCTCTTAAATTCATCGAAATATCCTCAAAGAGCTTTTCGACCTCAACGGGTGTCTTTGTAAGTAGTGCTCCATTAGAAGAAGCATCAAGTAACACTCGAGAATCACAATCCAACCGGTTGTAGAATATACTGATGTATTGAGCTTTAGATAGCCCATGCTGTGGACACTTTCGAAACATGTCCTTGAATCTGTCCCAAGCCTCATGAAACTTCTCTCCACTCCCGATAGCAAATTGATTGATGTCTTAGTTCATCCTAAAAACTTTGGAAGGTGGCATGTATCTCTCTAAGAACTTCAATTTCAATTGCTCCCAGGTAGTGCATTCAGTAGTATTAAGAGTATCGTACCAATCTCTCGCTCTTTCAGTAAGTGAGAACTTAAACAACACAATCCTCCTCGCATCCTTATGATATACTGCACTTTTTTATGTGCTTTCATACCCATGGAACTGATGAGAGTGAAAATAAGCGTGTTATAGTGTCAAATTTAACACCTTCTTGATTGGAATTATTGTCATATATTAGCACAAGTGTCTTATATTTGATATATGAGAGAAAAAGGTGCACTTGAGGTGTTTTATTATGTTTTAGATGGAAAAAGGATCAAAAGTGCAAAGTTGGAGAAAAGGTGCAATTTGTGCAATGAATGCTGAAAAACGCATGTCCAACTTGTGTAATTTTTCTATGTTTGTGTGGAGATCAACACTAGTGTTGTGATACATGGTTGGAAAGCCACTAAAAAGAGGATCGTTTTGGCATAGATAACACCTCAATCAGAATCTAAACGAGAAAGTTATGATCAAGATAGTGACATCACGCGAGCTATACCGAAGTATCAATTTCCATGGGTTGTTACACTTTCAAATCTTGAAGTTTTTGTTAGTTCTTTATATGTATAGAAAGTCAAGTAAGAGAGGATTGCGTGAGTGCAAGAATCACTCAAATCGGAGTCCGGATGTGGAAGTTATACGCGAAACAGTGAGACGGCGCAAGTGTGATTCGACCATGACAGTTTGGTTCGACCAGACAGTTTGGTCGAACCACAGCTATTTTGGTCGATCCAAAAGTCTGAAGTGTGAAAAATCGCCAATTTCGATTCGACCAAGCTTCGACCAAGCCCTAGGTCGAATTACATGCCTGGGACGAGTTCGAATCCAATTTCTACACCCCTAGTGCGTGTTTTTGCGTATTTTCTAAGAAAAAGCCCATCCTAGGTCCATAAGGAGAGCTTGCAAGTATAAAAGGGATGTAGATCACACCAAGAAGGCATACAGATTGGATACAACACAACACAATCATCTTACACCCCACAAGGGGGGTTCACCCCCCAACCATCATCCACATCCTTTCCTCCATCCATCCATCACTTTAAAGATTTGTCTGTGGAATCAAGAGGAGAACCAAAAAGAGGATTCAAGCAGGAGAAGGACGCGACGACTCCCACATCTAGGGTTTTATTCATTTTCTAATTTATCTTGTATTTTCCAGACATCCGGGTAAGATCTATCCAACACCATGATTGTTCTTCGTAACATCATGGGCTAGAGCCTTTTTGGTAAAACTAGGGTTGTGAAGGTTTTTACGAATTAATTAAACTTTCGTGTGTAAACTCCATACAACACTACTTGTGGATTTATTTTATATATGATTGTGCTTTCTTAATCCATATTCACGGTCGTTTTATGCATCTTCAGTTGGTATATAGAGTCTGAATATATATCTTGATTGTAGATTGAGTGCGTTCACCGCTGAATAGGATTCCATGTTATGATTCTAAGTGAGGGGACTCCAAAGCTTCATTAGAACTATCATATATGAATGTTTATTAATTGAATTGAATTCGGGTTAGTAAGCAGGATAAAGAGGGTAATTTTATAGTAGCTATAAATGGAGATCATATCGAGTTAGAGTACCAATTGGTCAGAGAAATAATTGATACTGATAGTACCTAGAAAGGGGGGTGTAATTATATCTCTTGCTCTGAGGTTATTCACATGTGTTATACGCATGTTTACTTATGTCTATAGAGTAGATATGCATGGCTTAGTGATGCATCCATATTCCACAAAGCAGAGTCGGACATCAACACATGTAAGGGAGATTAATGAGTGAAACTAGATTATCCTAGAGCTATCTATTCTCCTACTTGATCCACTTTCGTATTCTTCTAGTGCTTAATTTATTTTATTTGTTATTTTAATTGTTTAGTAGTTAATAATTGAAATCTCAAACTTTTATTCCCATTCGTCTTAATTAATTTAGTAAATAATTAAATTGATAATACGCCGTCCTTTGGGTTCGATATTTCACTTCGTCGCTTGCTTAAGCTGCAATTGATATCCTTAATACTTGGGGATTAAATTTGCATGCAAAGAAAACGCGCATCAGGAACTTATTCAGATGTTGTTGAGGATCTTCAAAGGTCCCCCCAGATAAGGAACTCCTTTCTATCATGCTGATCAGAACAGGGTGAAGATCAAAATCCACATCGGCCCCTCTTGCTCCTAACAGCCCCAAGTTGCCTCCTCTGTTGTTCTAGAAGACTTCATGGATGGAAACATTATCCGGATTTGCCCTATCTTGGGCCATGTTGACTGCTTCTGCTTCCAACTTATCTCCGGTTGCAGCTTCAATCGCTTCCGAGTTCAGCTCTTCAACTTCAACTCCTAAATTAAGAGCTTCAGTTACTTCCACGTTCGTGTTCTTCTTCTTCTTTGCCTTCTTCTTCCTCGATGATGCTCTAATTTTCGGATTAAAAGGCGTTAATGTTCCTACCTTCGATCTAGTGTGCATACACCTATGAAAAATAAGTGTTAGAAATAAAGACAAGAATAAATAATCTCAATTAAACTAGAAATAATAAATTAATAATTAATGTCGTCCTCGGCAATGCCGCCAAGAACTTGATGTGCATTTTCTCAACATACAATTAATCTACAAGTATGAAGGATGTTATTGTAGCTTTGATAAGCGACCAAGTAATTACGAACCCAAAGTACGTATTATTATCATTTCAATTATAATATACTTATTAAGACTAGGTTGGTAATAATTTGGTGGAATAATTAATTAACTACGAAACGAGTAATTTAAATAACAAATAAAGTAAATAAGCAGTAGAGATTAACGAAAGTGAAAAAGTGAGAAATTAGGTAGTTCTTCAGGCCATCCAGTTTTACTAATTAACTTATCTTCCGCATATCAATGTCCGACTCTGCCTTGTGGAATATGGACGCATCACTAAACCATGCAAATCTACTCTATAGACATAAGTAAATCAGCTTTTAACACGTGTGAATATCCTTGGAGCAAGAGATATAATTCATCCCCCCTTTCTAGGTACTATCAATATCAATTATTTCCCGTGCACTAAGTACTCTAACTTGATATGATCTCCCTATATAGGTACTATGAAGTTATTCTCTTTATTCTACTTATTAACCCGAATAAGATTCAATTAACAAGTATTTATATAAGATAGTTCTTATGAGACTTCGGAGTCCCCTCACTAGAATCATAACATATAATCCTGCTCAGCAGTGAACGCACTCAATCAATAATCAAGATATGTATTCAGACTCTACATAATAATTAATGATGCACAAAAATAACTCTGAGTATGAATTAAAAAGGCATAGTCTTATATAAAATAAACCACAAGTAGTGTTGTATGGAGTATACACGCGGAAGTTCAATTAAATCATAAAACCTTCATAAACTCTAGAACTACCGAAGTGGTTCTAGCCATGATTGATCGAAGAACAATCATGGTAGTTGGATATATCTTACCCATAGTCTTGAAAATTACAAGATAAATTAAGAAACGAAGTAAATCCTAGATGTGGGCGCCGTCGCGTCTCTCTCCATCTTGAATCTTCACTTGGTTCTCACTTGATTCGACAGACGAATCTCTCTCCAAAGCTCTGTAGGATGATGGTAGGATTTTGGATGTTGTGTAGAATGAAGATGGTATTTTTCTACTGCGTAGGGTCTTCCTTTTATACTTTCAGCTCCAAGGGACTTCTAATGGGCTTTTTGAGCAAAAGCACGTATTGAAGGTATAAAAATACGGATCCGAAAGCTTTCCGCGTATTGGTACGACCAAAGCCCTTGGTCAAACCATTTATGCCCTGGTCGAACCAGCCTATAACAAACTAGCAGATGGCTAGTTCGACTCGAGCATTGCGGTCGAATCGTTCTTCCACCACTTTAGGCATTTGGTTCGACCACGGTTCGATCATCATGCCTGGTCGAACCACATCATCGTGGTCGAACCCCTCTGTAAAAAAATCACAGGTGCCTAGTTCGACCCGAACCAGTGGTTGAACCACTAGCCTCTTGGTCGAACCAGATGCTGAATTCCTCCTTTTTCGGTTTCCTTCAAAAATCTGCTCAAAAGGCCTCAAACGCACTTGATTCGTGACTTTCCACTACATATCTCGATTCATCTCAACTTAAGACCAAATCATACATCATTATCACATAAATCAAAGCTCAAATTATGTGAATTTACACTCTCATCACCTGTTCAATTAAAAGTTGAAAAAAGTATTTCAAAAAAATGAAAAGAGATGATCCCAAAAATAAAAAGATTTCGATCATGGATGAAGAGGTCAAGATATACGTAGGTAGAGAAAATATTACCAAGCCACATTAGGCTAATCACCACCCTGGAATAATGAAGGGTATGGATTTTGGCAGCACCGACGCGCTGCAGTTACTTTATTCCATCTCTACCACACTGTCGTTCTCTTCCTCCCCCTGACCCGATGAAATTAGAAAAATTATCAAGCACTGAATCACTTTATTTTGTGACCAACAATATAGATATAACTAAAATTACGATGATTGTAAATTTAATTTGCCAAATTCTAACATTTAAAGAATGTACAGAGAATCCCACAGTTGTTGCCCAAACAAAAATCTTGCTCGGTTGGAGTATTATTACAAACCTGATTTTCTCGTGGGTAAACACAAACGCCATTACGTGGTATAAGTAAAGCCTTTCTTTTGGCACCACCATGAAAATTTTGTTTCTTCATATACGGGGAAATAGATCCTAAAAGTTGTGTTGACGGAGAGGATGGTCTGCGAGGGTGGTGGTCGTTAGGTTGAGGAGATGTAGCGTTAGACATTTAATAAAAATAAGTTTCTCATACGTAGGAAGGAGGAAGTTCAAATGTTGAATTTCAAGAGTTTTCAAATATATTAATAATAATTAATAAAATTATATTATTACATTTATACTTTTGCAATTAAGAGAGTAAATATTAAAATAGGAAAGGGGCAAAATGCGAGAAAAATGTTTCTCAAATACTTGGTACTTTTAATATATTATGATTATGATAAATGACCAGTTGTTGAAGTTGAAACTTAATTTGATATTTAGATAAATCAATATACAAAACTAACTAAAAATAAGGTTTACATATTAAAATACAGTACATAATTATTTGTGTCATAAATAAAAAGGGGATGTTGCTTGCAATATTGATCTCCCATTCCAAAAGTAATATTTGGTGCAATACACTCAAACTTTACAAGAACAATCGAAAAGTGTAAAAAATCTATTTCAAGACATGATCGTATTAATCAATGGTATGTAGTGAAACTGAAAGAAAACGAATATCAGACTCATATTTGACTATGAGATATCAAACTCATAAAAGGATGTCAATGAGGCATCCGACTTTGCAGCCATTGTTCTCTCTCATATAATCGAGCATCTAAAAAGCTCTCCATACGATTGAAATGCTAACAATAATTCTTAATTTGCAATAGATGCAAGATATGAGAGTTGGAGACTGTAGGCTTCTTTGAGCTCAACAATCACTTCCAAAATACTTGGCCTCCGCGGCATCTCTCTCTAGTGATTTGCAAGCTACTAGTGAAGCCTTTTTCATACTTTATGTGTCAAAACTTCCATTTATGCTATGCTACCACAAATTATTCCACATTTTATAATGTTTAATTTGCCTTTTCATATAACTAATTATTGAATAACTTAATAAATTCATTAATATGAAGAGGTTTTTGTGCTTTAATAACCTAACATGTTATTATGATGAATATAATTTCAAGTAATATCATAAGTCATATATAGATGGAAGGATAGAGATGCAAAATAAATTTATCACCCACTTTTAATATATTAAGATAATAATAATAATAATTATTATATATTATTATTATATATTATTATTATTTTAGGGTTTATTATTAATAGATACGTGAATAGGCTAATTACTAATAGCTAGATTGATTTTATATTATTACTCTTGAATACATAATGTCATTTTCTTTTTCCAAGATTACCCTTATTATCTCAATTGAATAAATTTTAATATTCCATATATATTATTCTACTGCTGCGATCTTCTTTTCCTGCAAATTTTGTTACTGTATATTGGTGTGCATTATTATTTTTGTTATTGTACATTGGTGTACATTAGTAATTTTGTTATTGTACATTGGTGTACATTAGTAATTTTGCTACCATCTTCATGCGACTTCTGATGAACACTTGTTGTCGTTCTATTTCTTTTCACACAAATTTTATCGTACATTGATGTACATGTTATTGATGAAGATTTGCACACCCTTGTTCAATAAAGAACTGTGTTAATTGTATTTGTACATACAGTCACTGCCGTTAGAGCTCACTGACCCTACCTTATTCCAGCAAAGATAGTAGGTGAAATACTCAATCATCACCCGTCTCTATCTTTCTCCTGATCGATTATACATTCACCAAACAGGGTTTGAATTGTGCGTGCTTGTCCATTTTGTTAAGAGAATTAAGGAGAGATTTTAGGATCAAACCTTTCTTCTATCGATGTACACTGATGTACACCAGTATTGTACTCATCACTTGTCGATTTTAGGAGAGAATTTAAGAACAAACCGTTATACTATTTCTCTCTCCTGTCATGTTCTTCTATTTCTCTCTCCAGATGCATGCCAATGTACAGTTTCGTCTTTGTTCTTCTTTTTATGACAAGTTTCCTATTTAGTGTTAAATGTACAGTACAGATTGTACAGTACATTACAATGCATTCTTTTTTGTTAATTAATTAATCAAAATTAAGATTGATTAAGTACATTCTGCACACGTGTGTACAAATTAGGATTATATTCAATGTCTCTCTTCGAAAATTATTTATCTCACATGAATGTACAATGATGTATATTCATATAAATAGTTTATTAATTGTTTCTCTCTCCAAAAATTATTTATCTCACATGAGTACATAGTGATGTATTTACATATCAATACTTAATCATATTTTTGTAAATTTTCTTCAAACGATGCACATTGATGTTCAGTAAGTATGGATATTATGTAGGGATGGATAAAATTACCAAAATTTTAGTGTACCGAAGTTATCGTATCGAAAAATATCAAAAACATCGAAAAAATCAGTATACCGAAAATTTTGGTACGGTATGGTACCGTACCAAAATTTTCGATACGGTATCATTATTTAAATTTTTAAAAATCGGTATTTCGGTATATACCAAAATACCAAAAATATATTGGTAATTCGATATTTCAGTATATACCGTACTCAAATATCAAAATAATAATTATTTTTATATTTAATATAGATTATTTGATTAAATTATTTTCAAATATTATATAATAATTTTGGTATGAATCGGTATTATAACGGTATGAATCGGTAATTTTTGATAAAATAGGATATTTCAGTATTTCGGTGTGAACGGTATTGATCTATAATATATCGAAATTTCGGTGTACCAAAACTTTCGGTATGATATCGGTATGATTTTTTAATACCAATAATTTCGGTACGATATACGGTATGAGTCGATATTTTCAGTACGGTACGGTATGCCACTCCTAATATTTTGGGTAAAATAAATAAAATTTTGTATCTATTAGTCATTTTCTATAGCGAATGTATGGATTAGTAATATCTAAATACGTTTTGTACCTAATATTTATTGACCGATTATTTTAATATATTAAAAGAAAAGATTAAATATTATATATTTGATGTTTTCTAATATTATAAGTTTTTTTTCATAAAGAAAATAAGAATAGATTAAATATAAAAATACATATTAAAATAATCTTAATATATTAAAAGTGTGAAGGATTGGTATCATAAATATAAATTAAGATATTAAATATTATATGTCATTTAAGATATTAAATATTATATGTCATTAATAGATGAAAGGGTAAAGACGTGTAATAAAAAAAATAAGTAGGGATATAATTGGAAAAAAGGTCTATTATTCTATATATATATATATATATATATATATATCCCGTTTCACCCTTTTCCTACTTTCTCTCTAAGATTATTTTCTCCTCATTCTCTCTACACTTCCGGTAAGCCTTTTCTGGCGAGGGGGCGGGTGCCCGGCGTCCCCGGCTCTTCACTTGCCCCCCTCGCTACACTTGTCTTCAAGGTTTGATACCTCGAACATCTTGCCGGCTCTCTTTTCCGGTGATTCACGGAGCCTGCTGGCTTCCTACAACAAAGGCTTCATATCCAACAGGTCAAGACATTCAATGGTTGCCTGTTTTTCACCATGAAGGCTCATCCTTACGTTCTGTTCATGAAGCTTTTGCTTCATTTGGTTTCAATGGCGTCGCTGATGAAGTTTCTTCTTGCCGAAAAGCTACTTTGGCGGCATCTTTTTCCGGAGCCTGCTGTTGCTTTATTTCTGCAGTAGTTCGATGTTTGACCAGCAGTGGTTCCTTCTCGATGCTCTTTCGACGGCAAGCACCGCCTTTTGCTTTCTTTATTTACGGGAAGGTCTGCTTCCCCCCAATCCATCCTCTCCTTCCAGGTTTTTCTAGTCGGTGGGTCTCTTGTGGCGGGCCATCATATCTGTTGGAAGGAGTTTCTTTTTCCCGACGCCTTCGTGTTTGGGTTTTGTCCCCTAACGGCTCTAGCTGCTTGCTGCCGGCTGTTGTTGTTCAGCCTTGGCTTCTAACCAGCTATTTCACCGGCGTGCTCAACCCTACTAATTGTGCTTCTGTTCTCTGACATTCGCTGTGGGTTTGCTGTTTCCAGCGAGGGTCATTTGCTCCTTTCCGACGAGCAGTTGTCATGGTCTGCTCCGGTCGTCCAATGGCTTTAGGCGGCCGTTTCTGCATTTTTTCAGATTTTTAAAAGTAGCCTAACTAGTCCAGCTACTCCCAACAGCATGCTTTCTGCCAACCTGTCCTTATTTTGGTGGTCCCCACCTCATTTTCTCTAAGCTGCTTGTTTCGGCAAATCAAGTCCCCTGTTCCACTCCCTGCTCCATCTCGCTCCATCTCATGTTCCATGGGAGATGGAGCAGGGAGTGGAATAGGGGATCCCATGTGTTGTTTCGATAGGGTGTGATGGGCATAATGCCTTTTGTCTTGTTTCATCCCTACTTTTGTCCTACTACCTGTTGTGTGACAACACATTCTCTATCCCACTCTATATTCCATCTCTTATTCCACTCAACTCAATGAATGACAAATCACCCATTTCTTACATCATCCATTTTTAAAATAGGTGATGTGTCATCTTTTCATCCCTTGGAATAGGGGATGGAGCACCCCATGGAATAGGGGATCCCAAATGTGTTGTGTGATCCCCATTCCCCCTTTACCTTATTTTGTGGGCAACACGTTTCTTAGAGCTAGTGACGTGTCACTTTGCTTCCTTCTAGCCTCATTTGATCGCTGGAAGCCCCATCAACGGTCTATTTTGTAAAGGAGCCGATCATCTCGTTGCTTTTTTCTCGTCTTGGCTGGTCTCTCCAATGAGTTTAGCAATCATGGATTCTTGTGCACGTAACTCTTTTCGGGGGAGAAAGATTTTTTACTCTGACGTGACATCCCTCTTTCAACGGGTTCCATGCCAATCTGCGCCTATTTGCTGATCACGAATCTTTTGCCCGATTATGGCAAGCACCTTCTACCCTAGATCAGCCCCGATTTATGCTACAAACACTAGTCCTCGTTTCGTTGCTCTTGCCCGGTGGTCAGTCAGCTCGTAGATTTTTCAGCGACTCTCTTTTCAATCAACCTGTTTCTTGTTGCTAGATTGGTGCATCATACAACCAACGTGATGTAAAAATCTTGTTTCTTTTGGTTGATCTTTTTTTTGTCATTGATCCGCCTGTTTGGATCATTTTTAAGCCATCTGTTTCTCCTTCTTATCTTATTTAATCAGTTCCCCTTCAGTCACTTTCCTTTGTCCCCTTTTTATTTTCATTTACTTTTTTTATAATATTGCCTAATTTAATATATATATATATATATATATATATATATATATATATATATATATATAATTTTGAATATTTTATTTTGAAAATTTACTTCACAATTAAGATTTGAAGATAAGACTTACAAGATGAGGAATTGTTTATAAACCTACGGGTCGTTTGCTAATAGGTAGGTGGTATTGATACAGTATCCCTCGTAATACTACGTTTGTCTTGATGTATTCATAATACTTATGGATCAGTATTATTTTGACCCAATATTAACAATACATTTTTTATAGTTTAATAATAATAATAATATGTCATTTTACTTATTATCTCATTTAATAATAATAATAAATAACAAATCTAAAATAACCTAATACTTAGTTATCAACCATCTTTATCTTATTTATACATAATAACAAACAACAATATCATCAATTATAAGTTAAACAAATTCCATTATGTAGAATCTCTTTATATCCCATATCCACTAGCGAACTAGCTTCTAACGGATTGCAAATTAGACTAAAGGGCCTCAACATGACCCACAAGTCTCCAACCTAAACATTCTAAGCAGGCCCAATGCATTAAATTTTAAAAATCGTTATTGCTGTGTGTTATACATGATCATAACCCGTTTTCTCACCACAGTTTTCTCACTTGCACGAAATCCCCCAAACTACCAATTGCTACTGGTTTCCATAAACCCTATACCCCCTGGAATAGGGGCTATTACAGAATCAAAATGGCTTCCTTGATATCCGAAACTCTTCCAAAATTTACTGCCGAAACCCTAAAGCTCGCCGCGAAGCAATCTGAGCGCTGCCACATCGTCCCCGATCGCCTCCGCCGCGCCATCGACAATTTTCTCACAGGTAAATATTTGAGCAATCAGCATTTAATCTTCCATCTCTGTTTTTAGCTCTTGGTTTTAATATAGGGTGTTTGCTAATTTCAAGGAAAATGAGAAATGCTTTTATTTTTTGTATTCTCCTTTTCTGCATTTTCAATGATGGATACTTACATAAACTTAGTCTTGTGGAATTTGATTTTAATGCAAAGCTTTGAATGCTAACTTGAAATTTTGGATTGTAGAACAAGAAGTTTTGGATATGAATAGAAAGGTGCTAAGCTTGGCTCAATCATTTAATGGAATTAAGGAAGCGAACTTGCTCCTCCCAAGCTCTACCTCGAAGGAGCTGGTAGAAGATCCACTCAAGTCTATGGAATGCTCACGGAGGTGGAAACTGACAACATCGTATGGAGATATTGGTCTTAGATACCAAGAAGATCAGACAGTAGCATATGTTGCTGCTCGTATGCCTGCAGTCTACTCTGCTCTCTATCGAGTACTAAGTGAGGTATAAAAGTGCTGGCTCCTCCGTCTTTAGAGAGGGACCTTTGGGCATGACTATAACTTGTTGGTATTTCTGATATCTTTTTTAAATATATTTTTGGTACAATACATTCCCTTCGCCAGTTTAATGATGTCAATATTTTGCTAGAATTTCATGCTAATTAGCTTAGTTCAGTTGAGTTAGTTTGACGGCTTAAGATTAGAACCTAAACAATTTATGTTTGTAATATTGGGGTTCAATTTATTTCATGATGTCAAGTGGATGTTCTTTCTGCCACATCAGACTATTGTATATTGATTTTATGTGTTATATGAAAAATAGTTTTCTGGTAGAGTGATACTAAGAAATAAAATTTGTGACCTATTGATAATCTTTCAATTTAGTAATGACTTTTTAGCTTTAGCGCCATACAAAACATTTTTTTTCTTTCTCTTTATCCTTTGTGCAATTCGATCATGAGGAGTTTTTGGACGCTAACAAGTTGGTGTATGATATTGCAAAAATAAAAAGGATGTTAATTTTTTTCAAATTCAAAAGTTCTATCTTCCATGCCATCAATAAGTTGCCAAAAAAATAGCCTTTTTGTTAAATCGCAAACAAAATAAGGTGGTTTATGATACTGCTAAAATTAATAAATTGTGAAAATGTTAAATGGTCATGACTTTATTGAAATTTAATCGATTGTTTTTTGCTTAATTTGGTTATTTAATGTAGATAATAAAATGATTGGGGAACAGTTATTTAGAATATCATGATGTTGAGCATTTTAATTTATTGAAATTAATTTATTAGGTGAAAAGAAGAGTTCCAGACTTTTCTCCAGCTAAAATACTTGATTTTGGGGCAGGAACTGGTTCAGCATTGTGGTAGGCCTCTTGGCTTCCTTTCCTAGTTTATAATACATTAACATCATGTTACTATCAGGTTGGTTTTCATAATTGTTAGAGGCGCGCCTGATGCTTGGGTCTTGCGCTTCTTTATTCCAGATTTTTGGTCTCTTAAGGTGATGTCTCTGAGGCAGTTGCCTCTCTACGCCTTTTTCGACCTTAAGAGGCCTGCCTCATATGCATTTCCCAATAATTCTTCTTTTTTTTTTTTGGGTATTTTGTAAAGTTGTTACACACTTTCAATTAGCAAACAATGATTCTTGCCTCCTATTTGGGGAAAATTATCTTTAATTTATTTATTCACTATGAATCTGCCAATTAGGGTTAGAGATTTTTTCAGGTTGTTTACAAATGGCATGATAAGGGGAAGAAGTAGTTCTGGATTCACATATCTTATTATTTCAGCCAGTTTCTTTTAATTATTAAGATTAGACAAGATTAGATTAGGGTAGGGTTGTTGGACTTTTTTTTTTGTTTTTTTAATTCTTATGGGCTTGGGTTTAATTAAAAATTTATTATTCTTATTTCTTGGTTGAATGACAGTTTTTGTATATTGAATTTGGGATTTGGGCAGGGTATTTTCTCTTTGGAATTCTTATTGGATTTTGTGTTCAAGTTTGCGGTTTTTTATAAGTAAAATACAAGAGGAGTATGAGGAAGAAGAGGAGGATGAGGATGATAACTTTCTTAATTTGATTAGTTGCTAGTAGCTAATCATTTGAATAACTTTCTTAAACTTGAAGACTTTGTTTTATTGACTTCCAATTTATTTGTAGAGATGCTAGGATGCAACCAGTTGCTCCTCTTCTATATAGCAACCAGTTGCTCCTCTTCTATATATTTCTTTGTTTGGTTTAATTAAAGGTAATTATACCCTTGTGGTTCGTGTCCTATTTTACCCCAAGGGATTTATATTAGTTTAATGAATTATTAGGATATAATTGTAAATTCAACCTTGCGTTTCATGGTGTATTTTGCCCATGTGGTTCATGTCTTATTTTACTCCTAGGGTGTATATTTTTTTAATTAATTCTTGGGGTATAATCATAATATCACCCTTGTGGTTCATGTCCTATTTTATAGGGTTTATATTTCGTTTATTGTAATTTTACCCTTATGGTTCATGTCTATTTTACCCTAGTGATTCATGTCCTATTTTACTCATAGGGTTTATGATTTAACCTTAGAGGTTAGTGTTAATTTTAGGGTATAATGTTTAATTATAGTTAAAAATTAAAAGAAAAAGAAATAACTAAATGAGCCGGTTCTATTATGGAACTGGTCTCATATTAGTGTATCTCATATTTGTATTGAAAATTTTAACTTTGAAGATAATTATGTATGGATGTTCTATGTGTTATCATCATGCTATTTATGAGTTATCATGTATCATTATATGATGTCATGTGATTTTTTTCCTTTATTGAGTTAGGTAATTGTGTTGTATGTAATTATTCAGTCATAGCATATGATAGCTCACAATTTCTATTCACATCTATTAACTTGCTATGCATTTATAACAAAAGTGAAAAAAATTTCTAAATTTCATACTTGTGCATATATGTTGTAGAATCATATTAGGGTGGTATGTTCAAAGAGGCGCGTGCCATACGCCTCTCGCCTCTAACAACTATGTCGGTTTTGTTCTATCAGAAATAATATTACTTATTTACTCTAATTTTGTAGGGCAATGATGGAGATTTGGCCTGGGACTTTGGAGCATTTTAATCTAGTGGAGCCATCACAATCAATGCAAAGAGCTGGACAGAGCCTAGTTAAAGGCAGATGCACTTGACCTTTGTAATTTGCATTTTTAGTTTGATAAGTACCTTGTAGTTCTACCTTTTCTGCTATGATCTATAAGCAGAGTTTTGAGGCTATGGAATAATGAATATAATGTTTATTGTGTTTAAAATTAAAAAGTGAAAAAGAAAAAATCTATTTGATAATGTGTCTATATTTGAGAGAGGGAGAGAGGTGAATATAGTCTTACCATTATTCTGCATGTTGAGTATGGAATTATCTTGTACAATTTGAACTTCATATCACCGCAAAGTTAGGTTAGCAGAATTCTTCAGTAGAAGGTTCTATGTATTGTGAATGTAACAATAGATTGACAAGCAGATAATCTAGCAGTACCAGAAAGTTTTATGGGTTGATCAAAAGGTGCACATTCTTTATTTTTTCAGTACTGGGATCTTATTTTAAGATCATATTTCATTTACCAGTTACCATGAAGATTTTGTGAATTATAATACATCTTTACATTGTAATATGAATATAAGATATGTACTCAAAAGTAATCAGATCTTTTTTAGAAATCACCTGCTCACAAATTTTAAGCTTAGCTGAAATTTTGGTTTGCTATACACTTTCATGTATGTTAATCCCTTATAATCCATTTTGAATTCTGATAATGTATTGTTTGAGCAATTTTGTTGGAACAAAGTATTAATATGTATTGCTTATGAATTATATGGTTGGTCTATTTACTTTTTAGTGATTGATATCCCGCACTTAGTGTCCTTGAGGGCACCTTCTAAACTGTAATTTTATTAGCAATTTAACCAATTTTTGGAATATGCTCACACACATACACACACACATATATATTTATATATTTCTTCTTTCATTGCAAATTTCATTTCTTTAAACTTTAATAGAGAATTAAACTAAAATGATAAAAAGTAATTCAATGTAGATTTAAGAGAACTGCCGCTAATCCAAGGCTACGGTAGCCTCCAAGAATTGTCTAAAAAGATTAACAAGTCTGGCAGACGACATGATCTAGTCATTGCTGTAAGTATCATATTAGTTGTTGTTATAAATATTTGATTTGATTGGGTGTTTTATTGCATGCCAATTGAATTGAGTTGATATGCTATTTAAGTTGGATTCTTGTTCTTTGTATTATCACTTAGCACAAGTTAATAGTCTTAATATGTCTTATGCCGTTTGGGCAGTCATACGTGCTTGGAGAGATACCGTCGATAAAGGACAGAATTACTCTTGTGCGCCAACTCTGGGATCTTACAGGAGATATCTTGGTAAATCTTCGAACTCATTGGTTTATCTCTCGTGCATATATTGATAGAGAATTATATTGATTTTTGCAAACCATTGGATTAAATGAATAACATACTATTCGCTTGTTTGATTCTGCACTTTGTTTATCCATTGATGCTTATTAGTCGCGCCTTAAAGTGTTTTCTTCAGAGTTGCACTATACTAGAGTACAATGACATTGTATTTTAGAAGATAATGTGTACGGATTATTGTCTCTACATTTTCTATGACTGCTGGTATTTTCATGAATGTCTTGGATGCTTGGAGCATATATATGTTGATTATTCTGCCTTTTTTGGGTATTAAGATACTTTGATTTCAATGGAAGACATGCTGTTTGCACACTAAATCTCAACATTCTTAGAGCTCTTGAGCATGTTTTGTGCTTGGATGGATTGGAAATAATGACTGTTGTAGTGTTGTTGGCTGGTGAGTGGATACTTAAATAGGTGGAATCTGGAAGACATGATAAAAGTTGATTAGATGAGACCTAGAACTGAAAGGACGTGATCTACTTATGAAGGGAACTTTTGACAACAAATATATTATTCACAGAAACATTAGTTTTTCTGTAATTGAATTGATCAACCTTTTCTTCTGTTGTGGAGGAATTTCATCCGTTTTTTATTTAAGAACGCTATGATTACTCTTTCCAAAAAATTTCTGCACACTTACCATTTTCATTCGTCTCATAATTTGGTATTGTTATGGTGTTAATATAATGTAGGTTGCCATTTTTAGAAGTGTGCATAAGTTTTACGCCATAACAATACCAAATTATTACAAAAATGCCACCTAATTTTTACATTTCATTTTCTCACGTCAACAACTTTATACATCTATTCTTATTGAATTACCAAAAATATCCCTTTTCTTTTTTTCTCTGTACACCTAAAAAGCAACTTCTCTTAATATGTGCGTACAAAAATTACGTGTTTTTTTATTTTTGAGATGGAGGGAGTATATTCTCAAGTAAGATAGGTTTTATATAAATATTTTACCTTTAAGACTCGCCTTGTGCCTTAGGCACAAATATGCCTCGGTGTGAGTGTAATAACTATGGAGGTAATTATGAGTAGTGACTTGTAATTTTTATACTAATCATGTGTAATGCATCTTAAATGCATTTGAGAACAAATTAATAATATAAAAATATGTCAATAGCTTTTTAAAATCATGCAAGTGATTATTTTGGATGATTGATTGTCATAACTAAATGTTTATTTGTTAATATACATATTTTTTATCAATAAACTGCAGTTGGGCTTCTTGATGGGCTTAGGTTGTGGTTTAGTGTTGGCAGTCTTATTTATGTTTCTTTTCTATTCTATATTGAAATTGATAGAGCCAAGTACTGGTTGATGATAATAATTTGTTTTAATAAAGATTAAAGATTGTAAGGAATGTGTCCTGCCCAAGCAAACTACCATTTACTATTTTAATGATCTGTTCCTAAGATGCCTTTTCAAAGAAAAGTTAATCAGTTTAAATAAGACTCTCAATTAGCTTAAGCCCATGAAGAGAGAAACACCCTCTGTCAATTTATTAATAAAATATGTGTATTAAATAATAAATTGTATGTTATCATATTATTGGTAATGTAATATGTAGTACGTCAAAAAATCTCAACCATGATTTTAAATTGCGTCTTTGGTGAAAATTTCTATTGAAGATTATTGCGTCATATTCGTGTGGTTAGTGAGAGTGATATCCAATTGTAGATGATTATCAAATTGTTTTATTATAGCTAGTGCAGTAGATAGAATGCATTCCTTGATTGTTTGACACTTTTGATAAGAGAATAAGTATTCTGTGAAAGTAGGAATGGCTGGGTCGGGGTAGGACAGATAGTTGCATTTCATTCCCGTTCTTCTATTGCAGGCCTGGGTTGCCTGTGCTGGGAGGGTCCGCGCCATTTTGACCCATTTTATTTGTTAATTTTAGTTTACTTTTGTATAAATATTATATATAATGTGTAATTATGTGTTATATAAGCATTTTTACTTAATTAGTATTATTTGAATAGTAAAATTACATATTCTTATTTAGTTAATCAATTCAGCAAGTGTATGTTATAAAGACTATATGTAATAAATATTATTGAAATATGCATACTATATACATAATATATCATATTACATGTGTAATGAACGGGGGAGGTCGGGGCGTGACCAATATCCAAAAACCTCCCCATTCTTAGAACATGGTAGATGAGGTCAGGTCTGCCCTACATAGGGCGAGGCGGGGCAGGTCCAGGTCAGGCTGGGCCACTTTGACAGCCCAATATGGAAGTGAAATACTTCTCCCATATACCATCTAAAATATGGAAGTGAAATACTTCTCCTATATACCATCTAAAAAACATGTCTTGAGAGGAGGCAATATGAAGGTATGACAAAACGTTTTTTCCCCATTCTTCCATAGTTCCTTGAACCCACATGGTTTTTTGCCTTTGGGGATTTTCGCAAACTATTTCTTGCCATTATGTAGATGATGGAAACCCTTTTGAACATTTTGTAATTAGAATTCTACATTCTTTGTGATAGTTCCTATAATCCAACATGAAAATATGAGTTTTGTTTTGTTATTTATTATTCACTCACACATTATACACTGATCAGGTTTTGGTGGAGCCTGGAACACCACAAGGATCAAGTATCATATCTCAAATGCGATCTCACATCCTATGGATGGAGAAAAGGGTAATGTCATGTTTTCCTCTCTTTAAATCATCTTGCTGTTTTGTGTCCATGGACTGATTATTCTCTGTTTTCTAGAGAAGCCGCAAATTGCAGAATTCAGTCAGTAAAACCCCTAAGGATTTGATGACACGCGAAAATGGTGCATTTATAGTTGCTCCTGTAAGTGATGACTTTGCTCTCCCTTAAAGTTATTTTAGCGTGTTGAGCAATGGTCTGAATATATTGGTGGATATTAAAATGAGGAGAATTCTTGGTTTGTTGCAGTGTCCTCATGATGGTCCTTGTCCATTGCTGAACACAAATAAATACTGTCATTTTGTCCAACGTTTGGAGAGGACTTCATCTCAGCGGTTATACAAGGTTTTTTCTAATTACCTACTCTTTCTTTGGCACTTGCACTTGCACTTGCAGACAAGTCTTGTATGGTCCCTAGAAAGCAAGCATGACATTTTGTATGATCAATTTAATAACTCAGTGAGAATAATTTTTCTTCCAGATGCTATCTTTAAATTCACACACTTGAACCACTGGATTTGCCTTATTCATATGCGCCGTTCTAGTATAGTCGAAACTTCACCTTCTTTTCGTTTGATTTATTGGATCAAATGTGCTGAGGAACCTGATTATGTGGGAATAAGTTGCTACCAAACCTATTGACCATGAACCAACTCAGGGTCCAATTTCAATTAACTAAATGCACCCAAAACAAGCACCTATTTTGGAAGTGTTCACAATCACTTTCTTTTCTTCTGTCTGCCTATCTATAATCACAATTCCACCCACGAAGATGATAAACATCTCTTCCAACTGGACCTAGTTGTTTACCATATTGCTTAATCCTATTTGGCCTATAAGTTACTCCAACTGCCCCAGGTATTTTTACAAGCGTATGCGAGCATGTGAATTAAGAAAAATTACTCTTTAGGTGTATAATGCAAGATAAAGTAGGGTCTTTGGGTAATTCAATGATAGAAGGTGAATAAAGTTGTCTTTTGGTAATAAAGTGTAAAATGTAGGTGATATTTTTGTAATATTATGGTATTGTGAGCATGCTAATATTATGTAGTGTTACCCTTTTTAGAAAGGTGCATAAATGGTGGGATGGATGGAAATAGAAAGTGTGCAAAAATATCTGGGGGACAGAGGGAGTACTAAACTTTCTATCATGTAGATTTTGATGTCCCAAAGTCTTAGTCTAATGCTTGTGAAATTAAACGTCACTGAAATAGCCAGAATGGAGAGGTAAAAGGTGGCTTCAATTTTGTTCTCCAAAGTAGCAATGCAGCTCTGTTGGGTTGGGAAAAATATGGTGGAATTACTATTCAACTGTAGAGCACTTGTTATGTTCGGGTTGGAATAGCTGAAATGCTGGAGGGCCAAGAATCTAGATTATATGGGCTGTTTCTCATGAATGGTAAATAATGCTCCAACTGGGAAAAGTACACAGCTCAATGTAAACAAGTTTCACCCTCTAAAATTTAGAAGCCGTGTGAAAAATATTTTTTTTATGCCTCTCACTTTTGAAAGTTAAAATATATGAAGTCTGTGAAGAAGTGATAAATTTTGTGAGATAAATTGTGTAAATGGGAGAATGGGTGAAAAAAATTATAAGGTGATATTTATTCCATGATCTTGAACTTGACCAGTGGCCTTCTAAAGCTTCACAGCATCACTTTCATGGTCAGTCCTTGATAATTCTTCCACGCTATGCTTTCATCATAGTTCCTGAACCCCATCTGGCTTATACCATATTCAACAAGTAATCAGTAAGAAATGGAGAGGTATTCTTATGGATTCAATTATGTACCAAGTCGTAGATAGTCATATGGATGTGTCCTGTTTAGTTATACCATCCTGCTACAGAGCGTATAAAGCATCTTATGAATTTATTGAAAATAAAGTGAAGTAGCTGTGTGTGAGAAGTGAAAATTTAAGAAAGGGTTGGTAGTAGAGTTTTTGGTGTATATTCATGTAAATTAGTGGTTAACTGCTTTGTTTATCATATTCATTAGAGTACTTTGTTTAATTTTAAGTGTTGGTGATAAATCAAGTATGTATGTGGTTATCATATACCCTCCAATATCACGTGCTAAACAGGGGAGTAAACTCTTTGAATTTCTTGGTGTCATTTTCTTCAATGTAGACACATGATGATGGTGTTGTGCCCTTTCATTTTTTTCCTTAAGAGTGATACTGATCTGTCACTTAGTCAATCTCATTCCCACTCTTGTGTTCCACTACAAGTTCTGCCTTGCTTTTCTGGTGGAAGGTGCATTGCCCTATATATAGCAGTTGCCTTGGCGTTCAATGGACTTAAAGTCGATGCATATATCTAATGGTTTGAGAAGGTTCCATATCATTTCACTACAAAAAGTTACCATCCAAGTATCATAATTAAATTATTCAAGTTTAATATTACATTACATTTGCGCAGAAGTATACCTTACGCTGTTTTAACCCATTCTCCAATCGCTCTCCTTCCTCTCTTTGTTTCTCCATCATGTCCCTTCGCTCGAGGAAAGTGTTGATTATTTTGTACTCTGGTTCTTTGCCTATATGAAAAGCAAGTTGACTTATCAGATATATTGTATGATTGAATTTATATTAAACTCATATCTTGAACAAATATGTGCATCTTTTATTTTTCAGCTTTCTTGTTATCTTTTTTGTGTAGCTTCAATTATGTCTGTTAGGCAAGAAAAATATGTTTCTTGTATTCTTACATATTTTGTATCAAACTGGGAAATGAGAAATTATTCTAATTTGTGATCTCCATCAATTATTTGCAGCGATCAAGGGGACCTTTACGTGGCTTTGAAGATGAAAAATTTTGTTATGTCGCCTTTAGGCGTGGAACAAGACCAAGGTTAGCATGGCAAGTGTTCTAAATTTTTATTGAAAGTTTGGAAACATATATTGGTTGATGGCAGAAAGCTAATGGTTGCACAGTATCATCTCCATCTTATGATTTAAGTGGTCATACAAAGAAAACAACCGTGATTGGTATAATTGAATGAAACAATGACGGAATGAAATGAATTTATAAATGGAATAGAGATGGGAAAGGAATGACTAAAAATTAAAATTCTCATGATTGTTATTGCTTAGGAATTACCTAAACTAATGAAAAATGCATTTCTTAATTAATTCCAATTCCATTGTTAATATTTTACAATATAGTGTAACTATGGTATTATTTACATTAAATGGCTAAATTATATTTAAACATAAGAAATATTTAATATTTTAACATGATACTACCTCCGGCCCAAAGAGAAGTTCACGGTTACTGTAGATACAGAGTTTTTTGCTTTACTTTTGGGGGTAATTTGATATTTTTAGGTAATAATTTAATTATAAAGAAAGTTATGCGAGTTGTAAAGGGGTGACAATTTTGAAATTAAAGTGTGTTGTCTGGTTATTGATTTGTGTATTTCCTTATTTGGGGGTGTGAACTTGTTTATGGGACGGACAAAAATAGAAAGTGTGAATTTGTTTATGGGACGGAGGGAGTAATATTTATTTAATAATAAAATCTTATAAAAAACATAAATTCTGAAATTCACACGACATATTATAAGTCTTGAATTTATTACATGATTCCTCATTTTATGTATTATGAAATAATATTTATTTATTTATTTATTTTCAGTTTAATAAATTTTAAATATCAACTAGAATAAATAAATGAGAATTAAAAAATAATTGAATTATATTTAAAATATAATATTTTTTAATGAATTTATCCTTAATTTGAAATAAAGGATAATATTATAAAATAAAATAAATGATATGAAATGAAATGTAAATTTTGATTCCTTAATGTATGAAATAGTTGAACCCATGTGATTGGGAGGAATCACTATTCCATACTTTTAGTAATAAACTTGTGGAATCGTGATTCCCATCAATAAAACATAACAATCATAAGAAATGGAATAAAATTAGGAATGACCATTCCATTCCCATTTTAATTCAATCATGCCACTATAGCTTTATTGTTGGTGAGGGATAGTGCTTTAGGTGGACTCAGACAGTGAGGATATAAATTTTACTTCTTTCAGTAGAAATTTAATTTAGTTGAAAAGATGAGTATGCATTCTTGCAAGTTGCAACATATTCTTCTAATTATACTTTTCAAAAGTTTATATCAGAGCGAACACTAGGATTCAATTTTATTTAATGTACTATTCTGGACTATGGAAGGGTACCCTTATAATTGGACTACTATGAGATGTTTAGTTTCTAAGGCATAAAAAAATTTCTCACAGGAATTTCTTTGCTCAAATTATGAGCTCTAATTTGAATCATAGCACACTATTACGAGTTCAATCATTTTTGCGTCTAGGTTTCTAATTGACTATCGGTTAACGTGTATCATATTTGGCCGAAGAAGACAATCAATTGATGGAAGAGGTTTTTGCTTTCCTTTTATGAGTTCTCCTTAATTTCTTTATTTCCTTCTAGTCCAATAAATATTATTAGCACAGTTATGAGGGGTCTGTGTGCATGAACTTTGCTTCGATAGGGTTTGTGAAACTTATATATATCTTTGGAATTATTTCCTAGGTTTTATAAAGAAAATTATTAGTAAATTTGCAGCCTTGGTGTGTGCCAGAGATGAGTCTTTGGGATCCTTTTGTAGGATTGTGCATCTGGTTCATATATTTTGGCACTATCAAATGGTTGACCTTCCATTTCTCTTCGTCAATGACAAACACCAGGCCATGATAGTGAAAGAAAGACTCAAATCAATGGCAAAAACACAGGAGGAAATTCAAGAAGCCTTAACCTCATTCATGATGTCATGGTGGTTATGGATACAAAATTTGATTGCCTCGAATCCATGTTCCAATCCTTACTTGCGAAACTAGCAGCCAATGAATAGAGTGCTCAGGGGGCTGTTCCAATTGGCCCTCCACCTGCGGTTATGGTTATACCCATGCTTTCCGCGACGGCGACACCCTTAATGGGATCAACGTCAACTATAAACAGTTTATTCCCTTGCACCTGTCTGTGCACCCATGCTTATGCGTCCTTTGGTAGCCTTTCTTAAGATGGAATACCCTTGTTCGACAGAAACGACCCCAATTGCATGGTTGCCCCTGCTGTTTTGTTTGATTTATAGTACTTTATGGAGAAGCTATTCACCATCTCCATTAGGTTTTTCAGGCACTTCAGGCTCACTCGCTGATTATTAATTCAAAGAAAGTGTTTGTTGGGTACATCCTCTGTGAAGTATTTGGACCACATTGTTTAATGGATGGGGCTAGGATATCCATCCAAGATTTGTGTGGTGTTACGTTAGCCTGGACCACATTGTTTCAGTGGATGGGGCTAGGATATCCATCCAAGATTTATGTGGTGTTACGTTAGCCGACCCCCAGCTTTCATCGGGTCGTGTGTGGTTTTCTCAAATTAAAGTCACTGCTGCCGTTTTATCCAGAATTATGGGAGGATACCGAGCCCACTTACTGCTTAACTCATAGTCATTAAAAGCGCGTCTTCATTTAGGCTCGGTTTATGCACCTATATTAATTTATTTTTGGTTAATAGGAGATGTTCATGTGGTGATTACCCCTATGCACCTTTCACTGTACATACATGCTTGAAATTTGATTATTTTTTATGGTTTTTTAGGGTATATTTGGTTAAGGTTTTGGAAACTAGATTTTGGTTTTGAAAACCTAATGAACAGTGATATATGTTTGTTTTAGGTTTTGATAGGGTAAGTTTTAACTTTATGTCAAATCAATGTGTAAGAAATTATTAATTTATATAAAAAAATAGTTAAGAGAGGAGAGATAAATAGAGAGAATATTAATTATTATTAAATAAGGCAGGAGAATATAGAAGGTGGGCTATTGAGGGTTATAGGGTTTGCTGGTGTATATAGGGGTGGTTTTGTGTGGGTTTTGAAAACCAAAACCAAACATCACTTAAAGTTTTCAGATGTTTTCTAATTCTAAAGTGTTCATGAGGCGATTGACCCTATGACGTAGGGTTTCCAAAAACTCATACTCCCTTCGTCCCATTAGAGTCTTCACCTTTACTATAGACATAGGATTTAAAAACGTTGTTTTTTTACTAACATTATTGAATTTTGAGGGTAATGTGGTCTTTTTAAGTAATAAATAAATAATAAAGTAAGTTATGTGTGTTTGGCGAGGGTTACATTCTTAAAAATATAATGTTTGGAGAGGTTATTTTTTAAAAAACTTTTACTACTTTGAACGGCGAAGAGCGTAATGGAACAAACAAATGAGGAAAGAGTGAAGAGTATAATGGAATGGATGGAGTATTAGGGTTTAGAATAATAGTTAATGGATAAATAAAGTGTGTTAAAGGCACATCCTTTCGACATGAAGATGAAGATATTGATTTTGAGTTTGAAGTGGATGAAAAGAGAGAATTCAATTAAAAAGATGCTCAATTTAATGATGATGAGGAGGAAGACGATGATGGGGATGACAACCATGATGATTATTATTTAGTTTGCTAGTTGCTTATCATTTGATACTTCATAATTTTATGTTACTTGAAGGCTTTCTGTTATCTGCTTATTGTTGAAGTTGATTATGACATTATTAATTGATGTTCAATGTGTCATTACGTAAATTATGAGTTATTATGTATTATTATTTGATGTAATGTGATTTTAATTTTTATATATCTAGGTAATTATGTGATAAGTGGGATATATTCTTGTATATAGATCTAGGGTAGGTTGTACCTCAGGCGCGCCTCAGGCTCCAACAAGGCCCTTGTGCCTTTGTGCGTCTCTCACCTTTAACAATTATGATTTTACTGAAAAAGAATGAAGCAGCCTTGTGGCGTTGGTCCCCAGTGAAGGAAGTGCCCGTCCTTGCGTGCCAGATTTTGCTAAACCTTTTGTCATTGAGCGAGATGACTCTGGCCGCAGGTTGGGGCTGTCCTCATACAAGATAAATGGACCGTGGTCTATTTTAGCGAACATTTGACGAGCAGATTATTGTCTAAATCAACTTACGGTTTGCACTGAATTACGGAGCCTGAAACTTACGGAGCCTGAAACACTTCTTGTCTCAACCATTAACGACACCAGAGCTACTATATCAGGTGGCTAAGATTTTGGGTTTTGACTTCGAAATTGGTTACAAGGAGGGCATAAATAATAAGGCTGCTGATGCTATTTCCCGCCACAATGATGTCACCGAATTAGTAACAATTTCCACTTCTAAGCGGCTGGATTGGGGTGCACTTCAAGCTCTCCAAAAGGCAGACCCATATTTGTCTGAGATTGTGGCTGATTTGATTGCGGAATGAGCAGCTCCTTAACATTACAGCTTGTTGTATGGGACTATTTATAAAATCGGTGCTTGGTATTGCCTCGTGATTCAAGTTTGGTTTTGAAACTCCTTCATGAGATTCATGCGTCCCTCGTCGGGGCTCGGGTAACATTCCGGGGTGTTTCTTACTTATATATAGCTAGCTGCGAGCTTGTATTGGGTAGGCATGATGAAAGATATGTTACATTTTGTAGCAGTGTGCAATGGCTGCCTACGAAATAAGTATGAAACTAAATACCCCGTCGGCCTCCTTGAACCGCATCCAATTCTGACGTGCATCTGAGATGACATTAGCATGGATTTCATTTCTGGGCTCCTCGCTCATTAAGGGTTGATTGTATTTTAGTGGTGGTGGACGGTTTCTTCAAGTACGTGCATTTCATTGATCTGTTGCATCCCTTTACAGCTGAAACAGTTGCGGGCGCCTTTCACCAAAGAGGTGTCCGCTTTCATTGGGTTCCGTCAAGTATTGTTTCGAAACCCTGATCAGCTTTTCTTTAATTTTTTCTGGCAAGAATTTTTAATTCCATGGGGACCAAACTATGGATGAGTTTGACGTACCACCTTGAAACAGATGGGCAAACTGAAGTGCTTTACCATTGCGTGGAGACATTTCCTTTGTTGTTTTGCACCAGAGAAACCAATGAGGTGGAGTAAGTGGTTGATGTGGGCTAAGTTTTGTTACAATACCGGTTTGGCATCACACTTTTTGAGGCGTTCTCCCTAGGGAGATAAGGACACAACGGTTGGCTGATATTTTGAGGGAAGAGATGAGGTTTTGGGTGGTCTGAAGGCATACTTGGAGCATGCACAATTTTAATTGCGCAAAAAGGAAATAAATACTGCCGCCACCTGGAGTTTCTATTTGGGAATAAGTTGTATCTTAAGTTCTATCCTTATGCAATCTACACTATTTCCAGCAGGCAACAAAAGCTAGCACCTTGCTTTTTTGGCCCATTTGAGGTGGTAGAGAGAATCATAAGGCAACATATAATCTTCTTCTTTTGGATTGATCCCAAATTCCAGTGCTTCGTGTTTCATTGTCGAAACCAGCTATTGGGGCTGCTTCTGCCTCTAGCTTTGCTTGATGACATCTGGGATGGGGAGCCACCATT
Source organism: Pogostemon cablin (assembly GCA_023678885.1). NCBI lineage: Eukaryota > Viridiplantae > Streptophyta > Magnoliopsida > Lamiales > Lamiaceae > Pogostemon > Pogostemon cablin. The sequence continues at coordinate 8,417,837 of CM043004.1, read as the reverse complement.
TCTACCCGTTGCTTTGCTTGATTGTAGTATGGTAGATTGTGAGGGTGTGCAGTATAGCATGTTTATCTGCACTGGTTGGGTTGTGGACTAGAGGATAGCACTTATGCTGATGTGATTGATATGCAAGGTCAGTTAGAGTTCAGCCTTGAGGACAAGGCTGCCTCACGGACCGATGCAGTTAACAGACCACAGGTTATCGTGTATCACAGAAGGCTGAAGAAGACAACTTATCGATGGAAGATGTTTCTGCTTTATTCTTTTTATGACTTATTTCCTTTGATGACTTTTCCTTGATTACTTTATCTCCTTTTATTCCAATAAGTATTATTAGCACTCTTGTGTGCAAGCTTTATGCATGGGCTTCTTAGATATGGTTTCTGGAACTTATATGTAACTTGGGAAATTACTTCGGGGGGTTTTTTTTTTTTTTTTAAATGAAAATCAGACTTACTTCTTGTGGCAGAGACGAGTCTCTGGGATCCCCTTCTTGGATTGTGCGTGCGGTTCGCTTATATTGTAGTGCTATGAGTTTCCTACTCGAATGTTATATACCGGTGATATCGGATTGTGTTGAAACTATATATTGATATAATAATTGCCTATTTCATGTTTTAGAACTGGGAGACCATTTCTCATTAAGGTACCCTAAATTGGCTTCCTCACTCATGCTTGTTGCAATTGCTCAAAATTGAGACCTATTTGACAGCCAAAGGCCCAAAATAACTAATGCTCTGTTCAAAGGTTGTTGAGGAATAGGGTTACCATTACTATAGTTAATTCTCTTTTCCCTTAATGTGCAACTAATCCTGAGTGCTTGCATGATGAAGCATTTTATTCCTGATTATATTAGCTTTTCTCTAATTCACTCTGATAGCTCTCTTGTCACTGTGAAGTCCAATATTCAGCTGTCAAGAAATCATTATTTATGTAATTATGAAAATTTAGTTTAATTTCCTCTGCAGAGAACCTTGGCCACTTGATGGAATGAACTTCGAAACGTTAAAAGAGATGAAAGCTACTAGAATACCAGAAGATTTGGAAATCATTACAGGTAAAACCAACTCTACTTAGTCCCACAAAATTTAAAAGTAAAATCGTTCTATTATGCCAATTGTGTGCCCTTTTTGATCCCTTTTTCTTAATGGTAATTGTACTTGTTTTTATTCGTCTTTGATCCCTTTCTCTGATCATTCTCAGAGAGCCAATTTGATTCTGAAGAAACCCAGAATGATGAACATGACATTGAAGATGATAACTCCGAAGAAACGACTGAGAATGACAACGGTGAGGATGAAGAAAGTCCTCGTGCTGACCTCGGTAGCGGATGGGGAAGAATAATTTACATGCCCTTTAGAAGGGGCAATCGAGTGGAGTTGGATATGTGCCGAGCAACCAATAGTGAGGGTACGGAAGGATCGTTCGATCGAGTCGTCATAACTCAACGCCAGAACCCGATGTTGCACCATCAAGCCCGGAGGTCTATGTGGGGAGATCTGTGGCCCCTCAGGAGCGGAATTCATTCAAAATTTTATCTGTAAATTTGTGGAAATCTTGGAATTAGAAAAAATATACATTAAGTGATCAACACGTTTTTGTCATTCTCTGAGTATATTATGCTATACTTGAATTTGACACGTTTTGTAGGTTTGAAATAAAGTTGAATTGTTTAAAAGCTGATCACATGAGGGTGCGTGGGTACACACCTAGAGTGCGAGTAATACGTACTTATATTATCATGGCTCCCAATAAATATTAGTATTTAATTAATTTATTAAATAAAATAATTTGTATTATTAGTAACTATGAGCATAATAATTTGTATTATTAGTAACTATCAATGCTCATTATTAATTTATTCTGGAGATATAAGGTAATGAGTAGCAGGCAAAGTTGATATTGATTGATTATGTTCCCTCTGGAGATTTAGGGTCATTGTTTACTCCTTACACCCACATTTACAATTTCGGGTTGGTTTGTCCCATACAATCGTTTACTCATATATTCCATCGTTCTGCCCAAATAACATCATTTTACTAGGTGTTTCATTCAAATTGTACAAATTTTCTCTTTTATTAAAAAGAGACCACCACTACCCATCATATCTATCTAATACACCTACACACTTTATATAAATTATAATACTCCTTAATTTATGTGCAAAAAACAAATGTATCTCTTTGCTCGGAACGAAGGGAGTATATATTATGAGTATATGAGTAACTAATGTTCTTCTTAACTTTATACTTTCATAAAAGAACATAAGTAATGTTTCTCTAATATATTTTAATGTTAAAATTATCATCACTTTATATATATATATATATATATATATATATATATATATATATATATATATATATTATTTATATATTATTAAAAATACGAAATTATCCTTCAAAGTAAGTTAAAAGCACTCCTTCTGTCCCACACCACGCTTCTCATTTACTGTACCACGTTATTCAAGAAAAAGTTACACTTTTTGATCAAATTTGTTGATTTAGGAGGGATTGTAGTAGTTTTAGGTAATAAAAAAATATAAAGTAATGATATTTGTGAGAAAAAATGGGTGGCAAATTTGAAATTAAAGTAACTTTTGAGGTTGTTGGATAAAGTGATTTTTTTTTTGGGTGTGAAGGATTGTGTGAGCCGGACAAATAAGGAAAGTGTGAAGGATGGTAAGAACATCAAAATTATATTTTATATTTTATGCCCGCCCAAAAGATAACAATTTTGTCATTTTTATCCTTTATTCTAAAATTATTATTTCATTTTTTAAGGAAAAAGATCAAACATACAACTAATACATTTATTTACATCACATTAAATAATATTATATTCATCCCGAAAAGTTATCATTTTTCCTTTTTAGTAAAAGCGTCCTATATATAACTCACCACTCAATACTAATATAATTACATACTCCCTTTGTTCAGCTCATAGGTCCATATTTGCTATTTGCACATGAATTAAGAAGTACTCCCTCCGTCCAATTTCAGATAACACACTTTCAATTTTGGGCTGTCCCACAAAAGAAAAGTCAAACACAATCACCCTTCCCCATGCACTTTATTTAAAAAAAAATCACTTTACCTAACACACTTAACATACTTTACCATTTATTTATTACCAAAAAATATCATAATACCTCTAAAAATGATCACTTTTCTTAATCTCTGTGCTGGAAGAGGCATGCGAACTTTTGTGGGACGGAGGGAGTATTATTGTTTTATTTATAGTGGGAGTTGAATTAGTATGAATGATGAGTCAGATGTGGGGCCCTTTTACAAAAAGGGAAAAATGAATACATTTGAGTAGGACGTCAAATATAGTGAAATGAGAATATTTCAGTAGGACGGAGAGAGTACTATACATATAATAATAATACTCCTTAAAAAAAACAAATGATGACTTATGAATGAAAAGGAGGAAGTACTCTATTCATCCTAATTTCAACTTCTTCCTTTCAGTTTTGATCTCTCTCAATTTCAAATTCACACTCCTATTTAAAAAAAAAAAAAAAAAAACTTAACTAATATGTCTCCAATATAGTGTGTTTGTCTTACTAATTTATCTCTTTATTACTATGTGAGAAGGGGGTGGAGTGTCGTCCGGTGTGAGCGTGTCCACGTTTACTTGCCCTTAGTGGGTCACGTGATTGCTGCAGCAGCTGCTTTTATTCCAAGGCTGTGGGAGGAATTGGCACATGGGATGGTGGGCCCACTTTTTCTCTCAGATTTGCTTTGATTCTCTCCTTCCTCCCCAATCTAAGGGTAACTAAGTTGCACGCACGTTGCACGTGGCCTCTACTCTATCGTCTGTTCTGCTGCCTCTGTTCAATAAAAAAGATCTCCTACTTTGTGTTAAATATTTATATAGTAATATTAAATGGTAAAGTAATTAATAATATTTAATTTAACAATTGAATGAGCAGCCGAAGAGCAGCCCCAAATTGGTATATTATAATGATTAGTTAAATGGTGAATCATTCATCACATCTTTCTTCCAGCAATCATCATTAAGTGATATACTTGAATATTTGATGGATTTCTAACACTGATATATATATTTTTTATTTTTTCTCTCTCACTTTTAACGTTTCTTTGTTTCAGATTCTTCTTACATTGTTGGTCCACCATTGTGCCCCAAAAATTAATAATTTAATTTTTTTTAATTACAATTGTACAAATCTATTGTAGTCAACATTAAGGAATAAGTATCAATCATAGGGAAAAATAATCATGCTACAGGCTGATATAAGTATTCACATCTTTCTTTTTATTTTAGTAGATCGAAACCAATTCTATCATATTAGTTGTAAGTTGATACGCTCAAATCTCATTCTCATTTTAAGGTCGTTTTTATTGAAGAATCGCTTTAGTTTATAATAGTATTATATTAGTGTAAATTGATACCCACAAATCTCACTCTAAAATTTAATGTCGCTTTTATTGAAAAAATACTTCAATTTAATTTGATATTGTTTAGAAAATAGGACTCCTCCATCCAAGAATACTTGCACATTTTTTATTTTGATTCTTACCAAAAAAATACTTGCACATTTTCTAAGATTATCACTTTTCCTAAAATAGATATCACGACTTATTATACTTCTTCCGTCCGCTTCTAAGGTGTCAATTTTATTATTTTTGGCGTCCGGTTCAAAGGTATCCATTTCCCTAATTTAATAAAAAAAGTACACAATATGATCCATCACTTTCCTTTAATACAATTACTCACTGTACATATAATAATAATACTTCTTAATCCATGTGCAAAAGCAAACGGACAACTTAGAACAGAATGGAGTGAATAATTAATAAATGTTATAATTTCTTATTCAGTTCACAGATATTTGCCATTATTTATATATACTCTTTCCGTCCCCTTTCAGCCTTTATATATTTTCAATTTGGGCGTCTCATATCAAATTTTACATTTTTCTTTTTGGTGGATGAAACCCACACAAATTAATTATTTCTCTCTCTATGGTCCACACATCATACTAATACATTTACCCACTTTACATTAAAATATTATTTCTCTTACCTCACTGCACATTAAAATATTATTCATGAATCTCCATGCAAAAAGTAAATATAAATTTTGAAATGGGACGGAAAGAGTATACGTCTATCATAATGAGAATACTCAAATTTCAAATTTCATTTTTTCTTACCCACAAATATCATGAAACATGGACAAAAATTGATGATCTCGTAAAGTGAATTAGTTTATTTCATTTACAATTTATAGTATAAATGAAGGATGGTTACATTTTCTTAAATAAAAATTTTAAGCGACACTTTTTTGAGAGACAGGTTTTTGTGAGAGGGTTATAAGATGGGTCGACCCATCACTAAAGTATGTTTATTATATAGGTAAAGTATGTTATGTTTATTTGTAGTTAAAGTATGTCAATAATGAATCATATTATAAAACCCTAAAATCATACTTTAATTCATCATCCATCCTACTTTAGAAAACATGTTTTAACAACTATTAAACATACTTTATCTATATAATAGACATACTTTAACACATCTCACACACGGTCTCACATAACTAACGTCTCACAAGAAACTTTGTCAAATTTTAATATGTACTATAAGAAAATTGTTGAATTCCAACAATGAAAAATCATTATAATATGCAAAAATAAATTTGTAATTCATGATTCCAATAGATATTTCAATGAATTATTTCCGTTTAAAAAAAAAACTAATACTCCTCTTAATGAAAGTAATAACTAATTAAAAAAAATTAAAATCATCTATAAAATGATTTCACATGAATATTGCTCATATGTCTGCTATCATATAAAATCTAAAAGTTATTTTAATTCTAAATATTTAAATAAAATTATGATACTAATATCAATAATATATTGTATAATAAGAGAGGTCTACTTTGAAATTGTAGTACTCTTCTGAAAGAAAAGTATGTGAGTTGGTATTGTACTTTTGGTAAATTAATCATTTGCATTGAATATTCATCTTGCAACTTAATATTTACTTTTTAATATATATAAAAAAAATTTATTAAACGATAAATTTTTTCTCTTTTGAATGGAAACTATTACTTATAATATATGAAGATAAAAAATTATAACATATCCATATTTAACTAAAAATAATATTATTCATAAGGAATAATAATTTATCACTAAAAAAAGTAAATTTCACATACTTACTCTCTCCTATTCGGTTCTAAGGCATCCATTTATTTTTTGCACGTGGATTAAGGAGTATTATTATTATATGTAAAGTGAGTAGTTGTATTAGAGGGAAGTGGTGGACTATATTGTGTACTTTTTTACTAGATATGAAAAATGGATACATTTGAAGCGGACGCTAAAAATAGTAAAATGGATACCTTAGAAGCGGACTGAGGGAGTATTAAATAATAATTTCTATAATATTAAGATGCATATAGGGAATTGGGTTTTACTTTTGAGACACCCTCTTGTGAGACGGATTTTTTGTGAGACGATTGTGAGATGAGTCAGCCCATTTCTAAAGTATGTTTATTATATAAATAAAATATGTTTATTTGTAGTTAACATAATGTCAATAATGAATCATATTTCAACATCCTAAAATCATACTTTAATTCATCATTTATCATACTTTAGAAAACATATTTTAACAATCATTAAGCATATTTTATATATATAATAGTCATACTTTAACATGTCTCATGAACCGTCTCACATATATATCGTCTCATAATAGAGTTTGTCTTTACTTTTAATACTAAGTAACCTAATTTTTACATTATTCCAGGCATTAAATAAATAAATAAACCTTTGCAAAATAATTTAAAATATTAAAACAATAAAATGAAGGTTTAATTCTTAAAAAAAATTTACCACGAAAGTTTAAAATTCCCAACGTATTATTTTTATTAATTTAATACAAAATTTATTTATAAATATTTTCAATTCTATCATAACTTTTTATTTTATCAATTTAATTCACAATCTATTTAATATTTTCAATTCTATCCCAACTTCATATTTTTATAATTTGATACACCACATATTTTATATTTTCAATTAAATTCATTATGTTATATATATATATATATATATATATATATATATATATATATATATATATATATATATATATATATATATATTAAGTATACTATAGTAGAAACTTTTCTTGCTGACGTGTCGTCTCCACAGCGATCCATTGTAACGTGTAATTTTCTCAATTTTTTTATTTTTAAATATTTTTTTAATATTTCTTATTTACTTTTAATCAACTTCCTTATTTAATATTTTCTTTTTTAAATAATATGCTTCTTATTATTAATAATGATTAAATTTTCAATATTTTATTTATTTATTTGAGTATCATTAATTAATTACAAAATCTTTTAATGTAATAAATTAATTAATATAAAATTAAATCATATATATATAAAGGGAAAAAAGAATATTCCTATATTATTCTCTCTCACCCACCTATAAATAATACCTTTTGGTTATTCACTCTAAATACATACATTCGATTCTCCAAAAGGAATAGAAGCTTTCTTCAAGTTCCTCTAGAGAATTGATTTATGATAGTATAAAAAATTATTTTGATAGAGTAAATCAATTAGAGATTCGATCTACCTTTAAAAAATCGATTCAAGTATTCTTTAAGAGGAAAAAAATCGATTCAAGTATTTTTGAATTCTTAAGAATCGATTCTTCAAGACGAAAAAATAGTATTATTCATTATCTACTTCTAAAGTTTTGATTCAATTATTTTTCAAGTGAAAGAGGATCGACGATTCAAGTACTCTTGAATTGATTACCTCTAGAGAATAAGAGGTTGAAAGACTAATTCATGTATAGAATCGCAAAGCTTAAGGTTCTTTAAGTTAAATCATTATTTCATATCAAATAACTTTAAATTGGGTATGTAAATATTTGTTAATTTTTTAAATTTATAATATTAATATTTATTTATTTACATATATCTTAATTATTCATATGAATTATAATATAATTAGAAACTAATAAAATTAAATAAAAAATAAAATTAATAAATTCATTACAAATTTATGAATATTTAAAAGAATATTATATATAAATTAATTTTATTTATATTATATATATATATATATATATATATATATATATATATATATATATTACATTAGTTTCTTAAAAATAACAATTAATGTAAATAGAATTATTATTATATAGCTAATTAAGAAATATTAAAGCATAATCATAAATAAAAAGTAATACTCCATTTAAATATTATTTATAATATTACATACTTCCTTATTTTCTTTTTTAAATAATGTGTTTCTTATTTTTAAATAAACAATCTTAATTTAGGTAATAAATTAATAATTAAAAATATATTTATTTATTTAATTATATATATATATATATATATATATATTAGAACAAAATTTAATTAAAAACATATATTAAAATATTAATTAAAAATATTCTTTTTCATATATGTGGTCGTGCCTCATCACTGACGACCTACGCGGCGCAACACCTCAATAATTTACCATAAAATAATATTTCCTTTAAAAAAATATATAAATTTTCAATATTTTATTTATTTATTTTGATATTATTAATTAATTTCTAAATTTTTTAATTCAAATAAATTAACTATAATCAAATTAAATCTTATGTAAAAAGAATAAAGAACAATCCATATAATATTCCCTCTCACCCAATATATAAATAATAATTTTTTGGTTATTCATTCTAAATACACATTCGATTCTAGGAGGAATAAGAGCTTTCTTCAAGTTCCTCTAGAGAATTGATTAATGAAAGTATAAAAATTTATTTTGATTGAGCGAATCAAGTAGATCTACCTCTAAAAAATCGACTCAAGTATTTTTCAAGAGGAAGAGAATTGATTCAAGTATTATTGAATCGATTTACCTCTTAAGAATCGAGGAAGAGGATAGAAAAAATTAATAACCTCTTAATAATCAATTCTTCAAGAGGAATAGGATAGAAAAAATCAATTCAAGTATTCTTGAAGAGGTACTTGAATCAATTTTGATTCCCTCTTAAAGAGAATAGAAAATTGATCCAAGTATTCTTCAAGAGGAAGAGAATTCTTGAATCGTTTTACCTCTTAAGAATCGATTCTTCAAGAGAAAGATGATCGATTTAAGTATTCTTTAAGATTTATTTCTAAAGTATCGATTCAAGTATTGTTTAAGGTTTATTCTTTAAAATTTATTTCTAAAGTATCAATTCAAGTATTTTATCGATTCAAGTATTCTTCAAGAAGAAGAGAATCGACTCAACTATTCTTCTATCTATTCAGGTATTCTTCAAGAGAAAGAGAATCGATTCAACTATTCTTGAATCGATTTACCTCTTAAAAATCGATTCTTCAAGAGGAAGATGATCGATTTAAGTATTCTTGAAACGATTTATCTCTTAAGAATAGATTCAAATATTCTTTATGATTTATCTCTAAAGTATCTATTGAAGTATTCTTGAAGTGAAAGAGGATCGATTTAAGAGTAATTTTCTTAATTTTTGAATTTTTGAATTTATATTTTTATATTTTTATTATTTACTTCCAATTATTTTCATTATTCAATATTTCCTTTTTCTAAATAACGTATGAATGTCTTTTTTTTTCCTATAATATTTTATTTACTTTAGTATCATTAATTGCAATTAATAAATAAATAAATATTTCAATATATATAAATTAATTTGTATCAAATAAAATCATGTATAGAAAAAAATTGAGATCTTTTAAAAATAAATTTATAAGGATTATTTTAATTTAATTATGAAATTTTTTACATTCATTTAAAAAAACAATATAATAAATGATTTTTACTAAAAGATATATACTTTGATCTTAATTGCACTTAAATATAATGATAAAAAAATAAAATACTATCAACTGCATAAATATACAAGAAAGAGACAAAATCGCCCCTTTTTTAAAAGAGACGAAGTGAGTAATAATAGTTCTCAATTGTATTTGTAAGGTAACATTTAATAAAAAAGAGTAATAATTAAATGATCCGTAGAGGTTCATACTAATATATATATATATATATATATATATATATATATATATATTTCTTAAAAAAGTATAAAAATTACTATTATTATTATGAGCAATTCACTTATTTGCATTAAAACATTATTGAGTTTCTTAGAATTTTTTTCCAAGCTCCAACCAGCATAGACGTGCAAAATATAATTTATATGTTACTTTTAATAAATACTTTATCTGTCTCATTAAAAGGAGTGCATTTTGTCATTTTCGTCCATCCCAACATTAGAGGTGTATTTGTCTTTTAATAAATTGAATCCATACAAAATAATTAATTAATATATCTTCATAGGACCTACACACCACACTGATACACCTACCCGCTATACATTAAAATATTATTTCTATTAACTCATTAATTATATTTTAAAGAGCCCTATTTGATTGTAATTAAATTAGAAAATAAAAAATTTAATTATAAAAGTAAATTAATTAGGTCTTTTATATATTTAATTAATTTTATTCTTTTATATATATATATATATATATATATATATATAATTTCTAGCCTACGATATGTCATTTTCATTCATGGAATGTATATTCCAACAGCCTCCCCTCAAGTTGGAGCATGTGGAGCAAAACACATGCTCAACTTGAAAAAAAAATTTGTAGAATAATCTACTAATTCTATGAACATAATATGAAATATCCTTCATATCATCAACAGATGCAGATCGGGTACAGCAACTCAAATCTACAAGTTCTACAAAGATAGTATGGATCATCCTCTCCAAGCTATTACCAGATCTAGATCCGGGTACAACAACCTATTGATTCTATTTGTAATTCATCTTCAAGTAGTTTATGTAACCAAAATTCTTCGAGGATCATCGATTCACTCCATTGATAACCATCACATCAAAATTAGGATCGAATAGGCTCTAGATACCATGTAGAAATTTAGAGAATCTAGATTTAGAATAATAAAAAATCTATAATAAGCTCTAAAGTGGAGAACATTTTATTACTTCTCCAAGGTGTTACCCTAAAATTATATGTGGACTTATCGAACAGATTCACTGTTTCTTATGGGTTACATAGATTTAGATTTTTCAAATCAGATAGGGACGACAGTAAATCCACCTCAAAGGTTAAGTGTTTAATTTTAGGAAGTTGAGTCATAATATGGAGGAGTGTTATATAGAGATATATTTTGGACTCCGGACTCCATCATTGAAAGATGATAAATTAGAGTCTATGAGGCAACCAAAGTATGTGTATGACTCTAGAAACTTCATGATGGACTTTGAAGTGTTTCTAAGTTTGCCCAAGGTTATCACAATTTATTTTGATGATAAAGGTGCAGTTGCAAACTTGAAAGAATCACGAGCCCATAAGGCAATTAAACACATGGAGCGCGAGTACCACCTGTTACTAGAAATCGTATGATGAGGGAAAGGTTGTTGTCGCCTAGATTGCATCAGATGATAACCTAGTAAATCCATTTACAAGGACCTTAAGGCGAGAGCTTTTGATGGCCGTGAAATGGGAGTGGATATCAGTGTATGGCAGAAGACATGACAGTATAATCTTTTAGTATAAGTGGGAGATTGTTGGATTGTATACTAAAAGTCTAGCTTTAGTATGAATAATGTTATAATAATTTATTTGAAATGAGAATCATATGATCAAATGATTGCGTTTTATAATTTATTTATATGTCGATGCAATAGTCCATTTACTTTATATTGTAGATAATATGTTGTGCGACAACACGCGGAAGATCATATTATCGGTTTTCTTATAAAGTATAAACAGGTGCTCACAACCGAGATAGACGGAGACTCTCTATCAGGATGGTTATAGTGTGGTTAGGTATTAGCTTGTCTTGGCTATAGAATCACGTTAGTGCACTTTGCGTGTATTGAGCAGGACTGCTTGAGATCGTTCGACTTATACTGACTTATAGGAGAACTTGATCTCTGTTATTATGGATGTTCGTGCACTTAATCCTTATACAATAATCTCGACATGTAGGACAGTATGTATTTCTTTGATTCATCAATGGGGAGATTTACATGTATTAAATCAACAAACTCGGTGAGTTGGGAAGTATTGCTGTCTCTATGGTGTGCTGTTGATTGTAGAAGGAATTCGTGTCCGACATAGGTTGATGATGTCCCCTTGAGGAGCTCATAAGGATTATCATATAAACCCTGCAGGTGGAGTTATTCCGGCATAATAATGAGGTTGAGTGGTACTACTCTCGGATGACATATTAATTAATGGAGTTGTCAGTAACTTAATTAATTAATGGACATTGTATATCTTAAACATGGGGAGACAAACGGGCTCATAATAAGAAGGAACCCATAATGTAATTATGGGATTAGAACAGTAGTGCAGTAATAATATTTTAGTAGTATATATTATTATTATTGGACTTAAGTATAAGCTTTGAGTTAAGCTTGGATACTTAAGCCCAATGGAGTCCCATCTCTAATTTCTCCTCCTGGTCCCTGCTGTAGCCCATATATAAGTCATCTCAACTGTCCAGAAACCAAAATCTATGAGATTAATCATGCCTAACACTGTGAGGAGGGTGGGGAACAGCAGATTGAGAAGATCTATCGAGATTTGGCTTGAGAATACAGCAGAAGACCGGAAGGTTGTTTGCTGCTGCTGTCCGTCAACTTGCATTATTTTTATAAAATCGTAAAGAACTTGGAATTTAACGTATAATATACTAACGGAAATGCCACAGAAGAGAGGATCGTTTTGGCATGTAGATCACTCAAATCTGATATCGGATGAGAGAGTTATGCCCAAAACGGTGAGGCTGCGCAGGCTGCCGGCGAGAATCCATCTTCTTCAACATACCCTGGTGAAAGGTAATACGTTTCTTTGGTTTCTTTCTTTCGCTGAATTAGAAACGTATAGAACCCTAACAGTTCACGTTAACCAAATGATCGAACGCCAACAATTGGTATCATATATATATATACACACACACACACACACACACACATATATATATATATATATATATATATATATATATATATATATATATATATATATTGTAGCAGAAATTTTTTTTTGCTGACACGTCGTCTCCAGAGCGCTCCAATATAACGTGTAATTTTCTTAAATTTTTTAATTTTTAAATAGTAAAATTAATGATTTATTACTAAAAGTTAGATACTTTGATCATAATCGCACTTAAATACAAGAGTTGGTCTCTTGTGTCCCCAGGTGTACAAGGTGGGTAAGGGTACAATATTTGTTCTAAAGTGTATACATTTTAATTAATAAGAGTATAACTTTTTGTTCTAAAGGATATACAATTTTATTATTATTTTTTATTTTTTTAAAAAATAAAGGTACACATCCTCATACTAATGGGTATACCATTTTGATACTGCAGTTTATCTGGGAGCACAGTGTCCCGGGGACACATAAGTTTTAGTCGAAGTACAAAGAAAGAAATGAAATACTAACAACTATATAAGACAATGACTAGAGCAAATAGATAATATCATAAAAAAGGAAAAAATAAAAGAGTACAGAGACAAGAGAAATTGAAAAATGATCCAAAAGTGATCATTAAAAGAGCCAAACAAATGGTTTTAAAAAGAGTACCTAAACAGGTGGCCTCATAAAATAAAATTATTAGCACTACTCATCTAATTCAATCTAATGATATCAAGGGCCATAAAATAAAAATGACTAAGGTGCCACTAAAATGCAATCAATACAAATACAAGATTAAAACCCGTCTTGAACGCTTGTACGATATGCAGTCTGGCCTCTTTCTCAACTAGTTCAACCAAGTACAAACCAAAGCCAATCAAACCTCTGTTAGCAAATAGAGGAGCTAATATCTGTAACCAAATTCATGGCAGGACCTGAATCAGAAAAAGAGTGAACCTGCATACTAAAATGCCATATTGGCCGCTCTAAACACAATAATAACAGGGCAATAGAACAAATCAGGAGGCGCCAACGCTTCCGGATGAAATCAACATAATTCAAAGGCCCATGAAATCCAAATAACAATCATTAAACGAGAGCCTTGAACAAAAAGGGATGAGCAGTAAGCAACGTCAAACCATAAGATGCATCTAGAGATAGGAAATGATTCACTACCAAAAGCATTATCAAACAAAAATACAATTTTCATCGAACTGTAGATTCTCAACTGGAATCAGGAATTAAAACAAACGGGAAGTCAGAGTGTGTAAAAATTCTTCAGAGAAATCACCTACTCAAGCCGATCGAAAGTTCAGTGCTTGGGAATCAGGCGACAGTGAAGAACTAGGGGAGCACCCTGGAGTGATAAGCTGCAGAATGTTTTCAACAATCAAGGCACGAAGGCGGGACAAAATAGACCTGCGCTATTAAAGCAATAGTAGCTAGGAGGAATTCGGGCAGCGAGCAATCTGGTGTTCACCAGTTTGCACTGGTGGTGGATTCAGTGAAAAGCGGCCGCCAACACATGCTGCAGAGCAGCGATGAATAGAAACTGCCCTAGGCAGTGCACATAGATGAATTCCCAAAGGGGGGAATTAATAGGCCATTCACAATGGCTGAGGGCTCGCTGACAGAAATCTAGAAATGCTAAGAATGGCGGCGCTATCAATTTTGGAGGAGAGAACTCCAATTCCGAGGGATCGAAACCAGATGCATTTGGTTGGAAAGTAGAGACCATCGATAATCATCGACGGCCGATTGCTTGAAGGGGTAGGCCAGGATGGCTGAGAAACGAGCCGAGGGAAAGTCATCGAGAGAAAGGAAGCGGCGACGATGAGGAATCTGAAATAGGGAGAAATCCCTTTGCTACAGCCGTGACCATGGTCAGAGGATGTGGCCAGAGAAATCATGATGCGGCACCTTAGTGTGTGTTTTGCTGTTTCATCTAATTTCGATTTTTTTGTTTTTCTAATTTACAGTTACTACTGTTTTTTTTGTTTTATTCTTTTTTTATTTATTTAATTTTAGGGATATAATTATAATTTTACCATTGTGGTTTATGATATAATTTATCCCTAGGGTTTAGGGTTTGAAGTATAATTGTAATTTTACTTTTATGGTTCAAGGCATAATTTATTTTACTAAGGTTTAGGGTATAATTGTAATTTTTACCCTTGTGGTTTACGGTATAATTTATTCCTAGGGTTTAAGGTTTAGTGTAAAATTGTAATTTCACCCTTGTGGTTTAGGCTATTATTTATCTCTAAGGTTTAGGGTATAATTGTAATTTTACCCTTATAGTTTAGGATATAATTTATCCCTAGGTTTAGAGTTTATGGTATAATAGTCATTTAAGTATAATAAATTTAAAAATAAAATAAAAAACAATATTAATAAAGGAGTATGAATTAATTAAGAAGAGTGAGATCAAATGGACCACCAATTCATTTGGTGCCTCTAGTTGTATCCAAGTCCTACTCACTGTATATCCATTTAATTTTTCATTTAAATATTATAAATTTATAAAATGTGATACTCAATTGATATAAAGTGATAACTGTACTGTAAATTATTTTATAAACAATTTATAGTATAAATGAAAGGTGATAGCATTTTAAAAGAAAAGTGATAATATCTTTTATAAAAAGTGATAACTAATTAAAAAAGTGTATTTCATATTTACTGAAATAATAAAAAATTTAAAAATTTTAATAAAAAGTGACTCCTAAGTCCTAATCAAAGAAAAGTGATATTAATGTAATTAAAAATTTTCACAAACGGTTCATTTGGGTAAAAAGTGACACCATACTTAAGAAAAAGTGATTTAATTATTTAATGAACAATTTGTGGGATAAATAAAAAGTAATAATATTTTTTAATAAAAAATGATATGATTAAAAAATAAAGTGATAATAAATAAATTGATCTATCAAATGAAAATTAATTAATAATTATATATAATAATATTTTTTAATTAAAAGTGATTTTTTATTTTACAGAATGTGAATTGTAGGCGAGGCGAAATTTGATTACATTGCCGAAATTTGATTACTGTTTAATTTAAAGGGATTTGATTAATTAAGTTAAACAAGGTTTTTTTTCTCTTTATTTTTTTTAAATTTAATATAAAATTAGTATTTATTTGGGTTAACGGATAACCTAATCTTTGAGACAATATCACCTGAAACCTACCCTTAAATATTATATCTTTTAATTGAAAAAAAGAAAAAAAGAAAAAGAAAACACTTGCTTGCAGTGTAGGGAGGATAACTATATAAGTGTCGGATTATGTGAAATAATTAATCATTTATGCATTCACATATTTGTTACAAGAGAGTCTCTAACAAAATTATTAGTTTTGATATTAGAATTTGCAATTACAGATGAAATATATAGAAATAAAATATCTGTATCAAAAAAATACAATGTTATATTATTAATTAATTATTATTATTATTATTATTATATTATTATTATTATTATTATATACTCCAAATTTCATGACTTGTTGCATCACTCCTATCAATTATTTAATTTATTTGATGTGCACTTATAATAACGATGGTAGATTTTATGAAATAAATGGTATATCAAATTAAAAAAAATAAGAACTTATGTTAAAATAAAAAATATTAAATAGATTGCGCAATGAATTAACAAATATAAAAGATCATGATAAAATTAAAAATATTAATTAAATTATATATTGAATTGATAAAAGCCCTAAAAAGTTGTAATAAATTTAAAACCCAGTAAGATAGTAAATTTTTAAAAATTAACCTTAAATAATAAGCAAAGACTTCCACCTGTCACGAATCTTGAAAGATTCTCTACCAAATCCGTTAAACTTTTCCCTAAAACGAAAAATGCAGAATAGAAAATTTTAATTGATAAACTCGGTGGAATTAATAGGGCAAATTTAATTAAATATACATTATTTCAAAAAATTTTGCTAGATTATAGAAGAGTCAAATTTTTTTACAAAACTAATGGTGACTTTGCTGTCATTTCTGATGAACAGTGAAGTCAACAACACTAATGGTGACTTTACTATAGATATTAAAAAAAAAATTGACTTTTCTTTTTCTTTATATATTTGATTTTTCATTTGTCCCTATCATAATTTTGTAAAAAATATTATGAAAATTAAATTCTTTTCGTCTCCAAAATTATTTCACACTTTTTTATTTTATTTGTCTCATTTTCAAAAAATATTTCACACTTTTTTTTATTAAAAACGTAAAAAAAATACACTAGAATAATACTCATTTTTATATATATCCCAACATAATACCTACTTTGCGAATAAAAATACGTAAAATATATTTCGGGACAGAAGAAATATTTTTATCTATTGAATTTATTAATAATTAATTATATTAAAAAAATTAAAAATTTCTTATTTTTTTATTTTTTTCTTGATCTTTTAACTGTGGTATATGTTTTGAATTTTTATTTATTTATTTAAATTTTACAATCATTGTAGAGATGATTTATATGTATTTCGTATTCAATTTTTAGAACAAATATATTTCAAATT
The DNA here is from genome assembly GCA_023678885.1 of Pogostemon cablin. NCBI lineage: Eukaryota > Viridiplantae > Streptophyta > Magnoliopsida > Lamiales > Lamiaceae > Pogostemon > Pogostemon cablin. Next base: position 8,400,317 of record CM043004.1, on the reverse strand, counting down.
ATTGAATGAAGTTCAAAATTTATAAAAAAAAATTTTAATTGTAAATGGGAAGTTGGTATTTTTTATGATTATTTTCGGAAGATTTTAAACCTGTTAATATAACCTTCACATTTAAGATTTTTTTTACGTAAGATATTTTAAATCTTATAAAATATTGAAAATTAAAAAATAACAAATAAATTAAAATTAAAGAAAAAATGGAAAATCATAAAGAAGATAAAAAATATAACTAAGTAATAATGGTGCAGTGATATTGTGTAGGACTGTATTTTTATGTGAAACAGATAAAAAATGATAACATCATTAATAAAAAAATGATATTCAATTGATGAAAAGTGATAATGGTGCAGTGAATTATTTCATGATCAATTTAGAGTATAAATAAAATATGATAATATTTTATATTGAAAGTGATAACATTTTATAATGAAAAGTGATAACTAATTACGAAAATTTAAAATGAACTTTTACCATACGGTCACAACTTACCTATAATATAATTGTATAAATGTGCCATTAATTAGTTATGTTATTTTAATGAAAATAAATTATAAAATATCAATTTAAAAAATAATTTTAATATATAAAATTTTAATGTAGTTATTATTATTTTATTTTAATTAATTAATTTTATAGTTTTAAATCCTATATTAATAAATTCATATCTTTCAGAATTGATAGAAATAAAAATTCGGTTCCTAATGTGTCATTACCATCTTGAAAATTTGAAAAAAAAATCATAATTTAGAAATAAATTTAAAAATACCAAAACACTAAAATAAGAGAACTTATTAAAAAAATTCTAAGAACTTATTAAAAAAATTCTAAAAATTAATACTAAAATCTAACAAATAAAAAACAAAATTTTAAAATAATTTAAAATTATAAAAAGTATAAATTAGTAAAGTTAATAAATTTTTAAAAAGAAAAACAAAAATAAAAATAAAAAACTGTTGCTACAGTAAATCACAATTAGTAATGTGACTTTAGTACATAAAGTACAAAGTCACCATGACTTTGCTTATTTTTTTAAAAAAATTTTACACTTAAATAATTTAATAATTTTTTTTAAAACAATGCATATTTTATTAAATTTGCCAATTAATAGTCTATGGGATACCAATTACAATTTTTTCTCTTTGCTCGTTGTATTTGTATTTTTCTTTCTAATTTTTTTAGTTATTATTATTTTTATTTTATGTTTTAATTTAAAATTATAATAATAAAAAGATCACTTTAAATTTCATTATTCTTTATTTTATCTTATGAGTGAGGCTTGTGTGTGCTCTTTATTTTATCTTATGAGGGTATAAATGTCCGAGCCTAACTCCACCTCAAAACCATGGTCAAGAGTGGAGGTTTGCCTACCACATTTATACCCACAACAATTGTCCAGCTCTTCCTATGTGGGACGAACTCCTGAGGGCTTACCGCAACCAACCACGTGGCCCAGGGACCGGATAATGCCCCTGCATCATCCACCATCCCTTGGAGCCCCAACCCCACAACCAGACTCAACCAAACTCTGATACCAATCTGATGCAGACTATAAATGCCCGAGCCTAACTTTACCTCAAAATCATGGTCAAGAGTGGAGGCTTGCCCCGCCACATTTATACCCACAATAATTGCCCAGCTCTTCCGATGTGGGACGAAATGCAGGCTATAAATGCCCGAACCTAACTCCACCTCAAAACCATGGTCAAGAGTGGAGTTTGCCCACCATATTTATACCCACAACAATTGCCCAACTCTTCCGATGTGGGACGAACTCCCAATGGCTTACCGCAGCGCCTTTAGAATTTAGTATTATGGGTAAGAGTACATTACTTTGTTCTAAAGGATATACACTTTAATTAATAAAGGTACACCATTTTGTTTTAAAGGGTATACACTTTTATTAATATTTTTTATTTTTCTTCAGAAAATAAAGGGTAAATATATTTATACTAAAGGGTATACAATTTAACAGAAAATTTCAAAGGCACACATAATGTGTTCATGTGCGCCCGGGCACACACAAGTTTTTGCCATGGGTACATATTTTTATATTAAAGGATATACAATTTAACACAAAATTCTAAGGCACACGGAATGTGTTCCCGTACGCCCGGGCACACACAAATTTTTGCCTTATTTTATTTTTTTAAATAACTTTTAGTAATTGACAAAGATTTGTGTGAGATTATGAAGTAGCTTTCGATAGATAAGAAGTGATTATATTTTAATAAAAAATGATACTTAATTGATAAAAATAATGATATTAGCAAATTATTTGATAAACAAATTATAGTATAAATAAAAAATAAAAATAATATTTTTAAAAAAGTCAAAATATTTCTAATAAAAAGTTATAACTATTTAAAAAAGTATAAAATTGTAACCCAAGACTTCCCGTTAATAATTTTGTGTTTTCTCTTTTATATATATTTAAATTTAATAAAATTTTTGAGTAATAACTCTTTCATTTGTTTGTTGGACAAAATGTGAAACTATTTTTTTTTATAAAAAGTGATAGTAATTAACTAAATATTTTCATTAACAATTCATTTAACGGATCAAAAGTGATAACATTTTTAATAAAAATTGATCTCTAATTATGTAGTAGTGATAATCATGTAGGACGAATAAAAAAGGATAAGATTTTTTATAAAGTTTTAATTACGCCAAAAGTCTCAACCTTTTCGCGAATTTCAAATTAGTCCAAACTTTTCAATATTTACAAATAAGTACTCGATCTTTAATCCATTTTTCAAATCAAGTCACCGGACAGTTGGAGGCCTGCCCGATGGTGACGTGGCATTAATTTATTACATCACCCCCTCCACCTGTAAAAAAATAATAATAATTAAAAAAATATACAACTAAAAAGTGAAGATAATAGATGATGCAGTCCATGAATAGACAAACATGGACCAGCAAGTGAATGAAACTGGACCAGCAAGTATAGACATGGGAGCGCCGGCAGTGAGGTGAGCAGATTCAGTCGGTGGCAGCTTCACCGTAGTAAGCGTGAATATCACTGAATCGTAAAATCTGCCGTAGGCAGTGAATACTCTGAAACAGAGAAGAGAAGAAAGCCTTGGACCAACAGACGGTGGCGAGGGGAACTTCAAGGCAACACCTGGACAGAGTGTGTGGCGGTGAAAATTCAGGCAGAGGAAAAAAAAGAACTGCCCTAGGCAGTGAAAAAAAATTCGGATCGAAGGCCAACATATCAGCACTTAGCAAAATAAGGTAGTTGCCGATACTGGTGAATTTAATAAACTAACGCTTCTGCCATAGATCGACGACGACGAATTGAAAGCTACCTTAGGCAGCTGGTTCCCTGGGGCGACGGCTGGCGCGTAGGAAGCAGCCAGAAGTGGCTGGAAATAGAAATTGGCGCCGCCGAAAGGGGGTAGAACCGCATCCAGATCAGTCAGCGGCAGGGATAGGCAGTTGCCCTAGGCGGACAACAGCGTTAATCGTCGGTAGATCCTCTATCACGATGAAGAGGACAAAGAGAGAAGCCCTAGGGGTTCGCTGGTACTGCTGAAAAAGACATTCCAACAGTAAATCGGTGTCAAAACGTGGGCTCCGTGTGTTAAAGAAGCCTCCCTGGATAAAGAGGAAAGAGAGTGTTGTGCTGATGGCTTTTTTTAAAATTATTATTATTAATATTATTTTAATAGGTGGAGGGGGTGACATGGATTAAAAATGACACGTCAGCCACTGGGCAGGCCTCTCGCTGCCCGGTGGCTTGATTTGAAAAATGAGTTAAAGGTCGAGTACTTATTTGTAAATATTGAAAATTTTGGACTAATTTAAATTCGCGAAAAGGTTGGGACTTTTGGCGTAATTAACCCTTTAATAAAAGGTGATAACTAATCATAGAAAAGTGATAACTATTTGATTAAAATATTCATGTATGAACAATTTATAGAACAAATGAAAAGTGATAATATTTTGAGTTGATATCCTGTGCACTCGGGTGCACATATATGTATTAGTTTTTATTTAATACTGTATATGTTTTTCTTAATAAATGTATATCTTTTTATGTACAATTTTTTATTGAAAAAGCTAACAAAAATTTCGTAACAAATTGTATAAGTTTTTGTTCATTAGTGTACTCCCTCCGTCCCTTCAAAGAGGATATTTTCTCCATTTTGGGCTTCTCACCCAAACAGTCCCATTTTATTTTTTAAACGCATGGGATCCACACGCCCACTAATACAATTAAAATATGTGGTTCACACTCCCACTAATACAACTACTATCACGACCCCATTTTTCTCACTAATAATAAACAATAATAAATATTCCTTTTATTTTAATTTTTTATACAATACAATTTCGAGACTGATCACGAAGTAGCTCATTACACCAGCCCGGCCAACAGGTCGTCATCCATGTATACAACTCTCAGGATCTGATGGAACCCCAACCACCAACATCACATATAATTTACCTACAATGCATAAACTAGTGAGATAAAACTCAGTAAGTAGAAATCATGCATGATAGTGCATGAAAATGCATTTATTTTTCTAATTTTTCTAGTTGGTCTCTTTTATTATAAAAGCTGTTAACGTTGCGGGATCCCCACGACAAACTTATGATATACATCACAAATGAGCTCAATAAACATACTTAGAATCAGATCGAATTTTTTTATCCTTGAATAAAGTATTAGGGACAATTTTTCCAAATCTCGAATATAAACTGCCGAAAAAGATTTTTCCAAACCCTGGCAGAGTGTTGGGGATGATTTTTTCGAACCCCGAAAAAAGTAATGGAAAAATTTTTTTCGAACTCAGAATAAAGTGTTAGGAACAATTTTTTCGAATCCTGACAGAGATGGATATACAGTGGCCGCACACACCATTAATATCTTATTAATTTTAGAAAAAACACTTTTCATGATTATGCATGATATGCAACCAGGACAATTAAATATGCATCATATACCATTTACGACGTCAATATCAATATTTAATCACAATAAAGCAACAACTCAACTTCAATTTACACAAATCCACTTCTGAAACAACAACTTCACCCCAATCACATAAATTCATTTATAAAATAACAACTTCATTTTGGATCACACGATCCCTTTTTAGAATAACAACTTCACCTTGAATCACACATATGCATTTTTAGAATAACAACTTCACCCCGGATCAAATAGATCCTTATAAACAATATCTTCTCAGATCATATAGATCTATATTCAACAGTTTCTGTTCACACAAATCTATATAGAACAATGATATTATTTCAAATCACATCAATTCACAACTTGTGTTGCAAATTTATCACAAATAATTTACAAATATTATTGTTGAATATGAACCATACTTTCCCCAAATCACATAAATCCATAGCTCGTATCACAAATTAATCATAAATAATTCATAACGTAATTAAACTAATCACAAATAATTCATAACATCATTATCACATATTAATCACAAATAATTCATACACAAGATGTTTATGCATTGTAGTTGGACTTCTGCTTACTTGGACTCCGACAATAATATAAATCTCGTGAAGAATTATAACTAATCTCTTCTTTTCCGTTCTGGCACGAATGCACCCCCTTCCTTCCCTTTCTCTTTCCCTCTTTCTCTTTCTCTCTCTCTCATCTTTCCTCCCCCTTTTTTTTAACTGATGTGGTAATTACTCTCGCCAATCAACCCTGTATGGGTTTATCAACTCAAAGGCTTGCCATATTTATTGAAAGAAAAAGGTAAGTCGGCTAGTACTTATCAATTAAAGAGAACTTGAATAAGGCGACCCGCCTAGCATTATCATTAGCTCCAGCTCCTTTTTGAGTGTTTGCATAACCAAGAAATCTTCGAAGATGTTGATATGGATCTTCAAAACAACCTCCAGAAAAGGGATTATTCTCCACCATGTTAATAAGAGCGGGATATATCTCAAAATCATCATCTTCCCCCCTTGCTCCTATCAACCCCATGTTACCAATTCCATAGTTCGTAAAAATTTCACGTATGACAATATTATCTGAATTCTGCCTTGCTCCGGCTATGTTTAGCTCAATGTGATATTCCTTCCTTTCTTTTCTTTCATTTTCCTAGTGCACAAGTACCTCAAAAAAATTTAAGGTTAGATAGAAATAAATAATCAGAAATAAAAGAAAAAAATCTTAATCAAACTAGAAATAATAAACTAATAATAACAGCCGTCCCCGGCAACGGCGCCAAGAACTTGATGCGCATTTCCTTTGCACGCAAAATTAATCCCCAAGTGTTAAGGATATCAGTTGCAGCTTAAGCAAGCGACCAAGTGATTATCAAACCCAAAGGACGACATATTATCAATTTAATTATTTACTAAATTAATTAAGACGTAAAGCAATAACTTTTGAGGATTGAATGATTAACTAATAAACAATTAATTAAAATAACAAATTAAATAAAATATCACTCAAAGATTACGAAAGTGGATCAAGTAGGAGAATAGGTATCCCTAGGATAATCCAGTTTCACGCATTAATTTCCCTTTCGTGTGTTGATGTCCGACTCTGCCTTGTGGAATATGGACGCATTACTAAATCATGCATATCTACTCTATAGACACAAGTAAACATGCGTGTAATACGTGTGAATAACCTCGGAGCAAGAGATATAATTTCACCCTCCTTTCTAGGTACTATTAGTATCAATTATTTTCCTAGCCAATTGATACTCTAACCCGATATGATCTCCCTTTATAGGTACTATAAAATTATCCTCTTTATCCTACTTAATAACCTGAATTCAATTCAATTAATAAGTATTCATATATGATAGTTCTAATGAAGCTTTGGAGTCCCCTCACTTAGAATCATAACATGGAATCCTGCTAAGCAGTGAACACTCTCAATCAATAACCAAGATATGTATTTAGACTCTACATAACAGTTAATGATGAACAAAACGACCATGAGTATGAATTAAAAAGGCTCAATCATATATAAAATAGATCCACAAATAGTGTTGTACAGAGTTTACACACGAAAGTTCAATTAATTGATAAAAACCTTCACAACCCTAGTTCTACCAAAAAGGCTCTAGCCCATGATGTTGCGAAGAATAATCATGGGTGTTGGATAGATCTTACCCGGATATCTGGAAAATACAAGATAAATTAGGAAACGAAATAAACCCTAGATTTGGGAGTCGTCGCGTCATTCTCAGTCTTGAATCCTCCTCTTAGTTCTCCTCTTGATTCCACGAACGAATCTTCAAAGTGATGGATGGATGGAAGAAAGGATATGGATGATGGTTGAGAGGTGATCCCCCTTGTGGGGTGTGGTATGGTTGTGGCCTCTCCTCTACTCAATTCCTTGTTACAATCTAATTTTTGATGTGATCTACACCCCTTTTATACTTGTAAGCTTTCCTTATAGGCCTTGGAATGAGCTTTTTGAGTGATCACACGCATTGAGAGTGTAAAAATACGGATATGCTAAGTTTTCGAGGCTCAATTCGACCTCACCAACAGGTTAAATTGGGCTACTGTAAGTCCCAAGTGCTCAATTCGACCAGCACAGCAGGTCGAATTGAGGTGTCGTGGACTCTTTTGCCGTCCAATTTGACCTCAATTCGACCAGCACATCAGGTCGAATTGACTTGCACAGTCTCACCGTTCGCGTATAACTTTCATATCCGAGCTCTGATTTGAGTGATTCTTCCACTCACGCGATCCTCTCTTCCTTGGATTTTTATACATATAAAGCAATTAAAGAAACTTTAATATTTGTATATGTAACAAGTCATGCAAAGTGGATAGTCGTTCTGAACAGGAACAACTTGCGCGAACTTTGATCATAACTCTCTCGTTTGGAATCCAATTGGGGTGTTCTTCATACCAAACCGACCTCTCTTCAGTAGCTTTGCAACCATGTATTAAATCAATAGTTTTGATCTCCACAACAATACAGAAAAATTATAAAAATTGGACGTGTGTTTTTCAGCATCCTTGCACAAATTGCACCTTTTCTCCAACTTTACACTTTTGATCATTTTTCCACCTAAAATACAACAAAACACCTCAAGTGCACCTTATTCTCATATATATTGAATATAAGACCATTGTGATAATATATAAAAAGAATTTCCATAAAAATGTGTTAAATTGGACACTCAAACACGCTAATTTCCACTCTCATCATATATCATAGAACTTACTGGTTTGTGGTGTACCAAAGATTCTGAATTGTATAGATGGATAGTCTACAGGACCATGACCGTACTCTGATACCACTCTGTCACTATCCCATTTTTCTCACCAATTATAAACAATATTAAATATTCCTTTTATTTCATTTTTTTATACAATACAATTTCGAGAATGATCACGAAGCAGCTCATTACACCGTCCCCGCTAATAGATCGTCATCCATGTATACAACTCTCAGGATCTGACGGAACCTCAACCACCAAAATCTCATGTAATTTACCTACAATGCATAAACTAGTGAGATAAAACTCAGTAAGTAGAAATCATGCATGATAGTGCATGAAAATGCATTTATTTTTCTAATCTTTCTAGTTGGTCTATTTTATTATGAAAGCTGTTCACGTTGCGGGATCCCACGACATACTTATGATATGCACCCCAAATGAGCTCAATATACACACTTAGTGTCGGATCGATTTTTTTGATCCCTGAATAATGTATTGAGTATGATTTTTCCGAATCCCAAATATATAAAATGTCGGAAATGATTTTTCGAACCCTGGCAGAGTATTGAGGATGATTTTTTCGAACCCCGAATAAAGTACTGGGAATAATTTTTCCGAACCTAGAATAAAGTGTCGTGAATTTTTTTTCCGAACCGTGACAGAAATACATATATAATGGCCACACACACCATTAGTATCTTATTAATTTTGGGGAAAATACTTTTCATGATTATGCATGGTATGCAACCAGGGCAATTAAATATGCATCACAAACCATTTACGACATCAATATCCACATTAAATCACAATAAAACAACAACTCAACTTTAATTTACACAAATCTACTTCTGAAACAACAACTTCACCCCAACCACATAAATCAATTTATAGAATAACTACTTCATCTTGTATCACACGATCCCTTTTTAGAATAACAACTTCACCTTGAATCACACATATGCATTTTTCGAATAACAACTTCACCCCGGATCACATAGATCCTTATAAACAATATCTTCTCAGATCATATAGATCTATATTCAACAGTTTCTGTTCACACAAATCTATATAGAACAATGATATTATTTCAAATCACATCAATTCACAACTTGTATTGCAAATTTATCACAAATAATTTACAAATATTATTGTTGAATATGAACCCTACTTTTCCCAAATCACATAAATCCACAGTTCGTATCACAAATTAATCACAAATAATTCATAATATAATTAAACTAATCACAAATAATTCATAACATCATTATCACATATTAATCACAAATAATTCATACACAACATGCTTATGCATTGTAGTTGGACTTCTCTTTACTTGGACTCTGACAATAATATAAATCTCATAAAGAATTATAACTAATATCTTTTTTTCCATTCCGGCGCGAATGCACCACCTTCCTTCCCTTTCTCTTTTCCTCTTTCTCTTTCTATCTCTCTCTTCTTTCCTCTCCTTCTTTTCCTTTTTTTTAACTAATGTGGTAATTGCTCTCGCTAATCAACCCTGTATGGGTTTATCAACTTAAAGGCTCGCCATATTTATAGAAAGAAAAAGGTAAGTCGGCAAATACTTGTATTCATTATATATTATTTATAAAATTGTGGCTAATAGAAAGCCCCGTATAGTATACCTATATACCATGTATTACTTATTATTATTATTTTATTATTATTATTATTATTATTACACTTACTATTAATAGTAAATACTATTTATTATTATTATTATTCATTACGAATATACGTGCAATACTTAATAACTAATACATCTACAAGTTAGTACACATACATGTATATTTTCTTACCACTATTATTATTACGAGAACATGTGTCACAATTAATAATTAAGAAATAATATATTTATACAAATAAAATAATTTAATTATATATCCAAATTAATATACGTAAATATTTATGCACATATATATTCATATATTATCACCATTATTATCATAGCATTGTCAAATAAAAATATATAGTTAAATAAAACATAAAGACAATTACCACATAATTGTCACATAATTATCACATATTTATAGAATGCGAAAAATACAAATTATATTATCACACAAATAGGAAAAATTCTCGGGTATTACAACTACCCACTATATATTAAATAATAACACTCTTTAATCAACATGCAAAAAACAGAAGACCCATTTTTTGGCTGGACGAAGGGAGTATACATTTCATTTGTTAGACATTTCTGAAAGTGGGGATAATTTACCTAATATTTTTTATAATTAAGTGATATCTGATCAATTAAAAATAATACTAATAAGCTAATTGAACAATTCAATGAACAATTTTTACGGAAATAAAAAAGAAATCATACCATTTAAAATAAAAATGATAATTATCAATTAAACTATTCTATACATTATCAATTTGTACAAAAGAGTAAAAATGATAATATTTTTAATATAAGTGATATACAATTAAAAAAAAAGTGATAATGATCTTATTGAATTATTTTAAGAATAATACGGAGAATTGAAAAAATGTGAACATATTTTTAATAATTAATAAAAAATAAAACAAAGATAATTGTTCAATTAATTTTTTTATTAACTACTCGTACACTGAATAAAAAGTAAAAGTAGCAATTTTGATTTTTTAAACAACGTTTTTAGTTTGTAAATAAAATAATAATAATAACAAATTGATGAAAAGAAAAAAATGCAGCGTCGGCTTTTCTTTAATCGCTGCATTTTTTTCTTGACAAAGTCTCTCGTGCGATGATAATTAGGTGAGACGGTTTGTGAGACGTGTTAAAATACGTCTATTATTTAGATAAAGTATATTTAATGATTGTTAAAATATGTTTTCTAAAATATGTTAGATTATGCATTAAAGTATGATTTTAGTGTGTTATAATATAATTTATTATTGATATAATTTAACTGCAAATAAGCATACTTTATCTATATACAATAAACATAATTTAGTGATGAGTTGACCCGTCTCACAAGAGAGTCTCTTTTTTCTTTTCTTTGCTAATTATATTAATTGAAATTTTAAATTGACAAGAAAAAGATTTAATTATTAAAAGGAAAAAATTTTCTTAATACTAGAGATTTGTCGTGGCAAGCAATAAGAAAATATTAATATAAAATTTAAATTTGATCATAAATTGTCATATTCAAAAAAATAAATGACTTTTATTTGGGTCAGTGAGCTAAAAGAAAAATAAAATAAAATAAATCTATATAATTCGCATGAGATGTAACCCAACGCATTGATTGTTATTGATGGCTTCATATTGGGTAGGTACGATTATTTTAGATGTCACTTGGTTTGTATGCAAGTACAATTCTCTCTCTTTTCTATTTCTTTCGATTTACACCGTCAATTTAATTTGGAAGAAGACAAGCTGGGATATCTCAAAATTCTATATTATTGTTGTTAGCTCCGCACTACTGCTGCCTTAATAAAAGTTGGCCCATATGTCAGAATAATTATAGGTCTGTTCTACTTTTAACAGTGACGCTTTAACAACTAAACCTTAACAGCTTGGGGACTAATGTTGATAGCTCAACATTATAACTACTGTGAACAAGAGTTGGACCCACACGTTAATAGCTCGATGGCTGATATTGGTAGTTCGACACTACAACTACCGTGAACAAGAGTTGAGCCCTCATGCCATAGAAAAATCACAGGTCCGCTCCATCTCAGGAAACTCCACCTTCGGCAGTTCTACTTGGGAGATCAGCTTATTCATGGTAGCACCGCTCATACTTAGCGATTCTACCTCGAAGCCATAGTTCTACTGCAATTCCGTAGGACTATATACCACACATGGAGTCATACATACATACTTAACAATTCTACCTGTAAGCCGTAGTTCTACTGCTGCTCCGTAGGATTGCCAACATATGTCAGTTCAACTTGGAGCTGCACATAAGACAGCTGGACAGCCAAGCATGACAGTCATGCCTAGCAGCCGTACAAGGCAGTTCTGTAGGACAACCACACATGACAGTTCAATCAGGTGTCACACAAGTCAATTAACAGCCACACATAATAATTATCTTGACAGCCTCACGTGGCAGTTCAGCAAGACAGCCGTACATGACAGTTTAATCTGGAGTTGTGGCAATTCCAAAAGACAGCCATACATGAAAGTTTAATCTGTAGTTGTGCCCGCAACCGCTGGCATCTGACGTTGCAGACACATCTCAATAGTCCAGCCATCACTCCTCACGTATATGCCACTCATGCCTTCTGTCCTGCACTCAGGTATTACAACTCCCACCCTTTTGTGGCTGCACAACACGAGCTTTCTGAGGCCAGAAATGTCAAATCTTTCAAATCTTATTGCATCAGGAAAAATAGACAAGATCCGCCACTGATTCTTGCATTATATGTAAAGTAAGCCTAGACCCTAGGCTCCTATGGTTACTTTGAAGTTAATGACCCCCAATCTTTGTCTATAAATAGCGCCAAGGACCATCGGTGAAAATTATCTCATTCTCATTACCAAAATTAGCATAAATTCTCTCCCTTCTCTCTCAGTGTTAATTTCTTCTACCGAGCTAAAGCGTTGTTCGGCTCACTCTACTCGCTGTTGCGCCAAAATACAAAGAAAAAGATTTTTATTCCTCTTTAGTTTTGATTTTGTCGGTTATTCATATTCCAGTCCCAAAGTATATTACATAAAAAACTAAGTAAATATTTTGGCGCTAGTAGGAGGGTAGCGCCTTCACTCAATCTATTTTTTCTCTCTTTTACTTTTTAAAGCCTTCACATACTCATCTTGCTCTGATCCCTGCAAAATAATGAAGCAATGACATGCATATCCCAAACAACCTTGCTAAAATACGGGAACTTATAGCTTCCCTAACTTAGAAGTTGGCCTTTGCAGAGAGAGCTAACAAGGACTCCAACGTCCAAGCAACCAACAATCCCCAAGCCAAGCTAAGCTTCAGTTGCAGTGAAAGCCACTTTGCAACCCCTACAACCCCATTTGGAAGGTCTACCTCTTTACGAATGACGCTACGTAGGCAGAGAGTAAGACCAGACGCTGCAAGTTTGAGTGCTCAAGATAAGTTAGGCTGCCTAGATCTATGGCAAGGCTTTGATTCTTAGCATGCAAGAGACCAACATGTTGTCTCTGTCCAATCATTTGCATCCACATGTATGGAAGCTCTAAAGGATGGACGACAGTCTGTGCTCTCCGAAAACCAAGCTAGAAATAGTCAGGAGAGTGTTCCCGCTATTTCTAAGGACGACGATGCACTAGCTGCTCTACTGAGAAGGATTGAAAACTTGGAGAACTGACCTCCTACTGGCTGCTCCCTCTTCTCACTAGAAATTCTAAAGCAACTACTATAAACAAAGATCAAGCTTCCCCAGATCCTGTATTATGATGGCGAATTCAACCCTGCTGTGCATATCCAAAATTACACCTTATGGATGACACCACAAGGCAGTATAGGGGTAAAAAACTGCCGACACTTCCCTCTGAATCTTGGGAATAGAGCACATCAATGTTTTTCTGCTCTTCTCCCACACTATCACTAGTTGGGACGAGATGCGCCAGTTATTCTACACGCAATTCACTTATTTGGGTAGAGGTAAGGCACCCAAGTAAGACTTGGCAAGCATCAAACAAGCTCCTGACCAAAATAATAGAATAAATACTCCTTTCGCCCCTGGTTTATCTTTACAATTTATTTTTGGATATTATGAAAATGTTCTTCTTGAGTTACTTTAGGTATAGTTTGGTATATTTTGACACCAAATAAATTGTAAAATATGTTATGTATATAATGTTGATGACAAAATTGAAATTAAATTGTATCATAATCAGTGATTAGATAACCGGACCGGACTTGCGACTTCTTCTTATACTGATTCTTAGCCTAGGACTTATAGCGTTAACTTATTATAAGACTTACGTTGCAGCTACTTATTCTAGATCTTATCCTTATACTAGAACAAAGTAGGAAGGAGGTTTTCCCGCGGGTTGAATCGGGAACCAAAGCCGGAACTGATTCGGAATGAACTATAAAATATTTTCGTAATTGAATCGGGATAAACCGGTTAGAACCGATCAGAATCGGTAAATCGGAAGAACCGAAAAATATCCAATTTTATTTCCAAATTCACGTCATACATCTCAGTCACTGGAAAGTTGAAAAGCACAGATCTCATATACATGCATACAATTCTCCCTAAGATATACATGGTTACAGAGGGAGAGATAATAGAAAACATGAATAAATAATGTCAATACAAACTTACTCACTCTCGTAGTTTGTCTCTATATATAAATATCGATTAGAATTGAAAGAAATTTAATAAATCAAAAACACAAAGCCCTCTTCTCCAGTAGGGGGAAAAATATGCCACCGTTTCCGCTGAAGTTTCATTGACATATTCACAATATCTTAATGTCCAGATTGAAGAAAAAATTGAATGAAATCAAGAAAGAGAAAAGCAGTAATGAACATAATTTAAAATTTGGAAAGAGGAAATTTTCAAAATCTAGAAGAAGAGAAAAGGGACGACACAAGAAGAGAAAGGGGGACGACTGAGAAGCATAACCCTATTTTGCTTTTGACCAAATACATGGTCATGTCATTTGAATTTTGATTTTATTAAATTAGTGCTTTTACCTTTATCTAATAATTTTATTAAATGGGCTTTATCAAAGTACTCTTTGGACTTGGGCTAGTGGGCTTTAATCTAAAATTTCAAATGATAGTTCTTTCATTTTTTTATTAAATGATTTCATTTAATTATATATATTTTTAAATATAATTAAAAATAGGTAAATTTAATTTTTCCGATTGAATCGCGGTCCGACCGGTTGAACCTTGAACTGGTAAAGACATCGGTTCAGCCTTCGGTCCGGTCACTAGTCATAATATTATTGGTTTTATTGTTGTTTTCTTTTATTGAGTGTCAAGATAAGTTGATGACGAATGAAAATAAAAAGTGTGTTAGGAATGAAGAAAGCACTTCATAATTATAAATAGAGTAAATAAATCAATCTCACGCCATTATTACTTGATTGATTATCACTTATTATTGTTCAAATATTATTATTTTTATTAAAATTGTTATCACTCTTTATTTATCTCACAAATGCTTCATAAAATAATGTAATTGGACGGTTATCACTTTTTATTGATCACGATTTACTTTCTATTGAAAATAATATCACCTTTTATCCATCCTACTAATTATTCATGAAAACATTCAATTGGTACTTTTCATTAATTGTTATCACTTTTATTAAAAATAGGGGGTGACTATTTGCACCCTCGGAATTACTAGACAAACCCCAATAATTTATGTTAAAATATGATTATGTGAGAAGACCAAAATACCCTTTTATAAATAATCATTAAATCTGAAAAAAAAAATTATTCGATATTTGTGATCGAATAGTTGGGTAACTTTTTCTCACTATTCGCTTCTTACAACCGAACACACGTATGTGTTATGTTGTAATGATTTTTTTAAGAGAGAAATAGGAGGGAGTGGAATTTTACCAAAGAAACTAAAAAAAAAGTTGTGAAAATGAAGAAATCTTCCAATTCAATTATCAAATGAAATTTCTCAATCAAGGGGCAGCCGAATATATATCCCAAATCAAATACTCTACTAAGTACACCAGGTGTAGTTCACCTCTCCTCAATGAATTGGTGCAATAAAAAAGTTACTGAATAAATTTTACATTTAGATCAGCGGAACGCCCAATTGTATCGGTCTGATGATTAATCTGCAGCAATTCTGCTACTGAGAAGTTGTTGTGAATCAATTAGAAGACAACAAGTTGGAGGAGATCGAATTATTTTCAATTTGACATTCAATTCCAAATTTTCGATTTCAAATCCTAAAATTCAGTTTTTTAAAGAAAAATCCCCAAATGTCATCATCATCGGGAAGACTAACGTCTGTCGCCGTCGGAGACTTATAGGTGGTCGAGGTGGATAGAAGGTGTTATTCCCTCTCCTTTCTCTTCCGAATAGTCGCGGCACATCCAAAGCGCAGCTCCTTTTCTTTTTCAACACTTTTACATGTTTTTTTATTTATAAATTTTGTGATTAATTGAAAGGGTAAAGTTATCTTTGTATGGGGTGGTGTATTTAGTAATTTAAATATGTAAGTGTTAATATTAATGGGGTACGTTTAGTAATTGGAGTTCGTATAGCAAATCTGGTGGTGCAAATAGCCGCCCCCTTAAAAATATTATCGCATTTTATCATTAATTTTAAGAATTGTTTGTGAAATTCAATTTCGTAATTAGTTATCACTTTTCTTAAAGGTGTTATCACTTATTTTTTTAAATATTATCACTTTTCATTTATACAGAAATAGTTTACAATGCCGTTATTATTTTTTAAAAATATTTCACATTTCATAAATTAATAATATTTAAATTAAGAAATAAATTAAATGAATAATAAACTTAAAATTATTACATTTATAAATAATAAAAAAATATAAATTAAATATGAAAAAACATAGAAAAAATACAAATATATTTAAGGTCTATTTAATTTCCTTTCGTATATATATTTTTAAAATTTTTTATTTGATATCAATCAAATCATGCTCTTTAAAATTCCTGAAATCTTATTAATTTTATTTCATATTCAATTTTTAATAATTTAATTTGATAACGATCAAACATAGTCCTTTAAAATTATTTAATTGGATTAATGGATTATTCATCTCAAGGAGTAGGATTCATGAGGCAGTCTAATCCTAATTTTTGTTAGATTGTATACTAAAAGTCTAGCTTTTATATGAACAATGTTTTAACAATTTATTTGAAAATGAGAATCATATGATCAAACGTTTTGCATATTATAATTTATTTATATGTTTGTGCAAAAGTCCATTTACTTTATACAGTAGATAATATATTGTGCGACAACACACGGAAGATCATATTATCGGTTTTTTTATAAAGTTTAAACAGATACTCACAATCAAGATAGACGGGAATAATCTATCTGGATGGTTATCGTGTGATTTGGTCTTAGTTTGTCTTGACTATAGAATCACATTAGTATGCTTTCTGTGTATTGAGCAGGGCCGCTTGAGGTCGTTCGACTTATACTGACTTATAGAAGTACTTGATTTCTTTTATTATGGATGTTCGTGCTCTTAATCCCTATACAATAACTTCGACACATAAGGCAGTGTGTAATTTTTTGATTCATCAATGGGTGAGATTTACATATAATTAAATCAATAAACTTTGTGAGTTGGGAAGTAGTGCTGTCTTTATGGTGTACTGTTGATTGTAGAAGGAATCCGTGTCCTATTGTGGTTGATGATATCCCCTTGTGGAGCTCATAAGGATTATCATGTAAATATTGCAAGTGGATTAATTCTGACATGATAATAAGGTTGAGTGGTACTACTCTCGGATGAGATATTAATTAATTGGTGTTGTCAGTAACTTAATTAAGTAATGTGCATTGTATATCTTAAATAAGGGGAGACTAACGGGCTCATAATAAGAAGGAGCCTATAACATAATTGTGGGATTAGAGCGGTAGTGTAGTAATAATATTTTAGTGGTATATATTATTATTATTGGACTTAAGTATAAGTTTTGGGCTAAACTTGGATACTTAAGCCCAATGGAGGCCCAACTCTAATTTCTCCTCCTGGTCCCTACTGTAGCCTATAAATAAGTCATCTCAGCTATTCGATAACCCTACAATTCACGCCTAACACTGTGAGAAGGGATAAGAAATAGCAAATTGAAAAGATCTTGAAGATTGTCGCCCACACGACATCAAGATTGGAGTTGAGAATACAGCAGAAGATCAAGATGTTGTTTTCTGCAGCTGTTCTTCATCAACATACCCTGGTGAAAGGTAATGCGAACGTTGATTACTTTCTTCTGCTGTTTTAGTTTGCATAGAACCCTAACGGTTCACGTTAACCAAACGATCAAACGCCAATAATTGGTATCAGAGCTTCGGTTTCATGGAAGACGTGACATGTTAGGCTAGGGTTTATGTCATAATGTGAAAGGGTTTAAGTATTCATGCTAGTACACCCTATTCAGATACCATATACTTGTGTCAAATGTGGACTAGAGTTTAGAAATTATGTTTCTTATTGAATACTCTATGTGTTTGACGTTGGCGAAACACGGTAAAACATGGAAGATAAACGACGGAGCTGTCGGATGTGGGATGCCGAACAGCGGCACGAGTCGTGCCACTCAATGGTACGAGTCGTGCTAGCGAAGGACGATGACAATGGTGGACTGCGGCTGGGTAGGATTCATCTCATAGTAGGACACACTGCAGCACACGATGGCACGAGTCGTGCGGGTGAACTGCACGAATCGTGCCTGTTTGCGGGTGTACGTCAGATGTGCATGAAATCAATGGTAGCGGGTAAAGGCGGGCGGCACTGGAAACGACACGAGTCATACCTAGGGTTGGCAAGAGTCGTGCCCGCATTGACGAAAGGCACAAGTGGTGGTTTTGCCAGTGTTTACATGTCGCGATGACATAGCATGGTGATGCACCTCGACAAGTGACACTAGCACGACCAGCAGGCACGAGGGCCACCGAAGGCTCGCACACGAGTGGCGCCGGAGGGCCGCACGACTGTTAGAGAATGGCTAGACACACGTAGCGCGGCGCGACTGGTGGGTGTATATGCCGGCACGACAGGCGCTGACTTGCCGCATGACTCGTGTCACCACTGGCACGACAAGGAATGATTTCCAGTGCGTAGTGGTCAGCAGCACGAGTGGCGGGATACGACGGCACGAGTCGTGCAGATTGGCGGCACGACCACCTGAGCGATGGCGTGCGGACGTGAGGGAAAGAGCACGGGAGCGGTACGACTCGTGCAGGAGTGCGCACGAGTCGTGTCAACGTGTTTGGCGTCCAGTAGAGTTAATTTTTCATTTTTGATGTGTTTTATGTGTTTTTCGTCGTGATATATAACTGTCATAATTTGATTTAATTATATGATTATTTTTATACATGGTATGCATTTTCTATGTGATTTATTGTTTTAAATTGCTGAATATAGAAGCATTTTTATGCGTATTTTATTGATCGATATTATATGAATGTAAAAATCTTCGGTGTTAAATAATTAAGTGGGAGAGAGGATTGGTAACAAATTCCCGCGGGCTCCATTATTGGTTTGTAAGTGACGTGAATAAACTTGCATGTTGTCAATAAGCTTTCCTCCACAACGGATGAGTTTGTTCATGGATCACTGGTACAAACTTCTTTATGATGATTGTAGGAAGTTATCCGAGTGCGTGTGTACTTCTCTAACTTTAAGGCACACAAGCTTGGGTCGTGGACTTGAGATCAAATAATGGTGTATACTTAGGTGCAAATAATAAGTATCCTCCCCAACGGAGTCACTGCTGTTATTTGCATAGCTAAAAAGGGACTGACCATTAATTATTTTGTCTCGAAGTTAGGTTGACAAATGAAATTAATAGGTAAAACATTCTCTTGTAAATGTTTGAATTTGTATACGTCTACACTAACATGGCATACAGACTCACGGTGCTTGAGATGTTGGTGAATTTTATTTTTATATTGTTTTGACTTTTGAGGGAATCAATATAAAATTGATAAATTCGAAGTGTTTGATCTGTTTTTTTATTTATGATTCTCAGGATTTTCAAAGGGCACTCAATTCACTTTCTGTCATACTTAAAGAACACAAACTTACTGGCACAAATTATGTTGACTGAAAATGAAACAAGGACATTGTTTTAACTGCTGAAGATTATATCTTTGTACTCACCGAGGAATGTCCTTTGAAACCTAAGGATGAATCTAGTGAAGAGGAGATAACTGCTTATAATAGGTGGGTTAAGGCTGATAGGATGGCTATATGCTATATTTTGGCTTCTATGTCAAATGTGCTTCAGCATCAACATCAAGCTATGAACTCTTCCTTGTTGGATTGTATACTAAAAGTCTAGCTTTGTGTATGAACAATGTTTTAACAATATTTGAAATGAGAATAATTGATCAAATGATTGCATCTTATAATTTATTTATAGTTACGATGCAATAGTCCACTTACTTTATATTGTAGATAATATGTTGTGCGACAACACGTGGAAGATCATATTATTGGTTTCCTTATAAAGTATAAACAGATGATCACAACCGAGATAGATGGGAACTCTCTATTGGGATGGTTGTAGTGTAATTTGGTATTAGTTTGTCTTGACTATAAAATCACATTAGTGCACTTTGTGTATTGAGCAGGACCACTTGAGATCGTTCGACTTATACTGACTATATAGGAGAACTTGATCTCAGTTATTATGGATGTTCGTGCTTTTAATCCCTGTACAATAATCTTAATACGTAAGGCAGTATGTAATTCTTTGATTTATAAATGAGTGAGATTTTCATGTAATTAAATCAATAAACTCGGTGAGTTGGGAAATAATGTTGTCTCTATGGTGTGCTGTTGATTGTAGAAGGAATCCGTGTCCTATTAAATAGGTTGATGATGTCCTCTTTAGGAGCTCATAAGGATTATCATGTAAACCTTGCAGGTGGATTTATTCCGCCATGATAATGAGGTTGAGTGGTACTACTCTCGGATGAGATATTAATTATTTGAGTTGTCAGTAACTTAATTAATTAATGAACATTGTATATCTTAAACATGGGGAGACTAACAGGCACATAATAAGAAGGAGCCCATAACGTAATTATGAGATTTGAGCGGCAGTGCAGTAATAACATTTTAGTGGAATATATTATTATTATTGGACATAAATATAAGTTTTGAGCTAAACTTGGATACTTAAGTCCAATGGAGGCCCGACTCTAATTTCTCCTCCTGGTCTCTGTTGTAGCCCAAATATAAGTCATCTCAACTGTTCTAACCCTAGATAAGACACGCCTAACTATGAGTAGGGTAGAGAGACAACAGATTGAGAGGATCTTGTAGATCGTCGCCTACACGACATCAAGATTGGACTTGGAAATACAAAAGAAGATCAAGAGGTTGTTTGCTGGTGCTGTTCGTCAATTTTTATGATTTTTCTAAAATTGTATGGATATTCAAACTGTATGTTTGATACACCATTGGAAAGCCACTGAATAGAGGATCATTTTGGCGTGTAGATCACTCAAATCAAAAATTGGACGAGAGAGTTATGCCCAAAACAGCGAGGCTGCGCATGCTGCCAGTGAGAATTCTTCTTCTTCTTCTTCAACATACCCTGGTGAAAGGTAATACGTTTCTATATTTTTGCTTTCACTGATTTAGAAATACATGGAACCCTAACGGTTCATGTTAACCAAATGATCGAACGCCAACACGCCTATGATATGATGCAGAATCTTAAAGAACTCTTCGGACACCAGAGTCGTCCTGCTAGTTCACGTGATATTGCTGTATTGATGAACACCAAAATGGCTGAGGGCACTCCCGTAAGGGAGCATGTCCTCAGGATGATGGGCCAACTCAATGATTGGAGGTTCTTGGAGCTGAAATCGATGGAGAAACCCAAATTGATATCATATTCTAAAGCTTGCCTAAGAATTTTGAGCAATTTCGTCTCAACTACAGTATGAACAAACATTTGTACACATTGACGAAACTTCTGATAGAACTTGTGGCGGCGGAAGAACTATTTCGTAGAGCTTCTCAGGTTCATGTTGCTGAAAATGATGCTTATCCTAGGCCAAAAGGCGGAAAGAATAAGAACAAGCAAGGAAATTCATCACCAGTGAACCAAGTGAAGGCAAAGGGTGGTGTAGTCAAGAAGCCTAGAGGCAAGTGCTTCAAATGCAAGCAGTCGGGACACTAAAAGGCAGTTTGCCCTCTTCCGAAGGGGATCAGGAACTGTAAGTCTTACTTACTAGTTGTTGAATCGTGTTTAGCGGCTGTATCTGCTGACACTTGGTGTGTAGATACGGGAGCCAATGACCATGTATGCAATTCTTTGCAGGGGTTCCACCAAACTCGACAGCTTAGTGATGCTGAGATTATCATACTCATGGGAAATGCTACAAGAGTAGCGGATATTGCAGTGGGGGACGTCTATTTATTTTTCAATAAGAATAAAACTTGGTTTTAAGAAATTGTCTTTATGTACCTCATTTTAGAAAGAATTTAATTTCGGTGTCAAAATTATTTATGGATTGGATATTCTGTTCCTTTTAATGACAAGGTTGTTTTAAGAAAAAAATTAAATTTTTATCTGTGATGGTACATTGATAGATAATTTATATACTCTTAATTCAATTTCTCACACAGTGCAACAAATTGAATTGAATAATACATCTACCAATAAAAGAAAAGAACCTTCGAAAATGAACCAAACATATCTTTGGCATCTAAGATTAGGTCATATTAACTTGAGTAGGATTCAAAGGTTGATAGCTGATGGACCTTTGAGTTCATCAGTAGTGGAAAATTATCCAACTTGTGAATTCTGCTTGGAAGGAAAAATGACCAAAAGGTCTTTTAAGGCAAAGAGGTATAGAGCCAAGATCTATTGGAATTGGTTTATTTTGATTTATGTGGTCCTATGTCTGTCCAGGCAAGAGGTGGTTATGAATACTTCGTCACTTTCATTGACGATTATTCTAGATACGAATACATTTATTTGATGCGCCGCAAGTTTGAGTGCTTTGATAAATTCAAAAAGTACAAGGCAGATGTGGAGAAGCAACTTAGAAAATGTATCAAGACACTATGATTTGATCGTGGTGGTGAATACCTCTTAGGAGAGTTTAGGAATTATTTATCAGAGGAAGGAATTAAATCCCAATTGTCTGTACCGGACACACCCCAGCAGAATGGTGTAGCGGAAAGAAGGAATATGACTCTTATGAAAATGGTAAGATCAATGATGAGTTATTCGGAATTACCAAATTCGTTTTGGGGATACGCCTTAGAAACATCGGCTTACATCCTGAACTTAGTACCTTCTAAATCGGTAGCTTCCACACCCATCGAATTGTGGACCAGGCGAAAGCCTATTCTGAAACACTTTCGGATTTGGGGTGCTCTGGCACATGTGTTAAAATCAGATGCTGATAAGTTAGAATTGCATACTGAAGTTTGTCTGTTTATAGGATATCTTAAAGGAACGAAAGGTGATTTATTTTATAATCCAAAAGACTAAAAGATAATCGTTAGCATGAATGCTAGATTTTTAGAAGAGGATTATGTAATGAATCACAAACCCATGAGTAAAAGTGTTCTAGAAGAAGTGAGAGGGGAAACACCAAATATAATATCAACTATACAAGAGGATATACCACAAGACACTGCACCGCGTGTAACACCTAATACACAATTGCCTTTGGAGCCCCGTCGTAGTGGGAGGGTTGTGAGACAACTCGATAGATTCATGAGATTGGGAGAGTCATCTAACTTAGTCCCGCGTGAACATGAAATTGACCCATGGAATTACAACGAAGCTTTGCATGATAAAGATGTTCAATCATGGCAAAAGGCAATGAAATCTAAAATAGAATTCATGTATTCTAATCAAGTCTGGGAGCTTGTAGAACCACCCAATGGTGTAAAAGCTATTGGATGCAAGTGGGTCTACAAAAGAAAAAGAGGATCTGACGGTAAGGTGGAAACCTTTAAAGTAAGGCTCGTGCGAAGGGATATACTCAGAAAGAGGGAATCGATTATGAAGAAACCTTCTCGCCCGTCGCCATGCTTAAGTCAATCCAGATTCTTATCTGTTACCGCTCATATGGATTATGAGGTATGACAAATGGATGTCAAGACAATTTCCTAAATGAAAATCCTGAGGAAAACATCTATATGCAGCAACCGGAGGGATTCATTGAAAAGGGCCAAGAATATCTTGTGTGAAAGCTTAATAGGTCCATTTATGGAATGAAACAAGCTTCTAGATCATGGAACATCCATTTTGATGAAGTAATCCAGTCATATTGATTTATTCAATGTCCGGATGAATCATGTGTGTACAAGGAGTGTGACAGAAACGTAGTGGTATTTTTTATACTTCACGTGGATGATATCCTGCTCATTGGAAAAAATGTAAAGGTATGTCGGGCGTTAGGGTATGGCTATCCAAGCAGTTTGAGATAAAGGACTTAGGAGAAGCTGAACACATTCTCGGGATCAAATTAATAAGAGATCACAAGAAAAGAATGTTATGCTTATCCCAAGCTTCATACATTGATACAATCCTGGCTCATTTTAGCATGCAAGATTCAAAGAAAGGTTTTCTAACTTTCAGGCATGAAATTCCTCTATCTAAGGAAACGTGTCCAAAGACACAACAGGAAATAGAGGAAATGAAACTGGTCCCTTATACTTCGGCAATAGGAAGCCTTATGTATGCGATGCTATGTACGAGGCAGAATATCTGTTATACCGTGGGCATGGTTAGTAGGTATCAAAGTAACCTAGGACAAGGGCATTGGACTGCGGTAAAACATATTCTGAAGTACCTGCGAAGGACTAGGGATTATATGCTGGTTCACCGGGCAGATACTCTGTTAGCTTTGAGTTATACTAAATCGGATTTTCAGACAGATAGGGATGCTAGTAAATCTACCTCGGGTATTGTGTTTACTCTTGGAGGAGGAGCCATAATATGGAGGAGTATAAAGTAGAAATGCGTTGCGAAATCTACCATGGAAGCTGAGTTTGTAGCAGCCTCTGAGGTAGCTAAAGAAGTAGTATGGCTTAGAAACTTCTTAATGGACTTAGATGTGATTCCTAGTTTACCTAAATCGATCACAATTTATTGTGATAACAATGGTGCAGTAGCAAACTCGTAGGAACCACGAGCCCATAAGACAAGTAAACACATTGAGGGCAAGTACCACCTGATGCGAGACATCATTAAAAGAGGGTAGGTCATTGTCGCTAAGATTATATCTAAGGATAACCTGGCTAATCCTTTTACTAAGAGCCTTCCAGCAAAAGCGTTCGATGGGCATGTAGAAGGAATGAGGATTAGATGCATGTCAGCAGATATGGCAGCGTAATCTTTTAGTATAAGTGAGAGATTGTTTGATTGTATACTAAAAGTCTAGCTTTGGATGAACGTTTTAACAATTTATTTGAAAATGAGAATCATATGATCAAACGTTTTGCATATTATAATTTATTTATATGTTTGTGCAAAAGTCCATTTACTTTATACTGTAGATAATATGTTGTGCGACAACACGCGGAAGATCATATTATCGGTTTCATTATAAAGTATAAACAGATGCTCACAATCGAGATAGACGGGGACAATCTATCGGATGGTTGTAGTATGATTTGATATTAGTTTGTCCTGACTATAGAATCACATTAGTATGCTTTGTGTGTATTGAGCAGGTCCGCTTGAGGTCATTCAACTTATACTGACTTATAGAAGAACTTGATTTATGTTATTATGAATGTTCGTACTCTTAATCCCTATATAATACCTTCAACATGTAAGGCAGTATGAATTTCTTGAATTTATCAATGGGTGAGATTTACATATAATTAAATAAATAAACTTTGTGAGTTGGGAAATATTGTTGTTTCTATGGTATGCTGTTGATTGTAGAAGGAATCCGTGTCCTATTGTGGTTGATGATGTCCCCTTGACGAGCTCATAATAAGAAAGAGCCCATAACATAATTATGAGATTAAAGCGGTAGTACAGTAATAATATTTTAGTGGTAAATATTATTATTATTATTAGATTTAAGTATAAGTTTTTTGGGCTAAAATTGAATACTTAAGCCCAATGGAGGCCCAACTCTAATTTCTCCTCCTGGTCCCTGCTGTATCTTATAAATAAGTCATCTCAACTGTCCGGTAATCCTACAATTCACGCCTAACACTGTGAGAAGGGAAAGGGAACAACAAATTGAGAAGATTTTAAAGATTGTCGCCCACACGACATCAAGATTGGACTTGGAAATAAAACAGAAGATCAAAATGTTGTTTTCTACAGCTATTCTTAATCAACATACCTGGTGAAAGGTAATGCGAACTTTGATTACTTGCTTCTGCTGTTTTAGTTTGCATGGAACTATTCTGCTGTTTTAGTTTGCATGGAACTAACGGTTCATGTTAACCAAACGATCAAACGCCAATAATTTTTGCCTCCATTTATATGCATAGAACACCCTAAAGTAAAAAAAAATGTGTGATGGAACCCTAATGGTTCACGTTAATCAAACGATCAAACGCCAACGATTTTTGCCTCCATTTATATGCATAGAACACCCTAAAGTAAGAAAAAAATATGTGTGATTGTCTCACAGAATGACATACGTGAGA
Source organism: Pogostemon cablin (assembly GCA_023678885.1). Classification (NCBI taxonomy): domain Eukaryota; kingdom Viridiplantae; phylum Streptophyta; class Magnoliopsida; order Lamiales; family Lamiaceae; genus Pogostemon; species Pogostemon cablin. The sequence goes on along the minus strand of CM043004.1, from coordinate 8,373,858 downwards.
CAAATAAAAAATATATCTTTATAATAAAAAATAATATCCAATTAATGAAAATTGATAATAATTTTGCGAATTACTCCCTTGGGCCACCCAAACGTTCCCATTTTATTATTTTGGGTGTCAACTAAAGGAACTCATTTCCTCTTTTTTCAATAAAAATACCCCATATATTGTTGGCATTCAATCGTTTGGTTAATGTTACCCGTTAGGGTTCCACACATTTCTAACATGCAGCGAAAGTAAGAAAACAAGAAACTTATTACCTTTCACGAGGGTATGTTGAAGACGATAAATTCTCGCCACTAGCCTGCGCAGCCTCACTATTTTGGGCATAACTCTTTCATCTGATGTCGGATTTGCGTGATCTATGCGCAAAAACGATCATCTTTCTAGTGGCTTTCCGTCAGTATATCATACGTTCTGTTCTGAAGTCTGTACGATTTTATAAAAATCATAGAAGGTGGCGGACAGCAGCAGCAAACAACCTTCCAGCCTTCTGTTATATTCCCAAGTCCAATCTCGACGTCGTGTGGGCGACGATCTTCGAGATCTTCTCATTATGTTGTTCCCTCACCCTCCTCACAGTGTTAGGCGTGATTAATCTCTTAGATTAGGGTTTCTGGACAGTTGAGATGACTTATATATGGGCTACAGTAGGGACCAGGAGGAGAAATTAGAGTTGAGCTTTCATTGGGCTTAAATATCCAAGCTTAGCCCAAAGCTTATAATTATGTCAAATAATAATAATATATACCAATAAAATTTTATTACTGCATTACCGTTCTAATCTCATAATTACGTTATGAGCTCCTTCTTATTATGAGCCCGTTAGTCTCCCAATGTTTAAGATATACAATGTCCGTTAATTAATTAAGTTACTGACAATTCTATTAATTAATATCTCATCCGAGAGTAATACCATTCAACCTCATTATCATGCCGGAATAAATCCATCTGCAGGGTTTACATGATAATCCTTATTAGCTCCTCAAGGGGACATCATCAATCTATGTCAGACACGAATTACTTCTACAATCAACAGCACATCATAGAGACAACACTATTTCCCAACTCACCGAGTTTGTTGATTTAATTACATGTAAATCTCAATCATTGATGAATCAAAGAAATATATACTGCCTTACGTGTCGAGGTTATTGTATAGGGATTAAGAGCACGAACATCCATAATAACAGAGATCAAGTTCTCCTATAAGTCAGTATAAGTCGAACGATCTCAAGCGGTCCTGCTCAATACACGCAAAGTGCACTAATGTGATTCTATAGCCAAGACAAGTTAATACCAAACCACACTACAACCATTCCGATAGAGAGTCCCCGTCTATCTCGGCTGTGAGCATCTGTTTATACTTTATAAGGAAATCGATAATATGATCTTCCGCGTGTTGTCGCACAACATATTATCTACAGTATTAAGTAAGTGGACTATTGCATCGACATATAAATAAATTATAAAATGCAATCATTTGATCATATGGTTCTCATTTCAAATAAATTGTTTAAACATTGTTCATACAAAAAGTTAGAATTTTAGTATACAATCCAACATATATGGCCTATTATTAATTACTAAAAATAATAATGTTTCTTAATTCACGTGCAAAAGTAAATGAAGACTTTCCGTATGGATGGATAAAATATTTCATGAATAATTAATTATTAAATAAAAAATAATATTATTTTAAAAGAGAAAGGAGAATAATTTTAATAAAAAATAATACTCCCTCCGTCCCATCCAAAGAGTTACTTTTTTCCATTTTGGTCGTTCCAACCAAAGAGTCCACTTTCCTTTTTTACATACATGAGACCCACACACACCCACTAATACAATTAAAATATGGGACCCACACTCCCACTAATACAACTACTCACTACACGTTAAATAATAATACTTCTTAATCCACGTGCCAAAAAGTAAAAACTATCCTTGATGTGGGACGAAGAGAATAATTAATTATAAAAGTGTAAAATAATAAATAAATGAAACGATATCATGCCCACCCTAAAAGGCAAATTAGCGTTGAGATTTGATATGGATTGAGTATTTTATAAAGTCAAACACTTCTGTGAGACCGTCTCATGTAAACCCTTATATGAAACAAATAAAAAGTGATAAATTATTAACTAAAAATAATACTCAATCGATGAAAAATTATAATAGTGCAGTGAACTATTTCATGAACAATTTATAGTATAAATAAAAAGTGATAACATCTTATAGCGAAAATAATGACATTTTATAGCGAAAGTGATAATAATTTTATCGTTTTTTATCCGTATCACGTAAGGATTTATGTGAGATGGTAAAATAAAAATGTTTAAAAAGATTAATAAGAAAATGAATAAATAAATCTTTATTGGAATTTATTCAATACAAGACCCAAAAGATTGGTAAACTATCAATTAAGGACCTGAAATATTTTCTCTATCAATTCAGTACCTAAAATATATGAAACTATCAGTACAAGATCTGAAACCATAAAATTAATTAAAATAAAATAATAAAAACTATGTTAAAATTTCATATATTAAAATTATTTTTTAATATAATATTTTATAATTTATTATCATTAAAATATGGTAGGTTTTGTGTGAGACCGTCTCACATGAGACCATTTTACACGTTTTAAAATAATTATCACTTTCGCTATAAAATGTTATCACTTTTCATTTATACTATAAATTGTTCATGAAATAACATTATCACTTTTCATTAATTCAGTATCACTTTTCGTTATAGATGTAAGCTCTTACGTGAGACGGTCTCAAACAAATTTTTGGTATTAAAATAACATATTAATTAATGGCAAATTTATATAATTATGTTATTAGATTTTTATTAATTTTATGATTATAAATTCTAAATTGATAGTATTATATATTTTGAGTCTTTAATTAATAAAAAAAATTTTCGAATTGACCTATTTTTGGGTAAAATTCTTCATTTATTTATGGGAAAAGATGAATATTTGCATAAAAGCAGCCACCAAAACATGTGGGAACCTGCGCGTTCATATCCCGACAAAAACGGTGCAATAATTTCAAGAAGCAGAATTATTGGCAACCACAGACCACGTCAACCCCAATTTTATTAGTAATAATTATTAATTAATTTCCATTCCTGAGATTTGATATCTCATAGTCATATTGCTATGTTTTATTAAAGTGTCAATTATAAAATATATCCAATTGGTAAAATAAAAAATCATTGTTACCCCAAATGTAATTTTAAATCAGTTTTACCAAATACATATAATTTTTTACCTAAATGTTCATAACTTTTGAAAAATAATGTCCACATCGTTCCAAATATTGGTATCATATGTTAAGGCTCTAACATTAAATTAGACATTTGATGCTATGATGACATTGATGGATATGATGTTAGTATCTTATGTGTGGGCTTCAACACCATGACCAACATCGAATCGCACATCTCATGCGATGTTATGACGATGTTGTTGGACATAATGTTGATATCCTACATTTAGACTCCAACATCATGATTGACACTAAACTCGATATTTAGTGCAATAACGATTATGTTTGACATGATATTAGTACTCTGTATCGGGTATTCAATATGTTGACCAACATTGAACAATTTATTTAACTTTTGAAATAAGGGGATGTAGGGTACTTTGGTAAAAAAAAGGCCGAATGAATAAATTGTAGTTAATGGATAACCAATGGTTTTGAATTTTAAAAATTACTCCCCATATCCCATAAAAAAATTTCAGACATACTATTATTGTTCGTTCAATAAACAATTTCATACCTTAAAAAAAGAAATAGTACAAAAACCAATAACCTCAAAACAAACTTTAATTTTGATAGTGCCACCCATTTACAACTCTAAACACTTATTTCATAATTTATTTATTAGTTAAAAATTCTAAACTGCCCTTTACTCATATGCAAGCAGCAAAACATCACTACACGAGTCTATACATGTCACAGCAGCTAGTAAAATGCGTGAAGATCAAGATAGATGACTTTGTTAGTTATATGGCCGCCTGTTTTGACCTATTTATTGCCGCAGGTTGGTCTTTTTGACTTATTTTATCATACTTTTTCACATCTTTTCTCCTTTTCTCTTCTCCGATCCCTCTCTTGTTTTCTTTTTCCTTTTTAATAATTTATCATCTATCCGCTTTAAAACAAGTTTAATAACAATTTTTTCGAAACTCCATATTTACAATAACTGTGAAATTATTTATGTTATGTAATCGAGATAATTAGTATTTTCACAAATTTTCCTTTATTAATTCAACATTTTCTTCTTGCTATTCTGGCAGTCATACCGCACTTTATTTATTTATTCTTTTATTGAGGAATCATGAATGCAAGTTTATGATCTAAATGTTGAAGTCTAATTTAATTTCTGTTGGAAGACTTAACAATGTTAAATAAAACTTATTATAATAACACTTAATCCTTTAATTGTATTATTCAAAAAATATTAACAAATTTTATATTTCGTTGTTTCATTAAATGTATCACTTTTCATTTATTTTAAATAAAAATTAATGAAATAGTGTGATTTCAAATTAACAGATAGTTACAATGTGGGGTTCAAATCATACTTTGTAACATAAAATTGGACTCCTGGTAACTGTAAGTCATAAGTATATTGAGATACGTTTTGCAATGTAATTCCTTCATTAATATTCAAGACCCCAATAATTAATGGGACACACAATTTTAGATTAATGGACAGTGATTAGTAATTTTCATCGATAGAAATGTTTTTATTACTTCTTATTTGTTTGAAAAAATCTATTTTTTGGGAGATCATTTCAATTTTTTCAATAATAATATTCTCTTGCATATGGACCATTATTAATTTACTTTCATAATAATTTTGATAAGGCGAAGTTTTATGTGAGATGTGAAATTATTTTATATTTTAGTAATTAATAAAATGTTATTATCATTTATATTATAAATTTCATGAAATAGCTAGTTAACAACACCATTACTACCTTTCATCAATTGGATATCATTTTCTATTATAAAGATTATCACTTCTTATTTATCTCATGGAAATAATTTTGGCTATTACACAAATATTTTTTTTTGGATAATATAAACAAATTTACAACCAAGTCTAGTACAGAATAATGTCATTGCATCAGTGTGTATTGTTCCTCCCTGCCTCATCTCCTCACTAATGATGCCCTTGTAGAAAAAGATTGTTGCGCACGTTTTTCGTGCACTTGAAATAAATAAAAATGAAAATAAAATATGGTTGTAATTATTATATTCAATAACAAGATTTGAATCTAAGAGATGAATCTACTACACATCTCAATAAAATGGTAGAGGAGATGCATGGACCACGGATCAAAAAGTTAATATATGTAGTAACAACTTTCATTATATTATGCCTTGGTTTGAATATTTGTTTGGTAGTTAATTATTAATTCACATGCAACAAGAAATTAATTATTCCACACTGGTACATTTTAATATTGCCAATCATTCACAATTTCATGATTCCACTTTCTCTTCACTTCTCTTCATGTTTTCTCTCATTTGAACATGATATATATAGTAATAATAAGTAAGAAGAAATTTTAATGAGAGATTAATTCATTCTAGAAGCTTCTCAATGAATTTCATGAAATTAATCCCACATTTTCGAATTTGTTAATCTAGATTTACTCATTAACTATAAACAAAATTAGGTAAAATTATGTGGGGATAATAAGTGATAATTATGTTAATAGAGTCATTATGTCTTTTTCATGAGAGCGTAATAATAATTTATTACATTGAATTATTTTATGAACAACTGTGGTATAAATACAAAGTAATAAAAATCTCTAATAAAAAATTATAGGCGACATAGCATTTGCATTCGGGTTCACCTTGCACCTGATATTACTCTTTTATTACTTATATTTTGATATATTATTTCTTATATTTTTTTTGAGATGAGTAATATATATATTTACATTAAAAAAATAAAAGTTCATTGTCTAAAGCTAAATTTTGACGTACTAAAAATTAATTTTAATAGGGGTAGAATCATGAAATTTATTCACATGATAGTAACTCAAAATTGTAATATCTATACTAAATAATGATGACTAGTAAAGAAAAAATAAACAATCTTACTTGCACAACAAAATTAAGTTGTCGAGTACTTTCGGTAGTTAGAAATAGAATTACTCGGCATTAGATGAATTAATTTTTCAGTAGATGAATTAATTTTTCTTAAATTATTGATGACAAATTATTTCTTGCATTCAGATTCACTTACTTCTTGATTTTAGCGAATTTACTCTAAAGCAACGTACTTTTATTTGAAGAATATTAAATTCTAGCAAATTATGATATGTTATGATTTTTTTAAATTCTTATTGAGATGGATATTAATATTTTTTTGTTTGGAAAATAATAGCTTATCATTCTAGTTAAAAAGTAACTTTTTACGTATAAAAGTGTAATTTTAATAAATTCTTGAATCAGTTTCACATGAGAAAAACTCATTCTTAATTTGTTCTAACAAAAAATCGTGAGATATATTATTTTACATAAAATATATATAATCTTATATTATAGTTTTCCTTTTCTTTGGTCATTGAAATTATATATAAAAGTAGGATTATTAGGTCCTCATAAATTTAGTTTCCACCACAATAAAAAAAATTCCTCGTGATAATATATATATATATATATATATATATATATATATATATATATATATAGAGGGTTGGGGAAAAAATCGAAAACTCGATATGCCGAGCTCGTCGTATCGAAAAAAATCAAAATTCAGGTATATCAAAATTTTCGGTACGGTATAGTTGCCATACCGAAAAAATCGGTTCGATATCGGTATTCGCCGAGCTAGAATTTCGGTATTTCGGTATATCAAAAATTATATATATACTTTGTTAAATATTTTATTTTTATGTAATTTTAGTTAGGCCCAATCTGCCTCTACCCATATAATAAGCCCAAAAAGTAATACCCAACGGTGCCAAGCCCATTTAATCTTACAACCTTCCAACCCAATCATCATAATCCAGTTACAACCGTGGTTCTCTTCGAACCCTAGAAATGAAGAATTCTCTTGTACAATCTTCACCTGCCCAATCCTCTCCACCACATTCATTCCCTCCACCAATCTCCCTACCACAGACGCCGCCGCATCCAACTGAGCGAATCTTTCAGAGTGACAAGGAAGTTTGATATTATAATTGATTTTGTTGAAGATTCTTCGAGCATCGGCGGAAAAGGATGAATGATTTGAAATTACACCACTGCACTTTTACCGTTTATAGGTAGATAATTTGATACCATGTTTTACTCATATCTTCGTGATTTGGTAATTTATATTAAGCTTGTTTGGTATGGTTTTGAAGTTGCTGTGCGTTTTTTTTGTGTGCTTACCTAACTATTGTCTTCTCCATTTATGTCTCCGTTAAAACCCTAATTCAATTCCAGAGATTAGGATAACTTTTTCATTTGATGAGATTTATTCATACTGAATTTCCAACCTTCTATGATCTAGGATTTCTGATTATGAAGTCTTATTTTAATTAGGTTTTGTATGGTTGTATAAAATTGGGATATATCTTTGACATTTGAATAATATTTTTCTTTGTTTGAATTTGTAAAGATGTTCATTTCCATGAGCGTAGATGTTTGGTGCCAAGTATAATTTCTCTTATTCTAATTGCTTTTGGTGTATACTTATTGCATTGAGTTTTTCTTTAGTTGCAGAAATATGTGAAAACCTGCTCAGTAATCAGGATTAGCTCTGTGCTTAATGTTTGAGTAATACTTATTTGATTGCACTTTGAAGGTCTGCCTAGGATCAATCTTCAGCACCCCAGCTTCAGAGGTGGTATGGAGTGAGATCCTGGGAGCAAGATATGGTGAGGTAAAGTGTGTGAAGAAGATCAGAAAGAAGAAGGATCTGCTCTGGTTGAAATTGCCAGATCCACTACTTCCAGGAGTTTCCTCTATTCTTCTCCTAAATATTGCAATCTGTACAGCTGGCTAAACAAATCTCATTTTTATGTTTATGTTGATTCATCCCTTTCACTTTACCATATTATATTGAATTTTCAACATTTAATAAATTTTTGGCATTTCGGTATAACACGGTATATAATGAAAAAATTGACACGGTATAAATTACGATTTGACAATGGTATGCATTTTTAGATATTGAAATTTCGGTATACAAAAAATTCAGCATACCAAAATTTTGGTATCGACATCGGTATGTAAAATAGCATACCAAAAATTTCAGAACGGTATCGGTATTTTTGGTATGCCGTATATATATATATATATATATATATATATATCAATCTCATGAAGACCATAACACATGAATCAATCTTCTCATGAAGACCATAACACATGAATCAATCTTGGAGTCCAACAAGCCCAAACAACTATCTTATTAGGTTATGAATTTATATATATATATATATATATATATATATATATATATATATATATATATATATATATATAGTCTTTATGAGATTGATATATTATTTCCTTGATAAGCCATATGATTACCGTTCAGATTTCATGGTTTGTTGGGATTAGTTTGTTGTTTGGATTTTGTTGACTGTGAGGCATTCTTGGGATGTACAGAATTTGTTTCTATAGTTTGCCTAAGGATGTCATATGGTCTCTTCATTGAGTGTGGCTATGGCACTTGTACTAGTAGTTTTCTTAGGGGGAAAAGGAATTTTATTTCGGCGTGGCAATCCTATTCCAACAGCCTACATGCCTACTTTAGCCCGTTTGATGATCACGAAGCTTGTGCCATATCATGGCAAGAACCTTCTGCCCTAGATCAGCCTACTATTCTGCTGCAAGCACCAGTCCATGTTTGTTATGGTTCATGCTCAATGCATATCTTCTTGATGTTGTCCATGCTTTTTGGTGTGGATCTTATTGTATTATGATTCCTCCTATCTATAGCCCATATGTTGCAGATTACATAGATTAAATTAGACTAGTGGGGCTAATAGTTTCTTTTACGAGGCCACCTGTTTTGGTCCTCTTTTTTGACAGCCACCTGTTTAGCTCTTATTATGATCACTTCTTGATTTTACTTTCAATTTTTTATTTCTGTTCTCTTTTCTTTTTTCTTTTTATAATATCATCTATTAGCCTAATAACATACCATGTATCATGTTTGGGATAATCTAGCATTGCAAGTGGAATTTTTTACAATAATGGAATTCAGACTTAATAACTCAAATAACTCTCACATATTGTTGGCTTAATCAAGTTGATTAGAGTAGAAATTTATGTAACTTTAGGTTCGATTTACTATATTATTTTAGTGGTTTAAATGTCATATCTTGCACTAATAATTATACTTTGATTATAAATGATAAAATGTGTGTTTTAGGTACTTTGTTGTGTTTTGAGCTGAGAATGAGGGATATAAAGGTCAGAAAGAAAGTAGAGCTGCAGAGTACATAGAGGTGTAATGCTAGACCATGTTCGAGAAAGGTGTTTTGGAAAAATTGAGGATCGAAATGTGATGGTCAACCATAGTCGACAATGAGTGCTCGACACTGAGCACATATTCTGGAGGTTTCGAGGGTTTGCAGATATCTCGACCTTAGCCGAGTATTGACGCTCGAAGTTGAGCCAGAGTTTTATACCCACAGAGATTAATGTGGCAAGATGCTCAAACTCACCAGAGCACGGGTGCTCAAGGTCTAGTAGTCAGTGTTTTAAACACATATTCGTGTTTTGAAGACTATTAAACCTAATTTCTTGAGGATAAGCCCCAAGTGATCAATTCCATCTATAAGCATAGCCCTACTAAGAGATAATTCTATACTTTCCATCAATGTTGTTTGGTGTGTTGTCGACAATACATACAATAATAATTTTCATCAAAATATAAACTTGTACAAAGTAAGCATGTTTGAAACAACGAAAGATTTGAACACACGGGTTACTGAATATTTCTATAAACTTTTGTCTGTGCCGTCCTTATAGCATACAAAATCAGATCTATGCGATCCAAGCAAGTTCCCAAATAGCAAACATAGACTATTAATTTAAACCTACTTCAAGTACATACTTCCATTGCCTGTGAACAATACATACAAAACGTATATGATAACAATATACACTAAGGGTGACAACATTAGTGAAAATACTACAAGAGATACCTAAAGATATGAAATCTAAGTGTGTTGTTTCTCAAGTCTGCAGCAGGGATCTATCCTATTTGTTCTGACCATTCAGCAACACTTTAAATAGGCAAGTAGTTGTTGTAGGTGTTAGACAAGTGAGTGGTCCAAAGGAGAGGGAAGAACCACCCTTGTGTGAGGTAATAACAGCCCACTACATTTGGTAACCTCCATACATAACTATTAGGTATGTTGCCTTATTTACATCTTCTAACCGGAATCAATAACAACTACCACATACCTAGAACAATATTAAACACAACACAATTTAAATAACATAAAAATGTTAGAGTTAGAAAAATCGTTGAAGATCGGTGTGATTCTAGATGTGATGACACTGGCTTCAATACTTACATTTACGCATATCCTCAACCACATAACCTGATGCAAAATCAATCGTAATATAGTGCGATAACCCGTTCAATACATCAAATACTAGTTCGAATGCAGTGTAAAAAAGACCATGAACAATAAGTATTCATCAATCAAAACTGAACATAAACTAAGTAAATAAGAAATAACTAAATTAACTAAACTTCAGAGCTTAGGAACATATAATAAAAAAAATAAGTTCAGCAATAAATAGAAAAACAATTAGTTTAACAGACCAATTATCATCAAATAATCAGTTAAATAGTTAGTGAACTCACCATAAGAAGCAGCTTCTCTTCTAGTCTCTTCTCTTATTTGGATTTATTAGAGGTGAAGTTGATCAAAACTTTTTCATTAAGCATGATATTGATGATTTATTGATTGCAAAAATATATGTGATGAAATAATATTTGGAGCAACGTCTTGGGTTATGATGGACAAAATTTTGAAAGCCATGACAACTACTTTTGAAATGAGTATGGTTGGTGACCTAAATTACTTTTTTGGGCTCCAAATAAAACCAAGTGAAAATGGTATCTTTATTTTACAAAGTAAGTATGCAAGAAACTTAGTGAAAAGATTCAAACTTAAGAAAGCCAAGCCAATAATGACACCTATGGAAACCTCACAAATACTATGCAAAGATGATGTAGACCCAGATGTTGATCATAGTCACTTGATCACTAAAATATATAAGGCTTTAAGAGCAAGTTTACCCTATTGTGTAGTTAAGGTGATCAAGTAATATTATCGAATCTACGGGGAAAGAGAGGTCTAGTATATCCGTACCTTTACCTTGCTAAACATTATAAGAACAACCGAATGTGTAGGTTTGATTATAGATATGGCTAACTTATCAATGATCTAACAACTATCAAGTAAAAGAGAATAAAAGTATAACAATTAAAGTTCACAAACAAAGGATAGAATAAATGAAGGTTTATCAATCTAAGAAGGTAGTAAGACTAACAACACCATGGTTAAGGATTGAACTAGACTAATGGACATGTCATGATGGATATCTAGGATTAAGTTACTAAAATTACTCACTTTCCCCACTGAAGCTCCTTCACAAGATACTTAGGATGTGGACTACTAAAGCAATCTCTAAAAGTCTCCTAAGAGTGTCTCCAATACTCACTATTCCCTTCAAGGTACTAAACTCTTATTGGTAGGTCCTCTAACTAGTTAACGCAAAGATCTTCACAAGTAGCCCTCACTAGTGTCCTATATTGAGATTCTACGCATGCATTGGTCTTCACAAACTCAAGTCATACTTAATAGAAATAACGCATTGGAAAATATGATTAAATTAATATCCATAGCACACAATTGAGTTCACACTCTAATAAATATGAATGGAAAATTAACCACACACATAAACATATGAATTAAGAATAGGCATTCATAATGAAAATACAATTAATTCCTTAAATACATCACAACAAATCGATAAGTCTAAATTTCCTAGCCAATCATGTTAATAGTCTCACTAATAAGACTAGCCTAATAATATCGTCATGAATCCATTAAACAATGTCTTATAAGACTCCATTGAATTAAGAAAAAGAAAAAATTAAAAGATGAATTGTTTCCCTTATCTCTTGGGGAGATTCTTCCTTTAACATGCCAATTCCTCTTCAAAACTTGAGCTTCTTCTTATAATGTAGATGGGTGGAAGATGTATGGAGCAATTTATGTAATTGGATAGAGAATTGATGGTGAATTTGAGTGGAATGGAGATGGATATATAGAGGAAAAATGTGTGAAAAAGTATGAGTTATCTGTTTTTGATTCAAAAATCGTAACTTGATTCAAGTTGAGACGTCTGTCAGCATATATTTTTTCTCATATCGGAACTCAAGCCGAGTTGTAGATCTCGACTTTAACAAGGTCGAGTTGGTGTTTAATATATCTGAGCTCAGCTTCTTGCAAGGCCGAGACTGGAACTTAACATGTGGTCAGGATCAAACTCGAGTTGAGTTCTGACACATTTCTCAGCCTTTGATGCTCCTTCATCTCTCGACTCCTTTTTGTTCCTTTTTCGCACTTGATTTAAGCATATTTAACTCAATTTTACAATATTTCTCCAAGACTCATGGTAAGTATTTAAACTCAGCTCTTTTAAGTATAGGATGTCATGCACTTATTAGCCAATCGACTCACCATAGGCTTGCAAGAAGTCTACGTTCATAAGCCACCATAACTTCGACTCAGGATCAAAAAGGTCTTTTATTTTGGATGTAATATCAAGTTCTTTGGTAATGGTAGGAAAATTTATGGTAAGAGTGACTTCATAATAAGTTTAGGCAATCAAAGAGATGATTTTGATCTGAACTTCACTTTTCTTCCTTTCCTTTTTCTTTCTTCACTTTGTACTTGATCATTATCCTTCTTTGATTTTGATCTTTCCTTTTATGTTGCTCACTTTCTTTTTGTCGCTGCTTTTCTTGATCTTCTTGTACTAGCTTTTCTTCCTTTTTTTGTTGAAAATTGCATTTACTTTTGTTCAAGCTCATTTGCTTACATCCTTTGCCTTTTACATTGATTTCACATTCACCTCTTCTTCAGTCATATAACATCCTTCCATATGATCCTTTTGCTAGTAACCATCTTCTCAATCGCACATACTCAAGGGTTCGTTCTAATGCTTAAGTGGGTTTATTCGGTTTATAATGAGCTTTTCACAATAAAAAGGCAAGGCTCAAATGGGTTTGGTAGGGCTAATGTTAAGGTAGGGAAATATTTGGCTTGTGACTTTTAATTTATAACAAGGATGACCTCAAAGCATGTCTAGAGCTTCCATCACACGAGCTCATTCCTACAGTCTACAAGAAGTTCTAACTTTTCTAAAGCTCGATTGGTCCACTCATGAAAGGATCATAACCATGTTGATGTATGGTTGAGGCTCAAATCTCTCAATATTTTGCTATAGGCCTTTAGGAACATTTTGCACACTCATTAATCTCAACATTGAACAAGTTAAACAACTAATGCTTCAAGTTCAAAGAGTAAAAATCTCCTAACATAACATATCATCAATAGCGAAAAGCAACATGCCATCACTAATACTTCACACAAGAAAAACAAACAACACTTCCCTAAAACAAACAACCAAAACCAAACCTTACAAGAATAAACAATACAAACCAACAATTATAAGAACACACAACAAACCCAATAGTGTACAACACCTAACATGCAAGAATCAAAATCATCCATCAATCTAGAAAGATAAAGCATTCATCAATTAACTCCACATTCATAACATAATAATCATAAGCATATATCCTATCACATTCAAAAGTAGAAGAAGTAATAAAAGATAAATCCACAATCAATGCCTGAAATAGGAAGATAAAATCCTCCCACAACATAGCAAATCAATGCCAAATATCTAGAATCAACTCACTAGACTAATGCTAATGAATCTTCAAAAGCACTCCCTTCAAGGATTCGAAGATGGAAGCGGCTGCATCTCCTATAGTTTAAACAGATGAGGAGCATTGAGGAAATGATAGTTAAACATCATCAAAGTCATCTCCTCGATGTTGTTGATGTGCATCCTTGCCTTCTCAAAATTGTAGTCCATTCTCCATTGACCTGCTTGAAGCTGTCGAAGCTGAACAAAATGCTCTCTCCTTCCCTATCTGAGCTCTCTCACATTGTTCCCGAGAGTACCCCATATTGGATCATGTTCTGCATCTGGCTGTCCATGTACCTCTTCTTGCTCAAAGTGAGGTGGCTCTAGAGCATTCTCATCAAACTCCACCTCATGTGCATTCTCTTGTTCATTCTCTATTTATTCCATTGGCACGAGCTCAGCTCCAATTTGTTCGAGGTATGTATCCTTCTCAGTATTCATCTTTGCGATGATAACCTCAGCTCCATTCCAATTTTCTCTATAAAAGGCTTGTACTACTATAGAGTGCCTACAACTGGCCATGACTAGATTTCAAGTGATTTCTTGGAGTAGATCAAAGTCAACTGGGTAGCCAGAAGTTGTGATGGACTCCTCTTAAGGTGGTTGAAGCAGTAGGTCTCTCCAACCAATCCTAAGAAATCCATCCTCATCAAAGTTTGAGCATTCAACCCGTCGGCCATCATCGGCTGCATCCCAGTCATCTCTAATCCTTCTACAATCATTGTCACCATGCCTCTGATCATCACCCTTTGGTGTACTTGCCTCTTTGGTAATCTCTCTCCATGTTGAATAAAGTACACAACCATGTTGAATTCATGTATGTAGTAGAGGCAATATAGCATGTAGAGCTCTTGCTTACCCACAAGTCCACTCTCAGAATGACCAAGTACTATATACAATAGGATATTTTTCAAATACCACGAAATGGGTTCCATATGGCTATACTCTTTGATGAGCTAGCTTGATAAGAAGGCTGCAGCTCGGCTCCATCGTTGATCAACCTCAACCACCATGTTTGCTTGTCGTACCTTTCAACATAAGAGAAGATCACCCTATCACCGTCTCTCGAATAAACCAAGTACTCATTCAAAGTGGTGTTTTTTACTTTGAACCATCTGTTATTGAGCTAGAAGACTATGGTGGTAGGATACAGGTTGTGGTTCTACTTCACCTCTAGTGTACTCAAGAATTCTGCTATGAGGTGTCTATAAGTAGCAGACCTTCAAAAAGAAATCCCCTATGTGGATCTTCTCGAACATTCTCGTACAGTCACTTTTTATACCCAAATCAACCATGCATTTTTGGTCTTAGAACTTTGCAGGTCAGATCTTAGGGCAAATGGCACTCCATCTCATTGCGTACTTAGGCCATTCATCTTCAAGTTCAACCCCCATTAGCATGGGATGATATCCTTCAATCATCAAGTTAGTATCAATGGTGGCCGAATCTTCATGGTCCACAACTGCAAAGTCCTCCCCTCTTATTTTACGAGCCATCTACACAACATGACAACCATTCAATTCTTAAAGTATAAAAGCATGTTCAATTTCTCATCATCACTTAGAACATCAATCCAACACACATTTTCATCGATTCTCAACTTATAAACCAATGCTTAACCAAAGCAAATCATCAATCCTCAATTAAAGCTCAAAATTGAAAAACTAGTTTCATTGAGGCATTTCTTCAAACACCTTACATGCATGTTTCCAACAAACTCTTCTAAGCATAATCATAGAACAATCAAGCCAAAGTCATGCAATTCAACACTTACTAAAGACAATTACAATGCGTCAATCAAGCAATTATCTAAATTCATCACATAATTCAAGTATTTGATCAACTAACCCAAATTGAGCCATAAATATCCAATTTCTAATTCAACATTATAGGTTTCAATCAAATGGAATTAAATGTTTAAGAAAACTAATTCATTCTCATAACAATACATACTATAAAGCCCATGCACAAATTTTCAATTGAAAAGTTCAATTCTTGAGTTAAGAATAGAAAAATCATACCTTTGATTGCTTTGTAGTGGAAGCGTGAAAATCAAGTGGCGGAGGAGTTACAAAGTGAATTAGATGCACTAACCTCACTAATTGGTTAAGAATTAATAGAGTAAGTGGGGATTTTTGGTCTAGTAAGGCGGCTGGCTCCGACACGAGCTCGGGGATGGAAGGTGATCAGTACTTTCCTTATGAAGAGCAAGTGTACTCTATTGTTGAGTAGTTCCAGTGACCATGTAATAAAATATCAAACTCAAGGGAAAAGGTAATGTATCCGTATTCAATAAGTGCTCAATTTAGAAGTACGGAATCGAGGATAGAGATTGCAATTATGCTACAATTAACAACTAAAGAAATCAAGTAAAGAAACTAACAAATAAGCAATCAAGTAAAAAATGATATGGAGAATGGATGAAGATATAACAATTTAAGAAGTATGCAAGACTAAAAACATCATGGTAAGGTTTCCTAGGTTCACACATAAGTGATGATGAATGTCATGAATTGTTTTTTATAGGCTCTAACTAATAGCACTATATGCTCTTTTCAAGCAACACATAAATGTAGGCACTTAGCACCTAAGTAACCCCAATATAGCCCCTACAAAAGTTTCACTATCATCTTCATTCCCTTACAAGGTACTAGATTCCTATAGCAAAGTCCATCACGAGGTCTATGTTCCGGTTTAAAGGTAGTTAACTCTCTCTTATGCCCTATTGTGAGGTTCTAAGCATGCATTGAATCCTTCAATCTCAAGTCACACTTAATAGAGTCATCGTATCCTATCAATTGATTCAATTATTCAACTATAACATACAATCATGTTTTCACTCTATTTCACATGCCATGATCAAATAACCACATAAATAATAACATAAAATGAGAATATGCGCATTCACAATAGAAAGAAATTCAATTCAATCAATTCATCAAACACTTAGAGTGCAAAAACCTAGAATCCCTATCCAATCATATTGCTAGCCTCACAAGAGGTCTAACCTATTACAATCATGATCAATTCATTACAAAACAAGGCTTGCTTTACATGAGCCATAATAAGAAAAAAATAATAAAATAAAGGTTGATTGGCTTTCCTTTGAAGGTGTGGTTCCTCTCCCTTGATCATGCCACAATCTTCAACAAATGTATATCTTCTTCTCAAATTGGTGGAGGTGATGGAATTATGTAAGATGTGAGGAAATCACGTGAAATTAATAGATGAAGTGTATGGAAATGTGAAATGGATCAAAGGATGGAATGGAGAGGATGTGTGTGTTCTAAGGTGTAGATTATGTGTAATTGCTCCCAAATGTGATTTCCCTCATCAAATTAACGCAAATGAAGTATTTATACACTTGGAACCTTCTAGAAATCATGCTAATTTAATTTCTAAAAATTGGCCGCCCTCGATTGAGTGAAAGTCTCGATGCAAGCAGACGTTGGTTTCTCAGGTAGTTTTCTGAGCTAGATAGAGCTCGACCCGAGCTCTGAGCTTGAGGAACAGAGGAGGCAAATAGATGATATTATAAAAAGAAAAAAAAGAGTACAGAAATAAGAGAAATTGAAAGAATGATGCAAAAGTTATCATTGAAAGAGCCAAACAAGTGTCTTTAAAAAGAGGACCTAAACAGGTGGACTCGTAAAAGAATTATTAGCCATACTCATCTAATGTAATCTATGTAATATGCAATGTAGCGGCTGTAGAAAGGTGGCAGCAAGAGGAGGTTGTGTTCATGTTTTAGGTGTGTACAATCGATCTTTTGCACCGACTCAACATCGAGCTGTACAGTTGGACTGGACACTAGTTCGGAGCTAGACACGAGTTCGCGCTTCGATTCTTATTTTTTCATTTCGGCTTCCGACTTCGTTTTGCTTCATTTTCACATGTTTTTCATACAATTAAGCTTATTTTCACACATTTATCAATTTATAGCACAAACCTACATATGAGTATAAAACACCACCAAAAGCTACTCAAAACAGATAAAGTAATATAAAAATACACATAAAAAGACACTAAAATCTATGTGAAAATTATTATGATCAGAATGGTAGAAAACTGACCTAGAGCCCAATTTTATTTTGGTTTTTTACCCCTACTCGACTCGAGTTCTAAACTCGAGTCGAGTTCAAATGTAGAACTTGAGTCAAGTTTCAGACTCAACCTCAGGATGATCGACTTGATGTTTCAGCTTCCGAACTCGGCCTCCTGTAGGACTGACCTGCATAACCTCGAGTCTAGCTCGGACAACATTTTTTTGAAAATTTTTAAAATTTTTCCCCCGTTTTCCCCAGTTGTTATGCTTCTAAAAACCTCACTTCTACTAAAATAACTCATCAAAGTTCACTAGCACAACAAAAATATCACAAGTATGGATCAAGATGCAAGTTTAACCACCAAATCAACCAAAACAACCCTATGCTCATGAGAAAATTTTTAAATTCACCTAATTTTACAGGAAGATCTCACAATCAATGTAAGCACACTCAAGTGGTGAATTATACCTCACACTCTCCCCCAAACTTAAATCGAAATAAGAGTTGAAAATTAAATTTGCAAAAAGTGGTAGGACTTACCTTTGAAGTATCTAACAATGTTCTTCTCGTAATGAAGCACCCAATTCCCTCAATAGCATATCCAACCTATATGCAAAAAATACAAACAAACCAAGAAAGACAAATAAAAAAAGAAACTAAAGGAATGGGTTGCTTCCCATTTAGCGATGAGTTTAAGGTCTTCAAGTTGCTAAAAAGGAAGATTAATTTTGGAGAATACAATTTCATTCCAAATGGTGTGCTAAAATATGCTTGACACACCTAACATTTGTAGATAATCTATTAATCATTGATTATGGGGACTCCAATATAGTAAGAATAGTACCACACTGTTTGAGGAAATTTGAGAAAGCAACTGGACTTTCCACTAGTTTAGAAAAATCCTCTATATTCATTGCAGGTATTAGCAACATCCAGCTTTAATCTATTTTTCAATATATGTAGTCTTAGAGGGATAAGCTACCTATCAGATAACTAGGAATTCTATTAAGTAGCAGGGAAATCAAGATATAGAAATTTGACACCGTGATGCAGAAACTATACAACCTGAATACCAACTTGTTTTCTAAACTCTTATATTTTTCTGGAAGACACTCATTTCTTCAAGTATATGTTCTTAATTTCTATTTCTCCATAACAAAGCTTCCTGCAGGGGAGATATATAAAATAGAGAGGCTAATTAGGCAGTTCTTGTGGAGCTCTAAACACGACCTAATTGCCAGGAAGGAAATAATAAAACCAAAGACATCTAGAGCATTATGTTTGAGAGATCTCAGGAATCGGAATGATTTCCTAACTCAAGTACTCAAAGTGACTTGTAATGTTTCAACCTTTGTCCATTTTATCACCGTTCTTATCCTTTAATTCAAAACTCTCCTCTCCACAGGCACTATGAATGACAAACAGTCCACTTCACTTAGACCTAAGCTTACCAGGGAACAGTTTAAGACGAGAGTTGAATAGAAGTACCTGATCACCAACATTGAACTCCTTGAAGTGGATCTTCGCATCATGTCATTTTTCATCCTTGCCTTGAAGATCCTCAAGTTCTCGTATGCTCTATCTCTGAAGTTATCTAACTCATTGATTTGAGTCATTCTCAACTCCTTAGCATACTCCATGCACAAGTTCACATGCCTTACAGCCTACAAAGCTTTATGTTCTATCTCCACCAGAAGGTGACAAGATTTCCCATAAACAATCTGGAATGGCAACATCTCCAAAACAATCTTGAAAGCATTTCTAAATGCCCACAAAGCATCATTAAGCTTC
Organism: Pogostemon cablin; assembly: GCA_023678885.1. Classification (NCBI taxonomy): domain Eukaryota; kingdom Viridiplantae; phylum Streptophyta; class Magnoliopsida; order Lamiales; family Lamiaceae; genus Pogostemon; species Pogostemon cablin. Next base: position 8,354,015 of record CM043004.1, on the reverse strand, counting down.
ATAGACAATCTTTCCTACTACTTGCAACTGTCTTCTCCAACACTTTCTTAATCTGATGGTAAGTTGCTGCCACCCTATGCTTCACTCCATAATTCTTAAGAATCTTCTCCATAAAATTGTTGACAAAGTGGCTCCCACATCGCTTATGAGCGCCTTCAGTACACCAAACCTAGGCATCATTCATCTTAGTTGGAATCGCTTTCACCCATTTTTAAACGTAGTCAACTGCAATAAGGATATAAATGAATCCATTAGATAGGGAAAAAGACCCCATAAAATCAATCCCTCATACATAAAAAATCTCCACTACGATGAGAGGCTGCAGAGGCATCTAATCTCTCCTTGAAATACTCCCCATCTGTTGGCACCTCTCACATGTATCCACAAATTCTTGAACAAGGATGGACAATACAATCTAGATTGTAACTACTTTGTTGCATTCTTTTGGGCGCCAAAATATTCGATTGCGACTGGTAGAAATTCAAAACACTCTCACATTCTACCTAAGGAATACATCTACGGATTATAGAATTCGTGCAGATTTTGTAGACCCATGGCTCATCCCATTCGATAGTCTAAACATCATGAAGAAACTTAATCAGCTGGTGTCTACTAATCTGATAAGGCTTCATTTCAGTGACTATATAGTTGACATAATCAGCATACCACGGAGCATCACTTTTTGTTTCAACGATGAAGGACTGCCACTGGAAGACCTTTTCAACATCCACTTTCAATATCTCTTCATTAGGAAAATAGTGTTTTATGAATTCAGCAGTGTCATCACAGTGCTCTTTCCTCTCTAACGCGATAGATGGTTGACTAGATGTTTTCACTTTCCTTCTTATCACGAATCTCCATGTTAAAATTCTAAAGCAAGAAAATCCATCTGATTACCCTTGGCTATGCGTCCTTCTTCTCCATCAAGTATCTAATCGCTGAGTGATTCATGTAAACCACCGTCTTCATCCCCACTAAGTAAGGTTGGAACTTATCAAAGGCATACACCACAACTAAGAATTAATTCCTTCTCAATTACAGTGTAATTTTTTAGCATAATCAAACGTCTTACTTGCATAATAGATGGCATGAAACTTCTTCTTTCTCATCTGCCCTATCACGACTCTTAAGGCAATGTCACTCGCATCACACACAAGCACAAATGGCTCAGTCTAATCCAGCGTGACTAGGATTGGTGCAGTTATCAATTCTTTCTTAAGAACCGAAAAAACATGTAAGCAAGTATCATCAAATTCAAATTTCACATCCTTTTCAAGTAGGTGAGACAACGATTTTGAATACTTGGAGAAGTCTTTTATGAATCTTCTATAAAATTCTACATGCCCTAAGAATGATCTGATTCCTCTCTCATTCATGGGCGGTGGAAGTTTTTTATCACCACCACCTTAGCATGTTCAACCTGTAATCCTACAATAGAAACGTGAAGTTCAAGGACTATCCCATCTTTCACCATGCAATCTCATTTCTCCAAGTTCAAGACAAGATTCGTTTATTGACATCTCTTCAAAACAACAGACAAGTTAGACAGGCAAGAGTCAAAGGGAAAACTAAAAATAGAAAAATCATCCTTTCATGAATCTCTCGATATGACCCTAAAAAATAGCCATCATACACCTTTGAAAAGTCGCAGGTGCATTATATAAACCAAAGGGCATCTTCCTAAAGGCAAAAGTGCCATAAGGGCAGGTAAATGTAATCTTTTCCTGATCCTTTGGTTCAATCATTGTCTGATTGTAGCCAGAATACCCATCAAAGAAACAATAGAAATATTAACTTGCAAGTCTGTCTAACATCTGATCCATAAAGGGTAAAGAAAAGCGATCCTTATGCGCGTTATTATTCAACTTTCTATAATCAACACGAACACGCCACCTTATAGGTACCCTAGTAGCAAGTACTTCTCCATCCTCAGCTTTCACTATAGTCATCCCCCTTTCTTACCTACCACGTGCAAAGGACTCACATAGGGGCTATCACTAATACAAAAGACAATTCAAGCATCTGACCACTTGAGTACTTTCTTTCTTACCACTTCTCGTATAGTAGGGTTCAACCTCCACTGATGCTGCACAGAACTTTTAGTTTCATCTTCAAGTCTTATTTTATGCATGCAAAATGCAGGATTTATTCCTTTTGGTTCATCTATCGACTACCTAATATCAGACTTATGCATTCTTAACATAACTAGTAGTGTCTCAAGTTCACTTTCAGAAAGAGAAGAAGATACAATTTTCGGAAAAATTTCATTCTCCCCCAAATAAGCATACATGAGATGGTCTATTAGTGGCTTAAGCTCGACTTTCTTCTCCTCTTTGACAACTTCCCCTTCAACATGCAGAGGTAGGTATTGCTTCGTCCACTTGACTTCCTCACTGGTGGGTCTTCATGTGTGTACCTGCTCTTATTCAAACTATGTAAGGTTTCAAAAAATTCAAGAGATATTTACCCTTCTAAAACTGCAGCTGCTGCTGCTGATTTACTATTGTTGCAAGTTGTCCTATGATATACTGAAGATTCTACTACTGCCTATTAACTTTCTCATTCTGCTTTGTCATGTTAGAATCCATGAAAATGATAACAAACCTTCAAGCTTGCTAATATCTGAATCATTTTTCTTCATATACATGGCTAATATTTCATCAATACTAGCCTTTCCTTCTTCGTTTTATCCCTCTGATCAAAGTTGGTGGGTACGGAGCTGCATTATTCGGAGTAGAATGAGATAAGGTTTCATGCCTCTTTTAGCCTTGCCAATTCCCTCTTTGATTATAAGAATTTCCCATTGGTTTTTCTTGAAGTTGGAATTTCCTTGTGGGATTCTATTTCCTTACTAATTCTAAGGTGCTCTTATACCTATTGCGCTTTACCCTATAAGCCCAATTTGCATCCTCCTTCTCTTAAAGATTCATGACTTAATCCTTATATAAGTTTTCTTGGTTGCCTCCTAAATTATTACTTAAGTAAAGATTATTAATATGCTTGTTCATCTCTTCTAACTGTGTGGCAACCCTACCAAATTTGTCAGCTTCAGCTACCTTCTCCTCCACTTGCACCACTCTTCCAAGTGCATAATTTCTATGAACTCTTTCAGAATGCCAATCCTTAAAGTTCATATATATATATATATATATATATATATATATATATATATATATATATATATATATATATATATATATATATATATCATCAAACAGTTTCTCCACAACTCTTGACGTCTTGCCAAAAATCATTCCTCTTGCTGATGCATCTACTAACACCCTTGAATCATTGTAAAGCCCATTATAGAAGACACTGATGAGCTGAGACTTCTTAAAACTATGCTGTGGGCATCTTCTCATAGCATCTCTGAATCTTTCCCAAACCTCTCCAAACGTCTCTTCTCTCAATTGTTTGAACTTATTAATTTCTTGCTTTAGATAAAGAACCTTTGCACGTTGCATAAATCGATCATTAAAAAATTGCTGAAATTCAGTCCAGTTAGCACAACTACCTCCTTCCAAATTATCATACCATTGCCTTGTCAGCTAATGAGAACTGGAATAGTCTCATCTTCCATGTATCATTTGTAGCATCAAAGAGCTTCACAGTATCTATATAACTGTTGAATCACTTTAGATGTCCGTATGGCTCATAAAGCACTCCTCCGGGAAAGGGATTCTTTTCCACCATACTGATCAAGGCTGAACTTATGTCATTCATCTCATTTGCACGAGTAGCTCCAACTACGTATAATCCTCCGATGTTGGTGGACTTGAAATTATCTCGGATGATTATATCATCCTCATGCGGCGCTCTTTCTACCATTACCTCTATTTCTATTTCTATTTCCTTTTCTTCTGTCAAGCGATGGTTTTTAATCTGATCTTCCTCATCCACAAATGCTATTGGATCTAGAACATCTGTTTTCTTCTTCGAAGTTGACCCCTTAGCAACTTTAGGAGGTGTGTGTAGACTTTTTCCCTTCCTCTACTTTTTCATATTGATGCTTCAGAATCTGTATCAAATTTCAGATCTTGCATTCCTTTCTTTGATCTAGTATGCATGTACCTGTAAGAAAAATTAAAGTTAAAGAGAAAATTTATGACACAGTAATATCCTAATCAAACTAGTAATATAAGAAAAGAAAATAATTAAAACTATCTCTAGAAATGGTACTTAAAACTTGTTGCGCAATTTCCTACACACTAATGAATCCCTAAGTATGGACAAGTGACTGATGAGCGTTTTCTCAATACACAATTAATCCCCATGTATGAAGGATATCTATCGTAGCTTAGATAAGCGACCAAGTTTTATTATCGAACCCAAAGGACGGTTTGTTATCAATTTATTATTATCTAATCTAAAGAAACTATTGTCGGTAGTTGTAGTGAAAATATTGATTAAACTAATGAACATATAATAAAATAGAAAATAAAATAGAGACAATAGAGATAAACGAGAGTTGCTCAAATGAGAAGATAGGTAGCTCTTTGGGCCATCCAGTTTCACTAATTAATCTCCCTTCCGTATATCAATGTTCGACTCTGCCTTGTGGACTATGGACGCATCACTAAGCCATGTGAATCTACTCTATAGACACAAGCAGATAAGCGTGTAACACGTGTGAATTTCTTTAGAGCAAGAGATATAATTACACCCCCTTTCTAGGTACTATCAGTATCAATTATTTCCATGCACTAAGTACTCTAACCCGATATGATCTCCCTTTATAGGTACTATATAATTATCCTCTTTATCCTACTTACTATCCCGAATTAAATTAAATTAATAAGTATTAATATAAGATAGTTCTAATGAAACTTCGGGGTCCCCTCACTTATAATCATAACATGAAATCCTGCTCAGCAGTGAACACACTCAATCAATAACCAAGATATGTATTCAGACTCTACATAGCAGTTAATGATGTACAAAATAACTCTGAGTATGAATTAAAAACGCATAGTCTTATATAAAATAAATCCACAAGTAGTGTTGTACGCAGTATATATACGAAAGTTCAATTAACTAGATAAAAACCTTCATAACCCTAGAACTACCAAAGCGGTACTATCCCATGACATTTGGAAGAACGTTCATAGTGTTTGGATAGATATTACCCATAGTCTTGAAAATTAAAAGAAAGATTATGTTACGAAATAATCCTTAGATGTGGGCGCAGTCGCTTCTCACTCCGTCTTGAATTTTCACTTGGTTCTCACTTAATTTACTGCACGAATTTCTCTCTACAGCTCCGTAGGATGGAGTTAAGGTTTGGATGTGGTGTAGGATGTATGTGGAATCTAACTTCCTCTTTGACGTGATCAGCATCCTTTTTATACTTGTTAAACTCTCCTCATGGACCTTTACTGGGCTTTTTCTTATAAAATACGTCACTTCACGCACATGAGGGTCAGAATTACCAAAAATATGCATGTGTGTCCCCTCTCGACAAAACTGGCGAGGTCGAGTGAATCTTATCCAGGTAGAGCGGTGGTCAAGCGACATTCCTGTACGCTGAAACTCTGTACAGACCCTCGCTAGACCAAATCTGCCTTCGCTCGACCAAATGGTCTTGGTTGAGCGGCACCTCCTGAGGTCGAGCGGCATCTCGAACTTCGTGTTTTCTGATTCTGAGCACTTCTAACCTATTTTTCTATATAAATATGCTCAAATAGCCTCAGTAGCCTCTGATTCGTGGATTTACCATAAACGTATCAATTTGCCTTAGTAATCGCCTAAATCGTACTCAATTTTCCCACAAATCAGAGCTCAAAACACGTGAATTATCACTCACATCAGTGACCAAGTGTTAATATTGAACCCATGAGACAACCAATTATTTACTTCCAAAACTCTCAAATTAATTAAGAAAAGGAACCAATTTCCAATTTTTAAGAACTTAATATCTAAGAGACTCAAAATATTAAATAACTAATACAATAAATCATAAAAGAATGATTTAAGTTTAACTTAGGAAAAATCAACAATATATGGCAATCCGTATAGACTAATTAATATGAATCCCTAGACATCCAATTGTTCATTCATGCAGACTGTATGCAAACACACCATATAACTATGTTAGCCCACCGGATATGATCCAATTCAAAGTTAATGATTAAATCTGGTTTAATTCCTAAGATGTACGAATACTACACTCCCCCCTTTCTGGATACTATCAAAGCAATAACAATACCTCCGGATGGTATAAACGACTAACATGAATTCTTTAGAAAACACTATATGATTTTATTCAATATCCTGCTTGAAAGTTTAATTGCATTGTTCCACTAGATCATTCATACATCTGCTTTATCAGTTCTTATAATTAACATTTTCATGAGGAAACTACCTTAATCTTTAATAAATAGACAATTCAATTCATTAACGCACACAATCTAACATAATAAATAAAGCATCATGGGAAATGTCATGAAATAATTATGAAGATGTTACGGAGTAAAATAGCAAAGTTTGAATAGATCAAATAAATCAGAATATCATCCACATGAATTCAAAAAAGTAGTCTAGGTCTCCAAATCAATTATTTTATCCTTCAAACCTTAAAACTGCAAACGAAATTAGCCCATGAGATTACAAAAAATACTCATGGCTATAGAATTCATACAAGATGTCTTGACAAATGAAAAGTAAAGATAGAAAACTCCTAATGTTGGCGTTATTCCGAATTCCTTCTCCGTCCCTCCGATTGACTGATCTTTCTCAAATAACATTTTGAATTCCTTCAGTGTGGATGGGTTATGGGATGGATGTGGAAGACACAAAAATGGTAGAAGAATTGTGTATTAGATTCAAATTCTTCTTTCATATGTGTTTTGTTCCCCTTTTATACTTTTGTCTTCCTCCGAACAATTTCTTTGGGTCTATTTAGTCAAAAATACTCACAAGCACGTATTAGGAGGTATACAATATGATTCTAGACCAAACCGGCTACGACTCGCCCATGAATCGGCAAGCTTGGCTACCAGCTCGGCCCGAGTAGTGTCTTGGATCGCCGAGTTGGAAGCTAAGTGGCACACATTTCGACTGCTGATATCATGTCGATTCAGTGGGACCCAAGCTCAGGTTGATCGGAGCATCGATCGATAAAAATCCAGTCTAATTCGTCTCGATTTGCTATTGAGCGACATGCCGAGCTGCGTCTTTCTGAGTCTGTACCATGTAGCTTTTAATTTTGTTCCAATTTTCCTATTTTAGGCCTTCAAAACTTTCAAAAATACCTTAGTAGCCTTAAAATATTGCAAAACTAAAACCTACACAATTACATACAAAAACAATAACTTTCCTAAGCAAAACGGTGTAATGTGCACATATAAAATGTGTGAATTTCCACTTTCAACACTCATATCAATGACAATGGAATAAAGGCGATCACATAAATCCCCTAATTCCTTTCGCCAAGGTGACTAGGTTATAAAGTTTTATCATGTCCTTCGGCTCGTAGGATTGATTCTTACTTTCAATTCCCTTCAAGGTACTATGATCATAAGATTTTTCCCCTCATTAGATCAATTATCAAACATGATTAATTAGTCTAGTCTCCTCTCTTGAGTGTTTTAAGCATATGAAGGTATGGACATACCTTCTTATACTAACATGCATAATCCCTACAACAACATGATTTAATCAATATCCTAAACATATAATTGGATTGGCCATCCTAACCACATGATGTGAGAAATTTATTACACATATCTTAATAGCGATCAAGTAATAGAGAAATCAAGAGAGAAATTCCAAAATCATATCAATGAAACCATTCAAAAACCCACAAGTTTAGAACATCCTCAATCCATCATGTGTCTAGCCTCACAATAGATTAGCCAACCAACATCATTATGTTCACAACACAAACAAGCTTCCCTAATTGAATTGGGGAGAATCCTTCATTTAAGCTGAAAATCACATCTTCAAGCTCTTATCCTCCACAGAAAGTCGATGGGTAGATGAATTATGGAGTGATTTATGAAAGGTGATAAAATATTGAAGGAAATTGGATGGAGAATGGGGTAGAGATGGCTACTATGTGTAGAGAATGGTGAGGAATTGTGTATTTTTGTAAAGTGATAAGTCGTAATTTTACACAATTATTTTGGATGAAATTCACTTCTTTACGCGCGAGTTGTGAATTATTTAATTCTAATTATGACTTATTTCTATTTTATACTGTGATACCCGAGCTTCTCAATACTCATGTGCCAATATAATTTAATTTTTGTTATGTGCATTTTATAATTATGTTATAATTATATGGCAATTATGTGATAATAATTGGCAATTATGTGTCAATTGTTTCTACATTTTATCTTTACATTTTATTTGAGACATTTGTGAAAAAATGGTGACATTATGTGAATAAATATGTGCATAAATACTTACGTGCATTAATTTGGATATATATAATTTAATTGTCTTATTCGTATAAATACATTATTTCTTAATTATTAAGTATCACAAGTGTTCTCGTAATAATAATAGTGGTAAGAAAATGTACACGTATGTATTAATTTGTAAATGTATCATATCTTAGTTAATAAGTTATATTCGTAATGGATAATAATAATTATTATTAAATTTGCAGTACGTGGTGTAATTATCAACGCATAAGTCACTTGGTTAAAAATTATACGCGTAGGTCCATTGCTAGGTATTCAAAATTACGTTCCATGTTTAACAATAATAATAATAATATAATAATAATAATAAATACTTACTAAACATAGAATGTTGGGTGGTGAATCAACACTTACCACCGACTTACCTTTTCTCACACTATATATGTATGTGGAAGGGTTAGATAGCCCATTTGGGTTGTAATTGAGGGAAACAGCCGATAGTAACTGCGAAAAAAGAGTGAAAACTGTGAAAAATGAGAGAAAAGAAGAGAGGAAGGAAAGGAGAGGGAGGAAGGAGCGTGCCGGAATTGGCGAAAGAGGAGATTAATTATAGTTTTTTACGAGTCTATAGTATTACTATTGTCGTCATCCAGGCAAGTAGAAGTTCAATTACAATGCATAAAAATGTTGTATGTGAATTATTTGTGATTAATATGTGATATTTATGTTATGAATTAATTGTGATTAGTTGAATTATGTTATGAATTACTTGCCATAAATTCGTGATACTAGTTGTAGATCTATGTAATTTGAAATAATATCATTTTCCTATATGGATCTGTGTGACCGAAAACTATTGAATATAGACCTGTATGAGTTGAGAAGATATTGTTTATAAGGATCTGTGTGATCCGAGATGAAGTTGTTGTGCTAAAAAGGGATCCGTGTGATCCAAGGTGAAGTTGTTATTCTATAAAGGGATATGATTGATTCTAGTTGAAGTTGTTGTTCCAGAAGTGGATCTGTATGAATTGAAGTTAAGTTATTGCTTTATTGTGATCAAATATTGATATTGATGTCGTAAATGATTTATGATGCATATTTAATTGTCCTGATTGCATACCATGCATAAACATGAAAAGTGTTTTCCCCAAAATTAATAAGATAAGAATGGTGTGTGCGGCCACTATATATGCACTCAGTCAGGGTTCAAAAAAATCATTCCGAATACTTTATTCATGGTTCAGAAAAATCGTTCCAAAAATTTTATTCGAGGATCGGAAAAATCATCCCCAACACTCTGCCAGGGTTCGAAAAAATTATTCCCGCACTTTATTTGGGGTTCGAAAAAATCATCCACATTGAGCTAATTTGGGCGCATATCATAAGTGTGTCATGGGGATCGCGTAACGTGAACATTTTTCAAAAGAAAAGAGACCAACTAGAAAGACTAGGAAATAAGTGATAGAAAATTAAATGCATTTTCATGCACTGGCATGCATGATTTCTACTTACTGAGATTTTTATCTCACTAGTTTATGTATTGTAGGTGAGCCTGCTGATGGTTGAATTATGTGGTGTTTTGTGCACGCTGTGGAGCTCTTTCAGAGTTTTGAGCGGATGTACATAGATGAAGACCTGTTGGGCTAGACCGTGAATTTATTTTGTTTCCGCTGATGTTTTATTATGTAATATAATAAGTATTGTCACAAGTTTGTGTGGATTGATGTGGTGTCAGAAATTGGTAACACATATTAGACTATGATTTCAATTATAAATATATTATGTGAGAAAAAAAATATATGCAGGTTTTTATAATGATGATATTTATGTTAATTAATATTTAAATTATAGGTTTTGTAATGTGGGTCATGTCATATACACTTGAACTTTAATTATTTGAATTGTTATTGAAATAGGCAAAAAACGAGATAAATTGTACAGTCACAATAACTTATTTTGTGACTATTACAATTATTATTGGAGTAAGTAATGTCTGACCGAGCCATAATAAGGAGAGATTTGATTTGAGAAGAAAAAGGAAAACTTGCCAAGAATGAAATGGTATAATGAACCTGGACACTCTTCAGAAAGGAAGGTTAAATAAATAATTAATGGTTCCTATCAATACACGATTTTTCGATCTTTAAAAGAGACCACACGGATTCATCATATCAATCACCTTTGGAAGGCATAATAGAATTGGGGGCTTGGAGAAGGAGCCCACCACGAAGAACACAGGATTATCGGTTTATTCATTTTAATTTAGTTTTCAATTATGTAATTTTGTTTCTAGTCCAAGGATTGTGAACTTCCCTTAGATTAATTTCATGTTTGCTTATGAATAAAATTACCAATTTGTTTTATGAATTTATCTTATGAATGGCTTTGATTAGAATTATCATTTTGTGATTTCTAGAATAGATTAACCATCTAGACTTGTCTATTGCATAATCTAATGTTATTTTGCTCGATTATGATCCATAATTGTCATAGTTCAGCAAATCTAGTGGCGAAGTGAGGGAGTACCTCTAGAATTTATAGGGTCTTGGTTGTATGATTCTTAGTCGGTTTTCATAGCCTAATAGTCATAATATCTAAACCCTAATGCACTCTTAGGTTCGAACCTCTTTAGGGCTCTTGAGGGTAGTTTAATCTAGAGGTCGTACCGTAGGTTATTTATCTTAATGTTATTTCGGGTTAATTTGGTCGTACCATTAGCCTAGGGGCTTGAGTTCACGAATATGATGGTATTTTAAGAATTTCATACATGTGAATTAGGATATGGGAATGGATCAAATCATTGGACTAGGTTTGTTATTTTATTTTTTACCTTATTTTAATATTTCTTGCTCTTTTAATTATATATGTTATTATGTTTATTAGTTGTTAGAATTCAATTCAACTCCCCCTCTTGTTACTCTTTTGAAAACATGTTAAATTCAATTTAAATTCGATTATTCCCTTGGGATCGACCCGTACTTATCGTATACATTTTTAGTGGATTTGTTCAGTAAATTATAAATATTATTTTTGGGTGCCGATGAAAGCACATCAAATTTTGGCACCGTTATCGGGGAGTAATCCCAAAATTTTATTGAATTTTTTGTATTTTTAATTTATCTTTTTAAGTTCTGTCCAGCAGTGCACTGACAATGAACCCTTCAGTGTCTGTCTGCTCTGTTTTTATTTTTCTGAATTTTCGAGTTTATTCACTTTCTCCCTCTTACTGGCTTAGTTCTAATGAATCAATATCATGATTTTTATGGTCAGCATATTCGGCCATGTAGAGTTTGTGCAACCACACTCCATTCCACTCATGATTGCCCATCCTTGATTGATAGATTAGCGGTAAGATGAAGAGATGAATATTGGAGTGCTAATCAACAAAGGTATTGGAATGATCAACCATATGTCAACATTTGCAATCAATGGTGGCATAATCCCCATAATTCCAGATATGTGGACAACTCATATGATCAACCATACAATTTTCAAAGGTGTGGCTACTATGAACAGGGAACTCAATCATTCAATAATAGTGAATGCTATTATGAGAATGATGGATATTATGGTGATGAACCAAGTTTGAAGGATTCATTGGAGTCCTTGGTGAAACGGATGGAAATAGTACATTGTTATTTCAACAAGAAATCTAATTGAGTCTTTGGAGTTTGAAGTCCCAATGTAGCCAATTAGCGTCTGAGATTGATCGTATGGTGGCACAACAAATTGAAAACCAAGGAGAATATCATGAGGAGTCCAACCGAGATGAGAAATTAGAGATGGAGAATGGAATTGAAGAGGATGAAGAGGCTGAAAAATCTACAGATTTGGAGCAGAAAATTCTGGTAGCAGAAATTGACATTGAAGCCTTCAGTGTCAATTCTGCTGGAAATGAAAATGAGGTAAATCTGTCCGAATCAATTTCTGTTAATTTTGATAATTTCTCATCTCAATGAAGGGTGCAAAAGGTTGTTGATCCTCAAGTAAAGGAGACATTTGAAGTGTTTCGCATTGATGAGATTAAAGATCCTTTTCTTGAGGTGATTAAACAATTTTCTATGGAGCTTGACATGTTAAGGATGACCAAGAACCATATAATTTTAAGTGAGATAACACTTCTCGCAAACTAATAAAATCATTATATTGGTTTAAACATTTTACTCCTATCACGTGAAAGGGAAGTGAACGTCGAGCCAACGACGTTAAGAAAAGGTGCTTGTTGGGAGGCAACCCAACTTAGATTTTTATTTATTTGATTTTTCTTAATAAATAATCATGTTCTTTTGGTGCGTGCTAATTTTCAAGATGTATTGGTGAAATTTTTGGAAAGGAAAAAAATCCAACGTATGGTCAATCCAATTAAGCTTAACCTAGTGGCTTCTTTCCACTCTTGAACTTGATTTTCCCTTGAATTTTATTGTGTTTGTTTGCTTGGGGCAAGAAAATGATTAGTTGTGGGTAGGTTTAGTGTATTGAGTGGTGTTTGAAGTTGCATTTTTTTGGGTTAATAGATGTGCATATGGTAATTCATTTAGAATCACATTTTTACACTTGTGCACATGTGTAGTTGGTGCTGGATTTATAGTGAAATTGTGCCTTTGATATGTGAAATTTTTGGCATAACAAGAGGGTTGAATTTGATGTACCTATACTTGTGAGTTGTTGGATTTGTCTTATTATTTTTGTGACAAATGTAGAAAGATTTTTGTTTGAGAATTCATGGCAAAATTACCCCTTCTTGTGAGCTTTGATCCTTAAAGAACTATCATATATATAAGCTCTATTTTTTTTAATTGAGTGCAAATTGAACTTGATATGTACATTCTAGAACTTGCTCCTTAAATGCACTTTGAGATCATACATTTGAGCATGTGTTCTTAAATGATAAAGCCACTTAGACAATCCATTCTTTGGCCTTGTTTTATCTACCCAATCATATTAATCTTTTAGGAGAGCCAAGTTGAGCCTAGCCTTTTCTTTGTTGAATGAGTATATCACTTAGCCATATTTCATTTTGTTCTTGGACTCTTCCATTTGAACCATCTACTATTTTGCAAATTGTGGAATTCATTAAAAAAATTATTTTTTGGTTGAAATGAAGAGGAGGGAATTAGTGGTTGCAGGAAGAGAAAAAAAATATGAAAAAAGAAAAGGAAGAATGGGAGATTGAAAAAAAAATGGTTGAAAAGAAAAAAAAGTGGAAGTGAAAAAAATTAGCAGCTCATGAAGGTGAATTTTGCTGCAGAAATTTTTTGAAAGGAACACAGAACCCTTCAGCGTTCTGCCTGATGTTGGAAATTATGAAAAGAAACTGGTGTGGGTAGGGAGATATACTGATAAAAAGCAGAAATTTATAAACGAAAATGAAGAAGGGAATGTGAAAAAATTTTGAGAATGGCAAGAAGTATCGCTTTGATGTACGTTTTAAATTATTTACTTAAATTGCAAAGTGGTAAATTTAGCCTTTCTAATCCTTTTGATCCCACTTTATCCCAAGCCCCATTACAATCATTTTAAAGTCCTTTTTATATTTGTACTACGCTTATTGAACTTGGTGGAGATTTGATTTGGAAGCAAACTTATGGCAATGTCTTGTCTTGTTTAATTTTGAGTGTATCGCTACTCATTACATATACTTGAGCGTTATCGAGCGAAACTACTGAGGCCATGAATTCTTAAATTTCTTTTACTCTACATAATTTACAAGATTTTTGTGAGACATTCTATCACTCATTTGTATTTTGTGCACCTTATTTAGTCTCTTTTGAAAATGTCATTGTTTCCCTATCACTTGCATATGATTGTTATTTTCCTATGCCTTGTTTTGGTCTTGTTTTACTTGAGGACAAACAAAGGTTTAGATGTGGGTATAAAGGAAAAATGATAACTGCTACTTCTATTAGAAAATGGGAGTTAAATAACCAAATGGGGGGAAAATCATGATTTTCTGGATTGGTGGCAATCTTACATGAAAATTCAACTAAATTTTCATGTAAGTGGTCAAATTTTTGTGAAAATATCTTGTTTTTGCCAGCTGCAACCGTATAAAAATTCGATTAAATTTTTGCGCTATTGGTCGAAGTTTTCTGCCAGAGAGCTTTGTTATGCAGCTTGTTATTTCCTTATTTTTCTGCACGAAACTTCTCCTGGTGGTAAAGTTTCATGTCAGTTTACCTATTTTAAGTATTTTTGCACAATTTTCTCAATTTTTGCTTGTTTCTTAGCACCTTTTTATACACATTATGAGATCAATTCCACACTTACCATCATATTCACCAATAAGAGCACGAAACACAACACAAAACTCACACAAAACAACTTAAAAACTAAGTGAATTAAAAAAAAGGAAACCCTCCAAACTTAGAACGTTGTTCATCCCCAAACAACAAAAAGAAAGAAACAAAACTAGGAGAATAATTCTCCTAGGACAAAAGAATCATGAAAACATAAGTAATAATATACTACAATCAATGCACTCTAACTAATCTAATCAAGTAATTCAACATAAAAAATGTCAACACATGCAAGTTTAATGAGTTCAAAGGTTAAAGAAAGCCAAGTAATTATGCCCTTTTGATCCCAGGCCTCACAGATATGCAATAACACTAAAATCTTTGTCAATGTGTAAGGTCAATACACACATCAATTAATCATATCTGACTAGCCATAGGCTTGCAAGTGGACTACGTGCACATGCCACCTAGATTTCAACACAAAGATCAAAAAGGTCTTTCATTTGGATGTAATTGCAAGATCTTTGATAAATTAGGATAATATGGGTAGAAGTTACTCATATTAGTGTAGGTGACCTAAGAGATAATCCTTCACCATGAGTTCCGCTTCACGTTCAATTTTCCTTTTCCTTTCCCTTTTTCTTTTTCCATCTACTTTAGTATTTCTTTGTAGCTCTTTGTATCCATTTTTCTTGTATTCATAATCGAGCTTTGGCTTCTTTTCACAGAATTTACTCATCGTCATTGCCTTTGAAGTAGTACTCTTTGCTCTTGCTTTTTCTAATAATGAGATGCATTTTTTTCAATGAGTAACACTTCCTTACATCTTTGAACAATTATACTAACCTTTTTGCTCTTCTTTTCAGTTTTCACCCTTTCTTACTTCTTTTCCCTCTTTATTTTTCTTCATCATCTATAATAAGAACCACCTCTTCAATCACCCACACTCAAGGTTTTTATAAAAGGCCAGTGTTTATTGGGCTTGTAATGAGCTATTGATCAATGAAAAAGGCTTTTAGGATAAAAGTGGTCTATGGAGTAATGTAGGGTAAGAATCATATTTGGCTAGTTGCTTAATCTCACAAAGATGCCTAAGATCATATCTAAGTATCTTCATCTATTGAGCTATTCTCACAGTCCACAAGCAAGTTCTAGCTTGTCTAAAATATGATTGATCTACTCCAAAAGAAATGATATACTGTTTGAATACACAGTTGAGTCTCAAGTCTCACTTGCTTTTGCTCAAGATCTAACGGCACATTATCCTTTTTCCATTTTTCCTTTAAACAAGTTATTCATCATATGTCTCAACATAATAAAGTTCAACCACTTAACCAAATTAATCATCAAACATACAAAAGTAATCTATCACCACCTACATTCCCAATCTAAAACAGAAAATAGAAGTAAAATCTACCCCAAACACAAAAAAAAACATCACATTAAAAAAAAAAACAAAGCAAGAAATAAAAGAACACAAAGAAGAACAAACATAAAATAAAATCCATCCATAATCAACCTTCCCAAATCTTCTAATACTACCAAAACAAATCTAATTTCAAATATCCAAAACAAACCCAACTCCAAACCACACCAAACCAAAATCCAAACATCCAAGAAAACCATCCATCACAAGAGTATTTAAGTACAATTCAACAATACATTATCAGATCAAGATAGACATAGGGGGGAGGGGGAGAGAGAGAGGTATGGGTGTCAAGAGGCAAGGCTCATAGCTCCAGAGATGCATCATTAAGATCAACATCATCACCCACCTACTCGCCATCATCACCATCTTCTTCATTGTCCTATTCGTCCTCATCGGCCCCATCGTCCTCAATCTCCTCTTCATGTTGTGGTGGCTGGTGTAGGTACTCCACACGGGCCCTAAGGTGGCACATCTTGGGGCCATGGTTGATAGACTCTTGGCATAGGCGGATTATGCACGTTATACATGAAGGTCATCATTTCCTCCATGTTTTGAATACTATGCTCCATGTTCCCCAGCTTATAGTCGTATCTAACCTGCCCCATCTTAACGTACGACACCTCCCGAATCAAGCTGATATTCTCCACTTGCCACATTCACCTCTCTTCTGAGCTCACCCCAGTCTCCATCTACTCCTCTTCTTGCAGCTACATTTGAACTTTCTCCTCTCTCAAAATTAAGTCCTCTCACCTGGTGACACTAGATCATTGTCTTCCACCATCTCCTTATCAGACGTTCTTCTTCCTAATTCATGTACATGCGCTACTTTGAAACTCTCCAGTGCTTTCTCATGCTTCGGCCTTAAGAGTGCTAAATTTCCTTCAAGGCATACTGGGTAAATGGTGGTCAAGTGACGGGGCAAAAGTGGGAAATACTCTGCCATTGTGAACACAATCACATATGACTGCCCGATCCGCTCGATCATTCTCATTATCCTCATAGCATCAAGCCTTAGATGAGTTCCACCCTCCAGTTTCATGTTAGTGAAGTCCACTCCAAGCTGATGGTGATTGGATCTTATGCCTTACGTAATCCATTTGGGATCCATGCAAATCTAACATAGTGGAATGTATAGAAAGTATTACCTTTTATCAAAGATTACATATGTAGGATTGAAGAAGGGAGAAACAAGCTCACAATCTTCTGCTTTATTTTTATGTCTCGTCTAGACGTGTGTGGGCTATGATCCTCTAGGCGATCTCAATCCGCAGTCTCTTTTATTTCCACTTTTTTTTCTTTTCTAATGAAAAATCTAATTTCTCACGTTATTATAAAGTAGACGTTTAAAAACTCAATCCGAGACTTTTGAGATGGCTTATTTATAGGCTAAAAGAGGGATTAGGGTTGGGCCTCCCATTGGGCCTATGCATCCATGTTTAGCCCTAAACTTATACCTTAAGCCCAATAATAATAACTCAGTCACTAAAGAATTATTATTGCACTATCACCCAATCTCAAATTACATTATGGGCTTCTTATTATTATGAGCTCGTTTAACTTCTCGTGTTTAAGATATACAATGTCCCCTAATTAAATGAGTTACAGACAACTCAATTAATTATCTCTAATCCAAGAGTAGTACTACTCAACCTTATCATCCTGCAGGAAAAAATCCACCTGTAGGGTTTACATGATAATCCTTATGAGCTCAT
The DNA here is from genome assembly GCA_023678885.1 of Pogostemon cablin. Taxonomy (NCBI): domain Eukaryota; kingdom Viridiplantae; phylum Streptophyta; class Magnoliopsida; order Lamiales; family Lamiaceae; genus Pogostemon; species Pogostemon cablin. The sequence goes on along the minus strand of CM043004.1, from coordinate 8,336,269 downwards.
CGAAGGGACATCATCAACCTAATTTATTATGATACAAATTCCTTCTATAATAAACAACAACAAACCATAGAAACAATACTATCTCCCAACTCGCCGACCATATTGATTTAATAAATAAATTTTACCCATTGGTGAATCAAAGAAATGAATATTGAATTACGAGTCGAAGTTATTGTATAGGGATTAAGAGTATGAACATCCATAATAATTGAGGTCTTGTACATTTATGTAGTTAGCATAATTCGAACAACCTCAAACGATCCTACTCAATACACACAAAGTGTACTAGTGTAATATTATATTCAAAACAAATTAATACCAAATCAAACTACAACCTTCCCGATTATTTATCCCAATCTATCTCGGATTTAAGCTCTGTTTATACTTTTTAAGGAACTGATAATATGATCTTTCGCGCGACGCCACATACCATATTATCTATAGTATAAAGCAAATGACTTTTGCAATAACATATAAACAAATTATAATATGAAAACATTTGATCAAATGATTCTCATTTCAAAATATTTTTAAAACATTGTTCTTATAAAAAAATTAGGCTTTTAGTATACAATCTATCATAAGCTTTTGAACTATTATTGTGATAATCCCTCCTAGGTATACACTCAGAGGATGGCTATGATTTGTGGTCCTTTTGGCATTGGAAATCCAATACCCAGTTACACTGAAAGAAAAACCCTCCTGAATGCATACTAAGGCAAAAAGCTCTCTTCTTCCAACACATGAACCCTATGGCCTTGAAAACAACATGTGCGGCAAAAAATTTCTCAATGTACCTCACTGTGGAGTTCTTGATGTGAGCTACTCTGGACTTGGAAGATTTTTACTTCAAGGGACTCTTATTCAATGCCTGGTGAGTGGTCGAATATCAAAAGTCGGGCTATTGAATCTAGATCCAACTCTCAATTTCAAAGAGTTTCCTTCCTCGGGCACTTAAAGAATCTGTTAATCTCACCAGTTTCATAGAAGTACTCCTGATTCTGAAGGTGGAAGGTGATCTTTTTAGGTTAGAATTTCCATAAAAAATTCATCATGTGAGGCTGATGAGAGTGAAAATAAGCGTGTTTTAGAATCCAATATAATACCTTTTTTATGGGTAATGTTGTTATATATTAGTACAAGTATCTTATACTCAATATATTTGAGAAAAGGTGCGTTTGAGGTGTTTTATTATGTTTTAGGTGGAAAAAGGATCAAAAGTGCAAAGTTGGAAAAATGGTGCAACTTATGCAAGAATGCTGAAAAATACAAGTCCAAATTGTGTAATTTTTCAGTGTTCTTTTGGAGATCTGAACTAGAATTTTGATACATGGTTGAAAAGGCACATAAGAGATGATCGTTTTAGCATAAGGAACACTTCAATCAGAGTCCAAACGAGAAAGTTATGATTAAAATGGTGACGTCGCGCAAGCTGTACTGAACAGAACGGCTGTGCCCCTTTTCATGACTTGTTAAATCTTCAAATGTTGGACTTTTGGTGATATCAATATATGATTAGAAATGAAAAGAAAATAGGATCGCGTGAGCGCAATAATCACTAAAATCAGAGTTTTGACGAGGAAGTTATGCTAAAAATCGTGAAATCGCGCTGCTGCCAACATGAATTTCCGAGATTTTTTGAAAATTTCCGAAAATGACGGATTTCTTGGAGCACAATTAATCTCCTTATCACATAATCCTCAATGATTCACTCATATATTTTATTTGCTTACTTAATTCCCTTCTCACACCAATATATATTTTACATCATTATTCATGTGAGAGGGGACCGCAACACAATCATCCTACACCCCACAAGGGGGGATCACCCCCAACCATCATCCACATCCTTTCCTCCATCCATCCATCACTTTGAAGATTCATCTACTGAATTAAGAGGAGAACCAAGAGAAGGATTCAAGACGGAGAAGAACGCGACGACGCTTACATCTAGGGTTTTTATTGTTTCTTAATTTATCTTGTATTTTCTAGACATATGGGTAAGATCTATCCAACCCCCATGATTGTTCTTCGTAACATCATGGGCTAGAACCATTTTGGTAGATCTAGGGTTTTGAAGGTTCGTATGAATTAATTGTACTTTCGTGTGTATACTCCGTACAACACTACTTGTGGAATTATTTTATATATGACTATGCGTTTTTAATCCATATTCAGAGTCATTTTGTGCATCTTTAACAGTTGAATAGAATCTGAATGTTCATCTTAGTTATTGATTGAGCGCGTTCACTGCTGAACAGGATTCATGTTATGATTCTATGTGAGGGGACTCCAAAGCTTCATTAGAACAATCATGTATAAATACTTATTAATTGAATTGAATTCGGGTTAATAAGTAGGATAACAAGGTTAACTTTATAGTACCTATAAAGGGAGATCATATCAGGTTAGAATACCAATTGGCCAGGGAAATAATTGATACTGATAGTACCTAGAAAGGGGTTGAAGTTATATCTCTTGCTCCTAGGTTATTCACACGTGTTATACGCATGTTTGCTTGTGTTTATAGAGTAGATATGCATGGTTTAGTGATGCCTCCATATTCCACAAGGTAGAGTTGGACATTGATTAACGAAAGGGAGATTAATGAATGAAACTGAATTATCCTAGAGCTACCTATTCTCCATTCTTTAGTCACTTTCGAATTCTTTAATTCTATCAAACCTTAAATTGATAATACACCGTCCTTTGGGTTCGATATTTAACTTGGTCACTTATCTAAGCTATAATAACATCCTTCATACCTGAGGATTAATTTTACGTGCAAAGGAAACTCGTATCAAGTTCTTGTCGCCGTTGCCGGGGACAGCTATTATTATTGATTTTATTATTCCTATTTTGATTAAGACTTTTATTTTTTGATTATTTAATTCTATCTAACCTTAAATTTTTTTGAGGTACTTGTTCATTTGGAAAAGGAGAGGAAGGGAAGAAAAGAATAACATACTGATCTTAACAAGGCCGGAGCAAGGCAAAATCTGGATAATGTTGTCATACGTGAAATTTTCACGAACTATGGGATTGGCAACTTGGGGTTGAGAGGAGAAAGGGGGGAAGATGATGATTTTGACATACATCCCGCTCTTATTAACATGGTAGAGAAGAATCTCTTTTCTATAGGTTGTTTTTAAGAACTATATCAACAACTCAAAAGATTCCTTGGTCATGTAAGCACTCAAAAGGATGCTGGAGCTAATGATAATGCTAGGCAGATTGCCCTATTCAAGTTCTATTTTATTGATAGGGCAGAAGCTTGGTATGAGACTCTTGATACCATGGATTGCACTACATGGGAACAGCTGCAACAGAAGTTCTTGGAGAGATACATGCTACTCTCAAGAATCATAAGAATTAAGCAAGAGAACACCCAATTTGGTATGAATTAGGCTGAGAAATTTCATGAGGCGTGGGACAAGTTTAAAGACATGCTCAGGAGGTGCCCACAACATGGGATGTCTAAGGCTCAGTACATAAGCATCTTCTACTATGGATTGGATTGTGAGTCGCGTATTCTTATTGATGCATCATCAGGAGGAGCGTTGTTATCTAAGACAACACTTGAAGCAGAAAAGTTATTTGAAGACATCTCTATGAATTCATGTAACTGGCCTGCGGGAAGAGTAAGAGGCACATATGTATTTGGCAAGGTAGCACCATTGAACATCAAGTGGTAATGCCGAATAAGAATGATGAGATTGTCTCTAGTCTAGCTAACATCAACAAGCTACTAGAGTCCCAGCAGAAGCAGATTATAGAATTGACACAACGGGGGCATAGTACGTAGCAGCAAGAAGTGAAGGGTAGTGTTGAAGATATCTTCAATCGATACATGGCTAAGAATGATGCAAGAGTCGATAGACTTGAGGCTACTATGAATTCTACACATGCATATTTGTCTAAGCAGCTGAATGACCTTAATTTATTGATGGGGCAGATAGCCAGAGATTTTAATCAGCTAACGCAGACGTTGGAGAAAGGGAAGTTCCCATCTCAAGGCATAATAAACCCGAAAGAGTGAAGCCATCACGTCTGAAATGCAGTATTAGAGACTGATGATGCAAGCAGCGGATTCAGAAGCATCAAGAAGCTGGTTCAACCCCATTTCGACCAAGTATCTTTGTCGAACCACCTCTCACAAGTCGAACCAAGCACCTGGGAACATTCCAGAGATCGTCGATGGCCAGTTTGACCTCAGTTCGACCATGGTCTTGGTCAAACTAGTTCCTAAGAAAGTCTAACGGAAAGCCATGGAAGAAAGGATTATTTTCGCATAAGAATCACCTCAAATGGAGATTGGATGCGAAAGTTATGCTCGAAACTGTGAAACTACACAATCACGCCCAAGAGAGCCGTTCAACCAGCGATTCGAGTTGAACAATCAAGCAATGAAGATGCCGATGAAGACTCAATCATGCAAGTCCATAGATCTGGTTTCTAACTTGTTTAATCATGATTTTAATAGGACAGATGATTCTAAAATTAAGTGGAAGATTGACAAGGAGGAGTCTAGACAGCCATGGGAGGAAGAAAATTCCAAGGATCGTATTTTTATGACCAAGAAATGAGAGGTGCTGAGTGTAAACAAGAAGAGAGAAAGGAAGTATTTGAAGGTGAGGATGCGAGAAGGCCGTCCTCCGATCAAGTAGTCTACAAAATGGTATCCATCGTGACTCTCCGATGCTAAATATGAGCGCCTGTTGGGGACTTACCCTTCCATTTTTATTGCTTTCATATTTCTTTTGTGTGAGTAATAAGTTATTATATTTGAAGTGCTCATATTTCGGCAATTACATCTCTTTTTAAATTTAGTTTCGACTTACATTTTTACTAAGTTTGGAGGGATATGATGTACTTACCTCATCTTATGAGCACCGAGAGTATAATTTTTCCTTTCGTTGGTTGTTTGTTTGTTAGGGAGTTGATTTTTGTGGCATATTAATATTTTAACCAGTTTTGATATGTCGATTTTTTACAACTTGTCTAATGTTTAGTGTGTTGTGTTGGTGTGTCTAGTGTGTGGAGTCGATTAGATAGTCAATTGAGTCTTTCTTATAGTTCTCCTATTTTATTACTTATGAGGTATGTTGAGCTTTGATGATAGAAAAAGGTAAACTGAGGCTTTGACCTGACCGAGTTGAACAACTCGAGGAACTCATGCATACTTTGAAGGAGAAATCAGGTGCCTTTATTTCCTTATTCTAATTTTTATGTGTTTTTAATTCATGAGAGTGGAAGGATAGAGTTATTGGTTTTGGTGATCCATGTCAGCTTATATTTTTAAATTGTGCCTAAAATTCATATGTTTTTGAAATTGATGAAGGAAGTGTACTTAAGTTATATGGTTGTATGAAGTTCTATGTGTACTTGTGGGATATTACTTATCATGAAGAGTGCTCTGTTACTTGTTAAAAACCCATGTGAGATTTTGAGCTTCGTTGATCATGTACATAGTCACATGATATTCTTTTTCTGGTGAGTGTCGTTCTTGTGCGTGTATTCAAGAACTTGCCTTGAGTCTCCTTGAATATTCAAGATTAGTCTAGCGGATTATGGAAATGATATTAGGCCATCTTTGATATGTAGCCATCTTTTCCCATAATCTTTACCTAAATTTATTAAATCCTTTTTCAGCCTAATTGAGCCTTTTTAAATCCATTCTTTTGATAGTCAATAAAGCTTAATTGAAGAGAGTGGTGATTTGAGGGATGATAAGGATGATGAAAGAAGATTCTTAAGGATGAAAATTCTTGGAGTAGTGCTTAAATCTAGTACTCCATGGAAACAAACATCCAAGGGTAGTGCTTAAATCTAGTACCCTATGGAGGATGTGAGAGGTAGTGCCCGAAACTGGTACCTCAAAAGAATGGAAAAAAAAAAGAATAAAAGGGTGAAGAAAAGGAGAATTATGGAGTTGAAGAGCTAGAAAAAGTTGAAAAAAAATATGTTGTGCTTGAAGGAGAAAGATGGGAGAGTTTGAAGAGAATGTTGTGTTTGAATAGAAAGTGATGAGGGAAAAAATAAAGATTGAGAGAGACAGCCGCTTGATCGATCTTAGTTTTGAGTCACTTATCCATAAATTTCCTACCTTTTCCAAAGATCCTACATTATAACCAAATAAAAGACCTTGTTGATCCATGATTTGCTAGCTACAAGTAAAATGAGAGTTGAGACAATAGGTAAGCTTATGGTTACACATGCACTTGAATTGAATCTGAAGGTAAACACCTTAACCCATAAGTATACTTCTTTTACACTTGAGTGCGAGTGATATATACTTTCCGTGAGAACATGTCAATGGAGCATTTGAATTGGTGGTGATTTTCTTATCTTGTATGCCATGAATTGATTATTACATGTAATGAGAGTTGTATGCCCTAAGTTGAGGACAATTGTATTGTGATTGGGGTATTTGTCATAGTCCTTGCTTCCCCGCTAATTTTCTTACTCTCTCTCTCTCTCTTTTTATTTTTATTTTGTTGCCTCGGGACGAGCAATGGGTAAGTTTTGGGAATTGATGAGAGTGAAAATAAGTTTGTTTTAGTGTCCAATTTAACACATTTTTTATGGAAATTGTTGTTATATATTAGCACAAGTGTCTTATATTTAATATATTTGAGAAAATGTACATTTGAGGTGTTTTATTGTGTATTAGGTGGAAAAATGATCAAAAGTGCAAAGTTGAAGAAAATGTGCAACTTGTACAAGAATGCTGAAAAAAACATGTCCAAATTGTGTAATTTTTTTGTGTTCTTGAGGAGCGCCGAACTAGAAGTGTATATATGGTTGGAAAACCACATAAGAGAAGACTGTTTTGGCATTAGGAACACTTCAATCGGATTCTAAACTAGAATGTTATGATCAAAATGGTGACATCGCGCAAGCTGTGCCGAACAGAACGGCTGTGCCATTTTTCATGACTTGTTACATCTTCAAATGTTGGACTTTTGGTAAGATCTTAATATGGATAGAAAAAATAGGATCGCATGAGCGTAAGAATCACTAAAATCAGATTTTTGACGAGGAAGTTATGCTCAAAATCGTGAAGTCGCGCAGCTGCAGTGAGAATTTACGAGAATTTCCAAAAATTACGGAAACTTACCTATTTCTTGGAGCATAATTAATCTCCTTATCATATAATCCTCCATGATTCACCCATATCTTTTATTTTCTTATTTAATTCCCTTCTAACACATATATATTTTACATCATTATTCATGTGAGAAGTGACCGCAACATAATCATCCTACACTCCACAAGGGGGGATCATCCCCAACCATCATCCACATCCTTTCCTCCATCCATCCATCACTTTGAAGATTCATCTGCTGAATTAAGAGGAGAACCAAGAGAAGGATTAAAGATGGAGAAGGACGCGACGATGCTCACATCTAGGGTTTTTATCATTTCTTAATTTATCTTGTATTTTTCAGACATACGGGTAAGATCTATCCAACCCCCATGATTGTTCTTCGTAACATCATGGGCTAGAACTATTTTGGTAGATCTAGGGTTTTGAAGGTTCTTATGAATTAATTGTACTTTCGTGTGTATGTTATGTACAATACTACTTGTGGAATTATTTTATATATGACTATGCATTTTTAATCCATATTTAGAGTCGTTTTGTGCATCTTTAATAGTTAAATAGAATCTAAATGTTCATCTTGGTTATTGATTTAGTGCGTTCATTGCTGAACTAGATTCATGTTATGATTCTATGTGAGGGGACTCCGAAGCTTCATTAGAACTATCATGTATAAATACTTATTAATTGAATTGAATTCGGGTTAATAAGTAGGATAACGAGGTTAACTTTATTATATCCATAAAGGGATGTCATATTGGGTTAGAGTACCAATTGACCAAGGAAATAATTGATATTGATAGTACCTAGAAAGGGGGTGGAGTTATATCTCTTGCTCCTAGGTTATTCACATGTGTTATACGCATGTTTGCTTGTGTCTATAGATTAGATATGCATGGTTTAGTGATGCGTCCATATTCCACAAGGCAGAGTCAAACATTGATACTCGAAAGGGAGATTAATGAATGAAACTGAATTATCCTAAAGCTACCTATTCTCCATTCTTTAGTCACTTTCGAATTCTACTAAGTGCTTTAATTTTAATTGTTATTTTAATTAATTTGTTAGTAGATTAATAATTAAATCCTCAAACTTTTATTGTCTTTCGTCTTAATTAATTTAGTTAATAATTAAATTGATAATACGCCGTCCTTTGGGTTCGATATTTAACATGGTCACTAATCTAAGCTACAATAACATCCTTCATACCTGAGGATAATTTTACGTGCAAAGAAAACTCACATCAAGTTCTTGGCGCCGTTGTCGGGGATGGCTGTTATTATTGATTTTATTATTCCTATTTTGATTAAGACTTTTATATTTGATTATTTAATTCTATCTAACCTTAAATTTTTTGAGGTACTTGTGCACTAGGAAAAGGAGATGAAGGAAAGAAAAGAATAACATACTGATCTTAACATGGCCGGAGCAAGGCAGAATCCGAATAATGTTGCCATACGTGAAATTTTCACGAACTATGAGATTGGCAACATGGGGTTGATAGGATCAAGGGGAAAGATGATGATTTTGAGATACATCCCGCTCTTATTAACATGGTAGAGAAGAATCTTTTTTTGGAGGTTGTTTTGAAGATCCATATCAGCAGCTCAAAAGATTCCTTGGTCATGCAAACACTCAAAAGGATGATGGAGTTAATGATAATGCTAGGCGGATCGCCCTATTCAAGATCTCTTTGATTGATAGGGCAGAAGCTTGGTATGAGACTCTTGATGCCATGGATTGCACTACATGGGACCAACTGCAGCAGAAGTTCTTGGAGAGATATATGCCACCTTCAAGGATCTTAAGAATGAAGCAAGAGATTACCCAATTTGTTATTAATCAGGGTGAGAAATTTCATGAGGCGTGGGCAAGTTTAAAGACATGCTCAGGCAGTGCCCACAACACAGGATGTCTAAGGCTCAGTGCATAAGTATCTTCTACTATGGATTGGATTGTGAGTCGCGTATTCTTATTGATGCATCATCAGGAGGAGCGTTATTATCTAAGACAGCACTTGAAGTAGAAAAGTTATTTGAAGACATCTCTATGAATTCATGTGACTAGCCTGCGGGAAGAGTAAGAGGCACATATGTACTTGGCAAGGTAGCACCGTTGAACATCAAGTGGTAATGCCGAATAGGAATGATGAGATCGTCTCTAGTCTAGCTAACATCAACAAGCTACTAGAGTCCCAACAGAAGCAGATTACAGAATTGACACAAAGGGGGCATAGTACGCGGCAGCAAGAAGTGAAGGCTAGTGTTGAAGATACCTTCAATCGATACATGACTAAGAATGATGTAAGAGTCGATAGACTTGAGGCTACTATGAATTCTACCCATGCATATTTGTCTAAGCAACTGAATGGCCTTAATTTATTGATGGGGCAGATAGCCAGAAATGTTAATCAGCTGACGCAGACGTTGGAGAAAGGGAAGTTCTCGTCTCAAGGCATAATAAACCCGAAAGAGTGCGAAGCCATCACGTTGAGGTCCGGAATGTAGTATTAGAGATTGATGATGGCAGCAGCGGATTTAAAAGCTTCAGGAAACCGGTTCAACCCCGTTTCAACCAAGTATCTTTTTCGAACCACCTCTCACAAGTTGAACCAAGCACCTGGGAACGTTCTGGAGATCATCGATGGCTGGTTCAACCTCAATTCGACCATGGTCCTTGTCAAACCAGCTCCTAAGAAAGTCTAACGGAAAGCCATGGAAGAGAGGATCATTTTTGCGTGAGAAACACCTTAACTGGAGATTGGATACGAAAATTATACTCGAAACCGTGAGACTGCGCAATCACGCCCAAGAGAGCCGTTCAACTAGCCGTTCGAGTTGAACAATCAAGCAATGAAGATGCCGATGGAGACTCAATCATGCAAGAGCATATATCTGGTTTCTAACTTGTTTATTCTTTATTTTAATAGGACAGATGATTCTGAAATTAAGTGGAAGATTGACAAGGAGGAGTCTAGACAGCCATGGGAGGAAGGAAATTCCAAGAATCATATTTTTGTGACCAAGAAAACTGAGGTGCTGAGTGTAAACAAGAAGAGGGAAAGGAAGTATTTGAAGGAGAGGATGTGAGAAGACCATCCTTCGATCAAGTAGTCTACAAAATGGTATACCATCGTGACTCTCCGACGTTAAACATGAGCGCCTATTGGGGACTTGCCCTTCCATTTTTATTGCATTCATACTTCTTTTGTGTGAGTGACGAGTTATTATATTTGAAGTGCTCACATTTCGGCAATTACATCTCTTTTTAAACTTAGTTTCGACTTACATTTTTACTAAGTTTGGGGGGATGTGATGTACTTACCTCGTCTTATGAGCACCGAGGGTATAATTTTTCCTTTTGTTGGTTGTTTGTTTGTCAAGAAGTTGATTTTTTCAGCATATTAATATTTTAACCAGTGTTGATATATCGATTTTTTATAACTTACCTAATGTTTAGTGTGTTGTGTTGGTGTGTCTAGTGTGTGAAGTTGATTAGATAGTCAATTGAGTCTTTCTTATAGTTCTCCTATATTATTATTATGAATCATGTGATGATGATGTATGTTGAGCTTTGATGATAGAAACAGGTAAACTGAGGCTTTGACCTGACCGAGTTGGACAACTCTAGGAACTCATGCATACTTTGAATGAGAAATCAAGTGTCTTCATTTCCTTATTCTAATTTTTATGTGTGCTTTTAATTCATGAGAGTGGAAGGATTGAGTTATTGGTTCTTGTGATCCATGTAAGCTTATATTTTTAAATTGTGCCTAAAATTCTTATGTTTTTGAAATTGATGAAGGAAGTGTACTTAAGTTATATGGTGGTATGAAGTTCTACGTGTACTTGTAGGATATTACTTATCATGAAGAGTGCTCTGTTACTTGTTAAAAATCCATGTGAGATTTTGAGCCTCGTTGATCATGTACATAGTCACATGATATTCATTTTTTGGTGAGTGTCGTTCTTGTGCGTGTATTCAAGAATTTGCCTTGAGTCTCCTTGAATATTCAAGATTAGTCTAGCGGATTATGGAAATGATATTAGGCCATCTTTGATATTTAGTCATCTTTTTCTATACTCTTTACCTGAATTTATTAAATCCTTTTTCAGCCAAATTGTGCCTTTTTAAATTCATTCTTTTGATAGCCAATAAAACTTAATTGAAAAGAGTGGTGATTTGAGGGATGATAAGGATGATGAAAGAAGAATCTTAAGGATGAAAATTCTTGGAGTAGTGCTTAAATCTAGTACTCAATGTAAACAAACACCCTAGGGTAGTGCTTAAATCTAGTACCCTATGGAGGATGTGAGAGGTAGTGCCCGAAACTGGTACCTCAAAAGGAAGGGAAAAAAAAGAAAAAAGGGTGAAGAAAAGGAGAATGATGGAATTGAAGAGCTAGAAAAAGTTTAAAAAAAAATGTTGTGCTTGAAGGAGAAAGAAGGGAGAGTTTGAAGAGAATGTTGTGTTTGAATAGAAAGTGATGAGGGAAAAAATAAAGATTGAGAGAGACGGCCGCTTGATCGATCTGAGTTTTGAGTCACTTATCTATAAATTTCCTACCTTTTCCAAAGAGCCTACATTACAACCAAATAAAAGACCTTTTTGAACCATGATTTGCTAGCTACAAGTAAAAAGAGAGTTGAGATAATAGGTAAGCTTATGATTATGCATGCACTTAAATTAAATCTGAGGGTAAACACCTTAACCCATAAGTATACATCTTTTACACTTGAGCGCCAGTGATATATACTTCCCGTGAGAAAATGTCAATGGAGCATTTGAATTGGTGGTGATTTTCTTATCTTGTATTCTATGAATTGATTATTACATGTAATGAGAGTTGCATGCCCTAAGTTGAGGACAATTTTATTGTGATTGAGGTATTTGTCATAGTCTTTGGTTCCCCACTAATTTTCTTACTCTCTCTCTCTTTATTTTTATTTTGTTTCCTCGGGATGAGCAACGGGTAAGTTTGGGGAATTGATGAGAGTACAAATAAGCCTGTTTTAGTGTCCAATTTAACACCTTTTTAATGTGAATTGTTGTTATATATTAGCACAAGTGTCTTATATTGAATATATTTGAGAAAATGCGCATTTGAGGTGTTTTATTGTATTTTAGGTGAAAAAAGTCACATAATTATGATATATGGTTGGAAATCCACATAAGAGAGGATCATTTTGGCATAAGGAACACTTCAATTGGAGTCCAAATGAGAATGTTATGATCAAAATGGTGACGCCGCGCAAGCTGTACCGAAAAGAACGGCTGTGCCATTTTTCATGACTTGTTACATCTTCAAATGTTGGAATTTTGGTGAGATCTTTAAATGGATAGAAATCCAAGAAAAATATGATCGCGTGAGCATTAGAATCACTAAAATCGGAGTTTTGACGAGGAAGTTATGCTCAAAATCGTGAAGTCGCGCAGCTGCCAGCGAGAATTTCTGAGAATTTTCGAAAATTACTAAAAATTACCTATTTCTTGGAGTACAATTAATCTCCTTATCACATAATCCTCCATGATTCACCCATATCATTTATTTCCTTATTTAATTCCCTTCTCACACCTATATATATTTTATATCTTTATTCATGTGAGAGGGGACCGCAACACAATCATCCTACACCCCACAAGGGGGGATCATCCCCAACCTTCATCCACATCCTTTTCTTCATCCATCCATCACTATGAAGATTCGTCTGCTGAATTAAGCGGAGAACCAAGAGAAGGATTCAAGACGAAGAAGGATACAACGACGCCCACATCTAGGGTTTTTATCGTTTCCTAATTTATCTTGTATTTTCTAGACATATTGGTAAGATCTATCCAACCCCCATTATTGTTCTTCGTAACATAATGGGCTAAAATCGTTTTTGTAGATATAGGATTTTGAAGGTTCTTACGAATTAATTGAACTTTCGTGTGTATACTCCGTATAACACTAATTGTGGAATTATTTTATATATGACTATGCATTTTTAATCCATATTTTTGATTCGTTTTGTGCATCTATAGCTGTTGAATAGAGTCTGAATGTTCATCTTGGTTATTGATTGAGCGCGTTCACTGCTGAATAGGATTCATGTTTTGATTATAAGTGATGGGGCTCCGAAGCTTCATTAGAACTATCATGTATAAATACTTATTAATTGAATTGAATTTGGGTTAATAAGCAGGATAACGAGGTTAAGTTTATAGTAACTATAAAGGGAGATCATATAGGGTTAGAGTACCAATTGGCCAGAGAAATAATTGATACTGATAGTAACTAGAAATGGAGTGAAGTTATATCTCTTGCTCCTGGGTTATTAACACGTGTTATGCACATGTTTGCTTGTGTCTATAGAGTTGATATGCATGGTTTAGTGATGCATCCATATTCCACAAGGTAGAGTCGGACATTGATACACGAAAGGGAGATTAATGAATGAAACTGAATTATCCTAGTGCTACCTATTCTCCATTCTTTAGTCACTTTTGAATTCTTTTAAGTGCTTTTATTTTAATTGTTATTTTAATTAATTAGTTAGTAGATTAATAATTAAATCCTCAAACTTTTATTGTTTTTCGTCTTAATTAATTTAGTTAATGATAATAAGTCATCCTTTGGGTTTGATATTTAACTTGGTCGCTTATCTAAGCTATAATAACATCCTTCATACTTGGGGATTAATTTTGCGTTCAATGAAAATGCACATCAGAGCCCCCTTGGCCTGTATATGTCTCCGAGCACATCCTCAGAAATGCTCCACAATCCTATCGAATAATCTCATCACTTCGTTAGTAATTCCCGTTACTTCCATGGCTCTAAAGTCTATCCAATGTGTCTTGACAACATTTGTAGCGAGCTTCCTCCACAACTGGAATTTATTCAACCCTTCGTGATCTATAAGAAAAATGTAAAATTCCAAAAGATAAATTCCAACGAAAACAAAATTCGTTGGAAATTTTTTAGTTCTGACTAATTTTACAATGAAACTTTAAACCGTTAGAAAATTTCAGTGAAAATTCTCATAAAAATTTAAATCGTTGGAAATTTCCAATATTCCAATAGGCTAACAAACTATTGGGAATTTCCAACGAAAATTCCTATAAAACCTAAAGCTGTTGGAAAGTTCAAAAAAAATTCCATATAAATTTAAATCCTTGGAAAATTCCAATTCTAATTCCAATAGCTTGATAAATTATTGAAAACTTTCAATTGAAATTCCAATTTAACTTAAGTAGTTGGAAAATTTCAATAAAAATTCCATCGAAAAATAGACTTCAATAAATTTAAATGTTAATTTATAACATAAAATTATACATTAGTTAAGTTGGTAGATGATATGCTAATATATTCAAGAGGTTAAATGTTCAAATCCATATAAATCCAATTTTTTTATCATTGAAAAATTCCAATGGAGTTGGAAGATCGTTGGAATTTATTCCAACGGTAATTTCAAAAGAAAATTAGTTGAAAAAATGTTTGAATCACTTTTAGATAAAAAAAATTCCAACACAAAAATGTTGTTGGATTCACCGTTGGATTTTAGAAACAGTTGGAAATGTTGTTGGAAAAATGACATTTCAACGGTCACTTTTCCAATAGAAAAAATTCGATAGAATATCTGTTGGAATCATAAATTACAATGGTATTTTTGCATATTCCAACGGTTTTTCGCCGTTGGAATTCGGCAATTTTCTAGTAGATGAAAATTTACTCCACAGTCATTTGGACGCCACTCTCTCTCTCTCTCTCTCTCTGTGTCAAGTAAGCATTAATTCTATCAAATTTAGCACGGGTAATATCTCCTTTCCAGTCCTGTTCACGTACCTATGAAATGCAAGCATAAATCCAATTACATAATGAGAAAATGAAAGTAGACACCACATATCTCTTGCTAGCAAAACGGATATTAGAACATAACCACAACATCAATATAACTAGTGTTTTTGGAACTGGACCGGATCGACTAGTTAAACCAGAAACCGGTCCTTAAACACCCTTAAAATCGGAAAGAGAGTTAAACTGGAAAAAAATGGATCAAACCAGTTCGAAATGAGAAAATAGAAGAAACAAGCTACCCAAAACTGTCGGTTCATGTATTTTTTTTTGCGTTGCTTAACGGCTTTTGTGCATCGGAAATTAAGTTCCGTCTTGGGAAGGTACAATAGCTCAAACGTGATTAGGCCTATAATTTATTACACCTACAACCCTCCCTCTGACACATCTTTACTTTATTGCACCTACACTCCCCCTCTGACACATCTTTGCTTTTTGTTCACTTTATACTACCTCCATCCGCTGATAAAGTATTCATTTTGTTATTTTGGTCGTCCATTTTGAAGGTATCTATTTTCTATTTTTAACAAAAGGGCTCCACACATACCAACCACTCACTACTAATGCAACTACTCACTTTATATAAAATAACAATACTTCTTAATCCACGTGCAAAAAATAAATGAGTACGTTATCAATGGAATGAGGAAGTATCCTCTATCTCTCCAATTGCATTTCACATTCAGTATTTTTATTTAGTATATGTTCTTCTTCCCTACTCTGACACTCAATATATTCAATATTCAAATTTATCAAATTCAAATTGAACCTTGAACCATTGAGGCTACTAGTTTGATCTCCGGTCAGATCAATAAAATAATAAATATAAATTTATGATGAGCATTTTATTTGCACACAAAATTAATCCCCAAGTATTAAGGATATCAATTGCAGCATAAGCAAGCAACCAAGTTAAATATCGAACTCAAATGATGACATATTATCAATTTAGTTATCTACTAAATTAATTAAGATAAGGCAATTAAGTTTGAGGATTTAATTCTAAATCTAATAACAAATTTATTAAAATTAAAATAAAAATAAAAGCAATTAGAAGAATTCGAAAGTGACTCAAGAATGGAGAATAGGTAGCTCTAGGGTAATCCAGTTTTACTACTTAACTTCCCTCTCAAGTGCTGGTCGACTATGCGTTGTGGACTATGGATGGGCTTTTTACGTAAAAATATGCAGAAACATGGACTGGAGGTGTAAAATTGCCAAATCTGGATGTCTATGTCCTTGCTCAACGAAACTGCTCCTGTTCGAGCAAGACCTCCTGGTCAAGCAACTTTGCGTAGTCTCACCATTTTGCGCATAACTTCCACATCCGAACTCCGATTTGAGTGATTCTTGTGCCAAAATGACCCTATCATTCTTAGATTTCTATCCATATAATTGAACTCACAAAAACTCTAATATTTGAAAGGCATGAGTTTTGTGAATGTGGCACGATTCGTGCTGTTCGGCACAGCTTGCGCTACTTCACCGTTTTGATCATAAATCCCTCATCTGAACTTCGATTGAGGTGTTTCTTGAACCAAAATTACCATCTCTTCCGTAGCTTTCCAATAGTGTATCACATGCTCAATTTGGACTTCCATAAAAATACAAAAAAATTACACAAGTTGGACGTGTGTTTTTCAGTATTCTTACACAAGTTTCCCCTTTTCTTCAACTTTGCACTTTTGATCATTTTTCCACCTAAAACACAATAAAAAAAACCTCAAATGCACGTTTTTCACACATATATTGAATATAAGACACTTGTGGTAATATATGACAATAATTCCCATAAAAAAGGTGTTTAATTGGACACTAAAATACGCTTATTTTCACTCTCAACAATCCCCCAAACTTACCCGTTGCTCTTCCCGCGACTACAAAATAAAAATAAAGAGAAAGAGAGTAAGAAAATTAGCAGGGAAACAAGGACTAAGACAATCACCACCAATTTAAATGCTCCATTGACATGTTATCACAGGAAGTATATATCACTCTCACTCAAATATAAAAGAGGTACACTTATGGGTTAAGGTGTTTATGCTCATATTCAATTCAAGTGCATGTGTAACCATAAGCTTGCCAAATATCTCAAACTCTCCACTACTTAAAGTATGATTCAACAATGAGATCAGAAAGGACTTTTCTTTTGGATGTAATATTGTCGCTTTGGTTAAGATAGGAAATATATAGATAAGTGACTCAAAATTCGGATCAATCAAGCCTAGGCCTGCAGTCCTCTTGATCTTTCATTCTTCCTCATAACTTCAATTAAACACAACATCCTCCTCAACTCTTTCACTTTTCTCTTTCTTCTAGCACAACGTTTTTTTTTTCCTTCTCTTTTTCTTCTTTTTTTCTTGAGGTACCAATTTTGGGCACTACCTCTCGCATCCTCCATAAGGTACAAGATTTAAGCACTACCCTAGGGTGTTTGATTCAATGGAGTACTAGATTTAAGCACTGCTCCATGATTCTCCTTAGATGCATTTTCAAGCTCAATTATTGTTTCAACACCAATTTCATTCCTTCATAAACTGTTATCAAGCTTCATCAACACACTTTAAAAAGTCATTAATACTCTTCTAGAAGGACAATCAAGATTAAAAAAATTCAGATGTTCAAAGTGGCTATTTCTTGTAGGCTGCCAAAGAATGAGATTTTTAGGCTCAATGGGGCTAACTACGGATAAACATCATATGGTAGGGAATTATTTGGCTTAGTGACTCATAAATTTAAAGATGGCCTAAAATCATCTCCCATCATCTAACACACATGTAATTTCAGAAAGACAAGAGGCAAGTTCTAGAATACATACACAAGAATGATTATACTCACAAAAAACAAATATCATGTGATTATGTACATGAATAAGGCTCAAAATCTCACATGAGCTTTTAACAAATAACAGAGCACCATTCATGGTAAACAATATCTCACAAGTACACATAGAACTTCATATCGCAATATAGCTCAAGTACACTTCCTTCGTCAATTTCAAAGCATATGAATTTCAGGCATAATTTAAACAATTAAGCTCAAATGGATCACAAAAACATAAACTCAATCCTTCGACCCATGAATTAAAAGCACACATTAAAATAAGACTAAGGAAATGAGGGTACCTGGTTTTTCTTAAATGTATGCACGAGCTCCTCGAGTTATTCGACTCGGTCAACTCAAGCCTCAGTGTAGAACTCGTCTTGCCACTCTTTTACCTTTTTCTATCATCAAAGCTCAAACATACTTATTATCACATGATTCATAAATAATAAAATAGAAGATACCAGAAAAATTGAAAAGAAGAAAAATTAAAAACTCGACCACTAACACTAGGAAACACACAAAAACACACGAAACAATAGGTAAGTTGCAAAAATTGGCATAGCAACATTGGTTAAAATATTTATATGCCGCAAAAAATCAACCTCCTAACAAACAAATAACAAACGAAAGAAAAAATTATACCCTTAGTGCTCATAAGCCAAGGAAAGTACATCACACCCTCCAAACTTAGTAAAAATGTAAGTCGAAACTAAGTTTGAAAAGAGATGTAATTTCTAAAACGTGAAAACCTCAAATATAATAAATCTTCACTCATATGAAAGAAATAATAAAGCAATAAAATGAAAGGGACAAGCACCCCAACAAGAGCTCATATTTATCATCGGAGAGTCACGACGATATTCAGCTTTGTAGACTACTTAATCAGAGGGCGGTCTTCTCGCATCCTCACCTTCAAGTACTTTCTTTCCCTCTTCTTATCTACACTCAGCACCTCACCTTTCTTGGTCACAAGTATATGATCCTTGAAATTTCCTTCCTCCCATGGTTGTCTAGACTCCTCCTTGTCAATCCTCCTCTCAATTTCAGAATCATCAATCCTATTAAAATTAAGATTAAACAAGTTAAAAACTACATCTATGCTCTTGCATGATTGAGTCTCCATGGGCAACTTCATTGCTTTATCAAGAGAGAAAACCAAATCTTCAATATCCATATGCAGTCTAAGCTCTTTATTCTGCTCTTTTAATGGTACTGGACTATTCTAAACATTAGGTATAGCGTTCTGTGTGGAATCGGGAGCTGGATGATGTTGCTCGACCTCAGCTCGACCAGAGTGGTCTGGTCGAGCAAGGGTCCTGTAAACTGAATAGCATTTTTCAGTCCAATAGTGGATTGCTCGACCTCAGCTCGAACAGAGTGGTCTGGTCGAGCAAGGTAATTTTGGTCAAGCAAAGGACCTGTAAACGGAATATGAATTTTCTACTCAGATATGTGTTGCTTGAACAAGTGGTTTGGTTGAGCGGTGGTCGAGCGGGGACATTCTATCTCCATTTTTGCCCATGGGCATCATCGAAACTTCATATTGTGTTCCTGACCTCAATGTGATGGTTTTGCACTCTTTCAGGTTCGTTATGCTTTGAGATGAGAATTTTCCCTTCTCCAACATTTGCGTCAATTGATTCACATTTCTGGCCATCTTCCCCATCAACAAAGCTAGGTCATTCAGCTGCTTAAACAAATCTGCATGGGTAGAATTCATAGTAGCCTCAAGTCAATCCACTCTTGCATCATTCTTAGCCATGTATCGATTGAAGGTATCTTCAATACTAGCCTTCACTTCTTGCTGGTGCATACTAGGCCCCTTTATTCCAACTCTGTAATCTGCTTCTGCTGGGACTCTAGTAGCTTGTTGATGTTAGCTAGACTAGAGATGATCTCGTCATCCCTATTCGGCTTCACCACTTGATATTCAACTTGTGCTACCTTTCCAAGTATATATGTGCCTCTTGCTCTTTCCGTAGGCCAGCCACGTGAATTCATAGAGATCTTATCAAACAACTGTTCTGCTTCAAGTGTTGTCTTAGATAATAGAGCTCCTCCTGATGATGTATCAATAAGAATATGCAACTCACAATCCAATCCATAGTAGAAAATGCTTATGTACTGAGCCTTAGACATCCCGTTGATGAGAGTGATAATTCACATGTTTTTAGCTTAGATTTGTGTAAAAATTGAGTATGATTTGATCTATTATCGAGATGAATTGGGATGTTTATGGAAGATTCATGAATCAATTGCTACTGAGGTTATTTGAGCATATTTGTACATGAAAAAAGGTATTAAGTGCTCAAAAATGGAAAACATAATTTTCAAGGTGTAGTTTGACCTGGGAAGGCTGTTCAACCAGTATCAGCCTGGTCGAACAATAGTGGTGAAGTTGAATGGGAGGTGTTTTAACTTACACAGGGGTCATTCGACCAAGCAAAGTCAACTTAAACTACGCAAGTCAAGTCAAACAGGAAGCAGAGACGAAGTCCAATTTACAGACATGCCGTTCGATCTCAGTTCGACCAAGAGGTCCCATTTGACCATGCCAAGTCTGGTCGAACGGTGATAAAATTAGCTCCAAAATATTGGAATTTCACCTCCAATGTGTGCATGTGCATGCTTTCTACGAAAAAGCCCAGTAAGTGTCCATGAGAAGAAGTAATAAGTATAAAAAAGGGTGCCGATCACACCAAAAAGAGAGTTAGATTCCACATCCATCCTACACCACATCAAAACTCTAACTCATCTGCAGGAGCTATAGAGAGAGATTCATGCAGCGAATCAAGTGAGAACCAAGTGAAGATTCAAGACGTAGCGAGAAGCGATGGATCTCAAAGTTGGTAGTTCTAGGGTTATAAAGGTTTTTATCTAGTTAATTGAACTTTCGTGTGTATACACCATACAACACTACTTGTGGGTTTATTTTATATAAGACTATGTGTTTTTAGTTCATACTCAAAGTTGTTTTGTGCATCATTAACTGTTATGTAGAGTCTGAATACATATCTTGGTTATTGATTGAGTGTGTTCACTACTGAGCAGGATTATATGTTATGATTCTAATTGAGGGGACTCCGAAGCTTCATTAGAGCTATCTTATATGAATACTTATTAATTGAATTGAATTCATGTTAGTAAGTAGGATAAAGAGGATAATTATAGAGTACCTATAAAGGGAGATCATATCGGGTTAGAGTACTTAGTGCACGGGAAATAATTGATACTGATAGTTGATGAGTGTAAATTCATGAATCTTGTGCCTGGATTTGTGCTATTATGAAGTGTTTGAAGGTTGTAATTGGTTGTAAACTGATATATATTATGAAAAGTCACGGATCAGGTGTTGTTGAAGCCATTTGGGTGGTTTTTCAAAGGAAATCGGAGTGGAAGTATTGAAAACTTAAGAAAGGAAGTCGAAGCCATCTGTTTGGGCAAAGCAAGAGTGTAGTTCGACTAGAAGGAGGTCGATTCAACCAGCCCTTTTGGTCTAATTGGCAGCATAACACGAGCAGAAGGTGGATTCGACCACGACAAGGGGATTCGACCTGGGCATCAGGTCGAATCGAGGTCGAATTGATTGGCGGAAATGTTAATTCGACCTCGTCACTTCAATTTGACCAGGGCATCTTGTCGAATTAAGCTCCTGGGACTTACAGTAGGCCAATTCGACCTCCAATTCGACCTGTTGATGAAGTCTAATTGAGCCTCAGAAACTTACCAAATCAGTATTTTTACACCCTCAATGCGTGTGATCACTTAAAAAGCTCATTCCAGGCCCGGGAGGCGTGATTACAAGTATAAAAGAAGGCTTATGCAGTAGTATAGAGAAGAGAGTCATTTTTGACGTAGAGAAGAGAGATCGATCAAGAGGAGAAAGATCATACATCATCCGGAGGTGCTTCAAGAGAGGTTCCGCTGGAGATTCAAGTAAGATCGGTCCAACTAACCATGTTTGTTCTTAGATCAATCATGGGCTGGAGTCGCTTCGGTAGTTCTAAGGTTATGAAGGATTCATGAGTTAATTTATCTTTCGTGTATAAACTCCGTACAACACTACTTGTGGTTTATTTTATATAAGATTGTGCATTTTTAATCCATACTCACGGTTGTTTTGTGCATCAATAATTGTTGTGTAGAGACTGAATACATAACTTGGTTATTAATTGAGTGCATTCATTGCTGAGCAGGATTTTATGTTATAATTCTAAGTAAAGGGATTTCGAAGTCTTATTAGAATTATCTTATATGAATACTTGATAATTTAATCATATTCGAGTTAATAAGTAGGATAAAGAGTATAATTTCATAGTACCTATAAAGGGAGATCATATCGGGTCAGAGTACTAAGTTCATGAGAAATTATTGATACTGATAGTACCTAGAAAGGGGGATGAATTATATCTCTTGCTCCGAGGATATTCACACATGTCATACGCATATTTACTTGTGTCTATAGAGTAAATTTGCATGGTTTAGTGATGCGTCCATAAACCACAAGGTAGAGTCGGGCACCGTCGCATGGAAGATGAATTAATAAGTGGAACTGGATGACCTGAAGAACTACCTACTATCTTACTTGATCACAACTCACTTATCTATTCTTCTTGTTATTTTTACTTGATATTTTAATTAATAGTTGTTACTTAATCATAATATCACCATCACTGAATTTATCCACATAGTATTAGTCTACTAGAACATAATTAAACTGATAATTATCCATCTCTTGGGTTCGATATTCGCTTGGTCACCTTTAGAGACTGCAATTGATATCATTCATACTTGGGGATTAATTGTGTGTTGAGAAAACGCTCATCAATAGTACCTAGAAAGGGGTGTAATTATATCTCTTGCTCTGAAGTAATTAACATGTATTACTCGTTAATCTACTTGTGTCTATAGAGTAGGTTTACATGGTTTAGTGATGCGTCCATAATCCACAAGGCAGAGTAGGACATTGACATATGGAAGGGAGATTAAATAGTGAAATTGGACGGCCCGAAGTGCTACCTATCTTCTCACTTGAGCAACTCTCATTTATCTCTATTGTCTCTATTTTATTTACTATTTTATTATTTGTTCATTAGTTTAATAATTATTCTCAACTTAAATTGCCAACAATAGTCTATCTTAGATTAGATAATAAAAATTAATAATCAACTGTCCTTTGGGTTCGATAAATATAACTTTGTCGCTTATCTAAGCTAAAATCGCATCCTTCATACTTGAGGATTAAAATTGTGTGTAGAGAAAATGACCAACAAGTTTCTGGCACCGTTGCTGGGATGGTTGTATTATCAAATTTATTGTTGCTATTTTATTTGAAACTATTTTATTCTTGTCTTAATTTTCTAACTCTTATTTTTCTTATGTGTATGCTCACTAGATCAAAGGTAGGAGAGTCAAAACCTTATAATCAGAAGATTGGTGCATCGTCAAGGAAGAAAAAGAAGAAGAAGTGCAAGAACAAGAACAAGAATGTAGAACCAACTGAAGCTCTTAATCTAAGAGTTGAAGTTGACGAGCTGAACTCGCAAGCGATTGAAGCTGTAACCGGACTCGGAAGCAGAAGCAGTCAACATGGCAGCGAATCCGGACAATCTTTCCATCCGTGAAGTCTTTAAGAACAACGGAGGAGGCAATGTGGGGCTGTTAATAGCAAGAGGGGCAGGAGCGGATTTTGATCTTCACCCTTCTCTGATCAGCATGATTGAAATGAGTCCCTTCTCTGGGAACCTTTGAAGATCCTCAGCAACACCTGAATAAGTTCCTTGAGCAAGTACACAAAAGGATAAAAGAACTCATGAAGATACGAGGAGGATCATATTATTTAAGTTCTCGCTTACTGAAAGAGTGAGAGATTGGTACGATACTCTTAATGCTGCTGAATGCACTACCTAGGAGAAATTGAAATTGAAGTTCTTGGAGCGATACATGCCACCTTCAAAGGTGTTTAAGATGAAACAAGAAATCAATCAAATTGTTATCAATGGTAATGAGAAGTTTCATGAGGCTTGGGATAGATTTAGGGACATGCTTCGAAAGTGTCCACTGCATGGGCTTTCTAAAGCTCAATAAATTAGTATTTTTTATAGCGAATTTGACTGTGATTCTCGATTTTTACTTGATGCTCCGTCAAATGCAGCATTGCTTACAAAGTCGTCCATGGAGGCCGAAAAGCTCTTTGAGGATATTTCGATGAATTCAAGATATTGGCTAACTGATAAAGTGAGAGGGACCTATGTCCTTGGAAAAGTAGCATAGGTTGAACATACGATGGTAAAGTCGAGTAGAGAGGATGAGATCGTCTCGAGCTTGGAAAATATCAACAAGCTACTTGAAACTCAGCAGAAACAGATTACTGATTTGTCACAGAGAGTACCAAGATGATGCAGCAGGAAGACGGTGAAGAAAAACCGATATAAGAGAATTTAGAAGAGGCAAACTATGTCATGGGACAAAGTATTCAAGAACGAAGTATCCAAACAATCATGGAAGTGGGAATTACCAAGGGAACTACAACAATCGTGGTTCCCCGGGTAACTATGGGTAACTATCAACAACCATGGAGGCAGGAATTTTCATGGAGCAATCCGAATGCACCTATGCAACCTCCTGTTAGTGTTAATCCTGGTGATAAGACGGAAGAAGGAAAACCTAGTTTGGAGTATACGGTGAACCGTTATGTGGCTAGGAATGATGTAAGAGTGGATCATATTGAGATTAAAATATATTTGAATCATGAGGAGTTATCCAAGTAGATAAAAGACCTTACATTTTTTATGGGGGAAATAGAAGGGAATGTGAACAAGTTGATGCAAACTATTGAGAAGGGTAAGCTCCCATCTCAAAGTATTACGAAACCTAAGTCTTGTAATGCCATCACATTGAGGTCCAGGATGCATTACGAAGGTCCTATGAAGCCGGTGGGCGAAAACGATAAAGGTAATAGCCTTGTTCGACCAACACTACTTAATTCGACTAGACCAGTTGGTTGAACTGAAGTTGAACAGTTTTTAGAAAAATAAAATTACGATGCTCTATTTTATATTTCGTCGTTGGACCAAGGCCATACTGTTCGACCAACCCATTTTGTTCGAACCATGGTCGAACAGGCACCTGTGGAGAAGAAAGATCACGCTCAGTTTACAGAGCCTCTGTTCGACCAGACTCATCCCATTCAACTAGATTACTCTGGTCGAACTATGGTCGAACTGGCACTGGACAAACTAAACCTATTTACAGAGTCCCTGTTCGACCTCACTCATACTGTTCGACCAGACCATTCTGGTCAAACAGTGGTAGAACAGCTTCACGCACCTCCCGTTTCGAAACCAAATGCTACACATATTGTTCAGAACACTCCAAAGCCATCACAAGAGTAGAATACTGAGCTTATAGCAGAGAAGAAGTAGGAAAGAGCCAAGAGATTGAAAGTCGAGAAGGATAAAGCGAAGGAGATTGAACGTGATGAATGGGGAATTCCCAAGACAAATATACCTCCTCCGTTTCCTTTCAAGATAGTGAAGAAGGGATCACAATGTAGCTCAAAAGGCTCACTCCAATCTATGGTTACAAGCATTAGAGACAAAGTCAAAGCATCCTTAAGCGCCTGAAAATAAGAAACACTCTTCATTAAATTCAAAGGGACAATATTTTTCAAGAAGCTTACAAAGTAGCTTAGCAATTTTAGAAAAATCCTTATTAAAGCAACAAAAAATGCCTGCATAGTCTAAGAACGATCTAACCACCTTCCCACTAGTATGAGGAGGTAAACGTTCTATGGTTATCATTTTGGTTCTATCTACTCTTTTAAGCTATTTTCTAAAATGTGATGCCCTAAAACGATCACATCTTGGACTATAATATAGCACTTCTCCCAATTAAGCCCAAGGTTAGTCCACTGACAACGCTGCAAAATGATAGCTAAGTTAGACAAACAAACA
Source organism: Pogostemon cablin (assembly GCA_023678885.1). Classification (NCBI taxonomy): domain Eukaryota; kingdom Viridiplantae; phylum Streptophyta; class Magnoliopsida; order Lamiales; family Lamiaceae; genus Pogostemon; species Pogostemon cablin. Next base: position 8,310,549 of record CM043004.1, on the reverse strand, counting down.
TCAAATGAGGAGCCAAAAAATAAAACTCATCCATAAAGACCTCTATAATGTGCTCAATCAACCCATCGAATATAGTCATCATGCATCTCTGAAAAGTGGCTGGAGCATAACACAACCCAAATGGCATCTTTCTAAATACAAGGGTTCCGTAAGGATAAGTAAATGTTGTTTTTTCTTGGTCCTCTGGGGCTATCAGAATTTGATTGTACCCCGAAGAAAATAATAGAACTTGCACCCTGCGAGCGTGTCCAACATCTGATCAATAAATAGAAGTGGAAAACGGTCTTTTCTGGTACGATCATTAAGCTTGTGATAATCCACGCAAACTCTCTAACCGGTGACAATCCTTGTGGCAATAATTTTATTATTTTAAGATTTAACAATAGTCATGCTACCTTTTTTTGCCACTATGTGTAAAGGACTGACGTAAGGACTATCAGTAATAAGGAAAATGATACCCGAATCGAGTCATTTAAGCACTTCTTTTCTCACAACTTCTTGCATTATAGGATTAAGATGACGCTGATTTTGCACACATGACTTCCCCTAATCTAATATTCAAATTTTATGCATGAATAGAGAAGGGCTAACACCTTTCAAGTCCTTCATAGACCAACCAATGGCAGATTTGTGTTCTATCAAAACTCTCAACAACTTCTCCAATTCTAAAGCATTTAAGGATAAAGATACAATTATCAGAAAATTATTACTTTCTCCCAAGAAAGGATACTTCAAGTTCTCTAGTAATGGTATGAGTTCTTCCTTCTTCTCTTCTTTCACCTCTTCCTTGGGCTCCTCATCGATTCTCTTTTCCAACACCTCTCGTACTTCCTCCAATGTAAGGTCCCGACATGCATTCAAACAATGCAAGTTTTCTATAATCTCATAATTATCAAAGCAACAAAATGAATTAGAAAATTGAAAATCAAGAGAGTAAGAATTTCTCATTATGGTTTCCAACGGATGTTTAGAATGAAGGCAATGTGAGTGCTCTTTGACAAGATTTACTATCACTTCAATTCTTCTACATTCTTTGGATACCTCATGGCCTCCCTCAAAGAAAACACAACTTCCTCATCATTTACACTTGGTGTTAACTCTTTCTTTTCCACATCAATTAACGCCTTTTCGGTGGCTAGAAATGGACAATCAAGTATCAATGGAACGTTAGAATCCTCATCCATGTCCAACACCAAAAAATCAACCAGAAACACAAACTTGACAACTCTCACCAATACATCTTCCACAATCTCTTTTGGATAAGTCATAGACCTATTGGCCTATTGAATGGTGACCAAAGTAGGCTTAACGTCTCTAATGTCCAACTTCTTAAGCTATCAAGTTGATACTTACCCCTATATTGCATAAGGCCTTATAGCTCTCATGTTTCCCTATCTCACAAAGGATAGTGAAGCTACATGTATCCTTTAACTTAGGGGAAGTTTCCTTGTAAAATAGCACTACATTTTTCTATGAGATTCACGATCTCAAACTCCTCCAAGCTTCTCTTCTTAGCCATGATATCTTTCACGAACTTTGCATGGTTGAGCATTTCCATGATTGTTTCCGCAAAAGGGATGTTGATATGAATTTTCTTCAATATCTTCACAAACTTGGTAAATTTCTCATCTAAGCCTTTCTTCAATCACCTTGGTGGAAACGGAATCGGAACGGGCAACTTAGGAATTCCCCAACTATCCTGTTTGAAAATTTCCTCTTTCTCCTTTTTCTTTTCTTCTTTACTCTTTTCCCACTTTTTTGGAGATTTCACTACCTCTTCCTCAAGCGATAGGATCTTTTCATCATTCTTAGCAATTTCACATTCTTTAACTTTCTCTTCTTCAACCACAACTTCCATGGGCTCTCGTTCACCTTCTACTTCCTCAATCTCTCTAGGCAATGGAAGTCCACCATATTTTGTTCCACTCTAATGAACGATGGCCTTACACTGCTCCTTGGGATTTACCACAGTCGTAAATGGGAACTTTCCTTGTTGATAAAAATCCCCCTTCTCGCTATCCATCTGACTCATTTTCATTTCTAATGCCTTAAATCTCCTATCATTCACTTCTCTTTCTTGCTTTCTATTCTCACGATCTTACTTCGTGATTTCAAACATTTTACCCAATTGATCCTCAATCGACAGATTTCCCTCATTGTTCGAAGCTTTCTCTCCCAGATGAATCCCTGATTGAAGTGCAACAACATTACTTTGATTTCCATAAGATAAGTTATCAAACTTTTGAGGTTGTTGATAATTGCCCCCAAAACTCCTTTGACCAAATTCACTTTGCCTTGCCGGGTACCCTCCTCCTTGATGACCAAAGTTACTACCATAATTTCCTTGAAAGTTTCTATCCTGCATTAATGCAACTACCTCAAGTGACATCTCTTGTGCTCCCCAAGACTCTTGAAAACTCATACTTGAGATAGAGGCTTGTGGAGGCATAGAGACGAGTATCTGAACCATTGAACTCTAAGAAGATTGTTTCAACAAAAGACTCGAAGACACTTGCAACTTAACACTCTTCCTTTTAAGAATCTCCAAGATTTCCTTTTCAGTCATATCTTCTTTTAGTGCCTCAACTGGTTTAACTTGTTACATACACACCTCCTCCATCTTATATATCTTCTCCAACTGATTATAACACCCTATACAGCGATCCAAAGGCTACTTCCTGAATTCAAAGCTATCTCTTCACAAATAGTGATAGCACGCTCTAAAGTCTGCCTCAAGAACCTCCCGTTGAGGCATCAACTAGTATCTTTGAACCTCCATTCAATCCTGCATAAAAGAAGCAAACTTGTTGATCCTCGGGAAACCCATACTGAGGAAACCTCCTAAGCATTCTTTAAGAGGAACATGTGCGTCACTAAATGTCTCAAGCAGCATATGCTTGAATTGAAGAATAAAACTCTTTAGATGTAACATCTTTGACAGAGGGAAGAACTTGCTTAAGAACCTCTATGCCAAGTCATCCCATCAGTGTTTTCCCTAATGATTAGAGCAAGCGTACTCTAGTGTGTGTGGAATAGGTGACCAAGTAATAGAAATAATGTTGAACCCAAAGGAGAATGATGATATAGCCATGCCTTAACTAAGTTATGCTTTATAAGGACTATCGAATATGAGATGGTTGAATTAACTAAGATTATGCTAACAATTAACAAGCTAATAAGCAAATAAAAGTATAAGGAATCAACAAGTAAATAATGATGGAATGGAAGAAGGTAGATCAATCTAATAAGGTAGGAAAACTAGCCACATTATGGATATGAATTATTACATACTTATGAACATGCTATGATGAATGTCAAGGATTGGATACTAAAGGCACTCACATATTCTACTAGGTGCACATTTACAAGACACAGCAATGATGTAGAAAACATATGTAGTCACAAAAATGCTCCCAAGAGTGTCTCCTATGATCACTATTCCCTTTCGATGTACTAAGCTCCTATAGATAGGCCCTTTTACTAGTTCCAAGCACCTTAACGAGCAAATCTTCTCTAGTGTCCTATTGTAAGGTTCTAAGCATGCATTGGTCTTTACAAACTCAAGTCACATTTATAATAGAGTCAATTCATGCTATGAAATGATTCAATCAATCAACCACAACACATAATTGAGTTTACTCTCCAACTAGCATGCAATGGCAAATCAACCACACAATCCAACATATGAAATGAGAATATACATTCACAATAAAAAAATACAATCAATCCAATCAATTCATCAAAATAATGTTCACAAATCTAGAAATTCATAACCAATCATGATGGCTAATTCACTAAGAGACTAGCCTACAATTTGCATCATTAATTCATTACAATCCTTATAATGCTCCATTTGAGCCAAATTAAGAGAAAAGGTGCAAAATAGAATATGAATTGTTTTCCTTGATAGGTGGAACTCCTCTTCTTCTAACATGCTCAATTCCTCACCAGTTGATGATCTCCTTATTAGATTTTGGATGAGTGAAAGATTGGTGGAAAGAATTATGGAATTTGAGTGGAAATTGATGGAAAAATGGATGGACTTGTGTAGAAAATGGATGGAAAGAATGTGTGCGTGAAGAAAGGTGTTTAGTGTGTGTTTTGCCTCTAGAATGCGAAATCTAACTTAGTGAGTATGCTAATGGGATATATATAATAGGAGAATCTCACTGAACAGTTGGGCAATAATCAAACGAACTCGACTCGAGGTGAGCAACTCGAGTCGAATTGTTGCATGTGTTATCAACCCTTCCATCAACTGTGGTCAGAGCTTGAGTTGAGCTGTGTAAGTCAACTTTTGGGAAGGCCAAGTTGATGTCTCAGGTGTCTGCAACATCCAACCATGGTCGAATTTCGAACTGGACGCGTGCTGGATGACCAGACAAGACATGAGCTCGAATCTCGTGTCGAGTTGCGACACTATTCTGCACTCCTTAACTATTTCAACTCCCGACTCCATTTTGTTCCTCTTTCCACATGTTTTACACACATTTTGATCATTTTTATAATATTTTTATCACAACACACATTATCTCCAAATGGATGAAATACACCACCAATTATACAAGAAATAAATAAATAATATGAAAATAACAAGTAAAATAATATAAAATTTTACATGAAAATAACGACGATCAAAGAGTGAATTTCTTCGCAAGAAGAAATAGCGGCCATTTTTTAACGTTCTTTCGGAATGTAAAGAACTCCTTCTTATCTACATAGCATTTCTTCTCTTGGTGTGAACTTAGTAAAACCACTAACTACCAATAGTCACATGCATCCGTTTAGAGCACCAGACCATTCTTGTCATTTGGTTGTCTAAATTGAAGGCTTTTTTCAAACCTCCTTCAATTTTTTAATCATCTCCCAGTGTGATTCATCCCATTTCAACATTACAGCAAAATTTACAACCTCTAGAAAACTCTAGAATTGTTTCTTATCTTTGAGATCTTATAGAAATCCTTGAACTTTTTCTACGATGTGTGGTTGTAGGATTATTCCCGACTCATCAATCTCAATTTCAAGAAACTCGATCTGCCTAGTGGTGATTGCTGCCTTGTTTTAAAAAAGCAACAATCCTTCATTGTGACATGTCTCTTAAAAACATTTCCAGATGCACTAAGTGTTCCTTCATGTTCTTCGAAGAAATGAGGATATCATCCATATATACGAACATGAATGAGGTCTAATCTTTAAAAAGATTATCCATCTTCCTTTGGTATATCTGCGGTGCATTTTCCAAGCCCATGTACATGATATTCAAAATATAATGGCCTTGCGGTGTTGAGAAGATTGTGAACTTCCTACTTCCTTCCTCCATCTTGATCTTGTAAAATCCATATTTGTTATCAAACTTGGAGAGTACCTTGGCATTCTTGATACAATTTACCAAGTGTTCCTTACATAGTATATACTTGTTGGATTGTATATTAAAAGTCTAGCTTTTTGTATGAACAATGTCATAATAATTTATTTGAAATGAGAATCACATTGATCAAATAATTTCGACTTATAATTTATTTATATGTCTGATGCAATAGTCAACTTACTTTATACTATAGATAATATATTATACAACAACACGTGGAAGATCATATTATCAGTTTTTTATAAAGTATAAACAGATGCTCACAATCGAGATAGATGGGGACTCTCTATCGGAATGGTTGTAGTGTGATTTGGTATTAGTTTATCTTGACTATAGAATCACATTAGTGCACTTTGTGTGTATTGAGCAGGACCGCTTGAGATCATTCAACTTATACTGACTATATAGGAGAACTTGATCTCAGTTATTATGGATGTTCGTGCTCTTAATCCCAATACAATAACCTCGACACGTAAGGCAGTATGTATTTCTTGTATTCATCAATAGGCGAGATTTACATGTAATTAAATCAATAAACTCTGTGAGTTGGGAAGTAGTGATGTTTCTATGGTGTGTTGTTGATTGTAGAAGGAATTTGTGTCCTATTAAGTAGGCTGATGATGTCCCCTTGAGGAGCTCATAAGGATTATCATGTAAATATTTCAAGTGGATTAATTCCGGCATGATAATAAGGTTGAGTGGTACTACTCTCGGATGAGATATTAATTAATGGAGTTGTCAGTAACTCAATTAATTAATGGGCATTGTATAGCTTAAACATGGGGAGACTATCAGGCTCATAATAAGAAGGAGCTCATAACGTAATTATGAGATTAGAGCGGCGGTACAGTAATAATATTTTAGTGGAATATATTATTATTATTGGACTTAAGTATAAGTTTTGGGCTAAACTTAGATATTTAAGCTCAATGGGTGCCCGACTCTAATTTCTCCACCTAGTCCCTGTTGTAGCCCATATATAAGTTGGCAACTACCCACACCTAAACCTTTACTTGTTCTCAAGCAAAACAAAACCAAAACAAGGTATAGGAAAAATTGAAAATCATGTGCAAGTGATAGTAAAATAATAATACTTTTAAAAGAGACCAAATAAGGTGCACCAAATACAAATGAGTGATAGAATACCTCACAATGATTTGCAACTTATGTAGAATAATGAAATTTAAGAATTCATAGCCTCACATGGTTTCGCTCAATAACGCTCAAGTATATGTAATGGGTAGCAAAACACTCAAAATTAAACAAGACAAGACATTACCATAGGCTTTCTCCCAAATCAAATCTCCATCAAGTTCAATGAGCGTTGTGCAAATATCGAAAGGACTTTTTAAATGGTTGTAATGGGGCTTGGGATAAGGTGTGATAAAAGAGATTAGAAAGGCTAAATTCACCACTTTGCAAATTGTGTTAATCAAATAAAACGTGCATCAAAACGATACATCTTGCCATTCTCAACGCTTTCCACATCCACTTCCTCATTTTCCTTTGACAAAATCTGATTTTTATCAATACATTCCCCTACCCACACCTGTTTCTTTTCATAATTTTGAAAAATAGGGGCAATACTAAAGGGTTCAGGGTTACTTTCAGAAAAAATCTGCAACAAATTTCAGCTTCTTTTCTGCTCATTCTTTCCGCCCCCATACTTTTTTTTCAACCATTTTTTTATCATCTTTCACTCTTCCTTTTCTTTTCCTCTTTTTTCTTCTCCATTTTTTCCTTTCTGCATTTTTTTCTTTTTCTCAATCATCGACTCCCCTTAATCATAAATCCAATCACAACAAATATTTCCAATGATTTCCACAATTTGCAAAATAGTAGGAGTTCAAATGAAAGAGTTCAAGAAAGAAATGGAGCATGGTTAATTTGATATGTTCATTCAACAAAGAAAAGGATAGGCTCAAAGTGGCTCTCCTAAAAGATTAATATGATCAGGTAGGTAATAAGAAAGCCAAAATATGGTTTGCCTAGATGCCTTTATCATTTAATTACACATGCTCAAATGTATGATCTAAAATGCATTCAAGGAGCGAGTTCTAGAATGTACATATCAAGTCCAATTTGCGCTCAATCAAGAAAAACATAGAGCTTATTTAGATGATAGCTCTTTAAGGCTCAAAGCTCACAATAATAGGGTCATTTTGCCATGAATTTCCAAACAAAAGTTATTCCACATTTGTCACAAAAATAATAAGACAAATCCAACAACTCACAAGTATAGATACATCAAATTCAACTCTCTTGTCATGCCAAAAATTTCACATATCAAAGCACAATTTCACCATAAATCCACTACCAAATTCACATGTGCACAAGTATAAGAATATTATCTCAAATGAATTATTATATGCACATGCCATTAAAATAATAATAATAATAATAATTTGCAACTTCAAATACCACGCAATACACCAAACCTACCCACACCTAATCATTTGCTTGCCCTCAAGCAAACAAAATTAATAAAATTCAAGGAAAAATCAAGTGCAAGAGTGGAAAGAAGTCACCGGGTTAAGCTCCATTCTTATTGATCACATGTTGGGATTTTCTCTTCTCCATCTCTTGATGCATCATCACCACCTAAAAATTAGCACACACCAAAAGAACAAGATTATTTATTAAAAAAACAAATAAAGAAAAATAAAGCTACATTGGGTTGCCTCCCAACAAGCGCCTTTTCTTTACGTCGTTGGCTCGACGTTTACTTCCCTTTCACGTAATAGGAGTAAAATGCTCAAACCAATATAATGATCTTATTGGTTTGCGAGAAGTGTTCTTTCCCTTCAAAATTAAATGGTACTTGGTCATCCTTAACATGTCAAGTTCCACAGAAAATTATTTGATTGCCTCAAGAAAAGGGTCATGAATTTCATTAATCCTAAATACATCAATTGTCTCATTTTCTTGAGGGATATCGGAAAATTTTTTCAACTTGTAATGAGATGAAAAATAATCAGAACTGATGGAAATTAATTCGAATGAATTCACCTCGTTTTTGTTTCCAGCAGAACTGACACTGAATCTGCAGAATTTTCAGCAGCTCCATTCTCTTCAATTTCTGCCTCCGTCTCAAAATTCTCGTCTTGGGTGGTCTCCTCATGATATTCCCCTTGATTTACACTTTTTTGTGCCACCAAACATTCAACCTCGATCTTTAATTTGCTACATTGTCTTTCCAAATTCCAAATACTCAATTGGGTTCCTTGTTGAAATATCAAATTACTAATTTCCATCCATTTCACCAAGGAATCCAATGAAGCCTTCGAACTATGTTCATCACCATAATACCCATCATCCTCATAATAGCATTCACTATTATTGAAGGATTGAGATATTTCCTCATAGTGGCCTCGCCTTTGATATTCATAAGGTTGATTGTAAAAATGGTCCACATATCGGGAATGATGAGGATTACGCCACCCTTGATTGTAAGTGTTGACATATGGTTGATCATTCTAATGCCTTTGTTGATTAGCACTCCAATATTCATCTATTTGTCTCACCGCTAATCTATCAATTAAGGATGGGCAATCATGAGTGGTATGAAGAGTGGTTGCACAAACTCTACATGGTTGAATATTCTGACCATAAAAACCATGAAATCAATCCATTAGAAGCAAACCTATAAGGGGAGAAAGTAATTATTCATGAAAAAATAGAAAAATAAAAACAGGGCAGACCTGACACTGAAGGGTTCAGTGTCAGTGCACTGCTGGGCAAAATTCAAAAATAAATAAAATAAAAATATAAAAAAATTCAACAAAAATTTGGGATTACTCTCCGGCAACGGCGCTAAAATTTGGTGTGTTGCTGCCATCACTCAAAAATAAGATTTATAAAATTTCCGAACAAATCTACTAAAATATAGTAGGATGAGTACGGGTCGAACCCAATGGAGTAATTGAATTTTAAATTGAATTTAACGTGTTTTCAAAAGAGTAACCAGAGGGGGGGTTTGGATTAAATTACTAACAACTAATAAACATAATAACCTAAATTATTAAAATTGCAAAAAATATTAATTTAAGACAAACAAATAAAATTGAAAACCTAGTCCAAGGATTTGATCCCCTCCCATATCCTAATTCATAAAATCACAAGAATTAAACATGCCAATAATTATATAAACTCAAATCCCTAGGCTAATGGTACGACCAAATTAACCCAAATGTTCTTAAGATCATCAATTAGGGTACAACCACTAAATTGAACTATTTACAAGTGACCCTATGGATTCAAACTCGCAAATGCATTAAGACTCCAAACATAGAATTACTAGGCTACGAAAACTGGCTAGGAATCATACAACCTAGATCTTATTACACCTAGAGGGCCTTCCTCTATTACGCTACTCAATTCAATCCTCACAACAATTAAGGATCATGGATCATGAAATAGCAATAAACAATTTAACAATTAATCTAGATGGCCAGTCTAAAATATTTATCAAATTATTATAAAATCAATTCAGTGCATGCAATAAGATAAATTCATATAAAAGTTTGCAACATAAAATTCCAAACAATCAAATAAATAATTCTACGGGAGGTTCACAACCCTCGAACTAGAAATGAAATTACATAATCGAAATTAAATTAAACAGACAAAACTGATAACACCGATGTTCTTCATGGTGGAACTTCCTCCTCCAATGGTTGCTTCCAATATCCCGAAGTGTTGGATCGTCCTGTGATATGATGTATATATCCTTCTTATTTATCTTCTTGTCCCCCAATAAACCTAATTGATTTCTTTCCTTCTTGAAGAGTGTCCAGATTCATTGCATCTCCAATCTTTTTGGTAAGTTTTTTTATCTCTTCAAATCAAATCCCTTCCTGATTTACTTGGTCAACTCTTCCTTATTTCCAGCATTTAAGATTATTGTAATAGTCACACAAAATAAATTATGGTGACTGTACAATTTCTCTTATTTTTGGCCCGTTTAGACAATAATTAAAATATAACGTGTGAAATAGAAATAAGTCGTAATTAATATAAAATAATCACATCTCACATAAAAATATATATGAATTCATCTAAAATAATATGGTAAAATTACGATTTTTCATAAGTCATCTCAGTTGTCCGGAAATCCTAATGACACACGCCTAACCGTGAGTAGGAAACAGCGAATTGAGAAGATCTTGAAGATTGTCGCCCACACGACGTCAAGATTGGACTTGGGAATACAGCAGAAGATCAAGAGGTCATTTGTTACTGCTATTTGTCAACTTCCATGATTTTTCTAAAATCGTGTATAACTCCAAACTATTTGTGTCATATACCGTTGGAAAGACACGGAAGAGAGGATCATTTTGGCGCATAGATAACTCAAATCGGAGATCTGATGAGAGAGTTATGCCCAAAATGGTGAGGTTGCACATGCTGCTGGCGAGAATTTTTCTTCTTCTTCAACATACCCTGGTGAAAGGTAATGTGATTTTTTGTTCATGCTTCCGCTGATATAGAATCGTATGGAACCCTAACGGTTCACGTAAACCAAATGATCTAATGCCAATAATACTATCCATCGAATTCTAAGATGTTGTTGATCCCCTTGTAGTTGATCTCAAGTCTTAGCTTTCCTCATTTAATCTCTGCGTGATTCTGAACAAGAAATACCGAGCTGCTATATGGAGAGACTCCTAGTAATATCAACTTAAGGTCCAGATGTTCCTTAAGTATTTTTGCATATCCTTATGATCCTCTTAGTTTATTAGGATAGGCTTATATTCAAGCTCATTTCCTTCTTTCACTTTGAAGGAGTTAAATCATCTGAATCTTCTTTTTGATGCCTTCCAAAGATGTCTGCTCTTCGATTAAGACGTACCTTTGTGGTTTCTCTCCTAGGATTTCTTTGATAAGTTGGATGGTTTTTTATTTTAGTTTTTCCTCTTCTTCTCCTCCTAGGGTCTCGATTCTCATTTGAATGACTAATTTACCATATCTTATGTGATCTTTCATTTTTAGATGGCAAAATTTTCTTTCATCATCACCATGCTTGCTGTGAAATTGGATTAATATTCTCCTTCAAAATGCATTCTGCGGTCTTGGTGCAATAATCTTATATTCACAAAAAGTTAAGAAAATATGCCTACTTGTTGCGTTTTCTTGGGTAAAATGTTTGAATGTCTGTAGGAAATTATTTTCTAACAGGATATCCACTCTGATGTCGAGAAAGTATATAAGTGGAGGCTTTACCTTATACAATAGGGCATGGTCAGCCCCTCCAATCATAATTTCTGCTTGTTTTATTCCTCTTTTTAGAGGAGTACGCTTTGTGAGAAATTTTTTCCATGGGATTCTCATCTTCCCCGGAGTCCTTCGAAAATGCTCCTTCCTTTAGCTGTACAGATACTGGCTCCTAGATTAATGTATGCCGCAAAGTGTTCTGCACGATGTTCCTAATATATCAACCCTATGGTGATATATATCAAGAATGTTCTTATAGTCATGGATGAGCTCCGACCTCCTCTAGTGAAATCTGTATATTCGTCCTCAAACTGTAAACTCCATTCCATCTTGTAATTGTTCCCAGGGTTTGTGATCCTCTAGAAACTCCAATCCTAGCACTATTTGTTTTAGGAATCTTTATGCAACTCCTTCAACTATCAGCTCAATATCTCCAATTTTAAGTTATTAATGTTTCTTTGTTGTTGGTTGTTGGAGGTAATACAAGACATCACAATGAATAGAGTTTTCTTTTTTGTGATATGGAATAATACTTCATCTTCACTCCATATTTTTGGGCACTATAGTTGACCTTTAGTTGTATACTTCTCTAGTTTCTATTCGAATCTGAGGTTGTTGTTCTTAGTCCCATTTTTAGTATCAAAATAATTTTAGAGTAAGAGACTCTATCGTTGTTGTACACATGTGGCCAACTAACAAAATTTATAAGTATTTCGTCCCAAGGGAAAGTAAACTCATGGTTGTATCCGGATTTGCCATCAATTATGCTTTGTAAGAGTGATAAGATTGATCGTTTGGTTTTATACTAATGGTTAGTCTAATCAATTAACTAAATAAATCAATTAACAAATAATAATATCAACTACCAATTATGTAACAAGGTGAATGGAATGGATAGAATGTATTTAAGAAGAGAGCAAGGCTAATCATACTCATGGATGAGAAACTAGCTAGATATTCATGACCTTTAACATTGAACTTTATTAATCATAGACTAAAAGCAATCACGTTGTTACCTCTAACCCCTATGTCCAAGGTGATTAGGTTCTCGACTCTTTTACAAGTCTAAATTTTCTAAGATTGTTCTTACTCATAATTCCCTTAAGGTACTATGATAATAAGTTTGGTTCTTTTCACTCAATTTCTTAAGTGTCCCCCTATGAATGTTCTAAGCACAAGAAGGGTATGGCTTACCTCCCCTCACACTAACATACATGCTCATCTTAACAAATGATTCAATTAAACACCTAATCATACTATTGGAATGGTCATCCTAATACCATTAAAAGAGAATTTAACCACACAAATATTGAAATGAAACATGAATCATTAATCATAAAAGGAAGTCCAAAATTAACTCAATTTAACATCTAAAATCCTACATATCTAGCATTCTTTTCAACCAATCATATGATCAACCCTACTATAGGACTAGCCACTATACACCATGTTCAAATCAATACATCTCATGGCTTGCTCCATTTGAGCCAAAATATGAAGAAAAACAACAATTGAAAAGTAGATTGGCTTCCCTTTGGTGAAGATGGCCTTCCTTCCTTCCAACATGCTCAATTCTTCAATCTATGATGATCTTCTCTTCTCAAATTGATGGAATGATGAAGTGATGGATAAATTTTGGGAGAACCAATGGATTGAATGGATGAAAAGTGTGGAAATGGATGATCGAGAGAGTGTGTATGAAAATGTGGTGAGGAAATGTGTGTTCTCTCTTAGTAACTGCTCCAAATGTGGCTCTTCCTCTAATTTTGGCACCAATTGGGCATTTATACCCCTTGGAGGCCTTCTAGAAACTTCCAGAATTTTCCTGACTTTTTCTGCTTTGAAATCAACTTGACCCGAGTTGGGTAACTCGAGCTGTCACCTGTCAAGTCGAGTTGCATGACTCTGAAAACTGGACACTTTTCTGAACCTAGCTCGACTCGAGTTGCAAGTCGAGTTACGTCTTGTAACTCGAGTTGGCTCACTAGATTTTTTTTGACGCTGCTCTGCCCCACACGACTTGCTGCTTGACATGGCCTTGACCCAGCTCGACTGGAGTTGGCTAACTCGAGCTCTCGCCTGTCAAATCGTGTCAGCTCCATCAGAATCTGGATTTTCTTCGGCACTCAACTCGACTCGAGTTGCAAGTCGAGTTGGACCTTGCAACTCGAATTTAGATACTGGACAACTTCTGACTTTACTCGAGCATTAACTCAACTCGAGTTTCAAGTCAAGTAAGACCTTGCAACTCGAGTTGGGTGTTTTTCAGCCCGTTTCAGCTCCCGACTCCATTTTGCTCCATTTTTAACCTATTTCACAGACATTTAAGTTCATTTCCACACATTTATCAATCTGTTTACACACTTCTCATAATTAACATAAACTCCACTAAAAGATATACAAAATGAATAAAAACATACAACAATACATAATAAAAGACACTAAAATCTATGTGAAAATGACGACGATCAGTTGTCTTACCTATTCCTAATCGATTTATCTCTAAACTACAAATTCATGTCGTGAATAGACGATAACTCCATAATTTATAGCTTGTTTGCACATGTAAATAACTTAAACACTTCTGGTATCTCAATATACTCCTTCATTTGGAATAAATTTGAATGATGGGTGTTGGATAGAGCATAATAAATATTGTAGGTGATAGATTATGGTTGATTCCTTTCTTTCATCAAGTCTTTTTATTTTTAAATCTTGATGAAGGGTCAGTACTCTATTGAAATCTCGATCCACCAAATTGTAGGCAATCCTTGGATAGTTGTAGGATCTCACCTTCTCTGCATAGAGGTTCCTTGAGATTTCTCCGAAGCATGTCTTTCTTGGATTCTTGACCCTTTTATCAAAAATAGCAATATCGATTGGTGTATCGATACATTCTTTGAATGTCATTTTGATAAGGATTCAAATGGCTCTGATATGAATCCAAGAAATTGTACGAGCCACTTCTCTCTTGAGCTTATTGAGTTCCTTCTTTATATCATCAATAGGAACTAGTTACATCTCCATCATATTTCCAATGAGCTTCAAAGGGATGGTGATCTCCCTTTCTGTCACTTTGTATATGATGTGATGCTCTCTCTTTTAAAAGCTGAGAAATCGCTCCATTCTTCCCATAGTGAATCCATAGATGGAGTCTCAGATCTTCTTTCATGATTCTCATAAGGACCTTATGAGAAATGGATGTTCAGGAGAAGAATCCATACATGTCCTCCTATGTTTCTTGTTTGAAGCTTTCCTCTTTACTCGGACTCATCTTTGGAAGATTCGTCATCATAGATGCTCTCGTGTGTAGGTATATCCTCAAACAAATACATTTGTACCAGATCTTAGAAGTAAATAGCCTCCTCTAATTTTGGAGTATTTTTGAACTATCGTACTCCCCACTTCTAGTTTTTTAGGCAATCTGGTGAGATATGTCCGCTGGCTCCACACATATTGTAATTACATTCTTTGAACCTCTCATTTGCTTGTGTAGGTGTTATCCTGAACATTCTTCACATTGGATTTCACCCCGTACTCCTCTGGTTTGATTGTAAGGATGAGGCTTGGCTTCTTGGCCTCTAACGTGATGGTCCTGACCTTGCTCTAATATGTAGCTTCGGGATTTTTTTTGGACCAAAAAGATCTTGGTCTTCTTGATTCCCTTCCTCTTCTTGCTTACATATATGGATGATTCTTCTTCATCCTTTTCTGCCTACTTGGATCTCTTCAAATGATGGTTAGAAAATCTTTGCTCTCACAGCATAGGGGTATTATCTTGTTGATTCCCCTTAGTCTCTTGTAGTTTCTATGTAGAGCTGCTTAGTGGCACCACTCTGCTAAATTGGCTCTGAAGAAAGACAGCCTCCTTGCTATATTGTCCAACTCGCATGGTTCGTACTCTTTTATCAGCATTTCTTTCCATGGGTTTGGAATCTTGGCGAAAAACAAGTGGAAAACTTCCTCTTCTTTTATCTCTGACTTCAATCTGTACTCTGAGAAGAGTTTGATGTACTCATCTACATGACATATGTCAAGTAGCTCAAGGCTGCGTAGGGCGTTCCTATATTCTTTTTCTTTTCCTATTTCATTCCTTTAAAGTATCCAACTCGGATGAAATGGATCTTGAGATCATTTGACACGACCCACCTTACATAACTTATAATTCAAATACTAATTAATATAAACACCACAATGATAAAAACCTGTATATATTTTTTTTCTTCTCACATAATATTTTCATAACCAAAATCTTCAAACCAGTTCAACATACATAACTGGTTTCTGACAACACTTCAAACCACACAAACTTGTGACAATACTTATTATATTACATAACCAAAATAAACCCACGGCCTAGCCCAACAGGTCGTCATCTATATACATCCGCTCAAAACTCTAAAGGAGTTCCACAGCTTGCATAGTAACATCACATACTCAATCATTAACAAGCTCACCTACAATGCATAAACTAGTGAGATAAAATCTCAGTAAGTAGAAATCATGCATGCCAGTGCATGAAAATGCATTTAGTTTTCTATCGTCTATTTCCTAATCTTTCTAGTTGGTCTCTTTTATTTTGAAAATTGTTCACGTTGCGGGATCCCCATGACACACTTATGATATGAACCCAAATAAGTTCAATAGACACACACAGTGTCGAATCAATTTTTTTGATCCCAGAATAAAGTACCGGGAATGATTTTTTCGAACTCTGACAGAGTGTTGGGGATGATTTTTTCAAACTCCGAATAAAGTTTTGAAATGATTTTTCGAACCCAAAATAAAGTGTCTGGAATAATTTTTTCGAACCCTAACAGAGTGCATATATAGTGGCCGCACACACCATTAGTATCTTATTAATTTTGGGAAAAATATTTTTCATGATTATGCATGGTATGCAACCAAGGCAATTAAGTATGCTTCACAATTCATTTACAATACTAATATCACCATTAATCAAAATAAAACAATAAATAAATTTTAAATCACACAGATCCACTTCTGGAACAGCAACTTCACCTCGAATCACACATATTCATTTTTCAAATAACAATTTCACCTCGGATCACACAGATCCTTATAAATGATATCTTCTCATATCACACGGATTTATATTCCATAGTTTCCAATCACTCAGATCCATAAAGGACAATAATATTATCTTAAATCACATAAATCCACAACTTGTATCACAAATTTATCATAAATAATTTACAAAATAATATTTAGTTGTATAAGAATATCTACTTACCTCAAATCACATAAATTCACAGCTTATATTACAAATTAATCATAAATAATTCATAACGTAATTAAACTAGCTAGTCACAAATAAGTCATAACATAATTATCACATATTAATCACAAATAATTAACATACAACATGTTTATGCATTGTAGTTGGATCTCTACTTAACTCCAATCACATAAGTTTACAACTTGTATCCCAAATTAATTATAAATAATTCACAAAATAATATTCACCGAATAATCACAAATAACATGTTTATGCATTGTAGTTGAACCTCTACTTACCTGGACTCCAAATAGTGTTATTATTATAGACATCGTGAATAGTTGTAACTAATCATTTCCGACATGCAAGTTCCAGCACGCTCCCTTTTCTCCCTCCTTTCTTCTCCTTCTCTCCCACTCTCTCTTTTTTTTTTTCAAATCACGAACATGTTGCTGTTCACCCAAATGGGGTGATTATCTCTCAAACACAATTATATAACGTTGGTGGTGATAAGTCGGTGGTACCAACTTACAATTAATAGTAAATGCTATTTATAGTATTATATTATTATTATTATTATCCATTACGAATATACGTACAATACTTAATAACTAAGATATGATACATTTACAAATTAATACACATAGGTGTACCCTTTTTACCATTATTATTATTACGAGAACACGTGTGATACTTAATAATTAAGAAATAGTATATTTATTCACATAAAATAATTTAATTATATTTCCAAAGTAATACACGCAAATATTTATGCACATATATATTCACATAATGTTACCATTTTTATCATGGATGTCTCAAATAAAATGTAAAGATAAATAAAATGTAGAAACAATTATCACATAATTGCCACATTATTATCACATATTTATAAAATGCACATCACACAAATTAGATTATATTGGCACATGAGTAGTGAGAAGCTCGGGTATCACATCATTGCCATGCGATCTACGATATCTGCTAGGGTTTCCCCGGCCTCTTTCTTGATATCATTCTGACATTAACTCTCAGGTGCACTTTACTGATCCTTCCAGGCTCATAGTTAAGTTTCTTATGAATCCTTCTTTATCTAGCTCCAGTGCTCCTCCTGCAATTTTCATTGCATTAATCCACTCATCGATCAAGGACTTTATTTTTGAAATTCAGAGTGTCAAGGTTTAGGATCAACCTGTATGGATTTATTGATTAAGCCGAGTGTTTGGCTTTTTCAAACATCTTTTTCATATTTCTATCATGTTCCCTCCCCCATTCTCTTTTTCTTTTACCTTTAATAATATTTTGCCTAGTTTGATCCTCGAACTCGACTTGACCCCGTAGACAAACCTGTTGCTTTTATTTTGATATCTACTTGGAGAGGGATTATTTCTTCTCGTCTCATGAGAGTCGTGAATTCCTTCATCTTGACCCAGACCATGTTTTGTAGAAAGGACCTGTGACTGTTCTTGAGAAATGTTCATTGCTCTTTCCAACGCGTCTCCTAAGTTCATCTTTATATCTATGAAAGTGAGCCCTTTGATAGAGTCATATAGATCTTGTAGCTCTTCAAGACTTGTTCTTTCCATCTAGAGACGTAGATTCTCCTCCAAGGACATCAATCATCTTCTCACTCTTCGTCTTTGGTTTTGTGACCTCTATGGTTTTCCCCTTTTTATATAAAAGGGGTTCTGTTCCATAAGTTGGTCGCAGCCATCCTCCCAATTTCTTCCTTGTATTTTTACTTCTTGGGATTGTACTTGGGCTTGTACCTTCTTGATGACCTCAAGTTGTTGCTTTGCATCTTTTCCACCTTCTCCATCCGAAAGTGGATCTCGGCCACTAATTGTGACATGGTATGGTTGTAATCACTAAAGAAATGCACTATCTTTTGTATTTTTATGAGATCTTATCTCATGTATGACTTACGGATCAAGCTCGCACCTTGGTTGGGTTGCATTCTCTATTTTTCGTGTTTGGAAACACGTCCATGGATCTTGGTGAAGTTGTTGAGTTAAACATCGTTTCTTTGAACCTCCTTGGGGTATAACAGTTCAGCATCTCGAAAATGCTCTTGGTACTCCTCCTTTGTTCGGCCATCAGAGTTAGAATGCCACCTCGTGTGTTCTTCACTCCTCTTTCTACCTTTCAGATATCCTCTTTGCATTTATCCGTTCTCTGCCTTCTCGGAATTTTAAAATATTTTGAGTTCTCCTCTAGAACAAGGCTACTAGTCCTGCTGCATGTGTTTTGGACAAGGCTACTACTCCTGCTGCACTGGAATTTTGAACATTCCTTCGAATCCATATTTTTTTGAAATTCTCCTCTCGTTAAGTAATACGAGTTTATAATAATTTTTTTCATTCATAAATAAATGAATTTAGGACTTTGATATCATTTTGAAGCGTCCAAATATGATAAAAATTGAGTATAAAATGAGGTATAGAGGCTGTGTTGTAAAAGGGTGTGTTGTGAAAGATGTGTCGTAAAAGACCTTGACCAGTGGTGTTGTGAAAGATGTGTTGTAAAGGCCTTGACTAGTTGGACCACCCTTAAGGATATTTTGGTAGTTTTGGGTACTAATTGAGTTTTTTTTATAGAAAAAGTGTTTGTTGGTGGTAATGATAATCTTAGATGTACTTTGGATACATTTGCTTATTGACCCTATTCTTTATCACATATTAAATTGTTGTTGGCAATGATCTCTACTTTATTAAAATGGGTATTTTGCTTATTAACTCTTTAATTGATATCATTAAAATTTAGGGAGAATAGCTCATTTACCCATTTTTTAAGAGTAAAAATCATTATCAACCATCAACTAATTTATATAACATCCCTACCCATTTGTCCATTTTTTTGACCAAAATACCCCCATCATGTCAAAATGTTATATCGGAGTTCCGACACCGAATCCGACTTCCGATGAAATACCCCTACCCTGTTGGAATGTTATGTCGGGGTTCCGACACTGAATCCGACATTCGATATAAACCATTGCACAATGGTCGAGATTTTCTTCCTTGTGCACGTGTCACTGATCTAACATGTGTTATAGAAGACGTGACACCAGGTGTAACTGAACATCCAAGATCATTAAAACCTATACCAATTTTCTAAAAATATCATTAATACTCCCTCCGTCCGCTCCAAAGAGTCTCATTTTTCCATTTGGGTGTCCGCCCCCAAATGTCTCATTTCCTTTTTTACACAAATGAGACTCACACACCCCCACTAATACAACTAAAAAATGGGACTTACATCTCTACTAATACATAGGGAGTAATAAATAATATAAGTTAAAATAAATAATAAATTATAGGAATAATACAAATTATATTATTCATAATAAAATCATTATTATTATAATTTTATTAATTTAATTTTTAAAAAAAATTAAAAAATTTCGTGTAACCACGGGCCAACAAACTAGTTAATGTATGAAGAGGACGACTGGAATAACATGTTAGTAAACTCATGTTTTAAGTTAAATTAGGAATTGAAGTAAGAAATGTAAAAGGGAATTGGGAAGATGTACATCCAGAGCAAATAATAAGAGAGAGTAGGAAAGACGTGGACCGTTGAGAAGGAAAGTAGCCGGCACCTATTTGGACCCGTATAGAATTGAATACTCTCCTCATATCCATTTCCCATATTTTTTGCATTCCAAAACGTGAATAAAATACTGTTATTATACAGTTTTTTTTTTTTTTCCATCTTCCTTTATCTATAATAAAATTCAACCCCAGTGTGTTCATTGATTCTAGTGGCCTATAAAGCAGCTGCCCCCACAAATTAAACTACCAACTTGACTTGTGTGGCTGCTGCACATATTAGCTGTGCCTTTCTCTCTCCTGGCTGCTCCGACCTAGAGAGAGAAAGAGAAAAGTGCCTGTGCTTACTAATACTTGAACACCAGTCTTCTTATCTTCCTCCCCCATTCATCCATCAAGCCAACACAACTCACCAATGGGAAGATCCCCTTGCTGCTCAAAAGTGGGATTGAGGAGAGGCCCATGGTCCACTAAAGAAGACACTCTGCTCACTGAATTCATCCAGCAGAATGGCGAAGGTCAATGGAGATCTCTCCCCAAGAAAGCTGGTACTTACACATCCCATATCATCCCCTTCTGTCTCTTCTACTCTCTGACTCTTGATTAATTTAAGGGTATTTGATATAACTTGCAAATTGAACAAATCAGGGTTGTTGAGATGTGGGAAGAGCTGCAGATTGAGGTGGATGAATTATCTCCGGCCGGGGATTGTCCGAGGGAATATTACCGAGGATGAGGAGGATTTGATCGTGCGGCTACACGGCCTTCTCGGAAATCGATGGTCGCTGATCGCCGGCAGATTGCCAGGTCGAACGGACAATGAGATCAAAAACTACTGGAACACCCATCTCCTGAAGAAGCTCAAGAATTCGGGTATGGATATACCCAAACCCGCAAAGATCAAGAAATCGGGCGACGGAGAGGTGAAGAAGAGACGAAAACAGAGGAAGGGAGCTGACGGTGCTGCTGCCGCCGCCGCTGTGAATGAGGAAGAGGGTGTGGAGATGAGTGGAACTCCGAAGACGAAGGTGTATCTTCCGAAGCCCATTAGAGTTTCGTCGGAGTTCTCGAGGACTAGCAGCTACGACAGCTTGGTCAGCGACGCCAGCGATAAGGCGGCGGAGGTGGTGGTGTCGTGTTTTCCGGTGGTGTGGCCGCCGCTGTTTGAGCTTGAGGATGCTAACTACGGTGGCGGAGAGGAGGAGGAGGAGGACTTTCTTCACGGTGGATACATTACGCCTCTCCTTACTCACGCGGATTCCGATGTGCACATGTTGGACAAAGTCTACGATGAGTATCTGCAGCTTCTGTAGATCAAAATTGAATTGTTGGAAAAAAAAAAGTTGGTAAATAAAATAAAACATGTTTTGTTATGCGAGTACATGATCATCTTTTTTGTATTATTATTATTATTATTATTATTATTATTATTATTATTATATGAATCATATAGTCTTGAGATATGTTTATGTGATATTACTTGTGGTACGTGTTAAAAATGATTTTAATTAAATGTGTTTATTAGTTGTTTTAATATAAGTAGAATTTGTTCCTGTTGTTAAAGTATGTTTTTTTTAAATAAAATAAATTACATTCCCTCTGTTTCAGTAAAAGGTCATTGTTTTTTTTTCACGTGGATTAATGAGTATTATTATTTTATATATAGTGGGTAGTTATATTAGTAGTGAGTGGTGAGTCATATATGCGATATTTTTACTAAAAGGGAAAAATAGTGACATTTGAAGGGGACACCCAATATAATAAAAAGGGGACCTTTCGGTGGGATGGGGGAGTACATTAAAGTATGATTTTAAAATACTCCCTCCGTCTCGCTAATAGGTATTTGTTTGCTTTTTACACGTAGATTAAGGAGTATAATATTTTAATGTATAATGAGGTGAGAGAAATGATATTTTAATGTGCAGTGAGTAGTTGTATTAGTGTTGATTGTGGGCACATGTGTGTCAAATCAATCCAAAAAAGTAAATGGATATTTTGTATTGGGACGAACTAAAATGGCAAAATGGATACGTATCAAGGGGATAGAGGGAGTATTATAATACTCTCTCTGTATGCCAAAAGAGAGTCTTTTACTTTTATATGCACGTTGATTAGGGAATATTATTATTTAGGTAAGACTAATTATAGTGTGCACCCGGGTGCACCTTAAGATAGGGTGCACCCATATACAAATATAACCAAAAACATATACAATTATGAGCAATAATGTATACAATTTAATTGTTAGTTTTATAATAAAAAATTGAGTGTAAAAAATATACAATTATTAAAAAAAATATGTATATACTATTGAATAAAAAGTTATACACATATGAATGTTAATTTTTTTAATGAAAAACTTAGTGTGAAAAAAATATACAATTATTACAAAACACGTATACAAAATAGAATAATATGTATACAAAATAAAATAAAAAGTCATACACATATGAGTGCACCAATATACACTCTTTATGTAAAGACTTGTGTGAAATCGTCTCACGTAAGCCCTTACGTGAGACGGATAAAAAGCGATAACTTCCCTAACGAAATGTGATACTGAATTAATGAAAAATGATAACGTAATTCCATGAACAATTTATAGTGTAAATGAAAAGTGATAACATTTTATAGCGAGAGTCATAACATTTTATAGCGAACGTGATAACTATTTTAAAATGTTTAAAATGGTCTCACCTGAGACGGTTTCACACAAAATCTACCCTATTATTTAATGTGTAGTGTGTAGTTATATTAATATGAGTGTTGGCTCCATATTTAAATTGTATTAATATGTGTGTGTAGGTCTTGTGTGTGTAAAAAATAAAATTATCTCCTTTAAAACAAACAACCAAATTAGAATGAAAAAAAAAAAGAAAAAAACTCTTTTTCGAACCGACAGATGAAGTATGATTTATTATAAACAAACTTTACCAACCCATAAATATACTTTTAACTACTCCCTTCGTCTTCTTGAAAGGTATTCATTTGTTGTTTGTACGTGGACAATTCTATGGTTTTTATCTGCTTTTTGCACATAAATTAAGGAGTATTATTATTATAGATTAGGTGGGTAATTGTATTAGAGAGAAGTGGTAGGTCATATTGTGTATTTTTTTTATTAAATAGAGAATATTAATGTTTTTAAAGCGAACATCAAGAATAGTGAAATGGATTACTATTAACCGGAAGGAGACGGCGGAGTATATAATAGATGCACTTAAAAATGGGTCCTCTCATAACCTGTCTCTTGTAAATCCATGTGACTAACACACTGCCCTCATTATTATCATGGAGAAATGTTTTTTAAATGTCGTGGGAATTGTGAGAGCCATTTATTTAAGGAACTCAAATTTTGTGCCACTCTATTTTAGGTTTCCTCTCGTGGACTCTTACCACCCATTTAAAGTATGGATTTTTTTTTTAATTATTACTGATAGGTATGCGTGTATATAACTTAATTACTAATAAATATATTGATCTAAGGGTTTATTTCTTTTTCTATCTTCACTCTTATTTACAACGCTGAATATTTCAACGTTTTCACTTAACACTAGTTTCATTGAACACTAATG
Organism: Pogostemon cablin; assembly: GCA_023678885.1. NCBI lineage: Eukaryota > Viridiplantae > Streptophyta > Magnoliopsida > Lamiales > Lamiaceae > Pogostemon > Pogostemon cablin. Next base: position 8,286,603 of record CM043004.1, on the reverse strand, counting down.
CACACTAAATCAAATGAAAACAATGGGTGAGATATTTAAGGATCTATTTTTAATTTAATTAATCACGTATATTTTGTTTCTTTCTCAAAGATGCACACTAATGTACATTCATAATGTTCTTATTTTCTGTTTCTCTCTAAGAATGCACACTAATGTACTTAATAATAGTTTCGATCGTATATTTTTTGTTTCTCTCTCAAATATGCACACTGATGTACATTTGTAAGGTTTTTCAGTTTAATCACGTATTTTCTGTTTCTCTTTCAAGAATGCACACGAATGTATATTAATAAGGTTCTTCAATTTTCTTTCTATCCCAAGAATACTGATGTGCATTAGTAGGTTCTTCAATTTAATCGCGTATATTCAGTTTCTTTCTCAATAGAAGGGTATGTACACTAACGTACATTCGTATAAATAATGTATTTTTGTTTATATCTTAACAATGCACACTAATGTACAGATATATATAGGTATTATGGGAAAAATAAAATATAATTTTGTATTTATCGGTAATTTTTTGAAGCAAATGAATCGCTTAGTAATTTTTAAATACGTTTTGTACCTACTATTTATTGACCCATTTTTTTATCTATTCTAGTGGAGTTTGAAAATTATATACTCCCTCCTATCCAAAATAAAGTTTAGTTGCATATTTAAATTAGTCTCCTATAATACATGGAGTGTAATACAATTGGGAGAGAATTACAGCATTTATGATGTGAAAAGATTTCATATACTCCCTCCGTTCTGACCATAGATCCCCATTTATTTTTGCATGTGAATTTAGAAGTACTCCCCCGTCCCGCCTAAATAGCATCATTTTATTATATTGGGCGTCCCGTCTAAATTGTACCATTTTTCTCTTTTAGTAAAAAGGATCTACAAATGGCCCACCAATACTCATCACATGTCTCTAATACACCTACACACTTTACATAAAATAATAATACTCCTTAATCTACGTGCTGTTTGCCGGGAACGGTCGGAGTATTATTATTTTATATGTAAGGGTAATTCTATTAGTAATGATTGGTGAGTCATATGTGGGGTGCCTTTACTAAAAGGGGAAAATTAGGGCATTTAAATAGGACGCCCAAAATAGTAAAATGAGGACCTTTTGGTGGGACGGAGATATTACTAAACTATGTAAATCGAGTTTATAAGTGTGTCCATCATTAAAATGTTTATATTTCCTTATATAGTAAAAAAGATCCATACAAAATATTTAAATATTTCTATGGACCTACAACATAATATTAATACAATTACTCAATATACATTCAAATAACGGAAGGAGTATGATTGTTTTTTGTTTTACTTCAAATCACTATAAAAGACGTGAATACAATTATACTCCATCCGTCCCGGGTATTTTTACTTGTTTGTACGGGCACGAAGATTAAGATGTTTTATTTTTTAATATATAATGTAAGAGAAAGTAGAGATAAATTAGTAATTTAAAAAGAAAAAGTGAATAAAGTTATTGGGAATAATGAATAAAGTGTAAAAAAGTAATTAAAGTTGTTGAGATTGTAAAAAGTAGGTAATAAAATATTATGTATTTTTGCCAAAAATAGAATGGGTAAAAATACATGGGGCATCCCAAAATAAAAAGTGAATAATGAGGGAGTAATAAAATTCGTAGATTTATATAGAGATAATTTTAAATATTCGTCTAAAATATGTGTGGATTTTATAAACTTGTAACAACTGTCAGAGCAATTTCAGTGACGATTCATTTTGGAAATGCAGCTGCTGCGTCATTATTTAAAGTGATTAAAATTATCTCACTATGAGACTATTTTAAGCAAGTGGTTCTCATATTTTTAAAGTATACTCTTCATCTTAATTTCAACTTCATATTTTCCTTTTTAATTCGTTTCAAATTCAACTTTACATTTTCATAAAAAAAAACTAACTAATATCCCTCTAACATACTTTAATTTCAAATTTGTCATCATTTTTTTAATACATATAACATGCTTTATCATTTATTTATTACTCACAAATACCATATTACCCTCAAAAGTAAGTCAAAAAAATCAACTTTTCTTAAACTTCGTATCTACAGTAAACGTTAAGTTGAATTTGGGACGGAGGGAGTATATTGTATACAATCGATTGTATGTAAATTGTTTTTAATTATAAATTAAAAAGATGATTATATTATAGAAATTAATACTTTATCTTTAGGGTAAATTTCAATTTTATGAGTAAAATAAATTTAAATAATATAATTACACAAAATTTAATGTAATATTATAATTACACAAACATATAATATTATACAAAATTAATAAAGAGTTGATATTAGGTGCACCCGGGTGCAAGGGTAGATCCATATATGTATAATTTTTTATATTATTTTGCATACGTGTTTCTTAATAATTGTATACTTTTTTCACACTAAATTTTTCATTAAAAAAACTAGCATTCATATGTGTATAATTTTATATTCAATAGTGTATACTCCATCCGTCCCGCACCAATGATGCATTTTGCTTTTTTGCACGTAAATTAAGGAGTGTTATTATTTAATGTGTAGTGAATATTTGTATTAGTGGGAGTGTGGACCCCATGTTTTAATTGTACTAGTAGATGAGTGTGGGACCCATGTGTATAAAAAAGGAAATGGAACCCTTTGGATGGGACGACCAAAATGGAAAAAAAAACCTTGGTGCGGGACGGAGGGAGTACATGTTTTTTAATAATTGTATATTTTTTTACAATTAATTTTTCATTAAAAAACTACAAACAATTAAATTGTATACATTTTTATAAAAAATAGTATATGTTTTTGTTTATATTTGTATACGTTTTTTAAAGTGTGTGTACCCAGTATAATTAGCCTAAAATTAATGTATTGAAAAAATAGCTATTAAGACATTTCAAATAAAATGCATTAAAATTAGTGTAGTGATAAGGCTTTTTTTCTAGTAGTGGCGTCTCATGTAAGTCTTACATGATAACATTAATTGAAAAGTGATAATCAATTAATGAAAAGTGATAATGATATAATGTATTATTCATAAACAATTTATAATATAAATAAAGGTTAAAACTTGTGTGTCCTGGACACCGTGCCCAAATACGGCCTTTAATATTAAATTATATACTCTTTAATATAAGGACGTGTACCCTTTATTTATTAAAAAATTAATGAAAGTGTATACCATTTAGAATAAAATATTGTACCCTTATTAATTAAAGTATATACTCTTTAGAACAAAATGTTATACCCTTGCACGCATTATGTGCTTAGGAACATAAGAAATCAACTCATAATAAAAAGTAATAAAACTTTATAGTAAAAGTAATAATGATATTACCAAATTTTATCCATTTTACGTAAGAGTGATGATGTCACACTAATGTTTGCCAATTAATTAAGCAATAAGCAAAGACTTATGTAAAATAGACTCAAAGATATCATTCATTAATGCTGATTATATCCTTCCCACTCTTATAAAGTGCACCCACTTTAAAAACGTATACAAATATAAATAAAAACATATACAATTATGAATAAAAATGTATTAGTACAATTTAATTGTTAGTTTTTTAATGAAAAATTGAGTGTAAAAAAATATACAATTATTAAAAAATATGTGTAAACTATTGAATAAAAAGTTGTACATATATGAATGCTAGTTTTTTTAATGAAAAACTTATGGCGTGATTAGTAAAAGAAATTAGATGGGAATGAAATCACAATTCCATATTGTATTCCTATTCTAATTATTGGTAAGTTTTTTTAGTGAGAATCACCATTCCATAAAGAATGTGTATTCCTTTAAATATGGAAATGATGATTCCTCTCAATTAGATGAGTTTAGCTATTCCATGCATGTAGGTATCAAATTAAAATTTTCATTTTAATACAAATAATATATATTCATTTATTTTTTTAATTTATAATATTATCTTTCATTTCAAATATACATAAATTCATTAAAATAATATTTTAATTATTTTTTAAATCTTATTTAATTATTCAATTAATATTTAAAATATATGAAATAAACAATAAAAAATTAAATCTTATTTAATATAAAATGAAGTATCATGTAATAAATTTAAAACATAGAGCATATGTTATTATAATATGTGTTGTGAATTTTTGAATTGATATAATTTTTTTAATATTTAAAAGATTTTATTATTATATAAATATATTACCAAATAAAAATAAACAAATATTTCTTATATTAAAAATATAATTTAGTTATTTAATATAAATAATACTCTATCCGTCCCACACTTATATTTACACTTTTTTGTTTTCATCCATTCCACACTTATGTTCACCATCCAAAAAAGGAAAGTTTACATTAACCAATAACATCAAATGTTGTCTTAATTTCAAAAATATAACTCACACCAAACACACATAACTTACTTTATAATTTATTTATTAGCTAAAAATACCACAATACTCCTAAAAAGTCAATAAAGTTGGTCAAAAAATAATTTTTCTTAAACTCCGTATCTACAGTAATGGTGAACATAACTATGAGACAGAGGGAGTACGATAATTACACTATATTATAGAATATTAGTGAAATTGGAATTAATTAAAAAATTTATTTTTCATTACTTAAGTTATTCCCAAGTAATATCAATCATGAGAATTTTATCTTTTAATCATTCACTTCCCATCTTTATTCCATTCATAAGCTCATTCCAATCCAACATAATTTCATTCAATCATAACAATCATGCCGCTAGTGTAAAAAATTATACAATTTTTAAGATACACGTATACAAAATAGAATAACTTGTATACAAAATAAAATAAAAAGTTATACACATATGAGTGCACAATTGCACCCGGATGCACCGAATATCAACTCATAAAATATTAATAACTAACCTTATCCTATAGACTCCATTTCTCAACGCTGTATCCCATTCCCTTCTTAATTGCCGCTAATTTTTTATGTACTTTTTTTTAAATTTTATTTTATACTCCTAAAACGTGATGCTGGTTTTTTTTATATAATTTTTTAATTATTAATATATATATATATATATATATATATATATATATATATATTAAAAAATCATAATTTAGAAAAGCTTATATTATAGAAATATCGTATAACAAATAAAATATAATAATACTCCCTTCATCCATTAAACGCTTCATGTTTATTGTTCTATGTTATTTTTTAAAAAAAATTTGCTCTTTTTGATAAGCTTTATTGACTTTAAAGGGTATTGTAATTTTTTATATAATAAAAAAGTATAAAATAATAGTATGTGCATGAAAATGGATTACAATTTTGAAATTAAAGTAATTTTTGAAGTTGTTGGATAAAATGATGTTTCTTTTTTTGGTACGAAGGATTTTGTGGGACAAACAAATGAGGTAAGTGTGAAAATTTTTGTGGATGGAGGGTGTATATTTTAATAAAAATAATATATGATCAAGAAAAAGTTATATTTGTTCTATAAAATTATTCATTTCATAAACAAAGATAAAAAGTGAAAACCTTATAAATAAAAAGGACATATGATTAAGAAAAAGTGATAGATATTAATTGAATTCCAATTTATATAATGAATAAGAAGTAAAAATATTTTTAATTAAAAAGGATATCTAATAAAGAAAAAAGTGATCATCATTCCATTAAATAAGAAATTGTTATATTTTTAATAAAAAGAGATATCTAGTCAAGAGAAAATATACTCTGCTTAAATTATCTCATAAATAATTAGTAGGATATATAAAAGGTGATGATAATTTTTATGAAAGTGATAGCTAATTAAAATAATAATAATAATCTAATCGAACAATTTTATGAACAATTTATAGGATAAATAAATAAATGATAATATTTCTAATGAAAAGTGATACTTTAATATGAGATGGGTAAAAAGTGATACTATCCTGTCCTTAGATTAAGTCCACCATCTTCTCATTCGTCTGTCCCATAATAAGGTTTATCCATTAAAGAAAAAATAATATCACAATGCAAAACGTCAAAAGTACACTTTAGTTTCAAAATTATCACCAATCTTTAACAAAAACAACATACTTTATACATTATTTATTATTTAAGAATATCATGTTACCCTATAAATCAATAAAATTTATAAAAAAAAGTATATTTTTTTCTTATAAAATGTGCAACAATAAAAGTAAACTTACCTAAAATGAAAAGGATTAATATTTTTTTTAATAAAAAATAATGACTAATTATAGTGTGCACCTGTGTGCACCCTAATATATGATGTACTCATATACAAATATAAACATAAACATATACAATTAACAACAAAAATGTATACAATTTAATTATTAGGTTTTTAAATGAAAAATTGAGTGTAAAAAAATATACAATTATTAAAAAACATGTATACACTATTGAATAAAAAGTTATACGCATATGATGCTAGTTTTTTTAATGAAAAACTTAATGTGAAAAAAATATACAATTATTATGAAACACGTATACAAAATAGAATATGTATAGAATAAAATGTTATACACATGTGGGTGCACCTTGCACCCGAGTGCACCCAATATACACTCAAAAACAATAATTAATCAGTAAAATTTATTTTGGTGCAATTATACTATTTCATTAGAAAAAAAATAATTCACTGTAATTACTTCAATTTTTACAGAATATTTGTATTAAATTTTAGGAATCATAAAATCGATGTTCAGAATATTTATTTTCAAAAGCCATATATTTGGTGTTTAGAATATACTCCCTTCATCCTGTTTAGAATAAACTCCTTCTGCCCCGTTAACGTTTACGTTTGTTTTTTCATGTAAATTAAGGGACATAATATTTTAATAAGTAATAATGTATAAAAAATAATACTTAGTATGAAGTTAGTAGTTGTATTAATATTATATGTAGGCCATATATAGAATAATTAATTGTTTGTGTGGGCTCACTTAACAATAAATGAAATATAAACCTTAACTTGAAATAAATTAAAATGGAAAAGTAAATATTAACCCGTGACGAATGGAGTATGTAGAGATAAATTGAGTTTCTCGCCATAATAAAATGTATTTCATCTGTGCACTAGCAGGGGTCTCATTTTTTTTTGAAAGTCCGTCCCAAAAAGATTTATTTCTCTTTTTAAATATACAAGACTCACATACATAACTTATACAACTAAAATTTGAAATTCATACAATCTATTAATACAACTATCCATTAACATATATATATATATATATATATATATATATATATATATATATATATATATAATACAACTTTTTAATCCATGTTTATAAAGTAAATAAGTCTCTTGTCGACATACACTCTATTAATATAACTATATACTATATATAAATAAAATAATACTATTATTAAATCAATATCTATAAAGTAAAAAAGTCTCTTGTGGACTTAAAATGAAAATATTTATTAGTAATATTTTTAAATCTATAGTATATTATATATAAATAAAATAATACTATTATTAAATCAATATCTATAAAATAAAAAAGTCTCTTGTGGACTTAAAATGAAAATATTTATTAGTAATATTTTTGATCTAATGTATTACTTCCTCCATCCCGGGCAAAGAGGTGTATTTGTTTTTCACGTAAATTAAGAAATATTATTATTTTATATAAAATGGGTAGATGTATTAAAGAGATGTGATGAGTAGCGGTGGATCATTGGAGGACCTTTTTTTACTAAAAAAGGAAAATGATGCAATTTGAATAATATGCCTAATATAGTAAAATAGTGTTATTTGGACCGAACGGAGGGAGTATGTATTAGTAATAGATGATGTATAGAATACTAAATACTCCCTCCGTACACTTTAAGATATTCATTTTACTATTTTTGGTCATTTCTCCTATTTAGTAAAATAATACACAATATGACTCACCACTTCCCTCTATTACAACTACCCACCTTACATATAATAATAATACTTTTTAATATACATACAAAAAATAAATGGATAGCTTCTAGAACCGAATAGAGGGAGTATTATTAAATTAATTAAAGACATCTAAATATCTGATAGTCTTCCATTAAAAAACGCGATCATATATTAATTTATAATATTTAGATATCCACCATCGCATAAAATCCTGCCACGTACGACGACCCACTTGCCTACTTTCTCAAATTATTTATAGAGTTGTTAAGGTTGGGAAGCTTTCATTTTGATTTTTTTATTACAATTATTAAGATTTAAAGATCTTGGTCAATTTTAATTTTAATTTTCATTATTTTAATTTTTTATTTTTATGAAAGAAGCCGTTGGTCTGAAAAGGGTTAAATGCAATAGGGCTGAGTAGTTGAATAGTTAATGAAGGGGGCTAAGTAGTTAGAATTCTTAATTATATAATAATAATAATAATAATATAATTTTCGTGTATATGAAAATATTCATATTCAATATATTTATGTATATAATTTATTTTAAAAATTTTGTGCTCAATTTGGATATTATTATTATTTATTTTTTTATGGAGGGGTGAGTAAATTAATTATTTCACTTAGTATAACAAATTGTTGGAAATTTCTAATAAAAGGAAGTAAAATACTTTTGTTGAATAAACTTTTCTTCAGACGCAATATATATGTAATAAAGATTTAAATTCAACAATGTGAAAGAAATAGTATAGTGGTGTTAGATGACGTGCGGAGTTGATTAAAATGATAATGGAAGCTCACCTCAAATTCTAATATTAATTTGAATTAAATTGCTTTCCAAAGTCCCATCAACATCCTTTTTCCCACGACTTAATAAATTATCTGAATTGTATATTCCAACACTCTCTCGTGAAAAGGAATGTTGAATTATGTATGGTAAAAATTTGTAGTAAGAGATATTTTAGACGCTTACTTCTCCCTCATCCAGAACTATCTTATTTATTACATTTAACTTTTATTTAATTTTAACTTTGAAAAAAGAACGTTTATTTAGTTTAAGCAATTGGAATACCAAATACTCCCTCTTTCCACAAACGTAACCATTTGTTTTTTAAGTGTAAATTAAAAAGTATATTATTAAATGTGCCCGGTGAATAGTTGGAGTGTATAATTTTAACTATTTACCCTTCCTTTAAGGTTAATAATCATACAAACTAATCAGAACGAAATTAAAAAATTAAATTGAAGAATTATTTACAACAATAACTGTAATTAAAAAAAAAAAAGAAGAAGAAGACGGTGAGTGGGGAAACTTCATAGCTTCAACTTGAATCCAACAGAGAGAAAATCATTCCTGCAACCCATCACAAGTAGTGAAAACTTGAACAATTCAATGAATAATCAGATCAGTAATTACAAACTCAATGAAGAAAAGTGATAGGAGATTGCCAAATGCCAAACATACCTTTCATTCTTAATCTTTCCCCCCGTTTGTCATGCCTACCCGTAACCACTCCGGCAGGACTATGAGGCAAAACAAGCAGCTTGAAGAAGCCGTCATCCCCGTTGGCGATGGCTTCCAGCGATGCTCCGCCTACGCCGCCATCCAGCGCTACCTCAACGCCAACTCCTCCCAGGCCAGCCTCCTCCAGAAGACACAATACAAGTTTTATCTTAACTTTGTACTATGTGCGTTGAACTTGGTTTCATTTTTGGTTAAATTGATTTAGAGCAAGTGTACTCTATCGTGTGTAGCACGTAAGTGATCAAGTACGAAATTTATAAGATATCGAACCCAAGAGCGAAATTGGGTAGCCACGTTTGAGAAATGCTTTACTCTAGTAGGACGAATCAAAGGAGGGGGTTGAATTATACTACAAACTAACAACTAAGAAAGCAATTAAAGATAAAACATGTACAAATGAGATGAATGATGGGTGAAGGTGAACAATCTAAGAAGTATGCAAGACTAACAACATTCATGAAAAAGGTATATATAGACTCACACACATATTCATTGGTGATCTTCATGTTATGATATTAAGGAAACTCAAAGAGTGTTTCCAATCCTCACTATTCCTATAGGTACTTGCGAATATTAATATACCGGTATAGAGATATTATCATGAAGAATTTTCTCTAGTAGGCAGAGACGTTTTCCTAGTGTTCACTTTCTAAGGTCAAGTGAAAATTGGCTTGGTTTCCCTCATTATATCAAACACTTTCACAAGTAATTATCAATAATGTCCTATCATGAGATTCAAAGCACATGAAGGTTATAGCCAAACTCCCCACATACTTAATATAGTCATTTTATGCCATCAATGATTCAATTAAACCACAAAATATAATATTGGAATGACCATCCTAACACTATGAATAGAAAATCTAATCACACAAATTATAAATAAAATGAGAATAAGCATTCATGATAGAAAATATTCATAATAATCATTTCATTAAACATGTGGTGTGCAAAATCTACATAATCCCTAACCAATCATATTGCTAGCCTCATATGAGGACTAGCCACTACAAATCATAATAGAATCAATACATTCCATTGCTTGCTCTAATTGAGCCAAATAATGAAGAAAATAACAAAATAAAGGTAAGTGGGCTCCTTGATCATGCTAAAATCTTCAACCAATGATGAATTCCTCTTCTTAGATTGGTGGATGGATGGATTTATGGATGGATTTGAGAAGATTAAGTTGATTGGATGGATGAAGTGAAGGGTGGAAGAGATTGAGATGAATGTGTATGATTTTGGTGTTTAGCGTGTGTGGAAACTGATACAAAATGATTCATCCCGTAATTTGTGGTCAAAACATGTATTTATAACCCCATGGAAGCTTCTAGAACAAGTAGATATCATAGAACTGCCTTTTGCACCTACACTGGTCGTGTAGGTGCATCGCTTGCAGCGCAGTCTCACCGTTTAGCGCATAACTTTCACATCCGAACCCTGGTTTGAGTGATTCTTGCGCTCACGCGATTCTCTCTTCAGTGGCTTTCCAATCATATATCACATGTTTAGTTTTGAGCTTTACACGAATATAGAAAAATTAAGCAAATTGAACGTGCATTTTTCAGCATTTTGCTTTGGCTCGTTCTCCCTCGTTTCAACTCCGAATTGAGCTCCATTTTTTCCCACATCTTCTTTATCGTGTCTAGAATTTATTTTTACCTGAAAATCACAAAAATTACACCAATTCTCTAAATATTCACAAATATAGCACAATTTAAGACATTTAATCATAAAAATCACACATTTATCATTTCAAAGCACACATCTCCATATTTTCATATAACACCACCAAATGATATACAAAATGAATAAAAACATACAAAAATATATAATAATGACACTAAAATCTATGTGAAAATGACACCGATCAACCTCCCAAACTTAAGGTGTTGCTCATCCTCGAGCAACGAAAATGAAAAAATGAGAGGAGGAATTTTCACCTAGAGAAAGACCTAAAGAACATAAGCAACAACACATCATAAGTAACAAGGACTACAAATCATATCAAGTCGCAGTACAACATTAAAATCATGACATAAAAAATTAACAAGTTCAAGTGTAAGAAAATTAAGAGTAATAATGTCCCTTCCGGTCCAAACCTCACGTCGGATATCAAAATGCACTCAACACTCTATGAAGCAAGGTAATTTTCACTCATCAATCGATTGAACCCGACGCACCATAGGCTTGCTCACGGACTACATTCACAAGCCACCAAGGCTTCAACTAATGATCAAAAAGGACTTTCACTTTTGGATATAATGATAGACTCTTTGGTAATAGTAGAGAGAATATAGATAAGAGTGATTTATCAAGTGTAAGTAATAGAAGAGATGATCAACTTCTTCACGTTTCTATCTTCCTTTCTTTTATTTTCTAATCACAAGCACTAATCATTATCATTCATTGGATTTCTTGAGCTTCTTTTAATTTGCATGCTTCATTTCTTTCAACTTTTAAATTCCTTGAGCGTGTTTTTGTTGATTTGCTCTTTTTTTCTTATGTTGAGGTTGCATGTACATTTTGCTTGAGCTCTTTTCATCATTTTTTTGTTTGTTTACCATTTCCTTCTTTCTTTTGCACAACTTCACCATCAAACCTTGTAAATCATCATCTCCTCAATCACCCACACAAAGGTTATATATATAAGGCTTAAGTGGGTAATCATGACTTGTAATGTGCTTATATCACAAAAATAGGCTTTAAGGCTCAAAGTGGTTAACTAGAGATGATGTATAAGGTAAGAAAATATATGACAATGACTATGAAATTACAAGGATGACCTAAGATCATTTCACTAACCTCCACTAATCGGGCTCATTCCCGTAGTCCATGAGCAAGTTCTAGTTTATCAAGGCTCAATCGATCCACTCACTAAAAAATTTAACCATGAATGCACGATTGTGGCTCAAATGCTCACAAGCTTTTGTTAGGACCTTAAGGAACCTATTACACCTCAATTCATCTCAAAATTGAACAAGTTAAATAGACCATGTCACAATTTTAAAAAGTAGAGATTCTCAACATAGTTTGCCATCACTTATCACAAACAACATGCTATTACTCACATTCAAAAATGACTCACAACAACCTAAAACATACCACCAAGCAACCATATACAAGAATAAAAATACAAACAAAATACATAAGAAAAGACTCACCAAACAAGAAACAACACAAAAATACATAACATGCAAAAATGAAAATTCCATCCATTAAAAGAAATTAATTGATCACATATTCTCATCATCCAATAACATGTGAGCTCAAGATTTTGCCACCTTATTAAAAAATGAGAAAAACTAATAAAGCAAGTAAACAACCCAAATACATAACAAATGAAGTAACATGCCAATTTAATCAATCCAAATCAAATCAAATTGTCTATGCTAAGCAAATGGAAAAGATGAGTAGTAAAGTGAACTCCCTGAAAAGGCATCTGAAGGTGGAAATGGCTAGCACGAACAAACGGACTGCATATAAGACAAACTAGAATCTTGGGATGCGTACGGAGTGAATAGGTGCATTTGAAACTGTTCTAAAATTGGGCTTTTAAATTCTGCCTTTGAACACTACACGGCTCATGTTCCGCTACACGACCTCAGTCATGGCCGTGTAGCGTTTTCTGATGCTCGAGCACGGCTGCATGTTACAGAACCGTGTTCCGTACACGGCCTGTGTTTCTGTCCCCTTCACGGCTTGAGTTCAGAGCTCGCCTTCGACTCTAGGCGAGTAGCCTCTTCTGATGTTAGTGCACGGCCAATCCTCACAGGGTCGTGTACTGAACATGCATCGTGTAGCAATCTCCCCTGTTTTTCCAAATTTCACACTTCACTCTTCATTTTGCCCAGTTTTTGCACTCCTAATACACTGTATTCATGCTCAAAATCTCATCATAACCATCAGCACAACAATTACTATCAATAATGAACTAGCATATACTTCAACACAACCAAACTATGCAAAATCAAACCAATACTCATGAGAAAAATTTTAAAATTGACCCAATTTTACAAGAAGATCTCTCAATCAACACAATAAGCACACTCAAGTGGTGAGTCACACCACGCACTCTCCTCCAAAACTTAAATCGAAACAAGTTGAAAATTAAGTTTGCAAAAAGTGGTGGGACTTACTCTTGTAGTTTCCAACAATGAGCTTCTTGTAGAGAAGTATATGCATCACAACGATTCAAGGTACGACACACCACACACTAACCATAGTTGACATTCCGAGAGAATCATGCAACGAACGCTTCTTCTTTTTGCAAGAGCAACAATCTTCTTCTTTGTCTAGCTTCCATTCAATATCCGGAGCTTCATTTCTATCAAGTTCAACATAAGAAAGATTAGATTTTTCAAATTCCACAAGAATTTCATTTAACCTCTCGATGCCAAGTTTTTCAAAAATTTCCAAAGGCATCAAATTTGCACTTGAACCAAGATCACATATATCATTGAAGTATCCCCCATTCTCGATTTCACATGTAAGTACAAATCTTGCGGGGTCCTTGGCCTTCAATGAAGCTTCAGCATTTACTACCTCATGATCTTGTTCTACCTCTTTCTCCTCTTCACAATAATTTTCATCATCAAACAAGGATAAGAAATCATTAATAATCTTGTTCTCATCACTGTCCAACAAGTCTTCAACATTTTCATCAAACATAACTTTTTCACAATCCGGAACAATGCTTGTAATTTCCTCATCCCCTTTCTTTCCAATTTTCACAACATTTTCCACAATAGGATTCAAAGCTTCTATGTTGTAAGATTGTTCAATCTTTTCAAACTCATCCGGAGGCACATTTGGGGATTAAGATATGACTCATCCTTTCCTCCTTGATGTCATGATAGTATATCACTCTTGTCCTCCGAGCTCAATGAGACCTCCTCTTTTTTTTCATCTTCACTAGATCTTTCGGTTGTAAAGAATTTTTTCCAAGAGTAAGTGGGACTCGAGGCTCCGCTTCCACACCAAGTGCAACAAAATCAACCGAGAAGACCATCTCATTTACCTTAACCACAACGTCTTCAACCTTTCCAAAAGGAAAAATAAAAGATCCATTTTTACCCTTAAGACATGTTGAGGTAGGCTTGAGTTCCCCCATATCAAGGCTTCTATATGTAGAATAAGGCATCATATTTTCACTCCTCTCCAAGTCACACCTTGCATTAAGAGTTCCTTTCCTTCAATTTCACAAGGCACTACATCCTTTCCAAGTTCCCCCACTTTCTTGGAACACTCTTCATGCATAGATTTGACTTATTCATCTTTCACCTTACTCTCCTCCATCTTTTTCTTTTTCAATGTGATGCATCTCTCAAACTCTTCTCTCTTTTCTTCTTTAACAAATCTTTGAGGAAAAGGAATAGGATCAAGAGTAATCGGAATGCTCCAATAATCACATTCAAACTTTTCTACATGCATTGCTTCTTTCGATATTCTTTCTTTTTTCATTCTCCATTTTGACTTGTGCTCAACATCCTTTCCTTTAGCACACTCTTCTTCAACCAAACTTACCTCTTTCTTTTCTTCCGTAACCTTTAAAAGCTCTTCATCATCTTCGAGAGTTTTGCTTTTTTCATTTTGAAACGTTGCTTCATAATTAGCAAGTTCCCTCGCTTGATGTTCCAAAGCTTCAAATCTCTTCTCTTTAGCCTCTCTTTCTTGCTTAATCATTTCCATCATTTGATTATTGATCTTGCAAGGAAGGTCTTCTTCCATCATCATATGATGGACACCCTTCTTGGAAATTCCTTTAAATATATCCATTTTGCATACACGTTCCATTTCCCATTTGGTGATTGGGCATGTTCCACACTTGTCCCCCATTAAAGTTAGAGGTATGCATTGAGTGGGCATTTTGAGGCTCATAGCTTGAAAGACTTGGTTGAAAGCTTGTAGAGAAGAAATTATTGCAAGAATTTGATGGAGTGTTAGTGTATCCTTGGTATGTTTGGCATGTACTCTCATTATAAGCTTGTTGCTATCCCCCCATTTCCTCCATTATTGTAGAATTGGTCAATGTTCATCATCTCTTCAAGGGACCTTCTACAACTTCTCTACACTTGCTATTTTTGGTTTTGCTCATTCTCCATTTCTTTCAAGGTTGATGTACCTATCAAGAAGAACAAGTTAGAACAAAATTTTCAAAACAAATATAGATGTAAAAATAAGAAAAATATCCTAAGTAGAGCTAACAAATTCAAACACGTTACACCGAAAGCTTTTGTCTCGGCAACGGCACCACGAACTTGGTTTCAATTTTGGTTAAATTAATTTAATACATGTGTACTCTATCGTGTGTAGAACGTAAGCAATCAAGTACAAAATTTATAAGATATCGAACTCAAGGGCGAAAGTGGGTAGCCGTGTTTGAGAAATGCTTTACTCTAGTAGGACGAATCAAAAGGAGGGGATCGAATTATACTACAGACTAACAACTAAGAAAGCAATTAAAGATAGAACATGTACAAATGAGATGGATGATTGGTGAAGGTGAACAATCTAAGAAGTATGCAAGGCTAACAATATTCATGGAAAAGTACACACACATGCATTGGTGATCTTCATGTTATGATATTAAGGACTCTCAAAGAGTGTTTCCAATCCTCACTATTCCTATAGGTACTTACGGATATTAATATACTGGTATAGAGATATTATCACGAAGAATTTTCTCTAGTAGGCAGGGATATTTTCCTAGTGTTCCCTTCTAAGGTCAAGTGAAAATTGGCTTGGTTCCCCTCATCATATCAAACACTTTCACAAGTAATTATCAATAATGTCCTATAATGAGATTCTAATCACATGAATGTTATGGCCAAACTCCCCACATACTTAACGTAGTCATCTCATGCAATCAATGATTCAATTAAACCACTAAACATAATATTGGAATGACCATCCTAACACTATGAATAGAGAATCTAATCACACAAATCATACATAAAATGAGAATAAGTATTCATGATAGAAAATATTCATAACAATCATTTAATCAAACATGTGGTGTGCAAAATCTACATAATCCCTAACCAATCATATTGCTAGCCTCACATGAGGACTAGCCACTACAAATCATAATAGAATCAATACATTCCATAACTTGCTCCAATTGAGCCAAATAATGAAGAAATTAATAAAATAAAGGTAAGCAGGCTTCCCTTTGATGGTGAACTTCCTCCTCCTTGATCATGCTAAAATCTTCAACCAATGATGAATTCCTCTTCTTAGATTGGTGGATGGATGAATTTATGGATGGATTTGAGAAGATCAAGTGGATTGGATGGATGAAGTGAAGGGTAGAAGAGATGGAGATGAATGTGTGTGATTTTGGTGTTTAGTGTGTGTGGAAACTGATCCAAAATGATTCCTCTCGCAATTTGTGGTCAAAACAGTATTTATACCCCCATGGAAGCTTGTAGAACAAGTGGATATCATAAAGCTGCCTTTTGCACCTACACGGGTCGTGTAGGTGCACACGGGGCGTGTAGGTTATCGCGTGCAGCGCAGTCTTATCGTTTCGCGCATAACTTTCACATCCGAATCCCGATTCGAGTGATTCTTGTGCTCACGCGATCCTCTCTTCAGTGAATTTTCAACCATATATTATATGCCTAGTTTTGAGCTCCACACGAATATAGAAAAATTATGCAAGTTGAATGTGCGTTTTTATCATTTTGCTTTGGCTCGTTCTCCCTCGTTTCAACTCCAAATTGAGCTCCATTTTTCCCACGTCTTTTTTATCGTGTCTAGAATCTATTTTTACCTAAAAATCACACAAATTACATAAATTTACCAATTCTCTAAATATTCACAAATATAGCACAATTTAAGGCATTTTAATCATGAAAATCACACTTTTATCATTTCATAACACACATCTCCATATCTTCATATAACACCACTAAATGATATACAAAATAAACAAAATCACACAAAAATAAATAATAATTACACTAAAATTTAGGTGAAAATGACACTGATCATGTGCTTATTAAGATATGAAATCTTAACAATAATGTGAGAAATTAATAAATCTTAAAAAGTAAACACAATATAAGAATTTAAATTCTTTAGTGTTTAATAATTGTATTCTTAACTTTGTATTGTCCTCCTCACAGGCCATCCAGAAGTTCTTCACCCTCACTTTCCACCGGCGACACCGCCAACAAGGGCGACGACGACGACAGATATGGCTTCTATCGGAGGTTGTGGAGCAGCGTGGTGTTCGAGCACTCGGCCACCTTCGAAACCCCATCGCAAAACTTTCTCTTTTCATTTACTTCCATGGCGGCAGCTTCTTCACCGAATCCCCCTTCTCCGCCATGTATCACAGAAACTTTAATTCCATCGTCGCCGAGACCACCAATCTGTTTAGATCTGAATCGGAGAAGATCAAGAACACGGGGAGCCCATTAGATCTGCAAGCATCAGACTCAAATAAGCTCAAGAAAGAGGGAAGCCAATAGATCTACAAACTTTATAGTCGGAGGATGAAGAAATTTCAGAGATATCAGCCAAAATCGCTTTCCGATGGTGATTCGTCCGGCGACACCACCATGAAAACAGATTCCACCTTGGCTTTGAGATCCGTATCTTGAAAAAATATGGAAAGGGAAGAGTGCAGAAGGGAAGAGGAGAAGAGTATAGATGAGAAGATGATGATGGCAAAGTTGCAGTGAAGAGAAGAAGACGATGGAGAGTAGTGAGAGAGTTGATTGATGAGTGAAGAGAGAAATGAAAATTAATGTTCCAATCATTGAATTTTTTTCTATTTGTGTAATTATTAGTAATGTGGAGTATAGAATAAATTAGCAGAAAAGTTAGATTATTATTTGTAAGTTAGATAATTACTAATGGCATTGATGTAAATACTATAATTAGAAGGGGTTAAGTGATAATATTGGTGGGACCATGCCTTCCTTAAATGGAAACAGATACCTTTGAATCAGACGCCAAAAATGGTAAAACGGTTACCTTTGCAATACACAGAGGGAGTAAATTTTTTAATGAGTTGATGTAATATAATCCGCCGATAAGGTATACATTTCGTTATTTTTGACATTCACATCGAAACTTCAAATTTTCATTTTTAAACATATGAGACCCACACATATCACTAATATAGTTAATATATGTGATGCACAAACCTTATAATATAACTACCTATTATACTTAGCCTGTGGACAGAAGGAGTACAACACATCTACAATAACAACATGATCCATATTCACAAATGGATCAGGTATATAAGGCCCAGATAACCTAAATTATGTCATGCTCTGCCTCTGTCCGCCTTTCTCGCGCCTTATCTTCTTCTCCTCTTTCATGAGTCCCGTCATCAACTCTCTACTTTCAAGCTCTGACACACATTCGTCGCACCATCATGGTCGCCGCTCTTGCTTATTTCTTATCTCCCTCCATGCATATGTCACATCCTCACTGCGGCATGATGAGAGTGGAAATTCATATATTTTTATTCAATTTGATATCTCTTTGAGTGTATTAATTGCTATTATTTATACAAACCTTAATACTTTGAATGATTATTGATTAAAAGGTGCTTGAGAGATATTTTGCTTTGTTTTTATAAGAAAAATGATAAAAAATGAGAAGTTTGAATGAAGGGTGGAGTAATTGTGCAATATGCAAGAATACAGAATACCACTTTCATAATTTTTTGTGTTCTTGTAGAAGTTCAAACTATTTGTGTAATACGCAACGAAAGAGAAGGTCTCGTGGGCGTAAAATTGCTTAAATCAGAGTTTGGATGAATAAGTTATGACCAATAACGAGAGGTCGCACAACTGCAAGCGAGAATTCCGAAAAATACACGAAATTTACACCATACATCCTATTTTCTTGGAGGCTAAGTTATTTTCCAATTACACATCCCTCCATATCTTCCATAATTATATTTTTCGTTATTTTTTAAGATCTCATACCTCCCACTTCTTATCTTATTCCATTCTCACACATATATATACTTCATTCTCATCACCACACAAAAGTGTGGAGAAATCGACTAATCTACCTCCACCACATCACCTAGGGTTTTAAACATTAATATGCTGTATTTGCCTTTCATCGATCTTCTACCCATCATCCGCTATCCATCATTTGGAGAGGATTCAGAATATTCATCTACTTGATCGGAGAAGATAATCTTGGAGAGGACGAAGTTGAAGACGGAATAAGTTTTCCTTTCTTTACTTTATTCTCTTTAGTTTTTAGACTCATGGATAAGTCTTCTTTCATAGACATGGTTTTTGCTTGTAACACCATTAGCTAAGTATCTTTTTAATAGTGTTAGAGTTTTGAAGGTTTAATTCGTGTTTGATTTATGACCTAGGCATTGGAGTTATTATTTTTGCAGACTTATTATTATTATATTGAAATTTATATTTTTAGACTTATATGATTTTATTTCTTATTTCTTTTTTATTTGCATGAGGATAGCTCGAGTTGCTTTATAATTAGAATTATGAATGTGTGCATGATTATATTTGTTATTTCGTGGCTGTTGAAGAGGATTAATCCATATAGTCTTTAATTGTTTGACCATCAATATAGAATGCTTTATTATCTTTGCATGATCATTGTTAAAGAGAAATATGGTAAGGCCCTAATACAATTTCTCTTAGTACCAAAATAATGTAGATAGTGCACTAGCCATTTAAGGAATTTTGCACGAATCAATCTAGAAAGGGAATAAAGGATTGTGGATATTTAATTTCTTTAGTAGCTTCAAAAGGGAATAAGAATTTTTCTTGTTAATAGGTCTTTAAGATTGTTAAATGTCATTTGATCAAAGTCATGATTTAGCATACTTAAGTGATCATTCCTATAAGTATCTGCAAGAATATAATTTTGGGTCTAGGAAGTAAATTTGCATGATTAAACTGTATTGCCTTAGCAATACTAGTCCCTTATCTTGGAATACTTGATTGTTTTTTCACCATCATATCTTGTTTTAGTTTATTATTTACTAATTAATTTTCATAACTTGAGTTTGTCTTAAACAGAAATAGTCATAATTAGATTTATTTGTCACTATGATAATATCCCGTAGGTTCGATAATTTAACTTGGTCACACGTACACTACAATTGATCCTTTATACTTGAGGGTGAGATTCATATTTTCCTAAAGAAAATAGTGAACAAGGCTTCCCTTACTTAATTTCAAATCTCCGACATTGTTCAACACTATCTTCAGATCTAACATCTCTTGATCTTCAGATTTCATCCTTGGAAGTTTTTCAATTGCATCTTCAGATCTGAAGTTTTTTTTTTCAACATGCATCCATTACCAAAAGTTTAACTATGTGCTATTTCATCTGATTCTTTAAATTGACATTAGATTTGCTTCTTCAAATTAATATTAAATTTTGTTAATTTAATACATTTGCTGTTAATTTTATAATAGAGACGCTTCGTTTACCCTCTTACTTTTGATTGAAAAATAGATGAGGCTGATTCTTGATACTAATCTAATTCAAATTTCTTGTTCAACAAATTAACTGAGTGTATTAGTTTTAATTTATTATTACAGTACTCCCTCCATCCCGTTTCAATGTTTATATTTACTTTTTGTACGTTGATTAAGGAGTATATTATTTTAATAGATGAGTGAGGCTTGCGTGCGCCCGGGCGCACGAGAACACATTCCGTGCGACTTTAGAAATTTAGTATTATGGGTAAGAGTACATTATTTTGGTCTAAAGGGTATACACTTTAATTAATAAAAGGTACACCATTTTGTTCTAAAGGGTATACACTTTTCATTAATATTTTGTTTTTTAGAAAATAAAGGGTACATGTTTAGTGTGAAAATCTGCATGTTTTAGGGTCCGATTTAGCACCGTTTTGTGAAATTTATATTCATATTTTAACATTGAATGGTTGATTTTAATATATTTAATATATTGGTGCATTTGAGGTGTTATTTCATATTTTTAAGTGAAAAACGGATAAAAAGTGCAAAGTTGGAATGAAGAGTGAAATCGTGAAAGAATTCTGAAAAATGCATATCCTCTTTGCACAATTTTTCTGTATTGATGTAGAGATTCAAATTGAGAATGTGATATATGGTTAGAAAGCCACTGAAGATAAGGTCATTTTGGCTTAAGAAACACCTCAATTGGAGGTCAGATGAGGGAGATATGATCAAAACGGTGAAGACGCTCAAGCTGTGCCGACCAGCTCAATCAGTTCCAATTTGCACGAGTCTATTCATACACAAATGGAAGAACTTCCAGAAGTTCTTTATATTTTTGGAAATTTAAGGAAGAGAGGATCACGTGAACATAAAAATCTCCTCAATCAGATATCGGATGAAGAAGTTATGAGTAAAACCGTGAGGTCGCGCAGACTGCCGACGGGTGGCACTACCCGTGCCACATTTGGCACGACTTGTACCGACCACCAGCAAGAACCCGTGTGGCACGACATGCCCGGCACGACTCGTGCCACCCTTGGCACGACTCGTGCCACTGCCCAGCGAGGCCCAATCATTATTTTTCATCATTTTCTTGACCCATTCGTGTTTTTTACGTGAAAAAACCTACTTTTAAGTCAGAATTTGGGATTTTTGAGTCCTCAACTGTAAAAGGGACCCTTGGGGTGTTTCAAACCATAATTCTCCATAACTCTCCACAACTCTACATACTTTTCCATACTCTTTCACCACACTATCCCATCCACCCATCCCGAGGAGTTCATCAGTGTTGCTTACTTGAGAAGGAGAACAAGAAGGTTCAGAATCACAGAGAAAAGAACGGAGAATCACGCCACATCTAGGGTTTTTCTTATTCTTTCTTTTAAAATTTTGAATTATAGACCTATGAGATTGTTTTCATATCTAACCATGTCTGTTGCTTGTAACACCATGGGCTAGTACTTCTTGGATAGTGTTATGTTCTGAAAGTTGAATTAGTTTGAATTGATGATCTAGATTTAAGGGTGGATACCTGCAGTATACTTATTCCTTTATTAATGCTTTGATTTGAGACTTATATTTTGTTTTATATGATCTGTCCTTATTCATGTGCATGTCAATGCCTATTACTTATTGCTTGCATTATATAAGTATTAGATTTGTCAACTTGTTATGGGTAAAGGAGATCTAACCGTATAACCTTTATTCATTAGAATAATTAATATTGGACACTTAATATATCTATTAATTACCATTCTAGAGTATTTAGTTTCTTAGATTGTTAGGTGGGAATTGGGGATTAATTCTTAAGTACCTATAAAGGGAAGTCTAGTGCTCTAGCCTTTGATGGAATTTTGCATGAAGTACCTAGAAAGGGAGTAGGAATTATTCTTCTGCATCTGAGGGTTTAAACCAGGTTTATGTGTTAAGTTTACTTTAAAAGAGGAGTTTAACATAATTAAGTGATTGCTTTCATAAGAACTGCAAGGATTCTAACCGATTGTCTAATGATTTGATTTGACCAATTTAACTGGATTACCTAGAGCTATCTATCTTCTCTCTTGAACACTTCCATATTTAATTTTATCTGTTATTTTATTATTTTTAGTATTTATTTTCTGCATCTTTAAATTAGGTAGTTCTCAAAATACCCAGATTTGTCTTATATTAGAATAGTCATAAATAGATTAAATAGTGAATCTAGAATTATACTTTGGGTTCGATAATAGACTTGGTCACATGCTGAGCTGCAACTGATTCCCTACACTTGGGGACACGAAAAAAGGTGAACAGTACACATTTTTATACCAAAGAGTATACAATTTAACACAAAATTCTAAAGGCGCACGGAGTATTGTCCGTGCACCAAAATACACACAATAATTTTCTTTAGAAAATAAAGGGTTCACATCTGTATACTAAAGGGAATACAATTTAACATAAAATTCTAAAAGCGCACGGAATGTGGTCCATGCGCCCGGGCGCACAGGAATTTTTGTCTTAATAGATAGTGGGTGGAAAAATATGATATTTAATGTAAAATGGGTAGGTGTATTAGTGTTGGATGTGGGGACCATGGTGATATATTATTTGTTTTAGGTGGGTCCCATATTCCAAAAAAAGAAACATAAACATTGAAATGGGACGCCCAAAATAAAAATATGTAAATATTGAAATGGGACAGATGGAGTATTTATTTATATATATAAATGTACAACGTCTTATAGTGAAGTATAAAGTTATTAATAAATATATACAAAAAATACAGATTACTTACTATTAAGTACGTTGCACATTAAGTAATTATTGTGCAATAGATTGATATTAAAATCTTACAATTAACTAAAATTTATAAAGTGTACTCTCCATAATACCCTCTATCCAATCTATTTGTTCAAAATAATAAATCAATTATTACTTAGTAACCTACCCATCATTTATGCACTAATAACAATCACAAAAAATTACTCCACCATTATCATCTAAAATTCAAAGAAACTCACATTGAATATGATTTAATTTCTCCACCATCATTTATTTACTTTTCAATTACATGTCATCATCTTTTTTACAATATTTTTTGTAATAATATATTTCATTTTTTAATTGATGATTAATTAAATTATGATGAATCTTCAAGCAGTTCACATCTGTGCAACGTAATACTCATATGTGCATCACTAATGTAGTGTGCAACAATAATCGTTCTCTCACGTGCAACACTAATGTAGTGTGTATTTATATTCTGTGCAACGTATGAATTTTCATGTGTGTAGCAAGTGTTTTTAGCTGAATTATTTATTTCTCACGTGCATCACTAATGTAGTGTGTATGTGTGTTCTGTGCAGCGATACCATACCATATTAGTTATATATTTATATATAAAGTCATACCTTACCCCAATTACTTATATTTATAAACAAAATGTTTTGTAAGTCATATAATATTCAATTAATTATAATATTTATATATAAAGTCATACCTTACCCCAATTACTTATATTTATAAACAAAATATTTTGTAAGTCATATAATATTCAATTAATTGTAATATAGGATAAAAAAATGGATGTGTGTAGTTTAATTTTTGCACGTATATTAAGAGATATAATATTTTAATGTGTAGTGAGGAGAGAGAAATAATATTTAATGTGAAGTGGGTAGTTGTATTAGTATTGTGTGTGGACTTTATATAAAATAATTAATTATTTTGTGTGGGCCCAACGTGATAAAAAAGGAAATGTAAACCTTAGTTTAGGACAAACCAAAATGGAAAATGTAAACTTAGGACGGAGGGTGTATGAAATGTAGCTAAGAATAATAATTTCAAAAAATACATATGTACACATTTTATATATTAACATTGTTACATTTTAATATATTAACATTGTTACATTTTAATATATTTTTTTATGAAAAAAATATTACATTTATTAGGAAAAACATACTCCTGTATTGAACTACAACAAATACATTTCATTATTATTAAGATGCGTATAAAAAAAATTTAAACATTTTTTTATGTAAAGTGAATAATACGATTAAAATTAAAAGTTATACATTTATTTGATATAATACATACAATGCTGAATTAATAAGAATATAATACATTTACATATTAAAATTATATAAATTATGCTTTATAAATATAATGTATACAATTGTTTATAAAACATATAATATAATTCAATAAACTATATGCAGTATTCTAGCAACCATACAATGATTACATAATAAAACTTAATAAAATTTATATACTTTAATAAAAAAATTCATACACTTTATATTTATAGAAAAGATCACACATGCCCAAATAACTTACTACAATCATCATTGAGAAGTCTTCATTGAGAAGTTTGTACTAGTATTAGACAAATAAACTTATTGGGGGAGGAAGGCACTATAGCTAACGATGCAAATTTACATGCATCACAATAATGGAGGTCGCGAGAATATTTACTCAATCTCCTCTCACTTGGTTATTTAGCATGATGATTTTTACATGCATATAATATCTATAAATAAAATACACATCCTAACATGCTCTTATGATGTCAAATAAGAAAATTACATAAAATCATGCATCCATATATAATAAAAATAAATATAAAAAATAATTAAATTTTACAACTATTATGGCCTTACCAAATCCGCAAAATCTTGAAAAATTCACAAAATCCGTGAAATCTGAAAAATTCGTGAAATTCTCAAAATCCACCGTGGGAAATTCACCAAATTTACAAAAACTACAAAATCATCCATTTATGGCAAAATCTTGAAAAATTCACAAAATTCGCGAAATTTGAAAAATTCTTGAAATTCTCAAAATCTACCGTGGGAAATTCACCAAATCTGTGAACTGAATAATTCTCTGAATCAGCGAAAACTATAAAATCATCTATTTATGGCATAACTGATTTTAATACTGAGTTGATTAAAATGAAAAATGAATGTGAAAGCCCCACTGCTGAGCGGCAAGTGCTTGAAGTGTCGGGATTTAAGGGTTATGGGAAGATAGTGTTAAGTGTCATTTATCTAGAACTACTACTATCCCGAAAATAACCAAATGATGAAAAACATGCGCCAGATCTAGATTCTTATTTGCCATCTTGTTTGCAAGTGCTATGACATTGGCAATTCTTGATGACAGAATCATAGACATTTATCATCCTAACAAGTGTTATGAGATCGGCAATTCTTGAAGATAAAGATAAAAAATTTTTATCATCCCAATATTCTAAACTTTTATCGTCCCAATATTCTTCTTGGCCTAACAAGTAGAGTTTTACTATGAGGTGGCCATCAGTCCCCGAGACGAACGAGCATTATGAGATAGAAGTCTCCGGGAAAACTCATATTATAATGATGGTTCATCTGCAGCTGATTGGGTGAACAATGTGATGTGTAACCATGAGAAGGCAATTTGCGTCTCAGTGTAGGATTTGATCTTGAGCTTGGTCGACTAAAAATGTGAGAAAGTTGATACTTGCTATTATCTTCTGTATTACCCCTGACATTTTTCTTGGACTAACAAGTGATCAGAGGATCGTCATATTTTAAATAAAATAAAGGTCGTCATATTTTAAATAAAATACGCAACTTAGCATGCTCTTATAACCTATAAGAGCAAAT
Organism: Pogostemon cablin; assembly: GCA_023678885.1. Classification (NCBI taxonomy): domain Eukaryota; kingdom Viridiplantae; phylum Streptophyta; class Magnoliopsida; order Lamiales; family Lamiaceae; genus Pogostemon; species Pogostemon cablin. The sequence goes on along the minus strand of CM043004.1, from coordinate 8,260,124 downwards.
AAGACAACACATGCATATAATATTGACAAATAAAATACGCTACTTAGAACCTATAACAACAAATAAGACAGTAAATCATACTCCCTCCGTCCACTGTCAATCTATTCATTTTACCATTTTGGGCCGTCCACTCTTAATCTGTTCATTTCCCTTTTTAGACACATGAGACCCAACCACACATTAATACAATTAAAGTTGGGACCCACACACTCCACTAATATAACTATCCACTGTACATAAAATGATTACACTCCTTAATTCACGTGCAAAAAATAAATGGATATATTGAGGATGGATGAAGGGAGTATAAGATCACCATCCATTTATAATAAATAATAAATATGAAAAATAATTAAAATTTTCAACTATTATTGCTTTGCCATATATCCAAAAAATCTGAGAAAATCCACAAAATCCTCCAAATCTGAGAAACCTGTAAAATTCGTCAAACTGCAAAATTTGTGAAAACTTGATCCTTCGAATTGTAAAATTTGATAAATCTTCCAAATTTGTGAAAACTGCAAAATCTGAAAACTGCAATTCGATAAATCCTCCAAATTTGTAAAAACTGTAAAATTGTCAAACTTTACAAAATTCGCAAAATCCTTCAAATTTATGAAAAATGTAAAATCCGAAAACTAAAAAATCTATCAAACGAAAAAAAATTGTGATATCCTCTAGTTTCAGTATCGGTATGGATGTCGGAGTTAACACGTACGTGTAGCAAGGGTGAGTGTGTAGGTGACATTATGGTGTTGTTGCATGGTTGTAGTGTGGGTGTGTATATAATTGAGAATGTCAGTTAGGATGTCATTGTTAAAGTGAAAGTGATGTGTGGGAGAGAGTAAATGTCAAGTTATGGGTTAAAGTGTTGGTGGTTTTTGCATTATTGTATGGGTAAGTATATTGGAAAGAATGACGTTGAGGATATTTTAGTTTTTTTATGTATTATTTGGTTAAAAATTATAAAAAAAATTATTGTTTCGTTGTTATTGATATTTATTTCACTATTAAGTATTAGGTATTTTTGCTTATTGGCACGATAAAAAATGTGGATTTAGAATTAAGTGGATTAAGTAAATTTAACAAATAGTGTTAATCTATATTTGTTTTTTGGAATTTAAGTACAATATATTTTAAATTGGGAGAATTTATAAAATACCCATTTATTTACCTTAGATATCATTTACCTTACTTTAATCAAATGCTACTTTTAAATCAATTTTAATCAAATGCCACTTTTGGACTTAAAAAACCCCCACTATTCAACTTATAATACCTTATGTGACCTGTGGGGGAGTGTGTAGGGGTGTGTGTCAGTTCCGATATCGGTAATGATCCCTATCAATTTTTTTGTCGGTTATCGTATCACCTCCGTGTCATTTATCATATCAGTTATCGTATCGCTATCCGTGTTGGTTACCATATTAGTGCTGTGATCGGTGGGGTAGAGGATGGCTGGGTGGAGGCGGCGATCGGTGGTGGGGTGGTGTTATATTGGAGGATGGGTGGTGTGGATTAAAGGTATGGAGGTTAGTTGGGGTAAGTTCAGATTTAGTCCTGTAAGAATTGCTCAATGTAAAAAAGGTCCTTAAACTGGTAGATTTAGTCCCATAGGAATTTTTCATCAAAATCTATTAATAGTTAACGAAATATTCTGAACCATTAGCAAGACCAAAATGGCAACTTGCAGATTTGATTCCATAATTTGCAAAAATAATCTCAAAAATAAAAATTCAAATTTTATTAAACTTCCGCCAGATTTAAGTTATTATCCGCACTTTCAAAATGGTATCAGAACCCTAGATTTATTTATTTATGAATGGAAAAATTATTTTACTTGTAACACTTAACGAGAGGAGAGTTTCAAATATGGATCCGAATGAAAGTTCGATATCCGAGAGTGGCAGGATTATTAGCCCTGTTCAATACTGAAGTAACAACGCCTTCTGGCCTGTTGGATACGGGAGTATAAATAGTCCTATACAATAATATTATTATATTTTGTATAGACAAATGGCGAAAAAGAAGGTAGAGGCCAATAACCGATTCTGGAATGGACTCAAACGAGAATAGAAACGGGCAGAGGCTCATGCCAATTACATAAAAGAGGAACGTCTGGGGGAAGCCGCCATGCTGAAATAAGATACTCCAAGGAAGTGTCAAGAAACATAGTGGAACTCCACAGTTTCACTGAGATCCATGGACGTGTCCCTAGACACGAACATTAATGGAGAAGACGACCAAATCAAGGTCCAAGAGAGATATGTAAACGCTATCACTTTTCATGATGGTCAAAATGACAGAGTGGAAAGAGATCGAGACAGATAACTCTAAGATGAACCAAGATCTTAGAAAAATATAAAAGACGGTGAAATTTTTTGGAGATATTGCCAAAACATTTCTACAACGATATTTGAGATCAGACTCAAAATGGATAAGATGGAGTCGTTGCAAACCAAACTACTTGATCTCATCAAAAATTGAGAGATTAGGTAATATCTCTGGAAACCAAGGTAACTAGGAGAAAGCCAGGAGGAAGGTTGCCACCAACCTTCGAAATAGAACCCCTTTTACACCAAAAGGAAAAGACGACGAAGGTCACAAGGCCAAAGATGGAGAGTGAGAAGATGATCACTATCCTTCGAGGAGAATCCACATCTACAGATGCAAAGAGCGAATCTTGGAGATCTACAAAATCTATACGAGTCCTTCCAAGGACTAACTATTGTAGATCTAAAAATGAATGTTGAAGAAACTTCAAACTCTCAACAGCAGTCGCAGGCTCCTCAGATACAACATGATCTGAGCCAAAATGAAGGAACTTTTGGATCACATGGAGTCCATGAAGTAAGACAAGAAGAGACATTCCAAAACCAAGGAAATTTCAAGATGAAGGCGATGGGATTATCCACAGGAGCAAGTCGAGTTCGAGGATCTAATTTACAAAACACCCCATATGGTCGGTCTCACCTTGAACTGATAAATTCATACGGGTTGATCCTAAACCTTGATACTTTAGACTTCAAGAACAGAGAGACCTTGATCGACGAATGGACAAATGCAATAAAAATTGCAGGAGGTGCACTAGAGCTTGATAAAGAAGAGTTCATAAGATTCCTAACTATGAGCCTGGAAGGATCAGTAAAGTGCGTCTGGGAGGTACTCTCAGACGAAGTCAAGAAGGAGGCCATGGAAGGTGAAGACCTCGGTAATATTGTTGATCACATGGCCAAGATCTTCAAAATCCATTTCATATGAGTGGGTTACTTCGAAGGAATGGAGAAAGAGAAGAAGAAGTATAGGAATGTCCTATACAGCCTGTAGCTAATTGACATTTGTCATGTGGACGAATACATCAAACTCTTCACAGAGTATAGATGGAAATCGAAGATCAAGGAGGAGGAAGTATTCCACCTGTTCTTTGCCAAGAATCCAAGCCTATGGAGAGAAATGCTAATAAAAGAATATGAACCACGTGAGCTGGATTCAATAGCAAGGAGAATGTCCTTCCTCAAACCCAAGATTACGGAGTGGTGTCATCAAGCATTCCTACACAAAAACTACAAAAGATTAAGAGTAATCAACAAGATAGACAATGAAAGATTATTGTCAGGTGTATGAGTATAATTGATAAAGTAGTATGAAATGAAGCATTTAAGACAAGCAAAGTATATCCTTGCGATCATGGCGATCACAAGATATGATATTGTGCTTATCTCAAGCTTCATGAATTGATACAATCCTTACTCGTTTAGCACATCACTTTATCTAAGGAAATTATGTCTCAAGACACAAAAGAAGATAAAGGAGATGAAAGCAATTCTTTATGCTTCAGCGAATAAGGAAGCTTAATCTAAGGAATGCTATACACGAGATCGAATATCTTTTTTGCCGAAGGCATGGTCAGTGAGTATGTTGGCGTTCGATCATTTGGTTAACATGAACTGTTAGGGTTCTATACATTTTTAAATTAGCGAAAGCAAGAAAACATAAAAACGTATTACCTTTCACCAGGGTATGTTGAAGAAGATGAATTATCGCCGGCAGTCTGCGCAGCCTCACCGTTTTAGGCACAACTCTCTCATCCAAACTCGGATTTGAGTGATCTACATGCCAAAACTATCCTCTCTTCAGTGGCTTTCTAATAGTGTATAACACGTCCAGTTTGGAGTTCCACAAGATTTTAGAAAAATCATGGAATTTGACGGACAGCAGCAGTAAACAAGTTTCGATCTTCTGCTGTATTCCCAAGTTCAGTCTCAACGTCGTGTGGACGATGATCTTCGAGATCTTCTAAATCTTCTGTTCCCTTACCCTCCTTATAGTGTTAGGCATGAATTACTTTTCAATTAGGATTTTCGGACAGCTGAGATGACTTATATATGGGCTACAGCAGGGATCAGGAGGAGAAATTAGAGTTGGGCCTACATTGGGCTTAAGTATCCAAGTTTAGCCCAGAACTTATACTTAAGTCCAATAATAATAATATGTACCACTAAAATATTATTACTGCACTACCGTTCTATTCCCATAATTACATTATGAGCTCTTTCTTATTATGAGTCCGATAGTCTCCTTATGTTTAAGATATACAATGCCCATTAATAATTAAGTTACTGACAACTCCATTAATTAATATCTCATCCGAGAGTAGTACCACTCAACCTTATTATCATGCCGAAATAAATCCATCTACAGGGTTTAAATGATAATACTTATGAGCTTCTCAATAGGACATCATCAACCTATTTCGGATACGTATTCCTTCTATAATTAACAGCACACCATAGAGACAACACTATTTTCTAACTCACCGAGTTTATTGATTTAATTACTTGTAAATCTCATCCATTGATGAATCAAAGAGATACATACTGCCTTACGTGTCGAGGTTATTGTATAGGGATTAAGAGCACGAACATCCATAATAACTAAGATCAAGTTTTTCTATATAGAAAGTATAAGTCGAACGATCTCAAGTGGTCCTGCTCAATATAATCAAGACAAACTATTACCAAATCACACTACAACCATCCCGATAGAGAGTCCCCGTCTACCTCGGTTGTGAGCATATGTTTATACTTTATAAGGAAACCGATAATATGATCTTTTGCATTTTGTTGCACAACATATTATCTATAATATAAAGTAAATGAACTATTGCATCGACATATAAATAAATTATAAGACGCAATCATTTGATCATATGATTCTCATTTCAAATAAATTGTTAAAATATTGTTCATACAAAAAGTTAGACTTTTAGTATACAATCTAACAAGTGCCCTGATACTGCGAGAGTAATGATCTTCCAACCATCATTGTAAGAAGTACAAAGAAGCAAAAAAGGATGAAGAAAAATCCTCCTTACACTCAAAGGATCAGATGATAGAGGTCCAGAAAACCGAGATCCTTTTGGTCTAAATAGAAGGCCCGAAGCTATAAATCGGGTAAAGGTCTGAACCAACATGATGGAGTTCAAGAAGTCAAGCCTCACCCTCATGATCAAACCAGAGGAGTACAGGAAGAACTTCCACAAGAAAGATGTTTCGAAGAGCACCCACATGAGCCAATGAAAGATTCAAGGATTGTAACTGCTACACACGTGGAGCCAGAGAGCAAATCTCACCAGATTTCCCGAAGAACCAGAAGCAGGGAGTACGACAGTTCGAAATCACTCCAGAAATAGAGAAAGCTGTTTACTTCCAAGATCTGGTACATGTATATCAGTTTGAAGATATACCCTCAGACGAGAGCATCTATGAAGAAGAGTTCTTCAGTCAAGATGAATCCTCTGAAGATGAGTTGGAGTGAAGAAGAAAACTTTAGACAGGGGATCCAAGAGAACATGTCAGGATTCTTTTCCCAGACAACCATCTCTCATAAGATTTTTATGAGAATCATGAGAGATGATCCAAGACTCAATCTATAAGAAGGATTCATCGTGGGACGATTAGAGCAGTTCCCAACTTTAAAAATAGAAAGCACAACATCATATATAAGGTGACCGAAGGGAAGATTGCCATCATTATGGAGCTCACGGGAAATATGATGGAAATGTAACTAGTTCCTTGTGAAGAGATCAAGAGGGAACTTAATATGCTCTAGAAAGAAGTAGCTAAGACCATGTCTTGGATCCATATTGGAGCCATTCAGATCCTCATCAAAGCAACATTCAAGGAAGGTATCAATACACCAATCGATATTAATATCTTTGATAAGAGGATCAAGAATACGAGTGAGGCATGCCTAGGAGGACTCTTAGGAAACCTGTATGCAGGAAAGGTGACATCCTACATTTACCCAAGGATTGCCTACAATCTGGCGGACCGTGATTTCAATAGAGCACTAACCCTTCATAGAGATTTCAAGAATAAATATTTAATGAAGGAAGGGAATGTGCCATATTCTATTACCTATAGCATCTCATATGCTCTGTCTAACACCCATCATTTGGATCAATTCCAAATGAAGGAGTATATTGAGATACCAGAAGTGTTCGAGAGAGTTGCATGTACAACTAGGCTAGAAATAATGGAGTTGCCGCCAATGCACGACATGGATTTGCGAGTTAAGGATAAGCCGGTCTGGAATAGACAAAATAGCCTTAGATTCAAGTAGAGAAGTATTTATTTTCAAGAAGACATAATGATCAGTGAAAGATGGGGAAAGAAACCAATCGTGGAAGTAGTCCAGGAGCCAGAGAAGTTCACAACCCAAGGTGAACAAGAAAACTCTATTCCCTGAGATGTCTTATATTATTTCCAACAACCAACAACTGGGAGATATGGAGGACAGCTCACACTCGGAGAACTTGAGCTGGAGATCAGGGTATAGCAAAAAAGTTCCCGGAGCAACTAGTGCAGGGATTGGAGTTTCTCGAGGATCACAAACCTTGCAAAGATTACAGAATGGAATGGAATTCACGGTCAAAGGGAAGAGATACAAGGTTCAATAATAGAAGATTGGGGTTTTATAAGCTCTGATCTACCCATAAGCAAAAGTCCATTCTCGATATATATCACCGTATAGAGGTATATAAGGAGCACCAGGCAGAATATTTTAGCATAGATTGATTCGGGAGCCTGTATATGCACAACAAAGGAAGGAGCCTTTCCTAAAGGCTCAGGCAAGATTTGCCTACCATACTAGGAAGACATTTCTCTCAAAGGGTGCTAATCCTTAAAAGAGGAATCAAACAAGCAGAAATTATTATCAGAGAAGCATATCGTACCCCATGGTACAATGTGAGGACTCCACTGATATATTTTCACGACACTAGAGTGGATATCTTGTTAGGAAATAATTTCTTATAGACATTCAAGCATTTTACCCATGAAAACGTAAAAAGAAGGCTTATTTTCATAACCCTTTATGAACATAAGATCATTGCCCCAAGAGTGCGTAATGCATTTTAGAGAAAAATACTGATCCAATTTTATAGCAAGCGTGTTGATAATGAAGGAAAACTTAGCCATCCAAAGATGAACGATCGAAGGAAATATGGCGAAGCAGTCCTTCAGATGAGAACCGAGACTAGAGAAGGATGGAATATAGAGAAACTAAAGGAAAAAATAATCCACCTTCTCAAAGCAAGCTTCGGAGAAAGCCTACAGAAAGACGCCACAATCTAAGAACAAAAATGAGGATCCTCTAGCCTGGTGGGACAAAAATGCAAAGCCTCACTCAAAGTGAAAGAAGGAAAGGAGCATGAGTTCGTGACATATAAGCCTATCCTGATGAACCAAGAGAATCGAAAAGATATGCAACAAATACTTAAGGAACATTTGGACCTTAAGTTGATATCACCAGGAGTATCTACATACATCAGTCTAGGATTTCTGGTCTGAAATCATGGAGAAGTCAAACGAGGAAAGCCAAGACTTGTAATCAACTATAAAAGGATCAACAATATCTTGGAGTTCGATAGATACTACATACCCAGTAGGGAACACTTGGTCAATTGTATCAAAAATGCTAAGGTATTCTCAAAGTTCGATTGTAAATTTGGGTTTTACTAGATTATGATGGAAGAAGGAAGCAAGAAGTTTACAACCTTCTTCACACCACAAGACCATTATATCTGGAATGTCATGCTTTTAGGCTTGACAAACGCACCCCAGATATATAAGAGAAAGATGGATAATCTTTTTCAAAGATTACTTCACATTTATGTTTGTCTATGTGGATGACATCCGCATAACATAAAAAAACATGAAGTAGCATTTGACACATCTGGAAGTATTTTCAAAAGTATGTCACAAGGAAGGATTGGTGCTTTTAGAGAAGAAGACAGTAATACCAACAAGACAAATTGAGTTTCTTGGAGTCGAGATCGACGAGTCTATCATTCTACAACTACACATTGTATAGAAAGTTTATGGATTTCCTGAGGATCTCAAGGACAAGAAACAACTCCAGAGCTTCCTAGGAGTTGTCAACTTTACTAGAATGTTCATCAACAATCTAGCACAATACAGGAAGGTGTTCAGTCCTCTGTTGAAGAAAGATTTTGAGTTCAAATGGGAGGAATCATACCGGGAGATGGTTAAACAGTTAAAGGAGGTTTGCAAGAAGCTCCCAAAGTTAGCCGTTCCAAATGACAGGATGATCTGGTTCTCTATATGGATGCCAGTGACCATTGGTGGGCAGCAGTTCTTACGAAGTCCACATCAAACGGAGAAGTGCCATACGGATATTGTAGTGGACTCTATGCAGAGAATGAGGCAAAGATATGACATATTTATAAGAAGGAGTTATTCGCAGTACGAAAAGCGTTAAAAATGGCTGCTATTTGTTCTTGCGAAGAAATTCATTCTTAAAATCGACAACACGAGTGTTAAGTCTTTCTAAAAAATAAAATTGAATCAAAACCAGAAAAGGTTAGACTTTTAAGATGGCAAGTTGAATGTCAATATTATGATTTTAATATTATCATTATAAAATCTGTTGAAAATGTTTTTGTAGATTTCCTGATGAGATATGGAAGGAGGTGAAATAGACTCCATCATAATGAGATCCAAACACCTGATAGAGCTCCTTGCGGCGCTTCAAAAGGATTTCAAGATTCTAGCAATGAATGCTAACGTTGCTGGAAAATTATAATGAGAAGATGAGACCAAAGTGTCTAATATAATACGAGATTGTGTCCGCAGCCATGCTGGTCTATTTGAGACAATACAAATGCCTTTACTCTAGGTAGTCATGAGCAATCGAAAAAAGGAGTGCATTCGGGAATGAGGCCCTAAACCTGGAGCAGGGGATTCAAATACCCCTAGCACGAGGTCTAGATTGGAACCTCTGAAGGATGAACCAATTCAAGAAAAAGTCGAGGCACTTGTGTCACATCTTGAGCCTTCAAATCAACCCAGCACCTCAGGGGTTAAAGAGAAAGAGATCAGTCTTAGGCCTTTGACGGGCACTGCTAAGGCTAGTATTAACTTAGCTGACTTTTCTCATTGGCAAGAATACCAGGCCAGTTGGGAAAAATTGAACACACAACTGGGAATTCGTCCGGAGAAGTATCGAATAGATGTATCTGGGGATTATTCCCAAGTCTGGATGAAACCTGGGTCGAAGCCAGAAGATGTCAAGCATTAATGGTTCAACTTTGGGGAATTAGCCTAAATATACACCATGGCGCCCAAATTCCCAAAAATCTCAAAGTTCCCAAAATGGATAGGGGAAGCAGTGTCCAAGGTATAGTCAAATAACAATACTTTGACTAGGGGAGAACTATTAGAGCTACATTTCATTAGTGCAGCTTTAGAACCAGTTGGAAAAGGCCGTCATGAAGCCTTTCATGTTATCAAGCTATGAAGGCCAGATATTAAAGCGGCAAATAACATTAAGGTGCCTTCCGGGAAGGAACCAGCTCTGGTTTCGACCTACTCAGAGGATCAAATCTCTACGCGAAGAGCAAGAGGTTTGTATGCCTACTTCCAGAAAATGACATAAGTGAAGTTTCCGTTCAAATTTGAAGACACACGGTGAATGGATCTTTCCTGTTAAACAACTTAATAGGAAAAAGACAAAGTATGTGGAAGACTCTTTCGAAGGAAATAGAGAATTGCTCTGGGAAAACAAGCTGTCGATGAGTAGAGAAACTCATCAAAAAATTTGCAGTATGATCCATCGAGGAAGGTGGAAGGAGAGGATATGCACCAGTTGCCCCATCCAGACTGAACCATAGTTTGGGAAAGGAGTACAATTGAGCATAGAAAGGAATAAGAATGCTGGACCTCTTCCAACAAAGGATACACGAGGAAAGAAGAGGGTAAAACCTCTTCAAAACAACCAAGAGACAGAGGACCCTTAGATACCCTAGGAGAAAAATAACTCTTTAAAAAAGCAAGAGTCGGATGACTTTTCCAAAGGGGCAAGAGCCATGTGACCCCCTGCAAAAGAAAAGTAGGATGAACCATAGAAGGACATCCAATGCAGAGAAAGGGACTAGCCAGCTGCTAAAGTTGGAATCCAATGAAAATGACATAAGTGCTGATGTAAGCAGTGACCTCATGGAGAGTTAAGAAGGCATCGACCATTCTTATATATTTTCTCTCAATAAACATTGTATTAGTTTTCTTTCTTGTATGAGTGTTTCTATTTCAGCTACCATAGGTAACTAAAGGAGTCTTCTCCTCTTGTTCAAGTAGAATGAGAGTGTAATAAATATTTCCATTTCATAAATAAATAATCTTGGACTACTGCCTGAAACATGTAACCTTTTATTTTTCTGTAAACCTTAATCTCCATACTTTCCGACGAAAAATAGTAGTAGCATCCTGTACACCCGGTGTAGGAAACGAACTAGGGTTGTGCTGAGGTCTGTTGAAGGAATGGGATTGAACCATCACACTGCGGGGCGCATGGTTAGCTGTGAGGAGCAGCTGTAAAACCTCCCGAATACCCGATTGAGTGACGGTCAAAGAAGGTACTATTACTATTTTAAGTTGGTTAGTTATGAGATTAATGTGGTTTAATTGATGTACGGAATCATATTGGGCCTGATGATGAGAGTGATAATTCACGTGTTTTGAGCTCTGATTTGTGGAGAAATTAAGTATGATTTCGGCGATTACTAAGGTAAATTGGTACGTTTATGGTAAATTCACGAATCAGAGGCTACTGAGGCTATTTGAGCATATTTATGTAGAAAAACAAGTCAGAACTGCTCAGAATTGGAAAACACGAAGTCCGAGACGCTGCTTGGTCTCAAGAGGTGCCGCTCGACCAAGACCATTTGGTCCAACGAAGGTAGATTTGGTCGAGCGAGGGTTTGTACAGAGTTTCAGCATATAAGGATGCCGCTCAACCACCACTCGACTTGGATACGATCCGTTCTCGCCAGTTTGGTCGAGTGGGGACATGCGTGCCTATTTTTGGTAATTCCGACCCTCCTGTGCGTGAAGTGATGTATTTTCCAAGAAAAGCCCAGTAAAGGTTCATGAGGAGAGTTTAATAAGTATAAAAAGGGATGCTGATCACCTCAAAAAGAGAGTTAGATTCTACATCCATCCTGTACCACATCCAAACCCTAACTCTATCCTAGGGAGCTGTAGAGAGAGATTCGTGCAGCTAATCAAGTGAGAACCAAGTGAAGATTCAAGATGGAACGAGAAGCGACATCGTCCACATCTAGGGTTTACTTCGTAACTTAATCTTTCTTGTAATTTTCAAGACTATGGGTAAGATCTATCCAAACACCATGAATGTTCTTCCAAACATTATGGGCTAGAACCGCTTTGGTAGTTCTAGGGTTATGAAGGTTTTTATCTAGTTAATTGAACTTCCGTATGTATACTCCCTACAACACTACTTGTGAATTTATTTTATAAAAGACTATGCATTTTTAATTCATACTCAGAGTTCTTTTGTGCATCATTAACTATTATGTAAATTTTGAATTCATATCTTGGTTATTGATTGAGTGCGTTCACTGATTAGCCATAACTTGTAGTCGGGTTGACCAATTCAAAAATTTATCGAACCACAGGAAGGTAGACACTATTACTTAAGCGATCTCACATTTCTTGTGATTTTACAGGGACAAATCATCAAAGTTTTGGTTATCAAACAAGTAATTAAAATCAATCAATGCAAGTAAATAAGCAATAGTCAAGTAAATAAAATGGAATGAGTGTGATTGGTACGAGCAAGACATACTCACACACTTCAAATTAAACATTTCTCGTATTTTCAATACGCATTCCCCTCATGAGCACAATCCACCTATAAGGCCAAAAATGAAAAATAAAAAAATGAAACTATTTACAAACCTAAACTACTAAAAAGGATACAAGCTTTTAAGACGTGAAGGTGTCAACATACACCAACTCCCTTTGAGATCTGGGGAATGGTAATGTTTCACCTGTTGACCATTGACAACAAAAGCATTCCCATCCAATCCTTCTAGCTTCAAAGATCCATCTTCTCTAACCTCAATCACCAAGTACGGACCGTCCATTTTGAACGAAGCTTTCCGGGGAATAGTTTTGAGTCTTGAATTGAATAAGAGAACATTATCCCCGGAATAAACTCCTTCATTTTAATCCTCTCATCATGCCACCTTTTAAACTTTTCCTTCAAAATCCTTGAGCATGAATAAACTTCATCTCTAAACTCTTCTAGTTCAACCAATTGGAGAGACCGTTTCTTTCCGAATTCTTTTTAATCAAAGTTCAACTTCCTAAGGGCCCATAATGCCTTATGCTCCAACTCCACGAGCAAATGGCAAGGTTTTCCATAAACAAGCTTGTACGGAGAGAATCCAAGAGTGATCTTATAAGTCATTCGATATGCCTACAGAGCATCGTCTAGCTTAGAAGACCAATTTTTTCGATTTCCATTGACCATTTTCTCAAGAACAAGCTTTACTTGCCTATTTGACACTTCCTTCAAGCTATTTGTTTGAGGATGGTATGGTGTAGAAACCTTATGCTTCACTCCATAGCTGTTCAAGATCTTCTCAATAAGCTTGTTGATAAAGTGAGATCCCCCATCACTAATCACGGATCTTGGCACTCCAAACCTAGCAAAAATATTCTTTTTTAAGAAAGCTTTGACTACTAGAGCATCATTTATCCTTGTCGGGATTGCTTCCACCCATTTGGAAACGTATTCCACCGCAAGCAATATGTAGAGGTAATTATTTGAAGGTGGAAATGGGCCCATGAAGTCCATCCCCCATACATCAAACACCTCAACCTCAAAAATGTTCCTCATGGGCATTTCATCACGTTTCCCTATACTTTCAATCCTTTGGCACCGATCACTTCCCTTGATATATTCCTTGCAATCCTTGAACAAAGTTGACCAAAACAAACCTGATTGTAGGAACTTTGCTCCCGTCTTTTGAAATACAAAGTGTCCTCCACATGGTGAACTATGGTACATCTCCATGACACTTACTTTTTTCTCTTCCAGAATACACCTCCGTATGATTTCATCCGGACAATTGTTGAATTGAAGAGGATCATTTCACAAGTACTCTTTGACATCATGATAGAATTTCTTCCTCTTAGACTCGACTAGATGATCCGGTTTGAGACCACATGCTAAATCACAAAATCCGCATACCATGGCCTTCTGGTCTCACATAAAGTGTAAATCCTTTGAAAATCAATTTGAAGTATCTCTTCATCCGGAAACACATCCTTAATGAACTCCATGGTTCCTTCTTCATCAACATTTTTCAAATGTGACAATTGGTCGGCTATGACATTTTCGACTCCCTTCTTATCACGTATCTCCACATCGAACTCCTGCAACAAAGAACCCAACGAATTAGTTTAGGTTTAGCATCTTTCTTACTCATCAAATATCTAATGGCGGCATGATCTGTATAAATAATGGTTTTCGTGTCAACTAGGTATGGACGAAAATTTTCAAACGCATAAACCACGGATAAGAATTATTTTTCCGTTATGGTATAGTTCTTTTGATTTGCATTGAATGTCTTTGATGCATAGTAGATTGCTCGAAACTTCTTCTCCCTCACTTGACCAAGCACCACTCCTAATGCATTGTCACTTGCATCACAATGAAGCTCATAAGGCTTACTCCAATCAGGAGAGACAAGTATTGGTAAAGAAATTAGAGCTTTCTTTAGTACCTTAAAAGCATCAACATTTATCATTAAATTCAAACGGAGCATCTTTTCAAGAAATTTACACAAAGGTTTGGCTATGTTAAAAAAATCCTTTATAAAACGTCGATAGAACCCTGCATGGCCAAGGAACGATCTAACCCCTTTTTCATTATTTGGTAGGGGAAGATGTTCAATGGTTCAACCTTTGCCTTATCAACTCTCAATCATTTCTCCGAGATGTGATGTCCAAGTACGATACCTCTTGAACCATAAAATGACATTTTCCCAATTCAAGACTAGGTTTGTATCTTGACATCGCTGCAAAACCATAGAAAGATTAGCCAAGCACATATCAAATGAAGATCCAAAGACTGAAAAGTCATCCATAAAGACCTTCATTATATTTTTAATCAATCCTCCAAAAATGGCCATCATGCAACGTTGAAAGGTGGCGGGGACATTGCACAACCCAAAGGGTAATTTTTAAAAAGAAAACGTGCCATATGGACAAATAAAAGTTGTTTTATCTTGATCCTCGGAGGCTATCATGATTTGGTTGTACCCTGAGTAACCATCTAGAAAACAATAATACTTGTATCCTGCGAACCTGTCAAGCATTTGATCAATAAAAGGCAAAGGGAAATGATCTTTATAAGTGTTTTCATTAAGCTTCCTATAGTCACAACACACTCTCCAACCCGTTTTTACCCTTGTAGCAAGTTCTTTATCAAATTCTATTTTAATAATGGTTAATCCCCCTTTCATAGCCACAACATGCAAAGGACTCACATGAGGACTATCACTTATGGCATAAATAATGTTAGCATCTAACCATTTCAAAACTTCTTTTTTTACCACTTCTTGCATAATAGGGTTCAAACACCTTTGAGGTTGTATGCATGACTATCTTCATCTATCAACCTTATGTGATGTATGCAAATTGTAGGACTAATTCCTTTTAAATCATCTAAACTCCATCCTATAGCACTCTTATGATCTCGAAGAACCCTCAACAATCTTTCAAGTTCTAAGGAAGAAAGAGAAGATGATACAATTACCAGAAAGGTCTTGTTGTCCCCCATGTACGCATACATAAGGTGATCGGGTAATGGCTTCAATTCTTCTTTTCATTTTTCAACCTTGGACTCTTCACTCTCCATCTCCAATGGAAGATATTCCCTCTTTCCATAGTACATCAATTTGTCTTCATCTTCTTACATTTTCCTACAAGCATTCAAGTCATGTAAGCAATCATTTATATCATTATCTTCTAAACAATATAAAGAAGAAGTAGAATTTAAAGATAAAGTAAGAGAATGACTTATTCTTGTCTCAAGAGGATCCTTGGATAAGAGAAATGATAAGTTCTTTTGAATAATCTCATTAATCAATTCTATCCTCCTACATTCTTCTTTCTCATCCGGATGCCTCATAGCATTTCTTAATGAAAACACCATTTCTTCTTCATTTACTCTCAAATTTAACTCTCCCTTGTGCACATCAATCAAAGCTCTTCAGTGGCCAAGAATGGACAACCCAAAATCAATGGAACATTAGCATCTTCGTCCATATCAAGCACTATGAAATCCACCAGGAATATGAACTTTTCAAGCTTAACTAACATATCCTCAACTACTCCCTTAGGATAAGTCAAAGACCTATCCGCAAGTTGCAATGTAATGGACGTAGGCTTTACCTCTCCTATCCCAAGTTTCTTAAAGATCGACATAGGAATTAAATTGATACTAGCCCCAAGATCACAAAGAGCTTTATGAACTTCACTCTTACCCTTCTCACATGGTACGACAAAACTCCCCGGATCCTTGAGCTTTGGAAGCAAATTTTTTTGTCTCAAAGCATCCGCAAAGGGTATATTGATATGGATTTTCATGAAGATCTCCTAAAACTTTGCAAACTTTTCATCAAGGCCCTTTTTCAAGAATCTATGTGGAAAAGGAATAGGTACTTGAGTTTTTGGTATTCCCCAACTATCCCTTTCCAACTCTACTTCATCCTCTTTCTTTTTAATTGCTTTGGTTCTTTGCCATTTCTTTTCAACAACTTCCGGCTCAACCACATCTGTTTCATCACTTGCTTTTACTTCAACTTCACTTTCTTCCACAAACTCTTCCTCAACCAAGTTTTCCTCAATCTCTTTCTCTTCTACCCTCTCATTTTCCATATGCATAGAAGGTTCTTCATAGTTAGTTCCACTCCTCAAATTAATTGCCTTGTATTGCTCTTTTGGATTTACAATGGTGGTAGAAGGAAATTTCCCTATTTCATTCACACTCAACAAACTAGCAATTTGACCAACCGAGTGCTCCAAGACTTTGAACCTTCTATCATTAGCTTCATCAATCTTTCTTCTTGTCTCATCTTGAGCTTTGTTTGATGCAATCAACTTCTCAATGAGTTCTTCGGTGGTTGCTTTCCCTTCATTATTTGGCACCTTAGCTCCCGAATGATACCCCGAAGGATAAGTAACCGCATTGCTTGGATTTGAATAAGAGAAGTTATCTTGCCTCCTTTGTTGTTGTGGGTATGAGCTTCCACTACCTTGACTATTGAAGCCTCCTTGCCTTGGTGGACAGTTTCCTTGGTTGTGGTTGAAATTACCTTGGTAATTATTTTGATAGTTACCTTGTAATTCCTTCCTTGCATGTATTGCACATTTTCCACATTTGACATTGTCATTGCCCATTGTTCCCCACTAACACTATTCAGAGGAAGCACACCTTGATCAATTTAGCCTTCGACCATATTAACTCCTTGATTATTCACACCTTGATTCAAACTCATTTGTCTCATGACCTCCGCCGCTATCATCTCAATACTTGGCATACTTAGTTCCATACTAGCACTCTTCACACAAAACTGTTGTCCTTGATTGAAACTTTCAAAACCATAGTATCCGCTAACTCTCTCCGATGGCCATAGGTAGACATTTGTGGCAATCTCATCAATCCTTATAGCACTTGCTGGAGTCACTCCAAGCACGGATCCACCCGCCGAAGCATTAACAAGTACTCTTTGACCATTTACTAATCTTTGCTAGAAAAATCCAACTTGTTGATTATTCAGGGAACCATGTTGTGGACAGTTGCGAAGCATATCCTTAAACCTTTCACACGCTTCATAAAAACTCTCTTGAGGCATTTACTTGAAATGAGTGATCAAGCTCTTCATTTGATGCATCTTGGAAGGAGGAAAATACTTGTTCAAAAACATTTGTGCAGGCTCAACCCATGTGTTGCACGTACTCGGAGTAATGGTAGATAGCCATGTTCGCGCATGATCCCTCAACAAAAATGGAAACAACCTCATCTTGATACTATCCTCACTCACCCCATTCATCTTCACGGTGTTGGCAATCTCAATAAATTGAGCTAGATGAGCATTAGGATCTTCATTCGGGGTTCCACTAAATTGTTGTTCTCTTACCATAGAAATCAAGCCCACTTTAAATTCAAAGTTGTTGGCATTGATTGGTGGTCCCATCATTTGTGGCATTGCCCTTGGCATAAAGAAGTCCCGGATCACTCTTGGATCTACTTGAGGCCCTCGATTCACCGGAGGTGGCATGGTGGCACATAAGGTTGTTGCAAACCTTGTTGAAGAAGCGCTTGGTGTATCATTTGTTGGAGTAGGGCTTGTTGTTGTTGATTTGCATTGACTTGGGAATTTTGCACTCCATTTCCATCATTCCTATCATTAACACGTTCATTATCTTGATTGTTCTCCATTGGATTACTCTTTTTTGTTTTGTTCTCCTTTCTCCTTCTCTGACAAGTGTGTTCAATATCTAGATCAATAAGTTCAACTTGTTTCCCTTTTGACCTTTTTTGCATACACTTTCAAAAATAAGTGAAGTTGGAACAAAGTTTTCTAAAGCAAATACAACTAACAAAAATAAAAATGTCTCTATTAAGATCACTTAAAACGATCCTTCTTCAAGCTACTAGCAATCGTTGCCTCCCCAGCAATGATGCCATTTGATTAGCCATAACTTGTAGTCGGGTGACCAATTCAAGAATTTATCAAACCACAGGGAGGTAGGCACTAGTACTTAAGCGATCTCACGTTTCTTGTAATTTTATAGAGACGAATCATCAAAGTTTTGGTAATCAAACAAGTAATTAAAATCAATCAACGGAAGTAAATAAGCAATAGTCATGTAAACAAAATGGAATGAGTGTGATTGGGTTTTTCAAGTTAAACAAAAGTTAAATGATTAAGGGCCAACACTAATTTTTCTAATTTTTAAACTTCCAGATTTTCAAAAATTTGAAAATATTTAGATTATAAAATTTATGAAATTTCCAAATTATCAAATTTTTAAAATTTTCAGATTATCAAATTTTCAAAAATTTCTAAATTATCAAAATTTTGAAATTTTCAGATTATCAAAATTTCGAAAATATCCAGATTATTAAATATTCAAAATTTCCAGATTATCAAATTTTCAAAAATTTCCATATTATCAAAATTTCAAAAAAAATCCAGATTATCAAATTTTTGAAATTTTCAAATTAACTAATTTTCAATCAAAAATTTTAGATTATCAAATTTTAAAAAATTTCCAAATTATCAAAATTTAATTTCCAGATTATCAAAATTTTGAAAATATCCAGATTATCAAAATTTTGAAAATATTCAGATTATTAAATTTTCAAAAATTTCAATATTATCAAATTTTCAAAAATATCCAGATTATCAATTTTCGTCAAGTGCCATCAAACGTATAGAGTATTCAACAAGAAACAATAATTTCTAAACCCTAGTCCACGTTTGACACAGATATATGGTATCTGAATAAGTTATATTAGCATAACATGAATACTTAAACCCTTTCACCTTTTGACAAGATCCTAGCTTAACATTTCATGCTTCACCACGAAACCGAAGATCTGATATCAATTGTTGGCGTTCGATCGTTTGTTTAATGTGAACGGTTAGGGTTCCATACATTTCTAATTCAGCGGAAGTAAGAAAACATAAAAATATATTACCTTTCACCAGGGTATGTTGAAGAAGATAAATTCTTGCCGGCAGCTTGCGCAGTCTCACTGTTTTGGGCATAACTCTCTCATTTGATCTCCGATTTGAGTGACCTACGCGCCAAAAGGATTATCTCTTCAGTGGCTTTTCCACATTATCTCACGGTCAGTTTTGATTTCTACAGTATTTTAGAAAAATCATGAAAGCTGACAAACAGTAGCAAACAACCTTCCAATCTTCTGCTGTATTCCCAAGTCCAATTTCGACGTCGTGTGTGCGACGATCTTCGAGATCTTCTCAATGTGCTGTTCTCTCACCCTCCTCGCAGTGTTAGGCGTGACTTACTTTTCAGTTAGATTTTTTGGACAGTTGAGATGACTTATATATGGGCTACAGCAGGGACCAGGAGGAGAAATTAGAGTTGGGCCTCTATTGGGCTTAAGTATCCAAGCTTAGCCCAAATCTTATACTTAAGTCCAATAATAATAATATATACCACTAAAATATTATTACTACACTACCGTTCTAATTTTATAATTACGTTATGGGCTCCTTTTTATTATGAGCCCGTTAGTCTCCCCATGTTTAAGATATACAATGCCCATTAATTAATTAAGTTACTGACAATTCCATTAATTGATATCTCATCCGAGAGTAGTACCACTCAGCCTCATTATCATGCCGGAATAAATACACCTGTAGGGTTTACATGATAATGCTTATGAGCCCCTCAAGGGGACATCATCAACCTATAGCGGACACAGATTCCTTCTACAATTAACAGCACACCATAGAGATAGAATTATTTCTTAACTCACCGAGTTTGTTGATTTAATTACATGTAAATCACACCTATTGATGAATCAAAGAAACACATATTGCCTACACGTCGAGGTTATTATATAGGGATTAAGAGCATGAACATCCATAATAACTAAGATCAAGTTCTCCTATATAGTCAGTATAAGCCGAACGATCTCAAGCGGTCCTGCTCAATACACGTAAAGTGCACTAATGTGATTCTATAGTCAAGACAAACTAATATCAAATCACATTACAACCATCCCGATAGAGAGTCCCCGCCTATCTCGATTGTGAGTATCTGTTTATACTTTATAAGGAAATCGATAAATGATCTTCCGCGTGTTTTCGTACATCATATTATCTAAAGTATAAAGTAAGTGGAATATTGCATCGTGCATATAAATAAATTATAAGACGCAATCATTTGATCATATGATTCTCATTTCAAATAAATTGTTATGACATTGTTCATATAAAAAGCTAGACTTTTAGTATACAATCCAACACTTCATCTGCTTAGATATATCCTCATGATTTTTATATATTTTTGCCTCCAACTTTGCCTCTAGACGATCCACTCTTGCATCATTCCTTGCCATGTACTTGTTCACCGTATCTTCAAATTCAGGTTTCCTTCTTCGACCTTAGCACTTGGATCAACACCAACATGAGGTTGTACTGCTGCATTAGGATTACTCCATGAAAACTCCGGCCTCCTTGGTTGTTGATAATTACCAGGGAACCATGATTACTATTTTTCCCTTGATAATTCCGGTTTCCTTGATTCTGAAATCTCGTTCCTTGAATACTTTGACCCATGGCGTAGTTTGCCTCTTCTAATTCCTCTTGGTTAGCTCCTTCATTACCAACATCCTGCTGCATAATTGGTATTCGCTGCGCTATATCAGTAATCTGGTTTTACTGAGACTCAAATAACTTGTTGATATTAGCTAAACTTGAGACGATCTCATCTTCTCTACTCGACTTAACCATATTGTGCTCAACCTGTACTACTTTTTCAAGTACATAAGTGCCTCTCACTCTATCAGTTGGTCAATCTCTTGAATTCATTAAAATATCCTTAAAGAGATTTTCGGCCTCAAAGGATGTCTTTGTAAGCAGTGCTCCATTTGATGAAGCATCTAGTAAAACTCGAGAATCACAATCCAACCCGTTGTAGAAAATACTAATGTATTGAGCTTTAGATATCACATTCAGTAGACATTTTCAAAGCATGTCCTTGAACCTGTCCAAGCCTCATGAAATTTCTCTCCACTGCCAATAGCAAATTGATTTATGTCTTACTTTATCCTAATACCTTGGAAGGTGGCATGTATATCTCCAAGAACTTCAATTTCAATTGCTCCCAGGTAGTGCAATTAGCAGCATTAAGAGTATCGCACCAATCTCTCGCCCTTTCAGTAAGCAAGAACTTAAACAACATAATCCTTCTAGCATCATTATGATCTCCTGCGCTCTTTTGTATGCTTGCATACCCCAGGAATTTATTCAGATGCTGTTGAGGATCTTCAAAGGTTCTCCTAGAAAATGGACTCCTTTCAATCATGCTCATCAGAGCAGGGTAAAGATCAAAATCCACATCAGCCCTTCTCGCTCCTAACAGTCCCAAGTTGCCTCCTCCGTTGTTTTTGAAGACTTCATGAGTGGCAACATTATCTGGATTTGCTGTATCTTGGGCTATGTTGGCTGCTTCTGCTTCCGATTTATCTCCGGTTGCAACTTCAATCGCTTTCGAGTTCAGCACTTCAAATCCTAGATTAAGAGCTTTAGTTGCTTCCACGTTCTTCTTCTTCTTCTTCTTCTTCTTTACCTTCTTCTTCCTCGACGATGTCCCAATTTCCGAATTAAAAGGCGCTAGTGTTCCTGCCTTTGATCTAGTATCCATACACCTAAGAAAAATAAGCGTTAGAAAATAAAGACAAGAATAAAATAGTCTCAGTTAAACTAAAAATAATAAATTAATAATTAATGCCGTCCCCGGCAAAGGTGCCAAGAACTTGATGAGCATTTTCTCAACACACAATTAATCCCCAAGTATGAAGAATGTTATTGTAGCTTAGATAAGCTACCAATTAATTTATCGAACCCAAGAGACGTATTATTATTAATTTAATTATAATCTAACTTATTAAGACTAGGTTGGCAATAAATTGGTGGAATAATTAATTAACTAAGAAACAAGTAATTTAAATAACAAATAAAGTAAACAAGCAATAGAGATTAAACGAAGGTGAAAAAGTGAGAAATTAGGTAGTTCTTCAGGCCATCTAGTTTTACTCTTTAATTTCCCTTCCGTATATCAATGTACGACTCTGCCTTGTGAAATATGGACGCATCACTAAACCATGAAAATCTACTCTATAGACACAAGTAAATAAGCATATAACACTTGTGAATACCCTTTCTAGGTACTATCAGTATCAATTATTTCCCGTGATCTAAGTACTCTAACCTAATATGATCTCCCTTTATAGGTACTATAAAGTTATTTTCTGTATCCTATTTATTAACCCGAATCCGATTAAATTAACAAGTATTTATATAAGATTGTTCTTATGAAACTTCAGAGTCCACTCACTTAGAATCATAACATGCAATCCTGTTCAGTAGTGAACGCGCTCAATCAATAATCAAGATATGTATTCAGACTCTACAGAACAATTAATGATGAGCAAAACAACTTTGAGTATGAATTAAAAAGGCATAGTCTTATATAAAATAAACTACAAGTAGTGTTGTACGGAGTATACACACGAAAGTTCAATTAAATTATAAAACCTTCATAAACCCTAGAACTACCGAAGCGGTTCTTGCCCATGATTGATCGAAGAACAATCATGGTGATTGGATAGATCTTACCCATAATCTTGAAAATTACAAGATAAATTAAGAAGCGAAGTAAACCCTAGATGCGGGCGCCGTCGCATCTCTCTCCATCTTGAATCTTCACTTTGTTCTCACTTGATTCGACAGACGAATCTCTCTCCACAGCTCCGTAGTATGATGGTAGGATTTTGAATGTTGTGTAGAATGAAGGTGGTAATTTTCTGCTGCGTATGGTCTTCCTTGTATACTTTCAGCTCCTCCAACGGACCTCTAATCGACTTTTTGAGCGAAAACACATACTGAAGGTGTAAAAAAATGGATTTGGAGACTTCTCGCGTGTTGGTTCAACCAAAGCCCTTGGTCAAACCATAAACACCTTGGTCGAACCAGCCTGTAACAAACTAGCAAATGGCTTGTTCGACTCGAACCACTGGTCGAATCAGAAGTATCGGGGTCGAATCAACTTTGCATCACTTTAGGCATTTGGTTTGACCACGGTTCAACATTCATGATGTGTCGAACCACATCATCATGGTCGAACCACACTGTAACAAAGTTGTAGGTTGCCAGTTCGACCAGAACCAGTGGTCGAATCACTCGTGTCTTGGTCGAACCAGATACTTAAACTCCCTTTTACAGTTCCAAGCACACTTCTGTCCTAGTTTCCTTTGAAAATCCGCTCAAACAACCTCAAACGCACCTGATTCATGACTTTCCACTACATATCTCGATTTATCTTGACTTAAGATCAAATCATACTCCCTCCGTCCCCTTTAAAGAAGGTATTTTTTCCGTTTTGGTTGTCCCATCCCAAGAGTCCCCTTTCCTTTTTTACATACATGGGACCCACACACCCCCACTAATACAATTAAAATATGGGGTCCACACTCCCACTAATACAACTACTTACTACCCATAATAATACTCCTTAATCCACATGCCAAAAAGAAAAAGACCCTCTTAACAAGGGACGGAGAAAGTACATCATTATCACAGAAATCAGAGCTCATATTACGTGAATTTTCACTCTCATCACCTGTGCGTGGATCCAAAAATTTCACGCCACTAAATTGTCACTCGACCAAAATGTCTTGGTCGAGCAAGCTTTCTTCAGGTCGAGCGGGGTTGCCCAATCTGACCGTTTCGCGCATATCTTCCACATCCAAACTCCGATTTGAGTGATTCTTATGCTCACGTGATCCTCTCTTCCTTGACTTTCTATCCATATAAAGAACTAAAAAAACTTCAATATTTGTAGGTGTAACAATCCATTCAAACTGACACCATCTACTGAGCAGAAACAACTTGCGTAACATTATCATTTCGATCATAACATTCTCGTTTGCACTCTGATTGAGGTGTTTCTTATGGAAAAATGATCCTCTCTTATGTGGCTTTCTAAACATGTATCACACTTCTAGTTTTGAGCTCCACACAAACACATAAAAATTACACAAGTTGGACGTGCATTTTTCTGCATTCTTGCATAAGTTGCACCTTTTCTCCAACTTTGCACTTTTGACATATCCTTTGTCCACCAAAAATACAATAAAATACCTCAAATGTACCTTTTTCTAACATATATCAAATATAAGACATTTGTGCTAATATATAACAACAATTCTCATAAAAAAGGTGTTAAATTGGACATTAAAACACACTTATTTTCACTCTAATCACTTATCCATACTTATTATTTAAGAAGAATTACCGTAGCCTTATGGCTAATATATTATTTTATCAGATTTATTTAACTATCTAATAGTGACAAATTATCCTATTAGTATTAATTAGTGTATTATATATTTCTTATCTAATTGTTTTATTATTATTTAGTTAATTATTTCTGTATTTTTTTATATTTTACGAATTAAATATGATCTAGATACTCTGGTCTTAATCTTCGAATTAAGCATATATTCTGCTTATTTCCTTTTATTTAGTTTTCAAACCATTTTACGTACATGTAAATATATTTAATTATTATTCCCATACTTATAGCTATCCTACACGTTATATTAATAAATTAGACAACATCAATGCTCTTAATTAGAATTATCCATTAAGAGCACTTTATTTATTTTTTTAGGCAGTGTGCGATTTGATGGTTAGAGGATCTGTGGCATCAATACTTTGAATTATCACCAATTCAAATAATTTTTCGAGGTGAGAAATTCTTACTTGTCTCTATTAACTGCTATTTGTTATATCTTTGAGTTCATGCATGTACATATAGGTCTCCTGACCTTTATAAATGTGGATAGGTCTCCTGACCTTTATAAACATGGACAGGTCTCCTGACCTTTATAAACGAGGTATTTACTACTTGAATAAGTGAGAAATCGGTTATTAAGTACATTTACATGATTCATGTTACTTAATTGGTATTTACATCTGGTATTTAATTCTGGCAAGTATGTTTCTCCATTGAGCTTGTGGTTTTGCTCACCCAAAATAATTTATCTTTTCAGATGGAGGAGCTGACATGGTGGGACAGAAGGATGCTTAGCAAATTTTCATTTTTACTTAAGGCTTATTTACAATTTTAAATTTTGCTAGGCTAAAAGATTTTATGCAATTTATTTCAGTAATTCTATTTGGATTTTATATCACATATCAAGTTGGATCTTTTTTAAATATTAAATTTTATTTCCTTTACGCTTCCGCTAAAAATATTTATTCTCTTTAATAAATTAATGTATTTTAAATAAGATAAATTTTAGTATGTGACATTGTGGTATCAGAGTGGTTATACGATTCTGTATACCCGTTTAAAAAAATGCTGCAATATATCCGTCACACTATGACAGCTCCGATGAGGTATGACATTTACAGAAATTATATTTATGCAAGTTTATCATTTTATGAATTCTTGTGAGCTAAAAACATTTTTAAAGAATTTCAATGCGAGTATTGATGCAGTAAGGATAAGTTAAGCCATTTATAGTAATTAGAGCCTATTATTTAGAATTATTTTATATCGTTAATAAAGCGCTTAATGTGTTAATAGCTCGAATTATATTCAAGATTCAAGCCAAATGTAGAATTTGAATTGCCCGTAGAAACACCAATAGACTTGTTAATGCTAATGCCGCTGAAGCTAATTCTTTGTCAAATTTGGTTCCGAACACTAATCAGAACCAAGCTTGACAACAAGTTCCAAATCAAGTTCCGAATCAAGATCATTATGATTTTATAGAGTAAATGAGGAATACTTTCCACAACCCACCTAACGCCGATCCGGGAAATCTTTAAGGTGATCTATCGGGAAAATTTTAACAGTACAATCCACCTAAACTTACAGGACGTGAGAAACAAGAGTATGTGGAGGAGATGTTCATAACCATGAATATAATTTTTGATATTATTCAGTGCAACGATGCACAATGATCCTCCTGACTTCCTTTCTGATAGTTGAGGATGCACATCATTGGTTGAAGGGCTATTGAAAGATGAGACCAACACAGGATAGGGCAACTCTTATTTGGGATGGTTTTAAGGATATTGTGATGGAACAGTATTACCACGACATTTACCGTTATGAGAAGGAAGTTTAGTTTCTAGAGTTGCAGTAGGTAGATATGACAGTGATTGAGTATTAGAGGAAATTCAACCAGCTGTGTAGATATGTTCCAGGTTTGGTTGATATAGATCGTAAGAACACTAAACGATTCTTGAAGGGGCTACGACCTGAGATACGCTTTATCTTCATTGGAAATGGTGATATGCCTTTTTGTGAGACATATCAAAAAGCTGTGGATTTAGGTGCGAGCATAGAAATGGAGAAAGCAGGACCGAGAAAGGCTGAGACTTCTGGTAAAAGAAAGTGGGAAGGTGCTACTCAAAGTAGAAGCGTAAATCAGTCTAAGCAAGCAAACACTGGGAAGAGCACTGGCCAAACTATCAGACACCTAAGCCTATTTGCACCACATGTGGAAAGAATCATTGAGGAGCTTGTTTAGTTGGTCAGGGGAGATGCTATAGATGTCATGAGCAGGGGAACACATCATATAACTGCCCTAAGGGAGCACAAATGAGTTCAGGATCGAGAGCACAGCCTGTAGCTGGTAGACCTACTCAGAGATCAAGTGGGAAGTCGAGGATGTTTGCTATGATCGATGAGGAGTAAGAGCAAGAGTCGGGTGTGATGTCGGTATGTTAACTATATCTAATTTTCCTGCTTTAGCACTATTTGATACTGGAGCTTCTCATTCTTTCATATAAAAAAATTTTTGCAATGTGCTTGGTAGTAAAATGTTTGAGGTAGATGATCAATCTCTATCTTTAGATATTAGTCTACCTGTCGGAAAAGGGATTCATACTCATACCATGGTGAAAGACATCAATATATGCACTATTGGGAAGAATCTTGAAGCTGAACTGTATGTGTTAGACATGAAGGATTTCGGCATAATCCTAAGAATGGATTGGTTAGATAAATATCAAGCTAATGCCAGATGCCAAGATCAGAAGATAACCTTTACACTTCCAAGTGATGAGGGAACAACGGTCTATGAGGCAAAGAGTGGTTTTGTACCACGAGTGATTTCTGCATTGAAAGCAGTGAAGTTGTTGAGGAAAGGAACTTGACAAGGGTATTTGGTGAATATAATGGGTACAAGAGAGTTTTACTTCTGCACCAGTTTTGGTCATTTATAATCCTACAGAAGAGTTTATAGTTTACAGTGATGCATTGAAACAAGAACTTGGTTGCATTCTAATGTAGCATCGGAAAATTGTGGCTTATGCTTCAATGCAATTGAAGACACTCGAGATGAAGTACCCCACACATGACTTGGAGCTTGTGGCAGTGGTCCAGGCTTTAAAGGTTTGGAGACATTATCTGTATGGAGAAAGATGTATGATTTACACAGACAATAAAATTTTGAAGTATATCTTAACGCATAAGGAGTTGAATATGAGGCAAAGGAGATGGCTAAAGCTTGTCAAAGATTATGATTGCACTATTAATTACCACCCAGGTAAGGAAAATGTTGTGGCATATGCGTTGAGTCATAAGACGAAGGGAGAGATGAGTTGCTTGTTCACCAAGTAAGAAATAATGGTTTATGAGTTTGCTAGAATGAGAATTGAGATCTTAGTACCGCCTAAGAGTACAAATGCGATGTTGTCAGCTTTAGTGGTACAACCTACATTGAGTGGGAAGATCATAAATGCTCAAAGTCGAGACTTATTTTTACAAAGGTTGAAGGGACGAGTGAGTAAAGACGTAGGCAAAGGCTTTGCAGTTACAGATGACGACACATTGACTTATGAAGGAAGGTTGTGTGTTCCATGTGATGAAGATGTGAAGAGATAAATTTTGGAAGAGGTGCATGATATGCCTTATACAGTGCATCCGGGAGGAACAAAGATGTATCATGATCTCAAGGAAAGATTTTGGTAGAGAGGTATGAAACATGGTATTGAAAGTTTTGTGGAGAGATATTTAACTTGTCAACAAGTTAAGGCTGAACATCAATGACTAGCGGGAAAGTTACAACCCCTTTAGATACTTGAATGGAAATGGGATACCTAAATCAATTATTTTTGATAGAGATACCCAATTTACTTCAAATTTTTGGAAGAGTTTACATAGTGCTTTGTGGACGAGGTTGAATTTTAGTATATCTTTCCATCCGCAATCTGAAAGGATGATCCAGACTTTGGAAGATATGTTGGGAGCATGTGTTCTTAATTTGTGTAGCTGTTGGGAGAGGTACTTGCTTTTAGTGGAATTTGCATATAACAATAGTTTTCAAGCAACTATTAGAATGGAACCTTATGAGGTTTTTTATGGAAGGAAATGCAGATCACCTTTGTATTGGGATGAAGTTGGAGAAAGAAGAGTGTTTGGACCGACAATAGTTGAGGAGACAGTTGATAAAGTTGAGATGATCCGAGAGAAGATTAAAACAGCTCAGGATAGACAAAAGTCGTTGTTGGCGTTCAATCATTTGGTTAATGTGAACTGTTATGGTTCTATACATTTATAATTCAGTGGAAGCAGGAAAACAAAGAAACATATTACCGTTCACCAGGGTATGTTGAAGAAGATGGATTCTCGTCGACAGTTTGCGCAGTCTTACCGTTTTGGGCATAACTCTCTCATCCGATATCAGATTTGTGTAATCTATGTGCCAAAATGATCCTTTCTTCCGTGGCTTTCTGTCAAGATATGACACGTCAAATTCTGATGTCTATATGGTTTTATAAAAATCATGCAAGTTAGCGAACAACAGCAACAAACAACCTTCCGATCTTCTGCTGTATTCCCAAGTCCAATCTCGACGTCGTGTGGGTGACGATCCTCGAGATCTTCTCAATCTTCTTTTCCCTCACCCTCACGTGTTAGGCTTGATTAATATATTAGATTAGGGTTTTCAGACAGCTGAGATGACTAATATATGGGCTACAGCAGGGACCAAGAGGAGAAATTAGAGTTGAGTCTCCATTGGGCTTAAGTATCCAAGTTTAGCCCAAAGCTTATACTTAAGTCCAATAATAATTATATATACCACTAAAATATTATTACTACACTACCGTTCTAATCCCATAATTACGTTATGGGCTCTTTCTTATTATGAGCCCGTTAGTCTCTCCATGTTTAAGATATACAATGCCCATTAATTAATTAAGTTACTGACAACTCTATTAATTAATATCTTATCCGAGAGTAGTACCACTCAACCTCATTATCATGCCGGAATAAATCCAGCTGCAGGGTTTATATCATAATCCTTATGAGCTCCTCAAGGGGACATCATCAACCTATAACGGATACGGATTCCTTCTACAATCAACAGCACACCATAGAGACAACACTATTTCCCAACTCACCGAGTTTGTTGATTTAATTACATGTAAATCTCACCAATTGATGAATCAAAGAAATACATACTGCCTTACATGTCAAGGTTATTGTATAGGGATTAAGAGCACGAACATCCATAATAATAGAGATCAAGTTCTTCTATAAGTCAGTATATGTCGAATGATCTCAAGCGGTCCTGCCCAATACACACAAAGTGCACTAATGTGATTCTATAGCCAAGACAAGCTAATACCAAACCACACTAGAACCATCTTGATAGAGAGTCCTCGTCTAATTCGATTGTGAGCATCTTTTATACTTTATAAGAAAACCGATAATATGATCTTCCGCGTATTGTCGCACAACATATTATCTACAGTATAAAGTAAGTGGACTATTACATCAACATATAAATAAATTATAAGATGCAATCATTTGATCATATGATTCTCATTTCAAATTAATTGTTATAACATTGTTCATACTAAAGCTAGACTTTTAGTATATAATCCAACAATCTTTCACTTATACTAAAAGACTATGCTGTCATGTCTTTTGCCATACATCTGATTTCTTCTCCCACTTCACAACCATCAAAAGCTATCACCTTAAGGTCCTTGTAAATGGATTTATTAGGTTATCATTTGATGCAATCTAGGCGACAAAAATCTTTCCCTCATCATACGATTTCTCGTAACAGGTGGTACTCGCAGTCCATGTGTTTAATTGCCTGAGCTCATGATTCCTTCAAGTTTGCAACTGCACCATTATCATCAAAATAAATTGTGTTAACCTTGGGCAAACTTAGAAACACTTCAAAGTCCATCATGAAGTTTCTAGAGTTATACAGATACTTTGGCTGCCTCATAGGCTCCAATTTATCATCTTTTCATGTTGGAGTCCGAAGTCTAAAATATATTTCTATATAACACTCCTCCACATTATGGCTCTAATTCTTAAAATTAAACACATAACCTTCGAGGTGGATTTACTGTTGTCCCTATCTGATTTGAAAAATTTGAATCTATGTAACCCATAAGAAGCAATGAATATGTTCGGTAAATCAACATATAATTTCTAGTACTTTTCAGGTACTTTAAAATTATGTGTTACCACAGTTCAACATTCTTATTTTGGGTTACCTTTGATACCCACTGTCTATGCGTTCATCAAAACAGATATCCATACTCATGCATAGCATTCTTTAGATTAAACTTCCTTATTCGACAAAGCATAAGGAATCGCTTTCATCACCTTTATCTTCTTTTTGTGTCTCAAGACAATTTTCTTAGATAAACGTCACATGCTAAAACAAATAAGGATCGTATCATCTCATGAAGCTTTAGACAAGCATAACATCCTTTCTTGTGATCCGTATTACCGTGATCAAAAGGATATTTTTGCTTCTCTTTAAGTCCTTCATTTCGTGTTGCTTTATTAACCATATCCATAAGCCTGACAATACTCTTTCATTATCTCTAATGAGCAATATATCATCTATATACAGTACAAGAAACACCACCATATTTTCGTCACTCTTAAAAATACACAAGACACATACGAGCATTGAATGAATCCATATCTTTGGATTTCCTCATCAAAACGGATGTTTCATGATCTTGAAGCTTGCTTTAATCCATCGATATACACCTTTAAGCTTACCATCAATATGATCTTAGCCATTTGCAATGAACTCCTCTGGTTGCTTCACATAGATGTTCTCCTCAAGACTTCCATTTCAGGAAAGCTATCTTGACATCTATTTTCTATCCCTCATATTACATATGAGTAGCAACAAAAAGAATTTGGATCAATATAGGCATAGCTACCGGTGAACATGTTTCCTCATAATCAAACCTTTTCTTTCTGATTATACCTTTTCGCAACAAGCTTTGCTTCCAAGGTTTTTACCTTATCATATAATCCTCTTTTATTTTACTGAGCCACTTCCAATGGATTTCACACCATCCATGGTTCTACAAGCAGCCAGATCTATTTTAGAATTCATAGATCCTATTTCAGAAATCATTGCATCTTGCTAAGATATCTCATTTTTATCTTGTAGTGCTTCGTTGTATCCGTGGGTCCATTCCATGTTTACTAGGGACCAAGTCTCATGACTCTCCCAAAACATATATCTTAGGGGTTTTCGAACAACCCTCCCACTACGATAAAACACTACACGCAATTGTGTATCAGAAGTGACATGCATTGCAGTTTACCTTATGGTATATCCTCTTGTACACTTGGTACTAATACTATATGTTTTTTCCTCTCACATCCGTTAGAACAATTTATACATGAGTTTATGATTTAATACATAGTCCTTTTCCTAAAATCTAGTGTGTGTGTTAACAATCACCCTTCGATCGTTTTGGACTAAATAAATCATCACCCTTCATTTTTCTAGGATATCCCACAAACAGACAAACATTCATACGAATTATTGTTTCTAGGGTATACCTATAAAATGAATTTAATATTTCCAGATAACTCATCCTCCATCTAACCATTTTCATAAGTCTTTCTCTTATTAAGATTAGAAGACGTATTATTAATTACTATTTATTGCATACGTACCACAATAGATTTCATTCCTCATTACTATAACCATGTCATTTAAATGAAATGGAGTATCCATCCGTAAATGCATAGAAACTGAAATAAAATTCTTTCTATGGAAAACATATGTAAAGACAATTCCTCAAAACCAAACGTTTATTCTTATCGTAAGATAAATAAATAACTCCCACTGCAACAACCACTACTCTCATAGTATTACCCATGTATATAAAAATCTCACCATCACTTAGTTACACGCACTTAGTTATTCCGGTATCTACACACAATGTGTCAGCAGATGCCATCACTAAACATGCTTCAACGACTAGTGAATGAGATACTAACCTTGTTCACATCATGATGAAAATGGATTTCCTTCTCCACATGCTTTGTTAGAAGTTCCCTACCATATACAACCTCTCGTATTTTAGGTAGAACTTGCTCAAAACATCCAAGCAAATTATGGAGAATAAATTGATCTGGGTTTCTACTTCAATTTCTACTCCAAGCATTCCCAATTCATTCATCAACTTATCCATGATCTCTTGCCTTTATATCTCACTCAAGTATTTGAAGAGTCGCATGAGACCATCATATTTCTATGAACTTCTCACCTCTTCACTAGAGACTTTAATAGGCATCATGGGACATCCTTAGTGAGAACGCATTTATATTTTCCTAAGCAGAAAAATTAAAAAACAAAGATTCTTTTCTAATCATCTAATTTTGGACAAGTAAATATGTTTCTTTTAGTAAACAATAAGCTAGATAAAACTATTTGAAAATTCAGAGAATCTCAAATAAATACACCGATCAAATCTTCGAATTTTTTCCATTTATATTGATTCCCTAAAAACAATATAAAAATAAAATTCACCAACATTTCAAGCACCATGAGTCTGCAAGCCACGATAGTGTGGACGTTTACAAACTCGAATATTTATAAGAGAAGGTTTTACTATCAATTTCATTTGTCAACCTAACCTCATGACAAAATAATTAATAGTCGGTTCCTCTTTAGCCATGCAAATAAAAGCAGTGACTCCAATGGGGAGGATACTTATTATTTGTATCTAAGTGTACACCATTATTTGACCCTCAAGTCCATTGCGCAAGCTTATGTGCCTTATAGATAGAGAAGTACACACGCGCTCGGATAACTTCCTACAGTCATCAATTATAAGTTTGTACCAGTGAACCGCATATAAACTCATCCGATAGAGAGGAAGGTCTATGCCAACGCGCAAGTTAATATGCATCACATTACAAACATAATTATTTAAAGAAGTCTGTGCCCACAATCCATTAATAAACTCATCCGATGGGGAGGAAGGCTCTAATGCCGACGCGCAAGTTTATTCACATCGCTAACAAATCAATAATGGAGACCGCGAGAATTATTTACCAATCCCCTCTCTCCTTACTTATTTAACACCGAGGGTTTTTACATACATATAATATTCAAAATAAAATACACAACCTAGCATGCTCCTATAATGGCAAATAAAGCAGTAAATGACGGAGAAACATGCATACATATATAACAATAATCAAATAATTAAACCAATTATTAACAGTTATATATCAGCGAATTTGATTGTTCGCCACCAAGCACGAATATTAGCAACTGCGACTATGCGGGGTTCGACAACCTTGCCCCATAGCCTGCTCCACCACTCCAGCACCCTGCTCGACATCCTCACATGTAGCCGCCCATTCACAATGCAAACATGATGTGATTCACACTCATGCTCCCGTACTGAGAGACGAAATGGAAACTAGCGCGCTCGGCATATGCTACACACTGCACGAAAAAAATATGCCAGACCATATTACAAGGCGGCACGACTCGTGCCCGATACCAGAACGTATCGAACCATGCACTGATCTGCGCCCTCATGCTATCGTGCCCAGCTGCAGCCTGTACATGCCTTGGCATGCTTCCGTGCGCAACCCCGCGCATGCCTGCTAACCTACCGTGCACTACCCGTGCACCCTCACCTGGCCATTACTTCAGCGCACGTGATCAGTGTCATTTTCACCTAGATTTTAGTGTATTTTATTATGTATTTTTGTGTGTTTTTATTCATTTTGTATGTTATTTGATGGTGCTATATGAAGATATGGAGATTTGTGCTTTAAAATGATAAATGCGTGATTTTCATGATTAAGTGCCTTAAATTGTGCTATATTTGTAAATATTTAGAGAATTGCTAAATTGGTGTAAATTGAGTTATTTTTAGGTAAAAATGGATTCTAGACACGATAAGAAAGATGTGGGAAAAAAGGAGCTCAATTTGGAGTTGAAACGAGGGAGAATGAGTCAAAGCAAAATACTGAAAAACGCATGTTTAACTTGTATAATTTTTCTGTACTCTTTTGGAGCTCAAAACTAGAAGTTTGATACATGATTGGAAAGCTACAGAAAAGAGGATCGTTTTGGTATAAGAAACACTTCAATTGGAGCCCAAACGAGAAAGTTATTATAAAAATGGTGACGTCGCGCAGGCTGTTCCTACTTAGCACTGTTGTGCTACTTTGCATGACTTGTTAGACCCTCAAATGTTGGAAGTTTTATCAGATCTTTAAATGGATAGAAAGACAAGGAAAAGAAGATCGCGTGAGCGTAAGAATTACTCAAATTGGAAATCAGATGTGAAAGTTATGCGCGAAATGGTGAGACTGCGCTGCACGAGCTGCACTACACGATCCGTGTACCGAGCGCTGCCCTATAAGGGTTGGGCGTGCTCGGACACCAGAAAATGCTACACGGCTATCCCCATGGCTGTGTGCCGCTACACAGCCCGTGTAGGTTCAAAAGGCAGTTTTATGATCTCTAAACGTTCTAGAAGATTCCATGGGTTTATAAATACATGTTTTGACCATAAAATCTAGGAGTAATCATTTGGGATCAGTTTCCACACACACCAAACACCTAAATTACACACATTCATCTCCATCTCTTCCACTCTTCACTTTATCCATCCAATCCACTTGATCTTCTCAAATCCATCCATAAATCCATCTATCCACCAATCTAAGAAGATGAATTCATCATTGGTTGAAGATTATAGCATGATCAAGGAGGAGGAAGTTCACCATCAAAGGGGAGCCAACTTACCTTTATTTTATTCTTTTCTTCATTATTTGGCTCAAATAGAGCATGCCTTGGATTGTAATGAATTTGTAATGCTATGTAGTAGCTACTCCTTATTTGAGGCTAGTCCTCATGTGAGGCTAGCAATATGATTGGTTAGGGATTATGTAGATTTTGCACACCATATGCTTGATGAAATGATTGTTATGAATAATTTCTATCATGAATGCTTATTCTCATTTTATGTATGATTTGTGTGATTAAATTCTCTATTCATAGTGTTAGGATGATCATTCCAATATTATGCTAAGTGATTTAATTGAATCATTGATTGCATGAGATGACTATGTTAAGTATGTGGAGAGTTTGACCATAACCTTCATGTGCTTAGAACCTCATGATAGGAAATTATTGATAATTACTTGTGAAAGTGTTTGATACGATGAGGGGAACCAAGCCAATTTTCACTTGACCTTAGAAAGGGAACACTAGGAAAACGTCCCTACCTACTAGAGAAAATTCTTCGTGATAATATCTCTATACCGCTATATTAATATCCGTAAGTACCTATAGGAATAGTGAGGATTGGAGACACTCTTTGAGTGCCCTTAATATCATAACATGAAAACCATCAATGCATGTGTGAGTGAGTCTATATATACCTTTTCCATGAATGTTGTTAGCCTTGCATACTTCTTAGATTATTCACCTTCACCCATTTTCCATCATATTTGTATATGCTCTATCTTTTAATTGATTTCTAGCTTAGTTTGTAGTATAATTCAACCCTCTTTCTTTCATTAGTCCTACTAGAGTGAAGCATTTCTCAACACGGCTACCCACTTTCGCTCTTGGGTTCGATATCTTATAAATTTTACACTTGGTCGATTACGTGCTACACACGATAGAGTACACTTGCTCTAAATCAATTTAACTAAAATTGAAACCAAGTTCATGCGCCGTTGCGGGGCGAAAGCCTTTGGTGTAACGTGTTTGAATTTGTTAGCTTTACTTAGGACATTTTTCTTATTTTTGCATCTTATCTTTGTTTTGGAAAATCTTGTTCTAACTTGTTCTTCTTGATAGGTACATCAACCTTGAGAGAAGGGGAGCAAGAGCAACCAAAAATAGTAAGTGGAGAAGATTATAGTAGATCTTGAGAATAAGTGCAAAAATGGATCAATGCTACAATAATGGAATATATGGGGGATGTCAAGGAGATTACAATGGAAACACATTCCAACTGTATCAAGCATACACTTATTTCATTCCAAGTTCCACCAACCAAAGTCCTTCGTTTACTCTTTTAGCCGAAAATAATGCCTTGATGGAGTTGCTTATAAGATATGCTTATGGAAGTGATGCAAGACAAAGTTTTCAACCAAGTCTTCCTAGTTATGGGCCTCAATACTTTCAAAGTATGTCAACATGTTATCCTACGGTGCAACAAGAGTGGATGATGCCTAGTTCTCAAGTGGAGGATATGTCTTACATGCAAGGGAATAATTTCCCAAGTGTTGATCAAGGGAATTATCTCCAAGAACAAAAATGGCAACCACTGAATGAAGAGATCAAGCCATAAGTAGAAGATAGAATTGGTCAACTCATGGAGATGATGTATGAAATGATTGAAGAAAGAAAGAGAGAAGATGAGGAAAATGAGAGGAGACTTGAAGCCCTAGAATGTCGAATGAGTCAAATGATAAGTGAATCGAACACTCTTCGTGAAATGGAGAGTTTTGATGAAAAGAATGATGAAAAGTTAGAGGTAGAAGAGTGTTCGGGGGATGATGAAGACTCAAGAGATGTTGAGCTTAGTGAGGATAAGGAAGATAAGGAAGAAGAAAAGTTGGAGGATGAAAATTCAAGTGACATGAGTAAAGAGCCTAAGGTATAAGAGAGCTTTGAGGATGAAGAGATTATCTATGATTTCTTGTCTCTTGATGATAAGAAAGTTTAAGTTAAGATGAAGAATCACAAGAGGTGGATGAATTTGATGAAGTGGAACAAAGTCTAGAAGCACTTGATGATGAGTTTGGGAGTGAAATGAGCATTTCTACATCTTTTAACTCTTCAAGTTGCATTGAATTTCAAAATATTGTGTATATTGACTTGGTTTTACCTATTGATTCTTCTCAATGCTTTAGGTACAAAAGAGAGCTTGAAGAAGTGTTGGGAATTTACTTGATAAAAAGGAATAAGTGGTGGTCGAGAAAAGAGCAGTTAATGGAATGCAAGCTCAAGCGAGTTGAATTTCTAAAGCCAATCTCGAAGGATGCTACCGAGGTCGTTACTTGCCACAAATGTCTAATAGAGGAAGAAGCACAAAGATTAAAATTTGATGGCAATAACGAACGCTATCCTTGGTCATTCCGATGAGTTCTCCATAATCCGTCCAGCTTGAAGACGTTAAACTTAGCGCTGGATGGGAGGCAACCCGTTGTTTCTTTATTGCTTTCATGTAAATGCTTTGATTTAGTTTTCTTGCATTTTTGGTGCGTAGGTTTATTGCGCTCGTGAGGAGAATGCGTATTGGAGATCCGAGAAGTGTTCGATTTGAAGTGTGAAGGTATGTCTCACCACTTCTTGCAAACTTACAGTTCAACTCTTGTTTCACTTTAAGTTTAGGGGGATAGTGCGTGGTGGACATACCTTGAATTGTTGTGATGCATATACTTCTCTACAAGAAGCTCATTGTTGGAAACTACAAGGGTAAGTCTTACTACTTTTTGCAAACTTAATTCTCAATTTGTTTCGATTTAAGTTTGGGAGGAGAGTCCGTGGTGTGACACACCACTTGAGTGTGCTTATTATGTTGATTGAAAGATCTTCTTGTAAAATTTGGTAAATTTAAAAATTTTTCTCATGAGTATTGGTTTGATTTTGGTTAGTTTGGTTGTGTTGAAGTGCATGTTAGTTCATATTTTGGTTACAATTGTTGAGCTGATGATTTTTGATGAAATTTTGAGCATATGTGAGGTATTTTGGAAGTATAAAAACAGGGGAAAATGAGGTGAATTGTGAAATTTGAAAAACAGGACAAAAAAAACTACACGGGCCAAGCTCAGTAAACGGCCCTGTAAGGACAAGCCATGTACTGACATCTGAAGTCACTACTCAGCCAGGAGGAAGGCCGAGCTCCGAGCTCGAGCCGTACAGAAGAAGAGAAACACGGGCCGTGTGTAGAGCACCCAGTAAAGCGCAGCCATGCTCGAGCATCAGAAAACTCTACACGGCCACGACTGAGGCCGTGTAGCGGATCACGAGCCGTGTAGTGTCTGAAGGCAGTTTTAAAAAACCCGAGTTTGCGAGCAGTTTCAAGCGCACCTATTCACTCCATACGCATCCCAAGGTTCTAGTTCGTCCTATATGCAACCCGTTTATCTGTGCTAGCCATTTCTACCTCTAGATGCCTTCTCAGGGAGTTCACTTTACTACTCATCATTTTCATTTGCTTAGCATAAACTATTTGATTTGATTTGGATTGATTGGATTGGCATGTACTTCAATTGTTATGTAGTTGGGAGGTTTACTTGCATTATTAGTTTTTCTTATTTTTGAATAAGGTGGTAAATTCTTGACCTTAAAGGTTAGTGAATGATGAGGATATGTGCTTGATTTTCTTTTGATGGATGAATTTTCGTGTTGCATGTTATGTGTTTTTGTGTTGTTGCTTGCTTGGAGAGTCTTTTCTCATGTGTTGTTTTGTTGGTATTTTTATTCTTGTATATGATTGTTTGGTGGTTTGTTTCAGGATGTTGTGAGTCATTTTCTTGAATATGAGTGATGATATGTAGTTTGTGATAGGTGATGGCGAATTATATTGAGAATCTCTACTCTTTAAAATTGTGACATGTTCTATTTAACTTGTTCAATTTTGAGATGAATTGAGATGTAATGAGTTCCTAAAGGTCCGAGCAAAAGCTTGTGAGCGTTTGAGCCTCAACCATGCATCCATGGTTAATTTCATAATATGTGGATCGATTGAGCCTTGGTAAACTAGAACTTGCTCATGGACTACGAGAATGAGCCCGATTGGTGGAGGTTAGTGAAATGATCTTAGGTCATCCTTGTAATTTCATAGTCATTGTCATATATTTTCTTACCTTATACATCATCCATAGTTAACCACTTTGAGCCTTAAAGCCTATTTCTTGTGTTATAAGCATATTACAAGCCTTGAATACCCACTTAAGCGTTATATATATCCTTTGTGTGGGTGATTGAGGAGATGATGATTTACAAGGTTTGATATGAGAATTGTGCAAGAAAAAGAAGAAAATGTAAACAAGCAAGAAAAGGATGAAAAGAGCTCAATCAAATACACATACAACCTTCAAAGTAAAAAAGTAGCAAGTCAACAAAAATATGCTCAAGGAATTCAAAAGTCGAAAGAAATGAAGCATGCAAATTAAAAGAAACTCAAGAAATCCAAGGAATGATACCCTACTTCATAGAGTGTTGAGTGCATTTTAATACCCGCTGTGAGGCTTGGACCGGAAGAAACTTTATTACTCTTAATTTTCTTAAGTTAAGGATTCTAAGGTTCATACTAGTGTTTTCATAACCGGACCGAAGACTGAATCGGTAGATGCAACGGTTCGAGGTTCAACCTGTCTGACCAGTTCAATCATCGGTTCAACCGAAAAATTAAATTTTACATATTTTTAATTATATTTTATGATATTACAATTCATTAAAAAAATTTATAATAACCAAAATTATTTTATAAAGAGAAAATTCAATTTATATAAAAATATAATTAGATTATATATTTATAGTTTATAATTCATACTTTATACACATTTTTATATATTCTCTCAATAGCATATTACATAATTTATACTCAAACTGCTATACATCTAGTGCACCACTTCAGGAAAATCACATAATTTATTCAAAATTTAAATATTATATTTTAAAATAAATAAAATTAAAAGTGAAATAATATAAAAATATAAGATATAAAAAGAAAAAATAGAAAATTAAAAAAATAAAATAAATAAAATAAATCGGTTGGACTGGTTTAATCGGTTTTTTCGATTTTGATCGGTTCTGGTCGGTTCAATCCGGTTCAATTCAAAAAATGATTTTATAGGGGTTTTGAACCGGTTTAGAGGCCGGTTCAATCGATTTTTAAAATCACTGGTTCATACACTAGACTCAACTCATCAAAAAACAAGTCATCTAACAATTGAGTCAACGATTGTTCCTACATGTCTAGAATCTAGTAGCTCATTACATAAGTGAATAAAATTCACGTTAATGGATGCTTGTCATTTAGAGATAGATCCTGGATTATGTTCACTGATTTGGGAATTTCATGTAAATTAAAGGGATGATATTCGTCGAGCTTATCTCAAAGCTGGACCATTTCAACTAAGGCTTCCGCATGATGCATATCCATTCTTTATTGAAAAACTCAACGGCGCCAATTTCAAGTTTCTTGGTTTGACTTATATCCCTCATGGTTGGAATATTCAAAAGTGCAAGATGCTATATATTGTTTACCATGTTATCTCATTGGTAGGCCAGCTTCAACTCACCCAGGTTCAAACACATTCATTGAGCATGGTTTCAAAAATTTATGAGAAAGTAAATAATGGTTCTGAGTGCACTCTATTGAATCATGTTGGAAAAGGTCCCAATTCACCACATTATAATGCAGTGAAATCTTGTGATGATTGTTGGATTGTATACTAAAAGTCTAGCTTTTGTATGAATAATGTTATAACAATATTTGAAATGAGAATCATTGTTCAAATGATTTCATGTTGATACAATAATCCACTAACTTTATATGTTGATAATATGGTGTGCGGTGAAATATCATATTATCGGCTCCTTATAAAGTATAAACAGATGGTCACAACCGAGATAGATGAGGACAATCTATTGGGATGGTTATAATGTGATTTGGTATTAATTTGTCTTGACTATAAAATCACATTAGTGCGCTTTGTGTGTATCGAGCAAGACTGCTTGAGATCGTTCAACTTATATTAACTATATAGAAGAACTTGATCTCAGTTATTATGGATATTCATGTTATTTATCCCCATACAATAATCTCAACACATAAGACAATATATATCTCTTTGATTCATCAATGGGTGAGATTTAATTATTAAATCAACAAACTCGGTGAGTTAGAAAATAGTGCTATCTCTATGTTGTGTTGTTGATTGTAGAAGGAATCCGTGTCCTATTAAATAGGTTGATGATGTCCCCTTGAGGAGCTCATAAGAATTATCATATAAACTCTGCAAGTGGATTTATTCCAGCAAGATAACAAGGTTGAGTGGTACTACTCTCGGATGAGATATTTATAAATAAAGTTGTCAGTAATTTAATTAATTAATGGGCATTGTATATCTTAAACACGGGGAGACTAACGGGCTTATAATAAGAAGGAGCCCACAACGTAATGTGGGATTAGAGTGGTAGTGTAGTAATAATACTTTAGTGGACTGTATTATTATTATTGGACTTAAGAATAAGTTTTAGGCTAAACTTACTTAAGCCAAATGGAGGCCCAATTCTAATTTCTCCCCCTGGTCCCTGTTGTAGCCCATATATAAGCCACCTTAGCAGTCCAGAAACCCTAATACTAATGTCTAATACTGTGAGTTAGAGGAGAGAACTGCAGATTGAGAGTGTCTTGAAGATCGTCGCCCACACGACGTCAAGACTAGGATTGGGAATATAGTAGAAGATCGGAAGGTCATCTGCTACTGCTATTTGTTCTCTACTCATACAATCTACGGTAAATGGTATATTCATTCTATTCGTTTCTACTACAAGAATTACATAGAACCCGAACGAATCATGTTGACCATAAGATCTGAACGCCAACAATTGGTATCAGAGCTGACAGTTTCCTTGTTCCACATGAAACATTTCGGTTAGGGTTTATGTGGAATATGTGATTTAATTTTGAATTAGAATCGCATGAGAATTAGGGTTTGGTTTTATTGCGTAATCCATGAATATCCCTATGTGAAACCTATTCGTGAATTGTCAAAGTCGGTTCGTGTATATTTATACCACGGTGAAAGACCTGTTCATCTAAACCATGCAGATGGACGAGCGAGTCACACACGAAGACGTGCAGCATGGCGAGCGTGGTTTCTTGGAGCCGGGCATTGATGAGTGATATTTTTACCTAGATTTTAGTATCTTTTAATATGTGTTTTCGTATGAGTTTATCTGTATTTATGTATATTTTGGTGGTGTTATGT
Organism: Pogostemon cablin; assembly: GCA_023678885.1. Classification (NCBI taxonomy): domain Eukaryota; kingdom Viridiplantae; phylum Streptophyta; class Magnoliopsida; order Lamiales; family Lamiaceae; genus Pogostemon; species Pogostemon cablin. The sequence continues at coordinate 8,217,666 of CM043004.1, read as the reverse complement.
GATTTTATAGAAATGTGTGAGAATGACATTAATGTATGATTTCTACGTAAAAAATAGATTCTAGACGCGAGAAGGAAGATGTAGAAAAAAACAGATCTCAATTTCGACTAAAAACGAGGGAGAACGAGCCAAAACAAAATGAAGAAAAATAGGGGCTGCACCAACACAGCCGGCCATGTTCAGTACACGGTCAACACCTACATGAGCTGTGTACCAAACACGGCCCTGTAAGCCAAGGCCGAGTTTCGTCATCCGAAACTACACGGCCACTCCTGTGGCCGTGTACCGTACACGGGCCGTGTAGGTGCAAAATCTGTAAAAAAAATTTGAATTCTTCTATAAGCTTCACAAGGAGTATAAATACCCAATACTTCAATACTTCATCAGATTTCATGGGTTTGAGGCTGCACACACAAATCACACACCATTTTCTCCATTTCACACCATCATCTTCATATATTCTTCATCCACATCATCTACCTTTATCCCACCATCAAAATCACCATCCATTTGAGGAAAAGAAGCAAGGAAGAGAGGAGATTTGCAAGGGGAAGAAGAAGATCACCATTGGAGGCATCCAAGGAAGTTTTCATCCAACTTTTGTATTGAAACCTTATTGTTCATCATGTTTTGTAAGGATCTTAATGTCTATATTGATTTCCTTTTGAATATGGTAGACTAATTTCCCTTGTGAGATTAGAAACATGAGAGTTGTTGAATAATTTTTGGATTTGTGTATTTAAATTCATATGTTGATTGGGTAAATGGATTTTCTATCATTGATGTTTGAGATCTTGAGGTTTATGATGATTTGTGTGTTTAGTTTTTCTAAATATGTGATTAGATTGAGAAATCAATTATGTGCTTAGGATAATTGAGTGAATTATTTCATTAAACACTTCATGTGCATTATAAATTGTAAAGAGATTGAGAAATCCTTTAGAATTTAGAACCCTTTGATAGAACATGTGGTTGGTTTGATCGAGAGGTTGATTAATTTTGTGAAGGGACTCTCATTTCAAGCTTAGTACCTAGTTGGAATTGTTTGTGTGAGAACCAATCAGTTGAGCTAATTGAGATTCATATCTTATCCATCTCGAGAGGGAGTTTTGGTGAATTTAGTATTGGCCCTTAGTCTTATACCCATGATTCATATGAATTTGATGCATGTATCCTAGAATTTCCACTTCTTGGTTGTTGTTAATCTCACTTTTACTTAATTTGAAAACCACCTTTCACTTATCTATCTTGTTTACTAATCATTGCTTGCTTACTTTGGCTATTGTTATTTATGTTTTTCACAACCAACCCTTTGATGAATCCTCTCTATAAAATTACAAGAAACGTGAGATCGCTCAAGCACTAGTGCCTACCTCCCTGTGGTTCGATAAATTTTTTTAATTGATCATCCCTACTACAAAATGGCTAATCAAATGGCGCTGTTGCCGAGGAGGCAACGGTTGCTAGTAGCTTGAAAAAGGATCGTTTTGAGTGATCTTAATAGAGACATTTTTATTTTTTATTTTCTTGTATTTACTTTTGAAATACTTGTTCTAACTTCTTTTCTTTGTGAAGGTGTATGCAAATGAGGTCAAGGGGGATACAATCGGAGCCCATTGACGTGGAAATATAACAAACTTTTCAAAGAAGGAGAAGAGAGAATAAAAAGAGTGATAAGATGGAGAATTTTCAAGGTGATAACCATGTGGATATGGAGCATAATGAGGAAGGAGGACAACACGTGCACGTGTAAGACAACGCACAAGCACCTCAATTCAATGCCAACCATCTTCATAATGCTTATCAAAATTTTGGAGCTATGAACAATCAAGTATTGCTTCAACAAATGGTGCAACAAGCTCAAATGCAACAAGGCTTTCCACAAGCTTATGCTCCTCATCATCAAGCATATGTGCCACCACCACCACCTTCGGTGAAACATGGAATTCATAATGATCAAAGGGTGATCCGAGATTTCTTCATGCCAAGGGCCGTGCCACAAATGATGGGTCCACCAATCAATGCCAACAACTTTGAATTTAAAGCGAGCTTGATTTCTATGGTGAGAGAACAACAATTTAGTGGAACCCCAAATGAAGATCCTAATGCTCATCTATCTCAATTTATTAAGATTGCTAACACAGTGAAGATGAATGGGGTGAGTGAGAATTGTATCAAGATGAGGTTGTTTCCATTTTCATTGAAGGATCGTACTCGAACATGATTATCTACCATTACTCCGGGTACGTGCAATATTTGGGATGAGCCTGCACAAATGTTCTTAAATAAGTATTTTAAACCTTCTAAGACACTTAAAATGAAGAGCTTGATTGCTCAATTCAAGCAAATGCCTCAAGAGAGCTTTTATGAAGTGTAAGAAAGGTTTAAGGATATGCTCCGCAAGTGTCCATAATATGGTTTTCCGGAAAATCAACAAGAGGGGTTTTTCTACCAAGGTTTGGTGAATGGTCAAAGAGTGCTTGTTGATGCTTCGCCGGGTGGATCCGTACTTGGAGTGACTCTAGAAAGGGCAATAAGGATATTTGATGAAATTTCTACAAATGTTTATCAATGGCCATCAGAGAGAGTAAGTGGATGCTATGGTTTTGAAAGTTTTGATCATGGGCAACAATTTAGTGTCAAAAGTGCTAGTGTTGATCCGAGTGTGCCAAGTGTTGAGGTGATAGCGGTGGAAGTGTTGAGGCAAATGAGCTTAAATCAAAGTGTGAGCCAAGGAGTCAATATGGTTGAAGGGCAACTCGATCAAAGTGTGCTGCCTCCGAATAGTGTGAGTGGAGATCAATGAGCTAAGTCTATGCCGAGAATAGAAGATGTGCTCTACATGCAAGGAAGGGGTTACCAAGGGAATTACCAAAATAATTTTCAAGGTAATTTCCCACAAAGGCAAAGAGGGTATATCAATCAAAGTGGTGGGAGTTCGTATCCACAACAACAAAGACAAGACACTTTTTCCTACTCTAACTCAAACAATGCAGGTGCTTATCCTCCGGGATACCAACCGGGGGCTAAAGCACTGAACAATGAGGGAAGAGCATCAATCGATGAGCTACTTGAATAATTGAGTGCATCGAACAAAGCTCGAGATGAAGTGATGAAAAAGGCTGAAGAAGCAAATGACAAGAAGCTAAAGGCTTTGGAGTATAATGTTGGACAAATTGCAAGTTCTTTGAGTGCTCAACAAAAAGGAAAGTTTCCAGCCACACCCGAGGTTAATCCAAAAGCTCAATGTTTGTTTGTTGAAATGGAAGAGGAACGATAGGTTGAAGAAGGGTTGGTGGAAAGCAAGGTTGTTGGAGAAATGGAAGAAGTAAGTAAGAAAGAAGAGAAAGGGCCTAAATGGATACCTAAGTGGAAAAGGGTGCAAGAGGAAAAGAAGGTAGAGGTGAAGGTCAAAGAAGAGGAGTACAAACGTGACTATTTGGGTATTCCGATCACTCCATTCCCTATTCCCTATCCACAAATATTTGTAAAGGAGGAAAAGAAAAAGGAGTTTGAAGAGCCTGTCAAATCTCTCAAGATGAAGTATAAGGAGAAAAAGAAAGAAGAGCTACTCGAAGAAAGTGAATCGATGCAAAAAGGGGGACCTACAAAAGTTTGTGATCATGGAAAGTTCATAATCCCTCGTGATTTTGAAGGAAAAGGCACTCTTGATGTATTATGTGACTTGGGGACGAGCGTCAACGTGATGTCTCACCCTACCTTCAAAAGCCTTGCAATTGGAGAGCTTAAGCCTACAATTATCCTTCTTGAAGTTGGAAATGGTGTGGTTGTGAAGCCATTAGGAATTGTTGAAGACGTGGAGGTAAAAGTGAAGGGGCTAGCTTTCCGGTCGACTTCATGGCGTTGGAAGTAAAGGCGGACCCTCGAGTTCCACTCAGTTTGGGAAGGCCATTTCTAGCTACGGGAAAAGCAAGGATTGATGTTGGAAGAGAAGAGTTATCTTTGAGCTCAAAAGGAGAGAGTGTTACATTCTTATGCAATAAAGAAAAAGTAGCCAAGTCTCATTTGAAGCCTCTGGATGATCTTATGGATCATAAATCTATTCTCTTTGATAACTTAAATTCCTTTCTTCATGATTATATGAAAATGTCAAATTCTAACTTATCTTCTTGTGATGTTGATAGGATGAAAGCATCGAAGCTCGATTGGAAAATAAACAAAGGAGAAAAACGAAATCCACTAGAAGCTCTTCTTGATGATGACTTAATACTAGTAAGCAAAAATGGTGAACTGGAGCTTGTAGACAAAAAGAAGGCTAAGCAAATGTTCAAAGTGAGGATGCGAGGAGAAAGTGTGATGGACCAACATTTGGTCCAATGATCGTGAAATTTCGTCCAGCTTGAAGACGTTAAACTTAGCGCTAAATAGGAGGCAACCCATTCTTTTTATCTTTTGATGCTGTTTGTTTTGGTTTTGTAGGTGGATTGTGCTTGTGAGAAAATGCATATTGAAGGAAAGAGAAGTGCTTCATGGATTCGAGTAGGCATCTCTCACCACTTGTTGCAAACTTAATTTTAGACTTTTGTCTCGAGTTAAGTTTGGGGGGCTAGTGCGTAGTGGACATAGCTCAATTCGTTGGATGCGTTTACTTCTTCACAAGAAGATTGTCAATGGAAACTACAAGGGTAAGTCCCACCACTTTTTGCAAACTTAAGTCTCAACTTGTTTCGATTTAAGTTTGGGGGAAGAGTGTGTGGTGTGACTCACCACTTGAGTGTGATTCTTGTAAAATTGGGTCAATTTTAAAATTTTCTCATGAGTATTGGTTGGATTTTGGTATGATTGGTGGTGATTGAAGTGCATGATAGTCCATATTTTTAATGAAATTGTTGAGCTAATGGTCTTGTTGAGCATGTATGATGGGTATTGGAAGCACGAATTGAGCTCGGAGCTAACAACTTCTACTACCAAATGCCTATTGAGGGAGTTCATTCTATACCCTACCACTTCTATGTGCTTAGCATAATTTGATTGATTTAGATTGTTTGATTAGCATGATACTTCATCTGTTATGTTTGTGGGAAGTTTACTTTCGTTATTTAGGATTTCCTTTTCAATCAAAGATGGGGATGTTGTGAACCTAATTGATCATGGATGTAAGAATGTGAGCTTAATGTTCTATTAATGGATGGATTTTTATTTTTGCTAGTTATGTGTTTTTGTCTTGTTGTCTTGTTTGTTGGGTCTTTCTTTTATATTTGGTGTGTTTTCTTACTCTTGTCTAGGGTTGATCTGGTGGTTTATTTTTGGGATGTTGTGAGTCATTTTTAAATGTGAGTGATGACATGTTATGGTGATAAGTGATGACAAATTATGATTAAGAATCTCTACACTTTCAAATTGTGACATGTTCTATTTAACTTGTTCAATTTTGAGATGAATGTGGTGTAATAGGTTCCTAAAGGTCCGAGCACAAGCTTGTGAGCCTCAACCGTGCATATATGGTATTTCTTCATGAATGGATCAGTTGTGTTTGATAAGCTAGAACTTGCTCAAGGGCTATAGGAATGAGCCCGATTAGTAGAGATTAGTGACATGATCTAAGGCCATCCTTGTTATTTGAAGTCATTGCCATATATTTTCTTACCATGAACATCATTTCTAGTCAACCACTTTGAGCCTATAAGCCTATTTCTTGTGAATTTAGCACATTACAAGCCATGACTACCCACTTAAGCCTTATATATATACCTTTTATGTGGGTGATTGAGGAGATGGTAGTCAGAAAGTTTTGATGAGAAAACAAAACGAAGAAAGGAAATGGTAAACAAGTAAGAAAAAGGATGAAAAGAGCAAAAATAAGAATGAACATGCAACCTCAAAACAAGAAAATGAGCAAAGCAATAATAATATGCTCAAGTACTTAAAAGTTCGAAGAAAGAAGCATGCAATGAAAGAAGTTCAATCCAAGGAAAGTTGATGATTAGTGCTTGTGAACATTAAAGACAAGAAAGGAAGAAAGAAAAGTGGAGAAGTTGGAGAAATTGGCCATCTCTTCGATTACTTACACTTGATTAGTCACTATTATCCAAATTCTTCCTACCCTACCAAAGAGCCTATCATTACATCCTTAATGAAAGACCTTTTTGATCACTAATTGAAATTTTAGAGGTTTGTGAATGTAGTCCACGAGCAAGTTTATAGCGAGTCGAGCCAATCAGTTAATGATTGTTGTTTTACCTAAATTAAAAGTGTTGAGTGAAATTGATAATCTATGTGAGCTTGGATTAAAAAGGGACTATATTACTCTTTATTCTCTTTTGATTGAACTTGTTAATTTTTCATGTTATGAGTTTAATGTTGTAGGATGACTTAGCATAGTTTATAGTTCTTATTGCTATTGATGTGTTATTACTTGTGTTCGTTTAGTCTTTTCCTAGGTGAAAATCTCACCCCTTGGTTTATCATTTTCGTTGTTTAGGGACACACAACACTTTAAGTTTGGGGGTGTGATGAGTGATATTTTCACCTAGATTTTAGTGTCTTTTTATATGTGTTTTCGTATGAGTTTATCCGTATCTATGTATATTTTGGTGGTGTTATGTATTTTTATGGAAATATATGAGAATGAGCTTAAATGTATGATTTCAAGGTAAAAAGAGATTCTAGACGTGAGAAGGAAGACGTAGGAAAAAATGGATCTCAATTCGAAGATAAAATGAGGGAGAACGAGCCAAAACAAAATGAAGAAAAACAGGGGCTGCACCAACACGGCCGGCCGTGTCTAGTACACGACCGGTCGTGTTCAGTACACGGCCAATACCTACATGAGCCGTGTACTGAACAGGGCCCTGTAAACCGAGGCCGAGTTCCGTCATCCGAAACACCTACACGGCCACCCCTATGGCCGTGTACTGTACACGGCCATATAGGTGCAAAATATGTAAAAAAATCAGAATCCTTCCAGAAGCTTTCCAAAGGGTATAAATACCCAATACTTCAATATTTCATCAGATTTTCGTGGGTTTAAGGCTGCATACACACATCACACACCATTTCCTCAATTTCACACCATCATCTTCATCCATTCTTCATCCATATCATCTACCTTCTTCTCACCATCAAAATCACCATCCATTTGAGGAAAAGAAGCAAGGAAGAGAGGAGATTTGCAAGGGGAAAAAGAAGATCACCATTCGATCTCTACACATGCAATCTATGGTGAACGATAATTCATTCTATTTATTTCCGATGCAATAGAATTACATGAAACCCGAATGAATTATGTGGACCATAAGATTCGAACGCCAACAGATTTGGTGAAGAAAACACAACATATTGATACATTCGCCAAGAAGCAGGCATTGAAAAAAATTAATAACAATCGACTTAAACTCATGGTTTCAATTGATTGTATAATATGGTTGACATTTCAAGGTTGTGCATACAGAGGTCATGGCGAAAGTCAAAGTTTGAAGAATCAAGGAAATTTTAGTGAATTGGTGAAACTTTTGGCTTCTTATAATGATAATGTACAAAAGCTTGTTTTGGAGAATGCTCCAAAGGTTGCGAAATATACATAGAGAAATATTTAACAAGACATTTTTCATATTCTTGCAGCCAATGTAAGAAATGCAATAAGAGATGAAATTGGGGATGCCAAGTTTTGTGTTCTTATTGATGAAGCTCGAGACGAATCGAAGAAAGAGAAAATGGCTATTGTCTTGAGATTTGTTAGTAGATATGGCTTCATTCAAGCAAGATCTTTGATATTGAGCATGTTACTGACACTTGTGCTTTGTCATTGAAAAAGAGGTTGGAGAATGTCCTTTTTAATCATAATCTATTGATTGAAAATATTCAAGGTCAAGGATTTGATGGTGCGTGCAATATGCATAGTTAATGGAATGGATTGCAAGCTTTGATTCTTAAACATTGTCCATGTGCATATTATGTGCATTGTTTCGCTGATAGATTGCAATTAACCTTAGTTGCTATTTCAAGAGAAGTAGTTCTCTTATATGATTTTTTCACACAGCTGGCTTCAGTTGTGAATATTGTTGGTGCTCCTTCCAAAAGACATGATCAGTTACAAGCAACTCAGGCAAATGAAATTGCGAAAAAGGTTGCACTTAGTGAACTTAAAATCGGTAGAGGGGCAAATCAAATTGGGACTTTACAAAGAGTTGGAGATACTAGCTGGAGTTCACACTTTAATTTAATTTGTAGCTTGATTACAAACTTTTCAGTTGCTTGCATTGTAGTTGTTTAGTGTGAAAATATGCATATTTTGGGGGTCCTATTTAGCACCGTTTTGTGGGATTTATGTTCGTATTTTAGCATTAAATGATTAATTTTCATATATTTAAGATATTGGTTCATTTGAGGTGTTTCGTATTTTCAGGTGGAAAATGGATTAAAAATGCAAAGTTGGAGTGTAGAGTGAAATCGTGAAAGAATACTAAAAAACGCATGTCCTCTTTGCATAATTTTTCTGTATTTTTTGGAAGTCCAAACTGATTATGTGATATATGGTTGGAAATCTAAAGAAGAGAAGGTAATTTTGGCTCAAGAAACACCTAAATCAGAGTTTAGATAAGGTAGTTATGATAAAAATGGTGAAGTCGCGGAAGCTGTGCCGACCAGCACGACTCGTGCCACTTTTGCATGACTCATGTCCTTAAAATGTTGGCATTTTTATGAGTTCTTTATATGGATGAAAAGCTAAGGAAGAGAGGATCACTTGAACATAAATATCACCTCAATTGGAGTTTGGATGAAGAAGTTATGAGCAAAACCGTGAGGTCGCACAATCTGCTGACGAGTGGCACGACCCGACGGTCTAATTTTTGGCCCGTTCATGTTTTTGACGTGAAAATGCTCTATTTTGAGGTGGAATTCGAATTTTATCAGCCTTCAACTATAAAAGGAGCCATTGAGAGTCCCAAAATAATAACTCTCTACAACCCTTCATACTTTCCATAACCTTTCTCTGCCACCATATCGAAATCAAGATTTACCATCCCATCCACCCATCCCGGAGAGTTCATCAGTGTTGCTTACTTGAGAAGGAGAACGAGAAGGTTCAGAACCACGAAAGGAAGAACGGAGAATCATGCCACATCTAGGGTTTTTCTTATTCTTCCTTTCTTAATTTTGAATTATAGACTCATGGGATTGTTTTCATACCTAACATGGGTGTTACTTGTAACACCATGGGCTTGTACTTCTTGGATAGTTTTAGGTTTTGAAGGTTTAATTGGATTGACTTGGTGACCTAGACTAGGTTAAGGATTTGTGCAGTATACTTATTCCTTTATTAATGTTTTGAATTAAACCTTATATTTTTGTCCTATATGATTTGTCCTTATTCATGAATATGTCATTACATTATGCATGTTTATGATTATTGCTTGTGTTATATAAAAATTATATTTGTCAACCTGTTATGGGTAAAGGGGACTTAACCATATAACCTTTATTCATTACAATAATTAATATTAGACACTTAAAATATCTATTAATTACCATTCTATAGGATTTTGTTTCTTAGATTGTTAGGTGGGAATTGAAGATTAGTCCTTAAGTACCTATAAAGGGAAGTCTAGTGCTCTAGCCTTTAATGGAATTTTGCATGAAGTACCTAGAAAGGGAGTAGAAATTATTTTTCGGCATCTGAGGGTTTGAACCTGATTTATGTGTTAAGTTTACTTTAACCAAGAGATTTAACATAATTAAGTGATCGCTTTCATAAGATCTGCAGAAATTCTAACCAATTGTCTTGTGATTTAGGTTTACCAATTTAAACTGGATTTCCTAGAGCTATCTATATTCTCTCTTGAATACTTTCATATTTATTTTATTTGCTATTTTATTATTTTAATATTTATTTTCTGCATCTTAGGTTTAATTAATTATCTTAAAATACCCGAATTTGTCTTATATTAGAATAATCTTAAATATGTTTAAATAGATAGACTAGAATTATCCATCGGATTCGATATTTTTACTTGGTCACATGCTAAGTTATAATTGATTCATACGAAAAGGTGAACAAGCAAATGGTTGAGAAAATTTTTAAAGAAGGAAGCACTTATGCACAACGAGGTGAAGCTTTTGATGTTTATAAAATATTGCTATCGTTTGAATTTATTTTCACATTGCAGATGATGCATTTGAGAGATAGTGGATGGGATGCTTTGCTTAAGAAAGTAGAACTTTTTTGTGAAAAACATGACATTGAGGCTCCAGACATGAATTCAAGTTTCACTCAAGGTAGGGGTTGATCTCATCAACCAAATGTGACTATGGAACATCATTTTCGGGTTAAGATATTTTTAGCGGCAATAGACTCCCAATTGCAAGAGTTGAATAGTAGATTTAATGAGCATGCTGTGGAACTTCTCGCTTTAAGTTGTGCCTTGGATCCTTGTGACAATTATAAGTCGTTCAACATTGAGAACATTTGCAAGCTTTGTTTGAAGTTTTACCCCGGTGATTTCACTGAACAAGGAAATAAGTCATTTAAAGTTCCAGCTTAGTCATTATGAGCTTGATGTATCTATTCATCCAGATTTTCAAGGTATTTCAATACTTTCTCAGTTATGTCTAAGATTGGTTGAAACAAGAAAGTCCAAGACCTATCACTTGGTTGATAGATTAATTCGTCTTGTACTAACTCTTCCCGTATCAATAGCTACTATAGAGAGAGCATTCTCAGCCATGAAAAAAATAAAAACGAGACTTCGAAGCAAAATGGATGATGAGTTTCTTACGAATAATTTGATCGTATACATTGAGAAGGGAATAGCTTCCCTCTTTACCAAAGACTCTATAATTTCTCAATTTGAATCGATAAAAAAACGACGTCTACACTTTTCTTAGTATTACACATTAATGAGGATTGTATGAATATCTTTTTTTTTTTGGGTAGTAAGTTATATTTTATATTACACCATTTTGTATTGTTCAATGCTTGAATATGAATTATGACCTATTTGTTTTTATTTCTAGCCCCCTAATAAATTTGTCTAACTCCGCCCCTAGGTATGAGACGAGTATGTGTATTGTAATAAAAATATTATACGAGATAATTCAGATAGTTACTATTTAAAAAGTAATAAAAAATAAGCGGTTATCCTATTGTTTCCACCACTAAACATAGCCTTTGGATCAATCAATAGATGGAAATTGGAAGGCGTTTTAGTTTTGTTATGTTATTATAGAAAAGTAAATGATGACTAGCTGGAATTCCAAGAATGTTATCATAGCAAAGGCCATGAAACAAATAGTACCATTATTGATCTGCTTTCCAGAGAAAGGTAAATGGGGGCCCAGATCATATGGGCAGGAACCATACTCGGAATCCACAATGGGTGTCATATCTGATATCAGCTGTCTTTGCTTTCGATTCCAGCTACACGTGTCTTGTTATCAGAGTTTAAAATTAGCTAGAACACCACCTTTTGCCCTAATTTATATTTACTCCGTCTACTTTTAAAGTATCAATTTTATTATTTTTTATGTAAGATTCAAATGTATTTATTTCCTCTATTTAGTAAAAAAGTAAACAATATGACACATCACTTCCCTCTAATACAACTACTCATTTTATATATAATAATATTCCTTAATCCACATGCAAAAGTAAACGCACACCTTAGCACACTTTGGACATGTAATCCAATGAGGATCATTTGATTTTTTACACGAGAATTAAAAAAATTATTATTTAATGTATAGTGAGTAGTTGTATTACTGAGAGTGTAGACCTCATATTTTAATTGTATTAGTGAGTGTGTTGGTTCATGTGTATTAAAAAGAAATGACCATCTTTGAGGCGGGCAGCTAAAATGAAAAAAATGACCCTTATTCAAGCGGACTGATTTAGTAATTCATATACCTCCATCTCTTTTAAAAAATTCATTTTTTTTTATTTTCGGCATCCCCTCCAAATAGTCACATTTTTTACACACACTCATTAATACAATTAAAATATGGGGTCACATACCCACTAATATAACTACCTACTATAATTAAATGATATGGTAGATCTTGCGTGAGACCGCGCGTCTCACGTGAGACCATTTTTCATTTTTTAAAATAATTATCATTTTCTCTATAAAACGTTATCACTTTCGCGATAAATTGTTATCACTTTTCATTAATTTATTATCACTTTTCTTTAAAAAAATTATCACTTTCTGACCGTCTCATATAAACCCTTACGTAAGACGGTCTCACACAAGTCTTTGTCTATATAGTAATACTCCTTAAAACAAGTGAAAAAAGAAAAAGATTCTCCTTAAATGGGATAGAAGGAGAATGGACATATTTATAATTTAAAAATTATTTAAAAACTATTAGCTTAAAAATAAAATTTATTTAAATTTATTTTTTAAAAATAAAATTATTTTATTTATTCAACAAATTAATCTAAAACTTATAATGATACTATTCCCTCTGCCTCCTTTCAAATTGCACACTTTACATTTTGGATTGTAGTATAAAAATTTAAACCTCCCTTAAAACAGTAAAAAGTTAATACAATCACCCTTCTTAATACAATTTATTTACAAAAAACTACTCTTATCTAACACATCTAACATATTTTATCATTTACTTACTAAATAATACCATAATATTTCTAAAAATTATTACGTTTCTTAATCTCCTTACCGGAGTGAGGGTGCAAACTAAGGTGGAATTGAGAGATTTTTTTATTAAATATTTATTTAAAAAATCAATTAAATATACATTTTTTCTTTTTAAATACTAGTTATATTTAATAAAATATTCCATCCTTCCCGCGTTAAGGTTTACATTTTTTTGTCAATGGGACCCACAAAAAATAATTATTTTTTCATATAGAACTACACACAACATTAATACAATTACTCACTACACATTAGATATTATATTTCTCAATCCCTTATCTATTAAAATATTATATTTTTTAACCTCTGCACTAAAAGTAAACGTCAACGTTAAGCTTAATGTGGGACAGGGATTACATTCTAAATACAAATCAAATTAAAAGAAAAAAAATTAAGTTACCACTTTAACAAATACACTTTCATTTTCTTTTTTAAATACATTTTTTAATTTTCGTTTTTTTTTTCATGCATCTTTCTATTTTCGATATTTTTCTTTAGACACATCTCATTTTCGTAATATTAATTACATGTCCAAAGTGTGCTAAGGGTTTACATGTCTAATGCTTCTCTTTTAAATAGTACATCTTTTATTTTCGTAATTCTTTTTAAAAACAATTTAACTATGGATAGTTGGCAAATAAGATGTAGAGTTAGTCTAGTGTGCAAGGGTACACTATTTTATTATAAGACCATCTTCAATAGTAGCACCTTTTACCCAAAGCCTGCTAGGCAAGAGACTCGCAAATTACAAATTCTATCTCGGTAGGACATGTATTTCTATTACTATGAAATTTATAAATGAAGTAGTTAATGGCGGAATTACCATATTCCTTTTTGTAGTGACGAATCATGTATGTGTTCTTAAGAAAAGGAAAAAAAAAGGAATTTGTCCATTTTTGGGGTCTCAAAGGGGCGTGGAAACACATAAGAACTCTTGAATGGAAATGGAAAAGGGATGTAACTCCAGTTCCTTCGAAATCGCTAGTCAACCTAGGGGCAGTTGACAATTAAATCCTATTTTGATCATTATTTTCATATTCGAAATAGTGCGAAAAAAACTTGGCTCTAGGTTGTTCAAGATCAACAATAGTGGCGTTGAGTCTCTCTATCCTTTAACTTAGGATTAGTCAGTCCTATTTCTCGATGGGGGCAGGGAAAGGATATAACTCAGCGGTAGAGTGTCACATTGACATGGTGAAAGTCATCAGTTCGAGATTATTATCCCTAAAACCAATGTTAGCTTTTTTATTTTGATTTGCCCAAATTTTTGGGTAAAAGGTGCTACCTTCCTCCCATGATTAACCCTTTTCCCCAAAAAATTTGGGTAAAAGGTGAATTTGACCCAAATTTGGGAAATTTTGGGCCTTACCCAAATTCATAACACCATTTTTTTTCTTTAATATTTATTTTTAATCCTCAATTTAAAGATAATTATATATATTTATATATATAACCACTCTTAATAATTATTTTTAATTGTTGAATATATATTTATGTTTTTTATATTTTATATAATTAATATATAATAAATTATGTGTCAATAATAATAATTTAAAAAATTACTTCTTGCACAATTAAAATTACATATTACATTAAAAAAATTACATTGTACATTGAAAAAGATAGACATACAAATACATTAGACATTAGACATATGAATAAACATCCTAAAAGTTAAACACTATTAGAATAAATAAAATATAAATGCAAACACAAACACACATACAAATACTTAAAAAATAAAACAACATAATTTTTATTCTCTACAATTAAAATGGGGGTAAATCACTCCCCGAACCTCCAAGATCACCGGAAAAGTAAGCCCCGTAAATATTGTCTTGATTCATTGGCTGGTTTAATTCTCGACTGATTCTTTGCACAATAATATTTTGTTGAAGTCGAAAATATTCACGCCGAACAGGATCAGATATCATTGTCAGATCCATCTTCATAATTTTATTGTCCTCTCTTCTTTGAGCTGCTTCCAACATTGTTCGTTGATACTTATTTGATTCATTAATTAGATCTTGTGTTTGTTTGTTTGCTTCTTGAATTTTTTTTGATTTTGAGCTTCATTCTCTTCAATTTTTCTTTTGAGTTTAGCTTTTTTTACTCCATGTGGTCGGCTCGAGGAAGAACCACCACCTTGATCATTTCCATCACTAGACAAGTTAAGATTAAACGAAGAAATACCATGAGAATCAAAAGTATGGGTTTATGGAGATGAGAAATTAATGGAAGCATCATTCTAAAAGGAAGTTTCTATCTTTACATAATCTTTCATCTTCTCCCAAACATGATCGAACTTCAACCTATTTTTTTAGTTCACGTCTTCTTTGAATAATTCTTTTGCCCACATCATCTAAAATGTTTGAGTTTATATAATGATTAAAACATTGACGTTATATAATATAATACAAATAATATCATGAATGTAACTTACAATATCCTTTCCAGATGCGCCACTCAAATTCAATCAATCTATTTGGTTTATACAATCAACCAATTTTGAGACGTGAAGTTTGATCAAGTGCACACGCTTTTTAAGTGATCTTTCAACTCATTACTCATGACTGAATTTTGCATACTCTTAAGCAACACGACTCCAAAATTTTTTTGAGGATTGATTTATACCAACAATAAGATCTTGGGAGTCTTCAAGATAACACTCACAAAGATGATTATCTTCAATTTTATTAAAACCCGAGCCACGAATTTTTGATGTCATTTTTTTCTATATGTAAGCTAGATATTTGAAAAAATGATAAGTATGAGACTGTGAATTATGAAGACATGGAAGCTCTATTTATAAATTGAATTGAATGAGATCACAACCCATCAACTAGTCTCAACGGAAATCCACCAACCAGTCTCAACGGCTAAGATTAAAAACCACAACTAGTCTCAACGGCTAGGATTGAAAGTCACCAAACAAAATTAGATAATTGAGATCGAATGCCATCAACTAAAATTAATGGTTGAGATCAAAACCTATCACAAAAATTTTTATTATATAATGCGTACATTGCTCATCAATCCTACACATCATTTCCCATATTCTTCTCATCATTTACTATTCTCTTATTTCTTTTGTCATAAAAAGTTTTTCAAGATGAACTCACAAAATTCAGCTGGCCCTTCACACACATCATCCTCATCATCGGACTCTTCTAATGATGATGAGTTTGAAGCCTTTCATATCAGTGTCATCAATCAGCAATTATTGGCTCAACAAGCAATGAGTAATAATAATCATTGGATGCAAATGATGAGGCAAAGTCGAACCAACAATTCTTCTGTTAGTGGTTCAGTTTTTGGGCATAAAATGGTCCATCGTGATCGAGAGACTGCAGCTAAAAATTTGTATAATGACTATTTTTCTGAAAATCCTACCTCCGATGAAACAATATTTTCTCGGAGATTTTGAATGTGTCGAAGTTTGTTCATTCATTTTGTTAATGTAGTCCAAGACATGATGTTTATTTTATCCAACGAATGGATGCCGCAAAGAGACGTGGGTTGTCAAAACTTCAAAAGGTAACATCTGCTTTTTGTATTTTAGCCTATGCAATGCCAGCTGATGCACTGATGAATATATCAAAATAGGAGAATCAACAGCTATTGAGTGTGTGAAAAGATTCTGTCAGGTAATTGTGGAGATCTTTGGAGAGCGTTATCTAAGTTCTCGTACTAAAGAAGATGTTGCTAAACTCTTGTATATTAGTGAGTAGTTTAGTTTTCCAGGTATGTTAGGTAGCCTTAATTGTATGCATTGAAAATGGAAAAAATTGTCTGACCTGATGGGAGGGACAATGTGCAGGTCGCAGCGGACACCCGACTATTATTCTTGAAGCTGTTGCTGGCTATGATCTTTGGATATGACATGCATATTTTTATATGCCAGGATCCAACAATGATATCCACGTATTAGATTCCTCTTCTATTTTCTCTAATCTTGCTTAAGGTGTTGCTCCTCCCGCGCATTATGTCTCTAAAGGAAAAGAATATGATATGGGGTACTATTTAGGTGATAGTATATTCCCCAAATGGGAAACTTTTGTGCAAACTATTCATGAACCACGTGGCCATAAAAAAACACTTTTTGCACAAAGGCAAGAAGCATGTACAAAAGATGTGGAACATGCATTTAGGGTTATGCAAAGTCGATTTGCTGTCATCACAAATCCAACACGATTCTGGAGTAAAGAAGTTTTAAGAGATATAATGACAGCATGCATAATTATGCACAATATGATAATTAAAGATGAACGTGATCTTGATGCACCTATTATTGACCACGTAGAATCATTGGCTATAAATATTGAAATAGGGGATGATGTAAATTCTCAATTTTAGGAATTTCTTGCTCGATTTAGAAAAATAAAAAATAGAGATGCTCACTATGAACTTCGAGATGCATTAATTGATCATATTTGGGAACTATATTCATTTGAGGATTAAAATTTAAAAGTTTGTGCCTTTTATTTGTATGTGTTGTATTATGCAATTATCAATAAAATATGTGTTGTTTATATATTTCTTTAATTTCATGTTGATATTTATTTTGATGTAATTTGTAAAATTTATACAACTTTAAATTTAGAAATTAAATTTAAAATTTAAATATAAATTAATTAATAAAAAATGTAAATATATTATTTAATTAATAATTTAAAATTAGAAGGATAAATAATTAATTTAGAATATTATAATTATTAAAATTTAATAAAATAATATTTTTAATAAGATTTTATAGAATATTCCATTTTGCACCAAATTTTGAGTCAAACTATTGGAGGAGATGTGTACCAAATCACCAAAAAATTAGTGATTTGGTGATTTGGGTCACCCCAACCATTGGGGTTGCCCTAAAGGGTATACATTTTAATTAATAAATGTATATCATTTTATTCTAAAGGGTATACACTTTACATTATTATTTTTTATTTTTTCAGAAAATAAAAGGTACAGATCTTTATACTAAATGATATACAATTTAATACTAAATTGTATAGGCGTACGGTGGGCGCATGGCGTGTCCCGGGGACACACAAGTTTTTGCCTAAAATGTAAAATGTACAAGTAGGCAAAATAGATGGTCTGACTTTATCTTTGGACATTTGGTCATTCATCCCTTAAATTTATAGCCATTTCATATAAATTCACTTTATTTAAAGTAATTTTAATAAAATTATGTTTTTTCCAAATAATCGTATAACTTTTAAATTCTCAATTAAAATTATCATTTTTTATTTATAGTATTCAATTTTTATAATTTTATAGGACAAGACTCAATCACTCCTCTTACTAATTTATACCATGAAATTGTTAAAAAAATATTTTCTCTCTATTCCGCATTAATAGTTACATACTATTTTAGACCGTGCATCTCCATAGTTACATTTTATTTTTTTGGTAGATGAGATTCACACTAAACAAATTAATATATTTTAATGGGACTCACACATAACACTAATATAATTACCCACTATACATCAAAATATCATATATCTCAACTCTATTTATTAATCTTCATGTAAAAAACAAATATAGCTAGAGTGTTGTTAAATACACACCCCATATTGAATTAAAACCACCTATTAATTTTTTAAAACTTAATTTTATTTTATACACACCCCTTAAAAATCCAAATTTACCCTTTTTAATTTTAAGATTATACACAACCCTCAGTAATATTTTCCCTGGAATCCTCCTGCTAAATCTTACAAAAGAAAAAAAAGATATTAATTATTTTATTTAAATAGTAATAAAATTAATTCTGGTTTTTCTCTAAAATCTTATGAAATTAACTACTCTCTGGCTCACATCCACACCTACAACAACTTACACCCTCTCATTCATGACGCCACTTTCATTGGTGAGTTGTATAGAATTGAAAAGATTTGTACAAACAAGGCAAATGTATGCATCACTCTCTCTTTAGTTTCTCATTATTTTTAATTCAGTCACATGCAATATCCGGTTACTATGTACGACGACATTATGCTCATTTTTACGTATCCGCGAGCGTGAACAGTAGTGGACTTGCACGCGGGAATTTCCTATAAATGTATAGTTTTATGTTGTTTTGTGTTCATTATACTCATTATACTATGAATTAAGATGAATTGAAGAATGAACAATTCAATTATGAATCAACAAAGGTTGCTCTGGAGCAGTGAAGTGTGATTGTAAGTGCGTGGTTTTAGGTTTTCGGCGGGAAGCAGCGGTTCTCCTCTTATTCAAACCATGGCAAGACAAAGTGCGATGGGAAGATGGAGTGCCTTTGCAATCTCCGACAGACCTGACCTGGAACGGCGGTGCTCCGGTGATGGCGACTGGCTGCAGTTGCATGATAATTATAAGGAATCAGTACTCTCCAGCTTGAAACGCAGCGAAGAGCGAGACTTTGGTTGTTCAATGGTGGTCTGTGATTTCTGAGTCACGCCACCGGATAAACAAATAGCAGCAGTGGCGGCATGAGTAAAGCAGATGGTGCATTTTCTCCCGTTAGGTTATTGACGGCGGCATGTGGTGGCTGAGAGGTGGTAGATGGAAGTTATTTTCCATGAGAAGGAAGCAGCATCAAGGCTCCAAGCTCGGCGATGGATGGCTGTGTTGAATCAACGCTATGGCAGCGGGAAGGGTGAATGACTGGTCGGTAGCAGATTTTGGATTCTTGCAACTGAGCAGCTTTTCTTTCTGCTTGGAGTGAAGAATGAAAAATTCAATTATGTACGATGACATTATGCTCATTGTACTATCATACTATGTATTCTTCACTCCAATTATGTACGATGACATTATGCTCATTGTACTATGTCGTAAGATGAATCTATGGCAACCTTAAAAGCAGCTATGGTATGTTGCAATCTTGTAGGTAGTAGATCTGCCGATGATCTGTTTTGGTTTAATGGCTCATCAACATGTTTTAAAATGATTAGGGTGTTTATTAAATTAAATTAGGATAATTTAGACTTTTTAAAGATATAATATTTAAATAGAGTGTTGTTAAATACATATCCCTTTTTATTAAATATACATATTTTTGAATACACACCCTTTTAATTTTTAAATTTTGAATTTTATTATATACACACCCTCTAAAATTTTAAAATTACCCTTTTTAAAATTAAAACTAAATAAATACCCTATCGGATTAAATAAATTTTATCTCCTCTGTTGACCATATCTATAACATATCTACCTCCAATCATAGATTTTCCTGTTCTTTTAATTTATTTAAGGCATTTGACTCCTATCCAAGGAGAAGTCTTCCTCTCCCATCGTTACCAACCAACATTAAGCATTCTCAGAAAATTGCAAAACTCTAATTTTTCAACATTGTAGACATGATTTACAAGAATTGTGTACAACACTATTCAATCTTAATTATGGAAAATCCTCATCAATTTCTGGAAAAACGAGAATCTGGATTGAATAATTAAAAATGATTCTGAGAAAAACTTCAACGAAATTGCATTGGTTATATTTTTTTATATTATGCACTATTTGTATTGAATAAATTAAAATAAAAAAATAAAAAATGCGTATCAATTAAAATCAGTAAAGGAAGTGTTTGAACGGAGATAAGAACTATTCAAACAGAGATCAGAACTGTTAAATCTTATGTTTTCAAGATATTAAGTTGCAGAGACGATGATAAGGAGATAATTTTGGTAAGATTTTTTCTTTTTAATTAGGTTTCTATTTATTAAAATAAGGGGGTGTGATGAAAGTAAAAATTCACGTAGAGCTCCAATTTGTGTAGAAATTGAGCATGATTTGGTTTATTATCAAGACAAATCGGGTTGTTTACGGAAAATCCACGAATCAGATGCTACTAAGGCTATTTGAGCATATTTGTACAGGAAAATAGGTTAGAAGTGCTTGGAATTGGAAAATCCATTTTTTGGAGGTGTAGCTCAACCATGGAGATGTAGCACGACCAAGCATAGTCTTGTCAAGCTATAGAGAGGAAGTCGAGCTGGACCATTTCAGCATATAGAGAGGTGGCTTGACCAATTTCATGTGGCTCGACTAAGAGTGATTTGGTCGTGCTACAGAAGTCAAGTAGAGCTGGAAAGTTTCAGCATAGAGACATGCAGCTCGACCAAGCTCAGTCTGGTCGAGCCGGAATGCGTTAGCACTAAAATGTTGGGATTTCACCTCCAGTGCGTGAATGTGTATGTTTTCAATGAAAAATCCTTATAAAAGGTCCGTAAGGAGAGCTTACAAGTATAAAAAAGGATGCAAATCACATCAAAACCATCTGTAGAGAGAGCTGTAGAGGGAGATTCGTGCAGTGAATCAAGTGAGATCCAATTGAAGATTCAAGACGGAGTGAGAAGCGACGACACCTACATCTAGGGTTTATTTCACAACTTAGGATTTATTTCGCAACTTAATCTTTCTTATAATTTTCAATACTATGGATAAGATTTATCCAAACACCATGAACGTTCTTCAAAACGTCATGGGCTAGAACCGCTTTGGTAGTTCTAGAGTTTATGAAGGTTTTACTAGTTAATTGAACATCCATGTGTATAATCCGTACAACACTACTTACGAATTTATTTTATATAAGACTATGCATTTTTAATTTATACTCATAGTTGTTTTGTGCATCATTAAAAGTTATATAGAGTCTGAATATATATCTTGGTTATTGATTGAGTGCATTCACTGCTGAGCAGGATTTTATGTTATGATTCTAAGTGAGGGAATTCTAAAGTTTCATAAGAACCATCTTATATAAATACTTATTTATTGAATTGAATTCAGATTAGTAAGTAGGATAAAGAGGATAATTACATAGTACCTATAAAGGGTGATCATATCGGGTTAAAGTACTTTGTGCACAAGAAATAATTGATACTGATAGTACCTAGAAAGAGGGTGTAATTGCGTTTTTTCTCCAAGGTAATTCACACGTGTTACACACTCGTTTACTTGTGTCTATAGAGTAGATTAGTAGGCTTAGTGATGCATCCATATTCTACAAGGCAGAGTCGGACGTTGACATATGGAAGGGAGATTAATTAGTGAAATTGGATGGCCCGAAGAGCTACTTATTTTCTCACTTGATCAACTCTCGTTAATTCTCTATTGTTCTATTTTATTATTCTTTACTTCGTTTAATAATATTTTCTAACTGAATTTCCAAACAAAAGTTTTAGTTAATTTAGATAATAGTAGATTGATAACCAACTGTCCTTTGGGTTTGATAATATAACTTGGTCGCTTGCTTAAGCTACAATCACTTCCTTCATACTTGGGGATTAATTGTGTGCTGAGAAAACGCCCATCAAGTTTCTGGCGCCGTTGCCGGGGATGGTTGTCCTTATCAATTCTTATTATTTCTAGTTAATTGAAACTCCTCCATTCTTATTTTTAATTTCTAACGCTTAATTTTTCTTAGCTTTATGCACACTAGATTGAAGGGAGCAACATTAGCGCCTTTTGATCTGGAAATTGGAGCGCCATCAAGGAAGAAGAAGGCTAAGAAGAAGAAGAAGAAGAACATGGAAGCAACCAAAACTCTTGACTTAGGAGGTGAAGTTGAAGAATCGAACTCAAAAATGATTGAAGCTGCAACCGGAGACAAGTCATAAGTAGAAGCAGTCAACATGGCCCAAGATATGGCAAATCCGGATAATGTTGCCATCCGTGAAGTCTTCAAGAATAACAGAGGGGGAAACTCGGGGCTATTAGAAGCGCGCAGAGCCGATGCGGATTTTGATCTTCACCCCGCTCTAATTAGCATGATCGAAAGAAACCCTTCTCTGGGGGGACTTTTGAAGATCCTCAATAACATCTGAATAAATTCCTGGCGTATGCTGGTACAAAAAAGAGCGCAGGAGACCATGAGGATACGAGGATGATCATTTTGTTTAAATTCTCACTCACTGAAAGAGAGAGAGATTGGTATGACACTCTTAGTGCTGCTGATTGCACTATATTGGACTAGCTTAAGTTGAAATTCTTGAAGAGATACATGCCACCTTCAAAGATGTTTAAAATGACGTAAAATATTCATCAATTTGTGATTAATAACGGAAAGAAGTTCCATGAAGCTTGGGATAGATTCAAGGACATGCTTAGAAGGTGTCCACAACATGGAATGTCAAAGCTCAATATATCAGCGTATTTTACAATGGGTTGGATTGTGATTCTCGTGTTCTACTTGATGCTTCATCAAGTTGAGCATTACTTGCTAAGACACCCGTTGAGCTCGAAAAGCTTTTTAAGGATATTTCGATGAATTCAAGAGATTGGTCTACTGATAGAGTGAGGGGTACATAAGTTCTTGGAAAGGTAGCACAGGTTGAACACGCTATGATAAAGTCAAGTATAGAAGATGAAATCATTTCTAGCTTGGCGAATATCAACAAGTTACTGGAATCTCAGTAGAAGCAGATTACTGAGTTGTCATAGAGAGTACCAATGATGCAGCAGGATAATGGTGAAGAGATATCAATTCAAGAGGAACTTGAAGAAGCAAACTATTCCATGGGACAAAGTATTCAAACGACTAGGTATCAAAATCTAGGAAACAAGAATTAACAAGGGAACTACAATAATCGTGGTCCCCCGGGTAATTATCAACGACTAAGGAGGCCAGAATTTTCATGGAGTAATCCGAATGTGGCAGTCAAACCTCCTATTAGTATTGATCCTGGTGCTAAGGTAGAAGAAGGAAAACCTGGTTTGGAGGATACGATGAACCGGTATATGGCTAGGAATGATGCTAGGGTGGATCGTTTGAAGAAAAAATAGATTCAAATCATGATGAGTTATCTAAAAAGATGAAAGGCCTTACCTTGTTGATGAGAGGGATGGCGGGGAATGTTAACAAGTTGACACAAACAATTGAGAAGAGGGAGTTTCCATCTCAAAGTATTACGAACCTGAAATCTTGTAATGCCATCACATTGAGATCCCGGATGCAGTATGAAGGTTTGATGAAGCTGGTGGACGAAAACAAAGGCAGTATAAGCCAGCTCGACCATTGCTCAACTAGCACTTTTGGTCGAGCTATGGTCGAGCAATACGGCTAAGAACAGAGAAATGATACTCTGTTTTTTTACGCACAACCACGCACTGTAAATCCGAAACGTCAAGTTCAGCTTACTGGGCCACAGCTCGACCAACACACTTCCGCTTGACAAAACCTCTACGATCGAGCTACAACCCTTTGAATTGAACAAACATCTTCCACTTTCAGGGACCCAACTCGACAAGAACCACCTAGCTCGACCAGACCATTTTGATCGAGCTGTGGTTGAGCAACATCAATTTTCTCCCGATTCCATGCCGAACGCTATACCTGCTATTCAGAACACTCTAGTACCATCAAAAGAGCAGAATACTAAGCTAATATTGGAGAAGAAGTGGGAAAGAGCCAAGAGATTGAGAGCCGATAAGGATAAAGAAAAGGAGTTGAACATGACGAATGGGGCATCCTGATGAGCGTTTTCTCAACACACAATATTAATCCCCAAGTATGAAGGATGATATTGTAGCTTTGATAAGCGACCAAGTGATTATCGAACCCAAAGGACGTATTATTATCAATTTAATTATATTCTATCTTATTAATAGTATTATGGCAAAATAATTTTGGTGATTAAGTAACTAATAACTAAATAATTAAAGAACAATTAAAATATATAAACAGTAGAGATTGAACGAAAGTGAATAATTGAGAAGATAGGTAGTCCTTCGGGCCATCGAATTTTACTTATAAAGAAACTTACCAAAAAGACTGGAGATGCAATGAACCTGGACACCATTCAAGAAGAAAGGTCAAAAGAAGATATTTAATGAGAATCTTTTACTGATTATAAACACTCCACACACACGTTCATGATCATCATTCCACGCGCAAGGAGAATGCAGATTGGGGCGCAGAAGAACGACACCACCCTGAAGAATAGTATCAGTTCTTCTATTTCAATTTTAATTTAGTTTTTAATTATGTAATTGTGTTTCAAGTCCAAGGGGTTGTGAACCTGCCATGAATTAGTTATTTTATTTAAATTTTTATATTGCAAACTTTTATATGAATTTATTCCACTATATGCATTGAACCACTTAAAGCAATTTCATAATTATTTTAGACTGGTCATCTAGTTTGATTATTTAATTTCTTACTGTTATTTCTTGATCCATAATCCATAATTGTTGTGAAGATTGAATTGAGTAGCACATAGAGATTATTCCCTCTAGATGTAATGGAATCTAGGTTGTATGATTCCTAGCCGGTTTTCGTAGCCTAGTAATTATATGTTTGGTGTCCTAATGCATTTTCGAGTTTGAGTCCATAGGGTCACTCGGGAATAGTTCAATTTATTGGTCGTACCCTAATTGATGATCTTAAGAACACTCGGGTTAATTTGGTCGTACCGATATCCAAGGGATTTGAGTTTGAATAATTGTTGGCTTGTTTAATTCATGCAGTTTTATGAATTAGGGTATGGGAGGGGATCAAATCATTGGACTAGGTTGTTATTTATTTGTTCTATTATTTAATTTTTTGTTTTTATTATTTTAATTATTTATTTTTATGTTTAGTAGTTGTTAGTAATTTAATCCAAAACTCCCCTTGTTACTCTCATTAAAAACATATTAAATTCAATTTAACTTCGATTACTCCCTGTGGTTCGACTCGTACTCATCCTACTACACTTTAGTTTGGATTTGTTCGGAAATTAAAAATCTTATTTTTGAGTGCCGGCGACAGCACACCCGAATTTTTATTGAATTTTTGTGTTTTAAATTATTTTTTTGAATTCTATCCAGCAGTGCACTGACACTGAACCCTTCAGTGTCAGTCTGCTCTATTTTTATTTTTTTGATTTTTCAGGACTAATCACTTTCTCTCCTTGTAGGCTTGCTTCTAATAGATCAATTTCTTTGTTACCATGGTCAGAATGTTCAGCCATGTAGAGTTTGTGCAACCACACTCCATTCAACTCATGA
Source organism: Pogostemon cablin (assembly GCA_023678885.1). Lineage (NCBI taxonomy): Eukaryota > Viridiplantae > Streptophyta > Magnoliopsida > Lamiales > Lamiaceae > Pogostemon > Pogostemon cablin. Next base: position 8,192,065 of record CM043004.1, on the reverse strand, counting down.
TTGCCCATCCTTGATTGAAAGATTAGTGGTGAGAGGAAGAGATGAATATTGGAGTGCTAATCAACAAAGACATTGGAATGATCAACCATATGTCAACACTTGCAATCAAGGATGGCATAACCCTCATAATTCTCGATATGTGGATAACTCATATGATCAACCATACAGTTTTCAAAGGCGTGGCTATTATGATCAAAGACCCCAATCCTTTAATGATAGTGAAAGTTATTATGAGGATGATGGATATTATGGTACATTGAGCGCGAGTACTACCTGTTACGAGAAATCGTATGATGAGGGGAAGGTTGTTGTCGCCTAGATTGTATCAGATGATAATCTAGTAAATCTATTTACAAGGACATAAAGGCGAGAGCTTTTGTTGGTCGTGTAGTGGGAGTGGGAATCAGATGTATGGCAGAAGACATGACATCATAATCTTTAGTATAAGTGGGAGATCGTTGGATTGTATACTAAAAGTCTAACTTTTGTATGAACAATATTATAACAATTTATTTGAAATGAGAATCATATGATCAAATGATTGCGTCTTATAATTTATTTATATGTTTGATGCAATAGTCCACTTACTTTATACTGTTGATAATATGTTGTGCGACAATACGCGAAAGATCATATTATCAGTTTCCTTATCAAGTATAAATAGATGCTCACAACCGAGATAGATGGGGACTCTCTATCGGGATGGTTGTAGTGTGATTTGGTATTAGATTGTCTCGACTATAGAATCACATTAGTGGACATTGTGTGTATTGAGCAGGACCGCTTGAGATCGTTCGACTTGTACTGTCTGTATAGAAGAACTTGATCTCAATTATTATTGATTTTCATGCTCTTAATCCATATACAATAACCTCGACATGTAAGGCAGTATGTATTTTTTTGATTCATTAATGGATGAAATTTACATGTAATTAAATCAACAAACTCGGTGAGTTAGGAAATAGTGTTCTCTCTATGGTGTGCTGTTGATTGTAGAAGGAATCCGTGTCCGATATAGGTTGATGATGTCCCCTTGAAGAGCTCATAAGGATTATCATGTAAACCCTGCATGTGGATTTATTACGGCATGATAATGTGATTGAGTGGTACTACTCTTGGATGAGACATTAATTAATGGAGTTGTCAGTAACTTAATTAATTAATGGACATTGTATATCTTAAACATGAGGAGACTAACGGGCTCACAATAATAAGAAGCCCATAATATAATTATGGGATTAGAACGGTAGTTTAGTAATAATATTTTAGTGGTATATATTATTATTGGACTTAAGTATAAACTTTGGGCTAAGCTTGGATACTTAAGCCCAATGGAGGCCCAACTCTAATTTCTCCTCCTGGTCCCTGCTGTAGCCCATATATAAGTCATCTCAGCTGTCCAGAAACCTTAATCTAACTGATTAATCACGCCTAACACTGTGAGGAAGATGAGGGAACAGCAGATTGAGAAGATCTCGAAGATCATGGCCCACACGACGTCGAGATTGGACTTGGGAATACAACAGAAGAACGAAAGGTTGTTTGCTAATGCTGCCCGTCAACTTCCATGATTTTTATAAAATTGTGTAGAAGTCATAATTTGAAGTGTGATATACTAACGGAAAGCCACAGAAGAGAGAATCGTTTTGGCTTATAGTTCACTCAAATCAGAGATTAGATGAGAGAGTTACGCCTAAAACGGTGAGGCTGCGTAGGCTGCCCGCTAGAATCCATCTTCTTCAACATACCCTTGTGAATGGTAATACGTTTCTATGTTTTCTTGATTCCGTTGATTGTTAGAAACATATGGAACCCTAATGGTTCACGTTAACTAAATGATCGAACGCCAATAGTTTTGAAACATGGACAAAGATGAAGACATCATAGCGGCGAATGGGCATCGATTGAAGCATTATAAGTCGCCAGATGATGCTTGTGTCATCTTTGAAGATACCTTGAATTGATATGGCACCATAGTGACTCTCCAACGTTAAACAAGAGCGCCTGTTAGGGGCTTTCCCTTCTGTTTTATTGATTAGTATGAGTAAGAAATTTTTATATTTGACATGCTTACTTATCTGAAATTACATCTTCTTGCAAACTCAGTTTTGACAATAGTTTCTACTAAGTTTGGGGGTGTGATGTACTTACCTTGTCATAGCACGAAGAGTATAATCTTTTCTTCGTAATGTATGTCAGGGGAGTTGATTTTTTGTGGCATATTAAAACTTTAACCGATTTTGACGTGTCGATTTTTTGCAATTTGCCTAATGTTTAGTGGTGTTTTATTTATTATGTCGTATGCGGAATATATGCACATGATTTTAGAGTTTTATGAGTGGTTCTCTAGTTTAGCTTTGCTTTGTGTTGGGTACCTAATGATCGTTTTTTATCTTGAAGTTTGCAAGGAACTTAAAATAGTGGATTTCGAAAGAACAGGAGCTCAATTTGACCAAGGAAACAGGTCGAACCAAGCAATCCAGGTCGAACCATGGATCAGAGAATTCATTATAGGTCGATTCGACCAACATGATATGGTTCGACCAGGCGTTCGACCAAGGGTGGAGGTAGAATCAGCAATCAGAGAAATTAGAACAGGCTGATTCGACCAAGCACGAGTGATTCGACCATGGGTTCGGGTGGAATCAGCCACCTGAAAGTTTGTAACAGGCCATTTCAACAATGATACCCTGGTTCGAAAAGAAGTTTGAGTCGAACCAAATGCGGAAAATTATCCAGAAGCCCGATTCGACCACAACAAGGTGATTCGACCACCTGTTTCGGGTCAAATCGCACAGGTAAGTAGCCTTTTTAACTCATTTTTCGCCCCTATTTCGAACACTTTGCACACCACCCTCACTTGAATCCTCTCTTTCAAACTTTGATTTTACTTGATTACGCTCCGATTAAACCACTTTCCATACTTCCTACACTCTATTTGTCACGAATTTGGAGCATTCTAGTTACAAAAGTAGGGTTTCTCGACAAATTTGGGGATTTTTCATACTTGTTCATACTAAGCCATGGCCGGATCGAAAGGTATGTTCTCTTGACTCTATTACCCCAGGATTGAAGTTTTATTGCTTGATTTTGAGTGGGTAAGTTGATTGAACTAGTTTTTATGTGAATCCATGGTGCAAATTGAATTTTTGTTTGAATTTTCTTATGAACAAGTGATGGGTCCAATTTTAATTATTGAATTGTTGCTAGACCTTGATGTTTACGTAAAATTGATGAGTAATTTGAGTAGTGAAGTGAAGCATGTTGAATTTAGAGTTGAATTATGGAATTTGATAGAGGCATGCTTAAAGAATTGATGTGTTTGATAATATTGTTGATAGTTCCTATTGAGAAGTTGAATTTGAAATGGAATTGAATTAGCATGTGAATGGTTTGATTGTTGAATTCGTGATGAAGAAGAAGCATGCTCGTTTGAAGTTGATTATGCATGAAAACTTGAAGTCTTCAGTAGAGTTTGATGTATAGTGAGCTGTTGCATTGGATTTAGTTTGCTTTTCTTATATCTGTTTGGTATTGAAGTATTATTTTATAGGAAAGGAAAGGAGACTAAAGTTCGATCTAAGAAAAGACAAGATAGGCCGTCTAGTGAGGATAAGGTTACAAGGAAGCTAAGGCTTAAGGAGAGGCTGCCTAGGGATTTTAAGATTCGAATGGAAAATTATGAGGAAATAAAGGATCAATAGGGCGATATGTCTGATAAGATCGCTCGAACAAGGTACCAAGATGATGGGGCTATGTTAACAATGCATATCCGTGAGGATATTATGTGGATGTTTGATCAAGTAGGCATACGTCATTTCATGGAGTTTAAGAGGCCGACGTACTTTCATGTGACTGCGGAGGTTTTTTGTACAATCACCATTAAGAAGGGCTCGAGTCCTCTTCCTTATGAGTGCTCATTTCAGCTGGGAGGCAAAATGAGAAAACGGACAGCTGAAGATTTCAACGTGTTGTTTGAGACTCTGAGGGGGATCTCCAGGAACGAGAATGGGTATTTCAATGCAAATAATTTTTTAGAGCAATTTTTGGAGAGGATATGAATTTCAAGACCAAGGATGCTCGTGCTTCTTTGATTCGCAACCCCGTGATTCAATATATGGATTGAGTTTTGGGTAACACATTGTTTGCCCAGTCTAAGGGGAGTTGCACGTCTAGGGAAAGTTGTATGCTCTCTGGTGTATGTTGAATGGAGTGAGGTTCAATGTGGGGTCTTATGAGCATTTTCTCAACACACAAAATAATTCCCAAGTATGAAGGATATCAATTGTAGTTTCGATAGGCAACCAAGTGATTATCGAACCCAAGGGACGAATGATCAATTTAAATATATTTTAATTAACTAAGGCCATGTTGGCAAAATTTGTTTGGATTAGTTACAAATTAAATAACGAATAATTTAGATAGCAAATTAAATAAACAAACAATAGAGGAAATACGGTTGTGATCAAGTAAGAAATTATGTAGTTCTTCGGGTCATCCAATTTTACTTATTAATTTCCTATTCATGAGTTATTGTCCGACTCTGCCTTGTGGCTTATGGACGCATCACTAAACCATGCAAGCTCACTCAATAGACACAAGCAAAGAAGCTTATGACACGTGTGAATATCCTTGGAGCAAGAGATATAATTCACGCCCCTTTCTAGGTACTATCAATATCAATTATTTCCCATGCACTTAGTACTTTAACCCAATATGATCTCCCTTTATAGGTACTATGATGTTATACTCTTTATCCTACTTATTAACCCGAATAAGATTCAATTAACAAGTATCTATATAAGATAATTCTAATAAGACTTAGGAATCCCTTCACTTAGAATTATAACATGTAATCCTGCTCAGCAGTGAACACACTCAATCAATAACCAAGCTATGTATTCAGACTCTACATAACAGTTAGTGATACACAAAACGACTGTGAGTATGAGTTAAAAAAGCACAATCTTAGATAAAAAAACCACAAGTAGCGTTGTACGAAGTTTACACATGGAAATTCAATTAATTCATAAAACTTTCATAACCCTAGAACTACTAGAGCAGCTCTACCCCATGATTGATCTAGAAACAATCATGGTTAATTGGTATGATTTTTCTTGACGCGCCAGATGAACCTCTCTTCACGACTCCTTCGGATGATGGCAGGGTTTCAGTGGTGGACAGATGATGAATGATGTGTGTCCTTTTTCTCCTGCGAAAGCTCTTCTTTTATCTTCATGAAACCTCCTTATGGGCTTAGGATGGGCTTTTGCTTAAAGCACACGTCAAATTTGGTAAAAGATATCCGAAATTACCATAAATAGCAGCAGCGAGAATCTGTTCGACCATGCCGTGACAGGTCGAGCAAGGCCTCAAACTCGAGCAATGGTCGAGCAAGCTCACTGTAAGTTCTTACACATTTTGTTCAACTTCACTCATCTGCTCGACCATGATGATTCTGGTCAAGCAACATCTCCAAGTCTAGCAAGCTCTCTAGACGAATCTGCGTATTCTGCTCGACTTGACCGCGTTGTTCGACCAAAGTGATGATGGTCGAACAAGGTCTTGAGGTCGAACGGCCTTCGAAAAGTACCTTAAAAATCATGTCTTCCAATTTCGAGCCATTAAGACCTGTTTTCCTGTACAATTATGCTCAAAAAGCCCTTATACCCTCTGATTCGCTCCTTTTCCATAAACAAACCGATTTGTCTCAATAAAAGACTCAATCGTACTCAATTCCCACATAAATCAGAGCCCAAAATGCGTGAATCTATACTCTCATCAAACCCCCAAACTTACATGTTACTCATCCCGAGGCAACGAAAAACAAAACAAATCCAAAGAGTGTAATCACGGGATCAAGCACAACTTATCCTAACACATGTAATTATATCAACTCAAAACATGCAATCATCATACCTTTCATTCACGCAAGAACATCAATCAACTACAATACTTCTACGAGTGCTAAGTCATCTAGCTCATGTGTAAGTGTTTACTCTCTCTCTCTCAAGTGTAAAAGATGTACACTTTATGATTAGTATCGACACTCAATTTCAATTCACATACTCGCGTGACCATAAGCTTGACAAGGGTCCTAAAAATACATCTATAGCTATTTCAATACTGGGATTACAATGGACTTTCATTTTGTTTGTAACGTTGGCTCTTTGGTAAAGGTAGGATAATATAGATAAGTAATTAAATTTACTAGTAAAGAAGTACCTTGGAGATTTGCTTTTAACAGCTTCCTTCTTTTCTCCTTCGTCCTTCTTATGATCACATCAATACACGCTTTCTCCATCTTCTCTTGGATCAATATCTTTTCTTCGTAGTAGAATACCAATTCCGGTGTTCTTCAAATAAAGGTACCAGTTTCGGGCACTACCCTTTCTAACATTAGGGATACCGTTTTCAGGCACTATCCCTTGCAAGATTTAACCTCTTGTCTCTTGATTCTTATTACACCAAATCTCTCCTTCCAATTCTTCCTCAAAACTTCATATAGCATTCATTTACCTCCACTCTTTACTAGTACTAGGTGTTCAAAGCTCAACAAGGTAAACGGCTATTTATCAACGGCTTGGCAAAAAAAAGCTTAAAGGCTCAAAAGGGCTTCCAATGATAATCATATAATAAGGTCGGATAAATTTGGCTAAGTGACATAATCAACAACAATGGCCTAAGATCATTTCTTAGCATCTATCAATTATAGACTTCAAACATGACTCCAAGTCAAGTTCTAGAATACAAGTATACAAACGACTCTCAAGAATAAACTATCATGCTTATAGCACAATTAAAAGGCTCAATTCCTCACATGGATAATAGAATCCTAAGCACTCTTCAAAGCATGCAATCAATATCAATTTTCTATGAACTACAAGTAAATAGAACATGCTCGTAATCAACAAATATACATGCATCAAAATAAGGCACATGCATAACATGAAGAATCCTCAAAGCATTAGGCAATCCTAAGCACATTAAATAATCCAACATCAATCATCAATCGCCCAAGAATAACATCAATATCAAATACATGCCACCCACACATGAATCATATACTACAACCACAGCAATCAAGTCTCCACCTGTAAAGTGTAAAAGAGAATGGGGATGAGAAGAATCAGAAAATATAAAAGACCTGGCAACTCTACTCCTCCGGATCATCATCATCCTCATCTCCACTCATCTCTACACTCCATCGATCAAACACTCTATGGAGATCACTGATATTCGTATCCATCATGCGCCCATGATCATACATCTGCCTCAACCGACCATCCATCGCATCATAACGCGCATTGAGTACATCATAGTTAGCATTCGCAAGCGCCAGCTGTTTATTTGTTTCTTGCTTGTTCGCATTGAGTGTGGTGAAATGTTCATGCATTAATCGAAACTGCTCCCGATAAAACTGATCCTGGGCTACCCAATAATCCTACTGCGGCTGTGGCTGTGGTGGTGGCCCGAAAAACTCCTACTCCTGTGGCTGCAACTCCTCCTCTACAAAGTCAGTCGGATCTCCTATCAGGACCTTGTCCTCATCTAAGATGATCCCATGAGCCTGGATATCAGCATGGAGTCTCCAATCTCCTCTTCCCAAGCACGTCTTCGAGATCACCTTGTGCTCCATGGAATTCATCAATAATTATTGTTGACCCTAATGGTAGTGAGATCAACAATCACCAACAAAAATCTGAACGTACTAGGATTCTTTTCTCGGATGAACATACAAGTATCATCTAGCCGCTCAATCAGCCCCATCCTCACACATGAAGTTAAGATCAAGTCCGAATCCCCTCGGATAGGCCTGTGCCCGCTCAAATTGACTCTATAGTACTCAACTATCAAGGTGATGAGTCCTTCGATGTTCACAAGCTGAAATCCATGAGTCGTGAACTTATGAAGCTGATTGAAAAAGTACGCCGCTACATTGAAGCGAACTCCATAAAGCATGCACCATAGCACGTACAACTCTTTCCTCAGAATACAGCTTCCTTTGGACCTAGTACACAGCGTGTTGCTCAAAATTCTATCCATGTGAGCGATCACGGGGTTACGAATAAAGGTAACCTTGGAAGTATTTGAATTATATCGCTCTCGCCTTCCCATAATAGCTCTCCAAAACTCATCCTGCTTAAAATCATCATGCTCCACATCAACATCATCTACTCTTGCCCACCAATCTGCATCCGAATACCATAGGGAATGTATCGATCTTCATGCTCAATCCTTAACGTGCATAAGACCTCCGTCGTGATAAGAAAATAGGTCTCTCTCTTCATCTCCATGAACTGAGTAATGCCCACCTGATTGAACACCCAACGAATATCATTGATAATGTTTATCTCTACCATCGCATGATCATCCTAATACTGCGTCCTCTTGATCTTTTATGCTATTGCAGCCCACAGCTCCACCTTCTCCTCCCAATTTTGAATTTTGATTCCGTAATCGGATGTCCTCTTCATTTCCATCCTCATTCTCTTGACTATCTCTCCAAGCGATGGCGACCTAGGTCCCTTCCTCTTGGATGAAGAAGCAATCTCTTTTCCTACAAAAAAATACTTCAATACATACCAAAGAGATAGATATACACATCCTAAGACTAGCATGAATCCTACTCAAGACTTCAAATTCATGTTCTTCGATCAACTCAACCTCAAGTGTTCATTCAATCATAATTTGCACTATACATCAACACTTTCAATCAAGCATAATGGAAACGCTCTTAGTCTTATCACTACTCCACACAAACATGCTTTCTACATCACATAAACTTCAACCAAAATACTAGCATGTTCATCTTCCACATTCAATTGCACTACCACTACACTTTAATTCAATGAGCCCATATATATAAATCAAAATTAACATCAAGCCTATACTAAACACACCATCAATTTCACAAAAATTCCATAATTCAACGTAAATCGAACCATGAAAATTCAAATGCAATTTCAAATAAGAACTTTAACAATTCAACGATCAAACCCAACAAAAACTAGCATGAATCCAATCACTCATTCTTCACTAAGCATTATCACTATAATTCAAGAGTAAAAAGTGAGGAGAAATCATACCTTTGTTGGACATGGTGTGCGTGTGGTGATTGGCAATGAAAACCCCCAAAATTCAAGTGAAGAGCCCCAAATCGGACTTGAAATCCCTCGAATTTGGATGTGGAAGTATGTGGAATGGAGGATCAGAGTGTAGGAAAGAGTTTGGGAAAAAGGACTTATGGTTTAGAATCGGTGCTCAAGAAAGGATGACGGGTTAATGTCGAACGGAATGAAAAATTGACCTTTTAAAACTATTTCTGGAGCCTGCTCGACTTGATCAGATTGGTCGAACAAGGGTTGTAAGTCAAGCAACCTAGATCTGCCCTAAAATTTGCGTCGTTTGACCTCCGTTCAACCAAACTATGTTGGACGAACAAGTGCTGGAAGTCGAGCAAACTGCCTTGTCGCGCTCCCTGTTCTCCTCTGTCTCGTTCGACTTCAAGTATTTGGTCGAGCAGCATGGTCCAAGTCGAACAACCTCTCTTGAAGAATTTGAACATTTTGTTCGACTTCCATTCGAGTTCCCACTTTAGTCAAACAACCTTGTCTAGGTCGAAAAACCCTACTTGAAGAATTACGCATTTCGTTCGACCATTGCTCGATCAAACATCATGGTCGAACAACCTCCTGGAAGTTGAACAACCTCTCGAACCCCATAAACTTCATATTTTTCTTATATTTGCCTGCAACAATTAAACTCTAGGACAACATCAAGTATCAAGATAGCAATTTCTAAGCTCAAGAACCACTTATATACTATATAACATCAAGTTTAACTCCGTAACAACACTTAAAAACAAAACACCACTAAATACTAGGCAAATTGCAAAAAAATCGATACATCAAAACCGGTTAAAGTTTTAATATACTGCAAAAAATCAACTCCCCTAGCAAACGTTACAAAGAAAATATTATACTCTCCGTACTATGATGAGGTAAGTACATCACACCTCCCCCAAACTTAGTAGAAACTATAGTGAAAACTAAGTTTGCAAAGAGATGTAATTTCCGAATAATAAGCGCATCGAATATAAAAATTTCTTACTCATACCGATGAAAATAAAATAATAAAATGGGAGGGAAAGCCCCCAGCAGGTGCTCTTGTTTAACGTCAGAGAGTCACAACGGTACCAATCTAGTGCAAGGTATCTTCAAAGATGATGCAAGCATCATCCGACAACTTGTAATGCTTCAAATGATGCCCATTCGCAGCAATATTGTCCCCATCTTTGTCCATAAGCTCAAAACTCCCCCCTTCACAGGCTCTATAGATAATGAACGGCCCCGTCCACTTCGATTTCAATTTCCTTGCGAAAAGAGCTTTAAACAAGAGTTAAAAAGTAATACCTCATCACCTTGCTTGAACTCCTTGTATGAGATATTTGAATCATGCCATTTCTTCATTCTCTCCTTATAGATCTCCGAATTCTTGTAAGCACGATTTCTAAACTCGTCCAATTGATTGATATGAGTCATCCTCAACTCCTTTTGATCCTTAAGAGATATGTTCAAACTCCTAAATGCCCAAAAAGCTTGGTGCTGAATCTCTGCAGGTAAGTGGCATGGCTTACCATAGACAATTTGATACGGTGACATATCCAACACCGTCTTATAAGCTGTCCAGAACCTCCATAAAATATCATCGAGATTCATAGCCCAATCCTTCCTATTGGTTTGACCACTTTCTTAAAAATTTGTTTCACTTGTCGGTTGGAGACTTCAGCTTGCCCATTCGCTTGAGGGTGATAGGTTGTAGTGACCCTATGCTTGATTCCATAATCCTTGAACACCTTCTCAAGAAGCTTGTTGATGAAGTGAGTGCCTCCATCACCTACTAGTGCTCTAGGAACTCCATAGCAGGCAAATATAGGTTTCTTCAAGAAGATAAAACAGTCCTTGAATCATTCACGAGAGTGGGAATGACTTCCACCCACTAAGAAACATAATTCATGCTAAAAGGATGTAGAGAAATCCATTAGATGGGGGAAAATACCCCATAAAATCGATCCCCCATACATCGAAGATCTCAACAACAATGTTCAAATGAAGTGGCATCTCATCTCTCCTACTTATGTTCTCCATCCTTTGAAATCTATCGCATGCCGCCACATATGTCTCACAATCTTTGAACAAAGTAGGCCAATAAATAGTAGATTGAAGTACCTTCGCTGTCGTCTTTTGAGCTCCGAAGTGTCCTCCGTTAGGTTGTGCATGACAAAAATCAAGAACGCTCTCCATCTCCTTCTCAGGCACACACCTACAGACTATGGAATCTGTACATATCTTGTAGACAAACGGATCATATCATATAAAAGTCTCAACGTCCCGCTTGAATTTCGCAAATTGATAACGGTTGAGATCTCTTGGAATTTCTCCTACGGTAATGTAATTCACATAATCCGCATACCATGAATCCATCACTTGTACAGCCACTATGCATGCTCTCTCTGCTCCTTCAACAAACACCGCCATGATCTTCTCATCAGGGAACATCTCTTCTGTGTAATCGAAAGATTCATCACAGTGCTCCCTTATCTCCAACATTGATAGGTGATCGGCCAAAATGTTTTCCATACTCTTCTTATCTCGGATCTCCATATCGAACTCCTATAGAAGAAGGATCCATCTTATGATCTTTGGCTTTGTTTTCTTCTTCTCCATCAAGTACCGAATCGCAGAAGGATCCATATACACTATATTCTTCATGCCAACCAAGTACTGCCGAAACTTATTGAATGCATACACCACAGCCAATTACTCCTTTTTAATCACCGTATATTTCTTTTGTGCAACATCAAAAATCTTACTCGCATAGTAAATGGCGCAAAACTTCTTATCCCTCAACTGCCCAAGCACCACTCCAAATGTTAAATCACGTGCATCACACATAAGCACAAACGGCTGAGTCCAATCCGGTATGATCATGAAAGGTACAGTAATAAGCACCTCTTTCAAAACCTGAAAAGCTATTAGACACTCTTCATCAAAAATAAAAGGAACATCCTTTTCAAGTAAATGAGATAAGGGCTTGGAGTATTTCGAGAAGTCTTTTATGAATCTTCTATAAAAACCGGCGTGTCCAAAGAAGGACTGCACTCCATTTTCATTAGTAGGTGGGGGAAGCTTCTCAATTGCCACCACCTTTGTTCTATCCACCTGCAATCCCTTGGCCGAAATATGATGATCTTTTCTATCAACCCATCAAATATGACCATCATACAACGCTGAAATGAAGCAAGTGCATTACATAATCCAAAAGGCATATTTCTAGAGGCAAAAGTCCCATATGGGCAAGTGAAAGTCGTCTTTTCTTAATCCTCGGGTGCAATCATAATCTGATTATAACTCGAGTACCCATCCAAGAAACAATAAAACTCATACCCTGCAACACGATCGAGCATTTGATCCATGAAAAGAAGGGGAAATGGTCTTTGCATGTATTTTCATTCAGTTTCATGTAATCCGTACACACACGCCATCCCGTAGGAATCCTAGTGGCTAATATCTCTCTATCCTCGGCTTTCACAATAGTCATGCCCCCTTCTTAGCTACAACATGTAATGGACTCACATGGGGACTATCACTAATGGATATATAATCCAAACATCTAGCCACGTTAGGATTTGCTTCCTAATCACCTCTTGAATAGTGTGATTCACCCTCCGCTGATTCTGTATACTAATCTTGACCTCATCTAACAATCGTATTCTATGCATGCAATATGAAGGACTAATACCTTTTAAATCATCAAGATACCAACCAATCACAGACTTATACTTCCTAAGCACATCTAACAATTCCTCAAGTTGATCATCATCAAGGGAAGAAGATACAATTATCAGATATTTTCCATTGTCACCTAGATAGGCATACTTTAAGTGCTCCGATAGCGATTTCAACTCCTCTTTCTTCTCTTCTTGAGGTGCACTCTCTCTATCCAATGGTAAGTACTTCCTAGTCCACTTGACCTCTTCAACCTTTTTCCTCTCCGATTGATACCTGTCATCACCCAAAGCAATTAAATTTTCAAGGAATTCAGTACATATCTCGTTGGAGAGTTCATCTAGCTCCGTAGTGGGAAAAGTAAGAAATTCTGCCATGCATGTCTCAAGAGGATACTTTGAGAGGATCAGGGACATATCTTCCTTCACGATCTCCTCCACCACGTCTGTACTATGACATTGCATCTCCATGGGCATCTTCATTGCTTTGTCAAGGTTAAATAAGATCTTTTCTTTATCCATCCTCAGCCATAGCTCACACTTTTGCATATCAATCATAGCTCCCGCAGTAGCAAGGAAAGGTCTCCCTAAGATTAGAGGGATATTATCCTTGTCATCTTCCATCTCAAGCACCAGAAAGTCCACAGGAAAGACAAGCTTCTTCACTTTGACAAGAACGTCGTAGAGCCACCGATGTGGGAGTTAACTCCCCAAACCTAGCCTTTAAAAATGGACAAAGACATCAAATTGATACTTGCCCCAAGATCGTACAAGGCTCGTCATGCCTGCCCCTTTCCAATTTCACATAAGATAGTGAAGCTTCCCGGATCTTTCAACTTAGCTGGCTGCTTCCTCTGAATGATCGAGCTACAATTCTCCAACAAATTCATTGTTTCAATTCCGCTCAAGCTTCTCTTCTTCAAAAGTATATCCTTCAGAAAATGGGCATAATACAACATCTCCAAGATCGCTTCAGAGAAAGAAATGTTCAAACTTATCTTGTTTATGATGTCTGAAAACTTCTTGAACTTTTCTTCCAATACCTTTTTGACAAGCTTGAAAGGAAACGGTGGAGGTATTTCTGTTTTGGGAATCCCCCATTCATCACGTTCAACCTTCTCCGCTTTATCCTTTTTGGCTCTCAATCTCTTGGCTATTTCTCACTTCTTCTCTACTGTAATCTCAATGTTATGATCTTGAGATAGTACCATAATGTTTTGATCAACATGTGTAGGATTTAGGATCAAATCAGGCTCTGCACTAAACTGCTCGACATTTGATCGACCTAGCTGGTATGGTCGAACAGAATGGGGTTGGTCAAGCAACTTATCTGATCACGAGCTCTGTTCCTTCAAGTGTTGCTCGACCACTATTCGACCAAGATGATCTGGTTAAACATCACTATCTTGGTCGAACAACTTTGCAGATTGATAAATCCCATTATCCAGGTGTTGTTCGACGTCCATTCGACCAAGATGGTCTGGTCAAACGGAATGGTGTTGATCAAAGGGCGAGTCTGAAAATAGAGTTCCGTAATTCTATTTCTTCGGAGTCTGCTCGACCTCTGCTCGACCAGCAGGTCTGGTCGAACAATTGAAGTTTTGTTGAGCAACTCCTCTGTTTCCTTCGTTTTCGCTTGCCGACATCATCAGACCTTCGTACTGTATTCCTGACCTCAATGTGATGGCATGACAAGACTTTGAATTCTCAATACCTTGAGATGGGAACTTCCCCTTCTCAATAGTTTGAGTCAATTTGTTTACATTTTTGGCCATCTTTCCTATCAACAACGTAAGGTCTTTCACTTGTTTAGACAAATCCTCATGATTAGTATCAATCTTCTTTTCTAACTTGGCCTCAAGACTATCCACTCTTGCATTGTTCCTCGCCATGTACCTGTTCGCCGTATCCTCGAAACTTGGCTTTCCTTCTTCCACCTTAGCTCCAGTATCAACACCGATAGGAGGTTGCACCGCATTATTCGTATTACTCCATGAAAATTCCAGCCTCCTTGGTTGTTGGTAATTACCTGGGGGACCACGATTGTTGTAATTCCCCTGATAATTCCAGTTTCCTTGATTTGGGTACCTAGTTCCTTGAATACTTTGACCCATGGCGTAATTTGCCTCCTCGATCTCCTCTTGGCTAGCTCCTTCGTAGCCACCATCCTGCTTCATCATTTGTACCTCTGCGATATATCCGTGATCTGCTTTTGCTGAGACTCAAGTAACTTGTTGATATTTGCTAAGCTAGAGACGATCTCATCATCTCTTCCCGTCTTCACCATAGCATGCTCAACTTGTGCTACTTTACCAAGGACATAAGGCCTCTCACTTTATCAGTTTACCAATCCCTTGAATTCATCAAAATATCCTCGAAAAGCTTCTCGGCCTCAATGGGTGAATTTGTAAGCAATGCTCCATTGGAAGAAGCATCAAGTAACACACGACAATCACAATCCAAACCATTATAGAATATACTGATATATTGAGCTTTAGATAGCCCATGCTGTGGACACTTTCGAAGCATGTCCTTGAATCTGTCCCAAGCTTCATATATCTTCTCATTACCATAGATAGCAAATTGATTGATTTCTTTCTTCATCTTGAACACCTTTGAAGGTGGCATGTATCACTCTAAGAATTTCACTTACAACTTCTCCCATGTATCACATTCAGCAGCATTGAGATTATCGTACCAATCTCTCGCTTTGTCATTCAGTGAGAACTTAAACAAAATTATCTTCCTCGCATCCTAATGAGCTCCTGCATCTTTTTGTGTACTCGCATACCCAAGGAACTTATTTAGATATTGCTGAAGATCTTCAAAGGTTCTCCCAGAGAAGGGACTCATTTCAATCATAGTAATAAGAACAGAGTGTAGATCGAAATCGGCTCTGATCTCTCTTGCACTTAACAACCCCGCATTGCCACCTCTGTTATTTTTTAAAGACTTCACGGATGGCAAGTGTATCAGGATTCGCTGACATGTTCACTGCCTCTACTTCCAAATTAACTTTGGTTGCAGCTTCAATCGTTTGCGAATTCAGCATGTCAACTTCAACTCCTAAATCAAGAGCCTCAGTTGGATCTACGTTCTTGTTCTTATTCTTCTTCTTTTTCTTTTTCTTCCTCGAAGATGCTCCAATATCCGGATTATAAGGCTCTAATTCACCTATCTTCGATCTAGTGAGCATACACCTAAGAAAATAAAGTGTTAGAAATCAAAGACAAGAATAATATAATCTCAATTAAACTAGAAATAATAAACTAATAATCTATGTTGTCCCCGACAACGGCACCAAGAACTTGATGAGCATTTTCTCAACACACAAAATAAACCCCAAGTATGAAGGATATCAATTGTAGTTTCGATAGGCAACCAAGTGATTATCGAACCCAAGGGATGGATGATTATCAATTTAATTATATTCTAATTAACTAAGACTATGTTGATAAATTTGTTTGGAATAGTTATGAATTAAATAACGAAGAATTTGGATAGCAAATTAAATAAATAAGCAATAGAGGAAATATGGTTGTGATCAAGTAAGGAATTAGGTAGTTCTTCTGGTCATCCAATTTTACTCATTAATTTTCTTTCCATGTGTTATTGTCCAACTCTGCATTGTGGCTTATGGACGCATCACTGAACCATGCAAGCTCACTCTATAGACACAAGCGAACAAGCGTATGACACGTATGAATATCCTTGGAGCAAGAGATATAATTCACCCCCCTTTCTAGGTACTATCAATATCAATTATTTCCCGTGTACTTAGTACTCTAACCCGATATGATCTCCCATTTTAGGTACTATGACGTTATACTCTTTACCCTACTTATTAACCCGAATAAGATTCAATTAACAAGTATTTATATTGATAGTTCTAATAAGACTTTGGAATCCCTTCACTTAGAATTATAACATGTAATCCTGCTCAGCAGTGAACGCACTCAATCAATAACCAAGCTATATATTCAGACTCTACATGATAGTTAATGATGCATAAAACGACCATGAGTATGAGTTAAAAAAGCTCAATCTTATATAAAATAAACCACAAGTAGTGTTGTACAGAGTTTACACATGGAAATTCAATTAACTCATAAAACTTTCATAACTCTAGAACTATTGGAGCGGCTCTAGCCCATGATTGATCTAGGATCAATCATGGTTAATTGGTATGATCTTACTTGACGCGCCAGACGAACCTCTCTTCATGACTCCTTCGGATGATGGTAGGGTTTCGGTGGTGGACGGATGATGAATGTTGTATGTTCTCTTTCTCCTGTGAAAGCTCTTTTTTATACTCATGAAACCTCCTTATGGGCTTAGGATGGGCTTTTGCTTGAAACACACGTCAAATTTGGTAAAAGACATCCGGAATTACCATAAATAGTAGCAGCGAGAATCCGTTCGACCACGCCGTGACTGGTCGAGCAAGGCATCCAACTCGAGCAATGGTCGAGCAAGCTCACTGTAAGTTTTTACACATTTTGTTAGACTTCACTCATCTGGTTGACCATGATGATTCTGGGTGGCAACATCTCCAAGTCGAGCAAGCTCTCTGGACGAATCTGTGTATTCTGCTTGACTTGACCACCTTGTTCGACCAAAGTGATGATGGTTGAATGGCCTTCGAAAATTGCCTAAAAAATTATGTCTTCCAATTCCGAGCCTTTAAGACATGTTTTCCTGTACAAATATGCTCAAAAAGCCCTTATACCCTATGATTCGCGCCTTTTCCGTAAATAAACCAATTCGTCTCAATAAAAGACTCAATCGTACTCAATTCCCACACAAATCAGAGCCCAAAATACGTGAATCTGCACTCTCATCAGGGTCGTATTTGATTCAGTAGCTCAACAGATTTAGGAGGTCCACGTTTCAGAGAGTTAATATTGGAGGGTTGCTTACTTCTATGGCTGAGTCGTATCACATGGATTTTACCAGCATTACACCCATCTTGGAGGATCCGGACCTAGTCATGAGTACGTGTGTAAAAGCTGGATTTGCTTATCATCGGGATGGAGATTGGCTTTACACGAGAGGTTCTAAGCCTTTTTCTATTATGTTTCTATACGATGTAGGAGGTCTGACTATGATCCAGAATGAGGATAATAAGTTGATGAACACTCTAGACATGAGGCTATCTCGATTACATGCATAAGGAGAGGTAATTGGAGGACTGTGGTTCAGATGTACGCTGTCGAGATGCACCAGGAGCTGCAAATAATAGTTGATGAAGGATAGAGATGGAAGCAAGGGCAGCATCAGTAGCATGAAGAAGAGAAGATCCATCCTAAGAGGGATATTCCGCAGCAGCATAAAGAGATGCCACCACCACCCATTCCAGCAGTGCCACAGAAGTAGTATTGGGCCGGTCCTGATGAGTACTTTAGGGAGTAGTTTTGGTTAATGAATGAGCATCTTGCCAACCTGGACAACGAGCAGAAAGAGATGAACCGCCAGCTGGGCTTGCTTACCACTAGTTATGCCACGCTCGATATGAGATACAACTCACTACAAGCTAACTACGTGGTGATGGATCAGAGATTAGGGGATTTGAATGATAACTATGAAGCTCTGGATAGGAAGGTGGATACCCTCCAGAGAGACTTCGATGATTGGTGCAGGGACGAAGATGATGATGCTGCTCCGGAGGAGTAGAGGGCGCCTGGTTTTTCATCTTATCTATTTCATCTCATCTCCCTTCTCTTTTTCTTTTTACTGGATGGGTATTTGTGGTGTGAGTGGCATGTACGTATATTATGATTGGATTGAGGTATGATACTTGATATTTGAGGATGGATTGGTTGGAGATATTTGATTTGGATTGATATTGTGGGTTCTTTGTTAAGTATGTTGCATTCGTATTTTGCATGTGTTGATTTTGTTGATGAGAAGCATGTATAACTTGTTAAATATGTGGAGTTCATTGCGAATTAATCTTAATTATATGTTATGAGGAATGCTTAGGAATCTATTACCTATATGAGAATTTGAGCCTTATGCAAAAGATTGCAGGTTGATCGAGCCAAGGTGGTGGACATTGAGAAGTTTTCACAACCTACTAATGAGAAGGGAGTGCGGTCCTTCCTTGGACACGCCGTATTTTATAGAAAATTTAAGACTTCTTGAAATACTCCAAGCCTCTCTCTCACTTACTTGAAAAAGATGTTCCTTTTACTTTTGATGATGAATGTCTAATAGCTTTTCAGGTTTTGAAAGAGGCGCTCATTACTGCACTTATCTTGAACACATCCAATTGGATTCAATTGTTTGTACTTATGTGTGATGCAATTAATTTAGCACTCAAAGTGGTGCTCGGGTAGTTGAGAAAGAAAAAGTTTTGCGCCATCTACTATGCGAGTAAGACTTTTGATGCAAAAAGAACTATACTATTACTGAAAAGGAGTTTTTAGCTGTTATGTATGCATTCAATAAGTTTCGACAGTATTTGATTGGCATGAAGACCATTGTGTATACGGATCATTCTACGTTTGATATGGAGATCTGAGATAAGAAAGGTACAGAGAATGTCTTGGCGGATCACCTATCAAGGTTAGAGACAAGGGAACATAGTGATGATTCTTTCAAGTATATTGAAGAGATGTTCCCTGATGAGAAGATTATGGTTGTGTTTGCTGAAGGAGCAAAAAAAGCTTGTGTATTCGCTGCTCAAGGAATGGATTCATGGTACGCTGATTATGCGAATTATATAGCATCAGGTGAAATTCCTAAAGGTCTCAATAGATATCAACTTGCCAAGTTCAAAAGAGATGTTGAGACCTTCATATGGTATGATCCATTTGTCTACAAGATTTGTACGGATTCTATCGTCCGTATGTGTGTGCCCGAGATGGAGATGGAGAGTGTTCTTAATTTTTGTCATGCACAACCTAACGGAGGGCACTTCGGAGCTCAAAAGACTGCGGCAAAGGTACTTCAATCCACGTTATATTAGCTTACCTTATTTAAAGATTGTGAATCCTATGTAGCGAAATTTGATAGATGTCAAAGGATGGGAAACATAAGTAAAAGGGATGAAATGCCACTTCAGCCAAGCATTGTGGTAGAGATCTTCAATGTATGGGAAATTGATTTTATGGGGCCTTTTCCCCCATCGAATGGATTCCTCTACATCCTTCTTGCTTTTGATTATGTTTTTAAGTGGGTGGAAGCAATTCCTTCTTGCATGAATGATGCAAAGATGGTGTTGTCATTCTTGAAGAAGCATATCTTCGCTTGCTTTGGAGTTCCTAGAGCACTTGTGAGTGATGGAGGTACACACTTCGTCAATAGCTTATTGAAAGAGTTCTCAAGGATTATGGAGTTAAGCATAGGGTTACTACACCCTATCATCCTCAAGCAAATGGGCAAGCTAAAGTCTCTAACCAGCAAGTGAAGCAAATTTTGGAGAAGGTATTCGGAACCAATAGAAAGGACTGGGCGATGAAGCCTGATGGTGTTTTGTGGGGGTTTTGGATTGCATAAAAGACTGCGCTAGACATGTCACCTTATCAAATCATCCATGGGAAGCCGTACCATTCACTCGTAGAGATTCAGCACAAGTCGTTTTGGGCATTGAGAAGTTTGAACATGTCTCTTAAGGATCAAAAGGAGTTGAGGATGACTCACATCAATCAATTGGATGAGTTCAGAAATCAATCTTTTAAGAACTCAGTGATCTACAAGGAGAGGATGAAGAAGTGGCATGACTTGAAGATCACTTTCAAGGAGTTCAAGTAAGGAGATAAGATTTTCTTTAACTCTCGTTTGAAGCTATCCACGGGAAAATTAAAATCAAAGTGGACAGGACTGTTCATGATCGATAGAGCCTGCGAAGGGGGGAGTTTTGAGTTAATAGACAAAGACGGAGATATCATAGCGGCGAATCAGCATTGATTGAAGCATTTAAGTCACCGGATGATGCTTGCGTCATCTTTGAGGATACCTTGCATGATGCTTGCGTCATCTTTGAGGATACCTTGCATTAAAATAGGTACCATCCTGACTCTCCAACGTTAAACAGAAGCGCTTGTTGGGAGCTCTCCCTCCTGTTTTATTGATTTATATATTTTGTGTGCGTAAGAAATTTTTGTATTTAAGGTGCTTACTTATTGGCAATTTCATCTCTTTGCAAACTTAGTTTCAACTTAAGTTCGTACTATTTGGGGGGGTGTGATGTTCTTACCTCATCGTAGAACTAAGAGTATAATATTTTATGTGTAATGTTTGATAGGGTAGTTGATTTTTTGCGGTATATTAAAACTTTAACCAGTTTTTATGTGTCGATTTTTTTCAATTTTTCTAGTGTTTAGTGGTGTTTATTATTTTATAGTGTGAGCGGAGTTAAATGCATGTTAATTTGAGTCGAGCTACAGTTAAGCTGCACTGCAAGAACTCATTCAGATTACAGAGTGCTGGCTAGACCAAACCACTATAGCTCAACCAATAGTCTTTGATTGAGCCACGGTCGAGCTAGGTAGGGTGGCAGAGTTCAATTTTATGTTGGATTGATGGAATTTTGTGAAATTGATTGATGCATATCTTATGGGCTTGAGTTTAATTTGAGAATGTATTCATGGGCTCGTAGAATCGAAGTGACGTGAGTAATTGAATTGAGGAAGTTGAATATGCTTTGGAATAGTTTAATTGTTGGATTTTTGGTGAGTTTTGAATCATGTTGGATTCTTGAAGTATGTTGAATTTGTGAAATTGAGATTAGGACTTTTGATTTGAATTTTCTCTTAATTGAACGTGTTATGGATTCATGATCTATGTGACCGTTACACTTGAAATTTTGGGAAATTGATTCATAAGTTGGTAGAGGCATATGAATTCGAAGTCTTGAGTAGGATTTATGCTCTAATTAGTCCTAGGTTGGTTATAATTGCTCTATCTCCTCTATTGTGTATTGAAGTATAATCTTTGTAGGTAAAAGAATTGCTACATCTTAAAAAAGGAAGGAGACTAACCCTCCTAAGAAGGGTTAAATTACGAAGAAGCTTAAGAAGAATAAGAGGAGGCCTTCTGATTTCGGCATACAAATTGATAAGTGGGAGGAGAAGAAAGAGTTGTAGGGAGCTATTTCGGACAGGATAGTTAGGACTCGATATCAAGACAACTAAGCTATGATGGAGATGAATATCATCAATGATATTCGTTGGATGTTCAATCGAGTAGGGATCACTCAGTTTATGGAGTTGAAGAGGGAGACATATTTCCACATCACAACTGAGGTTTTGTGCATGATGAGAGTTCATAGTGGAGATTATTATCTTCTTTATGGAATGTGGATGCGAATTGGTGGGCAGTTGAAGTTGATGTATGATGATGAGTTTAATGAGTTGGTTGGTTGTCCGACTGAAATTTCTAAGGTGGAGCATGAGGATTTTAATACTGATGAGTTCTGGAGGTCCATCACTGGGAGGCAAGGTGATTATAATACTAATACTTTGAATGTTGCCTTTATTAGCAACCCAGTGATCGTATACATGGATTTGATCTTGAGCAACACTTTATTTGCTCGAGTCGAAGGAGGATGCATACCTAGAGGAGAGCTATATGTGCTATGGTGTATGATGAATGGCATTCACTTCAATGTGTTGATGTATCTTTTTCAGCAGTTTTATAGGATTTCCACTCATTCCTTTCAGAAAGTCAACATCGGAGGATTGATCACTCCGATAGCAGAGCATTATAATATTGACTTATCTAGGTATCGGCCGGTCCGAGGTGATCCAGACTTGATTTTATCGACTTGTATGAGGATGGGGTTGATTTAAAGGAAGGATGATGCTTTGATGTTCATTCGAGGAAAGAATATGCTCTCCTTCATGTTCCCGTTATCTCTCGTTGATCTTACAACAATACAAATCAACAATAATTTGTTGTTGAACAATCCGGAGCACAAGGCGATATCTGAAACTTGTCTTAAAGATGGAAATTGGGGGCTCTTAGCTGATATGCACATCCAGGTTCTCTACATTGATGAGGATATGATCTTAGTGGGAGATCCAGTGGATTTTATGGACGATGAAGAGGAACCACAGCAGTAGCCAGCTCATGAGCACCCGGAGATGGAATTTCTTCCAATGCAGCTGCCAAAGCCACCACAGCCACATCAGTATCAGTACTATGACCCACCACCGCAGCAGCAGCATGATTTCTGGCAGTCCCATGATAATTTTTATAGAGAGCAGTTCAAATTGATGAACGAGCATTTCGCCACTCTAAATGCGAACCAGCAAGAGATGAATCGGTAGCTGGAATTGGCGAACACAAACTACGATGTGCTCAACCTCAGATATGAGGCTATGGATAAAAGGTTGGGGGAGATGAATGATAACTACGAGACATTAGATAGAAAGGTTGATAGCTTCATCAAAGATTTCGACGACTGGCGCAATGATAATGATGATGATGCTCCTCAGGAGTAGAACGCACCAGGTTTTTTATCTTTGTCTGTTTCCTCTCATCTCCCTTCCATTTTTCACTTTACAGGTTATGTTTTGAGTAAGTGGTGATTGATGTTGGTTGAGATCTTATTGTGTGAGTGGTTTGTATTAGATTGATGATGATGGATGTATACATTTGATATTGATGTTTGATCGTATTGATTTGGATAGTGATGTTGATTCTTCTTATTATGCATGTGCACTTATTTTAGATACATGTGGATTTTGTTGATGATGAATGTGTACCATTTATTACTTATAGTCTATGTAGAAATTGATGTTGATTGCATGCTTTGAAGAGTGCTTAGGAAATCTATTACCCATGTGAGAATTTGAGTCTAGTAATCATGCTACATCCATGCATGATAGTTTATTCTTGTGAGTATCATTCATATGTTCGTATTCTAGAACTTGGCTTGGAGTCTTGTTTGAGATTTATGATTGATAGATACTAGGACATTATCTTATGCCATTATTGTTTAATTGAGCCACTTAGCCAAATTTTACCTTTCCTTATAATGTGCACATAATTGAAAGCCCTGTTGAGCTTTTAAAGCTTTTTCTTTGGCAAACCTTTGATAAAAAGCCCTAATTATCTTTACTTGAGCCTTTTAACTGGTACCCTTGTGTTTTTGAAGAAAGAAAAGATGTTGATTTAAAGTAAGGGAGGAAGAAAAGAGGTGTCGAAAAGATCATGAGAATGATGATGGAGAAGAAGAATGAAGTTGTTTTATAAAAAGCAAAACTTCATGGTAATTCTCTACTAGAGAATTAGTCACTTCATCCATATTCTCCTACCTTAACCAAAGAGACAATATTACAACTCGAAAACAAGTCCTTGTGATCCTGGTAACGAAACAATTGTGAATTTATCTTTGAGACCCTTGCCAAGTTTATGGTTATTCGAGTATATGAATTGAATTTGAGCATATATACCAACCTGTTAAATATACATCTTTTACAGTTGAGAGTGAGAGTAAATACTTACCTAGTGAGCTAGATGATTTAGCACTCGTAGAAGTATTGTGATAAATTTATATTTATACATGGATGAAAGGTGAAAGGAATAAATGTTTTGATTTAATGGAATTGCATGTGTTAGTATAAGTTGTACTTGTTAAGTGGATCTTGCGAATCACACTCTCTTGCCTTGTTATGATTTCGTTGCCTCGGGACAAGAAACATGTAAGTTTGGGGTTTAATGAGAGTAAGAATTCACTTATTTTGAGCTCCAATTTGTGTGGAAATTGAGTATGATTTGGTTTATTATCAAGACAAATCGGGATGTTTATAGAAAATTGCTATTTGAGCATATTTGTATAGGAAAATAGGTCAGAAGTGCTCAAAATTGGAAAATAATTTTTTTGGAGGTGTAGCTAGACCACAGAGACGTAGCTTGACCAAGCATAGTCTGGTCGAGCTACAGATAGGAAGTCGAGCTGGAGCATTTCAACATACAGAGAGGTGGCTCGACCAATGTCGTGTGGCTTGACTAAGAGTGATTTGGTCGAGCTACAGAAGTTAAGTCGAGTTGGAAAGTTTCAGCGTATAGACATACAGCTCGACCAAGGGGGTCCAGCTCGACCAAGCTCAGTCTGGTCGAGCTGGGACACGTTAGCGCCAAAACATTGCGATTTCACCTACAGTGCATGCATGTGTATGTTTTTTACGAAAAAGCCCAGTAAAAGGTCAATAAGGAGAGCTTACAAGTAATGAAAATTCATGCAAAGACCATTTCCCTCTTCCTTTCATAGATCAAATGTTAGATCTTCTTGCAGGGTATGAGTTTTATTGCTTCTTGGATGGGTACTCAGGTTATAATAAAACAATCCCATCTCTTACCATGAAATGACACTTCTCCCAATTCAAGACAAGATTAGTTTCTTGACATCTCTTTAAAACAGTAGACAGGTTAGACAAACAAGTATCAAAAGGGGAACCAAACACAGAAAAATCATCCATAAATACCTCCATGATCTTTTCTATCAACCCATCGAATATAGCCATCATGCATCTTTAGAATGTAGCAGTCGCATTACACAATCCAAAGGTATCTTTCTAATAGAAAATGTTCCATAAGGGCAAGTAAAAGTAGTCTTTCCTTTATCCTCGGGTGCAATCATAATTCTACATCTATGCATGATAGTTTATTCTTGTAAGAATCGTTCATATGACCGTATTCTAGAACTTGGCTTAGAGTATTGTGTGAGACTTATAATTGATCAGTTATTAGGACATGATCTTAGGCCATTATTGTTTATTTTAGTCACTTAGCCAAATTTTACCTTCCCATGTATTGTATAAATCATTGCAAGCCCTTTTGAGCCTTTAGAAGCTTTTTCTTTGACAAGCCTTGATTAAAAAGCCTTTATTTATCCTTTACTTGAGCCGAGTTGAATTCCCTATTCATTAGTAGAGAGTTGAGTTAAATAAATGCTAGCTTGAATATGAAAAAGAAAGGAAGAAAATTTGGTTGAGTAGCATGAATTTGAAGAAAAGAAAGGAATGGTTAAATCTTGTTAGGAGTAGTGCATGAAACCGGTACCCCGACTGCTTAAAAAGGTAGTGCCCAAAATTGGTACCCTTGTACAATGAAGAAAGGATAAATAAAGATGTTGACGCCAATGTGAAGAAAAATTTGAATCGCAAAGATTATGAGAATAAGAAGGAGAGAAGAAGCAGTTTGATGAAAAGCGAAATTCCAAGATAATTCTCTACTAGTGAATTAATCACTTTGTCTATATTTTCCTACATTTACCAAAGAGCCAACATTACAACCCAAAAGCAAGTCCTTTGTGATCTTAGTAATGAAGTGATTAAAATTTGATTTTTGAGACCCTTTCCTAGCTTATGGTTACACGGAAGTATGAATTGAAATTGAGCGTATACACTAACCCATTAAAGTGTACATCTTTTACACTTGAGTGCGAGAATAAACACTTATCCTGTCAGCTAGATGACTTAGTACTCCGAAGTGTATTATAATTGAGTGATGTTTTACATGAATGAAATATATGATGCGAGTGATACTTGTTTTAAGTTTATAGAATTGCATGTGTAGGTGTGACCCGTATTTGATTATATAGACTTGTGAAATTTACACTTACTCCTATGTTTTGATTTCGTTGTCTCGGAACGAGCAACATGTAAGATTGGGAGTTTGATGAGTGTATAAAATCACGTGTTTTGAGCTCTGATTCGTGTGATAATGATGTAAGATTTGATTTTAAGTCATGATAAATCGAGTTGTATAGTGGAAAGCCATGAATAAGGTGTGTTTAAGTCTGTTTGAGTGGATTTTCGAAGGAAAACGGGATAGAAGTGATCGGAACAGGAGAAAGGGTGTTAAAGGCACTCGGTTCGACCAAGC
Organism: Pogostemon cablin; assembly: GCA_023678885.1. Taxonomy (NCBI): domain Eukaryota; kingdom Viridiplantae; phylum Streptophyta; class Magnoliopsida; order Lamiales; family Lamiaceae; genus Pogostemon; species Pogostemon cablin. Next base: position 8,165,439 of record CM043004.1, on the reverse strand, counting down.
AAGGACGTGGTTTGACTAGCAACAAAGTGGTTCGACCAGCATCCCTGGTCGAACCAGGTGAAGAGAGGCGTCAGGAAGATGGTTCGACCATGACACTGTGGTTCGACCAAGCACAGTGGTCGAACTATGGTCGAACCAGAAGCATAAGTGTTTGCAGATGAAGTTCGACCATAAAGCTTTCCATTTGACCTGTCATTCGAGTCGAACCGACTATCTGCTAGTGTTGCACAGGTCGATTCCACCTGTGATTCGACCAGCCTTGATCGGTTCGACTAGGGGTCTTGGTAGAACCGATGACCTGGACACATCCGTATCAATATTTTTACACCTTTAGTGCGTATTTTTGCTCAAAAAGCCCATCATAGGCCTGTAAAGATAGCTCACAAGTATAAAAGGAAGACCCTAAACCAGGGAAAAAGGAGTTCACCACCACTTTCATTCTACACAACATCCAAAATCCTACCGCCATCCATGGAGCTGTGAGAGAGATTCATCTGTCGAATCAAGTGAGAACCAAGTGAAGATTCAAGACGGAGAGAGTCGCGACGGCACCCGCATCTAGGGTTTACTTCGCATCTTAATTTATCTTATAATTTTCAAGACTATGGGTAAGATCTATCCAACCACCATGATTGTTCTTCGATCAATCATGGGCTAGAACCTCTTCGATAGTTCTAGGATTTATGAAGGTTTTATGAGTTAATTGAACTTCCATGTGTATACTCAGTACAACACTACTTGTGTTTTATTTTATATAAGACTATGTATTTTTAATTCATACTCATAGTCGTTTTGTGCATCATTAACTGTTATGTAGAGTCTGAATACATATCTTGGTTATCGATTGAGTGCGTTCACTGCTGAGCAGGATTCCATGTTATGATTTTAAGTGAGGGTTTAATATGATTTTGTTTAAGAAGTAGGACAAAAAGAGTATAACGTCATAGTTCCTATAAAGGGAGATTGGTGTGCTGTCGCTGGCACCCAAAAATAAGATTTGTAATTTCCAAACAAATCCAAAAAGAGTGTAGTAGGATGAGTACGGGTCAAGCCCACAGGGATTAATCAAAGTTAAATTAAATTTAATATGTTTTTTTGATGAGAGTAACGAGGGGGTTTTTGGATTAAATTACTAACAACTACTAAACATGAAAATAAATAATTAAAATAGTAAAAACATAAAATTAAATAATAGAACAAATAAAATAACAACCTAGTCCAAGGATCTGAGCTCCTCCCATACCCTAATTCATAAAACTGCATGAATTAAACAAGCCAACAATTATACAAACTCAAATCCCAAGGTTAATGGTACGACCAAATTAACCTGAATGTTTTTAAGATCATCAATTAGGGTACGACCACTAAATTGAACTATTCTCGAGTGATCCTATGGATTCAAACTCAAAGACGCATTAAGACTCCAAACATAGAATTACTTGGCTACGAAAACCGGCTAAGAATCATACAACCTAGATTCCATTACATTTAGAGGGAATAATCTCTATTTGCTACTCAATTCAATCCTCACAACAATTACGAATATGGATCATGAAATAGCAGTAAGTAATTAAATAATCAAACTAGATGGTCAGTCTAAAATAATTATCAAACTGTTTTAAAACGGTTCAATGCATGCAGTGGAATAAATTCATATAAAAGTTTGCAATATAAAATTCGAAACAATAAAATAAATAATTCATGTGAGGTTCACAACCCCTTGGACTAGAAATGAAATTACATAATTAAAAACTAAATTAAAATTGAAATAGAAGAACTAATATTGTTCTTCATGGTGGTGTCGTTCTCCTGCGCCCCAATCTGCCGTCTTATTGCGCGTGAAATGATGATCACGAACGTGTGTGTGGAGTGTTTATAATCACTAAAAGATTCTTATTAAATATCTTCTTTTGACCTTCCTTCTTGAATGGTGTCCAGGTTCATTGCATCTCCAGTCTTTTCGGTAAGTTTCCTTATGCTCTTCAAATCAAATCCTTTCTTAATATACTTGGTCAAATCCACTTTATTTCCAGCAATTAAATTATTATATGACTGTACAATTTATCTCTATTTTGGCCTGTTTCAATAAAAATAAAATAATTAAAGTATAAGTGTAGAAAATATAAATAAGTCGTAATTTGTATTAAATAATTCACAACTCACATAAGAATATATATGAATTCATTTATAATAACGATGTAAAATTATGACTTATCAAACTACCCACACCTAAATCTTTACTTGTCCGCAAGCAAAACAAGACCAAAATAAGGCATAGGAAAAATGATAATCATGTGCAAACGATAGCAAAATAATGACACTTCCAAAATAGACTAAATAAGGTGCACTAAATACAAATGAGTGATAGAATGTCTCACAAAAATCTTGCAATGGTTTCGCTCAATAACACTCAAGTATATATGTGGGTAGCAAACCACTCAGAATTAAACAAGACAAGATATTACCATATGCTTGCTCCCAAATCAAATCTCCACCAAGGACTTTTAAAATGGTTGTAATGGGGCTTGGGATAACGTGGGATAAAAAGGATTAGAAAGGCTAAATTTACTACTTTGCAAATGTGTTAATCATGAAAAACGTACATCAAAGCGATTCTTCTTGCCATTTTTAATTTTTTACCACATCAACTCCTTCATTTTTTGTTAATAATTCTGTTTTTAATCAACAATCCGCCTACCAGACCAGTTTCTTTTCACAATTTCGAAAAACAGGGGCAACACTGAAGGGTTCAATGTTACTTTCGGAAAATTTCTGCAATCAAATTCCAGCTTCTCTATTTTGCATTTTTTCAGCTCCAATTTTTTTTTCTTTTTTTTTAACCATTTTTTTTTTCAATCTATCATCCTTTCTTTTCTTTTCCTCTGCCATAATTTCTTTCTCCATTTTTTCTCCATTTATTTTCTACATATTCCCCTTCGGTTTCAATTCAATATCAACAAATATTCTCAATGACTTCCACAAGTTGCAAAATAGTAGGGGTTCAAATGGAAAAGTTCAAGAAAAAAATGGAACATGTCTAATTGATATGCTCATTAATCAAAGAAAAGGCTAGGCTCAACTTGGCTCTCCTACAGGTTTATCACATTCGGGTAGATAAAAAGAAAGCTAAAGTGTGGTTTGCCTAGATGTCTTTATCATTTAAGTACACATGCTCAAATGTAAGATCTCAAAATGCATTCCAGGAGCAAGTTCTAGAATGTATATATCATGTTCGATTTGGACACAATCAAGAAAAATATAGAGCTTGTATAGAAAAAACTCTTCAAGGCTCAAAACTCACAACAATTGGGTAGTTTGCCATGAATTCTCAAACAAAAATTAATCCACATTTGTCACAAAAACAATACGACAAATCCAACAACTCACAAGTATAGGTGCAAAAAATTCAATTCTCTTGTCATGCCACAAATTTCACATATTAAAAACACAATTTCATCATAAATCCAACACCAACTCACATGTGCACAAGTGTAAGAATATGTTCAAATGAATTACTAAATGCACATCTATGAACAAAAAAATTGCAACTAAATATCACTCAGTACACCAAACCTATCCACACATAATTATTTGCTTGCCCTCAAGCAAATAAAACACAATAACGTTAAAGGGAAAATAAAGTGCATGAGTGGAAAGAAATCACCGGGTTTAGCTCAATTTGATTGATCACATATTGGAATTTTTTTCTCTTTTAGAAACATTATCAATATCATCATTGCTTCACTTCATAGCACTTACTAAAAAATAGCACACACCAAAAAAACAATATTATTAATTAAAAAAATAAAAAATAAAAATCTAAGTTGGGTTGCCTCCCAACAAACAACTTTTCTTAACGTTGTTGGCTCGACGTTCACTTCCCTTTCACGTAATAGGAGTAAAATGTTCAAACCAATATAATGATCTTATTGGTTTGCGAGAATTGTTCCTCTCTTCAAAATTATATGGTTCTTGGTCAACCTTTACATGTCAAGCTCCACAGAAAATTATTTGATCGCCTCAAGAAAAGGATCTTTAATCTCATCAATGCGAAACACTTCAAATGTCTCCTTTACTTGAGGATCATCAACCTTTTGCAACATGTATGAAGATGAAAATAAATCAGAATTAGTAGATATTGATTCGGGCAGCTTTACCTCGATTTTGTTTTCAGCAAAACTGACACTAGGCTTCAGTGTCAGTTTCTGCTACCAGAATTTTCTGCACCAAATCTGCAAAATTTTCAGCCTCTTCATCCTCTTCAATTTCTACCTCAAACTCAAAATTTTCAAATTGGGCGGACTCCACGGCACATTCCTTATGATATTCTCCTAGGTTTACACTTTGTTGTGCCACCAAACGTTCAACCTCGGTCCTTAATTGGCTACATTGCTGCTCCAAACTCCAAAAACTCAATTGGGTTCCTTGTTCAAATATCAAATTACTAATTTCCATCTGTTTCACCAAGGACTCCAATGAAGCCTTCAAACATTGTTCATCACTTTAATTACCTTATGGGCTCGTGATTCCTTCAAGTTTGCAACTACACCATTATCATCAAAATAAATTATGATAACCTTGGGCAAACTTAGAAACACTTCAAAGTCCATCATAAAGTTTCTAGAGTCATACAGATAATTTGGCTGCCTCATAGGCTCCAATTTATCATCTTTCCATGATGGAGTCCGGAGTCTGAAATATATTTCTATATAACACTCCACCACATTATGGCTCTACTTCCTAAAATTAAATACATGTGGATTTACTATTGTCCCTATCTGATTTGAAAAAATCTGAATCTATGTAACCCCTAAGAAACAGTGAATCTGTCTGGTAAGCCCATATATAATTTCTAGTCCTTTTCAGGTACTTAAAAATTATGTGTTATCACAGTTCAACATTCTTATTTTGGGTTACCTTGATACCCACTGTTCATACCTTCGGCAAAATAGATATCCATTCTCGTGCATAGCATTTCTTAGATTAAGCTTCCTTATTCACCAAAGCATAAGAAACCGCTTTCATCACCTTTAACTTCTTTTTGTGTCTTAAGACACATTTCCTTAGATAAAGTCACATGCTAAAACGAGTAAGGATCGTATCATCTCATGAAGCTTGAGACAAGCGTAACACCCTTTTTTATGATACGTATTACCGTGATCAAAAGGATATTTTTGCTCCTCTTAAGTCCTTCATCTCATACTGCTTTATCAACCATACCCCTACGCCTGAAAATACTCTTTCATTATCTCCAATGAGCAATATATCATCTACGTACAGTACAAGAAATACAACCACATTTCGATCACTCTTTTCAATATACAAGACACATCCGCACATTGAATAAATCCATATGCCTGGATTTCTTCATCAAAACAGATGTTCATGATCTTGAAGCTTGCTTTAGTCCATCGATGGACACTTTTAAGCTTACTATCACAATGCTCTTAGCCCTTTGTAATGAATCACTCTGGTTGCTTCACATATATGTTTTCCTCAAGACTTCCAATCAGGAAAGCTGTCTTGACATCTATTTGCTATCCCTCATATTTCATATGAGTAGCAACAGATAAAAGGGTCTGGATCAACATAGGCATAGCTATCGGCGAACAGGTTTCCTCATAATTGAACCTTTTATTTCTGATTATACCTTTTCGCAATAAGCTTTACTTCCAAGGTTTTCACCTTACCGTATGATCCTCTTTTATTTTGTATGACTGCTTCCATTGGATTTTACACCATTTAGTGGTCCTACAAGCTCCCAGACTTGATTTAGAATCCATCGATTCTATTTCAGAAACCATTGCACTTTGCTAAGATTTGGCATTTCTATATTGTAGTGCTTCGTCGTATCCGTGGGTCAATTCCATGTTTACTAGGGACCAAGTCTCACGACTCTCCTAAAACATATATTTTATGGGTTGTAAAACAACCCTCCCACTACGACAAGGCACTACATGCAATTGTGTATCAGATGTGACACGCGTTGCAATTTACCTTGTGGTATCTCCTCTTGTATAATTGATACTATACTTTGTGTTTTCTCTCTCACTTCTTTTAGAACAACCTATACATGGGCTTACGATTTAATACATAGTCCTTTTCCAAAAATCTAGTGTTTGTGTTAATAATCACCCTTCGATCTTTTGCACTAATTAAATCACCCTTTATTTTCGGTACATATCCCACAAACAGACAAACGTTCATACGAATTATTGTTTCTAGTGCATACCCATAAAATGAATTTAGTAATTCCAAATAATTCATCATCTATCTAATCATTTACAAAAGAGTCTCACTTCTATTAGGATTAGAAGGCGCATTATTAATTACTATTTGTTGCATCCGTGGGATAAACATGATTTAAGAGTGTACAAATTATCCACCAATGTACAATAATATATTATAGCTTCATCCTTCATTATAATGACCATGTCATCTAAATGAATTAGAATATCCATCCGTAAATGCATAGAAACTGAAATCAAATTGATTATATGGCAAACTTACATAAAGATAATTTCTCAAAATCAAACGTTTATTCATATCGTAAGATAAATAAACAACTCCCACTGCAACAGCCACAACTCTTGTAGTATTACCCATGTATATTACAATCTCATCATCACTTAGTTTCATGCTTTTAGTAACTCCGGTATCTACAGACAACGTGTTAGTAAATGCCATCACTAATCATGCTTCAACGACTAGTGAATGAGATACTAACCTTGTTCACATCATGATGAAAATGGCTTTCATTCACATATTTTGTCAGAAGTTCCCCACCATATACAACCTCTCATATTTCAGGTAGAACTTGCTTAAAATATCCAAGCAAATTATGGAGAATAAATTGATCTCGGTTTCCCCTTCAATTTCTACTCCAAGCATTCCCAATTCATTCATCAACTTATCCGTGACCTCTTGCCTTTATAACTTACTCAAGTATCTGAAGAGCCGCATTAGACCATCATATTTCTATGAACATCTCACCTCTTCAATAGAGACTTTAAAAGGCATCATGGGACATCCTTAGTGAGAACACATATTTATATTTTCTTAAGCAGTAAAATTCAAAACCAAGATTCTTTTCAAATCATCTAATTTTGGACAACTAAATATGTTTCTTCTAGTTAACAACAAGCGAGATAAAACCATTTTGAAAATTCAGAGAATCATAAATAAATACACTGATCCAATATTCGAATTTATCCATTCATATTGATTCCCTCAAAATAATATAAAATTAAAATTCACCGACATCTCAAGCACCGTGAGTCTGCAAGCCACGTTAGTGTGGATGTTTACAAACCCAAATATTTACAAGAGAAGGTTTTACCCATTAATTTCATTCGTCAACCTAACCTCATGAAAAAATAATTAATAGTCGGTTCCTTTTTAACAATGCAAATAATAGGAGTGACTCTGTTGGGGAGGATACTAATTATTTACACCTAAGTGTACACCATTATTTGATCCCAAGTCTGCGGCCTAAGCTTATGTGCCTTACAGTTGTAGAAGTACACACGCGCTCGGATAACTTCCTACAATCATCGATTATATATTTATACCAATGAACCACACATAAACTCATCCGTTAGGGAGGAAGGTCTATGCCAACACGTATGTTAATGTGCCACATTACAAACAATAATTATTTAATGATGTCTATACCAGTGATCCGTGAATAAACTCATCTGTTAGGGAGGAAAGCCTATTGTAAACACGCAAGTTTACTCACATCACTTACAAACCAATAATGGAGGCCATGGGAATTAATTAACAATCTCTCTCCCACTTAGTTATTTAACACCGAGGGTTTTTACATGCATATAATATTTAAAATAAAATATGTAACCTAGCATGCTCCTATTACGGCACATAAGACAGTAAATTACAGAGAATCATGCATAGCATATACAACAATAATCAAATAATTAAATCGATTATAAACATTTATATATCAACGAATTCGATTGTTTACCTCCAAGCACGAATATGAGCAACTGCGACTATGTGGGGTTCGACCTGGTCAGGTCACGGGGCTCGGGGCAGTGCCCCAAAACCTAAACGAAATTCCAGAAGAATCTTACGTAGAAAATTCCTTCAATTCCTTGTCCGCCAACCTACTCCACTACTCCGCAACTCTGCCCGACATCCTCATACCTAGCCGCCCATTCACCGTGCAAACCCGACGCGATTCACACCTATGCTCCCATAATGAAAGTCGAAATAGAAAAAAGAACGCACTCAGCCCACGCTACATGCTAGCACGACTCGTGCCATTTTCTTCATAGCCTCACTCGTGCCTGCTTGCCATCAACACGCTAAACTACAAAGCTCAGCCTCCCGCACAACTGCAGCTCCACCAAACCGGTGAGGCTGTGAAGGCTGCCGGTGAGAATCCATCTTCTTCAACATACCCTAGTGAATGGTAATACATTTCTATATTTTCTTGCTTCAGCTGATTGTTAGAAATGTATGGAAACCTAACGGTTCATGTTAACCAAATGATAGAACGCCAACAAAAACTCCTCTCTCTGCAGGCTCTAGTTTAATGAACAGTCCCATCCACTTTGATTTCAATTTTCCTGCAAAGAGCTTCAAACGAGAGTTAAAAAGTAATACCTCATCACCTTGGTTGAACTCCTTGTAAGTGATCTTCGAATCATGCCATTTCTTCATCCTTTCCTTGTAGATCACCGAATTCTTGTAAGCTTGATTCCTCAACTTGTCTAGTTGATTGATATGAGTCATCCTCAACTCCTTTTTTGATGCCCTTATCTATATTCAAGAAGCTAAGTTTGGGGGAGCTTACTCCCACAACAATGGATCTATAATTGGCTGATAGGTCCATGACTTTTCCAAAGGGTGTGATAGAAGATGTACTTGTGAAAGTAGAAAAACTCGTCTTTCTTGTGGATTTTCTTATGCTAGAGATGAAAGATGATAAGAATAATGTCCCTCTTATCTTAGGATGGCCATTCCTTGCGACTACTAGAGCTATGATTGATGTAAAAAAGGGGAGCTTAGGTTGTGGATGGATAAAAAAAGAGGTTCTGTTCAACCTTAACAAAGCAATAAAGATGCCTATGGAGACACAATATAACAGCATTGATGTGGTGGAGGAGATCTAAAGGAAGACATGTCCGTAATCCTTTCAAATGATCCCTTAGAGACATGTTTGGTGGAGTCTCTTACTTTTTCCATTACGGAGCTAGATAAGCTCTCCAGCGAGGTATGTGTTGAATTTCTTTAAAACTTACTTGCTTTGGGTGATGACAGGTATGAACCAAAAAGAACCAAGATGGAAGAGGTCATGTTGACTATGCAGTTCCTACCATTGGATAGAGAGAGCACACAGAAAGACAAAAAGAATGAAGAGTTGAAGCCACTACTGGAACACTTATGATAATGAAACATATCCGGTAATTGTATCTTCTTCTCTTACTGATGATCAACTTGAAGAGTTGTTAGATGTGCTTAGGAAGTATAAGTCTCCTATTCGATGGTCTCTAGATGATTTGAAAAGAATCAATCCATCGTATTTCATGCATAAAATAAGGTTGCTAGATGAGGCTAAAAGTTGCATTTAGAATCAGTGGAGAGTTAACCCCAAGATTCAAGAAGTAATTAGGAAGCAAATCTTAACGTGGTTAGATGCAGGAATTATTTATCCAATTATTGATAGTCCCCATGTGAGTCCACTGCATGTTGTAGCTAAAAAGGGGGCATGACTATTGTAAAAGCAGATGATGGAGAAACATTAGCCACTAGGATTCCCACGAATGGCGTGTGTGTACATATTACAGGAAACGAGAGATATTCGTGCAGCGAATTAAGTGAGATCCAAGTGAAGATTCAAGATGGAGAGAGGAGTGACATCACCCACATCTAGGGTTTATTTAGCAACTTAATCTTTCTTGTAATTTTCAAGACTATGGGTAAGATCTATCAAAACACCATGAACGTTCTTCGAAATGTCATGGGCTAGAACCGCTTTGGTAGTTCTAAGATTTATGAAGGTTTTACTAGTTAATTGAACTTCCGTGTATATACTCCGTACAACACTACTTGTGGATTTATTTTATATAAGACTATGCATTTTCAATTCATACTCAGAGTTGTTTTGTGCACATCCTTAACTATTATATAGAGTCTAATATATATCTTGATTATTGATTGAGTGTGTTCACTGCTGAGTAGAATTTTATATATGTTATGATTCTAAGTGAGGGGACTATGAAGTTTCATAAGAACCATCTTATATAAATACTTATTAATTGAATTGAATTCGGATTAGTAAGTAGGATAAAGAGGATAATTACATAATACCTATAAAGGGAGATCATATCGGGTTAGAGTACTCAGTGCACGAGAAATAATTGATACTGAAAGTTTATGAGAGTGATAATTCACGTATTTGGAGCTCGGATTTATGTGGAAATTGAGTATGATTTGGTCTATTATCAAGACGAATCGGGATATTTATAGAAAACACACGAATCAGATGCTACTGAGGCTATTTGAGCATATTTGTACATGATAACAGGTTAAAAGTGCTCGGGATGGGAAAACACATTTTTCGAGGTGCAGTTCGACCAAGCTCAGGATGGTCAAACTACATAGGTGAAGTCGAACAGGGATGTTTCAGCTTATAGAGAGGTTGTTTGACCAAGACCATCCCGTTCGACCAAGTTACAATAAGTCCAACTGAGAAGCCAAGTCGAACGGGAGGAGTTTCAGCATATAGACCCATGGTTCGACTAAGAAGGTCCCATTTGACCAAGCCCAGTCTGGTAGAATGGGGACACATCAGTACTGAAATGTCGATATTTTCACCTCGAGTATGTGCATGTGCATGTTTTCTACAAAAAAGCCTAGTAAAGGTCCATGAGGAGAAGTTACAAGTATAAAAAGGGGTGTCGATCACTTCAAAAAGAGAGTTAAATTCCACATCCATCCTACACCACATCCAAACCCTAACTCCATTCGCAGGAGCTGTATAGAGAGATTCGTGCAACGAATCAAGTGAGAACCAAGTGAAGATTCAAGACGGAGCGAGAAGCGACGGCGCCCACATCTAGGGTTTACTTCGCAACTTAATCTTTCTTGTAATTTTCAAGACTATGGGTAAGATCTATCCAAACACCATGTACGTTCTTCAAAGCATCATGGGCTAGAACCGCTTTTGTAGTTCTAGGGTTATGAAGGTTTTTATCTAGTTAATTGAACTTCCGTGTGTATACTCCATACAACACTTCTTTAGAATTTATTTTATATTAGACTATGCTTTTTAATTCATACTCAGAGTCGTTTTGTGCATCATTAACTGTTATGTAGAGTCTGAATACATATCTTGGTTATTGATTGAGTGCGTTCACTGCTGAGCAGGATTACATGTTATGATTCTAAGTAAAGGGACTCCGAAGCTTCATTAGAACTATCTTATATGAATACTTATTAATTTAATTTAATTCGGGTTAGTAAGTAGGATAAAGAGGATAATTATATAGTACTTATAAAGGAAGATAATATCGGGTTAGAGTACTTAGTGCACGGGAAATAATTGATACTGATAGTACCTAGAAAGGGGGTGTAGTTATGTCTCTTGCTCCGAGGTAATTTACACGTGTTACACGCTTATCTTCTTGTGTCTATAGAGTAGATTTGCATGGTTTAGTGATGCGTCCATATTCCACAAGGCATAGTTGGACATTGACACATGGAAGGGAGATTAATTAGTGAAACTAGATGGCCCGAAGAGCTACCTTTTTTTCACTTGTCAACTCTTGTTTATCTCTACTATCTCTATTTTATTTGGTATTTTATTATTCATTTATTAGTTTAATAACTATTCTCTTCCTAAATTGCCAACAATAGTTTCTCTTAATTATATAATAATAAATTGGTATCAAACCGTCCTTTGGGTTCAATAAATATAACTTGGTTACTTATCTAAGCTACAATAACATCCTTTATACTTGGGAATTAATTGTGTGTTGAGAAAATGCCAATCAAGTTTATGGCGCCGTTGCCGGGGACGGTTGTCCTTATCAAATTTATTGTTGCTATTTTTTTGAAACTATTCCATACTTGTCTTTAAATTCTAACGCTATATTTTTCTTAGGTGTATGCACACTAGATCTAAGGCAGGAACACTAGTGCCTTTTGATCCGGAAATTGGAGCATCGTCGAGGAAGAAGAAGGCAAAGAAGAAGAAGAACAAGAACGTCGAAGCAATCTAAGCTCTTAATTTAGGAGTTGAAGTTGCCGTGCTGAACTCGGAAGTGATTAAAGCTGCAACTGGAGATAAATCGGATGCAGAAGCAGTCAACATGGCCCAAGATAGGGCGAATCTAGATAATGTTGCCATCTGTGAACTCTTTAAGAATAATGGAAGGGGCAACATGGGGCTATTAGGAGTGTGTGGAGCCGATGTCGATTTTGATCTTCATCCCGCTCTTATCAGCATGATAGGAAGGAACTCCTTCTCTGGGGGAACTTTCGAGGATCCTCAACAATATCTCAATACGTTCCTTGGTTATACAAGCACACAAAAAGATGCAGGAACTCATGAAGATACAAGAAGGATCTTAGTGTTTAAGTTCTCGCTTACTGAAAGAGCGAGAGATAGGTACGATACTCTTAGTGCTACTGAATATACTACATGGGAGCAAATAAAGTGAAGTTCGTGGAGCGATACATGCCACCTTCAAAGGTATTTAAGATGAAACAAGAAATCAATCAATTTGCTATCAGTGGTAATGAAAAAATTCATGAAGCATGGGATAGATTCAAGTACATACTTAGAAGGTGCCAGCAGCATGGGTTGACAAAAGCTCAGTATATCAGTATATTTCACAATGGTTAGGATTGTGATTCTCGTGTTTTGCTCGATGCTTCTGTTGTCGTTCGATCGTTTGGTTAACGTGAACTGTTAGGTTTCCATTGTTTTTAATTCAGCAGAAGCAAGAAAACCAAGAAATATATTACCTTTCACCAGGGTATGTTGAAGAAGATGGATTCTCGCCGGCAGCCTGCGCAGTCCCATCGTTTTGGGCATAACTCTCTCATCTAATCTCAGAATTGAGTGATCTATGTTCCAAAACGATCCTCTCTTCTGTAGCTTTCCGTAAGTATATCACAGAATTCTAAGGTTTATACGATTTTAAAATATCATTCAAGTTGGCGGACAGCAGCAACAAACAACCTTCCGATCTTCTGTGGTATTCCCAAGTCCAATCTCGACGTCGTGTGGGCGACGATCTTCGAGATCCTCTCAATCTGCTGTTCCCTAACCACCTTCACAGTATTAGGCATGAATTATCAATTAATTAGGGTTTCCAAACAGTTGAGATGACTTATATATGGGCTACAGCAGGGACCAGGAGGAAAAATTAGAGTTGGGTCTCCATTGGGCTTAAGTATCCAAACTTAGCCCAAAACTTATACTTAAATCTAATAATAATAATATATACCACTAAAATATTATCACTGCACTACCGTTCCAATCCCATAATTACGTTATGGGCTCCTTCTTATTATGAGCCCTTAGTCTCCCCATGATTAAGATATATAATGCCCATTAATTAATATCTCATCCAAGAGTAGTACCACTCAACCTCATTATCATACCATAATAAATCTACCTACAGGGTTTACATGATAATCTTTATGAGCTCCTCAAGGGGACATCATCAACCTATGTCGGACACGGATTCCTTCTAAAATCAACAACACACCATAGAAACATCACTACTTCCCAACTCACCGAGTTTGTTGATTTAATACATGTAAATCTCACCCATTGATGAATCAAAGAAATAAATACTGCCTTACGTGTCGAGGTTATTGTATATGGATTAAGAGCATCCATAATAACTGAGATCAAGTTCTCCTATATAGTCAGTATAAGTCGAATAATCTCAAGCGGTCATGCTCAATACACACAAAGTGCACTAATGTGATTCTATAGCCAAGACAAGCTAATACCAAATCACCCTACAACCATCTCGATAGAGAGTCCCCATCTATCTTGGTTGTGAGCATCTGTTTATACTTTATAAGGAAACTGATAATATGATCTTTCACGTGTTGTCGCACAACATATTATCTATAGTATAAAGTAAGCGGACTATTGCATCGGACATATAAATAAATTATAAGACGCAATCATTTGATCATATAATTCTCATTTCAAATAAATTGTTATAACATTGTCCATACTAAAGCTAGACTTTTAGTATACAATCCAACAATCTCCTAATTATACTAAAAGACTATGATGTCATGTCTTCTACCATACATCTGATTCTCACTCCCACTATACGACCATCAAAGCTCTCGCCTTAAGGTCCTTGTAAATGGATTTACTAGGTTATCATCCAATGCAATCTAGGCGACAACGACCTTCCCCTCATCATATGATTTCTCCTAACAGGTGGTACTCGCGCTCCATGTGTTTAATTGCCTTATGGGATCGTGATTCCTTCAAGTTTGCAACTGCACCATTATCATCAAAATAAATTGTGATAACCTTTGGCAAACTTAGAAACACTTAAAAGTCCATCATGAAGTTTCTAGAGTCATACAGATACTTTGGCTGCCTCATAGGCTTCAATTTATCATCTTTCCTTGATGGAGTCCGGAGTCTGAAATATATTTCAATATAACACTCCTCTACATTACGGCTCTACTTCCTAAAGTTAAACACATAACCTTTGAGGTGGATTTACAATCGTCCCTATCTAAAATAGATATCTATTCTCGTGCACAGCATTCCTTAGATTAAGCTTCCTTATTTGCCGAAGCATAAGGAACTGCTTTCTTACCTTTATCTTCTTTTGTGTCTCAAGACACATTTCCTTAGATAAAGTCACTAGCTAAACGAGTATGAATTGTATCAATTCATGAAGCATGAGATAATTGCCAGAATATTTCTTGCTTATCTTAAGTCCTTCATGTCACACTGCCTTATTAACCATACCCCATACGCCCGACAATGCTCTTTCATTGTCTCCAATAAGCAAGATACTATCTACGTATAGTACAAGAATACCACCACATTTCCGTCACTCTTTTTAATACACAAGCTCCATCTGAACATTGATTAAATCCATGTCACTGTATTTACCTCATCAAAATGGATGTTTCATGATTTTGAAGCTTGTTTTAATCCATCGATGGACACTTTTAAGCTTACAGTCAAAATGCTCTTAGCCCTTTGCAATGAATCACTCTGGTTGGTTCACATAGATGTTTTCCTAAAGATTTCCAATCAGGAAAGCTGTCTTGACATCTATTTACTATCCCTCATATTTCATATGAGTAGCAACAGATAAAAGAGTCTGAATCGATATAGGCATAGCTATCGGCGAACAAATTTTCTCATATTCGAACCCTTTCTTTCTAAGTATACCTTTTCGCAACAAGCTTTGCTTCCAAGGTTTGCACCTTACTGTATGATCCTCTTTTATTTCGTATGACCACTTCCAATGGCTTTTACACTATTTAGTGGTCCTACAAGCAGCCAGATCTATTTAGAATCCATTGATTCTATTTCAACATTCATTGTATTTTGCTATGATTCGGCGTTTTCATCTTGTAGTGCTTCGTCATATCCGTGGGTTAATTTCATGTTTATTAGGGACCCAGTCTCGCGGCTCTCCCAAAACATATATCTTACAGGTTATCAAACAACCCTCCCACTACGACAAGGCACTACACGCAATTGTGTATCAGACGTGACAAGTGTTGCAGTTTACCTTGTGGTATATCCTCTTATACAACTGATACTAATACTTTGTGTCTTCCCTCTCACTTCCTTTAGAACAATTTACACATAGGTTTGTAATTTATTGCATAGTCCTTTCCTAAAATCTAGTGTTTGTGTTAACAATCACCCTTCGATCTTTTAGACTAAATAAATCAACACCCTCTATTTTTCTAGAATATCCCATAGACAGGCAAACGTTATACGACATGTTGTTTCTATGGCATACCCATAAAATAAATTTAGTAATTCCAAATAACTCATCTTCTATCTAATCATTTTCATAATAGTCTTTCTCTTATTGGGATTAAAAGACGCATTATTTAGTTACTATTTGTTGCATCCGTGGGATAAACATGATTTAAGAGTGTACAAATTATCCACCAACGTACCATAATAGATTATAGTTTCATCCTTCATTACTATGAGCATGTCATTTAAATGAAATGGAGTATCCATCCGTATATGTATAGAAAATGAAATGAAATTCTTTCTATGAAAACGTACGTAAAGATAATTTCTCAAAATCAAATATTTATTCTTATCGTAAGATAAATAAACAACTCTCACTGCAACAATCACTACTCTCGTAGTATTACCCATGTACATAATAATCCCATCATCACCTAGTTACACGTTTTAATGATTCCGGTATCTACACACAATGTATCAGTGGATGCCATCACTAATCATGCTTCAACAACTACTGAATGAGATACTAACCTTGTTTAAATCTTGATGAAATTGGCTTTCCTTCGCCACATGTTTTGTCAAAAGTTCCCCACCATATACAACCTCTCGTATTTTAGGTAGAACTTGATCAAAACATCCAGATAAATTATGAAGAATAAATTAACCTAGGTTTCCCTTAAATTTCTACTCCAAGTTTTCCAATTCATTCATCAATTTATCCATGATCTCTCGCCTATCAACCTTACTCAGGTATCCGAAGAGTCGCATGAGACCATCATATTTCTATGAACCTCTCAGCTCTCCACTAGAGACTTTAATAGACATCATATAAACATCCTTAGTGAGAACACATTTTTATTTTTCTAAGTAATAAAATTCAAAACCAAGATTCTTTTCTAATCATCTAACTTTGGACAAGTAAATATGTTTCTTTTAGTAAACAATAAGCGAGATAAAAATATTTGAAAATACAAAGAATCATTAATAAATAAATTGATCAAATCTTCGAATTTATCCATTTATATTGAATCTCTCAAAACAATATAACAAATAAAATTCACCGTGAATCGGTAAGCCACATTAGTGTGGACGTTTACAAACCCGAACATTTACAAGAGAAGGTTTTACCCATTAATTTCATTTGTCAATCTAACTTCATAACAAAATAATTAATAGTTGGTTTCTCTTTAGCCATTGAAATAATAGCAGTGACTCCGTTGGGGAGGATACTTATTATTTGCACCTAAGTGTACACCAATATTTGATCTCAAGTCCATTGCGCAAGCTTATGTGCCTTATAGTTGGAGAAGTACACACGCGTTCGGATAACTTCCTACAATCATCAATTATATGTCTGTACCAGTGAACCGCACTAAACTGATCCGTTAGGGAGGAAGGTATATGCCAACACGCAAGTTAATGTGACATATTACAAACAATAATTATTTAATGAAGTCTGTACCAGTGATCCGAGAATAAACTCATCCGTTAGGAAGAAAGGACTATTGCCAATACGCAAGTTTACTCACAAACTTACAAACCAATGATGGAGGCCGTGGGAATTAATTATCAATCCTCTCTACCACATAGTTATTTAACACCGATAGTTTTTACATGCATATAATATTCAGAATACAATACGCAAATTAGCATGCTCCTATTACAGTAAATAAGGCAGTAAACATGCATACATATATAACAATAATTAGATAAATAAATCAATTATGAACAGTTATATATCAGCAAATTCGATTGTTTGCCACCAAGCACAAATGTCGGCTAAAACCTCCATATTATCAAACTTTTGTAAACTCCAGATTATTGAATTTTGAAACTATCGATATCGACCATCGATATCGTCCAGACTTTTGAAATCATCGATATCGACCATCGATATCGTCCAAATTTTTAAAATCATCGATATTACCAGATTATCAAATTTTCAAAAAATTTCAGATTATCAAATTTTAGAAACTATCGATATCGACCGTCGATATCGTCCAGACATTTGAAATCATCTATATCGACCAGAAAATCAAATTTTAAAAAATCAGATTATCAAAATTTTGAAACTATCGATATCGACCATATTATCAAAATCATCAATATCGACTAGGTTATCAAAATTTCAAATATTTCCAGATTATCAAATTTTCAAAAATTTCTAGATTATCAAATTTTCGAAAATATCCAGATTATCAAAATTTTGAAAATATTCAAATTATCAAATTTTCAAAAATTTCCAGATTATTAAATTTTCGAAAATATCCAGATTATCAATCTTTCTCCATCATCTGAAATGCTTCAATCTGTTCTTTAGAAAGAGAACAGACATTAGTATTTATTTTCTTTTTATTCTTGCTGGTTGATTAATCATTGTTGGCTGGTTTTTCCCATTGAGGTTTTTGCCCAGTGGCAAAGAAAGTTTTGACTACTTCAAGGTTGCAATATTTTGTGGAGTAATTTGACCACCATTCGAATTTTGAAAAAATGCATGCTTTATGCAATCTTTTGATTAAATCTCTTTTATTAGAAATGGATATCTAATCCATTCGAGAACCTCATTGAGTGGTTTGTAATTAATGACGAGTCTGGGGACTCCTCTTTTCTTCTCTGCTTGATTATTAACATAGAAGGCAGGGCAATTCCAAGGAGACTTAGAGGGCCTTATGAGTTTTTTGGAAAGAAGGGATTTGATTTCTTCTTTACAGATGTTAAGAAAATCGTGATTCATTTAAATAGGTCTTGCTTAGGTAATAATGGACTTTTCATTGAAACCAGTAATATAATGTAGAGAAACAATATACTTCTTTCTTTCCCAGAAAGCATTGAGAAGGTCAGAGCATAATTCTTTTTTCAAGATATTTTCAAAATCTAAAATTTTGTTTTGAATATCCTTTTTGAGTAAATTTCTTCAATACGAAAATAAGAAACTTCTTATTTGAGGAAATTTAAATGAGACTTTTTAGACTTAATAATATTTATTTGAGAAATGTAATAATTTTGAAGAAGGCAGATTTCTCTATCTTTGATAGGATGAAGAAATTTGAAATGAATATCTTTTCTCATGATATTGGTAGTAATACAAGTACCATCAACTTTGAAAGGATAAATAGTAGTTAAAAAAGAATTTTCTAAAATAATATCTTGACTCAAGTTTTTGACAAGAATGAAAGGGGTTTTGAAACAATAACCACCATTGCAAATAAAAGCTTTTGAAAGTTTATACTTAATATGAAGAGGTAGCATTAGCAGCTACAAGCCTTTCATTAGTTTTTTCATAATAAATTGAAGGAATAAGACCTTCTTTTATGCAATTTTGATCAGCTCCACTATCTATAAGACTGGAAACATTGATCTTTAAATCGCTTATGACCAAAGTTATGATAGAATTCTATTTTTGAAAAGCTATATGTTCGACACTTTGGATAGCTTTATTGTTTGAAGTATCTGGAATAGCAAAGATCACTTGATTTTTTGAAGAGCTTTCAGGAATATTTTTTTTTTTGAAAAATCAATTATACCAAAAGAATTAATGAACATCAAAGATAAACTTGAAATTTATACGATGTAAAATAGACTTAAATTGCAATGCAATATTTGAATTGCACATGTCAAATTATAATTATGAGTTTAATAATTAGCACTAAAGTAAGGATAAATGATTCTCATTCGCTTGTTATAATAAATATTTCCTTCATTTCGATGCATACTTCCTTCATTTTGATGCTCATTGGCTTGTTATGATCAGCATTTCCTTCGTTTCGATGTATATTCCCTCATTTTGTTGCTCATACGCTTGTCATGATCGCCATTTCCTTCTTTCGATGCACATTTTCTATATTGACCGTCGATATCGTTCAGACTTTTGAAATCATTTATATCGACCAGAATATCAAATTTTAAAAAAAATTCAGATTATCAAATTTTCGAAACTATCGATATCGACCGTCGATATCGTCCAGATTATCAAAATTATCGATATCGACCGTCGATATCGTCCAGATTATTAAAATCATCAATATCGACCAGATTATCAAAATTTCAAAAATTTCCAGATTATCAAATTTTCAAAAATTTTTAGATTATTAAATTTTCGAAAAAAAAAATCCAGATTATCAAATTTTCAAAATTTTTAGATTATCAAATTTTCAAAAATATCCAGATTATCAAAATTTTGAAATTTCCAGATTATAAAATTTTCAAAAATATCCAAATTATCAAATTTTCAAAAATTTTCAAATTATCAAATTTTCGAAAATATCTAGATTATCAAATTTTAGAAATTTCCAGATTATCAAATTTTCGAAAATAATAAATTATCAAATTTTAAAAAAATTTCAAATTATCAAATTTTCAAAAATATCCAGATTATCAAATTTTCAAAATTTCCAGATTATCAAATTTTCAAAAATTTCAGATTATCAAATTTTCGAAAATATCCACATTATCAAATTTTTGAAATTACCAGATTATCAAATTATCAAAAATTTTCAAATTATCAAATTTTCAAAAATATCCAGATTACAAATTTTCAAAATTTCCAGATTATCAAATTTTAAAAAATTTCCAGATTGTCGCAATTATCGAAAATATCCAGATTGTCAAATTTTAAAAAATTTTCAGATTATCAAATTTTCGAAAATATCTAGATTATCAAATTTTTAAAATTTCCAGATTATCAAATTTTTAAAAATTTCCAGATTATCAAATTTTAGAAAATATTCAGATTCTCGAATTTTCAAAAATTTCCAGATTATCAAATTTTCGAAAATATCCAGATTGTCAAATTTTCAAAAATTTCCAGATTATCAAATTTTCGATAATATCCAGATTATCAAATTTCCGCCAAACGTATAGAGTATTCAACAAGAAACAATAATTTCTAAACCCTAGTCCACGTTTAACATAGGTATTTGAATAGGGTATACTAGCATAACATGAATCTTAAACCCTTTCACCTTTTGACATAAACCCTAGCCTAACGTATCACACTTCACCACGAACCTCGCTCTGATACCAATTGTTGGCATTCGATCATTTGGTTAACTTGAACCGTTAGGGTTCCATACGTTTTTAATTCAGCGGAAGCAAGAAAACTAAGAAACGTATTACCTTTCACCAGGGTATGTTGAAGAAGATGGATTCTCGCTAGCAGCCTGCGCAGTCCTACCATTTTGGGCATAACTCTCTCATCCGATATTGGTATTAAGTGATCTATTCTCCAAAACGATCCTCTCTTCTGCGGCTTTCCGTCAGTATATTCACGTCAAATTCTGAGGCCTATATAATTTTATAAAAATTGTTCAATTTGACAGGCAGCAACAGCAAATAACCTTCCGGTCTTCTGCTGTATTCCCAAGTCCAATCTCGACGTCATGTGGGCGACGATCTTCGAGATCTTCTCAATATGTTGTTTCCTAACCCCCTTCACAGTGTTAGGCGTGAATTATCAATTTATTAGGGTTTTTGGACAGTTGAGATGACTTATATATGGTCTACAGCAGGGACCGGTAGGAGAAATTAGAGTTTGGCCTCCATTGGGCTTAAGTATCCAAACTTAGCCCAAAGCTTATACTTAAGTCCTATAATAATAATATATACCACTAAAATAATATTACTGCACTACCGTTCTAATCTCATAATTACATTATAGGCTCCTTCTTGTTATGAGCGTGTTAGTCTCCCCATGATTAAGATATAAAATGCCCATTAATTAATTAAGTTACTGACAACTCCATTAATTAATATCTCATCCAAGAGTAGTACCACTCAACCTCATTATCATGCCGGAATAAATCCACCTGCTGGGTTTACATGATAATCCTTATGAGCTCCTCAAGGGGACATCATCAACCTATGTCGGACATGGATTTCTTCTACAATCAACAGCACACTATAGAGACAACACTACTTCCCAACTCACCGAGTTTGTTGATGTAATTCATGTATATCTCACCCATTGATGAATCAAAGAAATAAATACCACCTTACGTGTTGAGGTTATTATATATGGAGTAAGAGCACGGATATCCATAATAACTGAGATCAAGTTCTCCTACATAGTCAGTATAAGTCGAATGATCTCAAGCGGTCCTGCTCAATACACACAAAGTGCACTAATGTTATTCTATAGCCAAGACAAGCTAATACCAACCACTCTACAACCATCCCGATAGAGAGTCCCCATCTATCTATGGTAAAGTCGAGTAGAGAAGATGAGATTGTCTCGAGCTTGGCAAATATCAACAAGCTGCTTGAATCACAGCAAAAGCAGATTAGTGATTTGTCACAGTGATTACCAATGATGATGCAGCATGATGACAGTGAAGAAAGACCGATCCAAGAGGAATTAGAAGAAGCAAACTATGTCATGGGGCAAAGTATTCAAGGAACAAGGTATCCGAACAATCAAGAAAATATGAATTACCAAGGGAACTACAACAATCGTGGTCCCCCGAGTAACTATCAACAACCAAGGAGGCTGGAATATTCATGGAGCAATCCAAACGCGGCAATGCAACCTCCTGTTTGTGTTAATCCAGGTGCTAAGACGGAAGAAGGGAAACCTAGTTTGGAGAATATGGTGAATCGTTATATGGCTAGGAATTATGCAAGGGTGGATCGTGTATAGATAAAAATAGATTCGAATCATGAGGAGTTATCCAAGCAGATGAAAGACCTTACTTTGTTGATGGGGGAGATGGCACGGAATGTGAACAAGATAACACAAACTATTGAGAAGGGTAAGCTCTCGTCTTAAAGTATTACGAATCCTAAATCTTGTCATGCCATCACATTAAGGTGCGGGACGTAGTACGAAGGTCCGATGAAGCCGGTAGACAAAAATGAAGAAAGCAGGGCTGCAGTTCAACCAGACTCACTCAGTTCGACTAGACATGCTGGTCAAACTCTGGTCGAACCACCTTCAAAAAAATAGAGAAACGATGCTCTATTTTCTGGCTTGTTGTTCGACCAACACCTTTCAGTTTGACCAGACCTCTCTGGTCAAACGACGGTCGAATGTTCGACCAAAACCTTCCAATTCGACCAGGCCTCTCTGGTCGAACGATGGTCAAACCAGCAACCTTTTAACTGGACAGAATGATTCCATTTTCAGACATCCAGTTCGACCACATTCATCCAGTTCAACCTGACCATTCTATTTGAATTGTGGTCAAACTGCAGCAATCGACTCCCATTTATGTACCAAATGCTACAACTATTGTTCAGAATATTCCAGTACCGTTACAAGAGCAGAATACTGAACTTATAGTAGAGAAGAAGTAGGAAAGAGCCAAGAGATTGAAAGCCAAGAAGGACAAGACGAAGGAGGTTGAATGTGATGAATGGGGAATTCTTAAGACAAAGATACCTCCTTCGTTTCCTTTTAAGACAGTGAAGAAGGGTTTGGAAGATAAGTTCAAGAGATTTTAAGATATAATGAACAAGATAAGTTTGAATATTCCTTTCTCCGAAGCAATCATGGAGATGCCATACTATGCCCGGATTCTTAAGGATATGATATTGAAGAAGATGAGCTTGAACAGCATAGACACAGTGAATCTATCAGAGAACTGAAGCTCGATCATTCAGAGAAAGCTGCCAGCTATGTTTAAAGATTCGGGAAGCCTCACTATTCTATGTGAAATTGTAAAGCCGACATGAAAAGCTTTATGTGATCTTGGAGCAAGCATCAACTTGATGCCCTTATCTATATTCAAGAAGCTAAGTTTGGGGGAGCTTACTCCCACGACGGTAGCTCTACAGTTGGCGGATAGGCCCATGAATTTTCCGAAGGGTGTGATTGAAGATGTACTTTTGAAAGTAGAGAAGCTTGCCTTTTCTGTGGATTTTCTTGTGCCAGAGATGGAAGATGACTAGGATAATGTCCCACTTATTTGGGGAGGCCAATCATTGCCACCGCTGGAGCTATGATTGATGTCCAAAAGGGGTAGCTTAGATTGAGAATGGATAAAGATTAGGTTCTGTTCAAACTTGATAGAGTAATGAAGATGCCAAAGAAGACGCAATGTCATAGCATTGATGTAGTGGAGGAGATCGTGAAGGAAGAAATGTCCTTGATCCTATCAAAGGATCCCTTGGAGACGTGCTTGGAGGAGTCTCTTACTTTTCCCACCACGGAGCTAGATGAGCTCTCTAATGAGGTAAGTATTGAATTCCTTGAAAATTTACTTGCTTTGGGTGATGACAGGTATGAACCAAAAAGAACCAAGCTTGAACAAGTTAAGTGGACTAGGCAATACCTCCCATTGGATAGAGAGAGCACACCGAAAGAAGAAAAGAAGGAGAAGTTGAAACCACTACCGGAGCACTTGAAGTTCGCCTATCTAGGCAATAATGAAACTTATCCGGTAATTGTATCTTCTTCTCTTATTGATGATCCGTAAGAAGTATAAGTCTGTTATTGGTTGCACTTTTGATGATTTGAAGGGTATTAGTCCATCATATTGCAGGCATAAGATAAGGTTGTTAAATGAAGCTAAGGGGTGTATTTAGAATCAACGGAGGGCAAATCCAGTGATTCAAGAAGTGATTAGGAAGCAAATCCTAACGTGGTTAGATGCAGGAATTATTTATCCAATTAGTGATAGTCCCCATGTGAGTCCATTGCGTATAGTAGCTAAGAAGAGGGGCATGACTATTGTGAAAACCGATGATGGAGAGACATTAGCCACTAAGATTCCTACGGGATGGTGTGTGTGTACGGATTACAGAAAATGAATGAAAATACATGCAAAGACCATTTCCCTCTTACATTCATGGATCAAATGTTAGATCGTCTAGCAGGGTTTGAGTTTTATTGTTTCTTGGATGGGTACTCGGGTTATAATCAAATCATGATTGCTCCCGAGGATCAAGAAAAGACTACTTTTACTTGCCTTTATGGAACTTTTGCTTTTAGGAAGATGCCTTTTGGGCTATATAATGCACCTGCTACATTTCAGCGTTGCATGATGACTATATTTTATAGTTTGATAGAGAAGGTTATGGAGGTGTTTATGGATGATTTTTCTGTTTTCAGTTCCTCCTTTGATATTTGTTTGTCTAACCTATCTACTGTTTTGAAGAGATGTCAAGAAACTAATCTTATCTTGAATTGGGAGAAGTGTCACTTCATGGTGAGAGATGGGATTGTTCTTGGACATCATATTTTGGCCAAGGGATTGCAGGTTGATCGAGCAAAGGTGGTGGCCATTGAGAATCTTCCACCACCTACGAATGAGAAAGGAGTGCGGTCCTTCCTTGGACACGCCGGATTTTATATAAGATTTATCAAAGACTTCTCAAAATACTCCAAGCCCCTGTCTCATTTACTTAAAAAAGATGTTCCTTTTGTTTTTGATGAAGAACGTCTAACATCTTTTCAGGTTTTGAAAGAGTCGCTTATTACTGCACCTATCTTGATCATTCCGGATTGGACTCAGTCGTTTGTACTTATGTGTGATGCAAGTGATCTAGCACTTGGAGTGGTTCTTGGGCAGCTGAAAGAAAAGAAGTTTGGACCATCTACTATGCAAGCAAAACTTTTGATGCAGCACAAAAGAGCTACACTGTCACAAAAAAGGAGTTTTTAGCTGTTGTGTACGCATTCAACAAGTTTTGAAAGTATTTGGTTGGCATGAAGACAATAGTGTCACGGATCATTCTGCGATCCGGTACTTGATGGAGAAGAAGGAAGCAAAGCGCTGGATTATTCGAGGGATCCTTCTTTTACAAGAGTTTGATATGGAGATTCGAGACAATAAAGGAACGGAGAATGTTTTGGCGGATCACCTATCACGGTTTGAGATGAGGGAACATTGTGATGATTCTTTTGATTACATAGAGGAGATGTTCCCTGATGAGAAGATTATGGCAGTATTTGTTGAAGGAATGGAGAGACTTGAGTAGTGGCTGGTCAGGGAATGGAACCATGGTATGCGCATTATGTTAATTACATTGCCGTAGGTGAAATTCCTAAGGATCTCAATAGGTATCAACTTGCGAAATTCAAGAGAGATGTTGAGACTTTCATATGGTATGATCCGTTTATCTACAAATTTTGTACGGATTCTATAGTCTGTAGGTGTGTGCCCGAGATGGAGATGGAGAGTGTTCTTGATTTTTTCCATGCACAACCAAACGGGGGGCATTTTGGAGCCCAAAAGACTGCAACCAAGGTACTACAATCCGCTTCATATTGGCCTATCTCGTTTAAAGATTGTGAATCCTATTTGGCGACATGCGATGATGTCAAAGGATGGCAAAATAAGTAAAAGGGATGAGATGCCACTTCAACCAAGCATTGTTTTAGAGATCTTTAATGTATGGGGAATTGATTTTATGGGGTGGTTTCCCCCATCTAATGGATTCCTACACATCCTTTTAGCAGTGGATTATGTTTTCTAAGTAGGTGGAAGCAATTCCTACTCGCATGAATGATGCTAAGACTGTTTTGTCATTCTTGAAGAAATATATTTTTGCCCGCTATGGAGTTCCTAGAGCACTAGTAAGTGATGGAGGTTCACACTTTGTCAATAAGCTTATTGAAAGAGTTCTCAAGGAGTATGGTGTTAAGCATAGGGTTACTACACCCTATCATCCTCAATCGAATGGGCAAGCAGAGTCTCTAACTGGCAAGTTATGCAAATCCTGGAGAAGGTGGTTGGAACCAATAGGAAGGATTAGTCTATGAAGCTCGATGATGTTTTATGGGGGTTCCAAACTTCATACAAGACTGTGCTAGGAATGTCACCTTATCAAATTGTCTATGGAAAATCGTGCCACTTACTCATAAAGATTCAGCGTAAGTCTTTTTTGGCAGTAAGGAGCTTGAACTTGTCTATTAAGGAGGCTAAGGATTTGAGGTTGACTCATATCAATCAATTGGATGAGTTTAGAAGCCAAGCTTACAAGAGCTCGATGATCTATAAGGAGAGAATGAGGAAGTGGCATGACTCGAAGATCACTTATAAAGAGTTCAAGCAAGGAGATGAGGTATTACTTTTTAACTTTCGTTTGAAGCTTTTTGTAGGGAAATTGAAATCAAAGTGGACTATACCGTTCATTATCTATAGAGCCTACGAAGGGGAGAGTTTTGAGATCATGGACAAAGACGGAGACATCATAGCGGTGAATAGGCATCGATTGAAGCATTATAGGTCGCCGGGTGATGCTTGTGCCGTCTATAAGATACCTTACATTGAGTTGGTACCATCGTGATCTCCGATGTTAAACAAGAGCGCCTGTTGGGGGCTTACCCTCCCATTTTATTGCTTTATTTATTTCATATGCGTAAGAAATTTTTATATTTAAGGTGCTTACTAATCAACAATTACATCTTTTTACAAACTATGTTTCAAGCGTAAGTTTATACTAAGTTTGGGGTGTGATGTACTTACCTCATTATAGCACCAAGTGTATAATAATCTTTTCTTTGTAATGTTTGTTAGGGGAGTTGATTTTTTACGGTATATTAAAACTTTAATTGGTTTTGATGTATCGATTTTTTGCAATTTTCCTAGTGTTCAATGGTGTTTTACTTATTCTATAGTGTGAGCGGAATAATATACATGATTTTATATAGTCTAAGAGTGGTTCTCTAGTTTTTTTACTTAATATGATGCCAGATGTTGTTTTAGAGTTTGAGTTTGCAAGGAAAGAAGAAAAGCATGAATAATAAACTTTTGGAAGACCCGTTCGACCATACTTTCGTGGTTCGACCAAAATGCTATGGTCAAACTATGGTCGAATGGCATGCCAGGCAATTTATCAGCTTATAAAAGGCCGGTTCGACTAACTCCATCCCGTTCGACCAATACTTCCCGGTCGAACAGAGGTCGAACTGAACAGGGGAGAATATGGGGTGATTTTTCAGATTCTAAATGTCTCATTCGACCAACACATTGCGGTTTGACCAAGACTGTTTGGTCAAACTATGGTCGAACGATAAACATTTCTGTGGACAGACACCCAGTTCGACTTAGGAGCCCTAGTTCGACCACCCTTTCAAGTCGAATGAATCTGGAGTCGCGATTTAAGGTAATTTTCGGCGCACTGTTCGACCAAATTCCGTCACCCTTCCTCCAAGCTCTTGTTCTGTCTGTAAAAAATTCACTATAAACTCATCCTACACTTAATTCTTCCTCTCCACACACTTCCACATCCAAGATTTGGAGGATTCAAGTCCGATTTTGGACTATTCCACTCAAATTTGGGGATTTTTGGCAAGCATCGTACACACATCATGTCCGGAGATAAAGGTATGTTTTCTTACTTATTTACCCTTGAATTGGAGTAATATATGCTTAGTGAAGATTAGATAAGTTGATTAAACATGTTTTTAGTTGGAATTAAAGTTGAATCTTGGTGTTCTTGTTGAACTTTTACATGAATTTGCATGAGTTCAATTTATGTTGGATTGATGAATTTTGTGAAATTGATGATGCTAATCTTACGGGCTTGAGTTAAATTTCGAAATGCATGTATGGGCTCATTGATTTAAAGTGACGTTTATGAGCAATTGAGTTGTGGAAGTTGGCATGCTTGGGAATTTTTGTTGAATTTTTGAATTTGAGAAGCATGTTGAACGTGGAACTTGAAGCTTAGGACTTTTGATTCCTTCTTGATTGAAAGTGTAGAGTATAAATGTGTTATATGTTTAAAGTGTACACTTGAAATTTTGGGAATTGATTCATGAAGTGGTTATTGCATATGAATTTGAAGTCTTGATTAGAATTCATGCTTTAATTAGTCCTAGGTTGGGTATACTTGTTTTATCTCCTCTATTATGTATTAAGTATAATCTTTGTAGGTAAAGAAATTGCTATACCTTTTAAAAGGAAGGAGACTAGTCCTCCTAAGAAGGGTGAAATTGAAAAGAAGTTGAAGAGGGATATGAGAAGACCTTCAGATTAGGCATAAAGATTGATAATTGGGAGGAGAAGGAAGAATTGTGGGGAGCAATTTCGGATAAGATAACGAGGACTCGTTATCAGGATGATCAAGCAATGGTGGAGATGAACATTATCAATGATATTCGTTGGATGTTTAATCGAGTAAGGATCACTCGATTTATGGAGCTGAAGAGGGAGACTTATTTCCACGTCACAGCCGAGGTGTTGTGCACGATGAGAGTTGATCGTGGAGATCACTATTTTTCTTATGGCTTGTGGATGCAGATTGGTGGGCAGCTGCAACTGATGTATACAAATGAGTTTAATGAGATGGTTGGATGTCCGACAGGAATTTCTACAGTAGAAAATGAGGATTTCGCTGCTGATGAGTTTTGGAGATCTATTTCGAGGAGGCAAGGTGATTACAATACCAATACCGCTAAGGTTGCTTTTATTCACAATCCCGTGAAGCATAGATGGACTGAATCCTGAACAACACATTGTTTGCTCGATCTGAGGAAGGTTGCATACCTAGAGGAGAGCTATACGGCTATGGTGCATGATGAATGGAGTTCACTTCAATGTGGCTTCTTATTTTTTCCAGTAGCTGTATAAGTTCTCTACTCACTCCTTCTAAAAGGTCAACATTGGTGGATTGATTACTCCAATAACGGAATATTATCGAGTTGATTTGACTAAGCATCGGCCGATCCGAGGAGAACTTGATTTGATTTTGTCGGCTTGTGTGAGGATGGGGCTGATTCAGAGAAGTGATGATATGTGGATGTTCATCCGTGGGAAGAATCCGATTTCTTTCAAGTTCTCATTGTCACTTGTTGATCTAACTACTGTTCAGATCAACAAAAATCTTTCGATGGATACCCCGGAGCACAAGGCAATCTTTGACACTTGTATTGGAGAAGGAAATTGGAGTCTTTTAGCTGAGATGCATATCCAGGGTAATTACATTAATGCGGATATGATCTTAGTGGGAGATCCAGCAGACGTCGTGGATGAGAATGGGGAGCAGCAGCCAGCTCATGAGCAGCCGAAGATTGATGTTCCTCCGATGGAGCCACCACAGCCACAACAGTATCAGTATTACAAGCCGCCACCACAGCAGCAGCAGGATTTCTGGAAGTCCCAGGATCACTATTATCGGGAGCAGTTCAAATTGTTGAATAAGCACTTCGCCACTTTGAATATGAACCAGCAGGAGACAAATCGATAGCTGGCGTTAGCGAACAAAAATTATGATGCGCTCAACCTCCGATATGATGCTATGGATAGGAGATTGGGAGATTTGAATGAGAATTATGAAGCTTTGGACAGGAAGATTGATACCTTGCAGAGGGATTTCGATGATTGGCGCTAAGAAGCGAGCGATGATGATGCTCCGAATGAGTAGTGGCACCAGGTTTTATCTTTGTCCGTTTCTTCTCACCTCCATTCTCTTTTTCACTTTACAGGTTGAGTGATTGTATGGGTGGTTGAGTTTTGTGTTGATGAGATTCATGTGTGAGTGGTTTGTACTTGAGATTGATATTATTGATGGATGATGGATACGTTGGATATGTGTGATTTAGATGATTGATCGGATTGATTTGGATAGTATGATGATGTTTCTTGATTATGCATGTGAACTTGTTTTTGACGCATGTTGATTTTATTGATGATAGGCATGCACCATTATTACTTGTAGTTTATGTAGAGGTTGATGTTGATTGCATGCTTTGAAGAGTGCTTAGGAATCTATTACCCATGTGAGAATTTTGAGCATATTAATCATGCACATCAATGCATGATAGTTTATTCTTGTGAGTATCGTTCATATGTTGTATTCTAGAACTTGGCTTGGAGTCTTGTTTGAAGTTTATGATTGATAGATACTATGACATGATCTTAGGCCGTTATTGCTTAAATTGAGCCACTTAGCTAAATTTTATCCTATCTTGTAGTTTATATCATTGGAAGCCTCGTTGAGCCTTAAAATCTTTTTCTTTAGCAAGCCTATGATAAAAAGCTTTTATTTACCTATACTTAAGCTTTGAAATACCCTATTTACTAGTAGAGAGTTTAGGTGAATAAATTGCTAGCTTAAAATGAAGAAAAAAAGAAGGAATGTTTGTGTAGTGATAAAAATAAAAATGTGGTTAAATGTTGTGAAGGGGAGATGCCTGAAATCGGTACCACAATTGCTTAAAAGGGTAGTGCTCGAAATTGGTACCCTAGTACTTTGAAGAAGAAGAAAGATATTGATTGATGAGAGTGGAAATTAGCGTGTTTGAGTGTCCAATTTAACACCTTTTTATGGAAATTCTTGTTATATATTGGTACAATGGTCTTATATTCAATATATATGAGAATAATGTGTACTTGAGGTCTTTTTTATGTTTTAGGTGGAAAAATGATCAAAAGTGCAAGGTTGGAGAAAAGGTGCAATTTGTGCAAGGATGCTGAAAAATGCACGTCAAAATTTCATAATTTTTCTGTATTGTTGTCGAGATCAAAACTGTTGATGTAATACATGGTTGGAAAGACATTGAAGAGAGGGTCATTTTGGTATGAAGAAAACCCTAATTGGATTCCAAACGAGAGAGTTATGATCAAAGTGGTGACGTCGCGCAAGCTGTTCCTGTTCAGAATGACTGTCCAATTTTCATGACTTGTTATATATTCAAATCTTAGAGTTTCTGTAAGTTCTTTATATTGATAGAAAGCCAAGGAAGAGAGGATCGCGTGAGCACAAGAATCACTCAAATCAGAGCTCGAATGTGGAAGTTATACTTGAAACGGTGAGACTATGCAAAGTCAATTCGACCTGATGTGCTGGTCGAATTGTGGTCGAACCGGATGGCAAAAGAGTCAATTCGACCACGACACCTCAATTCAACCTGCTGTGCTAGTCAAATTGAGCACCTGAAGCTTACAGTAGGCCAATTCAACCTAGAAGGGTCAATTCAATCTGTTGGTGAGGTCGAATTGAGCCTCAGAAACTTACCATATCTATAATTTTACACTCTCAATACGTGTGATCACTCAAAAAGCCCATTCCAAGGCCTATAAGGAGAGCTTACAAGTATAAAAAGTGGTGTAGATCACAACAAAAATCAGATAACACAACAACAAGAGAGGAGAAGAGAGGCCACAACATACAACACCCCACAAGGGGGAATCACCCCCCAACCATCATCCACATCCTTTCCTCCATCCATCCATCACTTTGAAGATTCGTTTGTGGAACCAAGAGGAGGATTCAAGACGGAGAAGGACGCAACGACGCCCACATCTAAGGTTTATTCGTTTCCTAATTTATCTTGTAATTTTTCAGACATTCGGGTAAGATCTATCCAACACCCATGATTGTTCTTCGCAACATCATGGGCAAGAGCCGTTTTGGTAGAACTAGGGTTGTGAAGGTTTTTACGAATTAATTGAACTTTCGTGTATAAACTCCATACAACACTACATGTGGATTTATTTTATATATGATTATGCTTTCTTAATCCATATTCATGGTCATTTTGTGCATCTTCAATGGTATATAGAGTCTGAATATATATCTTGGTTGTAAATTGAGTGCCTTCACCGCTAAACAGGATTCTATGTTATGATTCTAAGTGAGGGGACTCTGAAGCTTCATTAGAACTATCATATATAAATACTTGTTAATTGAATTTAGAATTCGGGTTAATAAGTAGGATAAAGAGGTAAATTTTATAATACCTATAAAGGGAGATCATATCGGGTTATAGTACAATTGGTCAGGGAAATAATTGATACTGATAGTACCTAGAAAGGAGGTGGAATTATATCTCTTGCTCCAAGGTTATTCACACGTGTTACACGCATGTTTACTTGTGTCTATAGAGTAGATATGCATGGTTTAGTGATGTGTACATATTCCACAAGGTAGAGTCGAACATCAACACACGAAAAGGAGATTAATGAGTGAAACTGGATTGTCCTAGAGTTACATATTCTCTTACTTGATCCACTTTCGTATTCTTCTAATGTTTAATTTATTTTATTTGTTATTTAATTTTCAGCATATTAGTTATTAGATAACCAACCTCAAAATCTGATTGTCTTGTCTTAATTAATTTAGTTAATAATTAAATTGATAATACGCCGTTCTTTGGGTTCGATATTCACTTGGTCGCTTGCTTAAGCTGCAATTGATATCCTTAATATTTAGGGATTAATTTTGCGTGGAAAGAAAATGCGCATCAAGTTCTTGGCCCCGTTGCCGGGGACGGTTGTTATTATTAGTTTATTATTTCTATTTCGATTAAGACCTTTATTTGTGATTATTTATTTCTATCTAACCTTAAATTTTTCTGAGGTACTTGTGCACTAGAAAAAGAAGAGGAAGGAAAAGAAAGAAATAACACACTGAGCTAAACATGGCCGGAGCAAGGTAGAATCCGGATAATATTGTCATACGTGAAATTTTCACGTACTTTGGAATTGGTAACATGGGGTTGATAGGAGCAAGGGTGGAAGATGATGATTTTGAGATACATCCCGCTCTTATTAAGATGGTGGAAAAGAATCTCTTTTCTGGAGGTTGTTTTGAAGATCCATATAAGCATCTCTGAAGATTTCTTGGTTATGCAAACACTCAAAAGGGTGCTGAAGCTCATGATAATGCTAGGCGGATCGCCCTATTCAAGTTCTCTTTGATTGATAAGGCAGAAGCTTGGTATGAGACTCTTGATGCCACAGATTGCACTACATGGGACCAACTGCAGCAGAAGTTCTTATAGAGATGCATGCCACCCTCAAGGATCTTAAGAATGAGACAAGATATCACTCAATTTGTGATGAATCATGGTGAGAAATTTTATGAGGCATGGGATAGGTTTAAAGACATGCTTAGGAGGTGCCTACATCATGGAATGTCTAAGGCTGAGTACATAAGCATCTTCTACTAAGGATTGGATTGTGAGTCGCGTATTTTTATTGATGCATCATAAGGAGGAGCGCTGTTATCTAAAACAGCACTTGAAGCAGAAAAGTTGCTTGAAGCTATCTCTAAGAATTCACGTGACTGGCCTGTAGAGAGAGATGGAGGATTATATGTACTTGGAAAGATAACGCAGGTTGAACATCAAGTGGTGAAGCCAAATAAGAATGATGAGATCGTCTCTAGTTTAGCTAACATTAATAAGCTACTAGAATCCCAGCATAGGTAGATTACAAAGTTGACACAAAGGGTATGAAGCAGCAGCAAGAAGTGAAGAGTGTTGAAGATACCTTCAATCGATACATGGCTGAGAATGATGCAAGGGTTGATCGTCTAAGGGCCAAGCTAGAGGCGAAAACTGATGCAAACCATATAGATTTATCTGAGCAGTTGAAGGACCTTACCTTGATGATGGGGCAGAAGGCTATAAATGTTAATCACTTGACACAAACATTGGAGAATAATGCCATTATATTGAGGTCTGGAACACAGTACGAGGGACCGATGAGGCCAGAGCTAATATTAGAGATGTCGGGAGCCCAATTTGACCCCAATTTGACCAACAACTCAGGTCGAATTGAGCAGGGAAGGTCGAATGAGGCACTTGGACATGATTTGGAAGCAACAGAGCCTCAATTCGACCAGAAACACTTCAATTTGACCAGGCCCTCTGGTCGAATTGAGATCGAATCCAACCCTCCGGAGCACTCTGTTTCGTTAGTAGCTCAATTCGACTTGAACCCATTCAATTCCACTAGGACCTCTGTTCAAATTCAGGTCGAATCCGAGGGCATAAATTGTACAGTGAGCCAATTCGACCAGGGGGACTTCAATTCAACCAGACCATCAGGTCGAATCCTGGTGAAATCCAACATGCATGGTGAGAACGGACTTCCAGGTACTCAATTCAACCACTATGTGCCCAATTCGACCAGGAGCCCTGGTCGAATTGAGGTCGAATCGCACTAACCTGCACCATTTTCTGCACCGAATACTCCACATGATGTTGATGTTACTCCAGTACCACTACATGAGCATAATACTGAGCTTACTATGGAGAAGAAGTGGGAAAGAGCTAAGAGAAGCTTAGATTGTAAATGAATAATGAAGATGTGGTTTTCTCTCTTGATCAAGCAATGAAGATGCCCATGGAGACTCAATCTTGCAAGAGTATAGATGTGATTTCTAACTTGTTTAATCTTGATTTTTCTAAAACAGATGATTCTGAATTTGAGTGAAAGATTGACAAGGAGATGTCTAGAAAGCCATGGGAAGAAGGTAATTCTGAGGATCATATACTTGTTACCAAGAAAGGTGAGGTGTTGAGTGTAGACAAGAAGAGGGAAAGAAAGTACTTGATGGTGAGGATGCAACAAGACCGCCCTCCGATCAAGTAGCCTACAAAGGTTATATCCGTCGTGACTCTCCGATGTTAAACATGAGCGCATGTTGGGGGCTTGCCCTTCTGTTTTATTGTTTTATTTCTTTTGTGTGCGTGAGAAATTTTTATATTTAAGGTGCTTACTAATGGCAATTACATCTCTTTGTAAACTTAGTTTCAACTTACGTTTTTATTAAGTTTTGGGGGTGTGATGTTCTTAACTCATTAAAGCACCAAGAGTATAATCTTTTCTTTGTAATGTTTGCTAGGGGAGTTGATTTTTTGCGGTATGTTGAAACTTTAATCGGTTTTGATGTATCGATTTTTTTGCAATTCGCCTAGTGTTCTGTGGTGTTTCTAGTGTGTGGAGTTGATTAGATAGTTAATTGATTCTTTCTTATAGTTCCCCTATTTTATTATTGATAAATCTTGTGATGATGAGTGTGTTTGGGTTTTGATAATAGAAAAGGATAACTAGGTGGCAAGACGAGTTCTATATTGAGGCTTTGACTCACGAAGCTCATGCGTACGTTGAAGAAAAATCAGGTGTCCTCGTTTCTTTATTCTAATTTTTATATGTGCTTTAAATTCGTAGGAGTGAAAGGATTAAGTTAAAGGTGGTGATCCAAGTGAGCTTATTTTTTAAATTGTGCTTGAAATTCATATGCTTTTGAAGTTGATGAAGGAAGTGTACTTTAGTTATATTGTGGTATGAAGTTCTATGTGTACTTGTGGGATATTGCTTACCATGAAAAGTGCTCTGTTACTTGTTAAAAACCCATGTGAGATTTTGAGCCTCATTGATCATGTACATAATCACATGATATTTCTTTTCTGGTGAGTATCGTTCTTGTGTGTGTATTCTAGAACTTGCCTCTTATCTCACTTTAAACTACATGTGTGTTAAGTGATGAGAGATGATTTAAGGTCATCCTTGAATTTATGAGTCACTTTTCCAAATAATTTCCTACCAAATAATTATATATCCATAGTTATCCCTTTTGAGCCTGAAAGCCTTATTTCTTTGGTAACTTATGAAGATAGCCACTTTGATATCCTATTTGAGCCTTAAAATTCCTATATTTAGTAGAGAATTAAATGTTGTCAAAGTTGTTGATTTTGATGGAGTTTGGAAGGAATAAAATATTTGGAGCTGTACAAGTGATTATGAGCTTAAAAATAAGTTGATGAGGGGTAGTTCCCAAAACTGGTACCCCGAGATGTTAGAGGTAGTGCCCGAAACTGGTACCTCAAGAAAAGAAAAAAATGAGAAGGAGAAATTGTTGAGCTTGAAGAAAAAGGAGAGAAAAGAAAATTAGAAGAGCATGACATAAGTTGATGAAAATTGTATTTTGAATGGGGTATTGGTCATAGTCCTTGTTTCTTCGCTAATTTTCATACTCTCTCTCGCTTTATTTTTATTTTGTTACCTCGGGACGAGCAACGCGTAAGTTTGGGGGATTGATGAGAGTGAAAATTAGCGTGTTTGAGTATTCAATTTAACACTTTTTATGAAAATTCTTGTTATATATTATTACAATGGTCTTATATTTAATATATATGAGAATAAGGTGTTTTTGTTGTGTTTTAGGTGGAAAAATGATCAAAAGCGCAAGGTTGGAGAAAATGTGCAATTTGTGAAAGGATGTTGAAAAATGCACATCCAACTTTCATAATTTTTTTATATTGTTGTGGAGATCAAAATTTTTGATGTAATACATGGTTGGAAATCCACTGAAGAGAGAGTCGTTTTGGTATGAAGAACATCCCAATTGGATTCCAAACGAGAGAGTTATGATCAAAGTGGTGACGTCGCACAAGTTGTTCCTGTTCAGAACGACTGTCCACTTTGCATGACTTATTACATATTCAAATGTTAGAGTTTCTATAAGTTCATTATATGGATAGAAATCCAAAGAAGAGAGGATCGCGTGAGCGCAAGAATCAATCAAATCAGAGCTCGGATGTGGAAGTTATACGTGAAACGGTGAGACTGTGCAAGTCAATTCGACCTGATGTGCTGGTCGAATTATGGTCGAAAGGCAAAAGAGTCAATTCGACCACGACACCTCAATTCGACCTGTTTTGCTGGTCGAATTGAGCACCTGAAGCTTATAGTAGGCCAATTTGACCTGGAAGGGTCAATTCGACCTGTTGGTGAGGTCGAATTGAGCCTCAGAAACTTACCATATCCATATTTTTACACTCTCAATGCTTGTGACCACTCAAAAGGCCCATTTCAAGGCCTATAAGGAGAGCTTATAAGTATAAAAAGTGGTGTAGATCACATCAAAAATCAGATAACACAACAACAAGAGAGGAGAAGAGAGGCCACAACATACAACACCCCACAAGGGGGGATCACCCCCCAACCATCATCCACATCCTTTTCTCCATCCATCCATCACTATGAAAATTCGTTTGTGGAATCAAGAGAAGAACCAAGAGGAGGATTCAAGACGGAGAAGGACGCGACGATGCCCACATCTAGGGTTTATTCGTTTCCTAATTTATCTTGTAATTTTCCAGACATCCGGGTAAGATCTATCCAACACACATGATTGTTCATCGCAACATCATGGGCTAGAGCCTTTTTGGTAGAACTAGGGTTGTGAAGGTTTTTACGAATTAATTGAACTTTCATGTGTAAACTCCGTACAACACTACTTGTGGATTTATTTTATATATGATTATACTTTCTTAATCCATATTCACGGTCGTTTTATGCATCTTCAATTGGCATTTTCAATATTTTAAATTTTTTGTTAAACATAACAATTACGATTCACAAAATATTTACTGCACACAACCATTTATGTTATGCACAGCTAAAAAGTTTATGTGTAATATAAAATGTTATGTACAATGGAATACCTTAATACATATATAATTCACAAATACTTGCCTTATTTAATTTTTTAAAAAGTACACATTTTGTAAAGATAGAAAATCTCTACAAAAAAAAAATATGCATAAGCATTTTATTGGTTAATCATTCATTATTACATATATTTAGTAATTTTCTTAATTTTCATTTTATTTGTTTAGCATTCTACACTTCATAGTTTCAATTATTTATAGTATTTTTTATATTATTTAAAAACTTAATTAAAATCTTATTATTTCTTTTTATCCATTGTGGTTTTGTTTTGATGTTTTCAATTAGTTTATTATTTTTTTAATCACCCTTGATTGTTAAAAAGATATAATGATATCATAATTAATGTAGGGTTTCGATTATTTAAAATTTCTTATATTTTTTTAAATTTGATTACTAATCAAAATTTTATTACAAGGATCATTTAATGATTATTTTGACTTTTATAGATTATTTTTTTTAAAAAATTGTATGTTATTCAATTCAAAGATGCATTATATATCATAAATGATATAAAAATTTATTTTTATTTTTGACTTTTTAAAAATCTGTGCATTATTAAAGAAACGTTCTATAGTATTTCAATTAAAGTTGAATTATAAGGTAAATAATTTTTTTAATAGTGTAATTTGAATCACATTATTAATATAAGAGTAAAAGAAACTATAGTAACTAAAAATTTTAATTATTCTCTAAAAAGACTTAAAATATTGATTACAAATTTTTTATTTGTATTTTTCATTCAATATGTATAATATATGGATGTACATTCAAATATAAATATATTTTATATTTATTAAATAAAATATTAAAATAAAATTTTATATCCGTGTAATACACGGGCTATATACTAGTCAACATAAATATATGTAGTTAATAGTTTTTTTTTATTTGTGTGTCACAGTAAAAAAAGAATTTCCAATGTACCTAAGTATGTACCAAAAAAATTAATTATATTTAAAACGTGTTATTGGCAATTTTAAACTAATGAAGATTAAATGAATTAAAAACAAAAAATAA
Source organism: Pogostemon cablin (assembly GCA_023678885.1). Lineage (NCBI taxonomy): Eukaryota > Viridiplantae > Streptophyta > Magnoliopsida > Lamiales > Lamiaceae > Pogostemon > Pogostemon cablin. The sequence continues at coordinate 8,126,325 of CM043004.1, read as the reverse complement.
ACAATTCACATAATTATAATTTTATGACACTGACTTTATCACAACCTTAAATTTAGATAAAATTCGTTGAGTAAAATTATAAAATTGGACAACCGTTTTATAGACTTTTTTTCCTTTTACTTTTTAACTTAACATTTGTCTAAGAAATTTAACTATATCTCATATATTCTTATTCATTATTAAAATAATTTTAAAACAAATTGTGATGGTCATCTATTCCTTATTTAAAAAAAAATATTTAAATAGTGTTATTGTTAAATTTTAAATTAAAGAAGATCCAACAAATTAAAAATAAAAAGCAAACAATTCACATAGTTATAATTTGATGATATTGACTTTGTTACCATCTTAAATTTAGATGAAATTCATTAAGTAAAATGGTAAAAATTGGAGTAGCAACTGTATAGAATTTTTCCCTCTACGTTTTAACTTATCATTTTTATAATAAATTTAAGTCTTTCTCAAATATTCATATTCATTATTGAGATAATTTTTTAAAAATTTGTGATAATAATTAATTTAGTTCCATTCAGCGCATTATTTGGAAAATAAAGTAGAATTTGGTCAAGGAAAATCAAAATATAATAAGAAACATAAAAAATAAAGGTATAAGAGAAACTCTCGTGAAACGGGTTGACTCATTACTAAAATATGCTTATTATATTGGTAAAATATACTTATTTATGGTTAAAATATGTCAATAATGAATCATATTATACACCCTAAAATCATACTTTAATTCATCATACTTTAACAACCATTAAACATATTTTATCTATATACTTTAATTCATCATACTTTAACAACCATTAAACATATTTTATCTATATAATAGACATACTTTAACATGTCTCTATGTATAATATGCAAACTTTTAATATAAAACATTTGCATATTGAATTATTGACTCTCATTTGATTTTATAAGTCCATCCTCTTTATGAAGGCTAATTTAGCGTCATAATTGTAATGTCTCTCCATCAATGTGGCATCATATAATATGGTGTACCCATCATTAAGGGCCCCCACCGCCCCTACCCTGAGGATTGGTAGAGGAGGTAAATCGCAGGTTCATTATTAAACTTGTGCTTGCAAGGGGCCAAATCCATGCCAAAGGCAGGATTCGAACCCCCACCCTGCAGAAACCAAGCTCAGTTGGAAGATCTTTCCACCCTCCCCTCTACCACTTGAGCTATGCCCTGGGGGCAATGTGACACTTATATGATATATGAGTAAGTAGATAAAAAAAATTAATATATTGTAGTATTAAAGTCAACTATATTTTACTCATCCGTGAGTTGTACGACAAGAATTACTCCATATTACAATATACAATTATTTATTTTTTATATTTAAATTATTTGTATAAATTTATGTATTTTATAAGTAAAATAATAATTATTTATATATAATATATAAAGATAATTTTTTAATATAACGTAATTTAATATTTATTAATTAAATTGAATAATAGGTAGATTTATTTTTTTCATAACATCAATTTTACTTGCACTTAAGGATGACATCGTTTAGGAAATATGCTTATCTAAGAATACCCGTATTTGTTTAAATATTAAGTATCTATATCATTACTCGTCCTTTTAAAAAAGTTTATTATAATACACATATTCATCCCAAATTAATTTATTGATATAGGCAGGTTGGCCATATCCGTTTAATATTAATTTATTTTACAATCCTTCCGTCCCGAGTTAAGGTTTACGTTTTCCATTTTTATTTGTTTCAAGTTAAGATTTACATTTCTTTTTTTGTTAAGTTAGGCCTACATATAATAATTAATTATTTTATGTATGGCCAACAAACAACAAATACAACTACTCACTTCACATTAAATATTATGGCAAAAATTTCTGTGCACCCGGGCGCACGAACCACAGTCCGTGCGCCTTTAGAATTTTGTGTTAAATTATATACCCTTTAGTATAAAGATGTGTACCCTTTATTTTCTAAAGAAAATTATTGTGTGTATCTGGGCGCATGGACAACACTCCGTGCGCCTTTAGAATTTTATGTTAAATTGTATACCCTTTAGTATAAAAATGTATACCCTTTATTTTCTAAAGAAAAAAATATTAATGAAAAGTGTATACTCTTTAGAATAAAATGGTGTACCTTTTATTAATTAATGTGTATACCCTTTAGACCAAAGCAATGTACCCTTACCCATAATACTAAATTTCTAAAGGCGCACGGAATGTGTTCCCGGGCGCACGCAAGTCTCACTCAAATATTATTTATGCAGCTCACTATACATTAAAATATTATATCTCTTAATTTATTTGCAAAAAGCAAACGTAAATGGATTGGAGAGAGTATATTTTTAATGTTTAAATTAATATTATAATAATAAAATTTGTACTACTCGGATCCCTAAAATTCTTCACACTCCTAAGTAAAAAGATCATAACAACTAACCTCTTACTTACATTTTATTTACAAAAATATCATCCATTCCTAGGGTATCAGAAAACACCCGTATCATTGTCATCTGTACTTGTACTAAATATATATCCTCTAACATTATTACTCGTAAGTACTTTAGCATGTAGAACTATATCTTATATTTCTTAATGACAAAATGTGTACATTTGCGTAAACTTTTGTATAATATATGTTACGCTCATATCATTTTAGTGCTACCTGTACATGTCACATTCAAAATTTTATTATGATAATTCCAAACCCTTTTATTAATATTTGTGGGTTAAAATTAACAATTAAAAAGTGTACTAAAATTTGATCAATTACATGAATATGATATTTTATCATAAAATAGATTAATTAATTTAATTAAGAGGGTATTTTAGAGTAAATATTAAATTAAAAATATATATCAAAATTAAAATGAATTCAATAAAAAATATGTGATCTTTAAAATTAAATAATTTAAATAGTTTGATTGAAAATTAATATATTCATTGATAATTAATTAAATATGCAAAAAATATTTTTAACATTTAACAAACTTATATAATTAATTAAAAAATAAAAAAAATCTATTATTGGCATAAATAGAATTATTGGTTGAGATCAAAAATATTAATAGAAGGTAAAGATTTAAATTAAATGATTTCTAAATATAGCAAAATTGAAAAGATGGAGAAAATTGAAGATAAAAATAGAATTTCAGGTTTGTTTTTTTATAGATGTGTAGATTGATATATAGTTGCATAAAAATGTCAATAATAATATAAAAATATATTGAATTATGTCAAAATTATGCACATGCACTGTCCACTATTAATTGTAGACATAAGTAAATATCTAATTATAAAGGGTGCAATTATTCGTATCCCCAATTCTACTACATATACCCTCAATTACTAAATGTAACCCACCAGAATTAATAGATATATACATAAATTACTAAATATACCCATTTTAAACTATTTACTCTTTCAATTAAGGGCATAGTAAGACACTGTTTAAGTTGAGAATTAGGGTTCTTATAATTATTTTTCAATTTGCTATGGAGTTTCTGGAAAAATTATTCATATCAAATTTGGGTCCACGAGAGGTAAGGAGACTGAAGATGACAATGACAACTGGTGTATCAAACTTGTACACATGGTTTTCATTATGTCATATGACTGCATATATTGCGCAAGAGAGTCATTTATGAATAGCATAACTATGTGAAGACAGATATTGTTCAATGGTAATTTTTACATGATTTATGAAAAAAAAAAATCAAAATTTTTGTGATCATAGGAATATTGGCTCATTTATTCAATTCATAGAGAATTATTTAGGCATGAAAGTAATTTGATTGTATTTATGTTGTATAAGTATATTAATTAATTAATTAAAAGGAATTTTCGTATTATTATATTAGAATACTTTAATTTTAAAAAATATGGGTGCATTAATGAGGTTTGAATAGGTGCATCTTAAAAAGCAATATTTGATATATTTTAATTTAAAGGATATTTTACACTTAATAATTGAGAATATTTTAACTTAAGTCATTTATATATAAGGTATGATTAGCATTTTTGAGGTGTAGTTATCCCCAATTATAAATGACGGATGATTATGCACTCAATTATACGCTATATTAAACCACAAACTTAAATAAATAAAAATAACAGTAATATTAATTATTATTATTATTTATATTTTTATATTCCACAATTTATACCAATTGAAAGTAAATTAAGTATATTGAATATTCACTAATGTTAAAGAATTTGAATTAAATGCAAATTGAGTGGAATGTTTAAGCGTTGCATTCCCAAATTTACTTGTTGCTTTAATTATCTGCATGAATTCTTCATAATTTAATCATCACATATTCTATTAGAGCATAAAACTAATACAACTAGATAATATAATTATAATATTATATCCTAAGCCTAAACCCATTATACATACAAATATTATATTTTATTAATCTCCGTACAAAAAACATGTAAATATAAATGTCAGTGAAATGATTTATGGTTAAACAATATTTTTGACTAATTTTTCATACTATAATCAAACAAAAATTAATGTTGACTAATTAAATAAATTTACCGTTTAAACATTTAATTGATTTGATAATCAAATTTTTAATTCCACAATCAAAATTTGTGAATCATACCATAAATTAATTAATAATATTAGTAATCAAATGTGGCAAAAGCTCCTGCGCCCCCGATGACACGTTGTGTCCCCACGTGAACACAACTTTCCCCCTATATATTTTATTTAATCTTATGTATTACTATAGGATTTAAATTGTAAAGGGGCACGAAAATTGCAAAAGGACATGGTGTCTCGGGGGCACAAGAGCCTCACCCATCAAATGTAATTATTCTATAAAATCAAAACCTTTTGATTTGAAGTTCTCCACAATTTTTTAATTTAACTTTTAGTATGATAAATTTAGACTTAATTTTGTTTTTCAATGTTGTTAACAATTGAAAAGTAAGATTGTTTTGTTGTGTAAAATTGAGAAGATTAATTATAACAATTATTATGAGCTTTATTATAGATTTTTTTTTTAAAAAATCAATCATCAATTAATTAAATATAAATAAATAAGAGAGAATCCGTGGATCAATAAACACATCAAATATACAACAACTTTGAGACTTTCGTCAATATACTTATTTTTTTATGTAAAATTGGTGGGATGAGTATTAATGATTTGAATATAGATAATCAAAATTCAATGCAGTCCATTATTTAACATCTACATAAAATATACATTATTGTTTGTTTGCTGATTTCAATCCGTTAGATAAATTATAATCAATCTTTATATATCTATTTTATCACCTATTTTTACACTGATTTTTCCCCCAAAACCAATTTCACCACTTTAGATTCACATAGGGTAACTTATCAGCATTAATCTCCACTAATGATTTTTTTTCAATTAAATCAACACCGTTGATATCTTAAGATCTCACTAGATAATTAAAACCCTAAAAATTAAGATCTCACAATTGATAATTATCTACGGCCTCATTTCTTCAGCATATTTGAGACAAATCAATTTTATCACTTCTGCAAAAATCATAATCTATTATTCACCGTTCTTCTTTCGTAATGTTGGATGCAAACGACTGTATGGAAACACTTTTGTTTGATGTTTACAACACGAAGAAGAATAATGACAAAGTAGATCAAGAGAACCTTTCTTCTCTTTCCCTCAAACACCGCCGAAGATGATCGCTCATCCACGCCACCCATTGCTGCTGTAAACGTGACATCGTCAGTCAATGCCCGAACCGTAAACGACCATGGTTCGAAGCGCCGCCGCGAGCTGCAGCCCATCGTCGATCTCGAGTGGCAGTGGTTGGTACGTTGGTTCTCCTTTGGTAAACATTTTAGACCTAGATGGTTATCTTTCTCAAATTGTAAAATAATTTCTGATATTGAACATTTGGTACTAAAATATAATTTTTCAAACATATTGTGATAGGATTGAAATATATTTTTCTATATGGGAAGAAATTAAAAAATTAGTACACCCTAAAATTCCCGATGTAAATGTGTTTGCAATCTTTTAAAAATAACTGATTTTTTTTCTTTTCGTTTTGCTCGTGCTGATAAGCAATGTCATCAGGTGCCGGAGATGTATGGCGGTAAAATTGGCATATAGATGTGGATTTGAAGTATCAACTATTGTTGTTCAAAATCACGAACAGCGATGGCGTGATCGTGAAATCATATTGTGTGGCGCCCAGAAACTGGGAATTCGGTGCAGTCCTTCGAAGGTAAGAAGTTCAATTCGTATATATTTCCATGGTGTAGTTGGAGTTGATCATTCCTGATACTAAGCTAGACCAATGTTTAGTAGTTGTTCCTTATCTTCTTCATATTAATTAATTTCAAATTGTATTGAGTTCATGTCATTTTCTCGGTATGTGTTCTCAGAGAAATTATTATAGCAATTGCAATTGCAATTGCAATTATATAAAATATTACTAAATGTAATAATAAATAGTGTGGACGTAGGTATATTGGTGGTTGGCACATAAAGAAAATTACTTAATGACATTAAAATTTTTATTGGAATTGAGTTTACAATTGCCATATGATTTTGAATTAAATAATCATGGTGCAACATAGTGAGTGTTGGTATGTCAGAAGGGTTATCATATTAATTGTTTGAGTGGGATATGTGTTAAGGTTTGTAGAATAAAATTTTGTTTGAAAGAACTATTAACTTATTTTTTGTCTTCTAATTGTGAGTTACTATTCTATTAATTATAGTTGATGACAGTAAGTTTGCAACTAATCTCTTTATTAAGAGAACTTAAAGCTGGATTTATCTTATCACAGACAACTTATTTAATGTCGGTTGCCCCATAGAAAGTTGGAAATATTGCGAAATTTTAATCTCATTTAAATATACCTGAACAAATGGCAACAAAAGAAGTTGAAAATATTTCGATATTTTAATAAACGAGAATAGAAATTCAAAAATATTATAAGCTATATCAATACTATATTGTTAGAGATGATGACCAAAGATAAGAAAGAAGTTTCAATGTCATTCCCATTGTTTTGTACAATATCATGTTTTTTTTCAATAATCAAAGTACTTTGTAATTTATCTTGATGAAGAATGTGAGATAAGAAGTATGATATTTTTATTGATTCGTTTATTGATAAAATTAATTAATTTAAATGTTTTTGTTTTATAGTACCTAAAGCTCTTTCTTTGTGGAATTATATATATAGCTTGCTCTTACTTTGTGGTATAATATTCTTAATTGTCAATGTTGAGCATAAAACCTTTATATAGAAGAATCAGGAGATTTTTAACTTTCCTTGCGGTATGCTTTTCCCGTTTAAATTGATTAAATTCTCTTGAAACCAGAATGCAAAGTTGTAGATTGTGAGAAAATTTCACATTTTGATCATGTCAGTTTAATTTAACCATTGTATTAGGTTCCTATTTTGTAATTAGAAGAGGACATTCTTCGAATTATATGAATTTTTAAGATGCTCCGTGGCCAGGTTCTTGACAATATTCATAGTGGTTATAATAATGTGCATTAGATGTTAAAAAAATTACAGATTTATAGCAATGGAAAAGTAAATTTTTGAGGAAGAAATGACATTCTTGATGACGCTATTTTCTTGAATGAGCTGGGAGGCGTTCTAACTTTAGGGTGTGAGATTTTTTCTTTAAAGAGTGTATTTATAATTCTTATGAAAATATGTTTTACTTTATGTATCATGTAACATAAAGAATTTCAAGGAACAAATAGCGTACTTGATTATTTTTCACTTTGCTTCATTACTTATATTTATAATTCCATGGCATATCTATTATAATTTTTAAATTCTTTTTTTTTACAGAGTGGATCTACAATGCAAGGTGAAAGTTCATTTTGTGTGTCCAGCATATATTGGCTTCTACTCTGTCCAATAGGATAACTAGTAATAATAAAGTCTTTCTGCTATATTTTACAACACATGCATTGAATTTTTTTTCCCATTAGTATGTAATTACAGTGGTATGGGTTCTAAAAAAATAAAAGTCAATTATAGGGTACATATCTATAGTTGCACGTATGCGGTGCTGGTTCTTTGTGTTTGAATTATAATAGTTTAAACTTACTGATGTGTAATATTTACAGCTTCTCAGATTATTTTAGAAGGAGGTGCTTTGTTTTACAGTGGAAGAATGAGTTTGATATATATTTACTTATCCCTTTTTTTTTGCAGGACATGAAAGCCACATCTTGGTGGATTAGTTTACCCTTTCTCTATGGATTTTTATTGTATTGCATCGAAGTAAGGTTTTAAAAAAATCTTCCTTTCCCGCTAAAACTCTAATGACATGATATGGTTCTCCTTTTGCTTAATTCAGTTCAATTCCTAGCTAATAGAAATGTTCATACTGATGCATTGTCTGCAGAGAAGGTGAAATAATTTTTTTCATGCGGTTGTCTTCCATTTTGGGTTATTATTTTGAAATATGCATGAAGTAATGCAAATGGTCACTATTGTTTCTCTTGAGTTTGAATGTTGTTTTTATTTATATTTTTTTATATGTTATTGCCGAATCTCTGCGAGTCCACAATATTATTGTTTTATCTGACTCATGAGGAGAAAGACATCTCATGTTGCCTTGGAATGCACGCTCCAGTCCTATCCCAATATAATTTATATTGATCATTTTCATTATTTTTGTTTTAAACATATTGTGAATTTGAATATGTGTCGTTCTTGCAGGTTATTCTTGCGGTATGCTTTTCCAGTTTAGATTGATTAAATTCTCTTGAAACCAGAATGCAAAGTTGTAGATTGTGAGAAAATTTCACATTTTGATCATGTCAGTTTAATTTAACCATTGTATTAGGTTCCTATTTTGTAATTAGAAGAGGACATTCTTCGAATTATATGAATTTTTAAGATGCTCCGTGGCCAGGTTCTTGACAATATTCATAGTGGTTATAATAATGTGCATTAGATGTTAAAAAAATTACAGATTTATAGCAATGAAAAATTAAATTTTTGAGGAAGAAATGACATTCTTGATGACGCTATTTTCTTGAATGAGCTGGGAGGCGTTCTAACTTTAGGGTGTGAGATTTTTTCTTTAAAGAGTGTATTTATAATTCTTATGAAAATATGTTTTACTTTATATATCATGTAACATAAAGAATTTCAAGGAACAAATAGCATACTTGATTATTTTTCACTTTGCTTCATTACTTATATTTATAATTCCATGGCATATCTATTATAATTTTTAAATTCTTTTTTTTTACAGAGTGGATCTACAATGCAAGGTGAAAGTTCATTTTGCGTGTCCAGCATATATTGGCTTCTACTCTGTCCAATAGGATAACTGGTATTAATAAAGTCTTTCTGCTATATTTTACAACACATGCATTGAATTTTTTTTCCCATTAGTATGTAATTACAGTGGTATGGGTTCTAAAAAAATAAAAGTCAATTATAGGGTACATATCTATAGTTGCACGTATGCGGTGCTGGTTCTTTGTGTTTGAATTATAATAGTTTAAACTTACTGATGTGTAATATTTACAGCTTCTCAGATTATTTTAGAAGGAGGTGCTTTGTTTTACAGTGGAAGAATGAGATTGATATATATTTACTTATCCCTTTTGTTTTGCAGGACATGAAAGCCACATCTTGGTGGATTAGTTTACCCTTTCTCTATGGATTTTTATTGTATTGCATCGAAGTAAGGTTTTAAAAAGATCTTCCTTTCCCGCTAAAACTCTAATGACATGATATGGTTCTCCTTTTGCTTAATTCAGTTCAATTCCTAGCTAATAGAAATGTTCATACTGATGCATTGTCTGCAGAGAAGGTGAAATAATTTTTTTCATGCGGTTGTCTTCCATTTTGGGTTATTATTTTGAAATATGCATGAAGTAATGCAAATGGTCACTATTGTTTCTCTTGAGTTTGAATGTTGTTTTTATTTATATTTTTTTATATGTTATTGCCGAATCTCTGCGAGTCCACAATATTATTGTTTTATCTGACTCATGAGGAGAAAGACATCTCATGTTGCCTTGGAATGCACGCTCCAGTCCTATCCCAATATAATTTATATTGATCATTTTCATTATTTTTGTTTTAAACATATTGTGAATTTGAATATGTGTCGTTCTTGCAGGTTATTCTTGCGGTATGCTTTTCCAGTTTAGATTGATTAAATTCTCTTGAAACCAGAATGCAAAGTTGTAGATTGTGAGAAAATTTCACATTTTGATCATGTCAGTTTAATTTAACCATTGTATTAGGTTCCTATTTTGTAATTAGAAGAGGACATTCTTCGAATTATATGAATTTTTAAGATGCTCCGTGGCCAGGTTCTTGACAATATTCATAGTGGTTATAATAATGTGCATTAGATGTTAAAAAAATTACAGATTTATAGCAATGAAAAATTAAATTTTTGAGGAAGAAATGACATTCTTGATGACGCTATTTTCTTGAATGAGCTGGGAGGCGTTCTAACTTTAGGGTGTGAGATTTTTTCTTTAAAGAGTGTATTTATAATTCTTATGAAAATATGTTTTACTTTATATATCATGTAACATAAAGAATTTCAAGGAACAAATAGCATACTTGATTATTTTTCACTTTGCTTCATTACTTATATTTATAATTCCATGGCATATCTATTATAATATTTAAATTCTTTTTTTTTACATAGTGGATCTACAATGCAAGGTGAAAGTTCATTTTGCGTGTCCAGCATATATTGGCTTCTACTCTGTCCAATAGGATAACTGGTATTAATAAAGTCTTTCTGCTATATTTTACAACACATGCATTGAATTTTTTTTCCCATTAGTATGTAATTACAGTGGTATGGGTTCTAAAAAAATAAAAGTCAATTATAGGGTACATATCTATAGTTGCACGTATGCGGTGCTGGTTCTTTGTGTTTGAATTATAATAGTTTAAACTTACTGATGTGTAATATTTACAGCTTCTCAGATTATTTTAGAAGGAGGTGCTTTGTTTTACAGTGGAAGAATGAGATTGATATATATTTACTTATCCCTTTTGTTTTGCAGGACATGAAAGCCACATCTTGGTGGATTAGTTTACCCTTTCTCTATGGATTTTTATTGTATTGCATCGAAGTAAGGTTTTAAAAAAATCTTCCTTTCCCGCTAAAACTCTAATGACATGATATGGTTCTCCTTTTGCTTAATTCAGTTCAATTCCTAGCTAATAGAAATGTTCATACTGATGCATTGTCTGCAGAGAAGGTGAAATAATTTTTTTCATGCGGTTGTCTTCCATTTTGGGTTATTATTTTGAAATATGCATGAAGTAATGCAAATGGTCACTATTGTTTCTCTTGAGTTTGAATGTTGTTTTTATTTATATTTTTTTATATGTTATTGCCGAATCTCTGCGAGTCCACAATATTATTGTTTTATCTGACTCATGAGGAGAAAGACATCTCATGTTGCCTTGGAATGCACGCTCCAGTCCTATCCCAATATAATTTATATTGATCATTTTCATTATTTTTGTTTTAAACATATTGTGAATTTGAATATGTGTCGTTCTTGCAGGTTATTCTTGCGGTATGCTTTTCCAGTTTAGATTGATTAAATTCTCTTGAAACCAGAATGCAAAGTTGTAGATTGTGAGAAAATTTCACATTTTGATCATGTCAGTTTAATTTAACCATTGTATTAGGTTCCTATTTTGTAATTAGAAGAGGACATTCTTCGAATTATATGAATTTTTAAGATGTTCCGTGGCCAGGTTCTTGACAATATTCATAGTGGTTATAATAATGTGCATTAGATGTTAAAAAAATTACAGATTTATAGCAATGAAAAATTAAATTTTTGAGGAAGAAATGACATTCTTGATGACGCTATTTTCTTGAATGAGCTGGGAGGCGTTCTAACTTTAGGGTGTGAGATTTTTTCTTTAAAGAGTGTATTTATAATTCTTATGAAAATATGTTTTACTTTATGTATCATGTAACATAAAGAATTTCAAGGAACAAATAGCATACTTGATTATTTTTCACTTTGCTTCATTACTTATATTTATAATTCCATGGCATATCTATTATAATTTTTAAATTCTTTTTTTTTACAGAGTGGATCTATAATGCAAGGTGAAAGTTCATTTTGCGTGTCCAGCATATATTGGCTTCTACTCTGTCCAATAGGATAACTGGTATTAATAAAGTCTTTCTGCTATATTTTACAACACATGCATTGAATTTTTTTTCCCATTAGTATGTAATTACAGTGGTATGGGTTCTAAAAAAATAAAAGTCAATTATAGGGTACATATCTATAGTTGCACGTATGCGGTGCTGGTTCTTTGTGTTTGAATTATAATAGTTTAAACTTACTGATGTGTAATATTTACAGCTTCTCAGATTATTTTAGAAGGAGGTGCTTTGTTTTACAGTGGAAGAATGAGTTTGATATATATTTACTTATCCCTTTTTTTTTTGTAGGACATGAAAGCCACATCTTGGTGGATTAGTTTACCCTTTCTCTATGGATTTTTATTGTATTGCATCGAAGTAAGGTTTTAAAAAAATCTTCCTTTCCCGCTAAAACTCTAATGACATGATATGGTTCTCCTTTTGCTTAATTCAGTTCAATTCCTAGCTAATAGAAATGTTCATACTGATGCATTGTCTGCAGAGAAGGTGAAATAATTTTTTTCCTGCGGTTGTCTTCCATTTTGGGTTATTATTTTGGAATATGCATGAAGTAATGCAAATGGTCACTATTGTTTCTCTTGAGTTTGAATGTTGTTTTTATTTATATTTTTTGATATGTTATTGCCGAATCTCTGCAAGTCCACAATATTATTATTTTATCTGACTCATGAGGAGAAAGACATCTCATGTTGCCTTGGAATGCACGCTCCAGTCCTATCCCAATATAATTTATATTGATCATTTCCATTATTTTTGTTTTAAACATATTGTGAATTTGAATATGTGTCGTTCTTGCAGGTTATTCTTGCGGTATGCTTTTCCAGTTTAGATTGATTAAATTCTCTTGAAACCAGAATGCAAAGTTGTAGATTGTGAGAAAATTTCACATTTTGATCATGTCAGTTTAATTTAACCATTGTATTAGGTTCCTATTTTGTAATTAGAAGAGGACATTCTTCGAATTATATGAATTTTTAAGATGCTCCGTGGCCAGGTTCTTGACAATATTCATAGTGGTTATAATAATGTGCATTAGATGTTAAAAAATTACAGATTTATAGCAATGGAAAATTAAATTTTTGAGGAAGAAATGACATTCTTGATGACGCTATTTTCTTGAATGAGCTGGGAGGCGTTCTAACTTTAGGGTGTGAGATTTTTTCTTTAAAGAGTGTATTTATAATTCTTATGAAAATATGTTTTACTTTATGTATCATGTAACATAAAGAATTTCAAGGAACAAATAGCGTACTTGATTATTTTTCACTTTGCTTCATTACTTATATTTATAATTCCATGGCATATCTATTATAATTTTTAAATTCTTTTTTTTTACAGAGTGGATCTACAATGCAAGGTGAAAGTTCATTTTGCGTGTCCAGCATATATTGGCTTCTACTCTGTCCAATAGGATAACTGGTAATAATAAAGTCTTTCTGCTATATTTTACAACACATGCATTGAATTTTTTTTTCCCATTAGTATGTAATTACAGTGGTATGGGTTCTAAAAAAATAAAAGTCAATTATAGGGTACATATCTATAGTTGCACGTATGCGGTGCTGGTTCTTTGTGTTTGAATTATAATAGTTTAAACTTACTGATGTGTAATATTTACAGCTTCTCAGATTATTTTAGAAGGAGGTGCTTTGTTTTACAGTGGAAGAATGAGTTTGATATATATTTACTTATCCCTTTTTTTTTTGCAGGACATGAAAGCCACATCTTGGTGGATTAGTTTACCCTTTCTCTATGGATTTTTATTGTATTGCATCGAAGTAAGGTTTTAAAAAAATCTTCCTTTCCCGCTAAAACTCTAATGACATGATATGGTTCTCCTTTTGCTTAATTCAGTTCAATTCCTAGCTAATAGAAATGTTCATACTGATGCATTGTCTGCAGAGAAGATGAAATAATTTTTTTCATGCGGTTGTCTTCCATTTTGGGTTATTATTTTGGAATATGCATGAAGTAATGCAAATGGTCACTATTGTTTCTCTTGAGTTTGAATGTTGTTTTTATTTATATTTTTTGATATGTTATTGCCGAATCTCTGCGAGTCCACAATATTATTGTTTTATCTGACTCATGAGGAGAAAGACATCTCATGTTGCCTTGGAATGCACGCTCCAGTCCTATCCCAATATAATTTATATTGATCATTTCCATTATTTTTGTTTTAAACATATTGTGAATTTGAATATGTGTCGTTCTTGCAGGTTATTCTTGCTGACGAGGTGGTTGTATTATAGCTCACCCTTTTTGATATCACAAAACAAATATGTGATGCTATTCAGGCCAGGGAGAATAAGGTAAAACATATCAGAGCTATTATTTTTATCATGGTCATTGTGGGAATGCATCGTTTTTTTAAATTCTCTTAATTTTTTCCTTTTTTCTCTAGAAAATTAAAAAAAAAAGTCTTTTTTGCTTTAGATAAGTACCATGATGTCATCCTTTTGCCGGAGGGACTTATTGAAAGCATTCCTGAAACATATGCTCTATTGCAGGTATATGTACACTCAAGAATCAAGTCGTGCAGGAATAAATTTAAAGTTTTATTAGAGGAGGATCCAATTATAAATGAAAAGCGTTTCTTGAAGCACTATCCCAAAACTGTGGAAAGACAACGGGGAATCCCCGTTGTCGTAGCCCCTCCAGCTCCGTTGTTAACCCGACAGTTGTTAAAAGTCCAGACCTTTAACAACGGAAAATTACCCGTTGTCGTAGATAATTTTTAACAATGGATTATTCCCGTTGTTGTAGCTAGTAATATCCGTTGTTAAATATTGTGGTGGCCACAAAAATATGTTTTAACAACGGGGAATCCCCGTTGTCGTAGACATCTACGGCAACGAAGAATCCCCGTTATCATAGGTCAAAATTCAGTTGTTAATCCAGGATTTGTTAAAGGTACCAATCCTCTAACAACGGGTTTTGACCCGTTGTCATATGTATGCTTTCACAACGTGGTATCCCCGTTGTTGTTAGTGACATCACCGTTGTTGAATCTAGCTACGACAACGGGGAATGCCCGTTGTCGTAGCTCAAAATCTATGTTTTTAATTCGGGAGTTGTTAAAGGTTCCTTACTTTTAACAACGGAATTTTGCCCGTTGTCGTATATATTATTTTTTACAACGATTTCTAACCGTTGTTGTAAGTTCCATCCCCGTTGTTGTATTTAACTACCACAATGGGTATTCTCCGTTGTTGTAGCCGTGAATCTCCGTCTTCAAATTGGGAGTTGTTAAATGTTCCACACATTTAACAACGGTATTCGAACCGTTGTCGTAGCTTTATTTCACAACAGTGTGTGCATGTTGTCGTGTAGGTTATATCCCCGTTGTTATAACAAATTTTTTAACCTGTTTAATAATTTAAAATATCCATAATCCTTGATCTTCAATAAAACCAAACTAACTTTTACATCAAATTCAAATTTAATTGAAGTCCAAATAAAAAAACCAACATGAATACAATAATTAAAATACATCATAATGTATCCATGATCGACAAATACTGTCTTCCCATAAACATAAACAACAAACTATTCATCATGTTCCCCTTTCCCTCTGACGCACTTTAGTCTTTTAGTAAGGCTGGTAAAGAAGACATAAGCTAAGGTTAGAACAATCATATAAGTTGTTCTCAAAGAATCTGATTAGAACAATTATTCCAGGCTACAGAAATTTTGCGCAAAGAAAAAACATTCACAAACAGAAGAAGAAAATATTGCAAGAATTACAGATTTAGGCCTCAAATTCAGCTAAACAGTTGCTGATTTGTAATTGGTGTTAGTTCTGCAGGTGTTTACTCTATCAGCGCCAAACAAAACGAAGCTCTTGTTTAGCAAGAAAGGTAATAATAGTAGACAAATCGCAGCCCCACAATTTAAGTTGCTGACTTATCGGTACGTTACCAACTCATAAAAAAACATTCATACTAAGAAAACATAATATATTATTAATATTTTGAGGTTTCTTCGAAATCTTATTTCCCAAAACCATAATAGAATAGATCTTATTTCTAATTTATCAGATGAATTTTGGTTTTCAGTCTATAATATACTGAGGGCATCCAGATCAGTTTATTTCAAACAAATATTTCCACTTATGTAGCAATTAACTTATTTAAAAATAAATTACACAAGAGAAACTTTCAATAATATAAATCCAAACTAACAAGAACATGATTCCTGATTGGACAACTATTAATCTTTTTTATACTATAATACCTCCCATGAGAGACTTCAATTAAATCATACATCTGATCACCACTCTATCTATAGTACGTAGACCTCAAGCACATTCCAGTGCACTTTCACATCTATTATTGCAGATATTCAGCTAAATAGCAACTTCTATCACTCCCTTTTAAGCACTCGGAAGATATATCTGAATGCTTAACTATGACTAGACTTCTCCACTAATAAGTAAGGATAAGAGTCAGAAAAAGCAAACGATAAAAAGTGTCACTGCTACAAAAAGAGTTGTTTTCTGGAAATCAACTTTGGGCAGAAACTAGATCATTAAATTCTCCAAGTAATATCAATCAACAGGTGATCAAGCAGGACAAACTAAAAGTATTCCAGAATAAAATTATAATGGAATCAACTTGAATATTGAACCAAGTCAAAAAGCTCAAAAACAAAAGACCAAGGAACTAAGAATGAACATAAAATTATTCATGGCTGGTGTTATATTGTTGAAGCATCAATGCAATGTGCCTATAGGTGTTGTAAAAATAGTTTAAAAGGGTGTACGACAAAATGCCTAATTTCCTTAGTCATCTAAAGCTGGCAATGCTAAGAAACTCATGTTCTTTTACCATAAATTTTACATCACATTGTAAAGTGAAAACACTTCATTTTTCCATATCCAACATCCAAATCTGAACACAAACTGCATCATACCAACTCCACTTTAAAAGCAATATAACAATTTACCCCTTGTGATCCCACAATGACGTGGGGGCTGTATGTGACTTTCTTAGTGTGCTGCAAGTCATCCACAATATTGTACTGCTCAACAGGCTTTCATCTTATAAATATTTTGAAGTTTGTAAATTTCTTGAGGCATAGTACAGATGCATATGCCTGCTAAAAGATATATAATGAAAATTTATAAAAATTGATCCATACAAACAGTGAAACAGGAACCCATATATATCTAGAATGCAGATATTCCATGAACTCTAGCATATCTGCAACAACTTAGTGTGTACATCATAAAGTTAAGATAAAGTGATGATAACAGTAATAAATGATAAAAATAAGTAAAAACTGAAATTTATCCCCCACTTTTCACATAGCCATGCCATCCAATTATATATCTTCTTCAACTTCCTTTTTTTATTTTAAATGAAAATTAATGATGCCATAACATATCGAACTTCCATATCTTGTAAAAATAAATACAGCAACAATAAGCCTTATTTCTCATTTTTATATGAAGAAATCAATTTCAATTACGAGGTATTTATTATATTTACACTATTATCTAGAACTAATCTATATTGTGGAGACATTTATTTTTATGAAGACAATAACTGGAGGACACAAGTAAATTCTCACTTTTAATGAAAAGTGAACGCGATAAGATAAGTGAGACTTCTCTTCAAGAGCTCTCTTGGATGTTTTGGTAGCTTCATCTCTCAATCTCACACCCTGAATAAGCCAAAAATTATCTTAAAATGTTAAAAGATTCCACAATATATAATTTAAACAATGTATAAATAATTGGCTATTTGGTGCAGTACTAATAAGCAATATAACTTATAAAAATACTTGGCCAGCAAAAAAAAAAGTATTTCATAAAAATCACTCAAGCAGCTTTTAAAAATAGGTGCAAGAGAGATAATTTCTAAAATATTGCATAAGCATTAATTTTTGGAACCTATTCTATCGTTGCATCAGTTACCTAAAAATATTTATAACCTTGACATATGACATGGTACAATTTTCCATCTCAATCACTCCCGTTAACAGTATTATGGGTAGCCACATAAAAGGAATTAAATTAAATTAACCGCTTCTCATGACAATAGTGAGGTCAAGAAGCTCAAAGCCAATCAGGCTACTTCAGTTATATGGAAAAATTGTTTCTTAGTGGAGTGATATAATTGGAGTGTATATCTCTAATACACAATTTTTCATCATTGCATTTATTTCATGATCTTGCCAATCCTCGACTAATATACTTTAGTTTATTAGTTAATTATGAAAAATTTACAAATAATAATAAATAACCAATTAACTCTTTATCAGTTCCCAATTTAGTCCACTAGATTGTACCCTGTCAAGTGTCAAGAGTATTCCAATGCATCATTTGAGATTGCTAACGATACATATGAACTTCGGCTATCAACTGGGACAGATAAATTAGTATTTTGCAAAATATAGTGAAGTCGCAAGACATATAGTGTTGGTTATGCAACCAATATACCAAAGTGATTATTGAATGGGTGGCACTGGGTTTATAAGTCTTGACAATACAACTAGTGGTATGAGGCCTTTAGGTGAGAGGCCCAAGTAACAAAACAATGTGGGTCTAAACTCCAAAGTGGATTGCCATGCCGATCCAAACATCATGGGAATTAATGCATGAAATGATGAGCCGAGAGAGGCTCGGTGGAACTTCAGTTTGCAGAGCATTATTGTTTGTGGGACCAAATTTAACACAAAATATAATTTTTTATAAGTACAATGCCTTTTGGGGAAAGTCCAAAACAAAACCATACTCAGGCCCAAAGGGAACAATATATAGAATTAGGAGAGTCTGTAAGGACCTAAAACAAACCACACAACTTTCTAATAAATTCATGAACATAATATAATATACTTCCTCCATCCCATAATTGGGTTCACATTTCCTTTGTAGATTACAACCTAACTTAACATAAGATCAATATATTTGCTTGTTCAATAAAACTTGATATAAATTATGATTCACCAAACAAGAATTAGGAATACAAGAAATTTAAATTCTTTTCTAAATATTGAGCATCCACGATACCAGTTTGAAGAGCTGGAAAGATATATGCATTGTCTAATGAATTACTTAATAGGGTTTATTTGTCACAATAGTTAGAAACAGAAAATTAAAAAAATCAAGAGAAAGTTAAGGTCAAATCTGGGGATTGTATGCAGAATATAAAGGAGAAAAAAAAGTAAAAAAAATGTTTGATAACATCCATTTAGAGCAATTATGCTTGTTAATCAGTAAATATGAGCTCTTCACGCCAGGGTCAACCACAAAGTCTGAATAAAAACTGCACAGTCCAGGAAATTATAAAAGTTATACTTGGCATACCTCCTCGTCATCATCGAAACTCAATTCATATATGCCTTCATCATTCATCCATAGATTACATATTATAATCCTTGTTCCATGTGATCCAATATTATCAAACTGGAAAGAAGGGAAGAGTTTAGATTAAGAATATGAAGTTACACACAGTAGATATGAAAATACACAAGTCAAATTCAAAATCACAGTGGATGAGGCGAAACTAATTCAATACAGAATCTACCCTCTTTAATATAACATATAAATTTTACATGACTTGGAAATTAGAAGAATAGTTAAGGTACTTTTAAATGTGATACGTCCACTATTTTTCATAAGAAATACTACCATTTTCAACATCATCTATTCATATGTATATTCAACAATATTGAACAAGTTCTCAAATAAAAATGTAGCAAGTATTTTAATTACTCAAGTGAAGAGCCACATAAAGCCACCACTATAAAGCGATACTAATATAAAAACGAACTAACTCTGCAAATAAATTAAACGTAATGTACTACTTTACTCTGCTATATAATAAATTAATAAATAAATAGATAAAAACAAGTTTGGTAACATGAAAACTTAAGCATAAATATGCAATCAGTTTCTGGCGGCACCTTATCCACAAAACAATAAATTAACTTCGAACCCTACCCTATATTTTATTAGATAAAATTTTGAGTGAGACATATTTTTAAAAGAAATCGGATATATTCATAAAAATAATATTCTAAAGTCTAAGCTTAATATTTGACTGGGTAAAATATTTATTAAATTTCTTACCTCGGTCTGAGAAATGGAGAAGGGGGAAACGAGTTCTAGGGTATAGTATAACTGCCTAATCCAAGTCGCTGCTCAATCTAAGTGAATAGAGCAGTAAGAAAGAGAGAAAGTATATTCTCAAAATCCACCGAGTGATTATCTATCAGAGCCCCACACTCGAATGCAGATTCTAGTAATTTTATTCACTGCGGAATTAGAGAAAGACTGAGAGAAATTTAATTACGACATGGGTTATTGAAATATGAGTAAAAACCTAATACCTGAGAAATGGTGGAAGTAGATGTCGTGATAAATGAGAATCAAAGGCGACGGGTATTAATAGGGGGAAGTAGATTCTGATAAATTTTTTTATAGCTTAGATCAACGAAAATAAGAGAACGACGGGTATTAATAGGGGGAATCACTCACCTGACGGTAATCCGTTCTACCGGTCATGCTGAGAAGAACCACTGCGACCTCTGCTCACAGGCGCCTCAGATTGCGGATAATTGAAGGGCCAACCTTGTTGTTTGCAGTCGGGATGTTGCGCCGGAAACGAGTGACAACCTGTGCTGCTTGCTGTCGGCAGGTTGTGCCGGAAACAAGCGAAGAGGAGTTTGGCAGAAACTAGGGCACAGGAAAGAATAAAATAAATCTAAGTGTAAAATTTATGTAATACTCCATATATTTATTAATAAAAAAAATTAAAAAATAAAATAAAAAATGGTAGGAATAGTTCAACCTTCGACAATGGAATAGAATCTCCATTGTTAATGAGCGATTTTTTAAGCAAAAGCAACGGGGATAGCTTTTCAGCTCTATTTTACACTTTTAACAGCGGGTATTGAAATCTCCGTTGTTATACCAGCGTTGTTAATGCACAGTTTTGGCATAATGCACAGTTTTGGCATAGAGAAGATGAGGAAGAATGCCAAGATTGAGAAGGTTGCCAAAACACTATCGGATATCAGCTTGGAAGTGGATAGGCTTGGTAGAAAGTTAATTCCATCACTCATTCATTATATTTGCTACTTCAAGCATTATAAGTAATTGATTGTATATTAAAAGGATTGGTTTTTTTATTATACAGTGTTTAGGTTTCCACATTTGAATATGTAGTTTCAATAGGTGCCAAAGTGGTGGAAAAGGATGTGATTTTGATTGAGTTGTTGATAAACCAATTGCTCAAATTAGATGGCATCACTGCTGATGGTGATGTTAAATTACAGAGAAAAAATGAAGGTAATTCGATCTTGATTTTGTAATATATGTTATAAAACCATTTTGTAAATTTTTTTCTTATGATAAATTGTTTGATAAATGCTGTATTTTTTATAGTGAATATTGCATTTCATTTTTTAAAAAAAAAATCTGATGTGATTATTGAGGTTTGATGATCAGTCAGGTTTTCTGATCTATGGTTTCAGTTTTGTTAAATATAGATGCTTAGCTATGTGTATATTGTAATTTTGTAGTATAGAGAATATAAGTATTCAAGCAATATGAAAATACAGGCGAATGTAAAAAGTATTCACATGTTGTGGCAACTTAAAATTTTCCTAAGTTAGTATCATTTCGTGTATTTGTTGTAATAAATTATTAGGTTTAGAAAATCTCATTGATTCAGAAGTTACAACTTGGGATGAAGAATTATATATAACTAGTAGGAACTTTATGTTAACTCTTCAAAATAATATGTGACACCATCTAATGTATGCTGCTGGATTCTTCTGGATAAAAAAAGTTTCCCTTCTGTTTGTGGATATCAGTTTTTGTAGTATTTTTATAAGCTTAAAAATTATTTTGTTCCTTACAGCCACAACAAGTGGTGGAAATTTCTAATTTAATTTCATGAAAGTAGAAGTTGCATATATATTTTAAATTATATGGCTTTCTTTAATTTAGATTTTGCTAATTTCAAGTAGAAGTTGCATATATATTTAAAATTATATGGCTTTCTTTAATTTAAATTTTGCTAATTTCAAGTAGTAGTTGCATATATATAATAGGCATCAGTAGACGAGCAAGGCGAGAGGAACATTTAATTCTTAAATATTTCACAATTTTAATTTATTTATCACTTCCCCTGTTTGCTTAATCTATTAATAGTATTTTTCTTATTATTAATTGATATTATCAATTAGGCAAGTCCATGTAAATGAAATACTTGCTAAAGGATTTTGAAAGAGATGTAACAGATGTGAGTTACCAGAGGCAATGAAGATGGGTGTTCATGAGGAAACAATTGCAGGCTGCTTATTTGTAAGAAGCAAGTTGATCAAGGTAATTATATTTGATTCAGTTGTATTTTTCGTGGAGTAGGTGATTGTTTAGCTTTATAGGAGTATGGTTCCATTTTTAATAAGTTGCTATTATAGAATCCAAATTTTGCTATTATTATGTCTTAAAAATTTGTTAAGTTATAGGAATCTGCTTCCCATTTTTCAATCAAGTGAAATTATATAGATAAAATCATGCTATTATTTTATCTAGAAAACCTTTGTTATGTATTGTTTAACTTTAAATCTATATCTATGCTTATAAAAGGAATGTCGAAACTTCTTTTAGAGTGGGGAAGTACTTATGTTGGACTATTAAGTCTTAGTGTGAGATACTAACAAACCTTAGACATGTTTGACTAAGAGGCATTTAGAATTTTTAGAAATCAAGTTGCAGCAAATCAGACTAGCAATGTGGTCTGCTGCACTAGTAGTAGCCTTCATTTGTGGCTGTAATGGTAATTTTAAATAGTTAATTTGTTATTAAATGAAAATGAAAATATTTGAATTTGTTTCACATTGATGCGATGTCTTAGGGGTTTTAGGCATTGTTTTAATTGAAACATTGTTAGACACTTGGAATTTGGTGGGCGTTTCCCATAAAGCAAGAATTGGAACCTTTAAAATATCAAGGTGTGCATTATTTCAGAACATATATTGCATACCATTTCATTGTATGACGCACGTGTTAGTTAATAACTGTCGAACTCGAACCACAATTGTTAGTTTTATGTTGATTCGTGCGCTTATTAAATTCTTTGAATCGTGCTTCTTTCCACACTTTTACTCCCCAATGTCCCACTCATTTTTTACAGTATTCATCTAGGTCTTCGTATAGCTCCTTTTATAGCAATCTTGATTTAAATACTTCACATTTAGAACATGTTTTAATTGTGTGTATATATAGCTGTAGAATATTGATAAATTGTATCATAACTCAGTGTTTAATGAATTGAATGTAAAATTTGAATTTGTTGGCTGAAAATGAAAAGTGGACCTCTTTGTGAAATTTTTTCCAATGCAAATGAATATTGGCAACACCTCAGTGTCTGAAAAACACTCTAACATTTGTAGGTAAATTGCTGCTCATTTTTAAGCTATGTGCTATTGTGAGTGGAAAAATGTCACTCTTTCTGAGGCTCTTAGATGTCGGGAGTATCCTGCAGATTGCAACAAGTAAACATGTGAACTGATCCTAAAGTTTGTTTGCATCATAAAATCTCATTGCAGTGCTATCATGAATTATAATGCAGTCATGAAAGGTATTCTATTTCCTACAGTATAGATAAATCTGTTTGTTTATTTATAAGATAAATCTGGTTAAGTGGGAATATGTACATATGTATAAATGAAAGCAAAGAGAAAACCAAGTGGTTCCATCTTTTATTTATCAGGTTAGTCTGATTAAAATGAGTTATTCAGGAATTGGTAATATGTGTGTTGATAGTTTAGTTCGAATATTCACCCAACACTATTAGAAAATTTGACAAGAATTGGTTACCTACAGTTGGACTTTTTTATTTAATTTATTTTGGTGTTTTGAATGAGTTAGATTTATGTGAATATTTGGTGACTGATTATTGATATAGAATTGCAACAAAGTATTGATTATTGGTTTGAATGACTTGGATTTGTCGTTCCTAGAAATTTTTTATTTCTTAATTATTAGTTTTTAACCTTTTAATTCTTTTAGATGATGTTTATCACTTGACTAATGATGCATGCTACGTAGATATTATGTAATTCAGCAATGAATTTCTTTCCTCAAGTTTTGAAATTTTTACTGTTGGCTGGCTAGGGGTAATTTATTTTATAATATAAAATATTTTTCTTTTATCTAGAAAGTTATTAGTCATGTTCATTAGGAAGCACACTATATCAAAGATTCTCTCTTAATTCAAGCAAATTACACAAAGGTCGATTGAATTTTCTTCATTTTATGTTGGTTTATCTTTTCTTTATTCATAGTAGCTTTTTTATTTATAACACCCTCAGGTCGTAAGGATGATCTTGGGAATCAAGGGCTTCACCTATAGACATGGAATAAATGTGGAATAATCCTGACATACACAAGAAATGGAACCACTTTTACAGATGAAGAAGGCATCCTTATCTTTCTCTGGTAGAACTAAGGGTGAGTTTCCCGATGTTCATTTTCAATATTTCTTCAGTAATTGATGATTGGAACAAATGAAGAATGATCTCACCCTTCTCTTTATCTATGTTTTTAAAAGATTTTACATGAGTTGTTGCATATAATATATGTATTATGAATTTTGGCATATTTGAATCGTCATTTTGATCCTTATCAAATTATGTAAAGATATATATTAGACACCCAAAATTCTAGAGCACAAGAAAATTGTTCTATGGATGTAAATAACGACAATATTCTGCAATATTTCATTACTTGATAGTGTATCATCTTTGCATTCATAATATTTGGTTATGTGTTTGTATATATATATACGTGGAATATAAAATGTATATATGTATATATATTTATGTTGTATATAAATGTAACATACAGTTTTCATGTGTAGACGGTTATGTAGACTGTGACGCACTGTATATTTTTGTATTTTGCACTATTCTACTTTGGATTCAGGAGATGAGTGGCATTGTAAACCTTAATACAATGTCTATCCTGTACAAGTTTTTGATGAAGTGAGTTATGTAATATGAAATCTTACGTTTTATTAGTTGTACTACTGCATTCTTTTTGGCATTTGAAATTTGTAAGCCTCCATCAATATGGTGTATAATGACAAGAAATTTATAACTAAATTGGACTTTTAAATTCCTTAGAACTTTAGATTGTTGGAAGAGCTTGAGATAGGAGAGAAGGGTATTTTGAAGAACATATGCATAAACATGCTCTAGGTGTATACTTAGGTTGTTGCTGTAGAATTTATCTCAATTTTTCCTGCAGGCATGTATTTTATTATTATTAATTGATGTGATGTATTTTCATTGTTACATGGGCGTCATATATTATTAGTGGTATTTGTAATCTCAAGATATTCTTGATGAATATGATATGATGTCCGAGAAGTGTAATACTCTCTCCGTCCCAAACTTATGTTCACGAGCACTGTAGATACGGAATTTAAGAAAAGTTACTTTTGACCAACTTTATTGACTTTTTAGGGGTATTGTGGTATTTTTAGCTAATAAATAAATTATAAAGTATGTAATGTGTGTTAGGTGAGAGTGGTATTTTTGAAATTTAGATAACTTTTGAGGTTGTTGGTTAATGTGAAATTTCCTTTTTTAGGTGGTGAACATAAGTGTGGGACGGACCAAAACGAAAAGTGTGAACTTAAGCGTGGGACGGGGGGAGTATAATAATTTGTTTAGAAATTAAGATAACTTTTAAAGTTGTTGGTTAATGTGAAGTTTTCTTTTTTGGGTGGTGAACATAAGTGTGAGACGGACGAAAACAGAAAGTGTAAACATAAGTGTAGGACAGAAGGAGTAATATTAACTCTAGAACAATCTGGAGTTTATATTAAGCACCTGGGGGAAGACAACTAAGTGCATTTTGCATTATCCTATTCTAATAATGAGTTTGCAAACTGTAATTAGGTTGTCACTTTTAATCTGTTCATATATTCTGATTTGGATATCCAATACTTTGGGAGTTTAATTTTCACGTCACCTCATATTCTAATAAAGGTTCTTCATGAAGGTTGAAGACTATTGTGTTGCAGATAGTAACAAGTATGGGCAATATGGTGAAGAACCTTTTAGAAGAGATATGGTGATCTACAAAGATGTGTGCCAAAGTTTTCAATTCATCAAGAATTTAGTGCAACGTATATTGGGAAGATTAAGCTTCATGTAAACTTTATTTACCCAATTTGCTCAAAACTTATCTGTGGAGAACTTCATTTTATTTTGATAACGACTGAATTTATACTAAAAAATAAGTGGTTATTGAAACTACTTTACCTCCTCATTTAAAAGATAATATTAGTTGTTTCATTAGGATAATTTAATATCAGTTTTGTTGAGAAAT
Organism: Pogostemon cablin; assembly: GCA_023678885.1. Taxonomy (NCBI): domain Eukaryota; kingdom Viridiplantae; phylum Streptophyta; class Magnoliopsida; order Lamiales; family Lamiaceae; genus Pogostemon; species Pogostemon cablin. The sequence continues at coordinate 8,099,804 of CM043004.1, read as the reverse complement.
ACCTAGTTTTTTAGTTGAAAAACTAAATATTTTTTTAGATCTTATATTTAGTATTGATATATCAAAAGTATATGTTAGATGTTAAAGTTATGTTCTTTATGTGTATACTAAGTAGTTCATTTCAGGCTAAATACTCTTATGATGCTTTATCTATTGTTATTTAGGCTATTGATGCATTTATCTTGATTTGTGTGTATTTGTCTCACTTTAGAGGACACATTCTTTGTAATTTCGCATGAATGATATTAGTGTTGGGTCTCAAGAAGATTGACATTATAGGAAATAGGGATGGTTTTTGTGACTATTTTTTATCAGAAGATTTGACATGATTAGTCTCACGTAACATGTGTTTAAAGTAAAATGGAACCTGAATAAGTTGGATACTTTTTTATTATGCGAAAGTTGGTATGATCAGTGATATTTAGCTTAAGTCCCTAATATGTTAGATACATTTTGAAATATCTACATGGTTGTTTTTTCCCTAATAAAATTTTATTAACTTAAACCCCTCAACATTATATGGATAACTTCAGGAGTTCTCTTTTAAATTTTTCATTCTGCCTGTTCATGATTTAGTTATTGAACATGGCCACTTTTTTAAAAAAAATGTCTTGAAATGGCTCATGAGAATAATCTCATACCTTAAATTGTGGGTATGATTGGTGTAATACTTTAGCCAAAATCTGCAATTGAACATTTATTTCCTATAATTGCTTTACTCTGTTCAGGTACTTATTTCTTTGAAAAGGATGTATAACTATTAAGAAAGTTGTATTTATATGATTTGAAAAAGTATAAAAGTGGTTAAATTTGATGTTCTAAATTGGGTTCCTATATATTATTATTTTTTTCTAAAATTTAGTTTTATCTGCGAAAAATAATGATCTAAAATTTAATTGATTTGAAAAGAACGTATAACAATAAAGATACGGTCTATTTAAGAATTCTAAAATTATAACAGAGTTAATTCTTAAGGAATCGAGCTAATTATTTCTTAAGGAATTGAGCTAATTAAGAATTCTTAAGGAATTGAGCTAATTATTTCTGAAATTAAATTGGATTACATAGCTGATTATAAGGAAGGTAATTAACAGAGTTAATTTGATAATGTATTGTTTATCAATTTTAATTTAAATTATTTAATTTTAAGTATAGTATGAATCAATAAATAAGATGCTCAAATTATATTTTACACTAAACCAATTAAAAAAAGGGTAGGTCTTGCGTGAGACCGTCTCACCTGAGATCATTTTTTACTTTTTAAAATAGTTATCACTTTCGCTATAAAACATCATCACTTTTTATTTATACTATAAATTATTCATGAAATATTATTATCACTTTTCATTAATTTATTATCACTTTCCTTTAGAAAAGTTATCACTTTCTGACTGTCTCGCGTAAGCCCTTTAATGAGACGATCTCACATAAGTCTTTGCCTTAAAAATAATGTGCACTAAAGTAGTTCTAGAAATTTTAAAATTAAATAGGGAGGATTACTACTAGGTAAAAAAAAACCCTTAATTACTATGAGATACAAACATACAAAAATATTACTACTAACTACAAAAATATATAGTAATATTCCAATATTACTCTTACAATGTGCTGCACATAAATGTTGTGTGCAGCAAAAGTGTGTGCAGTAAAAAAAAGTATGTGCAGTAAAAAAAATGTGTGCAGCAAAAAAGTGGGGTGGTCTGGCGGTGCTCCGGCAGCGGTCCGGCGACTGGCTGACGGCCGTCCAACATAATTCCGGCGTCCGGCCGACGGTCTGGTGGTGGTCCGACGACTAGCTGCGGCAACGGCAGTCCGACGGTGGTCCGGTGGTGGGTGAGGGTTTAGAGTTTGTGGTTTAAAAGTGTATGGGTTTAGGGTTATATTTGGTATTTTACTTTAATATTTTGTATGTGAGGGTAATTATTTTAAATCAATGTATCTTATAGTAATTAGGGGTACAAAGTGTGTACCTATTAGTAATTATTCCAATTAAATATTATAATATGTTTCCAATAATATAGAATTGATAATTTATTTTATGAGATAATTGTAAAAAATAACCAAAATAGAAAGTAAAAAATCATTGTCACCCATCAAATAACTTATATAACATTCATACCCAAATGACTATTTTTGACAAAAATAGCCTTATTATGTCGGAATGTTATGTCAAGATTCCGACACTGATTCCGACAACATCGGTTGTCGAATTTGGTGTCGGAACTCCGACATAGCATTCCGACAAGGTGAGATATTTCATCGGATGTCAGAATCGATGTGGAAATCCCAACATAGCATTCCGACATGGTGAGGTATTTGGTTCAAAAATGGACAATTGGCTATGAATGTTATATACTCCCTCCGTCTCATCCTTATGGTTACGTTTGTTTTTTGCAGAGGGATTAATGAATATATTATTTTAATATGTATTGAGGTGAGAGAAATAATAATTTAATATAAAGTGGGTAGGTTTATTAGTGGGATGTGTGGACCCACAGACAAAGAAATAATTAATTTGTGTGGGTCCCATATGCTAAGAAAGAAAACGTAACCATTAGAATGAGACGCCCGAAATGGAAATGTGTAACCATTAGAATGAGACGGAAGGAGTAAGTTATTTGGTGGGTGGCAATGATTTTCAACTTTTAAAATTGGTTATTTGGGGTATTCTCCCTTATTTTATTGTCAAAAATATCCTAACATAAACAATATTTACATTATTTAATATGGAAAACACTTGTACGAGACCGTCTCATGGATATCATTTGTGAGACGGATATAGTCGAACCCACTAATCAATTACATCATTTCACGCGCGACATCCACGCTTGGCCGAGGAATAGTAGATGCGCTACTAACTAGTTCAACGCATATTTAGTTTCATTTAGATTAATTAAATTTCTTTCTTAAATAATCTTTAAATTTTTTTAAAGTAATTCTCTTATTCATTTCATTTATTAATCAAAATAGGTGATATTATTAAAAGGAAAAATTAAAAAAAGAAAGAAGAGATACAAAAATTGAAAACAGTAAAAAGATGTTTTAAAGAAGTCAAAACACACGGCATTAAAAGGACCCTAACAAGTGGCTCCTGATGCGCGTTTTTTTTTCAAGAAAAATTAATTCCCAAGTATTAAGGATAGCAGTTGCAGCTTAATCAAGTGACCAAGTGAATTATCGATTCCAAAGGACGACGTATTATCAATTTAATTATTTACTAAATTAATTAAGACTAGGCAATTAAGTTTGAGGATTTAATCTAACAACTAAAAGACTTAAATTAAATAATAAATAAAATAAAGATATGCCACATGGGATCCTTTATCCTGTAAACGTTGCAAGATAAAGAGGCATCATTTCCGTTTTGAAGCTTTTTACGAGCATCAGTTGGACTAAAGTACTTTGAGCCATTTTCTCCTGAATATGTCACCATGGAAGGTTTTGACAATCCATGAGGGGCCACATGATGAGTATTGAAATAATGAGTCAACCAAGTATAAACAAAATGTACGGGCAATGTTGACTTCACTTCAGAGTGTCGAAACTCATTTAAAATTTTATTCAAACCTCTGTAGATGCTTGTCAAGACTAGAACAGCAAGTCCAACCAATTTTTCCTTAACCATCAAACTCGCTACCTTAAAGGTTCCAGGACGTATCAAATTTATTTCATCGTTAGGGAACACGAAGGAGCAAAGCCAACAATCTAAGTGAGCAGCCAAATACGTTTCATCTTGTTATGTGGCATCAATACCAAGTATTTTAAAGGGTTCTGTCTCTGCGGAAGTCCATTTCTTCAGATAGCCAATAATCCCCTTGGGATTGTGTGTTTTCTTGCGATGGGCTTTCCTCTTACTTTGTACGCATGTAGGGGGTTTCTTGTATGTTGTAGCTTGACAAAACCAGAAGTCTACCCATCGAGTAAGTAAAACAGAATCACTACCATCAAGACTACAAGCCTATGGTAAACATGCAGAAAGTGTTGGCAGCTAGATGGAATGAGTAAGCTAGTGGGGTCATGCTCATTGAAGAGTTCAGGCTTGTTGGGCACAACTTCTTCATATAATTAACTAGTTAGTAGTAATCCTGTTCAGTTATACAAGTCTCATAGAGAAATCGATATTTCTCCAAAGGATGTGAGTAAGGTGTTGGCAGCAGGGCACCACGCTTCACAAAAGGCTTTGATGAGCTCACGATTGCAGTCATACGTGAATAAAGATGCGAAGATTTGGTCATAAATTTTTATCTTTTCAAGATTAGAGCAATATCTGCTTAGGATAGCTTCAGTCCATTCCCAATAGCCAGGAATATAATGGAATTCCCTGAGGAAATTCACTGAGTCTTTCCATGCCGCATTACCATTGATTACTTGGCGCCCTAACGTGGGTAAAGGATCAGTATTGAGCTTCTCCATAGTATGGTTAACCAAATTCAAAACTACAACTTCACTTTCGTCCAATTTTCGATCTCTAGTCCAAACACTTAAACTGAATTCGTTATTCGTGTGAGGAAGTTTCTTTATAAGTTCACCTAGTAGGGGTCTTTCAATTGGAAGATAGGTTACTATGTTTGATGGTGGGTCCTTGCTATCATTAATCATCAATTGATGCTCATTAGAATCTGTTACGACACCCGTAAACATAACCATCTTGAGGTTGAGTTAACTGCAAGAAAAGATATGAGAAAATATCAGCAAAGGGGTTTAAATTAATTTAAATTTATGGATTTAGTTAATTAAAAGCCCTAAATAAATTCATGGTACCAAAAAATTGTTAAATCCAAGATTATAAATTAAATATAAGAGGGAGGGAGCCCAAAATATTGAAGGAAGTAATTAAATTAATTCATGTTTAAATTTAAACTCAAAAGCATGAGTTAAATTTAATAAGTCCATGAGAATGGAGCCCATATTTCTTGTTTAAGAAATTTGGGCACAAGTTGATGTATGAAATAACGCAACTCCAATTGATTAGTCCAATTAAATTATAAAAATCGTAATTGGAGGCTAAGCAACCAAGCCCATGATTAATTAGTTAGGCCCAAATCAAAAGGATTGAGAAGCCCAATTAATTAGTCAAATAGATTCAGCAAGCCACGTGATTACTGAAATCAAATTGGAGAGTTAAAAGCAAGCATTTTCTCTCTCCAATCAAGCAAAGTCGCCCCTTTACCCACACATAGCAGCGTTCATCATCGGAGTTATCGACTAGATCTACCGCTCTGTCCGTTTTTCCACCGACCAAAATGGCGACCATTTCAACCGTCAGCACTACGCAAGGCCGACCGAGCTTGCTGACACCAGCGATTACGCGTCGCCAACGCCTAACAACTACCAGCCATTAGTACCCATCAACACCACCGGGGATTCACCTCGCATCGCCGCCGGTCATACACATCACCACCTCACTGCTGAAAATCGCGACCATGCACTGACGTACAGCTGCCGCGTGCTGCTGCCCGGAGCAAACATCAGCCGCCGCCGCCTCATGTCACGGTGTCGAGGCGCGCGAGCCGGCTATCATCACCAAGAGCGTCAGCCGCCGCCACCGTTCCGACGCTCTTCACCCAGATCGGGCGAACGTCCTCAATCGCGCTAAGTCGCCGTGGATCGACCCTATCTCGCCGCTCCTCGGCGGGATTTTCAACACCGACGGCCGAGCATCACTCATCGCAGCCTCGTCAACAATCTGGAATTGATTCTCAGGTAGACCCTCTCTCCAAACTAATCGGACAGTTGACAATTCTCTGAACTACGGGACTAAAATTGCCATAAGTAACGCCGCTGAAGAAGGCGAATGCCATGAAGAACACCCAATCTTATCGGAACACTCATCAGCAGTTGCTGATACACAACTAAGCGGCAACCTTTAATTCCATTAAAGGGACGGATTGAGGGATAATCGAGGGACAACTTTCAATTCCGTTAAGAGGGGCAACCGTTAAGGGACGACGACTATAGATAGGAAGATCGCAAACATACAGGAGAAATCAAACAATAGCAAGAGAAAAAGAAAAAAAAAGAGAAAATTAAAGAAGAGTAAATTGAGGGCTTACACATGTGAGTTGAATTCATTGAATAGTGTGCTTTTGTTGATGTGCTTTGTCTTTACAAACTCTTAAAGTAGTGCTGAAAAAAAATTATTAGTAACACTTCATACTACACTTTGGAAAGAAAGAAAAAAAATTCAACTAAGAGAAGGAAGAACCAAGAATTGAAGTGATTGTCCTATTTATTGGATAGTTTTGATGAAAAAAATTGAGTTCATGTACAAGAGATAAATTTGTTCTATATTCTCTTATCTTGGTGGGTAAGAAATAAATTGTTCCATATTTTCTTATCTTGATAAACAAGAAACACACCTGTACCATACTTATATTCCGTTGGAATGTGGTAAGTAGGAAAAGATGCATCAAAAGAGTGAAGAATTGGGGCCAAATAAATTCTATAATTATTTCTCAAGTTCAAGTGCTTTGTAAATTCAAAGTTTCAAAAGAAAAAATTGCAAGAAATGGGAACTTTTGCGATTCTTTCACATCAAGACATAATATCCATGAATAAATCGCAATGGGGCACTTGTAAGCAATTAAAATTCACAGTCCAATCAGATGGTGACACGTGAATTTTATTGATTAAGTATCAATTTTAATTTATTATATTTTATTTTGGGATTTTAATAAATTAATTTGTAAAATAGATTAATAAATAATTGATAATTAATTTAAAACCCAACAAATTAAAAGAGGTTTAAATTAAGTAAAGCTTGACTCCCAAGTCAAATAAAGTCTGGAAGGTTCCAGAATCAGGTCAAATTAATCAATGACCATTCAAACTGTGTTATATATGGAAATACTCAAGCCCGCAGAATCAGGTCAAATATGCTATTGACCAATCAAATTGCGAGTTATTTATGGGGCATTATCATCATTCACCTATATAAGGAGTCCTCCTCCATTCATTCCAGATACATATTCAAGGACCTGAAGACGCTAACTCTCTGAAGAGATTGAAACACGAACAACGCTCCTCAAGATCTTCAAGCATCTTTAAGTCAAGAACGACATACAATTCGAGATCAAGGTGCTAAGCCTCCTAAATCAAACGTTCTTCATACACTAAGTTTTTCAGCGTTCTACGCGCCAAGAACAGCATACAACCCGGGATTAAGGTTCTAAGCCCCCTAAATTGAATGTTTGTCACATCAAACACGTTTAATCCAAATTTACAAATTTTGGCAGCCCGGTGGGACCGTCTTTACCTCTAATCTCTTCTCTCTACAAGCACAAATAATGACTCCTCTTAGGATCGCTATCAAAATGTCATCTGCCTCAAAGCCTTTAGAGCTGCAAGCTGTGAAGACTCAAATGATGGCTCCATTAAAGATTGCAATAAGAAGGCATATTGCATCAAAACCTCCAAAGTTGCAAACTGACAAGGTTGAAGACTTTACAAGAAGTATGCCTGAAGGTTCCTCAAAGACAAACCATGTAGTGGGGATTACTCTCAATAAGCCATTACAGGGTGATAAAGATGGTGATGATGACTCTGTCTGCTCAACTCCTCACTTCACACCAAGCTCACCATATGCCTCAACTGCAACTGCAGTGATGACGACGAGTGCTATAACTGTCAAGGAACAACTCGCGAGTATAATGAAAGCCATTGAAGGACTCGCCAAACATATGGAATCTCAAGACTTTATATCTCCCAACTTATGAAGAAAATGGAGAATACGAAGATAAGTCATGCAAATGGAAAACAAGTCAATGATGAACACGAGGAAGAGGACTCCGCAAAACATGATCCATTTAAAGAAAAGTCAGCTGATGAAAAGATACAACTTTCAACTGACGAAACGCTTCCTATCAACCAACTAAAGAAATCATGATAAATACGATAAAAAATAAGTTTGAAGGGAGCTCCAAATCTTCTTCAACCTATGCCAAGCCATATACAAAGAGGATTGACAATTTGAGGATGTCAACTGACTACCAACCTCCCAAGTTTCAATAATTTGATGGCAAAGGCAACCCAAGACAACATGTGGCACACTTTGTCGAGACATGCAATGATGCTAATACCTACGAAGATCACATGGTGAGACAATTTGTCCGATCTTTAAATGGAAATCCCTTCGATTGGTATATCAACTTGGAACCTAACTCAATTGACAGTTGGGGACAAATGGAAAAAGTATTCCTCAATCGTTTCTATAGCACACAAAGAAGAGTTAGCATGATGGAGGTAACAAATACTTGTCAAAATGATGAAGAATATGCAATCGACTACATCAATAGATGGAGGAGCCTAAGTCTCAATTCCAAAGAAAAGCTGTCAGAAACTTCAGCTATCGAAATGTGCATTCAAGATATGCAGTGGAATCTTCGCTACATACTCCAAGGAATTAGGACTAAAACATCAAAAGACACAGACGTTCTGAAGAGATCAAGAATACGAGCAGTGCTTTCTTGAGATCTTCAAGCATCTTCAAGTCAAGAACAGCCTCCGATTAGAGATCTAGGTGTCAAGCCCCTCCGATCCGGCGTTCTTCCAGCCAACCGCCTCCGATCAGAGATCAAGGTTCTAAGCCCCTCCGATCTGGCGTTCTTCCAGCCAGCTGCCTCCGATCCGGCGTTCTTCAAGTCAATAGCCTCCGATCCAGCATTGGTCAGAAACAAGACTCGACCAGAGATCAAGGTGCTAAGCCCCTCAGATTGGACGTTTTTTCCAGTCAGACTCATCCAGCTGTCTTTGTGAAGTCAACAGTGTTCTACCAAATTGAACGACATTCTTCATAAGAAGTCTTCAAGTCAATGTTCAATCCGAACATAGGTTCAATGCCTCCGGATCAACGTCAAGACTACATATCTGAGCTCGGACAAGCTTCATCCGAAGATTTGGCTCAATACACACGCTGTCAACACAATCAGCGTAGTCAACACACATTCAAGGACCCGAAGACGCTAACGCTCTGAAGAGATTTAAACACGAGCAACGCTCCTCAAGATCTTCAAGCATCATTAACTCAAGAACGGTATACGATTCGAGATCAAGGTGCTAAGTCTCCCAAATCAAGTGTTCTTCATACACTAAGTTCTTCAGTATTCTACACGCCAAGAACATCATACGACCCGGGATTAAGGTGCTAAGCCCCCCAGATCGAGCGTTTGTCACATCAAACACGTTTAATCCAAATTTACAAATTTTGAGCCTTAATCATATTACATAATCACATGATATTTTATTTTCTGGTGAGTATCATTCTTGTGCGTGTATTCTAGTACTTGTCTTGAGTCTCCTTGAAAATTAAAGATTAGTTTAGCGGATTATGGAAATAATATTTGGCCATCTTTGGATAGCCCATCTTTTCCCATATACTTTACCTAAATTCATTAAATACCTTGTCAACCCATTTGACCCTTTATTTAAATCTATTCTTTTGATAGCCAATGAAGCTTAATTGAAGAGAGTGGTGATTTGAGGGATGATAAGGATGATGAAGGAAGAATCTTAAGGATCAAAAGGAAAATTCTTGGAGTAGTGCTTAAATCTATTAATCTATAGAAATATACACCCTAGGGTAGTGCTTAAATCTAGTACCCTATGGAGGATACGAGAGGTAGTGCCCGAAACTGGTACCTCAAAAGAAAGAAAAAAATGGTGAAGAAAAGGAAAATGATGGAGTTGAAGAGCTAGAAAAGTTGAAAAAATATGTTGTGCTTGAAGGAGAAAAATGGGAGAGTTTGAGGAGAATGTTGGGCTTGATTGAAGTGATGAGGAAGAATGAAAGATCAAGAGAGACTGCAGCTTGATTGATCCGAGTTTTGAGTCACTTATCCATAAATTTCCTACATTTTCCAAAGAGCAACATTACAACCAAATAAAAGACCTTTTTGATCCATGATTGCTAGCTACAAGTAAAAGGAGAGTTGAGACAATAGGCAAGATTATGGTTACGCAGACATTTAAATTGAATTTGAGCGTAAACACCATAACACATAAGTGTACATCTTTTACAATTGAGTGCAAGTGATATATACTTCCCATGAGAACATGTGAATGGAGCATTTGAATTGGTGGTGATTGCCAAAATTTGTAACAATTTTTTTGTATTTATAATAAAATAAATACAAGAGAATTACAATAATAATCCAGAAGGATTAAACTTGAGAATTTAGGAAACAATCTCTATCTATCCTTTGATTCTTCTCTCAAAACAATTCGGACTTTGACTTATTGTGTTGACCGAGCTGATCGCGTTGACTGTGTGTGTTGAGTCGGATCTTCAGTTGAAGCTTGTCCGAACTTAAATTTAGGACCTTATAATGTTAATCCAGAAGCGTTGAGCCTTTGTTTGGATTTAACGTACTTGATCCGAAGAACATTCGATCTGGGAGGCTTAACACCTTAATCCCGGGTCGTATGCTGTTCTTGGCGCGAAGAACACCGAAGAACTTAGTATATGAAGAACACTTGATTTGGGGGGCTCCGCACCTTAATCCCGAATCGTTTACCATTCTTGACTTGAAAATGCTTGAAGATCTTGAGGAGCGTTGCTCTTGTTTCAATCTCTTCAGAGCGTTTGTGTCTTCGGGTCTTTGAATGTGTGTCTGGAATGAATGGAGGAGGACTCCTTATATAGGTGAAGGATAATAATGCCCCATAAATAACTCGCAATCTAATTGGTCAATAGCAGATTTGACCTGATTCGGCGGGCTTGGGCCTTTCCATATATAACACAATTTGATTGGTCATTACTTAATTTGACCTGATTCTGAAACCTTCCAGGCTTTATTTAACCTGGGAGTCAAGATATACTTAATTTAAACCCCTTTTAATTTGTTGGGTTTTAAATTAATTATCAATTATTTATTAATCTATTTTAGGATTAATTTATTAAAATCCTAAAATAAAATATAATAAATTAAAATTGATACTTAATCAATAAAATCCACATGTCACCATCTGATTGGACTGTGAATTTTAATTGCTTACAAATGCCCCCTTGCGATTTGTTCATGGACATTATGCCTTGATGTTAAGGAATCGCAAAAGTTTTCCTTTCTTGCAATTTTTTCTTTTGAAGCTTTGAATTTACAAAGCACTTGGGCTTGAGAAATAATTATAGAATTTATTTGGCCCCAATTCTTCACTCTTTCGATGCCCAATTATCTTTTCCTACCTACCACATCCCAACGGAACATAAATATGGTAAAGGTGTGTTTCTTGTTTATCAAGATAAGAAAATATGGAACAAATTTGTTTCTTACCAACCAAGATATGAGAAAATAGAACAAATTTATCTCATGTCCTTGGTAGATCTTAATCAAAATTATCAAATTTATTTATAATAAAGAATCTCTTAAAATTTTGTAGAGATTGCACCCCTTACAAATAATTTTCATAATTATTCACGAGTCCACTACTATATAATGGTAGTACATGAACTTAATTTTTTCATCAAAGCTATCCAACGAATAGGACAATCACTTTAATTCTTGGTTCTTCCTTCTCTTGGTCGAACTTTTTTTCTTTCTTGTCAAAGTGTAGCATGAAGTGTTCCTAATAATATTTTTTTTCAGCCCTGCTTAAAGAGGTTGCCAAGACAAAGTACACAAACAAAAACACACTGGCTAAAGAATTCAACTCACAAGTGTAAGCCTTCAATTTACTCTTCTTTAATTTGCTCCTTTTTTTCTTTTTTTTTCTTTTTCTCTTGATACTGTATGATTTCTCCAGTATATTTGCCATCATCCTATCAATCGTCGTCGTCTCTTAATGGTTGCCCCTTTTAATGGAATTGAAAGTTGTCCCTCGATTGTCCCTCAATTCGTCCCTTTAATGGAATTAAAGGTTGCCCATTAGTTGTCTATCAGCAACTACTGATGAGTGTTCCGATAAGATTGGGAGTTCTTCATGGCATTCGCCTTCTTCAGCGGTGTTACTTATGGTAATTTTAGTTCCGTAGTTCTGAGAATTGTCTACTATCCGATTAGTTTGGAGAAAGGGTCTTCTTGAGAATCAATTCCAGATTGTTGGCGTGGCTGCAATGAGTGATGCTCGGCCGTCGGTGTTGAAAATCCAGCCGAGGGGCGGCGAGATAAGGTCGATCCACAACTATTATCTAGTTCTTGTGCTCTCTTTATTTTTATTTTGTTGCCTCGGGACGAGCAACGAGTAAGTTTGGGGGATTAATGAGAGTGAAAATAAGGGTGTTTTAGTGTCCAATTTAACACCTTTTTGATTGATATTGTTGTCGTATATTAGCACAAGTGTCTTATATTCAATATATATGAGAAAAAGGTGCACTTGAGGTGTTTTATTGTGTTTTAGGTGGAAAAAGGAATCAAAAGTGCAAAGTTGGAGAAAAGGTGTAATTTATGTATGAATGCTGAAAAACACACGTCCAACTTGTGTAATGTTTCTGTATTCATGTGGAACTCTTAACTAGAAGTGTGATATATGGTTGGAAATCCATAGAAGAGAGGATCATTTTGGCGTAAGAAATACCTCAATCGAAGTCCAAACGAGAAAATTATGATCGAAATGGTGACGTCGCGCAAGCTGTTTTTACTCAGCACGACTGTTCCATTTTACATGACTTGTTACATCTTCAAATATTGGACTTTTGGTGAGATCTTTATATTCAGAGAAGTCCAAGGAAAAGTGGATCGCGTGAGCACAAGAATCACTAAAATCGGAGATCGAATGAGGAAGTTATGCTTAAAATCGTGAATTCGCACAGCTGCCAGAGAGAATTTCCGTGAATTTCCGAAAATTTTTGAAAATTACCTATTTCTTGGAGCACAATTAATCTCCTTATCACATAATCCTCCATGATTCACCCATATAATTTATTTCTTATTTAATTCCCTTCTCACACCTATATATATTTCACATCATTATTCATGGGAGAGGAAGACAACACATCCATCCTACACCACCCCACAAGGGGGATCACCCCCAACTATCATCCACATTCTTCCTTCCATCCATCCATCACTTAAAGTTTCGTCTGTGAAATCAAGAGGAAAACCAAGAGGAGGATTCAAGATGGAAAAGGACGCGGCGACTCCCGCATCTGGGGTTTTATTTGTTTTTTTAATTTATCTTGTATTTTCCAAACATATGGGTAATATCTATCCAACTCCCATGATTGTTCTTCGCAACATCATGGGTTAGAACTGTTTTGGTAGATCTAGGGTTTTGAAGGTTTTATGAATTAATTAAACTCTCTTGTGTATCCTCAGTACAACACTACTTGCGGATTGATTTTATATATGATTGTACTTTCTTAATCCATATTCACGGTCATTTTGTGCATCTTCAATTGGTATATAGAGTCTGAATATATAATTTGGTTGTAGATTGAGTGCGTTCACTGGTGAACAGGATTCCATGTTATGATTCTAAGTGAGGAGACTCCGCATCTTCATTGGAACTATCATATATAAATGTTTATTAATCGAATTGAATTCAGGTTAGTATGCAGGATAAAGAGGGTAATTTTATAGTACCTATAAAGGGAGATCATATCGGGTTAGGTTCCAGACGTGGGAAATAATTGATACTGAAAGTACTTAGAAAGGGGGGTGAAATTACGTCTCTTGCTCCGAGGTTATTCACACATGTTACACGCATATTTACTTATATCTATAGAGTAGATTTGCATGGTTTAGTGATGCGTCCATAGTCCACAAGGCAGAGTCGGCCTGCACTTGAGAGGGAAGTTAAATAGTAAAACTGAATTATCCTAGAGCTACCTATTCTCATACTTGATCCACTTTCATATTCTTCTAGTGCTATTTTATTTTATTTATTATTTTAATAAATTGTTTAGTAGTTAATAATTCAATACTCAACTTTATTGCCTTGTCTTAATTAATTAAGTTAATAATTAAATCGATAATACACCATCCTTTGAGTTCAATATTTAACTTTGTCTCTTGCTTAAGCTGCAACTGATATTCTTAATATTTGGGGATTAATTTTGCGTGCGAAGAAAATGCACATCAAGTTCTTGGCGCTGTTGCTCGTCCTAAGTATAAAGGATATCATTTGCAGCTTAAGCAAGCGACCAAGTGAATTATCGAACCCAAAGGACGACTTATTATTAATTTAATTATTTACTAAATTAATTAAAACTAGGCAATTAAGTTTGAGGATTAAATCTAACAACTAAAAGACTTAAATTAAATAACAAATAAAATAAAGGTACTTAGAAGAATACGAAAGTGAATCAAGCAAGAGAATAGGTAGCTCTATGGAAATCCAGTTTCACTCATTTATTTCCCTTCCATGTGTTGATATCCGGCTCTGCCTTATGGAATATGGATGCATCACTAAACCATGCAAATCTACTCTATAGACACTAGTAAATATGCGTGTAACACATGTGAATAACCTTGGAGCAAGTGATATAACTTCACCCCCCCTTTCTAGGTACTATTAGTATCAATTATTTTCCTGACCAATTGGTACTCTAACTCCATATGATCTCCCTTTATAGGTACTATAAAATTAACCTCTTTATCCTAATTAATAACCCGAATGCAATTCAATTAATAAGTATTTATATAAGATAGTTCTAATGAAGTTTCGGAGTCCCCTCACTTAGAATCATAACATGGAATCCTGCTCAACAGTGAACACACTCAATCAATAATCAAGATATGTATTCAGACTCTACATAACAGTTAATGATGCACAAAACAACTCTGAGTATGAATTAAAAACGCATAGTCTTATATAAAATAATTCCACATGTAGTGTTGTACAGAGTATACACACAAAGGTTCAATTAATTCATAAAAACTTTCAAAACCCTAGATCTACCAAAAAGGTTCTAGCCCATGATGTTGCGAAGAACAATCACGGGATTGGATAGGTCTTACTCATATGTCCAGAAAATATAAGATAAATTAGGAAATGAAGGTAGATGTGGCATCGTCGCATCCTTATTCGTCTTGAATCCTCTTTTTGGTTCTCCTCTTGATTCCACAGTCTAATCTTCAAAGTGATGGATGGATGGAGAAAAGGATGTGGATAATGGTTGGGGGATGATCCCCCCATGTGGGGTTTAGGATAATTGTGTTGCTTTGTATCCAATCCGTATATCTTCTTGGTGTGATCTACATCCCCATTTATACTTGTAAGCTCTCTTTATGGACCTTGGATGGACTTTCTCACGTCAAAACATGCACATACATACACTAGGGTGTAAAGATACGAATTTGGAGCAAAATCGGCGATTTAATACACTTTCAGGCTTCTGATTCGACCTTGGTTCGACCAACAGGGTTGGTTGAACCATGCTTTCGTGGTCGAATCACACTTGTGCTGTCTCACCGTTTCACGTATAACTTCTACATCCGGCCTCTGATTTGAGTGATTCTTGCGTTCACGCGATCTTCTCTTCATTGGCTTTCTATCTTTTTATAGAACTCACAAAAACTCTAAGATTAGAAGGTGTAACAAGCCAGGGAATCTGACACAGCCATTTTATTCGGCACAGCTCGCGTGACGTCATCATTTTGATCATAACTTTCTCGTTTCGAATTCGATTGAGGTGTTCTTTATGCAAAAATGATCCTCTTTTCAGTGGCTTTCCAACCATGTATCACACTTTAAGTTCAGAACTCCACAAAAATACATAAAAATTCTATAAGTTGGACATGCATTTTTTAGCTTTCATACACAAATTGCACATTTTCTCCAACTTTGCACTTTTGACCCTTTTTCCACCTAAAACACAATAAAACACCTCAAGTGTACCTTTTTCTCACATATATTGAGTATAAGACACTTGTACTAATATATGAAAACAATATCAATCAAAAAGATGTTAAATTGGACACTAAAACTCGCTTATTTTCACTCTCATCAATCCCCCAAACGTCCCGAGACAACAAAATAAAAATAAAGAGAAAGAGAGTAGAAAAATTAGCGGGGAAACAAGGACTATGACAAATACCCCATTCACAATACAATTGTCCTCAACTTAGGTAATGCAACTCTCATTACATGTAATAATCAATTCATAGCATACAAGATAAGACAATCACCACCAATTCAAATGCTCTATCCACATGTTCTCACGGGAAGTATATATCACTCACACTCAAGTTTAAAATATGTACAATTATAGGTTAAGGTGTTTACGCTCAGATTCAATTCAAGTGCATGCGTAACCATAAGCTTGCCAAACGTCTCAAACTCTCCACCACTTAGAGTATGATTCGACAATGGGATCAAAAAGGACTTTCAATGTTGGCTCTTTGGTAAGGCTAGGAAATATTTGGATAAAGTAACTCAATTAGTAGAGAATTAAAACCGGAGATCTTTTGTACTGCAGATTTGTTTTACACTTCAAGGCTATCCACCTTCATGCTCTTCTAATTTTCTTTTCTCTCATTTCCTTCAAGCTCAACATACTTTTTCTTTCCTTTTTTTTTCTCGAGGTACCAGTTTTGGACACTACCTCTAACATCTCGGGGTACCAGTTTTGGGCACTACCCCTAAGCAACTTATTTTTAAGCTCATATTTTTCAGCTCATAATCACTTATACAGCTCCAAATATTTTATTCCTTCCAAACTCCATAAAAATCAATTCACACACTTTGACAACATTTAATTCTCTACTAAATATAGGAATTTAAGACTCAAATAGGATATCAAAGTGGCTATCTTTGTAGGTTGCCAAAGAAATAAGGCTTTTAAGCTACATGATAGGCTGTCGCCGGCCTACCAAAATAAAATTTGTTTCCGACTCACTCCAATACTTAGTATAGCAACGAGTACGGGTCGAACCCAAGAGAGCATAATGAGATTTTAATTAAATTAAAGTGTTGAAAACAAATAAAAATAATAGGGGGAGTTTTGTTTTGGTGATAATTGAAATTAACAATAACAATAAATCAACTCAATTTTTAAATAGTAAAGTAGACGAAAATTAATTATTAAATTAACCAAGTGATAAAAACCTAGTTTAGGATGACGATTCCCTCCCGTTTACATATTAAATTAATTAACTACAGGAATTAAACATCTAGCCTAGTATGCAAACTTAAATCCCTAGATTGACGGTATGACCAATCAACTCGAATGTTCTTACGTTTTTCAACTAGGGTATGACCACTAAATTAAATTATTTACAAGTGACCCTATGGATTCGAGCTCGTAAACACATTAAAACTCTAAACATAGAATTACTAGGCTACGAAAACCTGCTAGGAATCATACAACCTAGATTCTATTACACCTAGAGGGAATAATTTCTAATTGCTACTTAATCCAATTCCTACAACAATTATGGATTGTAGATCATGGAATAGCTTTAAGCAATTAAACAATTAATCTAATTGATCAGGTTAAATTAATTAACAAAGTGATATGAAGAACATCAAAGCATGTAATAAAATAAATTCACACAAAAGATTCAATGAAAAACTCTTAATAATTAATCTAAGGTTCAACGGGAGGTTCACGAAATCCTAAACTAGAAAAGGGGATTAGCCCCACATGGTCATAACAAAAATAGAATTAAAATTAAATAACTGGTGATGTACGTTTGTTCTTGACTCTTCACGCCTAATTCTGCCGTAGAGAACTCTCGCTCCTCTTCTTCTCTTCCCGGAATGATCGTGTGTAGCAGCCCAAAAATAACGTGCCTGATGCTCTCAACCAACCTTCCTTATTTATCTTCTTATCCCCCAAGAAATCCTACTTGATCTCTTTCCTTATTTTCCTTGATTTCCAGAATCTCTGTTAACCGTGTTTTTCTTCTCCTTGATCGAGCCTCCAATAGATTTGGAAGAGATCTGGCTGTGAAAAATATGTGGAAGATATGCTAGCTGATTGTTTCCTAATTTGCTTCACTTAACAACCTGTTTCCACATCAATTCATATAATTAAAGCAATTATTTCTTAAAGATAAAATAAGTCAATATTAGGTTATAAAAACATATAATTAAATTAAATAGACTTGAATTTCCACCTAATAATCATGCTAATATATGACTTATCAAATTTCCCCACACCTAAACTTTGCTTGTGCTCAAGCAAATGAAAATCAAAGATGACAAAGAATAGAAAACCAAGGAACATCTACCAAGGCAAATGAAAGTTACAACACCTCAAGAGAAAAGTAACCAATGAGCATTCGGAACTAATATGAAAAATGACTCCTCACTCAAAGTTTGCAACATTCATGGCACAAATCTCTCAAAATTCATGGCCTCACAAAGATTCACTCAATAACACTCAAGTATATGATTTGGGTAGCAAGATCACTCAAAAATTGAAAAGAAAAGTCATTACTATAAGCTTTGTCCCAAATCAATTCTCCACCAATATTAGATGGATCGTATGCAACAATCAAAGGGTCTTGAATGGGTTGTAATGGGGCTTCAGGACAGAGTGAGGTAAAAAGAGAGATAAGTCTGTCTGAACTCACCACTTTACAACATGTGACCAATTCAAAACTTCCATCATCCCCAAATTTTCCTTTTCACAACAAGATTTTTCTTGCACTAATATTCTCCCCGCACCTGCTCCTTTTCAAGATTTAGAACAGCAAGTTTCACACTTGAAAATATCACTGTTTACTAGATATTCAGCAACTCAACAACAAACAGTTTCCTTTTTCCTTTTCTTTTTTTTTTCTTCTTCTTCTTCTTTTTTTCAAGAATTTTTCTCTTTTTTTTAATATTCAACCCTCCTTCCTTTTCATTTTTTTTTCTTTTTTTTCTCCTTTTCCAATTTTTTATCAACTTCCCCTTCATCATCAATTAAACCATTAAGTATTTCCACAAGATTCACACATTGCAAAGTAATGAAGGGTTCAAATGAAAGAGTTAAAGAAAGAAATGAGAATTCAGGATTCATTTATGTGCTCATAATTCAAAGAAAAGGCTTAGGCACAACGTGGCTTCCCTAAAGTTTTCATAATCGGGTGGGACTATATAAGCCAAGAGGGTTAAACCTAAGTGGCCTTTATCATTTTATCACACACAACCAATCACATGATCTTGAAATGTATTCAAAATAGCAAATTCTAGAATAAACAATTCAACTTTAATGCACTCATGAAAGAAATTAAATGGAGCTTATAGATGATAGCTCGTTAAGGCTCAAAAGCTCAAAAAATTTTTGATAATTTGCCATGAAATTCGAAAAAATTGAGCCACTACAATCACAAAATTCTTGAAAAGATTATCATGTTCCAACTGCTCCTCAACATCACTGCCACCCCCTCAATCACGCATCACCCTCATCACCTCAAAAGATTTTATTCCTCAATTTTCCAAACTCCACATCATCATAAAATTTAGAGGACAACAAGAACAAGGCATAGAACAAGAAATTGACAACTTTTTCATCACTTTTCTACCCCAATTATCATATAGAATCCCTCCCCACACCTAAACGTTTGCTTGTCCCCAAGCAAAACACAGTATAAGAAAGACTAAACGATGAAATTAAGAGTGAACCCTTGCAATTTGGGAAGAGCTTTGACCACGATCAACCCTTGCAATTTGTATCACAGCTGCTAATCACAACAGAAAATTAAGAGTGAACAATCAGACAATTTATTGAAAATAAAAATAAAATGATGAAATTGGGTTGCCTCCCAATCATCGCCTTTTTTTATTGTCGTTGGCTCGACATAGGTAAGATGTATCCTTCAAGTATGAAGAACTTCTTTCAACTTCATCCGATCGACCTCAACAGTGCAAAACCCCTTATGATATTCCTTGAGTTCATGGTTTGGTCACAAGAACGAGGACTTAAAGTGTTCGTGGAACACTTTCAACTCTAACTTTGGCACTTCAACAAGCTTTTCTTTTCTCAAATTTTTCTCATGCTCTTTCATGCTTCCATTTGCAATGATGGTGTCGAAGTTATCCCTGCGAGTTAGTTCAAAACAATCCTGCACCAAAGGCTCAACAACACTCAAAGAAAAAACTAAGTTAACGTCTTTAGGAGACTTCACAGGAAATTTAATAGAAGCTACATCTAAGGTGATCGTTCTTTGAAAAGAACTGTGCAAAGCATTCACATAGTGATTCAACTCCTCATTATCCCAATTTTCAGCATCCTCTTTCATGATTCTATGTTCAGTGACTGAATCTAATGTATCCCAACTAGTGAGCTCGAAGTGTTCCTGGACAATAGGCTCAATAGTACTCACAAAAGAAAGCAAGTTAGCATCATCAGGGTATTTCATAGCATCAATATATGTTGAATTTAATGATTTGCCCATCAAATTACGTCGTGAGAGTACCTTCACTCACATCTATCTTAGTGCATGAAGTGTTGAGGAATGGTCTCCCAACAAAATCGGAGTGGAATTTGATGGGTGTTCATTCATTTCTAACACATAAAAATCAGCTGGGAATAAGAGTTTGTCTACCTGAATAAGAACATCCTCAATGACTCCATCTGGGTATGCCTGACATCGATCAGCAAGTTGGATAACAACTCCAGTCTTTTTCAACTCTCCCACACCCAGCTTTTCAAATGCTGATCGAGGCATCACATTAACGGAAGCTCCAAGGTCTAACATGGCTCTTTTCACCTTAAAATTCCCGATCTTACCAGGAACCACAAACATGCCAGGATCCTTGCGCTTCTGAGGTATTGTTTGCTGAAAGACAGCTGGAATGTTTTCTCCCATCACCACTTTTTCATCTCCTTTCAACTTTTTTTATTAGTGCACAACTCTTTCAAGAACTTGGCGTATCTCAGAATCTGCTTAATTACCTCAATGAGAGGTAAATTGATCTCCACTTTTCGAAACACCTCAAGTATTTGTTTATCCTTTTCAGTGGTGTCTGGATTCCTCATCCTACTTGGAAAAGGCAATTGGTTAATATTAAAAGGAATAGGGTCAGAAATTATAACCTAATTTTTTTGGACCTTCTGACACTGAAGCCTTCAGTGTCAGTGTTACGTTTCTGTACATCAGATTTTTCCATCCTAAACTGATCGGTTTGATCCTCCACTGTTCCAGCAGGTTCTACATCATCTTTTTCCACGTCTTGGTCAGGCTTTTTGGGCAATACAACCTCCTCCAACTGTTTTTCACTTCGCAGTGTAATGACACTCACATTCTTAGGATTAACCTCCGTTTGTGAAGGCAACTTACCACTGTTTTGGGCCTGCATCTGGCCTACAGTTGTAGCCAATTGACTCATTTGATTTTCCAAGTTTTGGATGGACGTCTGAGTAGACACTTGGAATTTAAGATTGTTGGCAGTCATCTCTTTCATCATTTCCTCAAATGAAGCTCCGGAACTTGCCCCGCCTTGTTGGCGATTTCTACCATCTTGAGGGTAATCTTGTTGCCTATTCACCACTCTTTGCTCTTGAAACTGCCGTTGCCCCCTATTTCCTCCTTGTCCACTACCATACCTAAGATTAGGATGATCTCTCTAACCCTGATTGTTGGTTTGAGAGAAGGGATCATAAGGTCACCCCATGACGTTTACTTGCTCCTCGCTGGGCGTAGCCCTGCAATCAAGAGTAGAATGATCATTAGTTAGACAATATTGACAAGATGGAGGGTTACCCCTTTTCCTTTAGCAAGATTCTCCACAGTAACTGTCAACTTGTTCAAAGTTTCCTCCAACTTAGAATCATGGACCTCCTTTAATTTTTTAATTGATGGATCACGTGTGCCAAACTGTTGAGTGTTGGCAGCCTTGCTAGAAATCAAGTCTCTAGTAGCCGTAGGTGTTTTCATCATAAAAGCTCCACCGCTAGCCGCATCAAGTGTGTTTCGATCCATGATCGACAACCCTTCATAGAAGTACTGCAACAACAAACGATTACTTATTTGATATTTGGGGCATGGTGATGTGAGGCATTTAAACCTCTCCCAATACTCATGCAAACTCTCCACTTGCATCAGACGAGCCCCAGAGATCTTCTTGCGCAAGACAACAACTCTAGTGGCTGGAAAGTAAGTTTGGAGAAAAAGTTTCTCCATCTCGGCTCACATATTTATTGATCTAGAAGGGAGATAATACAACCAATCCTTAGCCATGTCGTTCACTGCAAAGGGGAATGCCCTAAGCTTGACTTGTTCCTCCGTCACTCCGTTTGGTTTTATGCTCATGCATACAACCGAGAACTCCTTCAAGAACTTGTGAGGATTTTCACCTGAAAGACCATGGAAAGCAGGAAGTAAGTGAATCAATCCTGATTTCAATTCAAATATAGTATTATCAGTGATCGCCAGAAAGTTAATGCATAGTGGATGATGGACTACATCCGAATTTGCCAATTCATTCAATGTTTTTTCATTATTTGTAGCCATATTTTCCTCTTCCGACTCAGATCCTACAACATCTTCCTACTCTAAATTAGAAAATTCAGAATTCTCCTCTCCAAGATGAAGTGGATCAGCTGCAAGTTCAAGTTCAGTAAGGTTTCCGATGGTTTCGGCAGTGGACGAACTTGTTCCTTCTTCTTTGGGGACTCCTTTCTCACTTTTGAGCAGTTCTCTCGATTTTTGGTATGTATTCAAGCTATTTTTGACCAGAAGATTGAGTGATCATTCAGAAAAAAAAAATCGAAAATAGAGGACAATTGACACTGAAGGGTTCAGTGTCAGTGTTACTGGAAAATTCAAAAATTCCAGAAAATTTCAGAACCTGTAAAAATGCAGAAAAATATCAGAAACACAGAAATTTAATAAAATTCAATTTTACTCCCCGAGCAAATGGCGCCAGATTTGATAGGCTGTCGCCGGCCTACCAAAATAAAATTTATTTCTGACTCACTCCAATACTTAGTATAGCAACGAGTACGGGTCGATCCCAAGAGAGTATAATGACATTTTAATTAAATTAAAGTGGTGAAAACAAATTAAATGAATAGGGGTGAGTTTTATTTTGGTGACAATTGAAATTAACAATAACAATAAATCAACTCAATTTTTAAATAGCAAAGTAGACGAAAATTAATTATTAAATTAACCAAGTGATAAAAACCTAGTTTAGGATGACAATCCCCTCCCATTTACTAAATTAATTAACTACAGGAATTAAACATCTAGCCTAGTGTGCAAACACAAATTCCTAGATTGACGGTATGACCAATCAACCCGAATGTTCTTACATTTATCAACTAGAGTACGACCACTAAATTGAACTATTTACGAGTGACCCTATGAATTCGAACTCGTAAACGCATTAAAACTCTAAACATAGAATTATTAGGCTACGAAAACTGGCTAGGAATCATGCAACCTAGATTCTATTACACCTAGAGGGAATAATCTCTAATTGCTACTTAATCCAATTCCTACAACAATTACGGATTGTAAATCATGGAATAGCTTTAAGCAATTAAACAATTAATCTAATTGATCAGGTTAAATTAATTATCAAAGTTCTATAAAGAACATCAAAGCATGTAATAGAATAAATTCACATAAAAGATTCAATGAAAAACTCTTAATAATTAATCTAAGGTTAAACGGGAGGTTCACGAAATCCTAAACTAGAAAAGGGGATTAGCCCTGCATGTTCATAAAAAAATAGAATTAAAATTAAATAACCGATGATGTCCATTTGTTCTTGACTCTTCACGCCTAATTCTGCCGTAGAGAACTGTCGTTCCTCTTCTTCTCTTCCCGGAATGATCGTGTGTAGCAACCCAAAAATAATGTGCCTGATGCTCTCAATCAACCTTCCTTATTTATCTTCTTGTCCCCCAAGATATCCTACTTGATCTCTTTCCTTATGTTTCTTGATTTCCAAAATCTCTGTTAACCGTGTTTTTCTTCTCCTTGATCGAGCCTTCAACAGATTTGGAAGAGATCTGACTGTGAAAAATATGTGGAAGATATGCTAGCTGATTTGTTTACTAATTTGCTCCACTTAACAACATGTTTCCATATCAATTCATATAATTAAAGCAATTATTTCTTAAAGATAAAATAAGTCAATATTAGCACATAAAACATATAATTAAATAAAATAGACATGAATTTCCACCAAATAACTATGCTAATATATGACTTATCATCTCAAAATGTCTAACTACGGATAAACATCATTCGGTAGGGAATTATTCAGCAAAGTGACTCATAAATTCAAGGATGGCCTTAAATCATCTCCCATCATCTAACACACATGTAATTTCAAGTAAGACAAGAGACAAGTTCTAGAATACACACAAGAATGATACTCACCAGAAAAGAAATATCATATGATTATTTACATGATCAACTAGGCTCAAAATCTCACATGGGTTTTTAACAGGTAATAGAGCACTTTTCATGGTAAGCAATATCCCACAAGTACACATAAAACTACATATCACAATATAACTCAAGTACACTTCCTTCATCAATTTAAAAAACATATGAATTTAAAGCACAATTCTAAACATATAAGCTCACATGGATCACAAAAACCAAAATCTCAATCCTTCCACTCTCATGAATTAAAAGCACACATAAAAATTAGAATAAGGAAAATAGGGCACCTGATTTTTCTTTCAAAGTATGTACAAGCTCCTCGAGTTGTTCAACTCTGTCATCTTGCCACTCTTTTACCTTTTCTATCATCAAAATTCAAACATACTCATTATCACATGATTCATCATTAATAATATAGGAGAATTATAAGAAAGACTCAATTGACTATCTAATTGACTCTACACACTAGACACACCACTGAACACTAGACAAATTGCAAAAAATCAACACATCAAAACCGATTAAAGTTTCAACATACCATAAAAAATCAACTCCCCTAGCAAACATTACAAAGAAAAGATTATACACTTGGTGTTTCAATTAAGTAATAACATCACACCCCCAAACTTAGTAAAAACGTAAGTTGAAACTATGTTTGCAAAGAGATGTAATTGTCGATTAGTAAGCACCTTAAATATAAAAATTTCTTACTCACACAAAAGAAATAAAGCAATAAAACGGAAGAGAAAGCCCCCAATAGGCGCTCATATTGAACGTCGAAGAGTCACTACGGTAGAGGATGGTCTTCTCGCATCCTCACCTTCAAATACTTTCTTTCCCTCTTCTTGTATACTCTCAACACCTCACCTTTCTTGGTAACGAGTATATGATCCTCAGAATTTCTTATCTCCCATGGCTGTCTAGACACCTCCTTGTCAATCTTCCTCTCAAATGCAGAGTCATCTGTCCTATTAGAATCATGATTAAACAAGTTAAAAATCACATCTATGCTCTTGCACGATTGAGTCTCCATGGGCATCTTCATTGCTTGATCAAAAGAGAAAACCACATCTTCATTATCCATATGCAATCTAAGCTTCTCGTCTCTCAACCTCTATACTCTTTCCAATTTCTTCTCCTCTATTAGCTCAGTATTATCCTATTGGGAAGGTACTGGAGTAGCATCAACATAAAATAAAGCATCACGCGTGGAAAATAGTGATGGACGAGATGGTTCGACCAAGAGTGCTGGTCGAACTAGGTGTGTAGTATTTGAACTGGGCTTCAAAAATCGCGTTCTCCACCAGACAGGTTGGTTTGACCACGGTTCGACCAACAGGGCTGGTCGAACCATGGTAATCGTTGTCGAACCGTACTTCAGACAAAATAGAGCACTCCTCACAGGGTGGTTCGACCCACTGGGCTGGTCGAATGATGCTTGATGTGGTCGAATCACACTTCAAATAAAATAGGGGGTCACAAATAGGCTGGTTCGACCTCGGTTTAACCAACTACGTTGGTCTGAAAGTGGTCGAACCAAACGTCTGGATGCTCCGGAGGTTGCCCAGGTTCTTGGTTTGACCTCCAGGATGTGGTTTGACCTACTGGCTTGGTCGAACCCTGGTCGAATCGAGCTCTGGGAGCTTCAAAATTCATTTACAGCGTCATCGGCCCCTTATACAGTGTTCCATACCTTAACATGATGGCTTCGCACTCTTTCGGGTTCACTATGCCTTGAGATGTTAACATTCATTTCTCCAATGTTTGTGTCAATTGATTCACGTTCCCAGTCATGTGCCCCATCATCAAAGTAAGGTCCTTCAACTTCTTAGATTAATCTGCATGTTTAGCATTAATAGTAACCTCTAGACGATAAACTCTTGCATCATTCTTTGCAATCTGCATGTTTAGCATTAATAGTAACCTCAAGACGATAAACTCTTGCATCATTCTTAGCCATGTATCGATTGAAGGTATCTTCAACACTCCTCACTTTGTGCTGCTTCATACTCTAGTAGCATGTTGATGTTAGCTAGACTAGAGACGATCTCATCCTCCCTATTCGGCTTCACTTGATGTTCAACCTGCGTCAACTTGCCAAGAACATATGATCCTCTATCTTTCTCTACAGGCCAGTCACGTGAATTCATAGAGATGTTTTCAAACAACTTTTTTGCTTCAAGTGCTGTCTTAGATAACAACGCTCCTCCTGATGATGCATCAATAAAAACACGCGACTCACAATCCAATCCATAGTAGAAGATACTTATGTATTCAGCCTTAGACATTCCATGCTGTGGGTACCGCCTAAGCATATCTTTAAACCTATCCCACACCTCATGAAATTTCTTACCCTGATTCATAACAAATTGGGTGATCTCTTGCCTCATCCTGAAAACCTTTGAGGGTTGCATGTATCTCTCTAAGAACTTCTGCTGCAGTTGGTCCCATGTAGTGCAGTCCGTAGCATCAAGAGTCTCATACCAAGCTTCCGCCTTATCAATTAATGAAAACTTGAATAGGGAAATCCGCCTAGCATTATCATTAGCTCCTGCTCCCTTTTGAGTGTTTGCATAACCAAGAAATCTTTTGAGGTGATGATACGGATCTTCAAAACAACCTCCAAAAAAGGGATTCTTCTCTACCATTTAATAAGAGTGGGATTTATCTCAAAATCATCATCTCCCCCCTTGCTCCTATCAACCCCATGTTACCAATTCCATTGTTCATGAAAATTTCACGTATGACAACATTATCGGGCTCTACCTTGCTCCGGCCATATTTAACTCAATGTGTTATTCCTTCTTTCCTTCATCTCCTTTTCCTTAGTGCACAAGTACCTCAGAAAAATTCAAGGTTAGATAGAAATAAATAATCACTAATAGAAGTCTTAATCAACTAGAAATAATAAACTAATAATAACAGCCGTCCCCGGCAACGGCACCAAGAACTTGATGTGCATTTTTTTTGCACGCAAAATTAATCCCCAAGTATTAAGGATATCAGTTGCAGCTTAAGCAAGCGACCAAGTGAATTATCGAACCCAAAGAATGGCGTATTATCAATTTAATTATTTACTAAATAAATTAAGACTAGGCAATTAAGTTTGAGGATTTAATCTAACAACTAAAGGACTTAAATTAAATAACAAATAAAATAAAGGCACTTAGAAGAATACGAAAGTGAATCAAGTAAGAGAATAGGTAGCTCTAGGAAAATCCAGTTTCACTCATTAATTTCCCTTACATGTGTTGATGTCCGACTCTGCCTTGTGGAATATTGACGCATCACTAAACCATGCAAATCTACTCTATAGACAAAAGTAAATATGCGTGTAACACGTGTGAATAACCTTGAGCAAGTGATATAACTTCACCCCCTTTCTAGGTACTATCAATATTAATTATTTCCCTGGCCAAATGGTACTCTAACCCGATATGATCTCCCTTTATATGTACTATAAAATTAACATCTTTATCATACTTAATAACTCGAATGCAATTCAATTAATAAGTATTTATATAAGATAGTTCTAATGAAGCTTGGTAGTTCCCTCACTTAGAATCATAACATGGAATCCTGCTCAGCAATGAACGCACTCAATCAATAACCAAAATATGTATTCAGACTCTACATAACAGTTAATGATGCATAAAACAACTCTGAGTATGAATTAAAAATTCATAGTCTTATATAAAATAATTCCACAAGTAGTGTTGTATGGCACAAAGGTTCAATTAATTCATAAAAACCTTCAAAACCCTAGATCTACCAAAAAGGTTATAGCCCGTGATGTTGCAAAGAATAATCATGGGGGTTGGATAGATCTTACCCATATGTCTGAAAAATACAAGATAAATTAAAAAATGAAGAAAACCCTAGATGTGGCATCGGCGCATCCTTATCCGTCTTGAATCCTCCTCTTGGTTTTCCTCTTGATTCCACAGACGAATCTTCAAAGTGATGGATGGATGGAGGAAAGGATGTGGATGATGGTTGGGGGTGATCCCCCCTTGTAGGGTGTAGGATAATTGTGTTGCTTTGTATCCAATCCGTATATCTTCTTGGTGTGATCTACATCCCCTTTTATACTTATAAGCACTCCTTATGGACCTTGGATGGGCTTTCTCACGTCAAAACATGCACATACACACACTAGGGTATAAAAATACAGATTTGGAGCAAAATTGGTGATTTTATGCACTTTTCAGGCTTTTGATTCGACCTTGGTAATGTTGTCGTGGTCAAATCACACTTGCGCTGTCTCACCATTTCGTGTATAACTTCCACATCCGGACTCTGATTTGAGTGATTCTTACGCTCACGCGATCTTCTATTCATTGACTTTCTATCCATATAAATAAATCAGAAAAACTACAAGATTCAAAGGTGTAACAAGCAATGGAAAATAACACAGCCGTTCTGTTCGGCACAGCTCGCGTGACGTTACCATTTTGATCATAACATTCCCATTTGGAATCCAATTGAGGTATTTTTTTACTCCAAAACGATCCTCCTTTTAGTGCTTTTCAACCATGTATAACTCTTATAGTTCAGAGTTCCACAAGAATACAAAAAAATCCACAAGTTGGATGTGCGTTTTTTAGCATTCATACACAAATTGCACATTTTCTTCAACTTTGCACTTTTATCCCTTTTTTCCACCTAAAACACAATAAAATACCTCAAGTGAACCTTTTTATCACATATATTGAATATAAGATACTTGTGATAATATATGATAACGCTTATTTTTAGTCTCATCAGTTCCGTGTAAAAACCAAACTAAAATTTGTTCTATCATTTCCTATTCCATGGCAACTGGTAAGTTCATGGCATCAACTGGTTGTATCTCAGAATTGAGTTTTGCTTGAAGGCACGTGTTAGGCTTAAAAGCCAGCTGAAAAAAAAATTTGTTGCGCCCCTTTTTAGTCTTGGCATTACTAGTTTGAAGAGTCAGAAACTCCTCAATAGAGGGAAGAACAGAGAGGTCTTACAGGCTCAAGTTAGGCTCAATATAAGTATAAGCTGCTTTACCCGGGTCCAAGGCCCGTTTTGCTTGTTTTTGAAATAGAAAAGCTTTCCTCGCCTCATCAGCAGAAGAAACAGCTTAGGGATTTCACCCGGAAGCCACATTCTATGGATCCGGGAGAGCTTCATTCGAACCATCATCATCCAGTGTGCCAAAATGATTCGAAATAAAAATAGAAGGGGATTTCGGAGAGTATTGTGAATAGGGGCCAATAACCTCTACTTGTTCAATCTCAACATCCTCATTTTCAACCTGATGAACCGTGCTTAGAGGCAGAGTCTCAAAGGGATGCACAACCTAAACATCCGTCTCAGCTAAATTCACAGAAGCAACAGGGTCAGAATCCATCATCTGCTTATCCGAATTATTATCAAACTCCTCAACATCAGTAACCAATATGTTATACATGTTCGAGACCGGCACGGGAGGAGAAATATGGTGGCAAACCTAAGTTGATGGACCAGCAGAAACCAAAACCTCAGCTTGCTGCATAGTCTGCACAGATGGGGCTGAATGAACAGCCTCCAAAGCCTGTTGCAGGGACAATGTAGAAATCTGAGCAAATTGGTGTACAGCCTGGAAAGCTGCATCTTTCAAACCACTAGGTGATGAAATACCTTCAGCAGCCTCAACCCTTTGAGACTATTTCAAAAGAACCTCAGGTTGTGTGGAAGACTGATCCTGGACAACAGCAACCGAGGAAAACCTGTAGTAGGTGGCTTCCTACGCCACTGATTTTTTGGAAGTTGAAAGCCGTCATCCTTAACAGGTGCGGGTCGTTTCCACTTGTATGGCTTTTTCTGACATTCCATAACAACATGACCCAAATTGTGATAAGCATCACAAAATAAAGGTAGATTTTCATAACCAATCGACACCACAAAAGAATTTAAAGGAGTAACATGGCTGAGCGATTCAGGTAAGCTGCTGTCCAACATATCAATATCTACCAATATCTGAGCAAAACACCCCAATGAACCACTAAGGGCTCGTTCATCAGAACGTATAGGAGAACAAATATCCGACGCAATGGATTTGAGAATCATATCAATCCAAAGTTCAAATGGAAATTCAAAAATTCAAACCCATATAAAGGCCACATACGATTTAGATTTTAGGGATTAAAACTCGAAGACCATTTTTGGACTCGAATCTTACCAAATTCCAGATCATAAACACGTTGCTGTAGAACAACATTCCAGCGAGATTCATCAGAAATTAAGACGTTGAAGTAGCCATTTCCAATGGGTACAACAGATAGCTCCGGCACATTCCATAAAGATTTCAGTTGAAGGATGAGCGCAACAGAGGATATGGGCTTCTGTACTAGGCCCAAAAGCAATCGAAGAATTATGAATGACGAATAGACCTTGATTTTGTCTCTATAATACGAGTCATCTACTGGTACCGAAATGTTGTCCCCAACATTTCGACGCAATGGATTTGAGAATCATATCAATCCAAAGTTCAAATGGAAATTCAAAAATTCAAACCCATATAAAAGCCACATACGATTTAGATTTTAGGGATTAAAACTCGAAGACCATTTTTGGACTCGAATCTTACCTAATTCCAGATCATAAACACGTTGCTGTAGAACAACATTCCAGTGAGATTCATCAGAAATTAAGACGTTGAAGTAACCATTTCCAATGGGTACAACAGATAGCTCCGGCACATTCCATAAAGATTTCAGTTGAAGGATGAGCGCAACAGAGGATATGGGCTTCTGTACTAGGCCCAAAAGCAATCGAAGAATTATGAATGGCGAATAGACCTTGATTTTGTCTCTATAATACGAGTCATCTACTGGTACCGAAATGTTGTCCCCAACACGAATATTGGGCAAGATCTCCGCTGAGGCATGGACATCGCGTATTAGGTCGCCGATTGTCTTTCTAGATTGAAGAGGCTAGGCCTGCGATGAGCTGGGAGTACCACCGCGGGGTGGGGAAGAGCATATCGCTTGTTTGAAGGAGTGCATCCAATTGTGCGTGGAGAAAGTCTCCAACAGGTGAAGAATCCATCCCTGTAGAGGCTGTAGAAAACCTAGAGAGAAGGGGGATAGATTTCTAGTGAGAGAAAAAATAGAAACAACTTTTTTTTATTCATTTCATTTATTAATATATATATGGCATGACTAAAAATATATTTTTAAGATTCTTATTTAATGTATTAATTTTATAAATATTTTAACGTCAATAAATTATTTAATTTTAGTTAATAATTCAATATAATAATAAAAATGTTAATATTTTTAATAAAAGTGATGTTTGATCATGAAAATAATTCTGCCCAATTGAACCATTCTCAAAATAAAAAAAATGATAATATTTTAATAAAAAGTAATATTCAATGAAATAACAATGATCGATATACATTCAATATAACTATTTTATTAACAATTTGTTGATTATATAGAAAGTGATAATATTTTAACAAAAAATGGCATCAGATAAAGAAAAAGTGATAATCGTTGAATTGAATAATTATTTCATAAACAATTTTTTGATAGAAAAAGTAACTATATTTTTAATAAAAATGTGATACTTGATGAATGAAAAGTGATTTACATTCAATTGAACTATTTGATTAACAATATTATGTAGAATATAGAAAGTGATAACACTTTTAGTAAAAAGTGATACTCGATAAAGGAAAAGTGATTATCGTTGAATTGAACTATTTCATAAATAATTCGTAGAATATAAAAGGTGACAGCATATTTAATAAAAAGTGATACTTGATGAAAGAAAAGTTTTATGTATTCATTGAACTATTTCATGAAACATCTATACAATAATATATAAAACATAATAATGTTATTACTAAAAAGTGATTTCAGATAAAGAAAAAGTGATTAATGTTGAATTGACCATTTATGAACAACTATGACAAATAAAAATAATATTTTTAGAAAATAGTGATATATGATTAAAAAAAGTAATAGTGAATTATTAAGTTATTCTGTGAATACTTAATAGAGTGAATAAAAATTGATAATATTTTAATAAATAATAATAATTAATTAATAAAAAAAAAGTATTCAATTAACGATTAAAAGGATAGGAAAATAATAAATAAATATCATAATCAACGTGAAATCATGTCAGAATCTCTAACAGACCATAATACTTTATAATTATAGGTTATGAATGAACATAGTTTGAACGAAATTTTAATATAATAAAATATTTTAAAATTTAATTAAGAAACTAAAAATTAAAAAGAACAGAGAATATAGTTATGAAGGATTACTGCAGTACAGCTACATTCTCCAGATTAATGCCAAGGTCTACAGGGAGGTCCAAGTCAAGACCTACCCATTTAATATATTGCAACATGCTAGAAAGAGAAAAAATATATTTCATAAAATAATTGTGGAGTATTTCATAAATTACATTATTTAATATATTACAATATGCGAGAAAGAGAAAAAAATTCGTTCCCGTGCATCCAATTAATCTTTCTCTTCCACAATTTTGTAATTAGCACAACATAATTCATTATAAAAAAGAAACACATTTTAACATCCAAACACAAAAAAGAGGAACTCATTTTCAATTTATAAAAGCTAATTACAATGATTTATGATTTTTAATTAGTAGCTCCCTAGAGGGAATAAACTAATAAAATTAATTAATTCAGGAAACATAGATTAATTGACCATAGGAGGAAGAGAGAGAAGGAAAATCTCAACAATGATTAGAGAAGAGAATTTACCTCTAGATGCCTACGATCCTTATCGGGATTTTCCATCATTACAACAATGTCATTGATACAAATTAAAGCAAAACTATTTCATTTTCTCTTTGGAGTCACGATCATGTTCCAGAACAATCCATCCTCACCCCATACCAAAGCCATAGGCCACAAAATTACAGAATAGAAGAACAAAATTAAACCAAATAAATTTTAAAAAAGAAAGCAGGAAATACAAATGAATTTGTATGTAGACATTACTTACTCCATAATCATTGTTAATGTGTGTTCTTAGCTAGTTATAATCGAGATTAATGATACTGTTTAACTGAACTAAGAATAATCACAATAAACGCAAATAAACACAAGTGAAATTCGACCAAAGAACTCCCTCAATTTTTATTACTCTATTTAAGTGTAATGTCTAGAATGAGTATTAGTAACTTGCTTCTCTTCTGCGGGTGAAACTATTTATAACTATAGTAAACCCTAATGGTCGACCAATCCCGGGTTGCCACCTAAACAGGGAAAAACAGTCATTAATGAAAGTTGAGTAGTACGCCAGTTGCTTTGGGGCTGTTGCAGGTGCTACCAGACCATTTGCAGAGTGCATCATACTTCCTTTTGTCCTTTGCTCATCTCTTATTGGCGGATGAGAGGAAGCATGCCTGGTGCGTATTGTCCTTTAGTTGAGAGTGATATTTAGGGTGTCGTTTCTTACCATTATTCTTTTCCTTTAGCCTGTCGTTTCTTCCCCAAGGTGAGTAGTTTCCTCTTGTTATTCTGACACCTTTTCCATATATCTGGTAGTCCTCTTCTCGGAAGAGTGAATCTCCTAGGCGGTCTTGCTCTTCCTATCCCCTGAGTGTCTTTTCTTACCTCACCTCGGAGCCGTGCTGTCATGCTAAAGTGTCTCAGCTGCCGATTTCCTAAATGGGTTTCCTATTTATGGCTAACCTTTTAGTCTCGTTCTGATCTCGCCTAACTATAATCATGGGCTCGCCTCTTGGGTTGTTTCCTAGTTGACTTGTTCGTTATTTTTTGGGCTTCCCCTCTTGGCCTTAATTGTCCCGTGAGTTAGCCTTCATTCTGGCTGTTGGCCTCCTTAGTAGTTGGGACTCCTCTTTGCGACAACACGAAGTATTGGGCTTTCGACACATTTGGCATGGAGGATATAATACCCATAACATTAGCCCCTCGAGCCTGGATAATCTAATGTGTCGTAGCGGTCCGTCGGGTGTGTAAGTGTTTATAGTGATATTGTCCTAAGTGCGGTAACTCTTTGTACATCATCGACTCTTATCAGAATTGAAACTTGAATACGAGATTGCAAGTTTGTAAGCGGAAGACTTAACACACGGTATTACTCAATCTTTCTACAAACTTATGAATAAGTTTGTAGCGGCCTCATGGCAAAAATATCAATAACTTGGAAAAAGTGAATTATAATAATCAGATTCAAAGATATGGAAATATTCCTTCCACTCTTCAAATACACACATAGGATATATATCCTAAACAAACTTCTAAATGGCAAGACTTAGATTGTTAGAAATAAACCCTACTTCAAGTATGCACTTCCGCTGTCTTTGAACAGTACACACAAAACATACAGGATAATACTATACACGTGATGCAGAACAAGATGTTACAACACCAATGAAAACACTACAAGAGGAATGCAGTCGAATAAACTCTATGCCCGACGACTCTATGTAGGAACTCTCCAAGTTTTTCTGCGCTATGGAATGAAGTCCGCTTCTATTTATAGTCGTAAAGCATGCTGCAGGCCTTCTTCAAATAAGTGGTCCACTTGGAGATATAGAAACCACCCATTACAGCAAATAATCAACCCACTAGTTTGGGTAGTTATTTTCAACTTCTAGAGTCTTCTGGCCTTTTAGAACTTTACGGACTGCTCTCTATGCTTGTAGGTTCCATTCAGCCCGATCTTCATCCAACTGCCACCAACCTGAAAGCAACATCAAGCACAACCACACAAATATGTTAGTGGTTAAATAATAACTGGTGGAGGATCGGTGTGATTCCAGATGTGACGACACTGATCTCAACACTTCAAATCAACAATCTTCCCCAATCACATCTATCCGCAACCACACAATCTGATGCAAAGAAACAACACAATACAAGATAACCAAATAATACATTAGATGTTAGTTCGATAGTTGTGCAAAATAACTAAGCATATTAGAACATAACTACCAAAGTGTAATTAATCAATAAGAACAGAGCTTAGTTCAGAGTTAACAAAAAGTAAAAAACTAAAGTTACTAAGAATTCATCAACCTAGTTTCAACAAGCTCAGAACAGTAAATAAACTGAAATAACAAGTATCCAGCAGGAATTAGAAATATCAGTTAAACAATCACTAAATAGTTAGAGCGTTAGAAAGTTAGAACAAGTTGGAGCAGCAATAGTCATTATCAGAGCATCAACATCATGATCTGCTACTAATGCATTTTCTTTGCATGCAAAATTAATCCCTAAGTATTAAGGATATCAGTTGTAGCTTCAGTAAGCGACCAAGTGAATATCGAACCCAAAGGATTACCAATTTAATTATTTACTAAATTAATTAAGACTAGGCAATTAAGTTTGAGGATTTTATCTAACAACTAAAAAACTTAAATTAAATACCAAATAAAATAAAGGCACTTAGAAGAATACAAAAGTGAATCAAGTAAGAGAATAGGTAGCTCTAGGAAAATCCAGTTTCACTCATTAATTTCCCTTTCGTGTGTTGATGTCCGACTCTGCCTTGTGGAATATGGACGCATCACTAAACCATGCATATTTACTGTATAGACATAAGTAAACATGCGTATAACACGTGTGAATAATCTCGGAGTAAGAGATATAATTCCACCCCCTTTCTAGGTATTATCAGTATCAATTATTTTCCTAGCCAATTGATACTCTAACCCGATATGATCTCCCTTTATAGGTACTATAAAATTATCTTCTTTATCCTACTTAATAACCCGAATTCAATTCAATTAATAAGTATTCATATATGATAGCTCTAATAAAGCTTTGGAGTCCCCTCACTTAGAATCATAATATGGAATCCTATTCAGCGGTGAATGTACTCAATCTACAACCAAGATATATATTCAGACTCTAAATACCAATTGAAGATGCACAAAACGACCGTGAATATGGATTAAAAAAGCACAATCATATATAAAATAAATCCACAAGTAGTGTTGTACGGAGTTCACAAACAAAAGTTCAATTAATTCGTTAAAACCTTTACAACCCTAGTTCTACCAAGAAGGCTTTGACCCATGATGTTATGAATAACAATCATGGGTGTTGGATAGATATTACCCGGATGTCTGGAAAATTACAAGATAAATTATAAAAAAAATAAACCTTAGATACGGGAGTCATCGCGTCCTTCTCCGTCTTAAATCCTTTTTGGTTCTCCTCTTGATTCTACAGACAAATCTTCAAAGTGATGGATGGATGGAGGAAAGGATGTGGATGATGGTTGGGGGGTGATCCCCCCCCCTTGTGGGGTGTAGTATGGTTGTGGCCTCTCTCCAATCCAATATTACTCTATGATATGATCTACACCCCCTTTTATACTTGTGAATCAAGTAAGAGAATAGGTAGCTCTAGGGAAATCTGGTTTCATTCATTAATTTCCCTTTCGTGTGTTGATGTCCGACTCTGCCTTGTAGAATATGGACGCATCACTAAACCATGCATATCTACTCTATAGACACAAGTAAACATGCGTGAACACATGTGAGTAACCTCAGAGTAAGAGATATAATTCCACCCCTTTCTAGGTACTATCAGTATCAATTATTTCCTTGGACAATTGGTACTCTAACCCGATATGATCTCCCATTATGGGTACTATAAAATTATCCTTTTTATCCTACTTAATAACCCGAATTCAATTCAATTAATAAGTATTTATATATGATAGTTCTAATGAAGCTTCAAAGTCCCCTCACTTAGAATCATAACATGGAATCCTGTTTAGCGGTGAACACACTCAATCTACAACCAAGATATATATTCAGACTCTATATACCAATTGAAGATGCACAAAACGACCGTGAATATAGATTAAGAAAGCACAATCGTATATAAAATAAATCCATAAGTAGTGTTGTACGAAGTTTACATACGAAAGTTCAATTAATTCATAAAAACCTTCACAACCCTAGTTCTACCAAGAAGGCTCTAGCACATGATGTTACTAAGAATAATCTTGGGTGTTGGATAGATCTTACCCGGATGTCTAGAAAATTAGAAGATAAATTAGAAAATGAAATAAACCCTAGATGCGGGAGTCATCTCGTCCTTCTCTATCTTGAAACCTCCTCTTAGTTCTCCTCTTGATTTCACAGACGAATCTTCAAAGTGATGGATGAATAGAGGAAAGGATGTGGATGATGGTTGGGGGGTGATCCCTCCTTGTGGGGTGTAGTATGGTTGTGGCCTCTCTCCAATTCGATATTACTCTATGATATGATCTACACCCCCTTTTATACTTGTGAGCTCTCCTTATAGGTCTTAGATGAGCTTTTAATTGAGACATACGTCAAATTTGGTAAAAAAATCCGAAACTACCAAAAATATAACCAGCGACATTTTGTTTGACCAAACCTTCTTGGTCAAGCCATCCAAGTCGAGCAACTGGTCGAGTAAGCTCTCTGTAAGTTTTTGGTCTTTTTGCTCGAGTTTTTCTCTTCCGTTCGACTAAGACGATTCTGGTCGAGCGGATCTCCTTTGGTCGAGCAAGCTTGCGCTGTCTCACCGTTTCAGCATAACTTCCACATCAGACCTTTGATTTGAGTAATTTTTAGCTTTCTATCCATATAAAGAACTCATAGAAACTCCAACATTTGAATATGTAACAAGTCATGCAAAGTGGACAGTTGTTCTGTTCGACACAGCTTGTGCGACGTTACCACTTTGATCATAACTTTCTCATTTGGAATCTGATTGAGGTGCTCTTTAAGCCAAAATGATCTTCTCTTCTATGGCTTTCCAACCATATATCACACATCCAATTCAGAGCTCCACATGAATACATAATAATTACACAAACTGGACGTGCATTTTTCAGCATCATTCCATAAATTGCACCTTTTCTCAAACTTGGCACTTTTGATCCTTTTTCCACCTAAAACATAATAAAGCACCTCAAGTGCACCTTTTTCTCTAATATATTGAATATAAGACACTTGTGCTAATATATAACAACAATACTCATCAAAAAGGTATTAAATTGGATACTAAAATACGCTTAATTTTTACTCTCAACAAACCCCCAAACTTACCCGTTGCTCGTCTCGAGGCAACAAAATAAAAATAAAGAGAAGCGGGGAAATAAGGACTATGACTCATAGCACATTCAAAATACAATTGTCCTCAACTTAGGTCATGCAACATTCATTACATGTAATAATCAATTCATAGCATACACATTAAGACAATCACTACCAATTCAAATGCTCCATTGACATGTTATCACGGAAAGTATATATCATTCGCACTCAAGTGTAAAAGACGTACACTTATGGGTTATGGTGTTTATACTCAGATTCAATTCAAGTACATGCGTAACCATAAGCTTGCCAAACGTCTTAAAGTCTCCACCACTTAAAGTATGATTCGACAATGGGATCAAAAAGGACTTTCATTAGGATGTAATGTTGGCTCTTTGGTAAGGGTAGTAAACATATGGATAAAGTGAGTCAATTAGTAGAGAATTAAAACTTGAGATCTTTTGTACTGCAGATTTTTTTACACTTCAAGGCTATCCAACTTCATGCTCTTCTAATTTTCTTTTCTCTCTTTTTTCTTCAGGCTCAACATTTTTTTTCTTTTCTTTTTTTCTCGAGGTACCAGTTTTGGGCACTACCTCTAACATCTCGGGGTACCAATTTTAGG
Source organism: Pogostemon cablin (assembly GCA_023678885.1). NCBI lineage: Eukaryota > Viridiplantae > Streptophyta > Magnoliopsida > Lamiales > Lamiaceae > Pogostemon > Pogostemon cablin. Next base: position 8,060,924 of record CM043004.1, on the reverse strand, counting down.
CACTACCCCTCATCAACTTATTTTTAAGCTCATAATCATTTGTATAGCTCCAAATATTTTATTCCTTCCAAACTCCTTCAAAATCAACTTCACACACTTTGACAGCATTTAATTCTCCACTAAATATAGGAATTTAAGGCTCAAATAGGATATAAAAGTGGCTATCTTCGTAGGTTGCCAAAGAAATAAGGTTTTTAAGCTCGACGGAGCTAACTACGGATATATAATTATTTGGTAGGAAATTATTTGGCAAATTGACTCATAAACTCAAGGATGGCCTAAAATCATCTCCCATCATCTAACACACATGTAGTTTCAAGTAAGACAAGAGGCAAGTTCTAGAATACACACACAAGAACGATACTCACCAGAAAAGAAATATCATGTGATTATGTAACATGATCAACGAGGCTCAAAATCTCACATTGGCTTTTAACAAGTAACAGAGCACTTTTCATGGTAAGTAATATCCCACAAGTACACATAGAACTTCATACCACAATATAACTCAATTACACTTCCTTAATCAATTTCAAGAGTATATGAATTTCAAGCACAATTCTAAAAATATAAGCTCATGGATCACCAAAAAAATAAACTCTATCCTTCCACTCCATGAATCCAAAGCACACATAAAATTTAGAAAAAAGGAAACGAGTGCACCTGATTTCTCCTTCAAAATGCACGAGCTCCTCGAGTCAAAGCCTCAGTGTAGAACTCATCTTGCCACTCTAGTTACCTTATTCTATCATCAAAGCTAAAACACTCATCACCTCAGGATTCATCAATAATAAAATAGGAGAAATCTAAGAACGACTCAATTAACTATCTAATCGACTCTACACACTAGAAACACCACTAAACACTAGGCAAATTGCAAAAAATCGACACATCAAAACCGATTAAAGTTTCAAAATACCGCAAAAAATCAACTCCCCTAGCAAACGTTACAAAGAAAAGATTATATTCTTGGTGCTGCAATGAGGTAATAACATCACACTCTCCCCCAAACTTAGTAAAAACTTAAGTTGAAACTAAGTTTGCAAAGAGATGTAATTGCCGATTAGTAAGCACCTTAAATATAAAAATTTCTTACTCACACGAAAGAAATAAAGCACTAAAATAGAAGGGAAAGCCCCCAACAAGCGCTCATGTTTAACGTAGAAGAATCACGACGGATTACCGCTTTGTAGACTACTTGATCTGAGGACGGTTTTGTTGCATCCTCACCTTCAAATACTTTCTTTCCCTCGTCTACACTCAACACCTCACCTTTCTTGGTCACAAGAATATGATCCTTAGAATTACCTTCTTCCCATGGCCATCTAGACACCTCCTTGTTAATCTTCCACTCGAATTCAGAATCATCTGTCTTAGAAAAATCAAATTTAAACAAGTTAGAAATCACATCTATGCTCTTACACGATTGAGTCTCCATGGGCATCTTCATTGCTTGATCAAGAGAGAAAACCACATCTTCATTATATATCTGCAGTCTAACTTCTCGGCTCTCAACTTCTTGGCTCTTTCCCACTTCTTTTGTACTATAAGCTCAGTATTCTGCTCTTAGGATGGTTCTGAAGTATTCCGAGCAACAGGCGTAGTATTCGATATCGAATCGAGTACTGAACTGTGTTGCTCAACCTCTGCTTGACCAAAAAGGACTGGTAGAGCAGATGCAATTTGGTCGAGCAGCATGCCTGATCAATAGCTTTTGTTCACCATGTGTTGCTCGACCTTCGTTCGACTTGGGTAGTAAGGTTGAACAGATGGATTCTGGTCGAGCAAGCTGCTCGATCGCGATCTCACATCTCCCATGCATTGTTTGACCTCTATTCGACCAAGGTGGTCTGGTCGAATGGAAGAGTGCAGGTCGAACGACGAACCTAAAAACAGAGCATCGTAATTCTATTTTTCCGAAGTTTGCTAGGCCTCCGTTCGACTTGGGTAGCATGGCCGAACGGAAGGCATCTGGTCAAGCAAACTGCCTTGTCACGAGCTTCCAATATCATAGCGTTGCTCGACCATTAGGTCTTGTTGAACAAACTTGGTTTGGTCGAGCTACTTCACTATTCCTTTCTTTTCCACTTGCCAGCATCATCAGACCCTCGTACTGTGTATCTGACCTCAATGTGATGTCATTATTCTCCCACGATTGCGTCAATTGATTCACATTCGTGGCCATCTACCCCATAATCAAGGTAAGGTCCTTCAACTGCTTAGATAAATCTGAATGATCAACATTCATGGTATCCTCAAGATGATCAATCCTTGAATCATTCCCAGCCATGTATCGATTGAAGGTATCTTCAACACTCTTCACTTCGTGCTGCTTTATACTAGGCCCCCTTTGTGTTAACTCTGTGATCTGCCTCTGCTGAGACTCTAGTAGCATGTTGATGTTAGCTAAACTAGAGACGATCTTATCATCTCTATTCGGCTTCACCACTTGATGTTCAACCTGCGCTACCATGCCAAACATATATGATCCTCTATCTCTCTCTATAGGTTAGTCTCGTAAATTCATAGAGATGTCTTTAAACAACTTTTCTGCTTCAAGTGCTATTTTAGATAATGACGTCCTCCTGAGGATGCATCAATAAAAATACGCAACTCACAATCCAATCCATAGTAGAAGATGCTTATGTATTTTGCCTTAGACATTCTATGCTGTGGACACCTCCTGAGCAAGTCTTTAAACATGTCCCACGCCTCATAGAACTTCTCATCCTGATTCATCACAAATTGAGTGATGTCTTGCCTCATTCTTAAGATCCTTGAGGGTGACATGTATCTCTCTAAGAACTTCTGCAGCAGTTGGTCCCATGTAGTGCAATCTGTGGAACCAAGAGTCTCATACCAAGCTTCCGCCCTATCAATCAATGTAAACTTGAATAGTACAATCCACCTAGCATTATCATTAGCTCCAGCTCCTTTTTTAGTGTTTGCATAACCAAGGAATCTTCTGAGATGCTGATATGGATCTTCAAAACAACCTCCAGAAAAGGGATTCTTCTCTACCATGTTAATAAGAATGGGATTTATCTCAAAATCATCATCTCCCCCTTGCTCCTATCAGTTGCAGCTTCAGTAAGCGACCAAGTGAATATCGAACCCAAAGGACGGTGTATTATCAATTTAATTATTTACTAAATTAATTAAGACTAGGCAATTAAGTTTGAGGATTTAATCTAACAACTAAAAGACTTAAATTAAATAACAAATAAAATAAATACCCTTAGAAGAATATGAAAGTGAATCAAGTAAGAGAATAGGTAGCTCTAGGGAAATCTAGTTTCACTCATTAATTTCCCTTTCGTGTGTGGATGTCCGACTCTGCCTTGTGAAATATGGACGCATCACTAAACCATGCATATCTACTCTATAGACACAAGTAAACATGTGTGAACACATGTGAGTAACCTCAGAGTAAGAGATATAATTCCACCCCCTTTTCTAGGTACTATCAGTATCAATTATTTCCCTGGACAATTGGTACTCTAACCCGATATGATCTCCCATTATGGATACTATAAAATTATCCTTTTTATCCTACTTAATAACCCGAATTCAATTCAATTAATAAGTATTTATATATGATAGTTCTAATGAAGCTTCGGAGTCCCCTCACTTAGAATCATAACATGGAATCCTGTTCAGCGGTGAACACACTCAATCTACAACCAAGATATATATTCAGACTCTATATACCAATTGAAGATGCACAAAACGAATGTGACTATGGATTAAGAAAGCACAATCGTATATAAAATAAATCCATAAGTAGTGTTGTACGAAGTTTACATACGAAAGTTCAATTAATTCATAAAAACCTTCACAACCCTAGTTCTACCAAGAAGGCTCTAGCCCATGATGTTACTAAGAATAATCTTGGGTGTTGGATAGATCTTACCCGGATGTCTAGAAAATTAGAAGATAAATTAGAAAACGAAATAAACCCTAGATGCGGGAGTCATCGTGTCCTTCTCTATCTTGAAACCTCCTCTTGGTTCTCCTCTTGGTTCCACAGATGAATCTTCAAAGGGATAGATGGATAGAGGAAAGGATGTGGATGATGGTTGGGGGTGATCCCTCCTTGTGGGGGGTAGTATGGTTGTGGCCTCTCTCCAATTCGATATTACTCTATGATATGATCTACACCCCCTTTTATACTTGTGAGCTCTCCTTATAGGCCTTGGGTTAGCTTTTACTTGAGACATACGCCAAATTTGGTAAAAGAAATCCGAAACTACCAACAATAGAACCTAGCGATATTTTGTTAGACCAAATCTTCTTGGTCGAGCAAGGCCTCCAAGTCGAGCAACTGTTCAAGCAAGCTCTCTGTAAGTTTTTGGTCATTTTGCTCAAGTTTCTCTCTTCCATTCAACCAAGACGATTCTGGTCGAACGGATCTCCTTTGGTCGAGCAAGCTTGCGCAGTCTCACCGTTTCGTGCATTACTTCCACATCAGACTTTTGATTTGAGTAAATCTTGCGCTCTCGTGATACAATCTTCCTTGGCTTTCTATCCATATAAATAACTCACAGAAAATCAAACATTTGTATACGTAACAAGTCATGCAAAGTGGACAGTCGTTCTTTTCGACACAGCTTGCGCGATGTCACTACTTTGATCATAACTTTCTCATTTGGAATCCGATTGAGATGCTCTTTATGCCAAAAAGATCCTGTCTTCTGTAGCTTTCCAACCATATTTCACACATTCAATTCAGAGCTCAAAAGGAATATAGAATAATTACATAAGGTGGACAAATTGCATCATTGCACAAATTGCACCTTTTCTCCAACTTGACACTTTTGATTCTTTTTCCACCTAAAACACAATAAACCATCTCAAGTGCACCTTTTTCTTTAATATATTGAATATAAGACACTTGTGCTAATATATAACAACAATACTCATCAAAAAGGTGTTAAATTGGACACTAAAACACGCTTATTTTCACTTTCAACAGCTACTCTCCAAACTTCTAGTATCAGAGCTTGAACAATCAAGATATGCTACTCTTCCAAACTCAATCTCCCCATTACTATATGAACTCCCCTTAAGTTGCAACATCATCAACAACATTAGCATCAACACCTCCAGCACGATCAACATTTACGCGTTCTAGTTCTCCAGTGATGTTTTAGATCACAACTCCCCCTGAGCTTGAGCTTTCAACAACAACAATATTTTGAGCAGCATCAGGTACCTCTCCCCCTGTGTGTGTGGATAGTAAACCAGTCCAGAACTGAGCTCTTTGTTCTAGCCAAACAGCTTGCCTATTCAATCTAGTGGTTTGGAGTCTAAGATGAGACACTTAGCGTGCTAGTGCATTAGCTTATTCTTCAATGTACCTGCGATGCACAGTAATAGAAACTACCTCTCCAAATTGAGCGGGAGCATCAATGCGTACAGTAGTGTTTCCAGCATCAGAGGCAATATTCTGAGTTCCAGGTTCAGGTTCATGAGCAGGAGCAGGTTCACATATGGTAGATAAATAATGCGGTTAACTTCAACAATAGGTTTAACAATATCTAATACCAGAGCATTTAGAGACAAAAAATCACCCTTACCCTTCTTAACACCTTGATCTGACAGAAAAAAAAATCAATGCAGGGTATGGTAACTTGCCAACCTTGGAAATATTTCCTCCATTACTGATCAAGTTCTTATAAATAACTTCACCAAGGTTAAAAGACAGGTTCTTCCGTATCTTATAAATCAGCACGGCGTGCTCATTAGTAATGATGAGCATTTTCTCAACACACAATTAATCCCCAAGTATGAAGGATGTTATTGTAGCTAAGATAAACGACCAAGTTAAATATCGAACCCAAAGGACGTCGTATTATCAATTTAATTACTAACTAAATTAATTAAGATGAAGTGGTAATAAAAGTTGTGGAATTAATTATCAACTACTAACAAATAATTAACAAAACAAATAAAATAAATTAAGCACTAGAAGAATACGAAAGTGAACCAAAAATGGAGAATAGGTAGCTCTAGGGTAATTCAGTTTTACTACTTAACTTCCCTCTCAAATGCAGGCCGACTCTATCTTGTGGACTATGGACGCATCTCTGAACCATGCAAATCTACTCTATAGACATATGTAAATATACATGTAACACGTGTGAATAACCTCGGAGCAAGAACATAATTTGACCCCCCTTTCTAGGTACTATTAGTATCAATTATTTCCCACGTATGGAATCTAACCCGATATGATCTCCCTTTATAGGTACTATAAAGTTACCTTCTTTATCCTGCTTACTAACCTGAATTCAATTTAATTAATAAACATTCATATATGATAGTTCTAATGAAGCTTCAGAGTCCCCTCACTTAGAATTAGAATATAAAACCCTGTTCAGCAGTGAACACACTCAATCAACAACCAAATATATATTCAAATTCTATATAACAGTTGAAGATGCACAAAATGACTGTGAATATGGATTAAGAAAGCACAATCATATATAAAATCAAGAAAGTTTAATTAATTCATAAAACCTTCAAAATCCTAGATCTACCAAAACGGTTCTAGCCCATGATGTTGCGAAGAACAATCATGGGGATTGGATAGCTCTTACCCATATGTCTAGAAAATACAAGATAAATTAGGAAATGAATAAAACCCTAGATGCGGGAGTCATCGCGTCCTTCTCCGTCTTGAATCCTCCTCTTGGTTCTCCTCTTGATTCCACAGACGAATCTTCAAAGTGATGGATGGATGGAGGAAAGGATGTGGATGATGGTTGGGGGGTGATCCCTCCTTGTGGGGTGTAGGATGATTGTGTTGTGTTCCTCCCTCCTTGGTGTGATCTACATCTCCTTTTATACTTGTAAGATCTCCTTATGGACCTTGGATGAGCTTTTTCTTCAAAAACATGAAAATACACGTACTGGGGTATAAAAATACGGATCTGGAGCTATTTTAACACAGTCTCAGGCATTTAGTTCGACCATGGTTCGACCTTCATGGATGGTCGAATCATGTCATCGAGATTGAACGACACTGTAACAAACTTTTAGATTCCTGGTTCGGGTCGAACGAGTGGTCGAACCAGATCAGTAAGGTCGAATCAATTCTAATCGATTAGGCATATTGTGCTGGTTTTTTGAGTAACCAGCTTGGGCAGTCTCACTGTTTCACGTATAACTTCCACATCCAAACTTTGATTTGAGTGATTCTTATGCTCATGCGATCCTCTCTTCCTTGGCTTTCTATCCGTATAAAAAAATCATTAAAACTCTAAGATTTGAATATATAACAAGTCATGCAAAGTGACACAATCGTGCTGAGCAGGAACAACTTGTGTGGCGTCACCATTTTGATCATAACTTTCTCATTTGAATTCAAATTGAGGTGTTTCTTATGCCAAAATGACCCAATCCTCTATGGCATTCCAACCATGTATCACACTTCTAGTTTTGAGCTACACACAAATACAAAAAAATTAAACAAGTTGGATGTGCATTTTCCAGCATTCTTGCACAAGTTACACCTTTTCTTGAACTTTGCACTTTTGATCATTTTTTCACCTAAAACACAATAAAACACCTCAAACACACCTTTTTCTCATATATATCATATATAAGACACTTGTGCTAATATATAGCAATAATTCCCAATAAAAATGTTAAATTGGACACTCAAACACGCTTATTTTCACTCTCATCAAGTAACACTAGTAGTGTTAGAGGTAGGAAACCAATTGTAGACACACAGCTTGTGCAAGACAGTATGTAAGCTTGTTAAACTTGGACTGTACAACTTCTTAGGCCAATTAGTAATCAGACCACCAGTAATCACAGAAACAATCTCATCCATATCATTAATATCGTCATCACTTTCAGCATGTACAGTCCCCAACAATGCATTTATCTTTTCAGGGGAAAAATCATAAATCTTACCCCTAAAGTAAATCTTTCCAAACTTTGGACTAGTACTCTTAATCATACTTGAACTAATGTTTGCATAAAACTCACAAATCCAATTACTGCAAAAAGTACTAGAGTACCTGAAAGATTTGAGCAAACTTCATTCTTCAAAGAATTGAGTGAGATTGTGTGTGACAAGGTCTGCATTTTTCATTTTTCTTTCATGAATGACATCTTTCTTTGCAAATTTCTTGTATCTGGCCTTACCAACATCAAAGTAGAATCGGTCAGTTCAAAAGTGATCATAGTCAGAATCATCATCTTCTTCATCAGCATCTTCATGATCAGCAACATCAGTCTGTTCATCATCATCATCTTGTTCATCAACATCATCAACAACATCATCATCAGCATCTAGAGCATTCTGTGAACCAGCAGTTTGACTCTACTTTTCGATCACGGATAGACCAGTGCATGGGTGGATCCTTGCGCTTAGGAGAAGTCTTCTTGGTTGCCTTTAGACATAATCGGAACAGGCGGTGGTGATGAAGGAGTAGACACGGGTGGAGATTGCTCAGTATGGATAGGAGAAGTAATGGGTGATGATGTGAAAGGGACTTGAACAGGGTCAGATGGTTCAAAGGTTTCAAAGGGTTGATTTTCACATGGAATTTCAGACGGAGGTATAATAGTTTGAGCGGGTTCAGATGATGGAGCGGGAATATCAGATTGGACAACAGTAAGAGGAGGTTCAAGCATCAGGACTTCGATTCGAGACACAAGAATGCCTGAATCGGCAAGCTGAGCCTGAAGCGAGAGAAATACAGAGTCAGGAGTACCTTGAAGAATGATAATATATCTGGGTACGACTGACACTACAACTGGTCCAATCGGTGGTGTAGCAGCATCAGGGTTTACATTCTGAGCAGCAACAGTCGCGACATTCTCGGCCATCGAAGTTAGGGCTTGAAGTGGAGTGGATTTGCGAGAGGAAGTAGAGTGTTTGGATGATGAGGAATGTTTTCCACTAGAAGAGGGAAGATTTATCTTTGGAGGAGATATTGAGATACGTGAGTGAGACAACAATTTGAATTTTGAAAAACCAAAAGTATGTGAGAGAGTGCTGTGTAATGATTAACCAGGCAAGCAAACTTCACACCATGTCAACTCACACATCACGCATCGAGAATTTAAAGTGAAGAAGAGAAGGTTTGAGAATGGTATATGTCCACTATGTGTAACTGCTGATCGTGTAATGCAAGGGATCAAATGCAGTAGTCACTAAGGCCCACTAACTTATATAAGAAAAATATGGCCTTAATAAATAAAAGAGAAACAATATGCATAATTAATAAATAAATATATTATAAATTTCATCACTTAATGTACTAAAAATAATTAATTTAATAACACATTTTTATGAGCTAAAAATATTCTGGAAAGATCAATCAAGGTTGATTTTTTATGCAGGCATACATACACTTATATCATTTTATGGATTTTTATGCACTTTTCAATCTCAAGGAACTTACCACCTTTTGAAAAGATCACGTCGTGGTTGTCAGCACCGTGTGTTTGGTTACTTAGTGATAGTCCATGAGTGTTCTTATTCCTTCTTTGAAACTAAACTGCCTTTAGAAAAGAACACATCGTGGTTGTCAGCCCCGTGTGCATTGTTACTCAGCATGTTTAGACCTTTGATTTTTTTTGGAACTAGTGCTTTCAGCTGTGTATATCCTGAATTGCACCTCAAGATTAAACAAAAATGTAGTTAGCAACAAGAAAATAAGCTACCAAATCAGTTAATTTCAATATAAAATGACAAAACTTACAGTAGTGTCGCTTCGAGTGTTGTCACACTCTAAGCAACATTATGCATGACTCATGGAATGCAGAGTCCAAGAGATTTCCTAAGTGAAGAAAATCTCTCGAAATCAAGTGCTTCTGTGAAAATGTCAGCAAGTTGTTTTCAGTGGAAATATACTCCAACTTAACTACTTCTTTCTCAACTAAATCTCTAATGAAATGATGTCTTATACTGATATTTTAGTGAGTGAGTGTTGCACATGATTTTTGAAAATGTTTATAGCACTCATGTTATCACAAAAAATCACTAAATCATCTATCTCAACCACATAACCATCTAACATCTTTTTCATCCAAAGCAATTGTGTGTAACAACTTCCAGCAGCAATATATTCAGATTCAACAGTGGATTGGGATACGCATTTTTGTTTTTTACTATGTCAAGAAATAAGATTGTTACCCATATAGAAGCATCCGCCACTTGTGCTCTTCCTGTCATCATAATCACCTGCCCAATCAGCATCACTGTATCCAACTAGGGAGCAATTTATACCCTTCGAAAACCATAATCCCATCTCACTTGTTCCAGCAACATATCTGATGATCCTCTTCAAAACTTTCATATGAGATTCCTTGGGATTTTCTTGGTACCTAGCACATACACAGACACTATACATAATGTCAGGTCTGCTCGAAGTTAAGTACAGTAGGCTACTAATCATTGATCTATACAGAGTGTGGTCAACATCCGAGCCAACATCATCTCTGCACAGTTTCTATGATGTTCCCATAGGTGTCTTCATAGGCTTAGCGTTCCCAAGTCCAAATCTTTTCTCCAAGTTCCTTACATTCTTACTCTGTGAGATAAAGATACCACTTTCACTTTGCTTGATTTGGAGCCTTAAAAATAATTCAGGTCACCAACCATACTCATCTCAAATGTGGTAGTCATCGCCTTCACAAAGCTGTCCATCATGTTCTGTTATGTTGCTCCAAATACGATGTCGTCAACATAAATTTAAGCAATTAAAAAGCCATCAGATTCATGCTTAATGAAAAGAGTTTTATCAGCCTCACCTCTAATGAATCCAAACTGAAGTAAAAAGTCAGTTAGTCTACCATACCATGCTCTAGGAGCTTGTTTTAGACCATACAAAGTTTTCTTCAATTTATACACATGATCAGGGTGAAATAGATCAACAAAACTTTTCGGTTATTCAACAAAAGCTTCTTCAAGTAAAATAACATTTAAGAATGCAACTTTAACATCCATTTGAAATAGTTTGATACCAACAAAGCATGCAATAGCTAAGAGAAGCCTAATAGACTCTATTCTAGCTATGGGTGCAAATGTTTCATCAAAATCTATTCCTTCAACCTGTGTGTATCCTTGTGCAACTAGCCTAGCTTTGTTTCTTACTATGTTACCAGATTCATCAATTTTGTTCTTAAAAATCCACTTTGTTCCAATCACATTAGTGTTTGTAGGCCTAGGTACTAGACTCCAAACATCATTTCTACTGAATTGTTCAAGTTCTTCATGCATAGCCTCAATCCAACATTCATCTTTTAAAGCTTCTGAAACATTTTTGGGTTCAACAGAAGTAATAACATTTAGTACATACCTGATTGCATATGTTAGACATGCAAACCGATCGTACTAAATCTCTAAATTTACCTTTTCGTCTGGTTTAAACACCAACAGAGGACTCACCAATGATCTGTGATGAAGGGTGATCTTTCTTATATCTGTGAGTTTTCTCAAAGTTCTGTGAAGTTTGTTCTCATCTTCTTCTGAATCAACACTTGATGTTGGATAAATCATCAAACACAATATTAACAGATTTTTGAATAGTTCTGGTTCTAAGATTAAAGACTCTATAAGCTTTGCTATTCTTAGAATATCCTAAGAAAAGACCTTTATCACTCTTAGAATCAAACTTTAAAAGATACACTATCATTCAGAATATAGCACAGGCAACCGAATACATGAAAGTATTTCAGGTTTGGTTTCTTCTTATACAACAGTTCATAAGCAGTAATAAAACAACCTGGTCTAAAATAAATCCTATTAGACACATGACATGCAATATTCATGTCTCAGACCAAAATCTTTTAGACACATTCATTGAAGTAAGCATGACTCTAGCCATTTCTTGCAGCGTTCTATTCTTTCTTTAAGCAATCCCATTCTACTATGGGATTTTAGGAGATGAAAACTCTTACATAATGCCTTTCTTTTCACAAAATTCAGCAAACATGTTGTTTTCAAATCTCTACCATGATCAGTTCTAATCCTACATATTTGAACTTTTTTAAAAGAACAATGAACACATTAAACGTATAAGATTTTTCTCTAATGAATTCTACCCATGAAAATCTAGAAAAATCATCAGCAACAACCAAAGAGTACCTCTTACCACCAAGAATTTCAATCTCCATTGGACCCATGAGATCCATATGAAGCAATTCAAAACACATTGAAGACATGCATATAGATGTGATTTTGTGCGAAGACCTTACATGCTTACCTTTTGGCATGAACCACATACAGGTGGATCTTTGAAACTGAGCTTAGGCAATCCTTTAACAGCCTCAAACTTAACCAATTTCTGTAAATTTTTGTAATTTACATGGCCAAGTTTTTGATGTCAAAGTACACTTTCATCATGTTGTGAGATGTTGCAGTAAATGTTGTTACCAATCAGATAACAATTATCAGCAGATAGACTACCAATTATCACACGATCATCAGTTTCATTCAGCACAAAACATGAGTTCTTATCAAATTTCACATGCAAATTATCATCACATAATTGACTTACGCTTATCAAATTAGCACGTAAACCTTCAACATGAAGCACATTCTTCAGATTTGGAAAACCTTTAACAAGTAAAGTTCCTTTACCAACACTATTACCCTTAGAGCCACCATCATAGGTAACTTTACCACCATCAAAAGTTTTATAATCCTTCAAGTATTCAATATTACTAGTCATATGTCTAGAAAAACCACTATCAAAATAACATAGACCAGGTACACATGCTTGTAAAGAAGTATAGACAACATTACAAAACACTTTTTGTTTTCTGACCCAAGCAGATTTAAGTGTGTGTAAATACTTGTGTGTTAACACTCCAGGTAACATTTTTCCAGAAAATATATCATCTTTCAGTTTGAAATAATAAGGACGAATATGACCGGGGTTTGAACAATAATGACAAACAAGGGTCATACTGCCTTTTCTATCACGAAACTTGTTGGAAAAATCATTTGCGACAATTTTCACAAATTTTGAATCAAATTTTACAAACTTGACATGATTTTCAAAACTAAAAGGCATGCATTCTTCAGTAAATCCAAGACCAAACTTATCAGTTTTTCCAACAGATAAAGCTTCATTCAAAACAGATGTACCTTTACTGTACTTTTTGAAGCTCAACGTGGAAGCAGCTAACTGACCTTGAAGTTTAGCAACCTTAGCATCCTTCTTAGAAAGATTTATCTCAAGTTTTGTTATAGTCTTAATCAGTCCATCAATCTCTTGGTTGACAGCATTCAGTTCTTTCAGAAGTTCAGAAATCTTCATCTCTAGAGGTTCTTGTGTAGTACATGCTCTAGAAAAGAAACTGTTCGTATAGTTCATATCAAGATCAGGAGTAGACATAAACCTGCATGATGTTGTTTCCGATGTTGGCACAACAGACTCTGTTGAATTATATACTAAATATTTGAAATGAGAATTATTGATAAAATGATTTGAAATGAGAATTATTGATAAAATGATTGCATCTTATAATTTATTTATATGTTGATGTTATAGTCTACATACTTTGTAATATAAATAATATGTTGTGTGACAACACGGGGAATATTATATTATCGGTTTTCTTATAAAGTATAAACAGATGCTCACAACCGAGATAGACAGGGACTCTCTATCGGGATGGTTATAGTGTGATTTGGTATTAGTTTGGCTTGACTATAGAATCACATTAATGCACTCTGTCTGTATTGAGCAGGACCGCTTGAGATCGTTCAACTTATACTGACTATATAAGAGAACTTGATCTCAGTTATTATGAATGTTCGTGCTCTTAATCCCTATACAATAATCTTGACACGTAAGGCAGTTTGTATTTCTTTGATTCATCAATTGGTGAGATTTACATGTAATTAAATCAAAAAACTCGGTGAGTTGGGAGATAGTGCAGTCTCTATGGTGTGCTGTTGATTGTAGAAGGAAACCGTGTCTGATAAAATAGCTTGATGATGTCCCCTTGAAGAGCTCATAAGGATTATCATGTAAACTCTGCAGGTGGATTTATTCCGGCATGATAATGAGGTTGAGTGATACTACTCTCGAATGAGATATTAATTAATGGAGTTGTTAGTAACTTAATTAATTAATGGGCATTGTATATCTTAAACAGGGGAGACTAACGGGCTCATAATAAGAAGGAGCCCATAACATAATTATGGGATTAGAGCGGCAGTGCAGTAATAACTTATGCCTAATGGAGGCCCGACACTAATTTCTCCTCCTGGTCCCCACTGTAGCCTATATATAAGTCATCTTAACTGTTCTAAACCTAAGAATACATGCCTAACCATGTGTAGGGTAGAGAGAACAGAAGATTGAGAGGATCTTGAAGATCATCAACCACACGACGTCAGGATTGAACTTGGGAATACAACAGAAGATCAAGAGGTCATTTGCTGCTGCTGTTCGTCAACTTCCATGATTTCTCTGAATTTGTGTGGAACTTAAAACTGATCGTGTGATTCACCATTCGAAAGCCACTAAAGAGAGGATCGTTTTGGCGCAAAACTCACTAAAATAGAAGATTGGATGAGGGTGTTATGCCAAAAATAGTGAGGCTGCGCATGCTGCAGGCGAGAATTCAATCTCTTCTTCAATATACCCAGGTGAAAGGTAATATAATTTTATGTTCTTGCTTCTACTGATATAGAATCGTATGGAACCCTAACGATTCACGTTAACCAAATGATCAAATGTCAATAATTGGTATCAGAGCTTTGGTTTCGTGGTGAAGCGTGAAACGTTGTGGTAGGGTTTATGTGCCAAAGGTGAAAGGGTTTAAGTATATTCTGTGTTATGCTTGTATAGCCCATTCGGATACCATATATGTGGATTAGGGTTTAGATTATTAATTGTTACACTTGAATACCCTATACGTTTGATGATTGACGATGAGCGGCGGACGACACCATGCACAGTGGCAACACTATTTACAAAGGAAAGAACAGCGGCTGCGGGATGGAATGGCGAGCGCTGATCAGACGGTAGGTTGTCGGGTTGTTGACGATGCGTATGGCTGAAGGCAGGATAGAGCTGCATGGCGAAATCACGGATAGCTCGATGGTAGCACTGGGAGCCGGCACCAGTGGGTTGCACGATTCATCCCAGCAGGCTGAGCATCAGGCATTAGATCCCTTGCATGGCAGCGCGCACGTTCGTGCACGGATCGGCGGGCGCTGCCGCTCGCTGGTGTATACGGGATGCAGGCTGGTCGTGTGTGGAACAAGCTATGTAGGTGTGTGGGGCGTTCCATGGGCTGCAAGGCTCGGCAACACTAGTCGTGCTTGCCTTGGCACGACTGGCACAGAATGTAGCGGCAAGGTACGATCATGACACGATAGGCAAGGCTGTGGACCGGCACCACCCGTACAGGAAATGGCACGAGTCGGGCAGGGCCTGGCAGCGAATAGCGATGCGTGGCTGGCGTCGGGAGGCAAGCGATGGCTGCATGGAGTGCGGCACGACTCGTGCCGGCGTCTGTGTTAGCTGGAAAATTCTTTTGTTCTGACGTATTGTATGGTCAGGCAGGCTCATTTTCGTCTAACGTGCAGGCCAGGCACAAGTAATCTTTCTTGTTGCGTAAGGCATTGGTTCAACAGCTGGAGTGTGGACAAGACTTTCTTATTTAAATGCGATTAAATTTGTCATATATAACTGTTATAATTGATTTAATTTTCTATTATTGTTATATATGGTTGCTTGTAGATATCGATGATTTCAATAATCTGGTCGATATTGACGATGTTGATAATCTGGTCGATATCGATAATTTTGATAGTCTAGACGATATCGACGGTCGATATCGATAGTTTCAAAATTTTGATAATCTAGAAGTTCTTTAAAATTTTGATAATCTAGTTGATATCAATGATTTCGATAATCAGTATCGATGGTTTTGAAAATTTGATAATCTGGAATTTTTTAAAATTTGATAATCTAAAAGTCTTTGCCGATATTCGTGCTTGGAGGTGAACAATCGAATTTGCTGCTATATAACTGTCATAATTTTAATTTGATTATCTAATTATTGTTATATATGTATGCATGATTTTCTGTGATTTACTGCCTTAATTGGTGTAATAGGAGCATGCTAGGTTGCATATTTTATTTTGAATATTATATGCATGTAAAAACCCTCGGTGTTAAATAACTAAGTGGGAATGGGGATTGGTAATTAATTCCCACGGCCTCCATTATATGAGTTTATTCAAGGATTGCTAGAATGAACTTCTTTATGATGATTGTAGGATTGCTATAAGGCACACAAGCTTGGGTGGTGGACTTGGGATCAAATAATGGAGTACACTTAGGTGTAAATAATAAGTATCCTCCCAATCGGAGTCACTGCTGTTATTTGCATGGTTAAAGAGGAACCGATTATTAATTATTTTGTAATGAGGTTAGGTTGACAAATGAATTTAATGGGTAAAAGTACATTCTCTTGTAAATGTTCGGGTTTGTATAGGTCCACACTATCGTGGCATGCAGATTCATGGTTCTTGAAATGTCGGTGAATTTTATTTTATATTGTTTTGAGGGAATCAATATAAATAGTTAAATTCAAAGATTTGATCGGTGTATTTATTTAAGTTATTTTTTATATTTTCAAATGGTTTTATCTCGCTTATTGTTTACTAAAAGAAACATATTTACTTGTCCAAATTAGATGATTAGAAAAGAATCTTGGTTTCGATTATTAATGCGTAGGGAAAATACATGTGTGTTCTTACTAAAGATGTCCTCTAGTGTCTATTTAAGTCTCTAGTGAAGAGATGAGAGGTTCCTAGAAATATTATAGTCAATCTCATGCAACTCTTCGGATACTTGAGTAAGTTAGAAAAACAAGAGGTCATGGTTAATTTGATGAATGAATTGGAAATACTTGGAGTAGAAGTTGAAGGGGAAACCTAGATCAATTTTATTCTCCATAATTTTCCTAGATGTTTTGAGAAAATTCCACCAGAATTACAAGAGGCTGTATTCGATGGGAAACTTCTGACAAAACAAGTGGCAAAGGAAATCTATTTTCATCATGATGTGAACAAGGTTTTATCTCATTCACTAGTTGTTGAAGAATGATTAGTGATGACATCTACTAAGACGTTGTGTGTAGATACCAAAATTACTAAAATCGTGTAACTAAGTGATGATGAGATTAATGAGCACATAGGTAATTGATCACTACTACAAAACTGTGAATAGATATCAGTGCATAGATATCAGTGATTTATAAAATTGATATATATGCACTTACTAACTAATATCTATTACACCACCAATATCTATGATGAAAGGATTATTCTAATAGATATCAGTGATTCCGTAGTGATATCTTTTAATGATATTTATAGTATATAGATATCGGTTATTGTAACCAATTTTTTTTACTGATATTAATTTATTTAATAATATTTTTTTAATAAATTAATTTTTATAAAAATTAAAAATAATAACAAACATATTTTTTATTTTAATACATATATGGTGTGTTGTGAGTTGTAGCCAAGTACTAAATCGATTCAGATCATAAAATTAAACTCCCAAAATCAAATTGATCACAAGCCTTAATTCATAAAATTCCCAAACTCATCTCCTGACTCCCGCCGGCCACAAGCGCATAACATCCCTCACCGCTCGCAAACTGTCACCCTCTGTCGAGTACGTCAATAGCAGCATGGGCCTCGATAATCACTGGGCTTAAACTTGCACCCACCAGAGAACCCAGTTCGTCCACCACTGTCTACTATCGGAGTTGTGAACCCATCACTTTTGTTGCCGGAGATCGCGAACATCGAGCACCTCTCCACCGCGCCAGTTTCCTTGCAGTCAGAAGCCACGACGTCGCGCTCGCCACTAAATTTGTCGCTGACTCGGCATTGCTGTTCGTCACTGAACCACCGCCACTACTATCGTCTTTTCATCTCTCTAAAATCCTTCCCTTCCCTTCATGTAATTGGTATTACGCCTTCCTTTACTAGATGGTGGTGTAATTAGTGATGTATGTGGTAGAGATATTAGGAACTTAACTTGTGTGTTGTTAATTTTTCTTAACATTTTTATTGAATGTTGTAACTTGTGGTTGCCTTGTATTGTGTTGACTCTAACTGCCATTTGACATTATCTTGCAACTTTTGAATCTGCAAATTTGAGGTGAGGAAGAAGCAAGGATGAAAATTTACTCCGTCTCTACTAGGCATTACTTTTCTGTTGACTCTTGTTTCAGAAGAATTGTCTTATAAAAGATAAAGGGTGAGAAAATTATTGTGTAATACTTTCAGTTGGTGTTTATTAATTCATTTGACGTGATTTTAACAACTCTAGTTGCAAAATTGCCTGAAGTTTGCGGGGTTCTCCCTCATTCATACTTGGATGTCATAAATACGGATTATGGAGGTATGAGGTTCCATGTTACAGTAATTTTCAATGGAATAGAATGTGTATTATTTATGGAGGTATGTCTAGTTTTATTCAATAGTTGAAAAATTGTTGCTGGAAATCGCTCCTCGGCTGAAGAGGAAGGCAATGAACAATTATGGGAGAGAATTCAAGACATGGTGATTGAGGTTTTTGAACATACTCAGCCTTCTAATATTCCCTATCTTTATTGTTGAAATCTAATTCTAGTGTTTCTCATTAAATTTTATGGCTCATCCACCAACCACTTAGAAAACCAGATGCATATACTCGAAAATAGCACTTTATCCTTAACAATTGTTGTTTCTGCTTCTTTCTTCTTCTCTTAATGGCTCAAAGTTCTTCTACTACAGTAACTCCTTAACTCCATTTTCCCTTTTCAAATTTTTATTGGTAAAAAGTGCCAACATTTTCTTTCATTTTTTTTTTATTTTTCTTCGTGAATGTAGCGAATTCTTTAAAAAGTGCCCATTTTAGATTCTTCACCATTCTCCTTGGTTTTTGGGGAATCTTTTGGAAAAGAACTACTGTTTTGAAGTTCCTTGTTCTGGAAAGAGGGAGATAAAATGGAAAATGTGGCTTCATTTTGCCTTTATTTTGTTTGTTTGAATTATTTAATCATAATATGAATTTCCTTTCTTGCTTGGTTGAAATGAAATAACTGTATCTTTTTTAAACTTTTTTTCCCTCTGATTTTCCTTTTCCTCTTCTGTTCTTTTCTTTATATGTTGCTTGTGTATCTTTTTACTTTGGGCAACCTCAATAGATATGGTTAATGATAGGTGTCTGAATATGCATTGAAGGATTATGATATTTGTTGTATGGTTTTCATTTGACTTAGAATCTTAAACTCAGTCCTGTTTATATCTCTTTTTATATCTTTGCAAAAAGGAACTTTATTCTTGTAGTTCTTATTCATGGAAAGGTTACAGATGCTAGAAGTGCTTTTTCTTGCCATTGATTCTTCTATTGCTTCTGTTTGAAATAATGTTTGGGTTTGTTAACTATTGCTTTACTTATACAACGTTTAAATAGAAATGATGTTGAGTAGTTACAATTTTTGAAATTTTAACTGTTTTTATATATCTACTCTTCCTTTGGATTGTAATAAGCTGCTAGTAAGTTTCTCTCAATTCATTTGACTTAGTTCTTTCACTTTTTTAGATTATTGCGTAATTTACTTGGTATGATTGATGTACCAACATCGATTTAATATCCATTCATCAGCTATTTCGTGTATTTTATTTGATGTATCCTCTCTTATTTTTACTATTTTCCCCCCTCCTCATCAAAAACTATTAATTGATATTTTCTATATTTCATTTTGCATATCTTTGAAAGAAGAAAATTAGTCTCTTCAATTAAAAACAGCATAATGGATACTGAAGGCAACAAACTGCAAACAACATTATGTGGAGAGTAAAGCCACTGCTTCTTGTCTCAATATTGCTACTATAATGCTATGTAATGATGCAAATCCGCATCATTTGTCTATAAGCAATGCCATTTTCCTAAGATGAGGTCAATGAGTATCAACTTTATTTCTGTTAAATAAGTTGTTGCAGAAGCAACAGAACCTGCAAAAAACATTACTATTAATGGAACGCCACATGCTGCAAGTTCACCACAAATGAAGGCAAATATTTTTAGAACGTTTAATTTTGGCTGTGGAAATCATCGTAGGAAAAAAGTGCTTCAGGTTATTGGTTATACCATCTACAAATTCATTTACTTGCTGAGTTCAGTCCTTAACTAAGTTTTTACTCTTTTCTGTTTGTTCCGTTTTTTAACATTAATGTCTATAATAACTCAAGTTGTCCTTGACTAGTTTAAAAATTAAGATGTGTAGGCAAAGGAATGGGAACGAATGTAAAAATGAATACACTCTTCTATGTATACATTAAAATTTCCGGAAAATCTAACAAGCAGGTTTAAGAATGTTTGTTATCTTATATCTTTCAATATTCTGTCCCTTGTTATATGTCATAGTTAATCATGCTTTTGGAATTAGACTCTATTCTATGAATTTGTTATTGATGAATTTGTTATGACTCATATACTTGGATGGTGAGGTAAAGCTATAATAATTTGTTAACAGCCTCTTCTGTGGGCACTTTCAATTCATAATCTGCTTCGTCTACCCCTATTCTGCTTTTTTTATACTAAATTAACTTCTCTCAAACAGCTTTTATTTCTCACACAGAATATCCGGACGTGGCATTTACAACTCATAGTCATGTATGAACTAGTGAAATAATGTAAAATTGCTCTATTGGAAGCATTAAATGTTGCACTAATGAATATAAAATTGGCGTTCAATGCAATGTCATCATTTGTTTATTGAAAGTGTATTACTGTTTATGTTGCATGCAAATACATGGATGAGTAGTCTTCATGGAATTGATAACAAAGTAGAGGTAGCTTCTACCAAAATGTATTTCTATTACTGTGGACTACTTATAAACCTTCAAAATATGTTGCAAGACTATGTGAGGACAAGTTACATCTTTGAGCTGAAATAGATGCTAATTTTTCCCTATGTTTTTATCCATTTTCAGATTTTCTTTAATTTAATATCTTGAAGTTTGAAAATTTTGGTCCTGCAATTTGCCCATCATGTTAATATTGTAATTTAAGAGTTTATTGTGTTCTTTGTGGCTAAGGTTAATGTTTAACCTTCCTTATGGATTTCTTGTTGGATTGTATACTAAAAGTCTAACTTTTTGTATGAACAATGTTATAACAATTTATTAGAAATGAGAATTATATGATCAAATGATTGCGTCTTATAATTTATTTATATGTTGATGCAATAGTCTACTTACTTTATATTGTAGATATTATGTTGTGCGACAACACACAGAAGATCATGTTATCGGTTTCCTTATAAAGTATAAACAGATGCTCACAACTTAGATAGACGGGGACTCTCTATCGGGATGGATGTAGTGTGATTTAGTATTAGTTTGTCTTGACTATAGAATCACATTAGTGCACTTTGCGTGTATTGAGCAGGACTGCTTGAGATCGTTCGACTTGTACTGTCTATATAGAAGAACTTGATCTCAGTTATTATGGATGTTCGTGCTCTTAATCCCTATACAATAACCTCGACACGTAAGGCAGTATGTATTTCTTTGATTCATCAATGAGTGAGATTTACATATAATTAAATCAACAAACTCGGTGAGTTAGAAAATAGTGTTGTGTCTATGGTGTGCTATTGATTGTAGAAGGAATCCATATTCGATATAGGTTGATGATATCCCCTTGAGGAGCTCATAAGGATTATCATGTAAACCCTGCAAGTGGATTTATTCCGGCATGATAATAAGTTTGAGTGGTACTACTCTCGGATGAGATATTAATAAATGGAGTTGTCAGCAACTTAATTAATTAATGGGCATTGTATATCTTTAATATGGGGAGACTAACGGGCTCATAATAATAAGGAGCCCATAACGTAATTATGGGATTAGAACGGTAGTGCAGTAATAATATTTTAGTGGTATATATTATTATTGGATTTAAGTATAAGTTTTGGGCTAAACTTGGATACTTAAGCCCAATAGAGGCCCAACTCTAATTTCTCCTCCTGGTCCCAGCTGTAGCCCATATATAAGTCATCACAGCTGTCCAGAAACCCTAACTGAAATGTAATTCACACCTAACACTGTGAGGAGGGTGAGGGAACAGTAGATTGAGAAGATCTCGAAGATTGTCGCCACACGACGTCGAGATTGGACTTGGGAATACAACAGAAGATTGAATGATTGTTTGCTGCTGTAGTTTGTCAACTTCAACGATTTTATAAAATCATATAGACTTCAGAACTGGACTTGTGGTATACCGTTGGAAAGCCACGGAAGAGAAAATTGTTTTGGCGTATAGATCACTCAAATCGGAGATCAGACGAGAGTGTTATGCCCAAAACGGTGAGGCTGCGCATGCTGCCGGCGAGAATGTTTCTTCAACATACCCTTGTGAAAGGTAATATGTTTCTATATTTTCTTGCTTCCAATGATTTAGAAATATATGAAACCTTAACGATTCACGTTAATCAAATGATCGAATTGCTTCCAGGAACTTACTTTGCTGCAGTTCTTGAGAGTTGTATTGATTTCATGGATCATGTAGTAGTTTATTTTGGTGCTAGTGTGGCATCTTATCTTTGTTTTCTTCTCAGGCATGAACTTGCATGTCTTTTTTGTGCATGCATCACATTTCTGCCTTATTTAATCGTATGGTTGGCATAAAACCCTCCCTTTGTTTATTGCTGCAGAACCTTTTACTTCCTAGGAAGGCCTATAGTAAATCATAATACAATTCCTTATGCTTTCATCGGTTTTTATGGTCGAAAAACACTTTTTTGATTGTTTTCATTTTTTTATTCTTTATATAATAGTTTACCCATTTATCAACATCTTTCTTTAACAAAATAGGCTTCTTCATATCATTTATCTTAAGCTTTTAGTTGACATTTAAGAGTTTTGTGTAAAAAATTATTTCTTACCTATTTCTTATCCTATGAGAACAATTGGAATAATACTCTTCTCCAAATGTGATGTTTTTTTTGCTTATTGGAACCCAATTTATAATTTAAATTCTTCTTTCATTTATTTGTCTTTTGTCATCTCTCTTTGCTGCTAAAGATTTGTCTTGCTGAATTAATAAGATTTATCCAGACTAATCAAATTCTTAATTCTACAAAACTGGAATGACTGCTTCTGAGAGCTTTCATTTGTTAAAGCTTGTTAAAAATACAATAGTTTATGGAACTAATGTTGAAGTTGATTGAGCGAATTTTAAAAGATGTGTTAGGTACAACTGAGGTTGATTGAGCAAATTCTCTACTCCCTCTTCAAATTCATGACCGTCTTATAAAGTACACAACTTTAAGATGTTATTTTCCTTTAGGCTGGATATTAACAGTGCATTAGTTTGAGTTGAACTTTCATGTGGAAATTGAAAGATTTAAAGACACATTTATGACAGTTGATTACTAGATATTCTTTAACATTCATTTTCTTGTTTCTTGCATACAGTATTATGATCAATAAGCTTCTTCATTCTTACGTGATGCTGCTTCTGCAGAATCCACCATCAGTTCCCACTCTAGTTGTTGTCAAGTGGGCAAGCTAGTGGAGGCAATCAACATTCTTAGTTGATTGGCATAATTTTGGATATACCCTGCTTCCACAGTCCCTTGGAAGGAATAACCTCTTTGTTGCATTATATCGTTGGTGAAATTGCATATCTACTTTTTGATTTGATAATTTTCCAAATAGGTATTGTATTTTAATCTATGGCTAGGATTGAGAAGTTTCATGGATGGACTGCTCATGGTTCCTTGTGTGTGATGAGGGTAGTGCAACGTCAATTATTCCAGAACAGGGGGATTATTTAAGGGCATGAAATATAAATATTTACGTCTTTTGGGACTGTAATAATTTCAACAAATCTTTATTTTTTTCTCACAATTGTTCACTTTACATTTTCAGTTTTTATTGTAGTATTTGGAGGAGCAAGGGTCAGTATAGTACTAATATAAATTTCTAATGTGCATGCATTCTATACTTTTCGTAACGTTTTGAGTAATTTAAAAAGTTATTTATAGATTCATCAATGAAAGTTTAGGAAGATGCTATAGTAAAGGATAATTATGACACAGGAAATAGTATATAGAAACTTACCTGCCTGCAAACACTAGCAGAATGAGTAATGGTTGGTTATACTCCAAAAAGCATGCAAATTACTCAAGAAACTTGGTAAGTTATAGATGGATAAATTTCTTTGCATAAGTTGCTTAGTTCATTTACTATTTTGTTGACAAGAACAGACTTGGTATGGATGCCCATTTCTTTTTGATGTTGTTGTTTATGAGATAGTAACATAGTATGTGATAGTAACACATTTGTACAACCAAAAGTCCTGTATGAATTTTCAGTTTTTGTAAACCAAGCTTAGATATCTTGTATATTTTATAATATCGTAATATTCCACATCGATTTCACACAAAAGTGTGGAATGATGTATAAGTGATGGTCAGCCTTCTATCTTCATTGAGTTTTTTTGTTAAGTTAGGGCTCCCTAACTTATATGCCTAACATTATTCTTTATATATGAGTTTATCTATGTAGGTGCAAGAGAATTATCTTTGATAAAAAAAGCTTTTGGAGTCTTTAGTTTAATTGCTGGTTTTTGTGTTGGTTTATGTTGTTTGTGTTGTTCCATTTATTAATGTGATATACACTGATATCTAATGCGTCAGGAAATTCATGTTCTAGATGCTACTCTGTCTCAGAGATTCAACGTAACAGGATTCTTGCAAAATTTATTACTTTATTTGTACTTGTAAGATGACTTTCTGAAACAAAATAGAAAACACAAATAACCATGATTTGACGTTTCTTACCTAGTATACATAAATTTTAAAGCACGGTAAAATTTTATTTTTGGAAGATCTTGTGCATGGTTTTAAATTCACAGTCTGACTATAATCAAAATATGCAGAAAATATTGTTCTCTTCAATGCAGTCAGTTATCAATTAGATGAAAGAAGTAGTGATTAAGGAGCAAGCTGCAGAACATGCCAAGGTGGAAGCATCTATGGGTGGTTCGGTCCTTCGAAAATATTGGTCAGATCTGAAGAGCTTAAAAAATTGGTGCAACATGCAGAGGGAGCAATGGTTGTAATTTATGCTGATATTTTATTATTATTTTTTTATCATCAAAAGCTCTTTACTTTTATGAAATGATTGTGGTTCATTATGTTTCTCTCTTCAGCATGTTGGGGAAGTGTTTGGTGAGAAGGCCATTGCTTCAATCTCATGTGCTTTCCTTGTCATATGAAAGGGATAAATCTCTCGCCCTTCAGGATGAGGTGGTTTACTCCTTTATTACTTAAGTCATTAGTGATTTAGTATATTTTTCCTTGCATAGAGTGTCTGCGGTACATACTGATTGTGGGTCAGCTGGCACATATTTATATATATATTATGCCCTATTGTTGTGTTATTCTTTATTTAATTATTAACTCGCAATATCTGTAAAGGTATGTTTTGTATGTCACCAGTCTTTCTTACTAGTAGCCTTTTTTAACAAATTAATCATAGAATGATGCACTACTGTTCATGGCAAATCATATATCTTTACCTGGTTAGTTTGGTAATAATTACAATAGTTAATTGTTTGTTGCCTGAACATGACCAATTTTTTCTTTGCTGAGTATTGTGACATATTAGTCATACTTACTGTTATATGTTATGGTAATACTGATGAAATTATTTTGTTAGGGTTTGAATACAAATTGTAACATGCATTTAAAAAGTAACAAAGATGTTGAACTCGAAACAACACTGATTGTTTCATGAAAGTTCTTCATATTTTTGTGCAAGAAACTTAACTGTTAGTATTTTATAGATTTATGTGAATCAAATCTGTGCTACTATTATTTTATAATCTTAAGCTCAGGCTGCTTATCTAATTTTAAGCACCCTATCAGCCAGAAAAGTAAAATCTTTCAATTATGTGATCAACTATTTCTAAACATCTCTAAAATGGTTAGCCATAATCAAAATTTAACCATGAAGTATTTCTCCAGCAGATGCAACAAAACTTGGTGGTGCGATTAACTAAAGCTCAAAGTACAATTGAATCTGTTGAGCAGGAAAAAGTAGAGAAGGAAAAGGCTGCCATGAAAGACTTTATTGACCAGAAATTAATCATGGAAAAAGTGTTGCGGAGGTCAAAAATCCTGAAGCAACAAGCAAAAGATAATGCTTAGGTAGAGTGCTGCCTCATAATGATGTATTTATGTTGGTCAAAAGGTATATTATTTGCTTCTTATTGTTGATCCCATTTGGTAATGATTGCATTTGGTAATACTGATTTGATCGCTGATAAGTTTGGTTGAGGATTTTTTAGGTTTGGTGTGCTTGAATCTTGCAGCCTTTGCATGACTTTCTTTCAGCATAGATGATGTTAAGTCTTTGAGAGGCCTTTGATAAGTACAAAGAAATTTATGGTTATTGACTCGATACCGGGCTGGTTGCTACTCTACTTTCTCTAAGATGAAGCTGCAACTACTATTTTTTTGTTTGCCTTTTAATTATATCTTTGCGGTATGTTTGATGGATAATTTGTTCATACCATTTTGATTGGCAACTAGTTTTAGCTTGTTATATGTACTTTGTTAGTTTGAAATAGGATTTGAATATTGATATTAGTTGTGTACTTGAAATAGTTAATGAATGAAAGATTAGTTGGTTTTTGATAAGTTTATTATTGAGTTATATATATATAAATTAAAATTATTATTATAAATTGAATAAATTAAAAAAATGTAATAAAATAGAAAGATATCGATGATTCATCGATATCTATTGTTCTATATTTTTAATATTAGCTAATTTATATCTGTGAAATTTTAAAAAAAATATCGGTGGAATACTAATATGTATGCCAAGAAAAGATATCGGTGAATCACCGATATCTATTACCCTAAATCTTTAATATCAACTTCATTAATATCGGTGATTTTATAATAGATATCGGTATTTCCCCAATATCTATACTGATAATAGATATCGGTGGTTCACCGATATCTATTGTTCAATACATTTAATATCACCTTTATATATATCGGTGAATTTAAAATAGATATTGGTGATTCGTCGATATCTATGTACTTAATAGATATCAGTTATTCACTGATATCATAGGGAACCTTTAATAACACCTCCATTAATAACGGTGGAATTACGAATAGATATCAGTGAGTCACCGATATCTAATGTAACAATTGATATCGATGAATCACCGATATCTATTTAGGATACTTTTAATATCACTTCCATTCATAAGGGTGGAATATTGAATAGATATCGGTGATTCACCGATATCTATTTAGGAAACTTTTAATAACACCTCTATTAATAACGGTGGATTATTAAATGATATCGATGAATCACCGATATCTATTCACATAATAGACATCGTTGATTCACCAAAATCTATTTAGGGATCTTTAGTAACACTTCCATTAATAATGGTGGAAATACTGAATAGATATTGCTGAATCACTGATATCTATTCACAGTTTTCTAACAGTGGATGAAGGTGGAAATTCATATATTTTTGGGTCTGATTTGATACAACTTTGAGTGTTTAATTGCTATTATTTGAACAAATCTTAATACTTTGAATGATTATTAACTAAAAGGTGCTTCAGAGGTATTTTGTTGTGTTTTGATAGGAAAAAGGATAAAAATGCAAAGTTGGAATGATGGGTGAATTTGTGCAACATGCAAGAAAAACAAAGGACTACATTCCGTAATTGTTCTGTACGCATGTAGAAGTCTAAACTGTCCATATGATATTTGTATTAGAAAGATACGGAAAAGAGGGTCACGTGGGCACAAGAATCAACTCAATCAGAATTCAGATGAAGAAGTTATGCTCAAAACCGTGAGGTTGCGCAGCTGCCAGTGAGAATTCCGAAAATTAACGAAAATTTCCACTATCCCTTCATATCTTTCATAATTATATTTTTTCTGATTTTTCAAGAACTCACATCCTTCTACTCGTTATTTTATTCTATTCTCACACCTATATATACTCTGTGCTCATCACTACAAAAGGTGTGGAGAAACCGCCAAATCTACCACCACCATATCACCTAGGGTTTTAAACCCTAGTCCATCATATTCGCCTTTCATCTTCTACCCAACATCCGCCATCCACCATCTAGAGAGGATTCAAGAGAGTATTCGTCTACTTGATTGGAGACGGGAATTCTGGAGAGGATTGAGTTGAAGAAGAAGAACCAAACAAATAAGTTTTCTTTTCTTTACTTTATTCTTTCTTATTTTTAGACTCATGGAAAAGTCTTCTTCCATAGACATGGTTGTTCCTTGTAACACCATGGACTAAATATCTTTTTGTTAGTGTTAGAATTTTGACGGTCTAATTCATGTCTGATTTGATTGCCATATACTTAGATTTCTTACACTGCAAAATGTTTATTTCTTTATTGAAGAGGATATTTTGAGACTTCATATTATTGTGTTTTGAGTTTTGATTACCTTTAATTATTCATGACGGTATCACTGATTAATAATTGATAGGATTCCTTAACCGTATCAGATTTTTATCTAATGAATTCTACCTATGAAAATCTAGAAAAATCATCAACAACAACCAAAGAGTACCTCTTACCACCAAGACTTTCAGTCTCCATTAGACCCCTGAGATCCATGTGAAGCAATTCAAAACACCTTGCAATTGAAGATGTGCATATAGATGTGATTTTGTGCGAAGATCTTACCTACTTACCTTTTTGGCATGAACCACATACATGTGGATCTTTGAAATTGAGCTTAGACAATCTTTTAACAGCCTCAAACTTAACCAATTTTTGTCAATTTCTGTAATTTACATGTCCAAGTTTTTGATGCCAAATTATACTTTCATCAGGTTGTGAGATGTTGCAGTAAATATTATTACCAATCAGATAAAAATTATCAGCAGATCGACTACCAATCATCACACAGTCATCAGTTTCATTCAACACAAAACATGAATTCTTATTGAATTTCACATGTAAATTATCATCACATAATTGACTTATGTTTATCAAATTAGCATGTAAACCTTCAACATGAAGCACATTCTTTATATTTGGAAAACCTTTAACATTTAAAGTTCCTTTACCAACAATGTTACCCTTAGAACCACCACCATAAGTAACTTTACCACCATCAAAAGTTTCATAATTCTTCAAGTATTCAACATTACCAGTCATATGTCTAGAACAACCACTATCAAAAAACCATAGACCAGGTACACATGCTTGTAAAGAAGTACATACAACATTACAAAGCACTTTTAGTTTTCTAACCCAAGCAGATTTAAGTGTGTGTGAATACTTGTGTGGTAACACTCCAGGCAATATTTTTCCAGAAAATATATCATCTTTCAGTTTGAAACAGTAAGGACGAATATGATCAGGATTTGAACAATAATGACAAACAAGGTCCTACTGACTTTTCTATCACGAAACTTGTTGGAAAAATCATTTGAGACTGGTTTCACAAATTTTGAATCAAGTTTCACAAACTTGACAGGATTTTCAAAACTAAAAGACATGCATTCTTTATTAAATCCAAGACCAAACTTATTAGATTTTCTAAAAGATAAAGCTTCATTCAAAACAGATGTACCTTTACTGTACTCTTTGAAGCCCAACGTGGAAGCAACTAAATGACCTTGAAGTATAGCAACCTCAGCATCCTTCTTAGTAAGATTAACCTCAAGTCTTGTTATTGTCTCAATCAATCCATAATTCTCTTGGTTGACAGCTTTCAGTTCTTTCAGAAGCTCAGAAATCTTCATCTCTAGAAGTTCTTGTGTAGTACCTGTTCTAGAGAGAAAGCATTAGTACAGTTCATATTAAGATCATAAGTAGGCAGAAACCTACACGATGTTGTTTCCGATGTTGGCACAACAGACTCTGTTGGATTGTATACTAAAAGCCTAGCTTTAGTATGAACAATATTTTGACAATATTTACAAATGAGAATCATTGATCAAATGATTGCGTCTTATAATTTATTTATGTGTCGATGCAATAGTCTACTTACTTTATACTTCAGATAATATGTTGTGAGACAACACGCGGAAGATCATATTATCGGTTTCCTTATAAAGTATAAATATATGCTCACAATTGAGATAGACGAGGACTCTCTATCAGGATGGTTGTAGTATGAATTGATATTAGTTTGTCTTGATTATAGAATCACATTAGTGCACTTTGTGTGTATTGAGCAGGACCGCTTGAGATCGTTCAACTTATACTGACTATATAGGAGAACTTGATCTCAGATATTATGGATATTCGTGTGTTGAGAGTGAAAATAAGCGTGTTTTAGTGTCCAATTTAATAGCTTTTTGATGGGAATTGATGTTGTTTTATCACAAGAGACTTATATTCAATATATATGTGGAAAAAGGTGCACTTGTGGTATTTTGTTGTGTTTTAGGTGGAAAAAGGATCAAAAGTGTCAAGTTGGAGTAAAGGTGCAACTTGTGCAAAGATGCTGAAAAATGCATGTCCAATTTGTGTAATATTTCTGTGTTCGTGTAGAGATTTGAATTAGAAGTGCGATACATGGTTGGAAAGCTATAGAAGATAGAGTCGTTTTGGCATAAGTAACACCTCAATCGGAATTCAAACGAGAAAGTAATGATCAAAATATTAGACTTTTGGTGAGATATTTATATGGATAGAAAGCCAAGGAAGAGAGGATCACGTGAGCTCAAGAATCACTCAAATCGGAGTTTTGAAGAGGAAGTTTTGCTCAAAATCGTGAAGTCGCGCAGCTGCCAGCGAGAATTTCTGAGAATTTCCGAATTTGTGCGTGTTTTTACACCACTCAGTGTGTGTCGCGTGTTTTACACCCCATTGCATGTATTTTTGTGTTTTCCAATAAAAAGCCCTTCCTAGGTCCATAAGGAAAGCTTACAAGTATAAAAGGGGATGCGGATCACATCATTATTCATTGAATTGAATTGGAATAGAGCCACATCCATCCTACACCACCCCACAAGGGGGAATCACCCCCCAACCATCATTCACATCCTTTCCTCCGTCTATCTATCACTTTGAAGATTCATATGTGGGATAAAGAGGAGAACCAAGAGGAGTATTCAAGACGGAGAAGGACGCGACGACTCCCAAATCTAGGATTTATTTTGTTTCATAATTTATCTTGTAATTTTCCAGGCTTCCGGATAAGATCTATCCAACACCCATAATTGTTCTTCGTAAAATCATGGGCTAGAGCCTTTTTGATAGAACTAGGGTTGTAAAGGATTTTACGAATTAATTGAACTTTCGTGTGTAGACTCTGTACAACACCACTTATGGATTTATTTTATATATGATTGTGCCTTTTTAATTCATACTCACGGTCGTTTTATGCATCATTAACTGTTATGTAGAGTCTGAATACATATCTTGGTTATTGATTGAGTGCGTTCACTGGTGAGAGGGATTCCATGTTATGATTCAAAGTGAGGGGATTACGAAGCTTCATTAGAACTATCATATATGAATACTTATTAATTGAATTAAATTCAGATTATTAAGTAGGATAAAGATGATAACTTTATAGTACCTATAAAGGGAGATCATATCAGGTTGGAGTACTAATTGGCCAAGGAAATATTGATACTGATACTACCTAGAAAGGGGGGTGGAATTATATCTCTTGCTCTGAGGTGATTCACACGTGTTACACGCATGTCTACTTGTGTCTATAGAGTAGATATGCATGGTTTAATGATGCGTCTATATTCCACAAGGCAAAGTCGGACATCAACACATGGAAGGGAAATTAATGAGTGAAACTAGATTATCCTAGAGTACCTTTTCTCTTACTTGATCCACTTTCGTATTCTTCGAGTGATATTTTATTTTAATTGTTATTTTAATTAATTGTTTAGTAGATTATAATTAAATTCCAAAAACTATATTGCCACACTTCTCTTAATTAATTATTGAATAAATAAATTGATAATACGTCATCCTTTGGGTTCAATATTTACTTGGTCGCTTGCTTAAGCTGCAATTGATATCCTTAATACTTGGGGATTAATTTTGCATGCAAAGAAAATGGACATCAAATTCTTGATCGTGCTCTTGTTCCCTATATAATAACTTCGACACGTAAGTCAGTATGTATTTCTTTGATTCATCAATGTATGAGATTTACATGTAATTAAATCAACAAACTCGGTGAGTTGGGAGATAGTGCTTTCTCTATAGTGTGCTGTTGATTGTAGAAGGAAACCGTATCCGATAAAATAGGTTGATAATGTCCCCTTGAGGAACTCATAAGGATTATCATGTAAACCATGCATGTGATTTTATTCCGGAATTATAATGAGGTTGAGTGGTACTACTCTCAGATGAAATATTAATTAATGGAATTGTCAGTAACTTAATTAATTAATTGGCATTGTATATCATAAACATGGGGAGACTAACGGGCTCATAATAAGAAGGAGCCCATAACGTAATTATGGGATTAGAGCGGCAGTGGTAGTAATAATATTTTAGAGGAATATATTATTATTATTGGACTTAAGTATAAATTTTAGGTTAACCTTGGATACTTAAGCCCAATGGAGGCCCGACTCTAATATTTTCCTCCTATTCCCTGTTGTAGCCTATATATAAGTCATCTCAACTATTCTAAACCTAAAAATATATGCCTAATCGTGAGTAGGATAGAGAGAATAGCAGATTGAGAGGATCTTGAAGATCGTCGCCCAAATGACGTCAAGATTGGACTTGAGAATACAACATAAGATCAAGAGGTTGTTTGTTACTACTGTTCATCAATTTCTATGATTTTTATAAATTTGTGTGGAACTCAAAACTGATCGTGTAATACACCATTGGAAAGTCATGGAAGAGAGGATTGTTTTGGTGCAAAAAGTACTCATATCGGAGATTGGATGAGGGAGTTATGTCCAAAATAGTGAGGCTGCACATGCTGCCGACGAGAATTCATTCTCTTCTTCAACATACCCAGGTGAAAGGTAATAAGATTTTATGTACTTGCTTCCACTAATATAAAATTGTATAGAACCCTAACGGTTCACGTTAACCAAATGATCGAACGCCAATAGACTCAACATCTGAGTCATTCTCAGAGAAATTCTCCTTCACACATTGTGTTAAAAATGCATGTTCTTCTTCATTTGCATCTGGATCTCCTTCAAAATCATCATCAATCAAACAAGTATTCAGGCTCATACTTTTCTTCAGAAGAGTGTTAGCAATTCACTTGCATAATGACCAAAATAAGTACATTCATCACAAATGATCTTTTTCCTAAACTCAGGATCATACCTAAACTTTCTTCTTTGAGTGGGTTTACGAACATGAGTATGAGGGGAATGTTCTACCTTAGGCTGAATGTTTGCTTTAGATTTGTTCTTCTTTTGTCTAAGATAAGACTAAAATTTCTTAGCAAGTAAAACAATACAGTCAATATCATCAAGAATGTTGTCAACATTTTTATCAACTTGTTTAATATCAGTTATGATAGACGTCTTACCAGAACTAGAACTAGAACAAGCACTAATTTCACCTTTAATAATAACAACACCTTTTCTATCATACGCGGCATCTTGTTGATACAAATTCATTTCATAAGTTTTCAAGATACTTATTAGCTCATTTTGACTCAACAGATTAGTATTCCTAGATTCTTCTATAGCACAAATTTTACCATTAAATCTCATAGGAAGCGTTCGCAGAGTTCTTTTATTAAATCTCCTAGGAAGCGTCCATACTATCGGTGTATTTATTTACGTGATTCTCTGTATTTTCAAATGATTTTATCTCGCTTATTGTTTACTAAAAGAAACTTATTTACTTGTCCAAATTAGATAATTAGAAAAGAATCTTGGTTTTGATTATTACTGCTTAGGGAAAATACATGTGTGTTCTCACTAAAGATGTCCTCTAGTTTATATTTAAGTCTCTAGTGAAGAGATGAGAGGTTTATAGAAATATGATGGTCAATCTCATGTGACTCTTCGGATACTTGAGTAAGTTAGAAAAGCAAGAGGTCATGGTTAATTTGATGAATGAATTGGAAATACATGGAGTAGAAGTTGAAGGGGAAACCTAGGTCAATTTTATTCTTCATAATTTACCTAGATGCTTTGAGCAAGTTCCACCTAAATTACAAGAGGCTATATTCGGTGAGAAATTTCTGACAAAATAAGTGGCGAAGGAAATCTATTTTCATCATAATGTGAACAAGGTTGTATCTCATTCACTAGTTGTTGAAGCATGATTAGTGATGACATCTATTGACACATTATGTAGATACAGGAATCACTAAAAGCGTGTAACTAAGTGATGATGAGATTAATGCGCACATGGGTAATTGATGAGAGTGGAAATTCATATATTTTTGAGTCCGATTTGATACCTCTTTGAGTGTTTAATAGTTATTATTTGCACAAATCTTAATACTCTGAATAATTATTGACTAAAAGATGCTTTGGAGGTATTTTGTTGTGTTTTGATAGGAAAAAGGATAAAAAGTGCAAAGTTTGTACAACATGCAAGAAAATAGAGGACTACATTCCGTAATTTTTTTGTATGCATGTAGAAGTCTAAACTAGTCATATAATACATTTTTAAAAATCTACGAAAAAAGGGTTGTGTGGGCTCAAGACTCAGCTCAATCAGAATTCAGATAAAGAAGTTATGCTCAAAACCGTAAGGTCGCGCAGCTGCCAGTGAGAATTCTGAAAATTCACAAAAATTACTCTTTATTTCCTATTTTCTTGTTGGCCAAGTTATTTCCTAATCTAATATCCCTTCATATCTTCCATAATTATATTTTTCCTAATTTTTCAAGATCTCACATCCTTCTTCTCCTTATTTTATTCTATTCTCACACATATATATGCTCTATACTCATCACCACATAAAAGTGTGGAGAAGCCGCTTAATCTACCACCACCACATCACCTAGGGTTTTAAATCCTAATCAACCATATCCGCCTTTCATCTTCTACCCATCATCCTCCATCCACCATCTGGAGAGGATTTAAGAGAGTATTCATCTATTTGATCGGAGACGGGAATTTTGGAGAGGATGGAGTTGAAGAAGGAGAACCAAACAAACAAGTTTTATTTTCTTTACTTTATTCTTTCTAGTTTTTAGACTCATGGGAATGTCTTCTTCCATAGACATGGTTGTTACTTGTAACACCATGGACTAAGTATCGTTTTGGTATTATTAGAATTTTGATGGTTTAATTCGTGTCTGATTTGATTGCCATATACTTAGATTTCTTATACTTCTGAATGCTTATTTCCTTATTGATGATGATATTTTAAGACTTCATATTATTGTGTTTTGAGTTTTGATTTCTTTAATTATTCATGATGGTATCACTGATTGATAGTTGATAGGATTCCTTATTTCTACATGATCACTTGGTAAAACATCATTATTAAGTAATTGGTAAGGAGACAAAAGGGGTTAATAATTGCGTACTTAGAAAGGGATGTCTAGTGCTCTAGCCTTTAGTGGAATTTAGCATGAAGTACCGATAGAGGGAGAGAGAGTTAATTCCTTATTGAACCTAGAATTTGCAGCTCATTATAAGTGTTAGATTCTACCTGATCAAGGAGGTCTAACTAGGTTTAGTGGTTCTCTTATAAATATCTGCAGGTAATTAATTTGGGTTTAGAATAATCTATCACAAGGTTAAGCTGGATTGTTCTTAGCATTATCAGTATATTATCTTGGAATACCTGATTATTTTCTCGCCAGCGTATCTTATTTATTTTATTATTTATTATTTAGTTTGATAAACTTGAGTATGTCTTAAATAGAAATAGTCATATTAGATTTATTTGTCATTCTGATACTATCCTGTGGGTTCAATAATTTAACTTGGTCACACGTGCACTACAATTGATCTCTTACACTTGATGGTGAGATTCATATTGTTCATAAAGAAAATAGCGATCAGTAATGCTATGGAAATAGTGGCTGATGCAGTGGGAGTTATTAATTTATCTTATGATATGAATAAAATTTTAATTTTGAGAAATTGTCTTTACGTACGTTTTCATAGAAAGAATTTCATTTCAGTTTCTATGCATTTATGGATGGATATTGTATTTCATTTGAATGACATAGTCATTATATTGAAAGATGGAGCTATAATTTGCTGTAGTACGTTGATGGACAATTTGTACACTCTTAAAATCATGTTTATCCCATGGATGCAACAAATTATAATGATAAAACGTCTTGTAATCTTAATAAGAGAGAGGAACTTTTGGATAAGAACTAAACATAACTTTTGGCATCTGAAACTAGGTCATGATTGCCTTTTTAAGGCAAAGGCCCGGGGTGTAGAGCCAAAGATATGTTGGAATTGGTTCATTCTAATTTATGCGGTCCTAAGACTATCCAGGCGAGAGGTGGTTAGATATATTTTGATGCACCGCAAGTCTTAGTACTATGATTAAATCAAAAGTTCATGGCTCATGTGGTGAAGGGTCATCGAAAATATATCAAGTCATTACGATTTAATCGTGGTGGCGAGTACCTTTTAGGATAGTTTAGGAGCTATTTAGCAGAGGTTGGGACTGAATCCTAAGCTGTCAACACTGGGCCAACCCCAGTCGACTGGAGTGGCAAAAAGAAGGAATAAGACTCTTATTGAAATGGTTAGATAGATGATGAGTTATTTGAAATTACTAAATTCCTTTTATGGGTAGAAACAACATGAAGTAAGGATGTTTGTCTGTTTGTGGGATATCCTAAAAAAAGAAGGGTGTTCTATTTAATAGTCCAAAAGATCAAAGGGTGATTGTTAACACTAACACTATATTTTTTTGGAAAAGGACTATGTAATAAATCATAAACCCATGTATGAATTATTCTAAAAGAAGTGAGAGGAAAACATAAAGTATAGTACTAATTGTACAAGAGGATATACCACAAGAAAACTGCAACTCGTGATACATCTGATACACAATTGTGTGTAGTGCTTTGTTATAGTGGGAGGGTTGTTCTACAACCAGAAAGATTTATGTGTTGGGAGAGTCATGAGACTTGGTCCCTACTAAACATGAAATTGACCCTTAGGTATGACGAAGCACTACAAGATAGAAATGCGGAATTTACAAAGTTGCAATATTTTCTGAAATATAATCTATGGATTCTAAGTAAGATCTAGGTGCTTGTAGAATAGCAAAATAGTGCGAAAGCCATTGAAAGTGGCTTTACGAAATAAAAGAGGATCGGACGGTAAGGTGATGCTTTGAAACAAGGATCGTTGCGTAAAGGTACCCTCAGAAAGAAGGGTGAGATCGATTTTGAGGAAACCTTTTTCGTCGGTAGCTAAGTTTAAGTCGATCTGGATTCTTTTATTGCTGCTCATATTTAATTATGAGGTATAGCAAGTAGATGTCAAGACAGCTTTCGTGATTGGAAGTCTTGAAGAAAACATCAATGCGAAGTAACCAGACCGATTCATTGTAAAGGGCTAAGAGTATTTTGAGTGTAGCTTAAAATTGTCCATCGATGGACTAAAGCGAGCTTCAAAGATCTTGGAACATCTATTTTAATGAGGTAATCCAGTCATATGGATTTATTAGATGTGTGGAGGTGTCTTGTGTATTGAAAAGAGTGACGTAAATGTGGTGGTAGTTCTTGTACTATACGTAGATGGTATCTTACTCATTGGAGACAATGAAAGAGTATTGTCAGGCGTGTATGTATGGTTCATAAAGCAATATGAAATGAAGGACTTAAGAGAAGTAAAATATATTCTTGTGATCATGGAGATACGGATCACATGATAAAATGTTGAAATGATACAATCCTTACTCGTTTTAGCATGTTCCTTTATCTAAGGAAATGTGTCTTAAGACACAAAAGAAGATAAAGGAGATAGAGGCAGTTCCTTATTCTTCGGCGAATAAGAAGCGTAATCTAAAGAATGCTATGCACGAGAAAGGATATCAGTTTTGCTGAAAGCATGCAGAGTTGGTATCAACGTAACCTGGAACAAGTGATGAACTGCGGTAAGACGTATTTGAAGTGCCTGAGAAGGACTGAAAATTATATGTAGGCTTACAGGACAGATTTATTGCTTCTTATGGATTACATAGATTTAGACTTTTCAAGTCAGGTAGGACGACAATAAATCCACCTCAAAGGTTATGTGTTTTTAGGAAGTAGAGTCATAATATGGAGGAGTGTCATATAGAAATATATTTCGAACTCCGCCATGGAAAGATGATAAATTGGAGCCTCGGAGCCAACCAAATTATCTGTATGACTCTAGAAACTTCGTGATGGACTTGGATGTGGTTTCTATGTTTGCCCAAGGGTATACAATTTGTTGTGATAATAATGGTGAGTTGCAAACTTGAAAAAATCACGAGCCCATACGACAATTAAACACATTGAGAGCGAGTACCACCTATTATAAGAAATCGTATGATGAGGAAAAGGTTGTTGTCGCCCAGATTGCATCGGGTGATAACCTAGTAAATCCTTTTACAAGGACCATAAGGCAAAAGCTTTTGATGGTCATGTAGTGGGAGCGGGAATCAGATGTATGGTAGTAGACTTGGCAACATAGTCTTTTAATATAAGTGGGAGATTCTTGGATTGTATACTAAAAGCCTAGCTTTATTATGAACAATGTTTTAACAATATTTGAAATGAGAATCATTGATTAAATGGTTGCGTCTTATAATTTATTTATTTATCAATGCAATAGTCCACTTAATTTATATTCTAGATAATATGTTGTGCGATAACATGCGAAAGATCATATTATCGGTTTCCTTAAAAGTATAAACAGATGCTCACAACCAAGATAGACGGGGACTCTCTATTGGGATGGTTAAAGTGTGATTTGGTATTAGTTTGCCTTGACCATAGAATCACATTAACGCACTTTGTGTGTATTCAGCAGGACCGCTTGAGATCGTTCAACTTATACTGACTATATAGGAGAACTTGATCTCAGTTATTATGGATATTCGTGTGTTGAGAGTTAAAATAAGGGTGTTTTAGTGTCAAATTTAATAGCTTTTTGATGGGAATTGATATTATATATTAGCACAAGAGTCTTATATTCAATATATGGGAGAAAAAGGTGCACTTGAGATATTTTGTTGTGTTTTAGGTGGAAAAAGGATCAAAATTGCCAAGTTGGAGTAAAGGTTCAACTTGTGCAAGGATGCTGAAAAAACGCACGTCCAATTTGTGTATTTTTTCTGTGTTTGTATGAAGCTTTGAATTGGAAGTCCGATACATGGTTGAAATGCTACAGAAGATAGGGTCATTTTGGCATAAGAAACACCTCAATCGAAATTCAAACGAGAAAGTTATGCCCAAAATCGTGAAATCACGCAGCTGCCAGCAAGAATTTCCGAATTTTTGCATGTTTTTACACCACTTAGTGTGTGTCGCGTGTTTTACATCCCATTGCATGTATTTTCGTGTTTTCCAAGAAAAAGCTCTTCCTAGGTCCATAAGGAGAGCTTACAAGTATAAAAGGGGATGTAGATCACATCATTATTCATTGAATTGAACTGGAAGAGTGCCACATCCATCCTATGCCACACCACAAGGGGGGATCACCCCCCCAACCATCAACCACATCCTTTCCTCTGTCCATCTACTTCTTTGAAGATTTGTCTGTGGAATCAAGACGAGAACCAAGAGGAGGATTCAAGACAGAGAAGGACGCGACGACTCCCAAATCTAAGATTTATTTCGTTTCCTAATTTATCTTGTAATTTTCCAGACATCCGATTATGATCTATCCAACACCCATGATTGTTCTTCGTAACATCATGGGCTAAAGCCTTATTGATAGATCTAGGGTTATGAAGGTTTTTACGAATTAATTGAACTTTCATGTGTAAACTACGTACAATACTACTTGTGGATTTATTTTATATATGAGTGTGCCTTTTTAATTCATACTCACGGTCATTTTGTGCATCATTAACTGTTATGTAGAGTCTGAATACATATCTTGGTTATTGATTGAGTGCGTTCATTGCTGAGCAGGATTCCATGTTATGATTCTAATTGAGAGGACTTCGAAGCTTCATTAGAACTATCATATATGAATACTTATTAATTAAATTAAATTTGGGTAATTAAATAGGATAAAGAGGATAATTTTATATACATATAAAGGGAGATCATATCGAGTTAGAGTACTAATTGGCCAGGGAAATAATTGATACTGATAGTACCTGGAAAGGGGGTGGAATTATATCTCTTTCTCCGAGGTGATTCACACGTGTTACACGTATGTCTACTTGTGTCTATAAAGTAGATATGCATGGTTTAGTAATGCGTCCATATTCCACAAGGCATAGTCAGACATCAACACACGGAAGGAAAATTAACGAGTGAAACTGGATTATCCATGGGCTACCAATTCTCCTACTTGATCCACTTTCGTATTCTTCGAGTGATATTTTATTTTAATTGTTATTTTAATTATTTTTTTAGTAGATTATAATTAAATTCCAAAAACTATATTGCCACACTTGTCTTAATTTATTAGTAAATAAATAAATTGATAATACACCGTCCTTTGGGTTCAATATTCACTTGGTCGCTTGCATAAGCTGCAATTAATATCCTTAATACTTGGGGTTTTAATTTTGCGTACAAAGAAAACGCGCATCAAGTTCTTGATCGTGCTCTTGTTCCCTATATAATAATCTCGACACGTAAGGTAGTATGTATTTATTTGATTCATCAATGGGTGAGATTTACATGTAATTAAATCAACAAACTCGGTGAGTTGGGAGATAGTGTTGTCTCTAAGGTGTGCTATTGATTGTGGAAGGAAATCGTGACCGATAAAATAGGTTGATGATGTTCCCTTGAGGAAATCATAAGGATTATCATGTAAACACTGCAGGTGGATTTATTCCAGCATGATAACGAGGTTCAGTGGTACTACTCTCGGATGAGATATTAATTAATGGAGTTGTCAGTAACTTAATTAATTAATTGGCATTGTATATCTTAAACATTGGGAAACTAATGGACTCATAATAAGAAGGTGCCCATAATGTAATTATGGGATTAGAGCGGCAGTGGTAGTAATAATATTTTAGTGAAATATATTATTATTATTGGACTTAAGTATAAGTTTTGGGCTAATCTTGGATACTTAAGCCCAATGGAGGCCCGACTCTAATTTTTCTCCTGGTCCCTTTTGTAGCTATATATAATTCATCTCAACTATTCTAAACCTAAGAATATATGCCTAATCATGAGTAGGGGAGAGAGAACAGCAGATTGAGATGATCTTGAAGATCGTCGCCCACATGACGTCAAGATTGGACTTGGAAATACAGCAGAAGATCAAGAGGTCATTTGTTGCTACTGTTCATCAATATTTATGATTTTTCTGAATTTTTGTGGAATTCAAAACTAGTCGTGTAATACACTGTTGGAAAGTCACGGAAGAGAGGAACATTTTGGTGCAAAAAGTACTCATATCGGAGATTAGATGAGGGAGTTACGTCCAAAATAGTGAGGCTGCGCATGCTGCCGGCGAGAATTCATTCTCTTCTTCAACATACCCCGGTGAAAGGTAATATGATTTTATGTATTCGCTTCCACTGATATAGAATTGTATAGAACCCTAACGTTTCACGTTAACCAAACGATCGAACGCTAACAGACTCAACATCTGAGTCATTCTCAGAGAAATTCTCCTTCACACATTGTGTTAAAAATGCAAGTTCTTCTTCATTTGCATCTGGATCTCCTTCATAATCATCATCAGTCAAACAAGTATTCAGGCTCATCATTTTCTTCAGAAGAGTGTTAGCAATTCACTTGCATAATAACCAAAACCAGTACATTCATCACAAATGATCTTTTCCTAAACTCAGGATCATACCTAAACTTTCTTCTTTGAGTGGGTTTACGACAGAAGTATGAGGGGAATGTTCTACCTTAGGCTGAATATTTGCTTTAGATTTATTTTTCTTTTGTCTAAGATAAGACTCCAATTTCTTAGCAAGTAAAACAATACTGTCAGTATCACCAGGAATGTTATCAACATTTTCATCAACTTGTTTAATATCAGTTATGATAGACGTCTTACCAGAACTAGAACTAGAACAAGCACCAGTTTCAACTTTAAAAATGACAACACATTTTCTATCATACGCGGCATCTTGTTGAGACAAATTCATTTCATAAGTTTTCAAGATACTTATTAGCTCATTTTGACTCAACAGATAAGTATTCCTAGATTTTTCTATAACATAAATTTTACCATTAAATCTTCTAGGAAGCATACGCAGTGTTTTGTTTATTAACCTGATGTAGGAGATTGGATCCCCAAGTGACTGCATCTCATTCACCACCTCATAGAGTCGCTCATTGTATGATAAGATTGTCTTGTCTTCCTTCATCATCAAGCTCTCGAATTGTGCATTCAACATCCTCGCCTTTACCCTTTTGACACTTCCAAATCCTTCGTTGTGCTTATGAAGCCTTTCCCAAGCATTCTTTGCTGATGTAACATTCTGGATCAGGTTGAACATCACTATATCAACCGATGAGTTAATTTCATTGAGTTCTCGGCAGTTCAGTATCGATTGTGTGTTCTCCTCAGTGGTCCATTCAAACTCATTCTTGATGATCAGATCTCCATCTCTGTCTTGAACTGTAGGGGGTGTCCAGCCTGCTAGAATGGCTTTCCAGGCAAGTTCATCCATCGAATTGATGTGACTCCTCATTCGGCTCTTCCATAAGGCATAATTGGTTCCATAAAGTATGAGAGGATGGTTGATCTATCCAGCGGAGTAATTCATGACACTTCAAAACATAACACTAGGAATCAACACTTAGTACCGTCAAGAATTGGCTCTGATGCCACTTGTCGTTGTGGTCGGTTGTGTAAGTGTTTATAGTAATGTTGTCCTAAGTGTAGTAACACTTTGCATAACACCGACTCTTATCAGAATTGAAACTTGAATACGAGATTGCAAGTTTGTACAGTGGAAGACTTAACACACGGAATTACTCAATCTTTCTACAAACTTATGAATAAGTTTGTAGCGGCCTCATGGCAAAAATATCACTAACTTTAAAAAAGTGATTTACAAAAATCAGATTCAAAGAGATGGAAACATTCCTTCCACTCTTCGAATACACACACGGATATAAATCCTAAACAAACTTCCAAATGGCAAGACTTAGATTGATAGAAATAAGCCCCACTTAAAATATGCACTTCCGCTGTCTGCGAACAATACATACAAAATGTACGAGATAATACTATACACGTGATGCAGAACAAAATATTACAACACCAGTGAAAACACTACAAGAGGAACGTAGTCAAATAAACTCTACGTCCGGCGACTCTCTATGTAGGAACTCTCAAAGTTTTTTTCATGCCAGGGAATGATGTCTGGACTTCTAGAACTTTTCGGACTGCTCTCCAGGCTTGTGGATTCCATTCAGCACGATCTGCATCCAACTGGCACAACCCTGAAAGTAACATCAAGCATAACACCACACAAACATGTTAGTGGTTAAATAATAACTGGTGGAGGATTGGTGTGATTCCAGATGTGACGATACTGGTCTCAACATTTCACATCAACATAATGAAATCGATATTGTCTAAGGTCGATGTATATTTTTCATAGGTTATATCCCTCATGCCGTAGAATGTGTGACTTATATTCCTTTCACTCTAACTCCATCTTGTGTTTTCAAGCTATTTCTTTTTGTTGGAATTTAGGGTGCTTCTGACATATCTATAAGATTGGGGGTATTTTCGATAGTTTCGTAGATTTTCTATTTTAAAATTTTAAATTTAAAAAATTATGTCAATTCGTACTCCTTTTTGTCTTCTTTCCCTAACCCAAAAATTGTGACTTCTCCTTTTCATTTTCATTTTCTCTTCTAGCGATCACAATTCCATTTTGCATTGTAGGCTCCCCTTTTCTTGTCCAGGTACCATTCTTCCTCCCCTTCTTCCTATTTCTCTTTTGAGTTATTCTTTCTGACTTCTTTGTGTTCTTTGCATCATCGCTGTCTAGGGTTTTCATTTCTTTCGTCCTTCTATTTCTTGTTCCCTTC
Source organism: Pogostemon cablin (assembly GCA_023678885.1). Taxonomy (NCBI): domain Eukaryota; kingdom Viridiplantae; phylum Streptophyta; class Magnoliopsida; order Lamiales; family Lamiaceae; genus Pogostemon; species Pogostemon cablin. The sequence continues at coordinate 8,016,769 of CM043004.1, read as the reverse complement.
TCATTTTGCTCCTGTTTGTCATGGGTTGCAATAGTTCTACTTCCCAGGCGAAATCTCCCCCTCCTTCTATTGATTATTCAATCGAGAGTGATGAGTCCTCTCATTCCCCTCATGGGATGGCTCAGGTTCTCTTCTTCCCTGCAAATTTGCTTTCAATCAAGCGATCGTGATGTTTGTGTTGACCTTTAGTTCAAAATATGAAGCGAGTGTGGTTGATGTGGGTCCTGCACTATTGGCCCACCTTGGGGAATTCCCCGAATGGGAGAAAGGCGCCCCTTTTTCTACTAAAGATTTTACGTCCACAATCGACAATCGATGGTTGCGGAATAACCCTACTATCGCCATTGCCAAATACCAATATAGAGATGATATTGAGTTATTCCTTCCTTCTTTTGAGGGTCAAATGTGTTATGCTCCACCGAATGTGGTTGCTGCTTACAAACTTCAGTTCAGATTTGGTGTTCGGTTCCCACTGCTTCTTTGTATCAACGATATTCTTACTTTTTGGGGGATAGCCCTTGCCCAAATAGCCCCTAATGGCTGGGCTTCTCTGATGGGGATTCTAGTTCTCTTTGACTTGGCGGGGTATAAGGTGTTGGATAACTCAGAGATTAACTTTTTATAACGGCTCACCCCTACTGTTCGGACAAAGGGGTATTACTGCTTGAAACCTCGCCATAGCAATCTGGTTGCTTCATTACCTAGTTCTATCAAGAAATGGAAAGACCATTGGATTTCAGTTTGCGGACCATGGAGGGCTCCTTATTTTTTTTATGCTGAGAATCCTCGAGCCCCTGATGTGTTTCCTCGGATTTCCTTCTTTCGGCCTGATCTTAATGCATGTATGTATTTCAGTCTCCCTGTACTCCCTTTCCTTTATTATCCTTTCTTTCTTTTCTTGTGCAGTAAGTTACTCGTGCAAATTGGAGAGTCTATCTTCCGAATTCCAGGAAGCCTTTTGGAGTATTCATAAGCTTTCCATGGAAAAACGCCATTACAACTCTGTCCTCTCTTGCACTAACCATTTTAACACTAGTCTCGTCTCATCTGATATACTTGTGCCAGGTATACATAAATGCTACTCCTCATACTCTTGTACTCTTACCCTTATTTCTTATTTCATCTTTCTCAAGGGAGGAGGACCGTCTTTTGCCTAAATACAAGGCTACCGATACTTTACCTTCTACTCGAAAAGCTGCTTTGCATGAAAAAGGCAAGCAGAAGGCCTCCAGGGTGTCGTCCAATAAAGCTAATAGAGCCCCTCTCGCTGTGAAGCCCTTGAGGGCCATCAAGATTCATGATTCTTCAGATTCACGTTCTCCGAGGCAGATTGTTGATAAGGTTTCGAGAAAAGCCCTGGTGCTTCAAAGAAGATTCCAAAAGGAGCCCCTAAGTCTAAAAGGATGGTTCAAGGGCGACTATCGCTAAGTCAGATGTATCAAAGAGGAAATATTGCTTACAGGATGAGAGTTCCGATGAGGATACCTATGATAGTACTGCTCTTGTCCCCCGTCCTTCAAAAAGAATCAGGGAAGATGCTGCCGATGATGTGAGTGTTGGTTCCTCCACCATTCCTAATCCTATCCCTCTGAATGTTTTGGAAATTTGAGATATTACTTCGTCTCCCTCTCCTAATCCATCTGCTAAACTGCAAGTCGGTCTTTCCGAAAGCCATGGTGTTTATTCAATTCTAGCCCCTGAGCATTCGACCATTCTCGACCCGAGACATCAAGGCACGCCATTTGAGGGTCTTATCGGCAAACTGGTCCCCCATGATTCCTCATATCCTTGCGGGGCTACTTTCTCCTCAAAGATGTGGCGGCATTATAAAGGGAAAAACCCTCTTCGAACATGGGATTTGTTTGTCTGCCGACTGATATGGTTCCTCCTGTCCAACCCATAGTGGAAGAGGCCACTCCATTTCTTCTTGTGAATTTGATAGTTGACAAGGTACTTTCTTGGAAATTCGGTGATTTTGATGTACCTGGTAAAACATTCATCTGTACTCAGGAACCTCTGTTCGACTTCGATGCTCCTGCTTATCTAGCTAGTGCATCCGTTCCATTATGCCGCCAGCCATCCTAGTCGGCAGGCTGCTTATAGGTCAGTGCTATGCACTGATTTTATAAGTTCAAGAAACGCGAATCCTCCTTGCAAGAGGAAGTCGCCTTGCTCTTCAACAAGATTTCTCTCCATGATAAGAGAGCCTCCGAAGCGTGCAAAGCCGAGGAACAAGTGAGAGGAGACTAAGAGTAGAGAAAGCTAAGAGGGCTGAGCTTGAGAGTTTTCAGGCTCTTCGTGCTTGGTATGCTGCCTTGTTGACCCGTTTGGAAGAAAAGCAGAGTGCTCTGTAGTTGCAGAATAAAGAGCTTTTCGAGAAGATTGCTACCATGGAGGTCGACCATCAGGAGAAGGTTAAGATTCTAGATCATCATTATAATGTTAAGCTGTCACAAACCCAGAATATCCTCCATGCCCTTTAGGCATCATCTGATTCCACTTTGGAGCAGCTGCGCCAGGAGAAGAAAGATTCTGAGGCATCTTTCTGTCAACAGGTTAAAGAGGCTGAGACATCAGCCATCAAAGCTCGAAGTAAGCGCGATGAAGCTGTAGTGGAGCTGGGCCAAACCCAAGAGGAGCTTTCTTTAGCACGAGAGGACATCTTTTATTTTAAGGATGTCATTGTTCCCAAGACAAAGATTTACTATTTCTGTTCCTCTTGTTTAGCCATTGCGAAGGTTTCTTCCAAAAATCCCTATCCTGCTTCCCTAGATGCAATGTGTGGTGTTCTTCGGAGAGCTCTCAGTTAAGAAAAAAACCTTCTAGCCATACTTTAAAGGGAGAGATCGACCTTGGGATTTTCGGTGAATATTCTGATTTCATTACTGATGTAGACCTCCCTACCGAGAAGTCCGATAAGATTATAGAGGTGGATTCCGATGAGGCCTTTGCTGATGATGTTTGGATATTTGTATCGTCAGCCCTAAGGTTGAGACTCCTCCTGCAGATCTTTCCGATGTGTCTTCGGATAAGCAAACTCAAGAAATGGATCCTAATGCTGAAGCCCCTGATCTCGATAAGATTGGTTCGGCAAACGAGGATCTTTCGATCCTTACTAAGAGGGTCTTCCCTGATGCTGTTAGTGACCTAGATACAATTGTTGTTACTATAGTTTTGGAATTTTGACTCTAAGACGCGGTTGATGTTCATTCAGTTCCGACAGCCTCCGAGGCCGTTCATGTCTCTGCCGACCCTGCTTCCTCCGATGTTCTCTCCTTTTTAGAAATCCCACAAGTTCTCGAGTGTGTTCCATCTGGTGGTGCGAGTCCGAAGCCTACTGATGCCGCTGGTTCCTAAACCTTTCCAACTCCCGAATGAAGCATCACCGAGACCTTAGCCTCGAGTGGGATGTAATTTCTTACTTTATCCTTTTCAAACTATTCTTATTTTTCTTTTCCCCCGAATATGTAAGACAAGCTTCTGAATTTAGGTGATGTGTATCCCTTTGACTGTATGAAGCAATTGAATTTAATTTTGCTGACCTTTTGGGGTATTTTCATAATTTCCTTTTACCTTTTCTACACAAACCGCTAATTTTTATCGTGGCTCAACGCGTTCTTACTTGGATTGCCACGTGGATGGATCTGGGTCCTTTATACTACTTTGAAGTTGTTAGGTCCTATAATCTCTGTCATTCGATCTTTGCCATTTTTGGCTTATACTGTCCCATCATGACGAGGGGTAGATTTCCCTAAATCAGAAATCTGATCGGTTTCTGCTTTCAAAATTCAAATCTTTTGCTAATTTCTATGATTTTCCCCCTCTATTTCTCTTTCCTTTTTCCAATACTCTCTGAAAAATTTTATTCGATCTTCTTCTTTTTCGCTAAATCCTAGTTTCCACTGCTACTCCACATATGGTCGGCGATCGCACTCCTTTCCCAACAGATGTTCATGAGGTGAACTCCTTCGATTCCACTCCAGAGCTACCAACGTAGTGGGGCATTCGTAGTTCCAATCATTTATGGGGGAGGCCTCGAGTGATTTTGAGGGATCCCCCTACTTCCTCTTCTCTAGTGGACCAAATTCTGTGTTCCCTCTTCTAAGAGGAGAGACGAACCACATGTGACTGAAGGTGTTGTTAGTGAAGCCCCATTGTCGATGGGTCCTGAGAATGATACTATTGTTCTCTTGAATCCTAAGGATTATGTTCCTACTCGTCGAGTCGTAGGTGACTTAGATGCTGCTCTTTCAGATGCTACTCAGCGCCTTCAATGGGTGCTGCCTTCTTGACTTTCCCTCACACGTTTGGAGCAATTCCACTGGGTTTATGGTAACCCTGTGTTGTCTTTATTCCTCCTGGAGATCATGGCCACATCTCATGACCGCCTCCTAGGTGTACTGTCTTCTGTTATTCTCTTTTCTTAGTCGGGCTTTAATTCCCTGTTCCCCCTGTTTTTGGTTTTCTTTTGCAGCGGTGGGATATGGCCATTGGGCAGCTTGTTCTGTCTTCTTGGTTGCGGCTTATATCTACCATGTTTCTATTTTTCCTCTTGGGTCATACCATACAGGATCCTTATGAGTAAGAGTTTCTATTCTCCTATGGTGCTGCCGGTCGTTCTGACAACTTTTACAATTTGCTTCTTCGGGATAACCGCCGGTTTGTTGGGGCTCAGGACATTATCTGTAGAAGTTGGGAATATGCCTGGTTTTGGCTGTGGAGAAGTTATCGTACCTCTGTCAGTTGCTTTTCCCTAACCTTTTCTTGCCAATTCCTCTAGCTCGACAAGTTTATGATGATACCTCTTTTATTTCCGCTTTGGGTTGCTTCATTCGGTTTCTTCCCTCGTCTTCTAATCCCTTTCTGGTAATTTTCGCAGGTCCTCCTCATCATGATTTCACGCAACTGAGTACGGGTTTCCATCGTGTGTACGAAATTTTGTCCTTAAGTAGTGAGACCTATTGTGCCTTTCCTCTTCTCGAGGAACCAATCCTTGTTTCCACTGGTTTGTCAATCTTAGGTCATTGATGAGAGTGAAAACAAACGTTTTTAGTGTCCAATTTAATACCTTTTTGATGGGAATATTTATTATTTATTAGCACAATTGTCTTATATTTGATATATTTGAGAAAAAAGGTGCGTTTGAAGTGTTTTATTGTGTTTTAGGTGGGAAAAAGGATGAAAAGTGCAAAGTTGGAGAAAAGGTGCAACTTGTGCAAGAATGCTGAAAAACGCACATCTAAATTGTGTAATTTTAATGTGTTCATGTGGAGCTCAAAACTAGAATTGTGATGCATGGTTAGAAATCCACAGAAGATAGGATCTTTTTGGCACAAGAAACACCTCGATCAGAATTCAAACGAGAAAGTTATGATCAAAGGAAGAGAGGATTGCACAACTATATCATTTTCTATAGCTTGTTACACCTTTAAATGTTGGAGTTTTTGTAAGTTCTTTATATGGATAGAGATCCAAGGAAGAGAGGATTGCATGAGCGTAAAAATCACTCAAATCGGAGTTTGGATGTGGAAGTTGTGCATGAAAAGGTGACACTGCGCATGCAGTTCGACAGTAGCTCTACCAAGCCATTTTGGTCGAGCTGCACCAGAAGTCTAACTGGACCAGAAGGCGAAATTTCAGTTTACAGACATGCAGTTCAACCGTAGTTCGACCAAGGCCGATCTAGTTCTACTAGAACCACTTTGGTCGAACAAGGTCGCGAATTTTCAGATCTTAGCGGTTTTTATACCCCCAGTGTGTGTATCTCCATGTTTTCATCTAAAAAGCACATTCAAGGTCCATTAGGAGAGCTTACAAGTATATAAAGGGATGCATATCACACCAAGGAAGAACCGCAACACATCCATCCTACACCACCCCACATGGTGGGATCACCCCCCAACCATCATCCACATCATTTCCTACATCCATCCATCACTTTGAAGATTCATCTGCTGAATCAAAAGGAGAACCAAGAGAAGGATTCAAGACGAAGAAATGACGCGACGACGCCCGCATCTAAGGTTTTATTCGTTTCCTAATTTATCTTGTATTTTCCAGACATATGGGTAAGATCTATCTAATCCCCATGATTGTTCTTCGCAACGTCATGGGCTAGAACCGTTTCTGTAGATCAAGGGTTTATGATGGTTTTATGAATGAATTAAACTCTCTTGTGTGTCCTCCGTACAACACTACTTGTGGATTGATTTTATATGTGATTGTGCTTTCTTAATTTATATTCACAGTCATTTTATGCATCTTCAATTGGTATATAGGGTCAGAATATATATCTTGGTTCTATATTGAGTGCGTTCACCGCTAAACAAGATTTCATGTTATGATTCTTAGTGAGGGGACTCCGAAGCTTCATCAGAACTAACATATATGAATGTTTATTAATTGAATTGAATTTGTGTTAATAAGTAGGATAAAGAGGGTAATTTTATAGTACCTATAAATAGATATCATATCAGGTTAGATTCCAAACGTGGGAGATAATGGATACTGATAGTACCTAGAAAGTGGGGTGAAAATATATATCTTAGTCCAAGGTTATTCACATGTGTTACATACGTATCTTCTTGTGTCTATAGAGTTGATTAGCATGACTTAGTGATGCGTCCATAGTACACAAGGTAGAGTCGACCTGCAATTGAGAGGGAAGTTAAGTAGTAAAACTGGATTACCCTAGAGCTACATATTCTCCATGCTTGATTCACTTTCGTATTCTTCTAGTGTTTTAATTTATTTTATTTGCTATTTTAATTAATTGTTTAGTAATTGATAATTAAATCTCAACTTTTAATGCCTTTCGTCACAATTAAAATAGTAAATAATTAAATTGATAATACACTGTCCTTTGGGTTAGATATTTAAATTGGTCGCTTGCTTAAGCTGCAATTGATATCCTTAATACTTAGAGATTAATTTTGCGTGCAAAGAAAACGCTGATCAAGTTTTTGGCGTTGTTGTCAGGGATGGCTGTTACTATTGATTTTATTATTTTTAGTTTGATTAAGACTTTTATTTGTGATTATTTATTTTTATCTAATCTTGAATTTTTGTGAGGTACTTGTGCACTAGGAAAAGGAGATAAAGGAATAACACATTGAGCTAGACATGACCGGAGCAAGGCAGAATCCTGCTAATATTGCCATACGTGAAATTTTTAAGTATGATTGGTTTGAAAACATGGGGTTGATAGGAGCAAGGGGGAAGATGATGATTTTGAGACATCCCGCTCTTATCAACATGGTGGAGAAGAATCCCTTTTCTGGAGGTTGCTTTGAAGATCCATATCAGCATTTCAGAAGATTCCTTGTTATGCAAACACTCAGAAGGGTGCTGGAGCTCATGATAATTCTAGGCAGATAGCCCTTTTCAAGTTCTCTTTGATTGTTAGGGTAGAAGAATGGTATGAGACTCTTGATACCATAGACTGCACTATATGAGACCAACCGCAGCAGAAGTTCTTGGAGAGATACAAGCCACCCTCAAGGATCTGAAGAATGAGCAAGAGATCACTCAATTTGTTATGAATCAAGGTGAGAAATTCCATGAGGCGTGGGATAGGTTTAAATACATGCTCAGGCGGTGCCCACAACATTGGATGTCTAAGGCTCAATACATAAGTATCTTCTACTATGGATTGGATTGTGAGCCGCGTATTCTTATTGATGCATCATCTGGTGGAGTGTTGTTATCTAAACAGCAATCAAAGAAGAAAAGTTATTTGAAGACATCTCTATAAAATCACGTGATTGGCCTACGGAAAAAGTAAGAGCATCTTATATACTTGGCAAGGTGGTGTAGGTTGAACATCAAGTAGTAAAGCAGAATAGGGATGATGAGATCGTCTCTAGTTTAGCTAACATCAACAAGCTACTAGAGTCCGAGCAGAAGCAGATTACAGAATTGACATAAAGGGGGCCTAGTCTGCAACAGCAAGAAGTAAGGCTAGTATTGAAGATACCTTCGATCCATACATGGTTAGGAATAATGCCAGAGTTGATTGTCTTTAGGCTACTATAAATTCTACCCATGCAGATTTTTCTAAGCAGCTGAATGACCTTACTTTGTTGATGGGGCAGATAGCCGGTAATGTGAATCAACTGACGTATGCGTTAGAGAAAAGAAAGTTCTCATCTCAAGGAATAATAAACCTGAAAGAGTGTGAATCCATCACGTTAAGGACCGGAATGCAGTACGAGGAACCGATGATGCCAGCAGTGGATTCGAAAGCTTCAGGAAGCCAATTTAACCATGGTTCGACCAAGTACCTTGGTCAAACCACATCTAACAAGTAGAACCAGATACCTGGGAACATCACGTAGGTCGCCGACGGTCGGTTCGACCCTAGTTCGACCAAGTCCCTTGATCGAATCATCTTAATTAAGTCAAACCAGGCACCTGGGCACCTTTAGGAGCTTGCTGATGGTCTGTTCGACCATTATAGACCTAGTTCGACCAACTATTTAGGTCGAACCAGCTCCTAAGGGGGTGGAATGGAAAGGCACAGAAGAGAGGACCGTTTTTGCGCGAGAATTACCTTAATCGAAGGTTGGATGCGAAAGTTATGCTCGAAACCATTATACTGCACAGTCACGCCTAGGAGGTCCGTTTGACCAGCCGTTCGGGTCGAGCAATATTGCAATGAAGATGCCCATGGAGACTCAATCATATAAGAGCATAGATTTTATTTCTAACTTGTTTAATCTTGATTTTAATAGGACAGATGATTCTAAAATTAAGTGGAAGATTGACAAGGAGGAGTCTAGACAGCCATGGGAGGAAGGAAATTCCAAGGATCATATTTTTTTGACCAAGAAAGGTGAGGTGATGAGTGTAGACAAGAAGAGGGAAATGAAGTATTTGAAGTTGAGGATGCGAGAAGACCGCCCTCTAATCAAGTACTCTAAAAGGCTGCAAACCGTCGTGACTCTCCGATGATAAACATGAGTGCTTGTTGGGGGCTTGCCCTTCTGTTTTATTTGCTTTATTTTTTTTTTGTGTGAGTGAGGATTTATTATATTTGAGGTGCTCACGTTTTGGCAATTACATCTCTTTTCAATCATAGTTTCGGCTAACGTTTTTACTAAGTTTAAGGGGGTGTGATGTACTTACCTCATCTTATGAGCACTAGGGTATAATTTTTTTCGTTTGTTGTTTGTTTGTTAGGGTGTTGGTTTTTTTAAGCATATTAATATTTTAACTGTTGTTGGTATGTTGATTTTTTACAACTTACCTAATGTTTAGTGTGTTGTTTTTGTGTGTTTCCTAGTGCGCAGTAGTCGAGTTTTTAATTTTTTGTCTTTTCGATTTTTCTAGTGTCTCTTATTTAATATTGATGAATCCTGTGATGATGAGGTGTGTTTGAGTTTTGATGATAGAAAAAGATAAGTAGGTGGCAAGATGAATTCTACACTGGGCTTTGACCTGACCGAGTTGAACAATTCGAGGAGCTCGTTGATGCGTGTTTTCTTTGCATGCAAAATTAATCCCCAAGTATGAAGGATATCAGTTGCAGCTTAAGCAAGCGACCAAGTTAAATATCGAACCCAAAGAACAGCGTATTATAATAATTATTTATTAAATTAATTAAGACAAGTGGAATTAAGTTTGAGAATTTAATTATCAATCTACTAAAAAAATAATAAAAATAACAATTAAAATAAAAGCACTTAGAAGAATTCAAAAGTGACTCAAGAATGGAGTATAGGTATTTCTAGGATAATCCGGTTTCAATCATTAATTTCCCGTTCGTGTTTCAGTGTCAGACTCTGCCTTGTGGAATATGGACGCATCACAAAGCCATGCAAAGCTACTCTATAGACACAAGTAAATATGCGTATAACACCTGAGAATAACCTTGGAGCAAGATATATAATTCACCCCTCTTTCTAGGTACTATCAGTATTAATTATTTCCCTGGCCAATTGGTACTCTAACTCGATATGATCTCCCTTTATAGGTACTATAAAATTACTCTCTTTATCCTACTTATTAACCCGAATCCAATTTAATTAATAGGTATCTATATATGATAGTTCTAATGAAGCTTCGGAGTCCCCTCACTTAGAATCATAACATGGAATCCTGTTCAGCAGTGCATGCACTCAATCAACAACCAAGATATATATTCAGGAAGTATATAACAGTTGAAGATGCACAAAACGACCGTGAATATGAATTAACAAAGCATAGTCATATATAAAATAATTCCACAAGTAGTGTTGTATGGAGTATACACCCAAAAGTTCAATTAATTCATAAAACCTTCAAAACCCTAGATCTACCAAAACAGTTCTAGCTCATGATGCTACGAAGAACAATCATGGGTGTTAGATAGATCTTACCCATATGTTTAGAAAATACAAGATAAATTAGGAAATGAATAAAACCCTAGATGTAGGCGTCGTCGCGTCCTTCTCCATTATGAATCCTCCTCTTGGTTCTCCTCTTGATTCAATAGACGAATCTTCAAAGTGATGGATGAATAGAGAAAATGATGTGGATGATGGTTGGGGGGTGATCCCTCCTTGTGGGGTGTAGGATGATTGTGTTACGGTACTTCTTGGTGTGATCTATATCCCCTTTTATACTTGTAAGCTCTCCTTATGGACCTTGGATGAACTTTTAATTGGAAAACACGAAAATACACGCATTGGAAGTGTAAAAATGTGGACCTAGAGTTGTCCCGCATGTTGGTTCAACCTTTGGGCTTGTTCGAACCAGATCAAGGATGTTGAACTACTCTGTAACAACTTTAAGGTTTCTGGTTCGATCATGGTTCGACCCGAACCAGTGATCGAACCAGATCAGTGAGGTCAAACCAGCCTGCGCAGTCTTGGCATTTCACATATAATTTCCACATCCAAACTCTAATTTGAGTGATTCTTGTGTTCACGTGATCCTTTATTCCTTGTCTTTCTATCCATATAAAGAACTAAAAAAACTCTAATATTTGTATGTATAACAAGTCATGCAAAGTGACAAAACCGTGCTGAGCAGGAACAGCTTGCACTGCGTCACCATTTTGATCAAACTTTCTTGTTTGGATTCCAATTGAGGTGTTTCTTATGCCAAAATGATTATCTCTTCTATAGCTTTCCAACCATTTTTCACACTTCTAGTTTTGTATGATATGAAGTGACACAAGTTTTGAGCATCACCATTACACAAGTTGGACGTGCATTTTTCAGCATTCTTGCACAAGTTACACCTTTTCTCCAACTTTGCACTTTTGATCATTTTTCCACCTGAAACACAATAAAACACCTCAAACACACATTGTTTCTCAAATATATCAAATATAAGACACTTGTCCTAATATATAACAACAATTATCATCAAAAGATGTTAAATTGGACACTTAAACACGCTTATTTTCACTCTCATAAATCCCCTAAACGTACCCGTTGCTCGCCCGAGGCAACAAAATTAAAATAAAGAGAGAGAGAGAGTAAGAAAATTAGCGAGAAAACAAGGACTATGACCAATACCCCCTTCAAAATATAATTGTCCTCAACTTAGGTCATGCAACTTTCATTACATGTAATAATCAATTCATAGCATACAAAATAAGACAATTACCACCAATTCAAATGCTCCATTGACATGTTCTCATGGGAAGTATATATATCACTTGCACTCAAGTGTAAAAGATGTAAACTTATATGTTAAGGTGTTTACGCTCTTATTCAGTTCAAGTGCATACTAACCATAAGCTTGCCCATTGTCTCAACTTTCCTTTTACTTGTAGCCATCAAATCATGAATCAAAAAGGTCTTTTATTTGGTTTTAATGTAAGCTCTTTGGAAAAGATAGGAAATTTATAGATAAGTGACTCAAAACTTGGATCAATCATGCTGCAGTCTCTCTTGATCTTTCATTCATCTTTATCACTTTCAGTCAAGCATAACATCCTCTTCAAACTCTCTCACCTTTCTCCTTCAAGCAAAACATATTTTTTCCTTCTCTTTTTTTTCTTTTTTCTTGAGGTACCAGTTTTGGGCACTACCTCTCGCATCCACCATAGGGTACTAGATCCAAGTACTAACCTAGGGTATTTGATTCAATGGAGTACTAGATTTAAGCACTACTTCATGATTCTCCTTAGATGCATTTTTTCATGCTCAATCATTGTTTAAACACTTTGAAAAGCCGTTAATTCTCATCATAGAATCAAGGCTCAAAAAATTCAGAAGCTCATAGTGGCTATTTCTCGTAGGCTGCCAAAGAATAATGTTTTTTAGGCTCAACTGGGTTAACTACGGATAAACATCATTCGGTAGGGAATTATCTAGTTAAGTGACTCATAAATTCAAGGATGACCTTAAATCATTTCCCATAATCTAACACACATGTAGTCTCAAACAAGACAAAAGGCAAGTTCTAGAATACATAAACAAGAACGATACTCACCAGAAAAGAAATATCATGTGATTATGTACATGATCTAAAGGTTCAAAATCTCACTTGGGTTTTTAATAAGTAACAGAGCACTTTCATGATAAGTAATATTTCACAAGTGCACATAGAACTTCATATCACAATATAACTTAAGTACACTACCCTCTTCAATTTCAAAAGCATATGAATTTTAGTACAATTTAAATAATATAAGCTAACATGGATCACAATCGTAAACTCAATCCTTCCACTCCCACTAATTAAAAGCACACATAAAAATTAGAATAAGAAAATGAGGGCACCTGATTTTTTCTTCAACGTATGCATGAGCTCCTCAGCATAGAACTCGTCTTGCCACCTAGTTACCCTTTTCTATAATTAAAACTCAAACACACTTCATCGTCACATGATTCTTCAATAATAAAATAGGAGATACAAAAAAATATTCAAAAGACGAAAAATTAAAACTCGACCACTAACACAAAAACAACACATGAAACATCAGGTATGTTGCAAAAAATCGACATACCAACACCGATTAAAGTATTAATATGCTGCAAAATATCAACCTCCTAATAAACAAACAACAAACGAAAGTAAAAATTATACTCTTAGTTCTCATAAGACGAGGTGAGTACATTACACCCCCCAAACTTAGTAAAAACGTAAGTCAAAACTATGTTTGAAAAGAGATGTAATTACTGAAATGTGAGCACCTCAAATATAATAAATTCTCACTCACACGAAAGAAATAATAAAGCAATAAAATGGAAGGTACAAGCCCCCAACAGGCGCTTATATTTAACATCGAAAAGTCACAACGGGATTCAGTAGGCTCTTTGATGAGTGTGTAAATTCACATAATTTGAGCTCTGATTCTTATAATAATGACGAATGATTTGATCTTATGTGGAGATAAATCGAGATATGTAGTGGAAAGTGACGAATCAGGTGTGTTTGAGGCCGTTTGTGTGTATTATCAAAGGAAAACGGGTCAGAAGTGATTGGAACCTGAAAAGGGGTATTTTGGGCACCTAGTTCAACCAATTGGGGGGTGGTTCGACCAGCACCCACTAGGCGCAAGAAGGTAGCAGAAAAAGGATTCGACCACGACAGTATGGTTCGACCAGGCATGTTGGTCGAACCGTGGTTGAACTAAAAGCCTAAAGTGAAGCAGTTGTGGTTTGACCAGGCACCTGCAAATATGTTACAAGCCGATTCGACCAGGCCTTGGGTGATTCGAACAGGGGTCTTGGTCGAACCGATACGCAAGAAACTTTTGAATTCATATTTTACACCTTCAGTACGTGTTTTCACTTAAAAAGCCCATCCAAGGTTCATAAGGAGAGCTAAAGTTATAAAATGAAGACCCTACACAGCTGAGAAGGAAGCCATTCACAACCTTCATTCTACACAACATCTGAAACCCCAACATCATCTACGGAGCTGTGGAGAGAGATTCGTCTATCGAATCAAGTGAGAACCAAGTGAAGATTCAAGATGGAGAGTGAAGCGACGGCGCCCGCATCTAAGGTTTACTTCGCATCTTAATTTATCTTGTAATTTTCAAGACTATGGGTAAGATCTATCCAACCACCATGATTGTTCTTCGGTCAATCATGGGCTAGAACCGCTTTGGTAGTTCTAGGGTTTATGAAGGTTTTATAAGTTGATTGAACTTCCGTGTGTATACTCCGTACAATACTACTTGTGGTTTATTTTATATAAGACTATGCGTTTTTAATTCATACTCAGAGTTGTTTTGTGCATCAATAATTGTTATGTATAGTCTAAATACATATCTTGATTATTGATTGAGTGCGTTCACTGCTGAGCAGAATTATATGTTATGATTCTAAGTGATGGGACTCCGAAGTCTCATTAGAACTATCTTATGTAAATAATTATTAATTGAATATTATTCGGGTTAATAAGTAGGACAAAGAGAATAACATCATAGTAACTATAAAGGGAGATCATATCGGGTTAGAGTACTTAGTGCACGGGAAATAATTAATACTGATAGTACCTAGAAGGGGGGTGAATTATATCTCTTGCTCCATGAATATTCACACGTGTCACACGCTTATTTACTTGTGTCTATAGAGTAGATTTGCATGGTTTAGTGATGTGTCTATACTCCACAAGGCAGAGTCAAACATTGATACACGGAAGGGAAGTTAATGAGCAAAACTGGATGGCCCGAAGGACTACATAATCTCTAATTTATTCACTTTCATTTTGTATCTACTGCATGTTTATTTTAACTGCTATTTTTCTTATTTATTTATTAGTTAATTAATCACAACAACATATTGCCATATTAGTCCTAATTAGATTAGATTATAATTAAATTAATAATAAATAAGTCCTTTGGGTTCGATAATCACTTGGTCGCTTATCAAATCACAATAGCATCCTTCAGACTTGGGGATTAATATTGTGTGTTGAGAAAGCGCTCATCAAGTTCTTAGAGTCGTTGTCGGGGACGACATTAATTACTACTTTATTATTTCTAGTTTAATTGAGACTATTTTATTCTTGTTTATATTGTCTAACACTTATTTTTCTTAGGTGTATGCCACTAGATCAGAGGCGGGAGAGTTAGCACCTTTTAATTTGGAGATCGGTGCATCGTCGAGGAAGAAAATGAAGAAGAACAAGAACGTAGAACCAACTGAAGCTCTTAATCTAGGTGTTGAAGTTGAAGAGCTGAACTCGCAGATGATTGCAACTGCAATCGAAAACAACTTGGAAGCAGAAGAAGTCAACATGGCGGCGAATCTGGATAATCTTGCCATCCGTGAAGTCTTTAAGAACATCGAAGGAGGCAATACGGGGCTGTTAAGAGCAAGAGGAGCCGGAGCTGATTTTGATCTTCACCCTACTCTGATCAGCATGACTGAAAGGAGTCCCTTCTCTTGGGGAACCTTTGAAGATCCTCAGCAACATCTGAAAAAGTTCCTTGGTTATGCAAGTACACAAAAGGATGCAGGAAATCATGAGGATGCAACGGGGATTATATTGTTTAAGTTCTCGCTAACGGAAAGGGCGAGAGATTGGTACGATACTCTTGATGCTGTTGAATGCACTACCTGGGAGCAATTGAAATTAAAGTTCTTGGAGCGATACGTGCTACCTTTGAAGGTGTTTAAGATGAAACAAGAAGTAAATCAATTTTCTATCAATGGTAATGAGAAGTTTCATGAGGCTTAAGATAGATTCAAAAACATGCTCAGAAAGTGTCCATAACATGGGCTATCTAAAGCACAATACATTAGTATTTTCTACAATGGATTGGTTTGTTATTCTCGAGTTTTACTAGATGCTTTGTTGAATGGAGAACTACTTACAAAGTCATCCATTGAGGCCGAAAAGCTCTTTGAGGATATTTCAATGAATTCAAGAGATTGGCCAACTGATAGATTGAGAGGCACTTATGTTCTTGGAAAAGAAGCGCAGATTGAGCACACGATGGTTAAGTCTAGTAGAGAGGATGAGATCGTCTCTAGTTTGGATAGTATCGACAAGTTACTTGAGTCTAAGCAAAAGAAGATTACTAAAATAGTATAGCGAGTACCAATGATGCAGCAGTATGTTTATAATGAAGGAGCTAGCCAAGAGGAATTGGAAGAGGCAAACAATGCTATGGGTCAAAGTATTCAAGGAACGAGGTTCTAAAATCAAGGAAATCAGAATTACCAAGGGAATTTCAGTAATCGTTGTTCCCCTATTAATTATCAACAACCAAGGAAGCCGGAGTTTCCATGGAGTAATCCTAATACAATAGTGCAACCTGCTGTTGGTGTTGATCCGGGTGCCAAGGTCGAAGGAGAAAAGCCTGGTTTTGAGGATACGGTAAACAGGTACATGGCGAGGAATGATGCAAGAAGGGATCGCCTAGAGGCGAAGCTTGAGGCAAAGATTGATGCAAATCATGAGGATATATCTAAGCAGATGAAGGACTTGACGTTGTTGACGGGGCAGATAGCCGGGAATGTTAACCAATTGATGCAAACCGTACAGAAGGTAAGTTCCCATCTTAGAGTATAACAACCCGAAGCAGTGCAATGCCATCATGTTAAGGTCTGGAACACGGTATGAGGGACTGATGATACCAGAAATGAATTCTTAAGCTTCAAGAGCTCGATTCGACTAGGGTTTGACCAAGCCAGCAGGTCGAACCACATCGTGGATGTCGAACCAAGCAACTAGGGAACCTCTGAATGAGTCAGATGACCAGTTTGACAACAACCTTCATGGTTCGACCAAGATAGTTGGTCAACTGGCCTGTCTTTAGCACTCTATTTTTTCTGAAGCATAGTTTGACCAAGACCAGCATTGTTCAACCAAACCTATTGGTCAAACCGTGGTCGAACCAACCTGTCCGGGGGAGAGCACATTTTCTGTAGCACTTTTGACCACTACTCGCTTGGTTCGACCAACACCCTTGGTCAAACCACCTCGTTCGGTACTATTTTTCATGCCAAATGCTTTACATAATGTTGATGCTACTCCAGTACCATCCAAAGAGTAGAATACCAAGCTTATAGTGGAGAAGAAATGGGAAAGAGCAAAGAGATTGAAAGCTGATGCTTTACAAAGCGGGAAAGGTTGAACGTGATGAATGGGGGATTCCCAAGACAAAGATACCTCTTTCGTTTCCTTTCAAGCTAGTCAAGAAGGGATTGGAAGATAAGTTCAAGAAGTTTACAGACATCATAAACAAGATAAGCTTGAGCATTACTTTCTCTAAAGTAATCTTAGAGATGGCATACTATGCCCGCATTTTAAATGATATACTTTTGAAGAAAAGAAGTTTGAACAGAATTGAAATAGTGAATTTGCCTGAGAATTGTAGCTCGATCATTCAGTGGAAGCTGCCAGCTAAGTTAAAAGATCCGGGAAGCTTCACTATTCTATGTGAGATTGTAAATGGACCGGGACGACGAGCCTTGTGCGATCTAGGGGCAAGCATCAATTTGATGCCATTGTCAATATTTCAAAGGCTTGGTTTGGGGGAGTTAACTCCCACGACAGTGGCTCTATAATTGGCGGATATGTCTATGACTTTTTCGAAGGGTGTGATTGAAGATGTCCTTGTGAAAGTAGAGAAACTAGTCTTTCCTGTGGACTTTCTTGTACTTGAAATGGAAGATGAAAAGGATAATGTTCCCCATATCTTAGGGAGACCATTCCTAGCCACTGCTGGAGCAATGATTGATGTTCAAAAGGGTGAGCTAAGGCTGCAGATTGATAAAGAAGATGTTTTATTTAACATAGATAAAGCAATGAAGATGTCAATGGAGACGCAGTGTCACAATATTGATGTGGTGGAGGAGACCGTGAAAGAATATATGTCATTGATCCTCTCAAAGGATCCCTTGGAGACATGCTTGGCGCAGTCTCTTACTTTTCCTACAACAAAGTTAGATAAGCTCTCTAATGAGGTATATATTGAATTTCTTGAAAATCCACTTGCTTTAGGTGATGACAGGTTTGAATAAAAAAGAACCAAGCTTGAAGAGATGAAGTGGACTAGAAAGTACTTGCCATTGGATAGGTAAAGCACAACAAAAGAAGATAAGAAAGAGGAGTTGAAACCACTACCAGAGCACTTGAAGTACACCTATCTAGGTGACAATAAAACATATCCGGTAATTGTATCTTCTTCTTTAACTGATGATCAAGTTGAAGAGTTATTAGATGTGCTTAGGAAGTATAAGTCTGCGATTGGTTGGTCTCTTGATGATTTAGAAGGCATTAATCCATCATATTGCATGCATAAGATAAGATTGTTAAGCCAAGAATAGCATTCAGAATCAGCGGAGGGTGAATCCCGCTATTCAAGAAGTGATCAGGAAGCAAATCCTAACATGACTAGATGCAGGAATTATATATCCAATTAGTGATAGTCCCCATGTGAGTCCACTGTATATTGTAGCTAAAAAGAGGGGCATGACAATTGTGAAAGCCGATGATGGCGAGACCTTAGCCACTTGGATTCCTACAGGATGGCGTGTGTGTACTGATTACATGAAACTGAATGAAAATACATGCAAAGACCATTTCCCTCTTCCTTTCATGGATCAAATGATTGATCCTCTTGCTGGGTATGATTTTTATTGTTTCTTGGATGGGTACTCGGGGTATAATCAAATCATGACTGCATCCGAGGACTAGGAAGATACCACTTTTACTTGCCCTTATGGAACCTTTGCCTTTAGGAAGATGCCTTTTGGACTATGTAATGCGCCAGCTACATTTCAGCGCTGCATGATGGCGACATTTGATGGCTTGATTGAAAAGATTATGGAGGTGTTTATGGATGATTTTTCTATTTTTGGTTCCTCCTTTGATGTCTATTTGACTAACCTCTCTACTGTTTTGAAGAGATGTATTGATACTAACGTAGTTTTGAATTGGGAGAAGTGTCTCTTCATGGTGAGAGATGGGATTGTTCTTGGCCATCATATTTCGGCTAAGGGATTGCAGGTTGATAGAGCAAAGGTGGTGGCGATTGAGAAGTTTCCACCACATACTAATAAGAAGGTAGTGCGGTCCTTCCTTGGACACGCATGATTTTATAGGAGATTTATACTTCTCAAAATACTTCAAACCGTTGTCTCACTTACTTGAAAAGGATGTTCCTTTTGTTTTTGATGATGAATACCTAACAACTTTTCAGGTTTTGAAGGAGGCACTTATTACTGCACCTATCTTGATCACACCGGATTGGACTCAACTGTTTGTACTTATGTGTGATGCAAGTGACGTAGCACTTAAGTGGTGCTTGGGCAGATGAGAGAGAAGAAGTTCTGCACCATTTACTATGCGAGTAAGACTTTTAATGCAACACAAAAGAACTACACTATCACTGAAAAGGAGTTTCTAGCTGTTGTGTATGCATTCAATAAGTTTCGACAGTATTTGGTTGGCATGAAGACCATTATGTACATGGATCATTATATGATCTGGTATTTGATGGAGAAGAAGGAACCGAAGCCAAGGATCATTAGATGGGTCCATCTTCTGCAAGAGTTTGATATGAAGATCCGAGATAAGAAAGGTACAGAGAACGTGTTAGCAGATTACCTATCAAGGTTGGAGACAAGGGAGCATTGTGATGATTCTTTCAAATACATAGAGGAATTGTTCCCTGATTAGAAGATTATGGTGGTGTTTGCTGATGGATTGGAGAAAGCTTGTGTAGTCGCTGCTCAAGGAATGAATCCATGGTATGCGGATTATGTTAATTACATTGGCATAAGAAAAATTCCAAGAGATCTCAACAGGTATCAACTCGCGAAGTTTAAGAGGGATGTTCAGACTTTTATATGGTATGATTCGTTGGTCTACAAGATATGTACGGATTCTATCGTCCGTAGGTGTTTGCCCGAGATAGAGATGGAGAATGTTCTCAATTTTTGCCATGCACAACCTAACGGGGGCACTTTGGAGCTCAAAAGACTACAACGAAGGTACTTCAATCTGCTCTTTATTGGCCCACGTTGTTTAAAGATTGTGAATCCTATGTGAAGACATGCGATAGATGTCAAAGGATGAGATACATAAGTAGAAGAGATGAGATGCCACTTCGCCGAGCATTGTTGTTGAAATCTTTGATGTATGGGAAATAAATTTTATGGGGTCATTTTCCCCCATCTAATGGATTTCTTTACATTCTTCTAGCAGTGGATTATGTTTCTAAGTGGGTGGAGGCCTTTCCTACTCGCATGAATGATTCAAAGACCATGTTGTCTTTCTTGAAGAAACATATTTTTACCCACTATTGAGTTCTTAGAGCACTTGTAAGTGATAGGGGTTCTCACTTCGTCAACAAACTTCTTAAACGAGTTCTCAAGGATTATGGTGTTAAGCACAGGGTTACTATACCTTATCATCCACAAGCTAATAAGCAAGCCGAGGTCTCCAACCGACAAGTGAATTTTTTTTGGAGAAAGTAGTCGGAACTAATATGAAAGATTGGGCTATAAAGCATGATGATGTTTTATGGAGGTTCCGAACTGCATATAAGACTGTGCTTGATATGTCACCTTATCCAATTTTCTATGGGAAGCCGTGCCACTTACCTGTAAAGATTTAGCATAAGGCTTTTTGGGATTTGAGAAGTTTGAACTTGTGTCTGACAGATCAAAAGGAGTTGAGGTTGACTCAAATCAATCATCTAGACGAGTTCAGAAATCAAGTCTACAAGAATTCGGTGATCCACAAAGAAAGAATGAAAAAATGGTATAATTCTAAGATCACTTACAAGGAATCCAAGCAAGGTGATAAGGTAATACTCTTTAACTCTCATTTGAAGCTCTTTGCAGAAAAACTTAAATCGAAATGGACAAGACCATTCATTATCTATAAACCCTGTGGAGGGGGAAGTTTTGAGATTATGGACAAAGACGGAGACATCATAGCAGCTAATGGGCATCAATTGAAGCACTTTAGGTCTCCGGATGATGCTTGCGTCGTCTTTGAAGATACCTTGTATTGATTTGGTACCATCGTGACTCTCCGATGTTAACCAAGAGTGCCTGTTGGGGGGATTTTCCTTCCTGTTTTATTGTTTTATTTCATTAGTGTGAGTAAGAAATTTTTATATTTGATGTGCTTACGCATTTGAAATTACATCTCTTTGCAAACTTAGTTTCAACTATAGTTTCTACTAAGTTTGGGGGTGTGATGTACTTATCTCATCGTAGCACTGATGCATATTTTCTTTGCACGCAAAATTAATCCCCAAGTATTAAGGATATCAATTGCAGCTTAAACAAGCCAACAAGAGAAATATCGAATCCAAAAGATGGCGTATTATCAATTTAATTATTTAATAAATTAATTAAGATGAATTGTGGCAATAAGGTTGTGATTTAATTATTAAACTTCTAACAAATTAATTAAAATAATAAATAAAATAAAGTATCACTAGAAGAATATGAAAGTGGATCAATTAGGAGAATATGTAGCTCTAGGGTAATCCAATTTTATTATTTAATTTCCCTCTCAAGTCCAGGCTGACTCTGCCTTGTGGACTATGGACGCATCACTAAACCATGGAAATCTACTCTATAGACACAAGTAAATATGCGTGTAGCACGTGTGAATAACCTCAGAGCAAGAGACATAATTCCACCCCCATATCTTGGTACTATCAGTATCAATTATTTCCCACGTCTGAAATCTAACCCGATATGATCTCCCTTTATAGATACTATAAAATTACTCTCTTTATCCTGCTTAATAACCCGAATTCAATTCAATTAATAAACATTCATATATGATAGTTTTAATGAAGCTTCGGAGTCCTCTCACTTAGAATCATAACATGGAATCCTGTTCAGCGGTGAACGCACTCAATCTACAACCTAGATATATATTCAGACTCTATATATCAATTGAAGATGCACAAAACGACCGTGAATATGAATTAAGAAAGCATAATCATATATAAAATAATTCAACAAGTAGTGTTGTATGGAGGACATACAAGAGAGTTTAATTAATTCATAAAACTTTCAGAACCATAGATCTACCAAAACGGTTCTAGCCAATGATGTTGCGAAGAACAATCATGGGTGTTGGATAGATCTTACCCATATATCCGGAAAATAAAAAATAAATTAAGAAACGAATAAAACCCTAGATGTGGGAGTCGTTGCGTCCTTCTCCATCTTGAATCCTCCTCTTAGTTCTCCTCTTGATTCCATAAACGAATTTTCAAAGTGATGCATGGATAGAGGAAAGGATGTGGATGATGGTTGGGGGGTGATTTCTTCTTGTGGCGTGGTGTAGGATGGATGTGACTTCTCTCCTCTCAATATGATTAATCTCTACATGACTAATCACCTCTTGGTAGTGTGATATGCATCCATCCCCTTTTATACTTGTAAGCTCTTCTTATGGGCCTTGGATGAACTTTTTCTTGGAAAATACGCAAAAACATGCACTTGGGGTGTAAATCCCGTCAAAAACAGATCAGCAAAGTTTTTAGACAAGACCTTCTGAAGTTGAACAAGGCCTCCAAGTTGAAAGGAAGTCAAACAAGCTCTCTATATGATTTTGCACTTTTTTCGACTTTCCTCTTCCATTCGACCAAGACGATGCTGGTCGAATGAATCTCCTTTGGTCGAGCAAGCTTATGCAGTCTCACCATTTCACGCATAACTTCCACATCCAATCTCCGATTTGAGTAATTATTGCTATCACGTGATCCTCTCTTCCTTAGATTTCTATCCATATAAAGAATTACTAGAAACTCCAACATTTGAATATGTAACAAGTCATGCAAAATGGCACAGCCATTCTATTCGGCCTAGCTTGCGCGATGTCACCACTTTGATCATAACATTCTCGTTTGGAATCCAATTGGGGTGTTCTTTACGCCAAAACGATCCTATTTTCAGTGGCTTTCCAACCACGTATCACACCACGAGTTTTGATCTCCATAAAAATACAGAAAAATTAAACAAGTTGGACGTGTGTTTTTCAGTATTCTTGCACAAATTGCACCTTTTCTCAAACTTGGCTCTTTTGATCATTTTTCCACCTAAAACACAACAAAACACCTCAAGTGCACCTTTTTCTCACATATATCGAATATAAGACACTTGTGCTAATATATAACAATAATTCCTATCAAGAAGGTGTTAGATTGGACACTAAAACACGCTTATTTTCACTCTTATCAATCCCCAAACTTACCCGTTGCTCATCCCGAGGCAAAAAAATAAAAATAAAGAGAAAGAGTAAGAAAATTAGCGGGGAAAAAAGGACTATGATCAATACCCCCTTCACAATACAATTGTCCTCAACTTAGGTCATGCAACTCTCATTACATGTAATAATCAATTCATAGCATAAAGATAATACAATCACCACCAATTCAAATGCTCCATTAACATGTTCTCACGAGAAGTGTATATCACTCGCACTCAAGTGTAAAAGATGTACACTTCAAGTGCATGCGTAACCATAAGCTTGTCAAAAGTCTCAAACTCTCCACCCTAAAAGTATGATTCGATAATGGGATCAAAAAGGACTTTTCTTTTGGATGTAATGTTGGCCCTTTGGTTGAGGTAGGAAATATAAGGATAAGTGACTCAAAACTCGGATCAATCAAGCTTGCACTCCATCACGATCTTCATTCTTCTTACTCACTTCAGTTGAACACAAATCCTCCTTAACTCCTTCACTTCTTTTTCAAGCACAACATTCTTTCCCTTTTTTTTTCTTTTCTTGAGGTACCAGTTTCGGGCACTACATCGCGCATCCTCCATAGGGTACTAGATTTAAGCTCCACCCTAAGGTATTTGATTCCACGGAGTACTAGAAATTTAAGCACTATACGATTTTCCTCAGATGCATTATCAAAGTCAATCACTGTTTTCAACACCAATTTCATTCCTTCCCAAACTGTTATCGAACTCCAACAACACACTTTGAAAAGCCATTAATTCTCTTCTAGAAGGACAATCAAGGCTCAAATAGGATATCAAAGTGGCTATCTTTGCAGGTTGCCAAAGAAATAAGGCTTGCAGGCTCAAAAGGGCTAACTACGAATATATATCATTTGGTAGGGAATTATTTGGCTAAGTGACACATAAATTCAAGGATGGCCTTAGATCATCTGCCATCATCTAACACACATGTAGTTTCAAGTAAGACAAAAGGCAAGTTCTAGAATACACACACAAGAACGATACTCACTAGAAAAGAAATAATATGTGATTATGTACATGATCAACGAGGCTCAAAATCTCACATGGGTTATTAACAAGTAACAGGGCACCATTCATGGTAAGTAATATCCCACAAGTACACATAAAACTTCATACCACAATATAAGTCAAGTACACTTCCTTCATCAATTTCAAAAGCATATGAATTTTAGGCACAATTTAAAAAATATAAGCTCACATGGATCACCACCATAAACATAATTCATCACTCCCATAAATTAAAAGCACATATAAAAACTAGAATAAGGACATGAGGCACCTAATTTTTTCTTTCAACGTATGTACGAGCTCCTCGAGTTGTTCAACTCGATCATCTTGCCACTCTTTTAGCTTCTTTTATCATCAAAACTCAACACACCTCATCATCACAAGATTTATCAATAATAAAATAGGAGATACCAGAAGAAAGAATCAATTGACTGTCTAATCGACTCCGCACACTAGAAACACCAATGAACACTAGGCAAATTGTAAAAAATCGATACATCAAAACTGATTAAAGTTTCAACATACAACAAAAAATCAACTCCCCTAGAAAACATTACAAAAAAAAGATTATACTCTTTGTGCTTCAATGAGGTAAGAACATCTCATCCCCCAAACTTAGTAAAAACGTAAGTTGAAACTAAGTTTGCAAAGAGCTATAATTGCCGATTAGTAAGCACCTTAAATATAAAATTTTCTTACTCACAACAAATAAATAAAGCAATAAAATGGAAGGGCAAGCCCCAACAGGCAATCATGTTTAACGTCGGAGAGTCACGACGGATGTAACCTTTGAACCACTGGATCAGATGGTGGTCTTATCGCATCCTCACCTTCAAATACTTTCTTTCCCTATTCTTGTCTACACTCAGCACTTCACCTTTCTTGGTAACAAGTATATGATCCTTGAATTTTCCTTCCTCCCATGGCTATCTAGACACCTCCTTGTCAATCTTCCACTTAAATTCAGAATCATCTTTCTCAGAAAAATTAAGATTAAACAAGTTATAAACCACATCTATGCTCTGGCATGATTGAGTCTCAATGGGTATCTTCATTACATGATTAGGAGAGAAAACCATATCTTCATTATCCATTTGCAGTCTAAGCTTCTCGACTCTCAACCTCTTTGCTCTTTCCCACTTCTTCACTACTATAAGTTCATTATTATGCTCTTGGAATGGTACTAGAATGTTCTGAACAAAGGTGTAGCATTCGATAACAAAATGAGCACTGAACCAAACTATTTGACCTTTGTTCGACCAAGTGTGTCTGCTCGAACAGACTGAGTTTAGTCGAACAAGGTTACTGATCACGAACACTCTTTCTCCAGTTGTTGTTCGACCATCGTTCGATCATGGTGGTTTGGTCGAACGGCGGTTGTGATCGCGAAGTCATCTCCCCCTGCGTTGTTTGACCAGCATTCGACCAAGATGTTCTGGTTGAACGGAAGTGCTTTGGTCGAACGTAGGGGTATAAAACAGAGCATTAGGATTTTGTTTTTTCGGAACTCATTCGAGCACCATTCGACCATCATGTCTGGACGAACGACATAAGCTTGGTCGAACGGGAGCCCTGTCTTCATCATTTTTGTCCAGCGTCTTCATCAGACCTTCGTACTGCGTGCTGGACCTCAATGTGATGGCATTATTTTCCAACGTTGGTTCCAATTGATTCACGTTTTCGGCCATCTGCCCCATAATCGAAGTAAGATCCTTGAACTGCTTAGATAAATCTTCTTGATCAACATTCGTGGAACCTTCAATGCAGTCAACTCTTGCATCATTCTCAGCCATGTATCAATTGAAGGTATCTTCAACACTTCACTTCTTGTTGTTGGATGCTAGGCCCCCTTTGTGTTAACTCTGAAATCTGCTTCTGCTGAGACTCTAGTAGCTTGTGGATGTTAGCTAAACTAGAGACGATCTCATCATCCCTATTCGACTTCACTGCGAACCTGCTCTACCTTACCAAGTACATAAGATCCTCTAACTCTCTCCGTAGGCCAGTCACATGAATTCATAGAGACGTCTTAAAACAACTTTTTTGCTTCAAGTGCTATCTTCGATAACAGCGCTCCTCCTGATGATGCATGAATAAGAATACTGACTCACAATCCAATCCATAGTAGATGATGCTTATGTACTCATCCTTAGGTATCCCATTCTGTGGACACCTCCTGAGCATGTCTTTATACCTGTCCCACGCCTCAGGAAATTTCTCACCCTGATTCATAACAAATTGAGTAATGTCTTGAGGGTGGCATATATCTCTCTAAGAACTTCTGCAGCGGTTGGTCCCATGTAGTGCAATCATTGACATCAAGAGTCTCATACCAAGCCTCCGCCTTATCAATCAAAGAAAATTTTAATAGGGCGATCCGCCTAGAATTGCCATTAGCTCCAGCTCCCTTTTGAGTGTTTGCATAACCAAGAAACCTTCGGATATGCTGATATGGATCTTCAAAACAACCTCCAGAAAAGGGATTAGTCTCTAACATGTTAATAAGAGCGGGATGTATCTCAAAATCATCATCTTCCCCCCTTGCTCCTATCAACCCCGTGTTGCCAATGCCATAGTTTGTGAAATTTTCACGTATTGCATCATTATTCGGATTTGCCTTGCTCCTGCCATGTTTAGCTCAGTGTGTTATTCATTCCTTTCCTTCCTCTCCTTTTTCTAGTGTTCAAATACCTCAGAAAAATTTAAGGTTAGATAGAAAGAAATTATCACAAATAAAGGTCTAAATCAAGATAGAAATAATAAACTTATAATAACAGCCATCCCCGACAACGGCGCTAAGAACTTGTTGCACATTTTCTTTCCACACAAAATTAATCCCAAGTATTAAGGATATCAGTTGCAGCTTAAGCAATCAACCAAGTGAAATATCGAACCCAAAGGACGGCGTATTATCAATTTAGTTATTTACTAAATTAATTAAGACGAATTATGGAAATAAGGTTGTGATTCAATTATTAAACTCCTTACAAATTAATTAAAATAACAAATAAAATAAGTATCACTAGAAGAATGCGAAAGTGGATCAAGTAGGAGAATACAATTTTACAACTTAATTTTCCTCTCAAGTGCAGGCCGACTCTGCTTTGTGGACTATGGACGCATTACTAAACCATGAAAATCTACTCCATAGATACAAGTAAATATGTGTGTAGCACGTGTGAATAGCCTCGGAGCAAGAGACATAATGCTACCCCCTTTCTAGGTACTATCAGGGTCAATTATTTCCCACGTCTGAAATTTAACCTATATGATCTCCCTTTATAGGTACTATAAAAATACCCTCTTTATCCTCCTTACTAAGCCGAATTCAATTCAATTAATAAACATTCATATATGATAGTTCTAATGAAGCTTTGAAGTCCCCTCACTTAGAATCATAACATGGATTTCTGTTCAGCGGTGAACACACTCAATCTATAACCTAGATATATATATTCAGACTCTATATATCAATTGAAGATGCAAAAAGCGACCGTGATTATGGATTAAGAAAGAATAATCATATATAAAATAATTCATAAAACTTTCAAACCCTAGATCTACCAAAAATGGTTTTAGCCCATGATGTTGCGAAGAACAATCATGGGTTATGAATAGATCTTACCTATATGTCCGAAAAATAAAAGATAAATTAGTAAACGAAAAAAGCCCTAGATGCGGGAGTCGTTGCGTCCTTCTTTGTCTTGAATCCTCCTCTTGGTTCTCCTCTTGATTCCACAAATGAATCATTAAAGTGATGGATGGATGGAGGAAAGGATGTGGATGATAGTTGGTGATCCCCCCTTGTGGGGTGGTGTAGGATGGATGTAACTTTTCTCCTCTCAATATGATTAATATCTATAAGACAAATCTCCTTTTGGTGGTGTGATATGCATCTCCTTTTATACTTGTAAGCTCTTCTTATGGGCCTTAGATGGGCTTTTTCTCTGAAAATAAGCAAAAACACGCACTTGGGGTGTAAATCCTATCAAAAACAGATCAGCGAAGTTGTTATACCAAACCTTCTGAAGTCGAACAAGGCCTCCAAGTCGAACGGAAGTCGAACAAGCTCTCTGTATGATTTTGCACATTTGTTCGACTTTCCTCTTCCATTCGACTAAGACGATGCTGGTTGAACAGATCTCCTTTGATCTAGCAAGCTTGTGCAGTCTCACCACTTCACGCATAACTTCCACATCCGACCTCCGATTTGAGTAATTCTTGCGCTCACGTGATTCTGTCTTCCTTAGATTTATCTATATAAAGAATTCGTATAAAATCCAACATTTGAATGTGTAACAAGTCATGCAAAGTGGCACATCCATTTTGTTCGGCACAGCTTCTGCGACGTCTCCACTTTGATCATAACTTTCTCGTTTCCAATCCGATTGGGGTGCTCTTTACGCCAAAAGATCCTCTTTTCTGTAGCTTTCTAATCATGTATCACACAACTAGTTTTAATCTCCACATGAACACAAAAAAATTACAAAATTTGGACGTGCATTTTTCAGCATTCTTGCACCAATTGCACCTTTTCTCAAACTTAGCTCTTTTGATCCTTTTTCCACCTAAAACACAACAAAACACCTCAAGTGCATCTTTTTCTCACATATATCGAATATAAGACACATGTGCTAATATATAACAATAATTCCCATCAAGAAGGTATTAGATTGGACACTAAAACACGCTTATTTTCACTCTTATCAAGCACCAAGAGTATAATCTTTTCTTTGTAATGTTTGTTAGGGGAGTTAATTTTTGCGGCATATTAGCACTTTTATCGGTGTTGATGTGTCGAGTTTTTGAAAATTTCCTAATGCTCAGTAGTGTTTTATTTATTGAGTCATACGCGGAGTATATATATGATTATTAAAGAGTCTTAATGGTGGTTCTCCAGCTTTAGTGTTGTTCTGTTTTAGTACCTAATGATCATTTTTGAGCTTAAAGTTTGCAGAGGACGAAGAATAATCGATTTTGAAGAAACAGGAGCATGATTCGATCAAAGGAGGTCAAACCAAATGGTTCGAGTTTAACCGGAGATCAGGGAAAATGTTACAGGTCGATTAAACCAAAAGGGATATGATTCGACTAAGAGTTCGGATCGAACCAGACACCTGAAAGTTTGTTACAGGCTGGTTCGACCACGACACTCCAATTCGACCAAAGGTTCAAGTCAAACCCTTTCCGAAAGTCATCCAGAAACATGGTTCGACCACGACAGAGTTATTCGACCACCTTGTTCGGGTCGAACCAGGTCAGGGAAGTTGTGTTTTAAGGTGATTTTCGCCCCTGTTTCGATCACTTTGCACACCACCCATACTCAAATCCTCTCCGAACCAAAAATCGTCTCTTCCAAACTTTGATTTTACTTAATTCGACTACAATTTAACAACTTTCCACCCTTTCCACACTCGATTTCTCATGGATTTGGAGCATTTTAGTTGAAAAACTACGATTTCTCGTCCAATTTGGGGAATTTTTCATCTTTGTTCATACTACACTATGGCTGGATCGAAAGGTACATTCTCTTGACTCTATTACCCTAGGATAGAAATTTTATTGCTTGATTTTAAGTGGGTAAGTCGATTGAACTTGTTTTTATGTGAATTCATGGTATAATTTGAATTTTTGTTTGAAATTTCATATGAAAAAGTGATGGGTTCGATTTGAATTGTTAATTTATTGTTAGACCTTGATGCTTACATGAAATTGTCGAGTAATTTGAGTGGTGAAGTGAAGTATGCAAGAATTTTGGTTGAATTTGTGAAGTTTTGATAGATTGCATGCTTTAGTGTGAAGGTGAAGTGAATGATGAGATTGTGGATAATTCTAGTGGAATTCTTTGAGTGGAATTGGTATAGCATGTGTATTGATTCATTGTTAAATTTCATGAACACATGGAGATTGGGAGTATGATTATTCGGAATTGATTATACGTGTATAGCTTGAAGTCTTGAGTAAAGTTTCATGTATAGTTGGTTTTTAATTAGGAATTGGTTTCTTTTCTTGTATATGTTTTGGGTATTGAAATATTGTTCTTTTAGGAAAAGGAAGGGAGATCAAAATCTGCTCTAAGAAAAGATAGGATAGGCAGCCACGTGAAGATGAGGTCACAAAGAAGCTACAGCTTAAGGAGAGGCTGCCTAGGAATTTCCACATCCGAATGGAAAATTAGATGGAGATCAAGGATCGATGTGGGGCTATGTCTGATAAGATCGCTAGAACGAGGTACCAGAATGATGGGGCCATGATTACAATGAATATCCATGATGATATTATGTGGATGTTCGATCAAGTGGGCATCCATCATTTCATGGAGATGAAGAGGCCAATTTACTTTCATGTTACTGCGGAGGTCTTGTGCTCGATTACTGTTAAGAAGGGTTCGAGTTCTCTTCCTTACGAGTGTTCATTTCAGTTGGGAGGAGAGAAGAGAACTTGGACAACTGAAGATTTTAATGTGCTACTAGGAACTCCTAGGGGGATTTCTAGATATGAGGACGGGCATTTTAGACCAAATTATTTTTAGAGAGCTATCTCAGGAGAGGACATGGACTTTAAGACGAAGGATGCTCGTGCTGCTTTGATTTGCAACCCGATTCTTTAATACATGGATAGAATTTTGGGCAACACACTATTTGCTCTATCTGAGGGAAGTTGCGTATCGAGGAGAGTTGTATCCTTTATGGTGTATGTCGAATAGAGTACGGTTTAATGTGGGTTAGTACATTATTTAGTAGCTCTATAGATTCAGGAGTTTGACTTTTCAGCGAGTGAATATTGGAGGCTTCCTTACTCCTGTGGCTGAGTCATACCACATGGATTTCACCAGAATTACACCTATTTTGTGGGATTCAGATCTTGTTATGAGTGCATGTGTTAAGGCTGGATTTGCTATACACCAGATGGAGATTGGATGTTTGTTAGGGGTTTTAATCCCTATTCTTTCATGTTTCCTTATGATGTGGGAGCATTAACTTCAATCTGGAATGATGGGAATTTGTTGATGAACACAATGGCGCATGAGGAGATTTCCATTACTTGTTTAAGAAGAGGAGATTTGAGGACTGTGGCTCAGATGTACGCTGCGGGTATGCTTCAAGATTTGCAATGGATAGTAGACCAAGCGCAACAGCCATAGCAGCAGCTTTAGCAGGAAGAGCACGTTGAGCAGATGAATGGAGATGAGCCTCTTGAGCATCCTAAGATGGATATGCCACAGTAGCCGCAGCAACATGAGATACCACCACATCCACAGCAGCCACAGTAGCAGTAGCCTTAGGGCGGTCCCGATGCGTATTATACGGAGCAGTTTTGTTTGATGAATGAGCATCTTGTCAACCTGAGCAACAATCAGAGGGAGACAAACCGCCAGCTTGGCTTGCTTACTATGAGTTATGCCGAGCTTGATATGAGATACAACGTGCTGCATGCTAACTACGTGGGATTTGATCAGAGATTAGGGGACTTGAGTGACAACTATGAAGCTCTGGATAGAAAGGTGGATACCTTACAGAGAGACTTCGATGATTGGCGCCATAGAGATAGTGATGATGATGCTTCGGAGGAGTAGAGGACGCTAGGTTTTCATCTTATCTGCTTCATCTCATCCCCCATCTCTTTTTCTCTTTACAGGTTGGTATTTATGGTGTGAGTGGCATGTACGTATATTGATATTCTGATTTGATATTGGTTTGAGGTATGATACTTGATACTTGAAGTTGGATTATTGGAGATACTTGATTTGGATTATTATGAAGGTTCTTTGCTAAGTATGTTGCATTCGTATTTTGCATGTGTTGATTTTGTTGATGAGAAACATGTATAACTTGTTAAATATGTGAAGTTCATTGTGAAATTGATCTTGATTATATGCTATGAGGAGTGCTTAGGAATCTATTTACCTATATCAGAATTGAGCCTTATGAAATCATGCTTCATACATGCATGATAGTTTATTCTTGTGAGAATCGTTCATATGACTGTATTCTAGAACTTGGCTTGGAGTCTTGTGTGAGATTTATGATTGATTAGTTATTAGGACATGATCTTAGGCCATTATTGTTTATTTGAGTCACTTAGCCAAATTTTACCTTACTATATACTGTTTGAATCATTGGAAGCCCTGTTGAGCCTTTAAAAGCTTTTTCTTTGGCGAGCCTTGACAAAAAGCCTTTATTTATCCTTAATTTAGCCTTGTTGAACACCCTATTCAGCAGTAGAGAGTTAAGGTGAATAAATGCTAGCTTGAATTTGAAGAAAAGGAAGGAAAATTTTGGTTGAGCGATATGAAGAAAAGGAAAAAATATGGTTAAATCTTGTTCAGGGGAAGTGCCTGAAACTGGTATCCTGACTTCTTAGAGGGGTATTGCCCGAAATTGGTATCCTTGTACCTTGAAGATAGGAGAAATAAAGATGTTGATGCCATGTTGCCAACGCGAAGAAGAAAAAAGTTGAATCACAAAGATCATGAGAATAAGATGGACAGATGAAGCTGTTTGATGAAAAGAAAAACTCCAAGGTAATTCTCTACTAATGAATTAGTCACTTTATCTATATTTTCCTACCTTTACCAAAGAGCCAACGTTAAAACCCAAAAGCCAGTCCTTTGTGATCCTAGTAACGAAGTGAGTATAAGTTGATTTTTTAGACCCTTGCCAAGCTTATGGTTATACGGGAATATCAATTCAATATACGCGTATATATTAACCCAAAAGTGTACATCTTTTACACTTGAGAGCGAGAGTAAAAACTTATCTTGTGAGCTAGATGACTTAGTACTCCGAAGCGTATTATAATTGAGTGATGTTTTGCATGAATAAAATGTATGATGCGAGTGGTACTTATTTTAAATTGATAGAATTACATATGTAGGTATGTATTGTACTTGACTAGATGAACTTGTTAAATTTACACTTATTCCTATGATTTTAATTTTGTTGCATCGGGACGAGCAATGAGTAAGTTTGAGGGTTTGATGAGTGTGTAAATTCACGTAATTTGAGCTCTGATTCATGTAATAATGATGTATGATTTGATCTTATGTGGAGATAAATCGAGATATGTAGTGGAAAGTCACAAATCAGGTGCCTTTGAGGCCGTTTGAGCATATTATCGAAGGAAAACAGGTCAGAATTGATCGAAACCAAAAAAGGGTGTTTTAGGCACCCAGTACGACCAAATGGGGGTGGTTCGACTAAAACCCATAATCGAACCTGGCACCGGAAGACAGCAGAAAAGGGGTTCAACCATGACAGTTCGACCAGGCATTTTGGTCGAACCGTGGTCGAACCAAAAGCCTAAAGAGAAGCAGTTGTGGTTCGACCACAAAGCTTCTATTTAGACCAGCTGTTTGGGTCGAACCAGGCACCTGCTAATATGTTATACGCCAGTTTGACCAGGCCTTGGGTGATTCGACCAGGGGTCTTGGTCGAACCCATACGTGAGAAACTTCTGGATTCGTATATTTGCATCTTCAGTACGTGTTTTCGCTCAAAAATCTCATCCAATGTCCATAAGGAGAGCTAAAGTTATAAAAGGCAGACATTACGCAACTGAGAAAGAAGCCATTCACCACCTTCATTCTACACAACATCCAAAACTCTACTATCATCCATGGAGCTGTGGAGAGAGATTCGTTTGTCAAATCAAGTGAGAACCAAGTGAAGATTCAAGATAGAGATATACGCGACGGCACCCACATATAGGGTTTACTTCTCATCTTAATTTATCTTGTAATTTTCAAGACTATGGATAAGATCTATCCAACCACCATGATTGTTCTTCGATCAATCATGGGCTAGAACCGCTTCGGTAGTTCTAGGGTTTATGAAGGTTTTATAAGTTAATTGAATTTCCGTGTGTATACTCTGTACAACACTACTAATAGTTTATTTTATATAAGACTATGCATTTTTGATTCATACTCAGAGTTGTTTTGTGCATCATTAATTGTTATGTAGAGTTTGAATACATATCTTTATTATTGATTAAGTGCGTTTACTATTTAGCAGGATTATATGTTATGATTCTAAGTGAGGGGATTCCAAAGTCTCATTAGAACTATCTTATATAAATACTTGTTAATTAAATATTATTCGGGTTAATAAGTAGGACAAAGAGAATAACTTCATAGTACCTATAAAGAGAGATCATATCGGGTTACAGTACTTAGTTCACGGGAAATAATTGATACTGATAGTACCTAGAAAGGGGGGCGAATTATATCTCTTGATAGTACCTTGATATGCTTTGTTTAATGAAAAATCTATACTCCACAAGGCATAGTCGGACATTGATATACGGAAGGGAAGTTAATGAGTAAAACTGGATGGCCCAAAGGAGTACCTAATCTCTAACTTATTCACTTTCGTTTTATCTCTATTGCGTGTTTATTTTAATTGTTATTTTACTTATTTGTTTATTAGTTACTTAATCCAACAACTATATTGCCATATTAGTCCTAATTATATTAGATTATAATTAAATTGATAATAATACGTCCTTTGGGTTCAAGAATCACTTGGTCACTTATCAAAGCTACAATAGCATCCTTCACACTTGGGGATTAATATTGTGTGTTGAGAAAACGATCATCACTCATCGGAATGGCCATGGATATCTTTCATCCTTGCCATCGTACTCTAATCGCTGTGCTTCTTCATCAATCTAATACTTATGGCAGGGATAGCCTCGTTGGCATTCTTAAAATTTATCTTAACTTTGCCAACCATATTTTGGTCACATCTCATCAACCTTTTCATTCTACTAGACCACTTATTCCTTCTTCCGACAATAATTCCCAACTTCTTTTACAACTCCTTCTTGTCCATAAGGATATGTGAGGAATC
The DNA here is from genome assembly GCA_023678885.1 of Pogostemon cablin. Lineage (NCBI taxonomy): Eukaryota > Viridiplantae > Streptophyta > Magnoliopsida > Lamiales > Lamiaceae > Pogostemon > Pogostemon cablin. Next base: position 7,981,761 of record CM043004.1, on the reverse strand, counting down.
ATGAGAATCAATAGGCAAAACAAATTCAATAGAAACAATATCATCAAACTCAATGCAACTTAAAGACTTTAAAGGTTTAGAATTTCATGACTTTGCTCTTCTTCTTTCTTTTCTTCCTCAACATCCTCAGATTCTTCATAAATCTCTTCTTCTTCTTCTTCTTTAATTATTGTTTCTTATCCTTGTGCTAACATGTCATCATTCAATGCAAGTAAGTTTTCAGGAAATTCAATACATAACTCATTAGACAACTCATCTAGCTCCGTAGTGGAAAAGGTAAGAGAATCGCTAAAACATGTCTCCAAGGAATCCTTAGATAGGATTAATGACATATCTTCATCTACGATCTCCTCCACCATATCTAAGATCTTGCATGAACAAGTCTCCATAGGCATCTGCGCAGCTCTATCCAAACAGAAAACCACTTCTTCTTTCATTCTTTCCTCTTGTTGAAGTTGAATAATATTTAAAATTGCATCCATGCTTGCAAGATGATTTTTAATTACTCTCACGCATTCATGAAACTCCTGCATGAAAACCTGCGATGCACTTTCTATCCTTTCTATGGCTTCTTCTTGCTTCTTTTTGGAGGCATCTATCGCGTCTAGCAATTCATGGAAAACTCCTATCGAACCAAAATAATTGTTCTCTTGATAAGGTTGATATGAATTTCCATTGTAAACACAAGACCATTCATCTTCATATCTGACTTGATTATGGTACTGAGATGAATCTTGATTCACTAGAGGATCTTAACCCTAGTGTTTCAACATGGAGAAAATTTCATCCATAGATAAGTTCTGATTCACTAGTGGATCATAACCATAGCATTTCACTGTAGAGAAGATTTCGTCCACCACATGTACCTAAAAAATAATTTAAAGTCTAAATATTGTCAAACAAATAAAATTAAAATAAAGCAATAAAAAGTCCTAATTAAACTAGCAATAATTAAATCAATAATAACAACCGTCCCCGGCAACATCGCTAAAAATTTAATGCACGTTTTCTTTGCATGCAAAATTAACCCCAAGTATGAAGGATATCAGTTGCAGTTTAAGCAAGTGACTGAGTTAAATATCGAACCCAAAGGACGGCGTATTATCAATTTAATTATTTAATAAATTAATTAAGACAGGTGATAATTAACTTTGAGAATTTAATTATCAATCTACAAATAAATTAATTAAAATAACATTTAAAATAAAATCACTTAGAAGAATTCGAAAATGACTCAAGAATGGAGAAAAGGTAGCTCTTGAATAATTTGGTTTAACCCATTAATTTTCCTTTCGTGTATCAATGTCCAACTCTGCCTTGTGGAATATGGACGCATCACTAAGCCATGCAAATCTACTCTATAGACACAAGTAAATATGCGTGTAACACGTGTGAATAACCTTGGAGCAAGAGATATAATTCACCCCTTTTCTAGGTACTATCGGTATCAATTATTTTCCTGACCAATTGGTACTCTAACCCAATATGATCTCTCTTTATAGGTACTATAAAATTACTCTCTTTATACTACTTATCAACCTTAATCCAATTCAATTAATAGGTATCTATATATGATAGTTCTAATGAAGTTTCGGAGTCCCCTCACTTAGAATCATAACATGGAATCCTATTCAGCAGTGAACGCGCTCAATCAACAATCAAGATATATATTCAAACTCTATATAACAGTTGAAGATACACATATCGACCATGAACATGAATTAAGAAAGTATAGTCATATATAAAATTATTCCACAAATACTGTTGTATGGAGTATATACACACAAAAGATTAATTAATTCATAAAAACCTTCAAAACCCTAGATCTACCAAAACAGTTATAGCCCATGATGTTACGAAGAATAATCATGGGTGTTGGATAGGTCTTACCCATATGTCTGGAAAATACAAGAAAAATTACAAAACTAATAAAACCCTAGATGTGGGCATCGTCGCGTCCTTCTCCATCTTGAATCCTCCTCTTGGTTCACCTTTTGATTCAACAGACGAATCTTCAAAGTGATGGATGGATAGAGAAAATGATGTGGATGACGGTTGGGGGTGATCCCCCCTTGTGGGGTATAGGATAATTATATTGCGGTACTTCTTGGTGTGATCTACATCCCCTTTTATACTTGTAAGCTCTCCTTATGGACCATGGATGTACTTTTTCTTGGAAAATACAAGAATACACGTACTAGAGGTTTAAAAATATGGATCTAGAGTTGTCCCACATGGTGTTTCAACCTTTGGCCTTGGTCAAACCAGATCAGGGAAGTCAAACCACTCTGTAACAACTTTCAGGTTCGTGGTTCGACGCGTACCAGTGGTCGAACCAGATCATTGAGGTCGAACCAGCTTGCGCAGTCTTACCGTTTCGCGTATAACTTCTACATCCGAAATCCGATTTAAGTGATTCTTGCACTCAAGCGATCCTCTCTTCCTTTTCTTTTTATACATATAAATACCTTACAAAAAATCTAATATTTGTATGTATAACAAGTTATGAAAAGTGACACAACTGTGTTGAGCAGGAACAACTTGCGCGGCGTCACCATTTTGATCATAACTTTCTTGTTTGGATTCCAATTGAGGTGTTTCTTACTCCAAAACGATCCTCTATTATGTATCTTTTCAACAATATATTACACTTCTAGTTTTGATCTCCACACAAACATAAAAAAATTACACAAGTTGGACGTGCGTTTTCCAGCATTCTTGAACAAGTTACACCTTTTCTTCAACTTTGCACTTTTGATCCTTTTTCCACATAAAACATAATAAAATAACTCAAACGCACCTTTTTTCTCACATATATTAAATATAAGACACTTGTGCTAATATATAACAATAATTCCTATCAAAAGATATTAAATTGTACACTCAAACAAACTTATTTTCACTCTCATCACTCGTGCATACATTAAAAGCGAAAAATCAGGTGCCCTCATTTCCTTTTTCTAATTTTTATGTGTTCTTTTAATTCATGGTGTGGAAGGATTGAGTTTATGTTTTTGGTAATCCACATGAGCTTATATTTTTAAATTTAGCATGAAATTCATATTCTTTTGAAATTGATGAAGGAAGTGTACTTGAGTTATATTGTAGTATGAAGTTCTATGTGTACTTTCCATGAATGGTGCTCTGTTACTTGTTAAAAACCCATATGAGATTTTGAGCCTTGTTGATCATGTACATAATCACATGATAGTTCTTTTTTGGTGAGTATCGTTCTTGTGTGTGTGCTCCAGAACTTGTCTCTTGTCTTACTTGAAACTACATGTGTTTTGGATGATGAGAGATGATTTAAGGTCATCCTTGAATTTATAAGTCACTTAGCCAAATAATTCCCTACCAAATAATGTTTATCCGTAGTTAGCTCAGTTGAGCCTAAAAACCTCATTCTTTGGTAGCCTACGAGAAATAACCACTTTGAGAATTTGAATTTTTTGAGCCTTGATTGTCCGTCATAAAGAGAATTAATTTCTTTTCAAAGTGTGTTGATGGTTTTTGAAAACAGTGTGGGAAAGAATGAAATTGGTGTTGAAATAGTGATTGAGCTTGAATATGCATCTAAGGAAAAATATGGAGTAGTGCTTAAATCTAATAATTTATGGAATCAAACACCCCAGGGTAGTTCGTAAATCTAGTACCCTCTGGAGGATGCAGGAGGTAGTGCCCAAAACTGGTACCTCAAGAAAAAAAGAAGTGAAAGAGAAGGAAAAAATGTTGTGTTAGAAAGAAAAAAAGGTGAAAGAGTTGATGAGGATGTTGTGTTTAATTGAAGTGAATAGGAAGATTGAAAGATCATGATTGAATGCGCACTTGATTGATCTGAGTTCTGATTCACTTATCCATATATTTCATACCTTAACCAAAGAGCCAGCATTACATCCAAAAGAAAAATCATTTTTGATCACATTGTCGAATCATACTTTTAGTGGTGGAGAGTTTGAGGATTTTGGCAAGTTTATGGTTACGCATGCACTTGAATTGAATCTGAGCGTATATTGTAGGAAATAAATCCATAAGTCCTAATACTTGAGACCCTATAATAATAAACTGAGATCAAATCGTAATGCGGAAGCATACCTTGATCCATTGAGTCCTCTAGGCGGGACACAAACTCGAAGATCTAGCGGTATTATGGCCTTCCTCTACTATGCCTACTTATTCCTTTATGAGACCGTCGTAATCCCTCCCGATGGGGAGAAGAGAGAACTATGTGTGGCTTGGTATATCGGGGACCATAACCTGTGAGCCTTATATACTACACAACTAGACCACCCATTATCACATAGTCATATAGTATTAAGTATCTAATCAATTGGCCCATATCAGATAATATTATAGCCCATGAACTTATCAACTAAACTGGATCACTTAATTAAGTCCAGAAAATAATTGAATAGCTAATATAATTGTATAGTAATATATTGCCTACAATTAGACTATATAGGAAATTAAAAATTTTTTAACAATCTCCCACTTGGGCTACATATTTTTCCAAAACAATTATATCAGGAATTCTTAGCTGCGCAACTTTATGCTATTCCTCTTCAGGCTATACTTAACAATTTGGTACATCTCATAAAATAATATGGGAATAAAAAAAATACATACTGCCTTACATGTCAAGGTTATTTTATAGGGATTAAGAGCACAAAAATCCATAATAACTGAGATCAAGTTCTCCTATATAGTCAGTATAATTCGAACAATCTCAAGCGATTCTACTCAATACACATAAAGTGCACTAATGTGATTCTATAGTCAAGACAAACTAATACCAAATCATACTACAACCATCCCGATAGAGAGTCCCCGTCTATCTCGGTTGTGAGCATCTATTTATACTTTATAAGAGAACCGATAATATGATCTTCCACATGTTGTCGCATAATATATTATCTACAATATAAAGTAAGTTGACTATTACATCGGACATATAAATAAATTATAAGGCGCAATCATTTGATCATTAATTCTCATTTCAAATAAATTGTTAAAACATTGTTCATACTAAAGCTAGACTCTTCCAACATGCCCTTCACCCTCTTCAACAGATCCACCAGTTGGCGATTTTAAGAAAGATAAGAAGGATCCTGAGGCCAAAGACTATGATATGATGATTGACCCTATTGAGGATGTTGTCCCCTCCGTTGTTTCTGCTAAAGATGTTGGTACCAAAGTTTCTCGACCCGAGGGTGTTAGTGTCCTAGTCCCTATTAAACCTGCGATTGTTGGACATCCCATTCCTGAGAATGTTCCTGTTATTGCTTCCGCCTGTGTTAATCCACCACGTGTTGCCGATATTCTTGATTCTACTATTGTCACTGATGGTGTAAATCCCACTGTGCCAAGTTCCGAGACGATCCTTGATGTTGGTCCTATCCACTCCCATCTGCCATATGTTGCTGATCCTACTAATCCTTTCCTTGCTGCCAGAGATGCCGAAAAATTAGCCTTTGAAAGATCGCATGAGAAAGGAAAAGGAATGGTTGATGAGCCTGATCACCAAGAACTGGGAGGCGAGGTTTTATTTAAGGCATTGTTCATCCTCCCAGTCGACATGCTCTTTTGAGTATTGATCCGAATTGCCTTCCTCGCAATTCCTCTGGCATAGAGACCATGGCTAGGGCTACTGTGGCTATCATCTCTACTTCCATGTCTGTTTAGGATCAATATCGCTCCTTTGCTAACCAGGTATTTCATTGTTCTGAAGGTTCTTCCTCTACTTTAGAAGAACGGCTGGCAATTATGGTGGTTGAAAATGCAGAACTTGCCTCCTTAGTGGATGATCAACAAAGACGTCTAGAAGAACAGCATGGAAAGATTGAAAGCTTGAGTTTCGACGTTGCGTTGGAGCAGGCTTCCTTTGACTCAGTTAAAATTCACCTCACCAAAGCCGAAACTAAGAGGCAAGTTACCCAGATCCAAGCTGCCGATGCTCGAGCTTTTTACTAGTGATGGAGGCCCGCGTCATGGCTCTAGAGGGGCGAGTAGCCAATCTGCCGAGGAGCGAGCTGCTCATGCCGAAGCACAACTCAAAGAGATAGAGGATAAGATGGCCAGCAATTTTCATTCCCTAAGCAGCTGGAAAAAAGATTGATACTTCCTGTTGGATTCTGGAGGTTGATCCTCTGCACTCTGTTTTGATTACCTTATGTTGCTAGAAACTCGATTTAATTCTGATGGTCTGTATCTCTAAATTTTGATTTTTTTTCTTCTCTTTCCCTTATTTATGCTGACTATATATTTTGAACTCTATTTTCGGCGATACTTCATGCTATAATATTTTGATGAAATGCATGTTTTGCTATCATGTCCTTTTGTTGATCCTTTACCCGAGTTGGGATCGTTGTATTTGTTGATTTCGATATTTTTTGGTCACTTTTGTATACCTGCTCTCTTGTTGCATTTATATATCGATAGCCTGTATACTCGTATACTCTTCTGAGCACTGAGTTTACCCATGCGTTCTGATTTCGACGATTTATTTTACCTTCCTGTTATTCTGAGAATCCTCGATACCCTTGTGTTTCTAGTTTGTAATACTGATGACCCTGTTTCCCACAGACATTATTATTATGGGTTCCGGTGCCCTATCTTCTTTCATTCTGATGGCCATTTTGGTACTGTATTTTCTTATAATCCCTGAGAGTACTACCAATATCTCTATCTCTCTTATTTTTGAAACTGATGTTATTATCTATTGATATCCCGATAGTCGACTTTCTTTGAAACCCTGATGCCGATACCCATTATAATTGTCCTAAGTCCTGTGACCTAATTTCCCGTAATTTTGATTAGCTTTTAATATGTTGCTCCTATGTAATCCTCATGTTTGGCTTCTTTTTAACCATTGGTATCCCACATACCATTATTTTCGTGGTTCATCTACCTTATAGTACCCTTTCTGACTTCCCGTGATTATTACTCTTTGAGTTCCATTTTTCCTTTTAGTGTTTCTAGTTTAAACTTTATGAGTTTCCAAATATTATTTGAACCATGATTTCACAACTCGTATTCCATGAAGTAAATATTCATAATTTTATAACTGTAGATGTTTCATACATTGCCTTGATTTTTCTCAAGTATGGCCTAATGCCTTGATTTAAAAATAGTATGAGGTGATGTCACCAACCTCGTCTTTCATCATTGATAATATTTCTTCAAGTGCTGGATGTTCCGGGGTGTGGCACCTTTTTTCCATCGACCTCTTCCAGCTTATATGCTCCCTTCTCTAAAACCCTTCTGATGCGGTAGTGGCTTTTCCAATTCTATCCATTGTTTTGTGTGTTTGGACCGAGTACCTTCCGGAGTACTAATTCACCTCCTTTGAACTGCCTCAGCTTTACCCTCGAGTTATAGAATCTTTCTGCCCTCTGTTTGTATACTGCATTGTCCATTTCAACGTTCAGTCTCTTCTTCTCTAGCAAGTCCAGCTCTGTTTGGATTGTCTTGTCATTCTCTCCTTCATGATGAAAAGTGATTCTAGGGCTAGGTTTTCCGATTTCCACTGGATCACTGCTTCCATGTCGAATGCCATCAAGAATCGTGATTCACCCGTTGATGTTCTTGTGGTCGTTCTTTATGTCCACAATACTCCTGGAAGTCCTTCTGGCTAGTTCCCATCTAGTATTTCCAGTCTTGCTATGAGAGTGTGCTTGATTATCTTATTGACCGATTCTACTTGACTATTTGATTGCGAGTGATAAGGTGTAGAAAACCATTTCTGATGTTGAGATCCTCACAGAATTTTCGAACCCCTGCATTATCATACTGCTTACCGTTATCAATAACTATAGCATAAGGTATGCCGAAGCGGCACACGAAATTTTCCCAGATGAATTTTTCAACTCTCGGCCCTGTGATTGTTGCTAGCGCCTCGACCTCGTCCCATTTTGGAAAATAGTCCACAGCAACTATGGCGAATTTTACTCCTCACTTGCCAGTAAGCAATGGGCTGATCATATCAATTTCCAATTTTACAAAAGACAGGGGCTTAAAATCAAGGTCTGCTGTTCCGATGGCATCTTGGTGATTGGTGCTAACCTCTGACAGGTGGCACAAGCTCTTGCATATTGAGTCGCATCCTTCTTCAGCGTTGGCTTGAAGTATCCTTGTCGAATCACTCTATGTGCTAAAGCAATTCCTCCAGTATGATTTCCACATATGTCCTCGTGTATCTAGACAAGTACATACTTGACTTCTTCTGGGCTCAAGCATTTTAATAGTGGGGATAAGTATCCTTTCTTGTATAATCTTCCTTCTATCAGCACATACCTTGCTGTTCTAAGCCTCAACTGGCAAAATTTATCTTTTTCAAAGGATCTTCTCCCATTTCCAGATATTTTTTTATCGGAGTCATCTATGACTCTTCAGAAGATTGGTCGTTCAGGACCCAAACACTAGTATCTGATGACCTTTCATGTTTCACTCTGTTAAAGTTGTTGAGTTCCTCCACATTCGATGTTGTGCCAAGGCATCGGCTCCCATGTTATCCTTTCTATCAATGGACTTTAGGAATATGTGCTTGAATTTCTGTAGCTTACTTGCCGCCAGTCCTCGATAATGGTTCATTTGATCATCTTTGGCCTCGTACTCCTCCCTTGCTTGATTCAACACTACTTGAGAATCATTGTATACCATTAACTCATCAGCTCCAATGGCTAGTGTTATCCTCAGTCCATTCTACAAGGCTTCGTACTCGGCCTCATTATTGGTAGAGTGGAAATCGAATCTGACCGCCGTTGAGAAGTTTCTCCTAACGGTGTTTGGATGATGATTCCTGCCACTGATGGTGAAGTCGTGGAAGATCCATCCACGTGCATGATCCACAGTTTCTTTCTTCCTTCAGTGGTAGGTACCGAAAATGTTAGCTCCACTATGAAGTCTACCATACCCTGACCTTTGACAGCGTTCCTTGGCAAATACACAATATCAAATTGCCCCAGTTCCACTGACCATTTGAGTAATCTCCCTCAGCATCTGGCCTCTGAAGTACTTGCCTAAAAGGAAATGTGGTTAGTACCTTTATAGTATGCTACATGAAGTATGACCTTAGCTTTCTTGAGTTCATGATGAGAGCGTATGCAACTTTTCCATCACCGGGTACCTGAGCTCTGCATCTTGGAGAGATTAGCTTATGAAATACATCGGTTTTTTATTCTTTTTCTCAGTTTTAACCAACACTGAACTGATTGTTGTCTACGATACAGATAGATACAATTGTAGTGTTTCTCCCAGAGACGGTTTGGAAAGATTTTACGATCTGATAATTCCTTTTTGATTTCTTTCAATGCCATCTCACACGCTTCGGTCCATTCGAACCTGGCCTTCTTTATGACGTCGAAGAATGGTTTGCACGTGTCCGATGCTTTTGACATGAATCTGTTTAAGGTTGCGAGTCTTCCCATTAGATTTTAAATCTCCTCAGGGCTTCCAACTTCATATTGCTTCCACTTTTTCTAGGTTCATCTCGATCCCTCTCGAGATAACTAGATATCAGAGGAAACTTCCTTTGTTCTCACCAAAGGTGCATTTCTTTAGGTTGAGCTTCATCATATAATGTTGAAATATCTGGAATATCCGGATCAAGTGTCAAAATGGTCCATTCTCTTCAGACTTTTCACCACCGTATCATCCACGTACTCCTCTTCTATTTTTTTGATTACTTCTCGAACATCTTATTTACTTGCCTCTGATAAGTTGCCGCTGCATTTCTCAAACCAAATGACATATTGTTCCATTCGTAGACTCTATTTCCTACGATAAAAGTTGTATTTGCCTTGTCAATAGAATGCATCAGGATTTGATGATACCCCAAGAACGCGTCTATAAAACTCATGATTTCATGCTCTGTTGTGGCGTCTACCATCTGGTCAATAGACGGGAGTGGATAACTGTCCTTCGGGCAAGCCTTATTCAAATCTGTGAAGTCTATGCAAAGTCGTCACGATCCCTCCTTTTTCTTTACCATCACTGGATTTTGTATTCTGACTGGATACTTGCATTCACTGATTCTCCCACTTGCCAATAGTTTGTGAACTTCCAACTCTATGGCTACATTCTTTTCCGGACTGAACTTTCATTTCTTTTGGTGGAACGGTGGAACTGTGGGGTGTATTTTCAACTTGTGACAGGCATGCTTAGGGTGTAGTCCTGGTATTTCATTTGGGTTCTAAGCAAAAACATCTAAGTTCTTCTTCAACAATTGGATTAATTTTGCGTTCAACTCCTCTTCCCATTTTGTTCTAATTTTTACCTTGATCTCGGTGTTCTATGGGTCCAGTTGAATCACTATTGTTTTGCCTGCCGCTGAGGCTCCATAGCGTATCTTTAATCTTGGGTTCCCATTGGGTGTGGTGGGATCAGCCAATGATTTAAAGATGTCTGTCTCCTTTTCATCCTCTTACTTTATCTTTGGCCTTATTGGCTCAGCTCGACCCTCTCGTTTTTGTCCACCTCCATGATCACCTCTGGTTCTTGGTTTCCATCAACCCCACTATTATCTCTAGTCCTTCTATCTCCAATTCTATAGGCACTCAATCCTCTTCTCTGTATGTCCTCATCATATCTTCAAAAGCCAACATCTCATAATATATGTCGTGGTAGCTCAAACCTTCCACTTTTTCTATGAATAAGCATTCCTTTACTTTACGTTGATTGCCGATCACCATTGCCACCCTTTTGTCTGCCATAACAAATTTAACACATTGGTGTAGGGTGGACGTAATGGCCCCAAATACATTAATCAAAGGGCATCCCAAAATACAATTATATGTGGAATCCTGGTCTACCACTTCAAACGTCAGTTATTTTTGCATTCGGACCTTCCCGTCTAACCCTTCTAACTGAACAGATAAGACTACTTCCATAATGGGCCTAGTTAGCGCATTACCGAATCCTTATATTTCATCTCCATAAGGCCTAGCCTTGTGGTGATTTTCTTCTCCCAAATTTTCGAACATATTTTTTAAAATTATATTCATATATGACCCCTATCTACTAAACATCTATACACTTTCACTCTCGACAATATGGGGAAAATAACCATAGGATCTGAGTGAGAACAGTTACCCCATAGAAGTCTGTGTCTATAAATACGATATCGACCTCTGTTACCCCTCTTGCCTACTTTGATAGTGACTAGATTTGTAGGATTGCTGGTTTAAGTCCCTCAGTTCAGCTTTTCTCGTCCTCATGGAAGCGGTTGTGAATGCTTGTGATGTGCCGATATAGGGAGACTCCTCGGCGGGTTCCATCATATGTATTTCCCCAGGTCTACTCGAAGGAGAGGAAAGATTAGCATCTCTCCGACACATCCTCGGCCTCGGCATCTAAAGCATCCCCCTTAGTCTTCTTTCCTTGATCAACTTCCAGAGCTCCATTATCAGGTCCCGATATTGGTTGGTGTTATTACCATCTGTCAAATGATACATGCAGTATTTTCGAGGATTAGTCAACTCTGAGGTTCACAGCACCGGTCTCGGTGATCGAAGAACTTATTGATCTTTCACGTAGTAAAAGACTTCAGCCACATTCTGGTTGGTACCTAATTTTAACTCTTCGTACATTTGTTGCACTTTTGTATCTTTAGTAAAAGGTTTAAATGTGGTGGGTGCTTTGTATTCCTTTACTCCTCCACTACTTGCCCTTTTTTTGTTGGATCCACCGAAGTACTCTGCTACTTGCCCTTTTTGCCATCTTTGAAATATCTTCAGCTTGAATATACTCATTCGCCATGATTGTGAAAGCCGCATATGATGTAGATGGCTTCAGCTGCACATCCTTCCACAGGCTGGTTTCTAGGTGAAGTGCTCTCATCACTATGATAAGACATGCCTCATCCCCCATCATTTCGCCCATAGATCTCTGCTCGTTAAACCTTTTCAAAAGTTCTCTCAGGCTTTTCGTTGATCTTTGATGAATGTTAGCAAGTTTATACTTCGGCTCCTTCGGGGCCCCTAGACAAGAATACTGCATTAGGAAAGCTTATATCAGCGCTGCCCAGTTTCTAATGGATGCTTTCGGGATAGCTCTAAACCATGCATGAGCCTTATTTTCGAGTGTCAAAGGGAACATTCGGCATAGCGTGACTTCATTTATACCTTGAGCTCTCATCCACATCGTATAATTTTTAATGTGAGAGTAAGGATCATAATCGCAGTCAAAGATTAAACTTGGTGGGAATAACTCTATGTTGTCTAAACACATCGCCAATTTCTGTTGGGAAAGGTGATGGGGCAACTTCTTGCTGAAGAGCTCCACCAGTCCCTAATACTTTTCTCTGCAAATAAGGTAGACGCTTGACAACTTCCTCGTTCACATGTTCTTATGGGTTTTTTCCAAGGGGGTTCTGAAGTGCCCCTGGATTTTTCTACCAACCCTCAGAGTAGGAGCCCGTCCCTCTTGCTCCTCTCTGAGAAGTTGGCCTCCCGCTCCTTCTATTCTTGGGTTGGAATTGTTCCGGCCAGAAGACTTTTCCATGAAAAGTCCTGACTCATCTGTGAATAACGTGTTGGTGATGAATAGGCTCTTTGATCCTATGGCCTTGGACCTGCACTACGCCTTCCATGACCATCTCTAGGTGGTAAAGTATAAAGGAGATGGTTATGGATTTAGACGATGGTGCATTCATTGCGAAAGGGAGGGTGTTCTCCTGGAACATTCTTCCGCCATAGGTACCTCCCGGGTTTGGGGGCGACCCTTCTTTTAATTTTACAGGTGATCATGGAGAACTTCTTCCTCCATGGGTATCTCCCTAGATGGGGGGCACCTCGCATCCTGATTTTCCATAGATCGTTGTTTCCTTCGAGCCTCCGCTTCTGGTCGTCGAAAATGTTCGCTGTGAGCTCTGTTGGATGTACACTAAAAATATAGCTTTTATATTAACAATGATTTAAAAATAAATTTGAAATGAGAATCATATGATCAATTGTGTTTTACATATTATAATTTATCTATATGTTATTGCAAAAGTCCACTTACTTTATACTTTAGATAATATGGCGTGCGACAAAACATGAAGATTATATTGACGGCTCCTTATAAAGTATAAACATATGCTCATAATCGAGATAGATGAGAACAATCTATAGGGATGGTTGTAGTATGATTTGATATTAGTTTGTCTTGACTACAAAATCACATTAGTGGAATTTGTGAGTATTGAGCAGGACCACTTGAGATTGTTCGACTTATACTTACTATATAGAAGAACTTAATCTCTGTTATTATGGATGTTCATGCTCTTAATCCTTGTACGATAACCTCGACATGTAAGCCATTATTTATGTCTTCGATTCATCAATGGGTGAGATTTTATTATTAAATCAACATGTTCGATGAGTTGGGAGATGGTGTTGTCTCTATGGTGTGTTGTTGATTGTAAAAGGAATCCGTTTCCTATTAAATAACTTATGATGTCGCCTTAAGGAGCTCATAAGGATTATCATGTAAGCGCTACAGGTGGATTTATTCCGGCATGATAACAGGTTTGAGTGGTACTACTCTCGGATGAGATATTAATTAATGGAGTTATCAATAATTTAATTAATGGGCATTGTATATCTTAAACATGGGGAGACTAACAGGCTCATAATAAGAAGGAACCCATAACGTAATATAAGATTAGATTGGTAGTGCAGTAATAATACTTTAGTGGACATTATTATTATTGGACTTAAGTATAAGTTTTAGGCTAAACTTGGATACTTAAGCCCAATGGAGGTGCAATTCTTATTTCTCCTCCTGCTCCCTGTTTTAACCCATATATGAGTCATCTCACCTATCCAGAAACCCTAGTTTACATGCCTAATACACGTGAGAAAGAGGGAGAGAAAGCAGATTGAGATTGTCTTGAAGATCGTCGCCCACACGAAGTCAAGACTGGACTTGGGAATACAGCAGAAAATCAAGAGGTTGTTTCTGCAGTTGTTCATTTTCAGCATACCCTGGTGAAAGGTAATACGATTTTATATTCTTTCTTCTACTGATATAGAGTCGCATGGAACCTTAACGGTTCATGTTAACAAAACGATCGAATGCCAATAATTGGTATCAGAGTTTCAGTTTCATGGTTAGACTTGACACATTAGGCTAGAGTTTATATATCAAATGTGATTAGGGTTTAAAATATTATATTTCTTATTAATTACTCTGCGTTTGACGATGGTTTGGCTAATGATGGACGACGATGATGGTGCATGGAAGCACGGTGACATGCAGACGACCCTATGGCAGCATGGGCTAGTGGTAGCTGCACGGTTGGCATGTACCGTGCAGCACGGACATACGTGCTAAGCGGCTGGCTTATGCCCCTCATGCACGGCAGGAGAAATGTTGATGGTGGACAAGAAAGATAACTGCTTGGTGGACGGTGTGCACGCTAGGGCTTGTCAGGTGGGTTCATGTGTGGCGTAAATGGTACGACTGGTGATTATTGTATCGAGGCAATTGTGTCAGGCAGACGCCTTGGCATCATAGGGGTGCACGATGACTGGAAGTGGCACTGTCGGTGGACCTGTGCTAATGTGTTGTAGTTTTATCGCCTGATGGAAGGAACGCAGTGGCTTATGACCTACATCGACATGGGCCATGATGCCGATTACCAAGGGTAGTTGCTCGCTATTGTTGCCTAGATATTTTAATGAAGGCAGGCAAAGGCACAGATGACGATGATGCTGTACTGGTCAATGGGTTGGATCATGTGGCTCTATTGCAGAGGGTGACAATGGCCGTCGGCATAATCACCGATGGTAAATGGCATGAGTCGTGAAAGGAATGTGTTGCAGATGGCACGACCAGAAGTGGCATGCGGCACAGACGTAGCGTCTGGATGGCATTCAGTGGTAGCATGGCTTGACACAATTCGTGCTGGTATACGACACGAGACGTGCAGGTATATGGTGTTGACCAGATGAGTTTGCTAGAGACGCAAAGCTGAAAAGTCGGTGGCACAAGTGGCGATTGCTGTAGGCACGACCGCCGATAGTGGGCGACATGAGTGGTGCCAGTGACTGGCATAAATGGCGGAAGATTCCGACACGGTGACAATGTGGTCGGCACAAGCTCGGTAGGCTGGAACGTATGCACGATGGGCTGTTTGTGGCGTTAAGGATGCCCAGTGGCGCAAGGATGATTCGGGCAGGCTGCGCGGTGATTAATCTGGAGAAAAATTCATGAAGTTCGGCTTAGATTAGGTTTCTGGACATTGCCCCGAACCCCACGACCAAACCAGGAAAACAATCGAATTCGCTGATATATAACTATTTATAATTGATAGAATATCTGATTATTGTTATATATGTATGCGTGAATCTTTGTGATTTAATGCCTTAAGTGCTGTAATAGGAAGATGCAAGGTTTCGTATTTTATTGTTTGAATATTATATGCATGTAAAAACTCTCGGTGTTAAATAACTAAGTGGGAGAGGGGATTGGTTAATAATTCCCGTGGCCTCTATTATTGGTTTGTAAGTGATGTGGATAAACTTGCACGTTGGCTATAGTGCCTTCCACCCCATCAGACGATTTTATTCACGGATCACTTGTACAAACTTCCTTATGATGGTTGTTGAAAGTTATCTGAGCGCGTGTGATCTTCTCCATCTGAAGGGACACAAGCTTGGGCAATGGACTTGGAATCAAATAATTGTGTACACTTAGGTGCAAATAATAAGTATCATCCCCATCGGAGTCATTGTTGTTATTTGCAAGGCTAAAGAGGAACCGACTATTAATTATTTTATCATAAATTTAGGTTGACGAATGAAATTAATGGGTAAAACCTTCTCTCGTAAATTTTTGGGTTTGTATACGTCCAAACTATCGTGGCATGCAAATTCACTGTGTTTGAGATGTAGTTGAATTTTATTTTATATTATTTTGAGGGAATCAATATAAATTATTAAATTCAAAGGATTTGATAGGTGTATTTATTTACGTGATTCTCAGTATTTTCGAATGGTCTATTACAATTATAGGTAACTAAAAGAAAACATATTTACTGGTCCATAATTAGATAATTAGAAAATAATCTTGATATAAATTCTTGCTGCTTAGGAAAACATATGTGTTCTCACTAAGGATGTCCTCTAGTGTCTATTTAAGTCTCTAGTGAAAAGATAAGAGGTTCATAGAAATATGATGGTCAATCTCATGCGACTCTTCAGATACTTGAGTAAGTTAGAAAGGCAAGAGGTCATGGTTGACTTGATGAATGAATTGGAAAAACATGGATAGAAATTGAAAGGGAAACCTAGGTCAATTTTATTCTCCATAATTTGCCTAGATGTTTTGAGCAAGTTCCACCTTAAATACAGAAGGTTGTATATGGTGGGGAACTTCTGACAAAACATGTGACAAAGGAGCCATAGTCATCAAAGAGTAAACAACGTTAGCATCTTATTCATTAGTTGTTGAAACATGAATATTGATGGCGTTTACTAACACGTTGTGCATAGATACCGGAATCATTAAATGTCAACAACTAAGTTATGATAAGATTATTATGTACATGGTTAATGCTATGAGAGTGGTGGCTTTTCCAGTGGGAGTTGTTTATTTATCTTATGATAGGAATAAACGTTTGATTATGAGAACTTGTCTTTACGTACGTTTTCATAGAATGAATTTAATTTCAGTTTATAGGCGCCTACAGATGGATACTCCATTTCATTTAAATGACATTGTCTACAATGAATGATAGAGTTATAATCTGTTATGGTACGTTAGTGATAATTTGAACTCTCTTAAAACATGTTTATCCCGTGAATGCAACAAATTGTAATTAATAACATATTTTTTATTCTTAGTAAGAGAAAGGGACCTTTAGAGATGAACTAAACATACATTTGGCGTCTAAGACTAGGTCATATAAACTTGAGTAAAATTCAAATATAGATAGCAGATGGACCGTTGGGTTTAATGGAAGTGGAAACTATCTGATTTGAAAGTCTTGCTTGAAAGTGAAAATGATTAAAGGCATTTTAAGGCAAAGGGGTGTAGAGCTAATGATATGTTGGAAATTGTTCATAATGATTTAAGCGATCCTAAGATTATACCGGCAAGAGGTGGTTATGAATATTCGTCAATTTAATTGATGATAATTCCAAATATAGATATATTTATTTGATGCACCACATGTCTATGTACTTTGATTAATTCAAGGTGTACATGGCTGATGCGGTGAAGCGTCATGGAAAATATACCAACTCATTACCATTTAACATTGTGGCGAATACCTCTTAGGATAGTCTAAGAGTTATTAATCAGAGAATGAGATAGGATCTCAATTCACTACACTGAACAAACCCCAGCTGAATGGTGTGGCCGAAAGAAGGAATAAGACACTCATGGTAATGGTTAGATAGATGATGAATAATTTGGAATTACTAAATTCATTGTGGGAAATCCTAGAAAAATGAAGAGTGGTTTATTTAGTCAAAGGGATCAAAAAGTGATTGTTAACACAACTATTAGATATTTGGAAAATGACTATATAATAAATCACAAACCTATGTATAAGTTTTTCTAAAGGAAGTGAGAGGGAAAACACAAAGTATAGTACCAATGTACAAGATGATAACCACAAGTAAACAACATTGCATGTCACATTTGATACACAATTGCCTGTAGTTCTTTGTCATAGTGGGAGGGTTGTTCGACAACCCGATTGATATATGTTTTGGAAAGTCGTGAGACTTGATCCCTAGTAAATATAAAATTGACCCAAGGATACGACGAAGCATTACAAGATAAAAAAATACGATATCTAAGCGAGCTGCAATGGTTTCTGAAATAGAATCTATGGATTCTAAATCAAGTCTGGGAGCTTGTAAAACCACCCTGGATGCAAGTAGGTCTACAAAAGTAAAGGAGGATCTTATGGTAAGGTGGAAACCTTAAAAGAAAAGTTTGTTGCGAAAAGATATACTCAGAAAAAGAGAATCGATTATGAGGAAACCTTTTCGCATGTGGCCATGATTAAGTCAATCTGAATTCTTTTATCTGTTGCCGCTCATATGGATTATGAGGCATGACAAATGGATGTCAAGACAGCTTTCCTAAATGGAAGTCTAGAGGAAAACATCTATGTGCAGCAACCAGAGTGATTCATTGCAAAAGAATATGAGCATTTTGAGTGTGAGCTTAACATTGTCCATCGATAGACTAAAGAAAGCTTCAAGATCATGGAGCATCCGTTTTGATGAGGAAATCCAGCCATATAGATTTGATCAATGTTTTGATGTGTATTGAAAAAAGTGATGGAAACGTGGGTGTATTTTTTTTATGTACGTAGATGATATCTTGCTCATTGGAGACAATGAAAGTGTACTGTCGGGCATATGGGGTATGGCTGATAAGGCAGTATGAAATGAAGGACTTAAGACAAGCAAAATGTTCTTGTGATCATAGAGATTAGGATCACAAGAAAGGATTTTGTGCTTATCTCAAGCTTCATGAATTGATACAATCCTTACTCGTTTTAGCATGTGACTTTATCTAACGAAATGTGTCTTAAGACATAAAAAAGATACAGGTGGTAAATACGGTTCCTTATGTTTCGGCGAATATGGAAGCTTAATATAAGGAATGCTATGCACGAGAATGGATATCTATTTTGCTGAGTGCATGGACAGTAGGTATCAAGGTAACCAGGAATAAGAATGTTGAATTGTGGTGAGACATATATTTATGTGCCTGAAAAGGACTATAAATAATATGTGGGCTCACCGAACAGATTCATTGCTCCTTGTGGGTTACGTAGATAAGGATTTTCAAATCATGGGGACAATAGTAAATTCACCTCAAGGTTATGTGTTTATTTTGGGAAGTGGAGCCATAATATGGAGGAGTCATTATATAAATATATTTCGGACTCCACCATGGAAAGATGATAAATTGGAGAGCGAGTACTACCTGATACGGGAAATCGCATGACAAGGGGAAGTTGTTGTCGCTAAGATTGCATCGGATGATAACCTACTAAATCCTTTGACAAGGACCTTAAACCGAAAGCTTTTGATGGTCATGTAGTGGGAGTTTGAACCAGATGTATAGTAGTAGACATGACATTATAGACTTTTATTATAAGTGGGAGATTGTTGGATTATATACTAAAGTCTAGTTTATTATATTAACACTGTTGTAACAATGAATTAGAAATGAGAATGATATGATCAAATGTTTTGCATATTGTAATTTATTCATATATTATTGCAAAAGTCCACTTACTTTATACTAGAGATAATATGGTGTGCGGCATCGCACGGAAGATCATATTTTTGGCTCCTTATAAAGTATTAACAGATGCTCACAATTGAGATAGATGGGGACAATCTATCGGGATGGTTGTAGTGTGAATTTGTATTAGCTTGTCTTGGCTATAAAATCACATTAATGTACATTGTATGTATTGAGCTGGACCGCTTGAGATCGTTCGTCTTATACTGACTATATAAAAGAACTTGATCTCAGTTATTATGGATGTTCATTCTCTTAATACCTATACAATAACCTCGACACGTAAGCCAGTATTTATGTCTTTGATTCATTAATGGGTGAGATTTAATTATTAAATCAACAAGCTCGGTGAGTTGGGATATGGTGCTGTCTCTATAGTGTGTTGTTGATTGTAGAAGGAATCCATGTCCTATTAAATAGGCTGATGATGTCCCCTTGAGGAGCTCATAAAGATTATCATGTAAACCCTGTAGGTGTATTTAATCCGGCATGATAATGAGATTGAGTGGTACTACTCTCGAATGATATTATAATTAATGGAGTTGTCAGTAACTTAATTAAATAATGGGCATTGTATATCTTAAAAACGGGGAGACTAACGGGCTCATAATAAGGAGGAGCCCATAACATAATATGGGATTAGAGTGGTCGTTCATTAATAATACTTTAGTGGACTGTATTATTATTATTGGACTTAAGTATAAGTTTTAGGCTAAACTTGGATACTTAAGCTTAATGGAGGCCCAACTCTAATTTCTCCTCCTGGTCCATGTTGTAGCCCATATATAAGTCATCTCAGCATCCGGAAACCCTAGTTTACATGCTAATACACGTGAGAAAGGGAGAGAGAAAGAAGATTGAGAGTGTCTTGAAGATCGTCGCCCATACGACGTCAAAACTGGACTTGGTAATACAGCAGAAGATCGAAAGGTTGTTTCCGCAGCTTTTCTTCTATAACATACCCTGGTGAAAGATACAACAGAGATCAAGTTCATCTATATATTCAGTATAAGTCGAACGATCTCAAGCGGTCCTACTCAATACACATAAAGTGCACTAATTAATTCACCCCTCTTTCTAGGTACTATCAGTATCAATTTTTTCCCATGCACTTAGTACTCTAACCCGATATAATCTCCCTTTATAAGTACTATGAAATTATACTCTTTATCCTACTTATTAACCTGAATATGACTCAATTAACAAGTATTCATATTAGATAATTATAATAAGACTTCGGAATCCCTTCACTTAGAATTATAATATAAAATCCTACTCAGCAGTGAATGCATTCAACCAATAACCAAGTTATGTTTTCAAATTCTACACAACAATTATTGATGCAGAAAAGGACCGTGAGTATGGATTAAAAATGTGCAATCTTATATAATATAAACCACAAGTAGTGTTATACGGAATTTACAGACGAAAGACAAATTAACTCATGAAACCTTCATAACCCTATAACTACCGAAGCGGCTCTAGCCCATGATTGATCTAAGAACAATCATAGTTAGTTGAACCGATCTTACTTGAATCTCCAGCGGAAAGTCTCTGCAGCTCCTCCGGAAGATGGATGATCTCTCTCTTCTTGATCGATCTCTCTTCTCTATGTCAGCAACGACTCCTTTCTACTGCTGCATAAGCCTTCTTTTATGCTTGTAATCATGCCTCCCAGGCCTGGAATGGGCTTTTTAAGTGATCACATGCATTGAGGGTGAAAAATACGAATATGGTAAGTTTTCGAGGCTCAATTCGACCTCACTGCCAGGTCGAATTCTCCCCTCCAAGTCGAATTGGAGGTCAAATTGGCCTACTATAAGTCTCAGGTACTTGATTTGACCAGATGCCCTAGTCGAATTGAAATGACAAGGTCGAATTGGCATCTCCGCCAATCAATTTGACCTCGATGCGACCTGATGCCCAAGTCGAAAATCCCTATCGTGGTCGAATCCACCTTCTGCTCGTGTTATGCTGCCAATTTGACCAGCAGGCCTGGTCAAATTCTCCTCCAATAAGTCGAATTGACCTCCTGCTTCGCCCAAACGGATGGTTCAACACTTCCACTCCGATTTCCTTCGAAAAACTGCCCAAATGGCTTCAACAACACCTGATCTGTGACTTTTCACAATATATATCGGTTTATAATCGATTACAACCTTCAAACACTTCATAATAGCACAAATCCAGGAGCAAGATTCGTGAATTTACACACTCATCAAACCCCCAAACTTACATGTTGCTCGTCCCGAGGCAACGCAATCAAAACAAAGAGTCGTGTATAATTCATGAAGATCACCAAGTATAACTCATATTACACATGCAATTTCACCAATTAAAAAAAGTATTTCCTGCATCATATATGTCATTCATACAACACATCACTCAATCATATTACCATTTGGAGTACTAAGTCATCTAACTCACAAGATAAGTGTTTATTGTCTCACTCAAGTGTTAGTTGCAGTTAACAGGGTAGTGTATACGCTCATACTCAATCCATACTCATGTATAACCATAAGCTTGACAAGGGTCTCAAAAATCAACTCACAATCAACTCATGACTAGGATCACAAAGGACATGTCTTTGGGTTGTAATGTTGGCTCTTTAGAAAGGGTTGGAAAATTTAGATAAAGTGACTCAAACACTTGTAGAGAGTCACCTTGGAGGTTCTTGCTTTCTTCATTTGACTACATATTCTCCTCCAATTTCTTCTCTTGCCCTTGTAATTTTCCAACTTTCCTTCTCTTTCTTGCATCAACATCATTCTCCTTTTGCTCACTCGGGTACCGGTTGTAAGCACTACCCTTTATAAATAACAATCGGGGTACCAGTTTCAGGCACTACCCCTAAACAAGATTTAACAATACACTTCTCTTACTTTACTCAACCACAATTTATCTTCCTTCTTCTTCTTGCAACACTTATTTACCTCAACTCTCTACCAATGAATAGGGTATTTAAACAAAGCTCAAGTAAAGGTTAAATAAGGCTCTTTTATTCGATTTGCCAAAGAAAAAGCTTTTTAAGGCTCAAACGGGGCTACCAATGATAAACATAATCAATGGGAAGGTAAAATTTGGCTAAGTAACTCAAGTAATCAAGAATGGCCTAAGATCATATCCTACCAATTCACCAATTGTAAGTCTCACACAAGACTCCAATACAAGTTCTAGAATACGTTCATAAGAATGATTCCCTCAAGAACAAACTATCATGATCAAGCATGATTAAAAGGCTCAAATTCTCACATGGGTAAATAGAATCCTAAGTACTCCTCACAGCACATAATCAAGATCAATTTCACAAGAACTCTACATAGTTACCAAATTATACATGCTTCTCATCAATGAAAATAAACACATGAACATATGAATGCACAAAATCCAAAACCCGTATCAAAGTCAATCATACAAGCATCTCTAAAAATCCCAACTCATGCGTCATAGTCACTCCTCACAATCCGCATTCGAGATGATCAAATATGACAATATAGTACATGCCGCTCACACAAGACACACCCATCTTGTAAAGATAAAATGAAGAATGGAGATGAGATGACTCAGAGAACAAAAAAAACCTGCATCTCTACTCCTCCGGAGCATCATCATCCTCACCATCATCACCATCACTCATCTCATCAAGCCATTGCTCCACAACCTGGTGCAGATCACTGGTATGTCTATCCAACAAGTCAACACGATCACTCATCTTACCAACCTGCTCATCCATGGCCTTCTACCGATCATTAAGTGTTGCATAGTTGGCATTCGTAAGCGCAAGTTGTCTATTCGTCTCCTGTTGATTCGCGCTGATTGTGGCCAAATGCTCATTCATCAGATGGAACTGTTCTCGTGTATACTCATCCGGACCAGCCCACTGCTGCTACTGAGGTACTGTTGGAATGGGACTAGGAACCCTCTTGTGCTGCTTAGGAATATCCATCTTCTGATACTCGTCCTCATCTCCATGTTGTTGTGCTCACTGCTGCTATGGCTACTGCTGTATAGGTCGAAACTCACCCTGATCAACAATCTGCTGCAGCTCCTCAACCATATCGGTTGCACACATCCGGGCCACTGTCCTCTAATCTCCTCTCGTCTGAACAGTAATGGACAAGGCAGTGTGTCCCAACGAGCTCATCAACCTGTTCCTCTCATCACAAACAGTAGTCATGTCACTTACATCGAAGGGTAACATGAAAGTGAAGGGCTTAAGTCCCCTTGTAAAGAACCAATCCCCATCTCAAAAATGCGTAAATCCTCCACGCAAGAAAACATAACCAAATCAGGTTGTCCAAGAATAGGCGTGATTTCAGTTAAGTCTATGCCATATTACTCAGCCACGGTCGTGAGCAATCCTCCTATATTCACCTTCTGGAACCTAAGGATCCTAAACCTATTTAGCTAATAAATCAAATAAGAGCCCACATTGAACTTCACTCCGTTCAGCATGCACAATAAAGCCTAAAGCTCTCCTCTAGACACACAACTTCCCTCCGAGCGGGTAAATAACGTGTTGTTCAACACCCTATCCATATAACAAAGTACGGGATTCCTAATCATAGAAGCACGGGCATCCTAAGTCTTAAAATCTCCATCCTCCCCAGAAATCTCTCGCCAAAACCTTTTAGCATTGAAGAATCCATTCTCAATCCGAGCAATCTCTGTAGGAGTCTGAAATAGCACATTAAACTCCTCCGCAGAGCACGTCCTCATAACTCCCCCTAGCTGGAAGGTACACTCATAAGGAAATCCCATAGGATCTTTATCAATTGTGATAGAACATACAACCTCAGCTGTCACATGAAAGTGCTTCGTCTTCTTCAACTCCATAAAATGACGGATCCCCACTTGGTCAAACATCCACAAGATATCCTCTCGAATCCTCATCGTGAGCATGACATCATCATCCTGGTAGCTCGTTCTCGCAATCTTCTCAGTAACTTCAGCCCACTTCTCTTTAATCTCATCCCACTCATTCATTTGGATCTTAAAGTTTACAGGCAACCTCTCCTTAAGTCTCAACTTTTTTGTCACCGTATCCTCATGAGTAAGCATATCCTGCCTCTTCTTGGAACAAACTTCAACCTCCTTATCCTTTCCTTTTCCTGAAAATAATACTTCAATAACCACAAACAAGGAAAACAAACCAAGTGATTGACTAGCATCCTACTCTACTCAAGACTTTAAGTTTCAATGCATAATCAACAAAACAAAACTTGTTCCATTCACATCCAATACTCAATCCTCTTGCTTATTCACCATGATTCCAACACCAATCAAGCAAAATAATCTAACAATCATAATCAACAACAAGCATGCTTCGTTAATTCAAGTAATTCGACATGAACAATCACAATGAACTACTCAAATTCAACAATTCTAGTCCATAATTCTCATGCTCATCATCACACCTTCTAATCACCCAACAATTCACACAAAACTCAAGGTTCTAACATCAATTAAACAATCAAATCGAACCAAACAAGTATTCATATGAAATTATTCACACATTAAACTATCACCATTAATTCTCAATAAATCAAGTTTAATCAACTTACCCATACCAAAATCAACACATAGAACATCAATCCTAGGGTAATAGAGTTGAGAAAATGTAACTTTTGTTTTGCCCATGGCTAAAATCAAACAAGTGAATGAACCAACGATATTCGAAATAAAACCCTAGTTTGCAACTAATTACGCCCAAAATGAGAAAAATCGAAAGAATTAAGGATGGAATGTAGTTTAATCTGTGCGAAAATAAGTAGGATTGAAGATTAGAAGCAAGGTTCTTCGATTACAAGTGATTTCGAGTGGAGGTAGTGTGTAAAGTGATCGAATGATTTGAAAATCAGGGTTAATAACACACTTACCTGGCCCAATTCGAACTCAATTCGACATGTCTAAGAGGTCGAATTAACTTCGTTGTGGTCGAATTGACCTTCTGGACAACTTTCTCCTTCAATTCGACTTCGATTCGACTTGCTCCTCTGGTCGAATAGCCATGCCTCAAGTCGAATTACTAAATAATTTTTGCCCCTCAATTCGACCTGAATGCTAGGATTCGACCATACTCGTTGGTCGAATAGGCTCTCTGGTGCTCCAAAATTGAGTTTTCTTCATCCCCCTACACACTTCAAGCTTAACAAACGAACATTAGGTACCAAAATAGAGCATAACTTCATCAAGAATCAATCCTAAAACTTTACATTCATGAGTAACTCTGCAAACGACACAAAACACGGAACAAAACACCACTAAACATTAGGCAAGTTACAAAAAATTAGCACATAAAAACCGATTAAAGTTTTAAATATGCCGCAAAAAATTAACTCCCCTAACAAACATTACAAAGAAAAGATTATACTATCGGTGCTTATTGAGGTAAGTACATCACCCTCCAAACTTAGTAGAAACTATAGTCGAAACTAAGTTTGAAAAGAGATGTAATTGCCAATAAGTAAGCACTTCAAATATAAAAATTTCTTACTCACACGAATGAAATAAAGCAATAAAATGGGAGGAAAAGCCCCCAACAGGTGTTCTTGTTTAACGTTGGAGAGTCACGACGATACTAATTCACTATAAGGTATCTTCAAAGACGACGCCAGCATCATCCGGTGACTTAAATGCTTCAATCAATGCCCATTTGCCATTATAATATCCCCATCTTTGTCCATAAGCTCAAAACTACCCCCTCCACAGGCTCTATGAATCATGAACGGACCAGTCCATTTCAACTTCAGTTTTCCTGCGAAAAGCTTCAAACGAGAGTTAAAAAGTAGTACCTCATCACTTTGCTTGAACTCCTTGTATGAGATCTTAGAATCATGCCACTTCTTTATCCTTTCCTTGTAAATCTCTGAATTCTTGTAAGCACAATTTCTAAACTCATCAAGTTGATTTATATGAGTCATCCTCAACTCTCTTACATCCTTAAGAGACAAATTCAAGCTTCTTAGAGACAAATTCAAGCTTCTTAAAGCCCAAAAAGCTATATGTTGAATCTCCACAAGTAAGTGGCACAACTTCCCATAGACGATTTGGTACTGTGACATATCCAACACCGTCTTATAAGCAGTACGGAACCCCCACAAAACATCATCGAGCTTCATAACCCAATCCTTCCTATTGGTTCCTACCACTTTCTTCAAAATCTGCTTCACTTGATGGTTAGAGACCTCCGCTTGCCTATTCGCTTGAGGATGATAGGGAGTAGTAACTTTATGATTGACACCATAATCCTTAAGCACCTTGCCTGACACCATAATCCTTAAGCACCTTCTCCAGAAGTTTATTGACAAAGTGAGACCCTCCATCACTTACTAGTGCTCTAGGAACTCCATAGCGGGCAAAGATATGCTTCTTCAAGAAAAATATAACAGTTCTTGAATCATTCAAGCGAGTAGGAATGGCTTCCACCCACTTAGAAACATAATCCACAGCTAAGAGGATTTCTCTAGACGGGGGAAAAGGCCCTATAAAATTGATCACCCACACATCGAAGATCTCTACAACAATGCTCGGCTGAAATGGCATCTCATCTCTCCTACTTATATTCCCCATCCTTTGACATCTATCGCATGTCGCCACATAGGTTTCACAATCTTTAAACAAAGTAAGCCAGTATAGAGCGGATTGATGTACCTTGGCTGCTGTCTTTTGAGCTCCAAAGTGCCCCCCGTTAGGTTGTGCATGGTAAAACTCGAGAACACTCTCCATCTCCAGCTCGGGCACACACCTACGGATGATAGAATCCGTGCATATTTTGTAAATAAACGGATCATATCTTATAAATGTCTCAACATCTCTCTTGAATTTAGCAAGTTGATATCGATTGAGATCTCTTGAAATTTCACCAACAGCAATGTAATTGACATAACCCGCAAACCATGGATCCATCCCTTGTGCAGCAACCACACATGCTCGTTCAGCCCCTTCAACGAACACAGCCATAATATTTTCATCCGGGAACATCTCCTCAATATAATCAAAAGAATCATCACAATGCTCCCTTGTCTCCAACCTTGATAAGTGATCCGCCAATACGTTCTCCGTACCTTTTTTTCTCAGACCTCCATATCAAACTCTTGAAGAAGAAGAATCCATCTTATGATTCGTGGCTTCATTTCCTTCTTCCCCATCAAGTACCAAATCGCAGAGTGATCCGTGTATACTATAGTTTTCACACCAACTAAATACTGTCGAAACTTGTTGAATGCATACACCACAGCTAAAAACTTCTTTTTAGTCACAGTGTAGTTCATTTGTGTTGCATCAAGTCTTACTCGCATAGTAGATGGCGCATAACTTCTTCACCCTCAGTTGCCCAAGCACCACTCCAAGTGCTACATCACTTGCATCACACATAAATAAAAACGGCTGAGTCCTATCCAGTGTGATCAAGATAGGTGCAGTAGTCTAGTGGTGAGTATTTTCGTCTGTCACGCGGGTGACCCGAGTTCGATCCCCGGCAACAGCGCTAAGAACTTGATGAGCGTTTACTCAACACACAATTACTCTCCAAGTATGAAGGATATCAATTGTAGTCTCAAAAGGTGACCAAGTGAATATCGAATCCAAGGGATGGATAATTATCAGTTTAATAATGTTCTAGTAGACTAAGACTACGTGGATAAATTCAGTGATGGTGATATTGAGAATAAATAACAACTATTAATTAAAATATCAAGTAAAAATAACAAGAAGAATATATGAGTTGTGATCAAGTAAGATAGTAGGTAGTTATTCAGGTCATCCAGTTCCCCTTATTAATTCATGTTCCGTGTGACGGTGTCCGACTCTACGTTGTGGTTTATGGACACATCACTAAACCACACAAATTTACTCTATAAACACAAGTAAATATGCATATGATACGTGTGAACATCATCGGAGCAAGAGATATAATTCACCCCCCTTCTAGGTACTATTAGTATAAATTATTTTCCGTTCACTTAGTACTCTTACCCGATATGATCTCCTTTATAGGTACTATGAAATTATACTCTTTATCCTACTTATTAACCAGAATATTATTCAATTAACAAGTATTCATATAAGATATTTCTAATAAGACTTCAGAATCCCTTCACTTAGAATTATAACATAAAACCCTGCTCAGCAGTGAACGCACTCAACCAATAACCAAGTTATGTATTCAAACTCTACACAACAATTATTGATGCACAATACGACCATGAGTATGGATTAAAAACGCGCAATCTTATGTAAAATAAACCACAAGTAGTGTTGTACGGAGTTTACACACGAAAGATAAATTAACTCATGAAACCTTCATAACCCTAGAACTACCGAAGTGGCTCTAGTCCATGATTGATCTAAGAACAATTATGGTTAGTTGGACTGATCTTACTTGAATCTCCAGTGGAACCTCTCTTGCAGCTCCTCCGGATGATAGATGATCTCTCTCCTCTTGATCGATCTATCTTCTCTATGTCAACAACGACTCCCTTCCACTGCTGCATAAGCCTTCTTTTATACTTGTAACCGTGCCTCCCGGGCCTGGAATGGGCTTTTTAAGTGATCACATGCATTGAGAGTGTAAAAATACGGATATGGTAAGTTTCTGAGGCACAATTCAACCTCACTACCAGGTCGAATTCTCCCTCTAGGTCGAATTGGAGGTCGAATTGGCCTACTGTAAGTCCCAGGTGCTTGATTTGAATAGATGCCCTGGTCGATTTGATGCCCTGGTCGAGTTGAAGTGACGAGGTCGAATTGGCATCTCCGCCAATCAATTCGAACTCGATTCGACTTGATGCCCAGGTCGAATCTCCCTGTCGTGGTCGAATCCACATTCTGCTCATGTTATGCTGCCAATTTGACCAGCAGGCTTGGTCAAATTCTCATCCAACAGGTCGAATCAAGGTATTCAAGGTTGATCTTCCATGCGACGCCGAACATAATATTATATACAATATAAAGTTAAGTGGACTTGTGCAATAACCTATAAATAAATTATAATATGAAAAGCATTTGATCATAAGATTTTCATTTCAAATTCATTGTTAAAACAGTGTTCATACAAAAAGCTAGACATTTAGTATACAATCCTACAATCTCCCACTTATACTAAAAGATTATGCTGCCATGTCCACTGTTATACATCTGATTCCAACTCCCGCTACATGACCATCAAAAGCTTTTGTCTTAAGGTCCTTGTAAAAGGATTTACTAGGTTATCATCTAATGCAATCTTAGCGACAACAACTTTTCCCTCGTCATTCTTTTTCTCATATCAGGTAGTACTAACTCTCAATGTATTTAATTGCCTTATGGACTCGTGATTCTTTCAAGTTTGCAACTGCACCATTATTATAACAATAAATTATGATAACCTTGGGCACACTCAGAATCACATCTAAGTCCATTACGATGTTTCTAGAACCATACAGATACTAGTGTGCTACAAGGCTCTAATTTATCATCTTTCCATGGTAGAGTCCGAAATATATTTCTATATAATGACTCATTTATATTATGGCTGCACTTCCCAAAATAAACACATAACCTTGAGGTGGATTTACTGCCGTCCCCATGATTTGAAAATCTGAATCTATGTAAATCACAAGAAGCAATGAATCTGTCCGGTGAGCCCACATATTATTTCTAATCCTTTTAAGGCACATAAATATATGTCTTACCACACTTCAACATTCTTATTCCATGTTACCTTGATACACACTATCCATGCATTCAGCAAAACAGATATCCATTCTCGCGCATAGCAATCCTTAGATTAGGATTAGATTAAGCTTCCTAATCTGCTGAAGCATAAGGAACTGTCTTCACCACCTTTATCTTCTTTTGTGTCTTAAGACACATTTCCTTAGATAAAGTTACATGCTAAAATGAGTAAGGATCGTATCAATTCATGAAGCTTGAGATAAGCACAATATCTTTTCTTGTGATCCTAATCACTATGATCACAAGAACATTTTGTTTGTCTTAAGTCCTTCATTTCATATTTTTTATCACCCATACCACATACGTCCGACAATACTCTTTCATTGTCTGCATTGAGAAAGATACCATCTACGTACAATACATGAAAAACCACCACGTTTTCGACACTCTTTTCTACATATAAGGCCCATCCGAACACTGATTAAATCTATATGGATGGATTTCCTTATCAAAACAGATGCTCCATGATCTTAAAGCTTGCTTTAGTCCATCGATGGACATTTTTCAGCTTACACTCAAAATGCTCTTAGCCCTTTGCAACAAATCACTCTAGTTGCTTCACATAGATATTTTCCTCAAAACTTCTATTCAGGAAAGTTGTCTTGACATCTATTTGTTATACCTCATATTCAATATGAGCTGCAATCGACAAAAGAATTCGGATCGACTTAAAAGTTAGCTACCGTTGGAAAAGTTTTCTCATAATCGAACCTTCTTTCTGAGTGCACCTCTTCACAATATGCCTTATTTCAAAGGTTTTAACCTTACCATTATATTCTCTTTTTAATTTTGTAGAGCCACATCCAATGGCTTTCACACCATTTTGTGGTCTTAGAAGCACCCAGATCTAATTTATAATCCATAGATCCTATTTTAGAAATCATTGCAACTTGCTAAGATATAGCATTTTTATCTTGTAGTGCTTCTTTGTTATTCCATAGGACGATTTCATGTTTACTAGGGACTAAGTCTCACGACTCTCCCAAAACATAAATCGATCAGATTGTTAAACAACTCTCCCACTATGACAAGGCGCTACATGCAATTGTGTATTAGATGTGACACATGATGCAGTTTACTTGTGGTATATCCACTTGTACTATTGGTACTATACTTTGTGTTTTCCCTCTCACTTCCTTTAGAACAATTTATACATGGGCTTGTGATTTATTACATTGTCATTTTCCAAAAATCTAGTGTTTGTGTTAACAGTCACCCTCCGATCTTTTAGACTATTTATTAAACCATCCTTCATTTTTCTAGAATATTCCACAAACAGAAAAACATGATACGACATGCTGTTTCTAGGGCATACCCATAAAATGAATTTAGTAATTCCAAGTAATTCATCATCTATCTAATCATTTCCATAAGAGTCTTATTCCTTCTTTCCGTCACACAATTCTGCTGGGGTTTGCCCAATGTAGACAACTTGGGATTCAATCCCAACCTCTGATAAATAGCTCCTAAACTATCATAAGAGGTACTTGCCACCATGATTAAATCGTAATGTATTTATATATTTTCCATGACGCTTCACTACATCAACCTTGAATACCTTGATTTTAATCAAAGTACCCAGACATGTAGTGCATCAAATAAATATATCTTTGTCTAGAATGATCGTTAATTAAGGTGATGAATATTTATAACCACCTCTCGGCTAGATAGTCTTATGACCGCTTAAATCAGAATGAACCATTTCCAACAAATCGTTTGTTGGATTGCATACTAAAAGTCTAGCTTTTTGTATGAACAATGTTTTAACAATTTATTTGAAATGAGAATCATATGATCAAATGCTTGCATCTTATAATTTATTTATATGTTCGATACAATAGTACACTTACTTTATACTATAGATATATGTTATGCGACAACACGCGGAAGATCATATTATTGATTTCCTTATAAAGTATAAATAGATGCTCACAACCGAGATAGACGGGGGCTCTCTATCGGGATGGTTGTAATGTGATTTGGTATTTGTTTGTCTTAACTATAGAATCAAATTAGTGCACTTTGTGTGTATTGAGCAGGACCACTTGAGATCATTCGACTTGTACTATCTATATAGAAGAACTTGATCTCAGTTATTACGAATGTTCGTGCTCTTAATTCTTATATAATAACCTCGACATGTAAGACAGTATTTATTTCTTTGATTCATCAATGAGTGACATTTACATATAATTTAAACAACAAACTCGGTGAGTTGGGAAATAGTTTTGTCTCTATGGTGTGCTATTGATTGTAGAAGGAATCCATGTCTTATATAGGTTGATGATGTCCCCTTGAAGAGATCATAAGGATTATCATGTAAATCCTGCAGGTAGATTTATTCCGGCATGATAATGAGGTTGAGTGGTACAACTCTCAGATGAGAGATTAATTAATGGAGTTGTCAGTAACTTAATTAATTAATGGGCATTGTATATCTTAAACATGGGGAGATTTACGGGCTCATAATAAGAAGGAGATCATAAAGTAATTATGAGATTAGAATGGTAGTTCAGTAATAATATTTTAGTGGTATATATTATTATTATTGGACTTAAGTATAAGCTTTGGGCTAAGCTTGGATACATAAGCCCAATGGAGGCCTAACTCTAATTTCTCCTCCTGGTCCCTGCTGTAGCCCATATATAAGTAATCTCCGCTGTCCGAAATCTCTAATCTAACTGATTAATCACACCTAACACTGTGAGGATGGTGAAAGAATAGAAATTTGAGAAGATATTTAAGATCGTCGCCCACACGACGTCGAGATTGGACTTGGGAATACAATAGAAGATCGGAAGGTTATTTATTGCTGCTATCCATTAACTTCCATGATTTTTATAAAATCGTGTAGTTCTCTAAACTATTTGTGTGATATACTAATGGAAAGTAACTGAAGAGTTGATCGTTTTGGCATATAGATCACTCAAATCTGAGATCGAATGAGAGAGTTATGCCCAAAACGGTGAGGCTGCGCAGGCTGATGGCCAGAATTCATCTTCTTCAACATACCCTGGTGAAAGGTAATACGTTTCTATATTTTCTTGCTTCTGCTGATTGTTAGAAATGTCTGGAACCCTAACGGTTCACGTTAATCAAACGATCGAATGTCAACATAATTGGCTCTATCCCCCTTTACCTTAAAAGGCCTTTAATCATTTTCACACTACCAAGCAAGACTCACAAGTCATATAGTTTCCACTTCCAATTAAACCATCGGTCCATCGGCTATCTACTTTGATCCTACTTAAGTTAATATGGTCTAGTCTTAGACGCCAAAAATATGTTTAGTTCATCTCCAAAGGTTCCTTTCTCTTACTAAGATTATAAATGTGTTATTAAATACTATTTGTTGCATTCGTGGGATAAACATGATTTAAGAGTGTACAAATTGTCACCAACGTATCATAATAGATTATAACTATATCTTTCATTATATTGACAATGTCATTTAAATGAAACGGAGCATCCATCTGTAGATGCATAGAAACTGAAATCAAATTCTTTCTATGAAAATGTATGTAAAGATAATTTCTCAAATTCAAACGTTTATTCCTATCATAAGATACATAAACAACTTCCAATGCAACAGCCACCACACTCGTAGCATTACCCATGTACATAATAATCTTATCATCACTTAGTTGCAGACATTTAGTTATTTGGTATCTACACACAACGTGTTAGTTAACGCCATCACTAGTCATGCTTCAACAACTAATGAATAAGAAGCTAACCTTGTTTACTCTTTGATGAATATGGTTTTCCTTCGTCACATGTTTTTTTAGAAGTTCCCCACCATATACAGCCTTTTGTATTTAAGCTGGAGCTTGCTCAAAACATTTAGGCAAATTATGGAATATAAAATTAACCTAGGTTTCCCTTTCAATTTCTATCTGTGTTTTTCCAATTTATTCATCAAGTCAACCATGACCTCTTGCCATTCTAACTTACTCGAGTATCCGAAGAGTCGCATGAGATTGACCATCATATTTCTATGAAACTCTCATCTCTTCACTAGAGACTTAAATCGACACTAGATGACATCCTTAGTGAGAACATATACGTTTTCCTAAACAGTAAGAATTAAAATCAAGATTCTTTTCTAATCATCTAATTATGGACCAGTAAATATGTTTTCTTTTCGTTAACAATAAGTGTAATAGACCATTCGAAAATACTGAGAAACACGTAAGTAAATACACCAATCAAATAATTTGAATTTAATAATTTATATTGATTCCCTCAAATAATATAAAATAAAATTCACCGACATCTCAAACACCGAGAATTTACATGCCACGATAATGTGGACGTATACAAACCCGGACATTTATAAGAGAAGATTTTATCCATTAATTTTATTCGTCAAATAATTAATAGTCGGTTTCTCTTTAGCCATGCAAATAAAAACAATGACTCTGATAGGGAGGATACTTATTATTTACACCTAAGTGTTCACCATTATTTGATTCCAAGTCCGTTTCTCAAGCTTGTGTCCCTTCAAATGGAGAAGATCACACGCGTTTAGATAACTTTCTACAACCATCATAAAGAAGTTTATACCAGTGATCCGTTAATAAACTCATTCGATGGGCAGGTGATGAGTGCGTAAATTCACGTGTTCTGAGCTCTGATTTGTGTGATAATGATATTTGATTTTGATCTTAAGTTAAGATAAATCAAGTTGTGTAGTGGAAAGTAATGAATTAGGTGTGTTTAAGTCCGTTTGAGTGGATTTTCGAAGGAAAACGGAATAGAAATGATCAGACCCGAAGAAAGGGTGTTGGAGGCACTTAGTTCAACTAATACGGGCCCGGTTCGACCAGCAAGAGAGTGGTACAACCATCGCCCATGGTTGAACCAAGCACCAGAAGCTATCAGAATTATGGTTCTACCACGATAGTGTGATTCGACCAGGCATGTTGGTTGAACCAAAAGCATAAGTTTTTGCAGATGCAGTTCGACCATGACGCTTCTGATTCGACCTAGCATTTGACCCGAACCATGGACCTGCCTGTGATTTACAAGCCGATTCGACCAGCGATTCGACTAGAGGATGTGTGGTTCGACTAAGAGTCTTGGTCGAACCGAGTGCTGGACACATCCGGATACATATTTTTACACCTTCAGTGCGTGTTTTCGTCTAAAAAGCTCATCCTAGGTCCATAAGGTGAGCTCACAAGTACAAAAGGAAGATCCTATGCAAGGGAAAGGGGAGTTTACCACCACCTTCATTTTACACAACATACACAACCCTACTGCCATCCACGGGGCTGTGGAGAGAGATTCGTCTATCAAATCAAATGAGAACCAAGTGAAGATTCAAGATGGAGAGAGACGCGACGGCGCTCGCATCTAGGGTTTACTTCGCATATTAATTTATCTTGTAATTTTCAAGACTATGGGTAAGATCTATCTAACTACCATGATTGTTCTTCGATCAATCATGAGCTAGAATCACTTCGGTAGTTCTAGGGTTTATGAAGGTTTTATGAGTTAATTGAACTTCCTTGTTTATACTCCGTACGACACTACTTGTGGTTTATTTTATATAAGACTATGCTCTTTTAATTCATACTCAGAGTTATTTTGTGCATCATTAATTGTTATGTAGAGTCTGAAGACATATCTTGATTATTAATTGAGTGCGTTCACTGCTGAGCAGGATTACATGTTATGATTCTAAGTGAGGGGACTCCGAAGTCTCATTAGAACTATCTTATATAAATACTTGTTAATTGAATATGATTCTGGTTAATAAGTAGGACAAAGAGTATAACGTCATAGTACCTATAAAGGGAGATCATATCAGGTTAGAGTACTTAGTGCACGAGAAATAGTTGATATTGATAGTACCTAAAAAGAGGGGAGAACTATATCTCTTACTCCAAGGATATTCACATGTGTCACACGCTTCTTTACTTGTGTCTATATATTAGATTTGTATGGCTTAGTGATGCGTCCATATTCCACAAGGTAGAGTCGGACATAGATACATGAAGGGAAATTAGTAAGTAAAAGTGGATGGCCTGAAGGACTACCTATCTTCTCACTTATTCACTTTTGTTCAATCTCTACTGTTTATTTATTTTAATTGTTCTTTTAATCATTTAGTTATTAGTTACTTAATCACCAAACCTATTTTGCCATAATAGTCTTAATAAGTTAGAATATAATTAAATTGATAATAATATGTCCTTTGGGTTCGATAATCACTTGGTCGCTTATCAAAGCTACAATAGCATCCTTCACACTTGCGGAATAATATTGTGTGTTGAGAAAATGCTCATCAGGAGGAATTATTAACTAATCCTTTCTACCACTTAGTTATTTAACACCGAGGGTTTTACATGCACATAATATTCAAAAAATAAATATGCAACCTAGCATGCTCCAATTACAACACATAAGGAAATAAATCATAGAGAATCATGCATACATATATAACAATAATAAGATATTCCGTCAATTATAAACATTTATATATCAGCGAATTCGATTATTCGCTACCAAGCACGAATGTGGGCAACGCAGACGGGAATCGTCCTCCCTGGTGAGGTAGCAGGGATCGACTTATTCGTGTGCCATCGGGCATCATTTACGCAACATTGGGAAAGTGCCCAGAAGCCTAATATGAAAATTTGAAGTCGGTCTTGAAGATTTTTCCTCCAGATTTATCACTGTGCAGCCTGCCCGACTCATCCGTGCACTACTAGGCATCCTTCACACCACCAAGAGCCCGTCGTGCATATGTTCCAGCCTACCAAGCACATGCCTACAATGTTGTTGCCATGTCGGAATCTGCTGCCAGTCATGCTAGTCGCCGATACGACTCGTGCCGCCCATTGTCGGCGATTGTGCCGACAGCAATCGCCACTCGTGTCGCTGACTTTTCAACTTTACATCTCCAGCAAACCTGTCTGGTCAACATCAAACACCGACACAACTATGTCATGTACTAACATGAATCGTGTCGTGCCATGCTGCCACTGAACACCATCCAGACTCTACGCCTGTGCTGGTCGTGTCGTCTGCAACACTTTCTCGGCACGACGTGCCATTAGCCGTTGGTGATAATGCCGACAACTGTTGTCACTGCAATGGAGCCACACGATCCAGCCCGTTGACCAACAGCACATCGTCACCCATGTCTTCACTTACTTTTATCGCGACGTCTCGGCAACAGTAGCGAGCAACCACTCCCGATAATCAGCATCATGGCCTATGCCGATGTCAGTCGTAAGCCACCGTGTTCCTTCCATCTGGCAATAAAATCGTAAGTGCATTGGCAAGGGTCCACCAACTGCGCCGCATCTAGCCAAAATTGATGGGCCATTGTGCACCCCTGCTACGCCAAGGCACCTGTCTGACACAATCAAGCCATGAAAAAAATCACCAGCCATGTCGTTCATGCCACACACGAACCTACCTGACAAGCCCTAGCACGCTCGCCATCCACCAAGCAGCTGTCGTCTATGTCCGCCATCAACATTGTTCCCGCCGTGCATGAGGGGCATGAGCCAGCTGCCTAGCATTCACGTCTATGCTGTACAGCATATGCAAGCCCTGCGGCTGCCGCCAGCCGGTGCTGCCATCTGGTCATCAGCTGTCGTCGTGCTTCTATAGTCGACCAAGCCACCGTCAAACCTATAGAATATTCAATAAGAAACATAATATTCAAAACCCTAATCATGTTTGACATATAAACCCTAGCGTAATGTGTCACGTCTAATCATGAAACTGAAGCTTTGATACCGATTGTCGGCGTTAGATCATTTGATTAACATGAACCGTTAGGGTTCCATGCGATTTTATATCAGTGGAAGTAAGAATATAAAATTATATTACCACTCATCAGGGTATGTAGAAGAAGAACAGCTGTAGAAACAACCTCTTGATTTTCTACTGTATTCCCAACTCTAGTCTTGGCGTCGTGTGGGCGACGATCTTCAAGACACTCTCAATCTATTTCCTCTCCCTCTTTCTCACATGTGTTAGGCATGAAAACTAGGGTTTCCGGACAGCTGCGATGACTTATATATGGGCTACAATAAGGACCAGGAGGAGAAATTAGAGTTGGGCCTCAATTGGGCTTAAGTATACAAGTTTAGCCTAAAACTTATACTTAACTCCAATGATAATAATACAGTCCACTAAAGTATTATTATTGCACTGTCACTCTAATCCTATATTATGTTATAGGCTCCTTCTTATTATGAGCCTGTAGGCACTTGAATTTTATTTCCTTTAATGTGGCAAATTAATGTAATAATTATCAATTAAATATTTATTTATTAAGGAATTTAAATAAATAAATTCCTAAAATAAATTAGTGAATAATTGATAATTGGGATAGATCTAGTCAAATAAGCCCAAACCGGCAGAATCAGGTCAAATCAATATTGACAAATCAAATTGCAAGGATGGAAAGGCCCAAGCCTACAGAATTAGTCAAATCAGCCATTGACCAATCAAATTCGAGTTATTTAAGGGCGTCCTCACCCTTCACCTATATAATGAGCCCTACTCTATTCATTTCAGACACACTAAAGCATCTGAAGATGCAGACACTTCTGAAGAGATCAAGAATACTAGCAGTGCTCCCTTGAGATCTTCAAGCATCTTCAAGTCAAGAATAGCCTCCGATTAGAGATCAAGGTGCTAAGCCACTCTGATCCGACGTTCTTCCAGCCATCCGCCTCCGTTCAGAAATAAAGGTGTCAAGCCCCTCCGATCTGGCATTCTTCAAGCCAACCGCCTTCGATAAGAGATCAAGGTGTCAAGCCCCTCCGATCTGGCATTCTTCCAGCCATCCACCTCCGATCAGAGATCAAGGTGTCAAGCCCCTTTGATTTGGCGTTCTTCCAGCCAACCGCCTCTGATCAGAGATCAAGTTGTCAAGCCCCTCCCATTAGGCATTCTTCAAGCCATCCGCCTCCGATCAGAGATAAAGGTGTCAAGCCTCTCCGATCCAGCATTCTTCCAACCAACTGCCTCCGATCAGAGATAAAGTTGTCAAACCCTTCCGATCTGACGTTCTTCTAGTCAAGACTTTCTCCACAGAAAACTCTCCAGTTAACATTCGATCCGAACAAAGGCTCAATGCCTCCGGATCAATGTCACAAGACTATATATCTGAGCTCAGACAAGTTTAATCCAAAGATCTGGCTCAACACAGTCAGCATATACTCCAATCAAAGAAGTCAAAGTCAACACAAGTCAAGTCAAGTCAATCCAAATTGGTTCGAGAGAAGAATCAAAGAATTGATTGAGATTGTAACCCGTTTATATATCTTCTAAATTAAATCCACTGGATTATCATTGTACTCTAATTGTATTATTTATAAATATAGAATTTATTGTTACAAATTTTGGCATGCCCAGTGGGACCGTCTTTACCTCTCATCTCTTCTCTCTACAAGCACAAATAATGTCTTCTCTTAGGATCGCGATCATCTACCTCAAAGCCTTCATAACTGCAAGCTATGAATACTCAAATGATGACTCCATTAATGATTGTAATAAGAAGACCTATTGCATCAAAACCTCTAGAGTTACAAACTGACAAGGTTGAAGACTTCACAAGAAGTATGCCCGAAGGCTCCTCAAAGACAAACCATGTGGTGGGGAATACACTCAATAAGCCATTGCAGGGCGATAAAGATGGTAATGATGACTCTGTCTGTTCAACTCGTCGCTCCACGTGAAGCTCACCACCTACCTCAACTAAAGCTGCAGTGATGACGATAAGTACTATGACCATTGAGGGTCAACTCGCAAGTATGATGAGAGCCATTGAAGGACTCAACAAGCACATAGAAGCTCAAGACGTAAAGATCTCCATACTTATGAAGAAAATGGATAATGCGGAGGCAAGCAATGCAAATAAAAAACAAGTTGCGGATGAGCACGAGGAGGAAGACTCGACGAAACATCATTTACTTGAAAAGAAGCAAGTTGTGAAAAAGTGGAAGTTTCAGCTGACAACATGCTTCATATCAACCAATTAAAGAACATCGTCATAGAGACGATAAAAGACAAGTTTGAAGTAAGCTCCAAATCTCCTGCCACATACAAAAAGCCATATACAAAGAGAATTGACAACTTTAGGATGCCAACTGACTACCAACCTCCAAAGTTTCAACAATTCGATGGCAAAGGCAACCCAAGACAACATGTGGCGTACATCGTCGAGACATGCAATGATGTGGGGACCTACATAGATCACATGGTGAGACAATTCATCTGATCTCTTAAAATAAATATCTTTGATTGGTACATCGACTTGGAAGAAAACTCCATTAATAGTTGGGGGCAGGGTAAATGGAAAAAGTATTCCTCAACCGCTTCTATAGCACACGAAGAACTGTTAGCATGATGGAGCTAACAAAAACTCATTAAAGTGATGAAGAATATGTCATCGATTACATAATAGATGGAGGAGCTTAAGCCTCAATTGCAAAGAAAATTAAAAGAAACTTCAGCTATTGAAACGTGCATTCAAGGGATGGAGTGGAATCTTCGCTACATACTCCAAGAAATTCGGCTTAAAAATTTTTAAGAGTTGGCTACAAGAGCTAATGACATGGAGTTGAGGTTGACATCAAATGATATATAATGGCCATCTATTCAAGACTCCTACGAGTTTAAAGACATGTTTTCTGATGAGCTCATGGAAGAGGAATAGCAAACAAAGACTGTAGTTTCCATAAAGATTCATAGAAATGAAGTGGAAACAAGAGAAAACAGTGCATCCCTAGATTGGGGGCAATGAACTATTGATAAATCAAGCTATGCTCCTTGACATGAGCGAAAACTGTTTGCATTACGCTCCTTGATACGAGTTTAAACTATCTGAAATCTCTCAAGTCCACATTACGCTCCTTGACATGAACTAAAACTATCTACATGTTATGCTCCTTGACACAAGCTAAAACTGTCCATACTATGCTTCTTGATACGAGCTTAAACTGTCTAACTCAAATTAAATCTCCTTGAGAAAAGATAAAACTGTCTACACATTACGCTCCTTGATATGAGCCAAAACTATCCACACAATGCTCCTTGATATAAGTATAAACTATCTACACATCAAATCAAATCTCCTTATGAAGAGAATAAAATCTCTACACATTATGCTCCTTGGCATGAGCAAAAACTGTCCACACAAAGCTCCTCGGCACGAGCCAAAAGTGTCCACACAATACTCAATACTCCTCGACATGAGTGAAAAATTTCCACACAAGGCTTCCTGACACGAGTGTAAACTGTCTACAAGTTTAAATTCAAGACTCATTGACACGAATATAAATTGTCAGCAAATTCAATTTAACGCTCCTCAACACACGAGTCTAAACTGCATGTTACTCCTGGCCCGAATTAGTATAAAATATGTATGGCACCCCCCAATCGAAATCAAATCATGTCCCTTCAAACTACTTTATGACTTGATCCTTTTCAAAGTGGTACTTAGGCAGCTTAGTACTCTGCTAAGTTCAGTCAAAATTTAGGCTATTCATATCAAGTTGGTGAGGCAAGTAATAAATTTCAATCATGTTGATTAAGAATGAATTATCACAATTTGTTCACTTAAACACAAATGCGTTCGTGAACAAAATGCGAGGGGGCATTTGTAGGCACTTGAATTTTATTGTCTAATAAAGGAAAATATATGGTAAATTAATGCAATAATGATCAATTAATTATTAATTTATTAAGAAATTTAAATAAATAAATTCCTAAAATAAATTAGTGAATAATTAAAAATTGCAACATATCTAGTCAAATAAGTCCAAGCCTGCAGAATTAGGTCAAATCAATATTGACAAATCAAATTGCAAGGATGGAAAGGCCCAAGCCCACGGAATTAGGTCAAATCAGCCATTGACCAATCAAATTGCAAGTTATTTATGGGGCGTCCTCACCCTTCGCCTATATAACGAGCCCTCCTCCATTTATTCCAGACACACTAAAATATCTGAAGACGCAGATGCTTCTTAAAAGATCAAGAACATGAGCAGTGCTCCCTTAAGATCTTCAAGCAACTTCAAGTCAAGAACATCCTCTGATTAGAGATCAAGGTGCTAAGCCCCTTCGATCTGGCATTTTTCCAGCCATCCGCCTCCAATCAGAGATAAAGGTGTCATGCCCTTCCGATCCAGCATTCTTCCAGCCAACCGCCTCCGATCAAAGATCAAGGTGTCAAGCCCCTCCGATCCAGCATTCTTCCAGCCATCCGGCTACGATCAGAGATAAAGGTGTCAAACTCCTCCGATCTGGCGTTCTTCCAGCCAACTGCCTCCGATTATCAAGCCCTCCGATCTGGCGTTCTTCCAGCCAACTGCCTCCAATCAGAGATAAAGGTGTCAAGCCCCTCCGATCCGGCATTCTTCCAACCAACCACCTCCGATCA
Source organism: Pogostemon cablin (assembly GCA_023678885.1). Classification (NCBI taxonomy): domain Eukaryota; kingdom Viridiplantae; phylum Streptophyta; class Magnoliopsida; order Lamiales; family Lamiaceae; genus Pogostemon; species Pogostemon cablin. The sequence continues at coordinate 7,939,376 of CM043004.1, read as the reverse complement.
GAGATTAAGGACAAAATTTGTAATAATAAAATTTATATTTATAAACAAATTGAGTACAAGGTAATCCAGACGGATTAAACTTGAGAATTTATGAAACAATACCTATCTATCCTCCGATTCTTCTCTCGAACCAATTTGGCTTGACTTGACTTGTTGACTTGACTTTGACTGGAGTGTGTTAACTATGCTGACTATGTTGGCTGCGTATGTTGAGTTGAGTTGGATCTTCAATTGAAGCTTGTCCGGACTCTGATATAACGTTAATTCAGAGGGTTCAAGCCTTTGTTCGAATATAACATTATTCTTTAAGAGTATAACTTTAATCCGGAGGGGTCGAGCCTTTGTTCGGATTAAAGGTTATTCCTTAAGTGTATAACGTTAATCCGGAGGGGTTGAGCCTTTGCTTGGATTAAAGATTATTCTGGAAGTGCATAAAGTTAATCCAGAGGGGTAGAGCCTTTATTCGAATTAAACATTATTATTGAAGCTTTCCGCGAAGAACGTCGAAGAACTTGATTTGAAGAATACTCGATCAGAGAAGTTTGGAACCTTGATCTCTGATCGGAAGATATTGTTTTGAAGAATGCCGGATTGTAGTGGTTTAGAACCTTGATTTCGAATTGCAAGCCATTCTTAGCTTAAAGATGCTTTAAGATCTCAAGGGAGCACTGCTTGTATTCTTGATCTCTTCAGAAGCGTCTGCATCTTCAGATATTTTAGGGACTTTGGAATGAATGAAGGGGGGCTCCTTATATAGGTGAAAAGTGAGGATGCCCCATAAATAACTCGCAGTCTGATTGATCCATGGCTAATTTGACCAAATTCTGCGTGCTTGGACTTATTTTCCTGGATATGTCCCAATTATCAATTATTCACTAATTTATTTTAGAAATTTATTTATTTAAACTCGTTAATAAATAAATAATTAATTGATTATTATTGAATTAATTTGTCCAACCACCTCCCATCAGAGATAAAGGTGTTAAGCCCCTTTGATTCGGCGTTCTTCCAGTCAGACTTTATCCACAGAAAGCTCTCCAGTCAACGTTCAATCCAAACAAAGGCTCAACGCCTCCGGATCAACATCACAAGACTACACATCTGAGCTCGGACAAGCTTCATCCAAATTTCTGGCTCAACAAACACGCTGTCAACACAATCAGCATACACTCCAGTCAAAGAAGTCAAAGTAAAAACAAGTCTAGTCAAGACAAATTGGTTCAAGAGAAGAATCAAAGGATTGATTGAGATTGTAACCCGTTTAGATATCTTCCAAATTAAATCCGTCTGAATTATCCTTGTTCTCAATTTGTTTTTATTTATAAATACAGAATTTGTTGTTACAGAGCCCGTTAGTCTTCCCGTGTTTAAGATATACAATGCCCATTAATTAATTAAGTTACTGACAACTCCATTAATTAATATCTCATCCGAGAGTAATACCACTCAACCATGTTATCATGCTGGAATAAATCCACCTGCAGTGTTTACATTATAATCCTTATGAGCTCCTCAATGGGACATCATTAGCCTATATACTAGGACACAGATTTCTCCTACAATCAACAGCACACCATGCATAGAGACAGCACTATCTCCCAACTCACTGAGCTTGTTGATTTAATAATTAAATCTCACCCATTGATGATCAAAGACATAAATATTGGCTTACGTTTCGAGGTTATCTATAGAGATTAAGATCACGAACATCCATAATAACAGAGATCAAGTTTTTCTATATAATTAGTATAAGTCGAAAGATCTCAAGCAGTCCTGCTCATTACACACAAAGTGCACTAATATGATTTTATAGTCAAGACAAACTAATATCAAATTAAACTACAACCATCCCAATAGATTGTCCCCATCTATCTCGATTGTGAGCATATATTTATATTTTATAAGGAGCCGACAATATTATCTTCCATGCGAAGTTGCACACCATATTATCTACAGTATAAAGTAAGTGGACTTTTGAAATAACATACAAATAAATTATAATATTCTAAAAATTTGATCATACGATTCTCATTTCAAATTCATTGTTAAAACATTGTTCATACAAAAAGCTAGACTTTTAGCATACAATCCAATATAAACTTGATTTTATTTTGTGGTCGATTGATTGAATCATTTTATTGCATGAAGTGACTCTATTATTAGTGTGACTTAAGAATATAAAGTCCAATTCATATTTATAACCTTACAGTAGGACATTGGGAAGAGTTGCCTTTAAAACAAAATTTAGAATTCTTGATAGGATTCTCTATAGCACTATTGTACCTCATTAGGGAATGAGGAGCATAGTGAAACTCTCCTAGGAGCTATTTTGAGATTGCTTATGTGATAAGTTGTCTATATCTATGTGTGTCTTGTAAAGGAGTATATAGTTGAAATAGTGAGAGCATATAGTATCAAATCCATGACATTCATCATCACATGTATATGAGCCTAGAAAATCTCTCCATAGTGTAGCTAGCCTTACTACCTTTTTAGATTGTTCTACATTCACTCATCATCCATATCATTTGTTACTCGTGCATTCCTATATTTTCTTTTTACTTGCTTTCATTATATGATAATTATACTCTTAAAACTCAACCTATAATTGATTTATCCTTCTAGAGTGTGCATTTTACAAATACAGATACACAATCTTTCTCTAGGGATTTGATATTTTATTACTTGGTCACCGACACTACACAAAAATAGAGTACACTTTCTCTACAATAAGGAAAGTTCTGATCAAAAGCTCTTAGGATCGAGACCAAAGTAGACATCTTCCAATGGTAGTATAATAATACTATGAGTTCCCTAATTAGATACTAAATTATAGGAATGGACCATTCTAGGTACTATGAATCCACTAATATTTGGGTCTCTCACCTAGCAATCTCTCGATTAAGCTAAAGAGTTATTCTATCAAAAGAGTTATAAGAATATAAGAGGATATATTTATCTCTTCCTACACTAGTGCACATGAGATGTATGATGGAATGATTCAGCTAACAATTTTATAATATAATTGAATTTTCAATCTAATCACATTTCCAAGACAATTAATCACACAATCAAGCATATAAATTAAGAAATTAACATCAATGATAAAAACAACTCAATGCCCAATATGATTAAAATTTAATAACATAAAAACTAAATTATTCAACACGAATCATGAATTTAATCTCATAAAGGAGATTAGCCTATCATAATTTCAAGTATGGAAAAATAAATTGTCTTACAAATTTCCCGAAATAAACCTTAAGAAAATAATAAAATAAAATAAATGCTCTCATTGAATTTCTTTAATTGAAACTTCTATCTTCTCTTGCAATCTTCAGTTCCTTTGCCTCGAAGTGGATGCACAAAAAAATAATTTCGTGAATAAATTAGTGGAGTTGGTGAAAGTTGATGGATGGGTGAATTGGGGAAGAAGAATCTGGAATCTTTCTGTTTCTCCTTTTCGGTTAGTATTTTCTTATTCGAGTTAGTCATAAATTAATTTTGAGTTAAATAAAATTCAAGTCAATATTAAATTTTGAATTAATTATATATTAATTTTAGGCAATTATAAATTTATTTTCAAGTGAAATTTTGATTAAAAATTCGAGTCAATATATTCCATTTAGAACTTGATTTAAATTTCATGTCAATGATTTCAAGTTAAAACCTGGTAGTGTTGAGTTAATTTAGAGTCAATATAGGATGCGAGTTAAAAGTTGAGTTAATGATATGAGTTAAATTAAAAATTAAATCTATATATCTCATGTTAGAAAAATTGAGTGTGGTGTGAATCGATCAAAGAAAAAAAGAAAACAAAGAACACCAACAATTATAGTGGTTCGGAAAATTGTCAACGTCTACGTTTAAGGGAGAAGAAGGACTTATTGATGAAGATTACAACGATAATAAAGAATAAACTTAGATCTCATATAAACCCTAATCTTATGGGAATATACAGATGATTCTGTGAACCATACAAAAGAATAAAACTTAACCCATATATATAATTCAATATATGATATATATGGATAATATCATATATGATATATATGGACAATATATGATTTGTGTAATCTTGCAAATGATATATACGATCATAATCTTGCTTGTAAAGCAAGCTGATCAACAATCAGACATGTTTACATTCTTACATCAAAACTTATATGTGTGCAAGCGTCTACCTCTCAACAATACTCCACCTTAGACCTTGCATCACTACAATACTATTGCTTCTCGCACCTGCTCCTTTATGTTGCAGCCACCACTTGCTGCTTTACGGTGCAACCACCCTCATCCAATGTTTTAACGAGTGCAGCAAACTCCTCAACTATTTTTAACGAGTTCCAGAAACTCCTCAACTATTTTTAATGAGTCCAATAAACTCCTCAACTATTTTTAATGAGTCCAGTAAACTCCTCAACTATTTTTTTAAAGGGAACAGAAACCCTCCTTTTGCATCACTACTCTACCTTGAGTAGCAACATCTCTTTGAACCGCCGTCCAAAGAATGAATTCCTATCCCTCTTGCTGATCAGCAAGAGTCATCTTATTTCTTGATCATCCATCGTTTTCTTCATCTTCAGTTAGAAATCCTCCGTGAACTCCTTAACGTTGAAACCAACAACACCAATGCAATCTCTGTTCAATGTTCCCAACTCTTGGAACCAGCGAACCCGATCTCCACCATCCAGAATCAACCTCTATGAGACCTGGACGTGCTGTTCAAATTAGAGCTCGATCCAATGGCTGGTTTGTTTGAAAATACCCTTTAACCATGGCTGCGCAGAATTGAATCATCCATAAACCTGACTTCTTTTTTGGCCTATTCCTGTCGGCACAAAGCTCCAAACACAATCTCCAACTTTTGGAATGTATTTTCACAAGTTTCGAATGTTCTTATAAAATTTCAGCTTGATCCAACGGTTGAAATTCCAGATATGATCTCTGTGCGCTCTTGGACTCTCTCAGAAACGTGAATAACGTTTTGCCAGCACTTCTTTTTCTCATTTCTGCCTTCTTTCCCACACTTTCCAGCTCTTTTTTCTTTGATCGTCCCTTTTTCCTTTCCCACAGATGGCACCAATTGTTGTGAATCGATCAGAAAGGAAAGAAAATGAAGAACACCTACAATTATAGTGGTTCGGCAAATTGCCTACGTCCACTCTTAAGAAGATCTTATTGATAAAGATTACAACGATCTCATATAAACCCTAATCTTATGGGAATATATGGATGATTCTGTGAACCATACAAAAGAATAAAACTTAACCCAAATATATACTCCAATATGTGATATATATGGATAATATCATATATATATTATCATATATATATATATATATATGTGTGTGTGTGTGTGTGTGTGTGTGTGTGTGTGTGTGGACAATATATGATTTGCGTAATCTTGCAAATCATATATATGATCATAGTTGATCACCAATCAGGCATGTTTCCATTCTTACATCAAAACTTATATGTGTGAAAGCGTCTACCTCTCAACAGACTGAATAAAATTCTAGTAAAATAATAAAAAGTTCGAGTCAATAAATTCAAGTTTACTTTGAGTTAACATTTCAAGTAAAAATATTATTCGAGTTAAATAATATTGACTAAAAAAAATTCAAGTTAATTCTTAGGTAAATTTTAGATATTTGAAATTTTTATTTCAAATAAATTTTCATTCTAAAAAAAATTGAGTCAATATTTTACATTTAATAATTGAGTTTAATGTTGAGTCAACGAATTCAAGTTAAAATCTAAGAAATTGTGAGTTAAATAAATTTGAGTCAATATAGTTTGCAGTTAAAGTTTGAGTTAATAATTTGAGTAATGAAATTAATTTTGAAGTTAAAAAAATGAGTCAAAAATATTTGACTTAATTCTTAATTAATTCTGGTTAATACATATTTTGAATCAAAATTATTTATTGTTAATACAAGTAAAAAATTTTGATTCAAGGAAATTTCGAGTTAGGTAATTAGCATTCGAGTTAAAATGAAAATATGCTAATATAAATTTCGTATTATAAGATAAGTTAAAATAATGAGTAATGAAGTATTAATATACGAATCAAATAAATTTGTCAATTGAAATTAGAATTAGTCCATTAAATATTTTGAGTTAAATAAACATTTGAGTCAATATTTCGAGTAACTAAACATTAATACTTGAATTGTCAATCCAATTTGATTCAAAAACTTTCATAAAAAACTTAATCAGTGAGTTAATTTTCGAGTGAATAATTTTGAGTCAAAGAATCGAGTTAAAACCTAATTGTATTGAGTTAAATATATTGGTAAATATAATATGCGAGTTAAAGTTTTAGTTCATAATTTGAGTGATGAATTTGATTTTCGAGTTAAATTAATGAGTCAATAATATTTGATTTAATCCTTGATTAATTTGAGTTAATATAAATTGACAAATCAATAATATTTCGTGTTAATTTTGACATTTAGTGTTGGAAACACACAATCCACAACATGCATGTAGAAGAATCTCTTACCTCTCGCTGATGGATTGTGTTGCAGCGAAAGGAAACTGAGAACCGATTGACACTCACGTTGCTATCTCTGGATCCAATCTTCAACACGGGATTGAAAGATAAATTTTTCACGAATGCGTATGTAAAACTGGATGAAGAAAATGAGGAAGAAATAACCAGAGAGTTTTCGCTTCAGAACCGTGTTCTGTGTTCTGTCTTTCTGCATGCCTTCCTCAATTTTCTTTTTATCCAAAAAAAATAAAACTGATGGAAAATAGTAGGAGTTACATAACTCTAACTCCATCTTGCATGCATGCATCACCACATATTTTTATATGTGTAATATGTAAATATAAATAATATTAATTATTATTTACATCTCCCACTCACATATGAAATCAAAATTCTCCTGATTCATTTTCTCCATGAACCATATTCTTGTCCAGATTAATACATCGTGTCACCCACGAGATATGAGTTTAAATTGCCATACACTTGTTAGAGATATATAGCAACTGAACTAGTTTATCGAAGAAACTCAACAAGCTCACTATAACCTAGAACTCTTGAATATTTAACATAAGTTGACATATCTCTTTTCAATCTCTTAATTTGTAAGACCATATTCAACCCTTTTGCAAAAATCATGAATTCTTAATCAACACCCTGCTTGATTGACTAGTCAATGAATCACAATAGTATTGTTAAATTAAGATGTCCTTCCCATCTCACTAAGTATCTACAGTCTCCCACTGCAACTGCTTTCCTAGACATGCACCGCATTGCCGTTATTAATCATAGCTCTTTTGGTAACATGCTAAAGTAGCAACACTAAAGTGAAGACTTAAAATATAGCAGAAAGTCATAAGAGTAACTAACAGATGAGGGCTCATATTTTGAGAAAATGGAAATAATATTCTCAATCATTTTGTGGTCAACTCAGCACAGGTCGTTTTCCTAAAATTCTTGTCACAATGTCTTTAACTTCCTTCCATGAAAGCGTATGTTGTATTTCATTTTAATTTATACATCGTGTAAATCAAAGTTCAAGTGTGTCTCATACATTTAATATGGATATCCTTCCTCCAACGTATAGGATCTCCATCGATTTAGCTCTACAACAAGTTGGATTAGATCCGTGGCAAAATCTATCCCGAATACATTAATTATCGTAATCTCCTCTCTGCGCTCCCACTTAGCCAAAGGTGATTACTCGTATGAGAGAGCCAATCATAACTTGTCGACATACTATTATATATGAATCATCACATATAATTTATAAAAAGTATATAAATAGTTAAGTCATTAACCATTCCATTAACATACATAAACATATTCAATACATCGTTTTAAAACCTTCGCAAACCTAATCCTTTAACATGTCCATTAAACGAGTAGAAATGTATTTAAGAATCACTTTCTTCTTTTCTATAATATCTCTAACAAAGTTGAATTTAGTGTCAATGTGTTTGGTTTTTCCATGATATTTAGGGTCTTTTGTGTAAGCAATGGCCGCTTGATTATCACAATTGATTAAAACAGCTCTCAATGAAGTGTTTAAGACCTCTAAGTGTTTCATGAATCTTCTCAACCAGATAGTCTCTTGAACTGCAGACGCTCATGACACAAACTCAGCTTCCATTGTGGACAATGCGATGTAAGTCTATTTCTTGCTACACCATGAGATTGCTCCATTGTTGAGCAAAAAGACATAACCAGAAGTTGATTTATGTTCATCTAAATCTCCACTCCAGTGAGCGTCTGAATACCCATTTAGTGTACTGTTATTCAGTTAATAACAAAGAGAATAATCTGCAGTCCCTTTCAAGTATCTGAAAATTCTTTTAACAGCCATCCAATGCTTCTTCCCTGGATTGGACTGATACCTGCTTACCAGACCAACGGCATAGCAAATGTCTGGTCTTGTACACAGCATTGCGTACATAAGACTTCCAATCGCATAGGCATATGGCACTTTGGACATTTCATTGATTTCATCTTGAGTCTTAGGACACATATGTTGACTCAATGATTCGCCTTTCACTATGGAAGTATATATGGGCTTGTAAGTTTCCATTTTGAACCGTTCTAAAAGTTTCTTGATGTAAGTCACTTGAGTCAAACCCAATAATTTCTTTGAACGATACCTATGGATCTTCACACCAAGTATGTATTCTGTCTCACCCATATCTTTCATTTCAAAGTTTGAAGATAACCATCTTTTTATGGTTTCAAGATACTCTTTGTTATTACTTGCTAGTAGTATGTCATCCACATACAAGGATAGAATCACAAAATTACCATTGGACTGTTTAACGTAAACACAGTGGTCTTCATTTGTCATAACGAAGTTATATGAGATAATCATATTGTGAAACCTCAAATACCATTGTCTAGAGGATTGTTTGAGTCCGTAGATCGACTTCTTCAATCTAAAAACTTTATCCTCTTGACCTTGAAGAATAAATCCTGCAGGTTGTTGCATGTAGATTTCTTCCTCTAATTCTCTATTGAGAAATGCGGTCTTAACATCCATTTGGTGTAATTCTAAATCCATACAAGCCACTATAGCCAATAGTAGACGAATTGAGGCAAACCTCACTACAAGTGAAAAAGTTTCTGCGTAGTCTATACCCTCTTGTTGAGTATAACCTTTTGCCACCAAGCGACCCTTATACCTCTCTATTGAGCCATCAGACTTTCTTTTGATTTTGAGAATCCATATATTCCAAATAGCCTTTTGTCCCTTCGAAAGATCTACAAGTTCCCATACTTAATTTAACTTCATAGACTCCATCTCCTCTTTCATTGCTTTCATCCATTGCTCTTTTGCCGGAGAAGTCAGAGCTTCTTTAACATTTCTGGGCTCTTCCTCATCAATAGGAAAAACATCTCCATTTTTTGGTGAAACAAAGAAGACGTGTCCTTCAATATCATAACGCCTTTTGGGCATAAGTTTCCTAGAAGTTTTCGAGATAGCTGATGATAGTCTTCTGTAGACAAAATGATCTCATTGGGAATCACCTGATCCTCAATCGGCAAATATCTATCAAGATCCAGACCATCTGGGAATCACATGATCCTCAATCGGCAAATATCTATCAAGATCCACACCATCAGCTAAACTACTACTCCCACATGGATCTTGTAGGTACTAGTTTTCTACTATCTTGAAAATAGGTTCAGCATCCCTGATGCCTTCCCCTCTACTAGGAAATAGTTTCCAGAAAATAAGCATTACGTGATTTTGTCTCAGTTAAGCTCTCATCATGATCTCCTATGAACACGTAACCCTTAGAATGTTTTCCTCTAGGATCCAACTTTCCATACCGACTCGATGAATCATGTAGATAAGCTGCCGATCCTCAAGCTCTAAGGTTACTCAAGTCAGGTTTTCTACCCGTCCAAAATTCATATAGAGTTCAAGCAACTGACTTTGAAGGCATGCAATTAAGCACATAAGCTGCCGTAAGTAACGCATCTCGTTAGATTAGCTTGTGCCATCATGGCTCTAACCATCACCAATAAAGTCCTATTCCTTCTTCCAGTAACACCATTTTGTTGAGGTCTATAAGGAACAATTAATTGTCGGATTATACCCTTTTCATTACAAAATTCCTTGAATTGTTCTGATAGATATTCACGTCCACTATCAATTCTTAAAACTTTGATAGATATGTCTTTTGATTTTCAATTTCACTCAATAATCGTCTAAAATAATCCAATGTTTCAGACTTATGAGATATCAAATAGACAGAATAATCATCAATGAACGTAATGAAATAGTGAGCTCCAAGTCGTGCTCTCACAATTACATGACCACATATATTAGAATGGATTACTTCTAATGGATATTAAGACATAATAGCTTTACCAAAAGGTTTTCTAGTTATTTTGCTTCGACTTTAGAAGAAAGGTTCAACAATCGTTCTTTCACAAGTCTATTCCTCCTATCTTGCCCAATATGACATAATCTAGCATGCCAAACATCATCATTCACATTTGCATTACTAGAAGAACGAGCATTTAGCAAATATGAATAATCATCATAATAACTAAACATCATTCTTTCACAATTTAAAACCATAAAGCCATCAGTTCTATATCTAGATGCCTAACAAGTATCATTAATGCTCATTACCACAGTGCCTTTAGTGAAAAATACATCATAACCCAAATTAAGTAGAACTAAAACAGAAATTAGATTTCGCATGATCTCTGGAGCATATAGAACACTATGTATGATAAAGTCCCGACCATCATCAAGATCCAATTTGCAAGTCTCAAGTCCTTTGACTTCGACTCGTGCATTGGTTCCTACATATATCTACCTAGTCCCCTTCGGAACATAGTGAAAAAACTACAAAAAACTCATCTGTCTCTCGTCACATGGTCTGTTGCTCCTGAGTCTATAATCCACAATGGATAAGAATCAAACAGCAAGACAGAACTCGAGACATTAATTCACACAAAACAGAATAAGATGAATCCACCTTTTCCCTCCTGGGCTCAGGGCATTCACGAGCATAATGACCAAACTTACTACAATGGTAACATGGCATCTTGCTTTTATCTTTCTTATTCTTTTTATCACGCTTGTTTTCCCTTTTCTGTTCATCAGTTTTGTAGTTGGATTATTGTAAGGCTTACAACCATCACCATCAGATCGTCTTACCCTCTTTCGCTTCTTCCAATTCTTTTTCCTTTTGAAGCCCGAAGCTCCCTTAGAAGTAAAATTGGCATAGAAGGTCCTAGAAGAAGGCTTTGAGGCTCCAACCCTCTCATCTTCTAACTCAACATGATGAGCAGCATAATTGAAAATTTTGATGCTTTCATTATGAGACAAGTTGACTTTGAGATGTTATTAACGATCAGGTAAAGAGCTGATTAGGGCTTGTATTTGCTGTTTCTCAGAGAGCATATGACCGGAAGTCTTAATTTCGATAATCATATTAGACATCTCCTTGAGATGTTGTCTAATGTTATGATTAGGTTTCCCTTTTGTAAGTATCGAACTTAATAGTCAACTGCCCAAGCCTTGTAAATAATATATTACCATAGTTCTCACGCAGATACACCCAGATATCATGTGTGGTGGAATGTTGCTCACATTCATGGATGATTGGATCGATTACTGAGCTTATAACAAGGATACCACGTGCAATGGAATCTTCCATTTCCATGCCTAATACGCTTCTTGGTCACGCCTCCCTTAGTTTCCAATACACTCACCTGGATTAGCCATCACTTGATTTATAGCATCCAATGCATCTTTTTCGTCCAATACGTACCATATTTTATGACGCCTTGTGTCATAATTGTCACCATTGAGGTTGTCACCATTGAGTCTCTCACCTTTGTTCAACTCAGCGACAATAGATTTCGATGATCATTTCTTTGATAGAGATTAAAGTGATTCGGTATATTAATAATGTTTTATCTAAATTTTACGTTAAGCCTAACAGAGACATCTCAATAAATAACACAAGACTTAATCTCGAAAAATAGCCCCGGAGACTACTAATCATCAATCTAATCAAGTGTCATAACACTAGATATTTGTTTCAAAACGTAAAACACATTTAAAGTTCAAGTAATCAACAATAAAATTGAACAGCCACTAATTAGTAGAACATCAACAACCATCCATAATTGTAAATAAATCAAGTCTGACAACACATAAATTCTAATGAACTCCTCGAGTTTCCAATTAGAAAGTACAATTAAGGATATCTACGGATAGAATCTTTGTATTCGTCACTTGATTTAAAATAACGACCATAATCAAAATCTCTAGTCCCTACACTATAGATAGCTCGCGCCAAAGGATCTATAAGAGGATTCTTTATCTGACTCTTTCTTCGACTTCTCAGTCTTAGAAAATCAGAGCGTCGAACCCCACCTATACTTAAGCAAGCCGATCTTAGTGCCTGTCTTTTATCTTCTTCCAAAGAAGCAATCATCAAATCAAACATCAAATGATAACCATTTGGCTCCACACTATAAGTCTTCATATGAGCCCAAAACTCCTTTTGTAAGTAGAAAGGTAAAGTGTTAGCCCAGGTCTCACATCTAGAAATCTGATTATACATACTAGATGGGAGAAGCTTTTTATTGATCAAGAACAAAAAATGATTGTAGTGTACAAACAGTTCCAATGCATGGTCTCTAACGTTGTGTTGTGGCTTCATATTGTATTTCAAAAATTCATTAAGGACTATCCGTTTGGTTTTGATATCCTTTGTTGAAACTATTCCCCTCCTTGATGCCATGCCTATGAGAAAATGAGAACTAAAAATAAAACATACCAGTGTTAGTCAAACTATATCACATGAATTTTCTCTCCATATAATGCACATGGAAACAAATTTTCAAGATGCTATAGGCATATTCACAAGTGAATGAGTTCAACTCTCTTTGGCTCCCACTTTCATAGGCTACAAGAGTTTGAACAATTCAACATTACAATGATTTATGATTAAATGACATTATAAGGTGCATAATCAACATAAGATGCAACCAAATAGCTACCATAAAGGTTTTTATTCAATAAAAAATATCATAAAACGAAGTAAAACCACACATACACACTAAAGATTACGTCAAATTCTCTCAAAAATGTCACCATTGGACTCCACGCATCGAAACACGTCAGAATACTCTAGACAGAAGCCGAAAAACACCGCCACGCGCCGACTAAAGCTGCCGGCAGATGTAACACATGCGCCGCCGTCGGAGACGTTGTCTGCCAGCGCGTGGTACCCACGCGCCACTGCCGGCTCCCAGCACATGGGTTTCTCGTGCCACCGTCGTTGCCGCCATTGCCGGAGCATGTCCGACACGCGTCTCCCGCACCCCACCTGTCCTCCAGTGGTTCGGTCACGGGCTGACCCGCTGTCCCAACCCGATTAGCCTGATCCGACCCAGTTCAGATAGAACCGACCCGGTCCGACCCAATTCTTAGGTAGTTATGCATTGTTGCAGAAAAGTCCCTAAAATTTCTTAAAATTTCAAAAAACCACCCTGAATTTTCTGCAAGTTTGCAAATTTGACCCAGTTTCTAGAAAAAATTCAAAAAATCATAATTGTTGTTTTAGAAGGCCAAAAAATGCACCAAAAATACTGACGGACTCCTCTCAACGAGACCTATCCAGTAGTATAAACAAAACATGCTTTTTCTTGAACGAAAAAATGATGAAAAATTCACACTTTCAAGTCTCATGGTGAATCACAACGTCATGAACACATATTTATTGGAAACGAAGTTAATTTGCCTCATACTCACATAAATAACTCATCAAAGTCACAATTCACCAATCATATATTCAAACAAAATCATGTGAGAATGTTTAAAAACATAAAAGCAAATACTTAACGCAAGAAATTCAGAGAGAAAAACGAAGTACCAATCATTGGCTCTGATACCATGTTGGAAACACACAATCCTCAACTTGCATGGAGAAGAATATCTTACCTCTCACCAATGGATTGTGTTACAGCAGAAGGAAACTGAGAACCGATTGACACTCACGTTGCTTTCTCTGGATCCAATCTTCAACACGGGGTTGAGAGATAAGTTTTTCACGAATGCGTATGTAAAACTGGATGAAGAAAATGAGGAAGAAATAACCAGAGAGTTTTCACTTCAGAACCGTGTTCTGCGTTCTGTCTTTCTGCATGCCTTCCTCAATTTTCTTTTTATCCAAAAAAAATAAAACTGATGGAAAATAGTAGGAGTTACATAACTATAACTCCCTCTTGCATGCATGCATCGCCACATATTTTCATATGTAGAATATGTAAATATAAAAAATATTAATTATTATTTACATTTAGGAAATAAATTCTGAGTTAACAAATGTTGAGTTCGAGTAAAAATAACTAAGAGTTAATATAGAATTCGAGGTATAAATGAATTAAATTTGTACATGAGGTGAGTCTAGCACGAGACCGTATTACGTATTCTCTTTCGGAATCATTCACTTATCTGTTATATTATATGTCATAATTTAAAAACAATTAAAAATTAAAAAGCGTTGACAATTAATTTCCGTCATTTCTGTTAATCTTCTCGCCATTAGCTATTCTCAGTTTTTGGTTAATTAGGAAATTCCTACTACTTAATTTAAATAAACACGTATATATTAAAATTGATTTTTTTTTTCTAATTCCTGATCAATAATACTTTTAAATGTACTATTTAATCTCAAGCAACAATAGTTTTTTTTTTAATTTTTATAAATGTTGTCATAACTTTCTATCCTTTCTATAAATGTGTATAAAATAGTTTAATATGAGCATTATCACTTTTCCAAGATCATTAACAAATTTTCTTTTAAATGTTACTCACTTTTTATTTGTTTTATAAATGGTTCATGTGCATGAAAAATTATTATTATTATTATTATTATTATTATTATTTTTATTATTATTATTATTATTATCATTATATACATATATATATATATATATATATATATATATATATATATATATATATATATATATATATATATGACTATCACTTTTCATTTATCGAGCATCACTTTTTATTTAAAATATTATCACTTTTTATGTTTTACAAATTGTTCATGCATGAAATAATTCAATTAACAATTATCATTTTCCTTGATCAAGTATCATTTTTATATTAAAAATATGATCGCTTTTTATTTATCTTACGAATTGTTTATGATAAAATTTAAAGGGAATGTAGTAATAACTTTTTTCATTATAACGAATCACTTTTCATTTTAAAATGTTATCATTATTTATGTCTTGCAAATTGTTCAGTAATGAATATTAATATTCGAGTTAAGTAATTTATGTCAATCGTATTTGATTCGAAAAGCTTTACTCGAAAATTTAATTATTGAGTTAATTTTCTATTGAATTATTTCGAGTCAATGAAAATTATTAAAAAAGTAAATGTATTGAGTAAAATAAATTTGAGTTAATATTATTTGCGAGTTAAAGTTCAAGTTAATAATTTTGAGTAATGAAATTAATTTTTGAGTTAAATTAATACGTAAATATATTCGAGTTAATCCTTAATTAATTCGAGTTAATATAAATTTTAAATCAAAATATTTCGAGTTAATCTTGACTTTCAGGTATAAAGTTTTGAGCTAACAAAATTTAAGTAAAGATGATTTCGAGTTAGATAATGAGTAATTTTTAGTAAAAACAATTATGAGTCAAAATAGATTTTTGTTGGTTTTTGTCAAGAATAAAAGAAGGAGTTTCTTTTATTTCTTTTGTCCCAAATCGGATGAAGAGTAAAAGGAGAAGGATCCTTGACTCTATATAAAGAGGCCATTGGACTTGATGTCAAGTACACCAATCAAGTACACTTTAATCTTTGTGTTTGATTCTATTTAAATTACTTTCTTGTATTCTTGGTTGTGAGAATGGGGAGAAATATATGAATTGGTCAATGATTCGTAAGAGTGTAGGGATTGAGGTTGGGAGAGATAAATTATGTGTGATTGTAAAAAAAATTTAACATAGTGGTATTTTCTCGATCCATGGTTTTTCTCCGACTTTGGAATTTTTCACGTAAATTCTTGTGTTGTACTTTTATGCTCTTCTTTATTTGTCTTTTAGGAATAAATGGGGATATGTTTATCCCAACAAGTGGTATCAGAGCCCTGGTTCGAGTGCTTATAAAGTTCTTAGTATGCTCTTTGGTTGCAGCATAGTCTGACCTTCCACATCAGAAAACACTTTATGAGAGAAAAAGGGTGGTTGCAGCATAGTCTGACCTTCCACATCAGAAAAGAGTTTATGAGAGGAAGAGGGTTATTCATTAAGCTAAGGGTCGCATTAAAGAAGTGGGAAAATTTAGTGGCACAAGGGGGTTAGAAGATCAGCCGGATGTGGTGGTATCTCCTTTCTTGCGGTGAAATGCGCCGGACTGTGGCAACAGTGGCGTGGCAAGGGGTATGATTTGTAGGTCCGCAGTTTTTAGCAGAGTTCTTCGACCTGCAGCAATATGAATTGGTGGGACTCTCGGTGGTGGAGTTGGCTTAACAACGGCATGGGATTTTCCATGGATGTCGGCTCAAGTAGGTTTGAAAGGAACGATTTTTCGATAATGACTGGTGGCATGGAAAAGTGGGGATTCAACGAGGAAGATGGCAATGTGATGGCTTGGTATCGGTAACGCTAGATCTGTAAAGAGAAGCGTGGATTAACTGAAATGTAGGGATAAACATCGTGATTTCTGGAGGGCTAGAATTGACTTCAAGTGACGACACTTTTAATTGGAAAAGGTACTGACAAATCTGGTGTAGCTTTGCGGTAAAAGGCAACAACGTCATGTCGGTACAATGACGATTTTTACGCAAGGTGGAGCAATGATGTGGTAATTGCTCAAGGTGGAGCAATGGTATGATAATTGCCTAAGGTGGAGCAATGGTGACGTTGATGGTCAAGGAGGAGTTGGTACAGCAACAGCTCCGAATATTGGGTTAATATTATTGAGGATCCTTATGACAAGTTCAGTTGTCATGAAAAAGGATGTAATAATATTAGCTGGTCCACAAGTTTGCACACAGACATTGACTTGGCAGGTGATGTATGGTGTGTGGTCGATGTATATCGATGGCTGATGGACTTCTAGGGGTAGCTAAGTGCTGGAAGTTGCACCATAAATATCAGCAGATATTTTTATATGTGCCGCAGAAAATTCTTACAATTGTTGGTTCTAAGTGGTCTACTCATATAGTGGAGTAGGATTCTCGGGGCTGAGAATGAATTTTCGGTGAACACAATGATTCTTAGAATGGTTGATTCTAAGGGATTCTCTGGGTTTGAGAATGATTTTTGGAGAAGACAATGAGTCTTCTTTTATTTTGACAAGGTGGAGATTGTTGGTTTTTGTCAAGAATAAAAAAAGGGCTTTTTTATTTCTTTTGTCCCACATCGGATGAAGCGTAAAAGGAGATAGATCATTGGTACTATATAAGGAGGCCCTTGGACTTGATGTCAAGTGCACCATTCAAGTACACTTTAATTTTTGTGTTTGATTCTATTTAAATTCCTTTTTTGTATTCTCGGTTGTGAGAATGGGGATAAATGTATGAATTAGTCAAAGATTTGTAAGAGTGTAGGGATTGGGATCGGGAGAGAGAAATTCTGTGTGATTGAAAAATTAGTGGTATTTTCTCGTCCGTGATTTTTCTCCAGTTTTGGAGTTTTCTACGTAAATTCTTGTGTTGTGCTTTTTATGCTCTTCTTTATTTGTCCCTTAGAAATGAACGGGGATCTGTTTATCCCAATAATTTTGAGTTATTTTTGACATAATATTTGGGTTTACTCATACTATTACCATTACTTGAATATATTACTCGAATAAATTCGTGTAAGGGGCCAGCTATTCGTATCCCCAAATTTACTAAACACATCCCATAATTAAATCATATCTAATTAAAAAGACATATATAACCTAATAAAAATTATATAATTAAAATTCCAACATGTTCGCTCACTCCAACTGAACAATAGACTATGCTCGCTCACTGTAACCAGACAGATACACTTGTTAGCTCATCCCAGCACAACATAGTGTATCTGTTTGCTCAGATAGATAAATGGTATTACGTCATTGTTGACATTCTTCTTCCAAGATTCTTTGTACCTCGTCTTATCCATATTGTTTTATACCTTCAAGATCATGCCTCGCTTATTCGATTTGGCAATTGTCATTCTACTCATATATATGGTTAATTCTACCAACTAGTGATATAGTTACCAGTTATAAATCGTACTTTCAAATTCTTGTTCTCTAAATATGTGGTGGTATCAATCTTGATGGTGTAGTGCAGTTATAAGGATAAGGATGCCACCACCTATTGGTGTTGATGGTATTTATAGTTGTCTTTCTGAATGGAATAATCATATACCGTCGTGGATGAAACCTTGAACTACGATCAGATGTGATCCTTCTTGGTACCTCATCATTCTATTCTTCCTCCATGGGATTGGGATAGTGGCTTTCATCCCAAGAGAGTTGAGATGGAAATTAGTGATCATTCTTACCCTGTGTAAAATATGTGAATTGATTTGATTATTTTCTTGAACTTTACTCTGTTGGTGTGTTTTGTTGGAATAATAAAAACACAAACTCTAATCATGCTAAGAGAGTAATCACAACAACCTCTTTCTGTAGAATTTATGTTGAAGCGGAAGTGAAATACAGGATCGTCTACGAACCAATTAGTACTCACTAATGAATTGTGATCTTTGGATCAAATCTTACTACACGGGATTGTAGATTATAATTCACGATATGGTATTAACTAAAGAATATGAAGAACTGGAATTTTGTGTGAATTCTGAATAAAATTTTCAGAGATAGCGTTTTTTACAATTTTGTGTTCTCACGTATATGACGACTGATTTGCGCAGTATCATATATCCCCAAGGAGATAGGGAGTCCAAAACTGTCTCAATTCCCTCTCTCTTTGCTTATCCACTATATTTTTATATATGGAATTATTTAATATATATTTATATATTAAATATAAATAATATTACTTATTATTTATATCTCCCACTCACATATGAAGTCAATAGTCTCCTGACCCATTTTCTTCATGAATCATATTCTTGTACAGATTAATACATCGTGTGACCCATGAAATTTGAGTTTTTATTGCTATACACTTGTTAGGGATATATAGCAACTCAACCAGTTTATAAAAATACTAAACAAACTCGCTATACCCCAGAACTTTTGAACATTTAACATAAGTTGACATATCTCTTTTCAATCTCTGAATTTATCAGAGCATATTTAGCCTTTTTGCAAACTACTTATTCATAATCAAGACCTTGCTTAATTGACTAGTCAATGAATCACAGTAGAATATGTTAATTTAAGACGTTATTCCATCTCACTGAGTATCTACTGTCTCCCACTGTAGCTACTTTCCTAGACATGCACCACATAGCCATTATTAACCATAGCCCTTTTGGTAACATGTTAAAGTAGCAATACTAAGGTGAAGACTTAGAATATAGTACAAAGTCATAAGGGTAAAAATAAATAAGGACTCATACTTATGAAAAATAGGAATAATTTTCTCAATCCTGTTGGAGTCAACTTAGCACATGTCGTTTTCCCAAAAACACATGTCTCAATGTCTTTAACTTTCTTCCAAGAATGTGTATGTCGGTTTTTATTTAAATTTAGACATCACGTAAATCAGAGTTCAAGTGTATCCCATACACTTAACCTGGATATCCTCTCTCCAAGATATAAGATCTCTGTCGATTTAGCTTTACAACAAGTAGATTAGATTCGTAGCGAAATCTATCTTGATTACATTAATTATCGTAATCTCATCTTTGCACTCCCACTTAACTATTTCATTAACATACATAAACATATTCAATACTGTTAGATTTTATACTAAAAGTCTAGCTTTTTGTTAGAATAATATTTTACAATTTATTTGAAATGCGAATCATATGATCAAACATTTTGCATTTTATAATTTATTTATATGTTGTTGCAAAAGTCCACTTACTTTATACTGTAGATAATGTGGTGTGCGGCATCACACAAAAGATCATATTATTAGTTACCTTATAAAGTATAAATAGATGCTCACAATAGAGATAGACGGGGATAATCTATCGTGATGGTTGTAGTGCAATTTGGTATTAGTTTATCTTGACTACAGAATCACATTAGTATACTTTGTGTGTATTGAGCATGGCCGCTTGAGATCGTTCAACTTATATTGTCTATATAGGAGAACTTGATCTCAATTATTATGGATGTTTGTACTCTTAATCCCTATACAATAACTTCAACACATAAGCCAGAATATATCTCTTTAATTAATCAATGGGTGAGATTTAATTATGAAATCAATAAACTCAGTGAGTTGAAAATAATGCTCTCTCTATGGTGTGTTGTTGATTGTAGAAGGAATCTGTGTCCTATTAAATTGGCTGATGATGTCCCCTTGAAGAGTTGATAAGAAATATCATGTAAACCCTGCAGGTGGATTTAATCCGGCATGATAACAAAGTTGAGTGGTAATACTCTCGGATAAGATATTAAATAATAGAGTTGTCAGTAACTTAATTAATTAATGTGCATTGTATATCTTAAACATGGGAAGACTATCGGACTCATAATAAGAAGAAGCTCATAACGTAATTTGGGATTGGAGCAGCAGTGCAGTAATAATATTTTAGTGGACTATATTATTATTGGACTTAAGTATAAGTTTTGAGCTAAACTTGAATACTTAAGCCCAATTGAGGTCCGACTCTAATTTCTCCTCCTGGTCCCTATTGTAGCCCATAAATAAGTCATCTCAGTTTCCTAGAACCCTAATTCTAACGCCAAAAAAATGATGAGGAGAGTAGGGAGAAAGCAGATTGAGAGGATCTTGAAGATCGTCGCCCACAAGACGTCAAGACTGGATTTGGGAATACAGCAGAAGATCAAGAGGTTATTTTCTGTAGCAGTTCTTCGTTAACATACCCTTGTGAAAGGCAATACAGTTTTATAATCTTACTTCCGCTGATGTAGAAATGCATGGAACCCTAACGATTCACGTTAACAAAAAGATCGAAAGCCAAAAAATACATCATTTTAAATCCTTCACAAACACAATTCTTTTACATGTCCTACATATACACCTCTAGAAATTGGTTTAGTAAAAGGATCTACTAACATCAAACGAGTAGAAATGTAACTAAAAATCAGTTTCTTCTTGTCTATTTTATTTCTAATAAAGTTGAGTTGTGTGTCATTGTGTTTGTTTTTTCCATGATATTTGGGATCTTTAGTGTAAGTAATAGCTGCTTGATTATCACAATTAATTAAAACAGCTCCACTGGAATGTTTGAGACCTCCAAATATTTCATGAATCTTCTCAACCAAATTGCCTCTTGAACTGCAGACGCACATGCCACAAACTCGGCTTCTATAGTGGACAGAGCTATGCAAGTCTGTTTCTTACCACACCATGAGATTGTTGATGGACTATATATTAAAAGTCTTGCATTTTGTATGAACATTGTTTTCTTAATTTATTTTAAATGAGAATCATATGATCAAATATTTTGCATATCATAATTTATTTATATATTATTGCAAAAGTTCACTTACTTAATACTATAGATATTATGATGTGAGGCGTCGCATGGAAGATCATATTGTTGGCTCCTTAAAAAGAATAAACAGATGCTCACAACTGAGATAGACGGGGACAATATATCAGGATGGTTGTAGTGTGATTTGGTATTAGTTTGTCTTGAATATAAAATCACATTAGTGCACTTTATGTGTATTGTGCAGGACAACTTGAGATCATTCGACTTATATTGATTATATAGGAGAACTCGATACATAAGCTAGTATTTATGTCTTTAATTCATTAATAGGTAAGATTTAATTATTAAATAAACAAGCTCGGTGAGTTGGGAGATGGTGCTATCTTTACGGTGTATTGTTGATTGTAGAAGGAATCCATGTCCTATTAAATTGGTTGATGATGTCCCCTTGAGGAGCTCATATGGTTTATCATGTAAACCCTGCAGGTGGATTTAATCCGGCATGATAACAAGGTTGAGTGGTACTACTCTCGGATGAGATATTAATTAATGGAGTTGTCAGTAACTTAATTAATTAAATGGGCATAGTATATCTTAAACATGTGGAGACTAACGAGATCATAATAAGAAGGAGCCCATAACGTAATATGAGATTAGAGTGGTAGTGCAGAAATAATACTTTAGTGGACTGTATTATTATTATTTGACTTAAGTATAAGTTCTGGGCTAAACTTAGATACTTAAGCCCAATGGAGGTCCTACCCTAATTTGTCCTCTTAGTCCCTATTGTAGCCTATATATAAGTCATCTCAACTGTCTGGAAACTCTAATTTGATCGCACTTTCACATGTGAGATAAGGGAGGAAGCAGATTGAGAGTGTCTTGAAGATCATCGCTCACACGACGTCAAGACTAGACTGGGAATACAATAGTAGATCACGTGGTTGTTTCTGCTGCTGCTCTTCTTCAACACACCCTGGTGAAAGATAATATGATTTTATATTCTTGCTTTCGTTGATCTAGAATCGCATGGAACCCTAATGGTTCACATTGACCAAAATATCGAATGTCAACAATTGGTATCAGAACTTCGATTTTTTGGCTAAATGTGACACGTTAGGCTAGGATTAATATGTTAAACATGATTAGGGTTTAAAATATTATATTTCTTGTCGTATACTCTATACGTTTGATGGTTGCATTATCGACAACGAACGACTCGATAATCGGTGGTGGAGTGATAAAGGTGGCATAGCTTACGGATCATAGCAGACAAACATGGTGGCATGGATGATGGGTGATGGATCACTGCAGACAAACGACGATAGCTGTTGGTGAAAAGTGCACAACGTCATGCACACTGCCAGTGTCGTTGTCTTACGGCTGCATGATTGTCGTGCAGCGATGGTACGTTGAAGTCCCGATGGATGGCGGCAATCGCACAAGCCATGCTCTAACCCTTGGGTTTTATGGACGTGCTGGTGGTGGGCCTCAAGGCTGACTTGTGGCACGAGAAACCCTAGCGGACGGCATGACCTGAGCCAAGGCAGCAGGTGGCGGGCAGTGTGTCGCGGTGACGATGCATGGTGATTCTGCTGGGCAAGGGTCACAACCACAAGCAGTAGGCGCAAGCGCCATCGGAGGCTCGCGCACGAGTCATGATGAAGAGTCACACGAATAAAGTAGGTTGCAGCACGAACGATGCACGGCGTGACGGGAATGTAGAGCTAACTGCACGACTGACACTGCTATGCCGTACAAGTCGTGCCGATGACTAGCACGACTGCAAGTGGTTTCCATCATGCCAGATGTGTGTGGCACGAGCAGCAGGCAGGGGCGGTAGAGTCGTGCCGGCAAGTGGGTGGCACGACCGGCGGATACATAGCGCGCAGGCGTGGTGGCAAATGCATGGCAGCGGCACGACCCGTATAGGTAAATGGCACGAGTCATTCCGACGTGTATTGTAGAGCAGGCTTGTTTCATTTTTCATTCGAGGTATGATTTCTTGTGTTTTTCATCATGATATATAACTAAAATACTTGATTTAATTATCTGACTATTGTTATATATGTTATGCATGTTCTAATTGATTTACTACATTAAATTGCTATAATAGAAGCATGCTGGGTTGTGTATTTTATTATTGAATATTATATGCATGTAAAAAACCTCGGTGTTAAATAACGAAGTGGGAGAGGGGATTGGTTAATAATTCTCATGGCCTCCATTATTAGTTTGTAAGTGATGTGAATAAACTTGCACGTTAGCTATAGTGCCTTCCTCTCCATCGGATGAGTTTATTCATGGATTACTAGTACAAACTTCTTTATGATGATTGTAGAAAGTTATCTGAGCGCGTGTGATCTTCTCCATCTGAAGGTGTTAGATTGTATACTAAAAGTCTGGCTTTTGTATGAAACAATGTTTTAACCATTTATTTGAAATGAGAATCATATGATCAAATGTTTTGCATATTATAAACTGTTTATTTATATGTTTGTGCAAAAGTGCATTTACTTTATACTGTAGATAATATGTTATACGACAACACCTGGAAGATCATATTATTGGTTTCCTTATAAAGTATAAACAGATGCTCACAATCGAGATAGACGGGGACTCTCTATCGGTATGGTTGTAGTGTGGTTTGGTACTAGTTTGTCTTGACTATTGAATCACATTAGTGCACCTAGTGTTTATTGAGTAGGACCGCTTGAGATCGTTCGACTTGTACTGTCTATATAGGAGAACTTGATCTCAGTTATTATGGATGTTCATGCTCTTAATCCCTATAGAATAACCTCGACACGTAAGGCTATGTATAATTCTTTGATTCATTAATGGGTGAGATTTACATGTATTAAATCAACAAACTCGATGAGTTGGGAAGTAGTATTGTCTCGATGGTGTGTTGTTGATTGTAGAAGGAATCCGTGTCCATCATAGGTTGATGATGTCTCTTTAAGGAGCTCATAAGGTTTATCATGTAAATCTTGCAAGTGGATTAATTCCGGCATGATAATAAGATTGAGTGGTACTACTCTCGGATGAGATATTAATTAATGGAGTTGTCAGTAACTTAATTAATTAATGGGCATTGTATATCTTAAACATGAGGAGATTTTCAAGCTCATAATAATATGGAGCCCATAACGTAATTATGGGTTTGGAAAGACAGTGCAGTAATAATATTTTAGTGGACTATATTATTATTATTGGACTTAAGTATAAATTTTGGGCTAAGCTTGGATACTTAAGCCCAATGGAGGCCCTACCCAATTCTTCCTCCTGGTCCCTGCTGTAGCCCAAATATAAAAGTCATCTCAGCTCCCTTCAACCCTAACTCAGCGCCATTTTTGACGTATAAAAGAGGAGAGGAGCAGATTGAGAAAATCCTGGAGATTGTTGCCCACACAACACTAGGATTGGACTTTGGGATATACAATAGAAGATCAAGAGGTAGTTCTCTGCATCAGATCTTCAACAACGTACCCCGGTGAAAGGTATTGTAAACTTTAATTATTGCTTCTGCTATTATTGTTTACATGGATTCTTAATGGATCACGCTAACCAAACGATCCAAAAGCCAACAATTGGTATCAGAGCTTTGGTTTTGTGGCGAAACGTGACTCGTTAGGCTAGAGTTTGTGTGCTACTCGTGATTCAATTATCGCATGACAGAAAGCATGTAATTAGGGTTTGGTAAATGTATGATTATCCATGAAATCCTATATTTTTTCATTGATGTAATTGGTATGTATACGTTGCTGTATAAACAAGTTGAACACACACATACGGCTGACGGAGGTAGCAGGTGAGTACTCCGCGATGCTGAACGGCGTGGATGCGCGTGACGTTGCGCACGGTGTTGGGCTTTGGTCTCCTGGCTATATAACGTCGGAATTGGAGTGGGCTGCTAGAAGCGATTTCTGCACAGTGCTAGAGGGACACGGCGCCATAGCATAGCTGGTGAGTTACACGCTGATGGCTGAATCTCGACGGCGCAGACCGGATGGCGACTTCGCGAGTTGGCCACTGATGCGGAACCAGACGACAGGAAGCAACGCGACAGCACTTGGCATAAAGGCATGCGTTACTGGGCTGTCATCGCTAGGCTTCTGGATGATGGGGTAGGCGAGACGTTTGAACCATACGGTGGATGGGACTGTAGATTGGCAGTCCGTGGCGGAATCAAAGAAAGCAGGTGGCGGCGAACGTGGGAAGCAGCATTCCGGGCGAGTCCCCTGATGATTCCGGGCGAGTCTTTCGTTGGCCGGGGTGGGTCTGCAGCAGCTTTCGATCGGGTTTGCTGTTTCTGTCGATTAGGCCTGGAAGGAGGCGTGGCAAGGAGAGGCACGACTTCTCGTGAAGGCCAGTGTGAATTCGCTGGTGATTTCCTGGCGCGCAGCCGACAAATTCTATTGGGGCACCATGCAAGAAGACGATCTTCAGGATGTTTCTGGGATGAATTCTTGGCGCTGGGATAACTCTATGCGGCTGGGTGGAAACATGGAGTTGCAGCTGCCTTGTTGGACCAAGTTTTCTTAATGGGCTTGATTAATTTGTTAATGGGCTTCATTGATTTATTAATTAACGGGCTGCTCATTTTTTACTATTGGGCTTGCTAAAATTTCTCAAATTAATTTTGGGCTGCATTAATAGGCCAATTTGCTTGACTCATTTTTTGTGCCTTAATCCCTAATACATATAACTCCCTTAATTTTTTTATTTGACGATAATTGTTATATATGTGAAAAGCATGTTTTATGTGATTTAATTTTTTAAATTAAAATTACTTATTAATAAAAGCATGCTTAGGATGTATATTTTATTATTGAAATATTATATGCATGTTAAAAATCCTCGGTGTTAAATAACTAAGTGGGAGAGGGGATTTGTAATTAATTCCCGCGACCTCCATCATTAGTTCGTAAGTGATGTGAATAAACTTGCGTGTTGGCATAGACCTTCCTCCCCATTGGATGAGTTTATTCACGGATCACTGGTACGAACTTATTTATGATGATCGTAGGAAGTTATCCAAGCACGTGTGTACTTCTTCATTTGAATGGCACACAAGCTTAGGCCGCGGACTTGGGATTAAATAATGGTATACACTTAGGTGTAAATAATAAGTATCCTCTCCATTGGAGTAACTATTGGATTGTATACTAAAAGTCTAGCTTTAGTATGAACAATATTATAACAATTTATTTGAAATGAGAATCATATGATCAAATGATTGCGTCATATAATTTATTTATATGTTCGATGCAATAGTCCATTTACTTTATACTGTAGATAATATGTTGTGTGATAACACGCGGAAGATCATTTTATCGATTTCCTTATAAAGTATAAACAGATGTTCACAACCGAGATAGACGGGGACTCTCTATTGGGATGATTGTAGTGTGGTTTGGTATTAGCTTGTCTTGGCTATAGAATCACATTAGTGCACTTGTGTATATTGAGCAGGACCGCTTAAGATCGTTCGACTTATACTGAGTTATAGAAGAACTTGATCTATGTTATTATGGATGTTCGTGCTCTTAATCCTTATACAATAACCTCGACACATAGGGAAGTATGTATTTATTTGATTCATCAATGGGTAAGATTTACATGTAATTAAATCAACAAACTTGGTGAGTGGGAAATAGTGTTGTCTCTATGGTGTGCTGTTGATTGTAGAAGGAATCCGTGTCCATCATAGATTGATGATGTCCCCTTGAGGAGCTCATAAGGATTATCATGTAAACCCTGCAGGTGGATTAATTTCGGCATGATAATGAGATTGAGTGGTACTACTCTTGGATTAGATATTAAATAATGGAATTGTCAGTAACTTAATTAATTAATGGCCATTGTATATCTTAAACATGGGGAGACTAACGGGCTCATAAGAAGGAGCCAATAACGTAATTATGAGATTAGAACGGCAGTGCAATAATAATATTTTAGTGGTATATATTATTATTATTGGACTTAAGTATAAGCTTTGGGCTAAGCTTGGATACTTAAGCCCAATGGAGGCCCAACTCTAATTTCTCCTCTTGTTCCTTGCTGTAGCCCATATATAAGTCATCTCAGCTATCCGGAAACCCTAATCTATGATATTAATCACGGTTAACACTGTGAGGAGAGTGAGGGAACAACAGATTGAGAAGATCTCGAGGATCGTTGCCCACACGACGTCGAGATTGGACTTGGGAATACAACAGTAGGCTGGAAGGTTGTTTGCTGCTGCTGTTCGACATCTTCTATGATTTTTATAATATCATACAGAATTAAGAATAGAACATGTACTGACGGAAAGCACGGAAAAGAGGATCATTTTGGTGCATAGATCACTCAAATCTGACATCGGGTGAGAGAGTTATGACCAAAGCCGTGAGACTGCACAGGCTAGTGGCGAGAATTCTTCTTCTTAAACATACCCTGGTGAAAGGTAATACATTTCTTGTTTTCTTGCTTCCGCTGCATGTTAGAAACGTATGGAACCCTAACGGTTCACGTTAACCAAATGATCGAATGCTAAAAATTGGTATCAGAGCTTAAATTTCATGGTGAAGCGTGAAACGTTGGGCTAGGGTTTATGAAAATAATGTGCTTTTATTTAGAATAGAATCACATGGATAATTAGTGTTCCGTGTTATGAATTCAATCCAATAATAATTCCTATGAGAAACCCTAAGTGCAATCGATGGTAAAACCTTAGATGGCGCGATGATGTTGAACGGAAATGCTGGGCCTGGCCGACAGTAGTAGTTGACATGTCAGGCTAAAACGTTGGATGGCAGAGACTTGATGATCTCGACCTGATGGTTGTCGAAAGCCGCAAGACGATGCTGGTGGTGCAATACTGCAAGCAGTGCCCATACGACCGATGGCTGGGTTCACCTGGACAGCGACGGAAAACCTGTTGGGTTTTTAATGTTGTGATCGCCTAACGATGGACCCTAGTGGTGTTTTGAAAGGCCGGTGACGGCAAGGTTTGACTGGTGACAGCGGTGCAATGGCTGGTGGTTGATGATACGCTGGTGAATATCTGAAGTCATCGTGATCTGGTTGAGGCGTTAAACACCAAAAAGTGATGCCGTGATGGGTTGACTGTCGTTGGATGAAAAGCAGTTAGAGTTGAGATAGCATGCCTGGCTCGGGGAAGGCACCTTACTGCACTTTAATCATCGACGATAAAAAGAAGTGCATAAGCTCTTGATGGCAGTGATGATCGTTCTTCCACTTGGGCGTCGGACAAGGATGTTCGATGATGCTCCGGCAGTAGGTAGGAGCGAATCAGACGATATCAAACCAGTCAGAGGAGATTCTGGTCGAGCCTAGAATATATTTCTGAACGGGTCTGCTTTGTTTGCGGTTGAGCCCAGGTATGTTTCTGATTGGGTCAGCTCATGACTCGAGCGGGTCGATGTGAATTTCTGGGCGAGTCTGCAATTGTTTGTTGATCTGGTCTGACCAAGTTGCGGTGAATTTGACGCATTCTGGTGATTTCTTTTTATATTGGGGAAGCTCGCTGTCTAGCAGCGCGGTAGGGAATGTTCGATGGCCGACAACTTATGGTGAGAGCAGTATGCTTGGCGGAATCAATGGATTAGGAAGCCATACCTGCTTGTGGTGGATACCTGGTGCACTCGGAGGGGGCGGCGACTTGACTCGCTAGTGCGGCTGTTCTCTTGCGGTGGCACGACTTCACCATGACTGTGTGATGGAGAGCAGCTGCAAACTGAAAGCCGTCTGGGCAATGGAAAAGCAGAAGTTTCCGGTGAGCTGCTGCACTATAGGCTGCAACAGTGTTCCGACGTGTAGCTTCTGGCGGGTAGCTGCTGTTTTCCAGCAAGTAGTTGAATGGCTAGGCTGAAAGGTGCCAGTGCACATGCATTTTCTTGTTCTCCAATGGATCCGTGAGTGAGTTGTGGATGGCTTAGGGCCCAAGATAACTTCCTATGCAACTTTAATTGGTTGGTTGACCTTGTCAACCCTTTATTTGTCAATTATTTTATTTCCTTATATATATTTGATATAATTGTTTATTTACCAATTATTATTGTATATTTGGATATGCATGTTACTCTATGATTTACTGCCTTATGTGTCATAATAGGAGCATGCTAGGTTGCGGATTTTATTTTGAATTCTATATGGATGTAAAAACCCTCGGTGTTAAATTTACTAAGTGGGAGAGGGAATTGGTAAAAATTCCCGTGGCCTCCATTATTGGTTTGTAAGTGATGTGAGTAAACTTGCGTGTTGGCAATAGGCCTTCCTCCCTAATGGATGAGTTTATTCACGGATCACTGGTACAAACTTCATTAAATAATTATTGTTTATAATGTGGCACATGAATTTGCGTGTTGGCATAGACCTTCTTCCCTAACTGATGAGTTTATGTGCGGTTCACTGATACAAACTTATAATTTAAGATTGTAGGAAGTTATCTGAGCGCATGTGTACTTCTCCAATTGTAAGACATATAAGCTTGTGCAATGGACTTGGGATCAAATAATGGTACACACTTAGGTATGAATAATTAGTATCCTCCCCAACAGAGTCACTGCTATTATTATCATGGCTAAAGAGGAACCGACTATTAATTATTTTGTCATTAGGTTAGGTTGACGAATGAAATTAATGGGTAAAACCTTCTCTTGTAAATGTTCAGGTTTGTAAACGTCCACATTAACGTGGCTTGCAGACTCACGGTGCTTGAGGTGTCGGTGAATTTTAATTTTATATTTTTTTGAGGGAATCAATATAAAAAGGATAAAATTCGAAGATTTGATAGTGTATTTATTTATGATTCTCTGCAATTTCAAATGGTTTCATTTTACTTATTGCTAACTAAAAGAAAACATATTTACTGGTCCAAAGTTAGATGATTAGAAAAGAATCTTGGGTTTGAATATTATTGCTTAGGAAAATATCTATGTGTTCTCATTAAGGATGTCCCATGATGCCTTTTAAAGTCTCTAGTGAAGAGGTGAGAGGTTCATAGAAATATGATGGTCTCATGCGACTGTTCGGATACTTGAGTTAGTTACAAAGGCAAGAGGTCATGGATAAGCTTGATGAATGAATTGGAAATGCTTGGAGTAGAAATTGAAGGGGAAACCTAGATCAATTTATTCTTCATAATTTGCTTGGATGTTTGGAGCAAGTTCTACCTGAAATATGAGAGGTTGTATATGGTGGGAAACTTCAGACAAAACATGTGGCGAAGGAAATCTAATTTCATCAATATGTAAACAAGGTTAGTATCTTATTCACTAGTTATTGAAGCATGATTAGTGATAGCATCTGCTAACACATTGTGTGTAGATACTGGAATCACTAAAAGCATGTAACTAAGTGATTATGAGATTATTTGTGGGTACATGGGTATACTACGAGGGTAGTGGCTGTTGCAGAGGGAGTTGTTTATTTATCTCACGATATGAAAAAATGTTTGAGTATGAGAAATTATCTTTAGCTACGTTCTCATAGATTGAATTTCATTTCAATTTCTATGCATTTACAGATAGATACTCCATTTCATTTAAGTGACATGGTCATAGTGATGATGGATGGAGCTATAATCCATTGTGGTACGTTGGTGACAATTTGTACACTCTTAAATCATGTTTATCCCACGGATGCAACAAATAATAATTAATAACACGTCTTATAATCCTTATAAAGAGAAAGACTTTTATGGAAACGATTAGATAGATGATGAATTATTTGCAATTATTAAATTCATTTTATGGATATTTCCTAAAACTAGTAATTCGTATGAATGTTTATCTGTTTGTGGGATATCCTAAAAAAATGAATGTTGATTTATTTAGTCAAAAAATCGAAGGGTGATTGTTAACACAAATACTAGATTTTTGGAAAAGGACTACGTAATAAATCACAAACCCATGTATAAATTGTTCTAAAGAAAATGAGAGGGAAAACACAAAGTATTAGTACCAAGTGTACAAGAGGATGTACCACAAGGTAAACTGCATTGCGTGTCACGTCTGATGCACAATTGCATGTAGTGCCTTGTCGTAGTGAGAGGGTTATTCGACAACCTATAAGATATACGTTTTGGAAGAGTTGTGAGACTTGATCCCTAGTAAACATGAAATTGACCCATGGATACGACGAAGCACTGCAAGATACAAATACGGAATCTTAGCAAAATGCAATGATGTTGAAATAGAATCGATGAATTCTAAATAAGATCTGAATGCTTGTAGAACCACGGATGGTGTGAAAGCTATTGGAAGTGGTCATACGAAATAAAAGAGAATCACACGGTAAGGTAAAAAACTTGGAAGCAAAGCTTGTAGCATAAAGGTATAGTCAGAAAGAAAGGGTTCAATTATGAGAAAATCTATTTGCCAGTAGCTATGCCTAAGTCAATCCGGACTCTTTTATTTGTTGCTACTCATATGAAATATGAGGGACAACAAATAGATGTCAAGACAACTTTCCTGATTGGATGTCTTGAGGAAAACATCTATGTTAAGCAACCAGAGTGATTCGTTGCAAAGGGATAAGAGCATTATGATAGTAAGCTTAAAAGTATCCATCGATGGATTAAAGCAAACTTCAAGATCATGAAACATCCATTTTGATGAGGAAATCCAGGCATATGGATTTATTCAATGTTCGGATGTGTCTTGTGTATTGAAAAGAGTGATGAAAACGTGGTGGTATTTCTTGTACTGTACGTAGATGATATATTGCTCATTGGAGACAATGAAAAAGTATTATCGGGCGTGTTGGTATGGTTGATAAAGCGGTATGAGATGAAGGACTTAAGAGAAGCAAAAATATCTTTTTGATCACGGTAATACAGATCATAAGAAAGGATGTTATGCTTGTCTCAAGCTTCATCAAATGATACGATCCTTATTTGCTTTAGCATCTGACTTTATCTAAAGAAATGTGTCTTGACACAAAAGAAGATAAAGGTGATGAAAACGGTTCCTTATGCTTCGGCGAATAAAAAAGCTTAATCTAAAGAATGCTATGCACTAGAATGGATATCTATTTTGCTGAACGCATATACAGTGGGTATCAAGGTAACCCGAAATAAGAATGTTGAATTATGGTAAGACATATATTTATGTACCTGAAAAGCACTAGATATTATATGTGGAATTACTAAACAGATTCACTGCTTCTTACGAGTTACATAGATTTAGATTTTTTAAATCAAATAGGGACGACAGTAAATCCACCTCAAAGGGTATGTGTTTAATTTTAGAAAGTAGAGTCATAATGTGGAGGAGTGTTAAGAAATATATTTCAGACTCCGGATTCCATTATGGAAAGATGATAAATTGGAGCCTATGAGGCAGCCAAAGTATCTGTATGACTCTAGAAACTTCATGATGGACTTTGAAGTGTATCTATGTTTGCCCAATGTTATCACAATTTATTTTGATGATGATGGTGCAGTTGCAAACTTGAAGGAATCACGAGCCCATAAGAGGCAA
This sequence comes from Pogostemon cablin, assembly GCA_023678885.1. NCBI lineage: Eukaryota > Viridiplantae > Streptophyta > Magnoliopsida > Lamiales > Lamiaceae > Pogostemon > Pogostemon cablin. Next base: position 7,906,316 of record CM043004.1, on the reverse strand, counting down.
TTAAACACATGGAGCGCGAGTGGGAATCAGATGTATGGCAGAAGATATGACAACATAGTCATTTAGTATAAGTGGGAGATTGTTGGATTGTATTCTAAAAGTCAAGCTTTAGAATGAAAAATGTTATAACAATTTATTTGAAATGAGAATCATATGATCAAATGATTGGTCTTATAATTTATTTATATGTTCGATGCAATAATCCATTTATTTTATACTGTCTAATATGATGTGCGACAACACGCGGAAGATCATATTATCAGTTTCCTTACAAAGTATAATCAGATGCTCACAACCGAGATAGACGGGGACTCTCTATTGGGATGGTTGTAGTGTGGTTTAGTATTATCTTGTCTTGGCTATACAATCACATTAGTGCACTTGTGTGTACTAAGCAAGACTGCTTGAGATCGTTCGACTTATACTAACTTATAGAAGAACTTGATCTCTGTTATTATGGATGTTCGTGCTCTTAATCCCTATACAATAACCTCAACACGTAGGGCAGTATGTATTTCTTTGATTCATTAATGGGTCAGATTTACATGTAATTAAATCAACAAACTCGGTGAGTTGGGAAATAGTGTTGTCTCTATGGTGTACTGTTGATTGTAGAAGGAATCCGTGTCCGTCATAGGTTGATGATGTCCCCTTGAGGAGCTCATAAGGATTATCATGTAAACCCTGCAGGTGGATTAATTCTGGCTGGTAATGAGGTTGAGTGGTACTACTCTTGGATGAGATATTAATTAATGGAGTTGTCAGGAACTTAATTAATTAATGAGCATTGTATATCTTAAACATGGGGAGACTAACGTGCTCATAATAAGAAGGAGCCCATAACGTAATTATGGGATTAGAATGGTAGTGTAGTAATAATATTTTTGTGGTATATATTATTATTATTGGACTTAAGTATAAGCTTTGAGCTAAGCTTGGATACTTAAGCCCAATGGAAGCCCAACTCTAATTTCTCCTCCTGGTCCCTGATGTAGCCCATATATAAGTCATCTCAGCTGTCCGAAAACCCTAATCTATGAGATTAATCATGCCTAACACTATAAGGAGGATGAGGGAATAGCTGATTGAGAATATCTCGAGGATCGTCGCCCACACGACATCGAGATCGGACTTGGGAATACAGCAAAAGGTTGGAAGGTTGTTTGCTGCTGTTGTCCACCACTTTCTACAATTTTTATAAAATCGTACAGACTTTAGAACAGAACATGTGACATACGTAAAGAAAGCCACGGAAAAGAGGATCATTTTGGCGCGTAGATCACTCTAATTCGACATCGGATGAGAGAGTTATGCCCATAACGGAGAGGCTGTGCATGCTAGTGGCGAGAATTCATCGTCTTCAACATACCCTGGTGAAAGGTAATATGTTTCTTGTTTTCTTGCTTCCGCTGCTTGTTAGAAACGTATGGAACCCTAACTGGTAAAACCTTCTCTTGTAAATGTTCGGATTTATATACGTCCATACTATCGTGGCATGCAGACTCACGGTGCTTGAGATATTGGTGAATTTTATTTTATATTATTTTGAGAGATTCAATATAAATTGATAAATTCGAAGTGTTTGATCTATTTATTTATTTATGATTCTCAGAATTTTCAAATGACACTCAACTCACTTTTTGTTATACTTAAAGAGCACAAACTTACTTGCACTAATTATGTTGACTAAAAACGGAACATGAATATTGTTTTAACTGCTGAAGATTATATATTTGTTCTCACTGAGGAATGTCCTCCAGCACCTACTGATGCCTCTACCGAAGAGCAAAGAGTTGCTTATAATAGGTGGGTCAAAGCTAATAGGATGGCTAAGTGCTAATTTTGGCTTCTATGTCAAATGTGCTTCAGACTCAGCATCAAGTTATGACCACAGCCTATGATATGATGCATAATCTTAGGGAGCTCTTCGGGCATCAGAGTCGTCCTGCTAGGTCGAAGGGCTTGTCTGTTCTAATGAACACCAAAATGGGTGAGGGCACTTCCGTAAGGGAGCATGTCCTTAGGATGATGGGCCAACTAAATGAGTTGGAAGTTCTTGGAACTGAAATCGATGGGGAAACCCTGGTCGATATCATACTCCAAAGCTTGCCTAGGAGTTTTGAGTAGTTTTGCCTGAACTATGGTATGAACAAACATTTGTACACATTGGTGAAACTTCTGACAGAACTTGTTGCTGTGGAAGAACTGTTTCGTAGAGCTCCTCAGGTACATGTTGCTGAAAGTGCTGCTCATCCTAGACCGAAAGGCAGTAGGAATAAGAAGAAGTAAGGAAATTCAGCTCTGGTGAACCAAGTGAAAGCAAAGACTGGTGCGGTCAAGAAGCCTAAAGGCAAGTATTTCAAATGCAAGCAGCCGGGACACTAAAAGGCTGACTGCCCTCTTCTGAAGGGGAACATGAATGCTAAGTCTTATATACTAATTGTTGATCATGTTTAGCGGTTGTATCTGCTGACACTTGGTTCATAGATACGGGAGCCACAGACCATGTCTGCAATTCTTTGCAGGGGTTCCACCAAACCGGACAGCTTAGTGATAGGGAGATTACCATACTCATGGGGAATGCTACAAGAGTAGCAGCTGTCGCAGTGGGAGACGTTTATTTATTTTTCAATAAGAATAAAACTCTTATTTTGAGGAATTGTCTTTATGTACCTCATTTTAGAAAGAATTTAATTTCATTTTCTAATGATAAGGTCGTTATAAGGAAAGATAGAAAATTATTATCTGTGACGGTGCATTGATAGATAATTTGTATACTCTTAATCCAATTACTCCCACAGTGCAACAATTAAATTGAATGATACATCTACTATTAAGAGAAAAGAACCTTCGAAAATGAACCAAACATATCTTTGGCATCTAAGACTGGGTCACATTAACTTGAGTGGGTTTCAAAGGTTGATAGTTGATGGATCTCTGAGTTCATTAGTAGTAGAAAATTATCCAACTTGCGAATCCTGCTTGGAAGGAAAAATGACCAAAATGCCTTTTAAGGCAAAGGGGGTATAGAGCCAAGGATCTGTTGGAATTGGTTCATTCTGATTTATGTGGTCCTACGTCTGTCCAGGCAAGAGGGGGTTATGAATATTTTATCACTTTCATTGACGATTATTCTAGATATAGATATATTTATTTGATGCACCGCAAGTGTGAGTGCTTTGATAAATTCAAAGAGTACAAGGCTGATGTAGAAAAGCAACTTGGAAATATATCAAGACACCACTATCTGATCGTGGTGGCGAATACCTCTTGGGAGAGTTTAAGAATTATTTATCGGAGCAAGAAATTGAATCTCAATTGTCTGCACTGAGCACACCCCAGCAGAATGGTATAGCAAAAAGAAGGAATAAGACTCTTATGGAAATGGTAAGATCAATGATGAGTTATTCAGAATTACCAATTTGTTCTGGGGACATGCTTTAGAAACAGTGACTTACATTTTAAGCTTTGTACCTTCTAAATCGGTTGCCTCCACACCCACAGAACTATGGACCGGGCGAAAGCCTAGTCTGAAACATGTTCGGATTTGGGATGCTCCGACATATGTGTTGAAGGTAGATACTGATAAGTTAGAATCATGTATTGATATTTGTCCGTTTATAGGGTATCCTAGAGGAACAAAGGGTGGTTTATTTTATAGTCCTAGGGACCAAAAGGTGATCATTAGCACGAACGCTAAATTTTTGGAAGAGGATTATGTAATGAACCACAAATCCATGAGTAAAATTAATCTAGATGAAGTAAGAGAGGAAACACCAAACATAATACCAAATGTACAAGAGGATATACCATAGGACACTACTCCGCGTGTCACACCTGATACACAATTGCCTGCAGATCCTCGTCGTAGTGGGAGGGTTGTGAGACAACCGGATAGATTCATGAGATTGGGAGAGTCTTCTGACTTTGTCCCTAGTGAACATGAAATTGACCCATGGAATTACAACGGAGCTCTGCAAGATAAAGATGCTCTATTATGGCAAAACGCAATGAAATCTAAAATAGAATCCATGTATTCTAATCAAGTCTGGGAGCTTGTAGAACCACCCGATTGTGTAAAAGCTATTGATTGCAAGTGGATCTATAAAAGAAAAAGAGGATCTGACAGTAAGGTGGAAACATTTAAAGCAATGCTTGTGGCCAAAGGATATACTCAGAAAGAAGGATGTCAAGACAGCTTTCCTGAATAGAAGTCTTGAGGAAAACATCTACATGAAGCAACCAGAGGGATTCATTACAAAGGGCGAAGAGCATCTTGTGTGTAAGCTTAAAAAGGTCCATTTATGGATTGAAACAAGTTTCTAGATCATGGAAGATCCATTTTGATGAAGTAATCCAGTTATATGGATTTATTCAATGTCCGGATGAATCATGTGTGTACAAGAAGTGTGACTGAAACGTTGTGGTATTTCTTATACTCTACGTGGATGATATTCTACTCATTGGAAATAATGTAAAGGTGTTGTCGGGCGTAAGGGTATGGTTGTCCTAGCAGTTTGAAATGAAGGACTTAGGAGAGGCTGGACACATTCTTGGGATCAAATTAATAAGGGATCGCATGAAAAAAATATTGTGCTTATCCCAAGCTTCATACATTTATACAATCCTGGCTTGTTTTAACATGCAAGATTCCAAAAAGGTTTTCTACCTTTCAGACATGGAATACCTCTATCTAAGGAGATGTGTCCTAAGACACAACATGAAATAGAGGTAATGAAGCTGGTCCTTTATGCTTCGGCAGTAGGAAGCCTCATGTATGCTATGTTATGTACGAGACCAGATATCTGTTATGCCGTAGGCATGATCAGTAGGTATCAAAGTAATCCAGGACAAGGGCATTGGACTGATGTAAAGCATATTTTGAAGTACCTGCGAATGACTAGGGATGATATATTGGTTTACCGGGCAGATACTTTGTTACATTTGGGTTATACTGATTGGATTTCCAGTCAGATAGGGATGCTAGTAAATCCACCTCGGGTTATGTGAATAATCTTGGAGGAGGAGCCATAATATGGAGGAGCGTAAAGCAGAAATGCGTTGCTGACTCCACCATAGAAGCTGAATATGTAGTAGCATCTGAGGCAACTTAAGAAGCGGTATGGCTTAGAAACTTCTTAATGGACTTGGATGTGATTCCTGGTTTGGCAGAAGCTATCACAATTTATTGTGATAATTGTGGTGTAGTAGCAAACTCGAAGGAACCACAAGCCCTAAAGGCGAGTAAACACATTGAACGCAAGTACCACCTGATACGATACATCGTTAAAAGATGGGAGGTCGTTGTCGCTAAGATTGCATCAGAGGATAACCTGTCTGATCATTTTACTAAGAGCCTTCCAGCGAAAGAGTTCGATGGGCATTTAGAAGGAATGGGAATTAGATGTGTGTCAGCAGATATGGGAACGTAGTCTTTTAGTATAAGTGGGAGATTGTTAGATTGTATACTAAAAGTCTGGCTTTTGTATGAAATAATATTTTAAAAATTTATTTGAAATGAGAATCATATGATCAAACGTTTTGCATATTATAAATTGTTTATTTATATGTTTGTGCAAAAGTTCATTTACTTTATATTGTAGATAATATGTTATGCGACAACACGCAGAAGATCATATTATCGGTTTCCTTATAAAGTATAAACAGATGCTCACAACCGAGATAGACAAGGACTCTCTATCGGTATGGTTGTAGTGTGGTTTGGTACTAGTTTGTCTTGACTATAGAATCACATTAGTGCACCTAGTGTGTATTGAGTAGGACCACTTGAGATCGTTCAACTTGTACTGTCTATATAGGAGAACTTGATCTCAGTTATTATGGATGTTCGTGCTCTTAATCCCTATACATTAACCTCGACACGTAAGGTAGAATATAATTCTTTGACTCATCAATGGGTGAGATTTACATGTATTAAATCAACAAACTCGGTGAGTTGGGAAGTAGTATTATCTCTATGGTGTGTTGTTCATTGTAGAAGGAATCCGTGTCCGTCATAGGTTGACGATGTCCCCTTGAGGAGCTCATAAGGTTTATCATGTAAATCTCGCAAGTGGATTAATTTCGGCATGATAATAAGGTTGAGTGGTATTACTCTCGGATGAGATATTAATTAATTGAGTTGTCAGTAATTTAATTAATTAATGGGCATTGTATATCATAAACATGGGGAGATTTTCGGGCTCATAATAAAAAGGAGCCCATAACGTAATTATGGGATTTGAAAGGCAGTGTAGTAATAATATTTTAGTGGACTATATTATTATTATTAAACTTAAGTATAAGATTTGGGCTAAGCTTGGATACTTAAGCCCAATGGAGGCCCAAACCAATTCGTCCTCCTGGTCCCTGCTGTAGCCCAAATATAAAAGTCATCTCAGCTCCCTTCAACCCTAACTCAGCGCCACTTTTGACGTAAAAGAGAGGAGAGGAGAAGATTGAGAAAATCCTAGAGATTGTTGCTCACACAACACCAGGATTGGACTTTGGGATGTACAGTAAAAGATCTTCAACAACATACCCCAGTGAAAGGTGTTGTAAACTTTAATTATTGCTTCCGCTGTTATTTTTAACATGGGTCCCTAATGGATCACGCTAACCAAACGATCCAATAGCCAACAAAAGGGACATAAGATTGGGCAATGGACTTGGAATCAAATAATAGTGAACACTTAGGTGCAAATAATAAGTATCCTCCCCATTGGAGTCACTGCTGTTATTTGTATGGCTAAAGAGGAACCGACTATTAATTATTTTGTCATAAAGTTAGGTTGACGAATGAAATTAATGGGTAAAATCTTCTCTTGTAAATGTTCGTATTTGTATACGTCCACACTATTGTGGCATGCAAATTCACGGTGTTTGAGATGTCGGTGAATTTTTATTTTATATTTTTTTGAGAGAATCAATATAAATTTGTAAATTCAAAGTGTTTGATCTGTCTATTTATTTTTGATTCTCAAGATTTTCAAATGGCTTTTAATCCACTTGTTCTTATACATAAAGAATATAAACTTACTGGCACACATTATTTTGACTAGAAACAAAACATGGACATTGTTTTAACTGCTAAAGATTATATCTTTGTACTCACTGAGGAATACCATGTGACACCTACTGATGACTCTATTGAGGGGAAAAGAGCTGCTTATAGTAGGTGGATTAAGGTTGATAAGATGGCGAAGTGCTACATTTTAGATTCTATGTTAAATGTGCTTCAGTATCAGCATCAAGCCATGAACACTTCCTATGATATGATGCAGAATCTTACGGAACTCTTAGGACAACAGAGTCGACCTACTAGGTCGGAGGGCATGACTGTGCTGATGAACTCTAAAATGGCTGAGGGCATTCCCGTCCTTAGAATGATGGGCCAGCTCAATGAGTTGGAGGTCCTTGTAGCTGAAATCGATGGGAAAACCCAAGTCGATATCATACTCTAAAGCTTGCATAAGAGTTTTGAGCAGTTCCGTCTGAACTAAGGTACGAACAAACGTTTATATACGTTAGCGGAGCTTTTAACAGAACTTGTGGCAATGGAAGGACTGTTCGTCAAGCTCCTCAAGTTCATGTTGCTGAAAGTGCTACTTATCCTAGACCGAGAGGCAGTAGGAATAAGAGGAAGCAAGGAAATTCAGCACCTACGAACATAGTGAAGGCAAAGGGTGGTGAGATCAAGAAGCCTAAAGGCAAGTGCTTCAAATGCAAGCAGCCAGGACATTGCAAGGAAGATTGTCCTTTTCTGAAGGGGAACAAGAATGGTAAGTCTTATTTACTAGTTGTTGAATCGTGTTTAGCGGTTGTATCTGCTGACACTTGTTGTGTAGATAAGGAAGCCACTGACCATGTCTGCAATTCTTTGCAGAGGTTCCACCAAACCCTATAGCGTAATGATGGGTATATTTCCATACTCATGGAGAATTCTACGAGAGTAGCGACTATTGTAGTGGGAGACATTTATTTATCTTTCAATAAAAATAAAACTCTTATTCTAAGGAATTGTCTTTACGTACCTCATTTTAGAAAGAATTTAATTTCGGTTTCTAAATTTTTTATGGATGGATATTCTGTTTCTTTTAAGGACAAGGTTATTTTAAGGAAAAATGGAATTGTTATCTGTGATGGTACGTTGATAGATAATTTGTATACTCTTAATCCAATTTCTCCCACATTGCAACAAATTGAATAGAATAATACATCTACTAATAAGAGAAAAGAACCTCTGAAAATGAACCAAATATATATTTGGCATCCAAGACTAGGTCATATTAACTTGGGTAGGATTGAAAGGTTGATAGCTGATACACTTTTAAGTTCATTAGTAGTGGAAAATTATTCAACTTGCGAATCCTGCTTGGAAGGGAACATGACCAAAAGGCCTTTTAAGACTTATAGAGCCAAAGATCTGTTGCAATTTGTTCATCTGATTTATGTTGTCCTATGTCTATCCAGGCAAGAGGTGATTATGAATATTTCATCAGTTTCATTGACGATTATTCTATCTATGGATAATTTTTTTTGATGCGCCGCAAGTATGAGTACTTTGATAAAATTTAAAAATTACTAGTCTGATGTGGAGAAGCAACTTGGAAAATGTATCAAGACACTACGATTTGAACGTGGTGGCGAATATCTCTTGGGAGAGTTTAGGAATTATTAATCAGAGGCCGAGATTGAATCCCAATTGTCTGCACTGGGCACAGCCCAACAGAATGGTGTAGCAGAAAGAAGTAATAGGATTCTTATGGAAATGGTAAGATCAATGATGAGTTATTCGGAATTACCAAATTCATTTTGGGGATACACCTTGGAAACAGCGTCTTACATTCTGAATTTAGTACCTTCTAAATCGGTAACCTCCACACCCACCAAATTGTGGACCAGATGCAAGCTTAGTCTGTAACATTCAGATTTGGGATGCTCTGGCACATTGTTAAAGGCAGATGCTGATAAGTTAGAATCGGATACTGATATTTATCTGTTTGTAGGATATCCTAGAGGAACTAAGAGTGCTTTGTTTTATAGTCCAAAAGAACAAAAGGTGATCGTTAGCATGAACGCTGGATTTTTGGAGGAGGATTATATAATGGATCACAAACCCATGTGTAAAAATATTCTAGAGGAAGTAAGAGGGGAAACACCAAATATAATACCAACTATACATGAGGATATACCATAAGATACTGCACCGCGTATCACATCTGATACACAATTGCATGTGGTGCCTCGTCATAGTGGGAGGGTTGTGAGACAACCGGAAAGAATCATGGGCTTGGGAGAGTCATCAGACTTGGTCCCCGGTGAACATTAAATCGACCCATGGAATTACGACGAAGCACTGCATGATAAATATGCTTAATCATGGCAAAAAGCAATGAAATCTTAAATAGAATTCATGTATTCTAATCAAGTCTGGGAGCTTGTAGAAAATAGGATTTGACAGTAAGGTAGAAACCTTAAAAGCAACGCTCGTTACGAAAGGATATATTCATAAAGAGGGAATCGATTATGAGGAAACCTTCTCGCCCGTCGCCTTGCTTAAGTCAATCTGGATTCTTTATCTATTGCCACTCATATGGATTATGAAGTATAGCAAATGGACTTCAAAACGGCTTTCCTGAATGGAAGTCTTGAAAAAAACATCTATATGAAGCTACCAGAGGGATTCATTATGAAAGGAAAAGAGCATCTTGTGTGTAAGCTTAATAGGTCCATTTATGGATTGAAAGAAGATTCAAGATCATGGAACATCCATTTTGATGAAGTAATCCAGTCATATGGATTTATTCAATATCTGGATGAATCTTGTGTGTACAAGAAGTGTGACGGAAACGTAGTGGTATTTCTTGTACTTTACGTGGATGATATCCTACTCATTGGAAACAATGTAAAGGTATTGTCGGGCGTAAGGGTATGGCTATCCAAGCAGTTTGAGATGAAGGACTTAGGAGAAGCCGAGCACATTCTAGGGATCAAATTGATAAGGGATCACAAGAAAAGAATGTTGTACTTGTCCCAAGGTTCATACATTGATACAATACTTGCTCATTTTAGCATGCAAGACTCCAAGAAAGGGTTTCTACCTTTCAGGCATAGAATACCTCTATCTAAGGAAATGTGTCCAAAGACATAAAAGGAAATAGAGGATATGAAGGCAGTTTCTTATGCTTCGGCAGTAGGAAGTCTCATGTATACAATGCTATGTACGAGGCCAGATATCTGTTATGCTGTGGGCATGGTTAGTAGGTATCAAAGTAACACAAGACAAGGGCATTGGACTGCAATAAAATATATTTTGAAGTACTTGCGAAGGACTAGAAATTATATATTGATTTATCGGGCCGATACTTTGTTACCTGTGGGTTATACTGATTTGAATTTTAAGTCAGATAAGGATGCAAGTAAATCAACCTTTGGTTATGTGTGGAGCCATAATATGGAGGAATGTAAAGCAGAAATGCATTGCAAACTCTACCATGGAAGCTGAATATGTAGCAGCCTCTGAGGCAGCTAAAGAAGCAGTATGGCTTAAAAAATTCATAATGGACTTGGATGTGATTCCTGGTTTGCCTAAAGCAATCGTAATTTTTTGTGATAACTGCAGTAGCAAACTCGAAGAAACCACGAGCCCATAAGACGAGTAAACACATTGAGCCCAAGTACCACCTAATACAAGCATCGTTAAAAGAGCGGAGGTTATTGTCGCTATGATTGCATTGGTGGATAATCTAGATGATCCTTTTACTAAGAACCTTCCAGCGAAAGTGTTTGATAGGCATTTAGAAGGAATGAGGATTAGATGCATGTCAACAGAAATGGCAGCATGGTCTTTTAGTATAAGTGGAAGATTGTTGGATAGTATACTAAAAGTCTAGCTTTTTGTATGAACAATGTTTTCACAATTTATTGGAAATCAGAATCATATGATCAAACGTTTTGCATATTATAATTTATTTATATGTTATTGCAAAAGTCCACTCACTTTATACTATAGATAATATAGTGTGCGGCATCGCACGAAAGATCATATTGTCGGCTCCTTATTAAGTATAAATAGATGCTCACAATTGAGATAGATGGGGACAATCTATCGGGATGGTTGTAATGTGATTTGATATTAGTTTATCTTGACTATAAAATCACATTAGTGCACTTTGTGTGTATTGTGCAGGACCAATTGAGATTGTTCAACTTATACTGACTAAATAGGAGAACTTGATCTCAGTTATTATGGATGTTCGTGCTCTTAATCCCTATACATTAACCTCGACACGTAAGCCAGTATTTATGTCTTTGATTCATCAATATGTGAGATTTAATTATTAAATCAACAAGTTCGGTGAGTTGGGAGATAGTGCTGTCTTTATGGTGTGCTGTTGATTGTAGAAAGAATCTGTGTCCTATTAAATAGGCTGAAGATGTCCCCTTGAGGAGCTCATAAGTATTATCATATAGACCCTGCAAGTGGATTTGATCTGACATGATAACAAGGTTGAGTGGTACTACTCTCGGATGAGATATTAATTAATGGAGTTGTCAGTAACTTAATTAATTAATGGGCACTGTATATCTTAAATATGGGGAGACTAACGGGCTCATGATAAGAAGCAGCCCATAACGAAATATGGGATTAGAATGCAGTGCAGTAATAATACTTTAGTGGACTGTATTATTATTATTATTGGACTTAAGTATAAGTTTTGGGCTAAACTTGGATACTTAATCCCAATGGAGGCCCAACTCTAATTTCTCCTCCTAATCCCTGTCGTAGCCCATATATAAGTCATCTCAGCTACTCGAAAACCCTAATATGATCACCACTTTCACATGTTAGATAATGGAGAAAGCAGATTGAGAGTGTCTTGAAGATCATCGCCGACACGACGTTAAGACTAGACTTGGGAATACAGAAAAAGATCAAGAGGTTGTTTCTACTGCTTCTCTTCTTCAACATACCTAGGTGAAAGGTAATATGATTTTACATTCTTGCTTCCACTGATATAGAATCGCATAGAACCCTAACGGTTCACATTAACCAAACGATCAAATGCCAACAGTTGCTCTATTTTTTAGTAAGAAGACATAACCAGAAGTTGATTTACGTTCATCTAAATCACCATTCCAGTCTACATCTGTATACCCATTATGTGTATTATTATTCCCTTGATAACATTGAGAATAATTTGCCGTCCCTTTCAGGTATCTGAAAATTCTTTTCACAACCATCTAATGCTTCTTTCCCGGATTAGATTAATACCTGCTTACCAGACCAACGGCATAATAAATGTATGGTCTTATACACAGCATTGTGTACATAAGACTTCCAATAGCATTAACATATGGTACTTTGGTCATTTCATTCTTTTCATCTTGAGTCTTGGGACACATTTTCTGACTCAATGCTTTGTCTTTTACAATGGATGTATCTATAGGTTTGTAGGTGTCCATCTAGAATTGTTCTAAAAGTTTCTTGATGTAAGTCTCTTGAGACAAACTCAATAATTTTTTTGAACGATCCCTATGAATCTTCACACCAAGTATGTACATTGCTTCACCCATATCTTTCGTTTCAAAATTCAAAGATAACCATATTTTTATGGTTTCAAGATACTCTTTGCTATTTTCAGCTAGTATTATGTCATCCACATACAAGGATAAAATCACAAAACAATCATTGGACCATTTAATATAAACACTGTGGTCTTCCTTTATCATAACAAAGTTATATGAGATGATCGTAGTGTGAAATCTCAAATACCACTGTCTAGAGGATTTTTTGAGTCCGTAGATCGTCTTGTTCAATCTACAAACTTTATCCTCTTGATCTCGAAGAATAAATCCTACAGGCTATTGCATGTAGATTTCTTCTTCTAATTCTCCATTGAGAAATGCAGTCTTAATGTCCGTTTGGTGTAATTCTAAATCCATGCTAGCCACTATAGCCAACAATAGATGAATCGAGGTAAACCTCACTACAGGTGAATGATGAGAGTGAAAATAAGCGTGTTTTAGTATCCAATTTAACACCTTTTTTATGAGATTTATTGTCATATATTTGCACAAGTGTCTTATATTTTATTTATGTGAGAAAAAGGTGCGTTTGAGGTGTTTTATTGTGTTTTAAGTGGAAAATGATCAAAAATGCAAAGTTGGAGAAAAGGTATAACTTGTGCAAGAATGCTAAAAAACGAACATCCCACTTTTGTAATTTTTATGTGTTCATTTAGAGCTCAAAAGTAGTAGTTGATATATAGTTGAAAAGCCACATAAGATAGGGTCGTTTGGGCATAAGAAACACCTCAATTAGAGTCCAAACGAGAAAGTTATGATCTAATTGACGATGTCGTACAAGCTGTTTCTACTCAGCACGACTGTTCCACTTTTCATGACTTGTTAGAGCAACTCCAAAAGCATATGTATATTTTTATGTAAAATAAAGAGCATCTATTGATTTTAACTTTTATTTTGATAAGACACTCCAACACACTCTTTAAATTTAACTCTTTATTTGTTCAATTTACCATATTTATTTATATATTTTATTCATCCAGTCATATAATTATGTTATAATTTATTAATTGCACATTTCATAGATTCCTATAAAATTAGTATTGGAAGTTGAAAATCAATTAATGAATTAAATTTTAAAGAGTTTAGTAGGCTTTCTAAATTTGAAGAGTGAAACAAAAAAGTTAAATCCAAAAGTTATAATAGAGAGCCTTTTGGATTGAGTTTTTCGTGGTTTACTCTTTAAATTAACTAAAAATTTGAGTTTAAAGAGCCTCTTGGAGATGCTCTTATATCTTAAAATGTTGGACTTTTGGTGAGTTCTTTGTAAGTATAGAAAGCCATGGAAGAAAAAATCGCATGAGCGTAAGAATCACTTAAATCAGAATTTGAATGACGAAGTTATGCTCAAAATCGTGAAGTCGCGCAGCTGGCAACGAGAATTCCTGAGAATTTCCAAAAATTTTCAAAAAATTACCTATTTCTTGGAGCACGATATATTTCAATGAATAATGTTTGGTGATCATCATTTCAAAAAAAAGATGTTGTTTCTCTTTCTAAAATTTTCTCTCTGCCTTCTCCCCTCTAACTTTTCATAGGGTTTCTGTCGTTGACTCCATTTTCCATGGGGGCATCACCACCGGCAGATGGTCCATCTGTCGATGCCTCTGTGTCTTTTGATCCCTTCGTTTAGTTCCCAGAATTGGACGGTGCGTGTGAACAATATCCATGGTTGATGGATTGTCTTGCTACTTCTCAGAACCAAGCGATGGCGCCTCAGCAATCTACCATGCTGTCCAAGAATCAAACCCTCTTGCCAAGAACACCAAGGATGATCATACTTCATATGGTTTACTTGCTTTTGAAGACCTTCTAGAAAAGAATAAAGCCTTTGCGTGAGCCACTATCCCACAGAATGATTCTGATTGTCTGAATATTGGATCACGTTCAACGGTGCATGATCGTTCTATAGTGGAACACGATTGCCCTGATGATCATTCTGTTCCTCTGCCTGTATCCCCATCCGAAGCAATTTGGATCAGAAATCCTTCACTGCAAGGGTTTCATCAGGTCCAGACGTCCATCGCATCCGATCAGCCAAATGCAAAGGGCCTATTTCTGGCCCTGTGGCGAGGCCGATTGAAAAAACAGGTGAAACTGTTACATTACAGATTAACAAATCCTTTATGATAAAAGAGTAATCTTTTTCACGCAATTTTTGATTGTTAGGGTTCTTACTCCTAGCCTCTTAATCAATTAGAGACGGACAGCATGTTGAAAAGAACATGGCAACTCAATGATATTTATTCAATTCCTCTTGGAAGAGGATATTTCTCGGTGTTTATTTCTGATGAGATGATACGAGTACAGTTGTTGAAGAAGCGAATTTTTTATGTTGGGGCCATGCAACTTAAGGTTCAAAGTGGACTCCTACTTTCAATCCATATAAGATCAAAAATTCTCATTGGTTTCAGTATGGGTTCGGGTGTATGAACTTCGGAGTTGTACCATGAGGAAGTACTAAAGCATATTGCAAAGGTTATTGGGATGCTTGTTCGAATAGATGAGAAAACGTTGGATGGATCGACTGGGTAATTTGCAAGATTGCTTATCGAATTAGATATTTTGGAAAACTGCCTCAAGAATTATTCATCGATACTCCTGAAGCAAAAATTCGAATAGCATTCAGCTATGAGAATATACCTGAATATTGGAAATCTTGAAGTACTTTAGGACACTCCTCGGAGACATGCATGAAAAAGTAACGAAGAGTAGAGACTCGCAAATCAAAAGCAAAGAGGACAGATGTTAAGAAAGACAACTTTCAAGCTCCCAAAAAGGTTTGGAGGGATAAAAAAGGGACTCATGTGCCATTGGAACAACATAATATATTTGGGAACTTGGAAAGCTTGGATGATGTGGTTGGACCTGATGTTGATAAGAAGGGGTCTTTGGAGGATAAGGATGATAAGACCAATGTTATAGATGATGATCAGAAGTCTGAATCAGAAAGTGATAAAGAGGAGTACAGTGTGGAATCCGATCATGATGAAGAGGGAGAACTTCGCTATGATGAGGAGATGGAGCAGAAAGAAGAGCATGATGATTCTAATTGGCATACCTCCGGAAGCCAACCACCTAGTATTGAAAGGAAAGGATTTGCACTCTCAGTAGTTATAGAGCCGATACCTTTGGATGTTCACAGTCCCAAGAGAGTTATAGAACCTGTAAATTCTGAACAGGGAGTTATGCAATTTAATCTAAAACACAGGGCAGAAATCCTCAGTTAGAGGAACCTCTAACAGTGCATCACACTATAATTGGCCAGAGCCGCCTCTCATGAGGTCACACACGCCGGAGTCTCCTGGTGTTGTGCATGTTCAGCCGGAAAAGAAATACTCTAAGAACATGCATGTTACCACCACAAAGGAATGAGGATCCAACAAGCCACTGAAGTACAGTACCAAAGGAAGTCGTAAATGAAAGTACTTTTCTTGAATGTCAGAGGTATAGGGCGTGATTCAACTAGAATG
Organism: Pogostemon cablin; assembly: GCA_023678885.1. NCBI lineage: Eukaryota > Viridiplantae > Streptophyta > Magnoliopsida > Lamiales > Lamiaceae > Pogostemon > Pogostemon cablin. The sequence continues at coordinate 7,890,255 of CM043004.1, read as the reverse complement.
TCCCTAAGGGAGCTATGTCATGTTCATAAACCAGTATGGTTAGGGATTGCAGAGCTAAAAGTTAGATTCAATTAAATTTTGGAACATACTTGTACTAGCAGGGGGTACCATTTTGCTGGTCAAAATGAAAGGGAGGGGCTTAGGCCTAATCTATGGGTTTTTTACAAGGAAACATGTATTTCTCAGGTTCATATGGTCTATTCGTCTACTCAAATTATAATATTTGATTTCATTTACAATGCTGCAAACTATAGATTTGGTTTTGTTCATGCTCATACGGATCATATAACCCTTAGAGACCTTTGGGGGGACATCACTATGCATCTTTGCAGCCAAATGATGGTAATTGGAGACTTCATTGCTACACTTAGGTCGTACGAAAGATTGCGTAGCACGGGAAGAGAAAATTTGGGTCCTCTGGAGTTTAGGGAATTTTTTGATTCTATAGGACTTCATGATCTTGACATGCACAGAGCGAAGTTTACTTGGGTAAGTCGCTCTGCTACTAGAGGAATGAGGGCTCCAAAATTGACAGAGTGGTAGCTGAAGATGAATTCATTGATAAATGGGATTCTTGTTTTGCTTTTTCTCTTTCCACACACGGATTGGATCATTCACCGATCTTAGTTACTTTTAAATAAAGGAATCAATTGCCGACACCATTTCGATTTTAGTCAATGTGGCTTCTTGACAATGGATTTTACATTATGACTGAGACTTCATTGAATTAGACTACTAAATCCAATAATCCGATTACTGCCTTTCAAGCTAAGCTTAAGCGATTAAAACTTAAGTTAAAAACATGGAATATGAGTACTTATGGGGATATTTTTGAAGGAGTAGCTGGAGCAATGAAAACCCTTTACGATGTTCAGATTAGAATTAGTGTAGAAGGGGACAGTGAAGAGTTGTTCTTGGAGAAGATTGATGCCCATGTGGATCTCAACAAGAAACTGATAGCCAAACATGAATTTTTATCCTAGAAAAATCGTATATCTTGGTTTAAGAATGGAGACAGAAATTCAGAATTTTTTCATAAATACAAAAGAGTACAGCATACGAAGATTAGTATTAGTCACATGTATATCAATGGAAATCTCATTGATGATCCCCAAGCTATTGCTCAACATGTAGTGCAATATTACTCTAATTTGTTTGAACAGCCGAAGGAGGAGGGTGATTTTTCTAACGTTGATTTTCTTCATAGCTTATGGTGGAGCACAATACTGTATTATCTGGTATACCTACCGTAGAGGAAATTTAAGATGCGGTGATGGGACTTTCTTCAGATAATGCTCCTGGGCTAGATGGTTTGGAGGGTCGTTTTTTCAAAAATGCTAGCACTTCGTAGAGAAGGACTTTTGTAAGGCAGTGAAACCATTCCTAAAGTGGCAGGAGCTACAAGGGTTGAGGAGTATAGACCTATCAACCTTTGTAATTACTTTTTTAAAGTTATTACGAAAATCCTAGCCACCCGAGTTGGGCCGGTGCTTAATAATCATCTCAGTGCGAACCAATTCAGTTTTATCCCAGGGAGAAGCATACATAACTGTATTGTTTTTGCTTCGGAGTGTTTCAACAGCTTAAACAGGCCTAATCGAGGTACAGTGGGATTTAAAATTGATATAAGGAAAGCATTCGATGCTCACCGGTGGGACTTCATCCTATATGTTTTGAAGAAGATGCGGTTTGATGACAAGTTTATTGGCTGGATCCAAGTCATTTTCACTTCAGCAAGGGTATCCATTTTGTTAAATGGAAGCCCTTCGTGATTCTTTGGGTATGGAGGGGAGTTCCAAAGGGAGATCCCTTGTCCCCCCTTTTATTTTGAATTGCTGAGGAGGTTTTGGGCAGGTGGATAGAGTCACGGATTGCTTCAAGGGATATTCTTCAAGCAAGGGCAACCAGGTTTGCCCTAATGCCATCATATCAAATTTATGCGGATGACATTCTATTGTTTTGTCAGGGTGATGTGCAATCTATGAATACATTGATAGTAGTTCTGGAAAATTATGCAAGGGTTTCTGGGCAAGTCTTTAATCCCAGTAAATCAAAGGTATTCTTTGGTGTTCATGTCAAATCGGTGGTTAAAAGGAGGGTGTTGGAAGACCTAGGGATTCAGGAGGGTAAGTTCCCTTTCACTTATCTCGTGTTCCTATCTTCATTGGATCACCGAAGAGGGAGTACTTTCAACAAGCAACGGACAGGGTTTTATGTAAATTTCAACGTTGAAAGGGTAAACACTCTCGATGGCAGGAAGGATCTGTCTTGTTAACTCAGTTGTTATTGCATCGACAGTCCATGTGACGATTATCTATAAATGGCTAAGATTACTGTTGAAGAAAATTGTTGTGGCTTGTAGAAATTTTGTATGGACTGGGGATGTCCAACATCAGAAGGTGGATTGGGGATTAGATCGATAAGGGCTACAAATGAGGCCTACATTATGAAGTTATCTTGGGATATTTTACAAGGGGAAGGTGCACTGGCTTTGATCAAAGGAAGATGGTTTGTTGGGGTGAATCTTAAGGAGAACTATCTTGTTTCTTCTATTCGCAATCCATTCATGTTTCACATTAAAAAATAAAAAATGAGGAGATATGGGTTGCAGGATATAACTCTAAAGTTTGCTTTTGGCTTGATAATTGGATAGGGACACCTATTGCAAATTTAGTGGACATCCCACATTAGCATAGAGATCAATTTGCTGATGTTATTGGCGATTACTTATTTGATGGCAATTGGCACTTTACAAAGAGCTTCATCTCCATGTTCCTGAATATTGTGCAGGCGATCCTAAATATTCGCATGTCGGAAAATATGGAAGATGGCAGGTATTGGAGTAAGTCTTTACATGGGAATGTGATATCGAGTATGGCATATTCTCACACCCGCACAACATTTTTAAAAACCAATTGGGGAACTTGGCTTGGACAGATTTTATTCCTCCTAGGAGGTCTATCACGGCATGGAAAGCAATCCTTGGTGTTCATACTACTTGGGACCTCATGGTGCATCGGGGATTCAAGCATCCTTCTAGATGTTATTTGTGCAAGGAAGGAGAGGAGAGTTTGGAACATTTGTTTCTTACATGTCCTATATCTTCTGTTGTGTTAAAAAAATTCTTGCAGGTTTTGCCTTTGGAGGAAGAATGCGAGTGGATCAATCACTCGTTGGATTCCTAATTCAGGCCATTGGTATTGAGGTGAGCAAACAAATCATTTCCTTGTGGTGGTTGGCAATTATATCATATGTATGGATCATTTGGCAGGAACGGAATAACATGATGGCTGACGGGTACAAGGATGATGGGCTTGATCAAAGGGTAAGGATATCGGGAATTACAACAGCTTTGTTATCAATTATTAAGGAGGGTGGCAGGTTTGATCTTGGGGTGATGAGCAACACAGTATAAGACTTATGCACCATGAAATTTTTTGGGATTGCTGGCGTCCTATGGAAGGCCTCAAAGGTAACTACTATTCATTGGTAGCCGCCAACAGCTGGTTGGACGAAGGAGAATGCAGCTGGTTGGACGAAGGCGAAAGTGAAATTGTAGAGGATTTGCCATGAGGGGTTTCTCTTGTGGATAAGGACAAGGATTTGCATTTGAAACAGAGCTCGAGACTGCTTGTTTAGCAATTAAAATTGCCTTTTAGAAAGGATGGACTCGACTATGGTTAGAAACAGATTCTATGTATGTTGTCTATGCTTTTATTACACACCAGCCTATTATTCCATGGAGGTGGCTTGCTCGTTGGCGCAAAGCAAAAGATTTGATACAGCAGATGACATTTCATATTTCACATATATTCAGGGAGGGAAACCCTGCTGTAGATGCACTGTCTTCTATTGGTGGAGCTTACTGCTTGTACAACTTCCCAGGGTTCATTGATAGGATTTTGTTCACTGATATGAATCAAGACTACTACAGATTTAGGTAATCTTTTTTCTATTCAAACATCTTTTTGTAATCTTGTAATTTTTCTATTTTATTCTAATAATATCATTTATTGTCCTATTCCTTGGAGCACAATAAGTCTCTTTATCACCCATGATTTTTCATATCTTTTATTTCCTTATTTAATTATATTCTCACACCTATATATATTTTACATCATTATTGATGTGGAGGCGACGCAACACAATCATCCTGCACCCCACAAGGGGGGATCACCCCCCAACCATCATCTACATCCTTTCCTCCATCCATCCATCACTTTGAAGATTCGTCTGTGGAATCAAGAGGAGAACCAAGAGGAGGATTCAAGAAGGAGAAGGACGTGACGACACCCACATCTAAGGTTTATTCGTTTCTTAATTTATCTTGTATTTTCAAGACTATGGGTAAGATCTATCCAACCCTCATGATTGTTCTTCGTAACAACATGGGCTAAAGCCTTTTTGGTAGATCTAGGGTTTTGAAGGTTTTTATGAATTAATTGAACTTTCGTGTGTATACTCCGTATAACACTACTTGTAGAATTATTTTATATATGATTGTGGTTTCTTAGTCTATATTCAGAGTCATTTTGTGCATCTTCAACTGTTATATAGAGTCTGAATATATATATTGGTTGTTGATTGAGCGCGTTCACTACTGAATAGGATTCCATGTTATGATTCTAAGTGAGGAAACTCCAAAGCTTCATTATAACTATCATGTATAAATTCTTATAAATTAAATTGAATTCAGGTTTATAAGAAGGATAAAGAGGATAATTTCATAGTACCTATAAGGGAGATCATATCAGATTAGAGTACCAATTGACCAGGTAAATAATTGATACTGATAATACCTAGAAAGAGTGTGAAATTATATCTCTTGCTCCAAGTTTATTTGCATGTGTTACACGCATATTTACTTGTGCCTATAGAGTAGATTTGTATGATTTAGTGATGCGTTCATATTCCACAAGGTAAAGTCGGACATTGATACACTAAAGGAAAATTAATGGGTGAAACTGGATTACCCTAGGGCAACCTATTCTCCATTCTTGAGTCATATTCGTATTCTTCTAGTGCTCAATTTATTTTATTTGTTATTTTAATTAATTGTTTAGTAGTTTATTAATTCCATACCTCAATCTTATTGCCTTTTGTCTTAATTAATTTAGTAAATAATTAAATTGATAATACGCCGTCCTTGGATTTGATATTTAACTTGGTCGCTTGCTTAAGCTGCAATTTATATCCTTAATACTTGGAGATTAATTTTGCGTGCAAAGAAAACGCTTATTAAGTTTTTGGCGTCGTTGTCGTGGATGGCTGTTATTATTGATTTTATTATTTCTAGTTTGATTAAGACTTTTATTTGTGATTTTTTATTTTAATCTAACCTTGAATTTTTCTGAGGTACTTGTGCACTAGAAAAATGAGAGAAAGGAAAGGAAGGAATAACACATAGTGTTAAACATGGCCAGGGCAAGGAAGAATCCAGATAATGTTGTCATACATGAAATTTTCACGAATAATGGAATTGGCAACATGGGGTTAATAGGAGCAAGGGGAGTCATGGGCGTTTTCTCAACACACAATTAATCCCCAAGTATGAAGGATGTTATTGTAGCTTTGATAAGCAACCAAGCGATTTTGAACCCAAGGGACGTATTATTATAAATTTAATTATAATCTAACTTATAAAGACTAGGTTGGCAATGTAGTTGTGATGAATTAAGTAACTAGTAAACAAATAATCAAAATAGTAATTAAGATAAACAAGCAGTAGAGATTAAATGAAAGTGAATAAGTGAGAAATTAGGTTGTCCTTCGGGCCATCCAGTTTTACTAATTAACATCCCTTCCATGTATCAATGTCCTGTTGGATTGTATACTAAAAGTCTAGCTTTATGTATGAACAATGTTATAACAATTTATTTGAAATGAGAATCATATGATCAAATGATTGAGTCTTATAATTTACTTATATATTCGATGCAATAGTCCATTTACGTTATACTGTAGATAATATATTGTGCGACAACATGCGGAAGATCATATTATCGATTTTCTTATAAAGTATAAGCAGATGCTCACAACTGAGATAGATGGGGACTCTCTATCGGGATGGTTGTAGTGTGATTTAGTATTAGTTTATCTTGACTATAGAATCACATTAGTGCACTTGTGTGTATTGAGCAGGACCGTTTGAGATCGTTCAACTTGTATTGTCTATATAGAAGAACTTGATCTTAGTTATTATGGACGTTCGTGTTCTTAATCCCTATAAAATAACCTCGACACGTAAGGCAGTATGTATTTCTTTGATTCATCAATGGGTGAGATTTATATGTATTAAATCAACAAACTCGATGAGTTGGAAATAGTGATGTCTCAATGGTGTGCTGTTGATTGTAGAAGGAATCTGTGTCCGTCATAGGTTGATGATGTCTCCTTGAGGAGCTCATAAGGATTATCATGTAAACCCTGTAGGTGGATTTATTCCAGCATGATAATGAGGTTGAGTGGTACTACTCTCGGATGAGATATTAATTAATGGAGTTGTCAGTAACTTAATTAATTGATGGGCATTATATATCTTAAACATGGGAAGACTAACGAAGGCGTACACTTGTCGACTCTCCGGGCTCATTTGCAGGCGTTGAAGCAAGTGGTCGGGCGCAAGGCACACGATGCCACACTGATGGCCGGAAGTGTTGACAGATGGCTAAGCAAAGCGATGGGTGGAGTGGCCAGCGTCGTGCTCTACAGCATGCATGATTTCTAATTATTGGCTCACGGTGAAAGGCTCGTTGGTGGATTGAGGCACACAGTTGCAAGTATGTTGTCGGGCGGGCCTAAATATCTTCCTGAGTGAGTCTGCTTGCAATTTTGGGCGAGTCAGGAGATTTTCGAGCTTATCTTGCAGAGATCGTGGGCTGGAAGTGCACGGCAGTGCGTGGGGCATGCCTCTGTCTGGCGTGGCTAAGCACTGGTGGTGCTGGGTAGCTGTGGGCTAACGAGGTTGGAGTTGTTCGCTGTTGATGCAGCGTGAGCCTGCAGATGGCTGATGGATGCGGTGCAGCATGAGTGCATTCTGAAATGGTCACACTCCTTTCCGAGCGAGTCAGTGCTATTTTTGTTTGTCACACCTGGGTTCTGAGCGAGTCTGGGCTGATTCTGGGGCAAGTCTTGTTGTTTATTTGGGCGAGTCTTTTGAGTTGCTGGTCGGGTCTACATGGTTCAGCAGAGTCAATGGACTAGGAACCATGGCTGACGATGGTGAGGCTGGCTACAGCTTCACATATCAGAACTGATGCGTGGCGTGGCCGGTGGGTGGTGGAAACACCGAGAAAGACGGGACTAATAATTACATGCAATACACTGAAGCTTGGGTTCATAATGGATAGGCGGGCGACGGCTCCCGTTGGCCCGCACGGCATGTGCAGTGCGCTGGGCTGGCTGGCTTGTGCCTGGAAGTAGGAGGACTACCGTGAACGTCGACGAGCAGGTTGTCGTTCTAGGTGGGCATGCTATGCAGCATTCTGGGTGAGACGTGTGGAGGTACAACCAGGTATGCACGGCAGAGAGCTCGAGTCGATACCCATGTGTGTTGCCCATATTCGTGCTTGGTGCGAACAATCGAATTTGCTGATATATAACTGTTAATAATTGATTTAATTATATGATTATTGTTATATATGTATACATTATTCTCTATGATTTACTGCCTTATGTGACGTAATAAGAGCATGCTAGGTTGCATATTTATTTTGAATATTATATGCATGTATAAACCCTTGGTGTTAAATAATTAGGTGGGTGAGGGGATTGGTAATTAATTCCCGCGGCCTCCATTATTGTTTTGTTTGTAATGTGGCACATAAACTTGCGTGTTGGTATAAGCCTTCCTCCCTAACGGATGAGTTTATTCACAGATCACTGGTACAGACTTCATTAAATAATTATTATTTGTAATATGACACATAAACTTGCGTGTTGGCATAGACATTCCTCCCTAACGGATGAATTTATGTGTGGTTCACTTGTACAAACATATAATCGATGATTGTAGGAAGTTATCCGAGTGCCTGTGTACTTCTCCGACTGTAAGGCATATAAGCTTGGGCTGTGGACTTGAGATCAAATAATGGTGTACACTTAGGTGTAAATAATTAGTATCCTCCCCAACAGAGTCACTACTATTATTTACATGGCTGAATAGGAACCGACTATTAATTATTTTGTCGTGAGGTTAAGTTGACGAATGAAATTAATGGGTAAAACCTTCTCTTGTAATTGTACGGTTTGTAAACGTCCAAACTAACGTGGCTCGCTCTCGGTGCTTGAGTTGTCAGTGAATTTTAATTTTATATTGTTTTGAGGGAAAAATATAAATGGATAAATTTGAAGATTTGATCGGTGTATTTATTTATGATTCTCTGAATTTTCAAAATGTATTATCTCGCTTATTATTTTCTGAAAGAAATTATATTTACTGGTCCAAAATTATATGATTAGAAAAGAATCTTGGTTTCGAATTCTTACTGTTTAAGAAAATATAATTGTGTGTTATTACTAAGGATTTTTTGTGATGCCTATTATTTAAAGTCTCTAGTGGAGATGTGAAAGGTTCATAGAAATATGATGTCTCATGTTACTCTTCGGATACTTGAGAAAGATAGAAAGGCAAGAGGTCATGAATAATTTGATGAATGAATTGGGAATGCTTAGAGTAGAAATTGAAGGGGAAACCTGGGTCAATTTTATTCTCCATAATATGCCTGGATGTTTTGAGCAAGTTCTACCTGAAATACGAGAAGTTGTGTATGGTGGGGAACTTCTGACAAAACATGTAACGAAGGAAAGCCATTTTCATCATGGTGTGAACAAGGGTAGTATCTCATTCACTAGTCGTTGAAGCATGATTAGTGATGGTATTTACTGACACATTGTGTGTAGATACCGGAGTCACTAAAAGCCTGCAACTAAGTGATGATGAGATTGTAATATACATGGGTAATACTACAAGACTAGTGGCTATTGCAGTGGGAGTTGTTTGTTTATCTTACGATATGAATAAACGTTTGGTTTTCAGAAATTATCTTTAAGTACGTTTTTCATAGAAAGAATTTGATTTCAGTTTCTATGCATTTACGGATGGATACTCCATTTCATTTAAATGACATGGTCATAGTGATGAGGGATAAAGCTATAATCTATTGTCGTACGTTGGTGGATAAATTTGTACTCTTAAATCATGTTTATCCCACGGATGCAACAAATAGTAATTAATAATGATTCTTCTAATCCTAATAAGGGAAAGACTCTTATGGAAATAATTAGATATATGATGAATTATTTGGAATTACTAAATTCATTTTATGGGTATGCCCAAGAAATAGCATGCCGTATAATGTTTGTTTGTTTGTGGAATATTCTAGAAAAATGGAGGGTATTGATTTATTTAGTCCAAAAGATCGAAGGGTGATTGTTAACTTAAACACTAGATTTTGGAAAAGGACTATGTAATAAATCACAAACCTATGCGTAAATTGTTCTAAAGGAAGTGAGAGGCAAAAACACAAAGTATTAGTACCAACTGTACAAGAGGATATACCACGAGGAAACTACATCGCTGTCACATCTGATATACAGTTGCGTGTAGTGCTCTATCGTAGTGGGAGGGTTGTTCAACAACCGGATGGATTTATATTTTGGAAGAGTCATGAAACTTGGTCCCTAGTAAACATGGAATTGACCCACGGATACGACGAAGCACTACAAGATAAAAATACGGAATCTTTGCAAACTGCAATGATTTATGAAATGGAATTTAGGGATTTTAAATTAGATCTGGGAGCTTGTAGGACCACTATATGGTGTAAAAGCCATTGGAAGTGGTCATGCAAAATAAAAAAGATTCATACGGTAAGGTGAAAACCTTGGAAGCAAAGCTTATTGCAAAATTGTATACTAAAAAAGAAAGGATTCGATTATGAGGGAACTTGTTCCCTGGTAGCTATGCCTAAGTTGATCCGGACTCTTTTATTTGTTGTTGTTCATATAGAATATGAGGTACAACAAATAGATGTCAAGACAGCTTTTCTAATTGGAAGTCTTGAAGAAAACATCAATGTGAAGCAACCAGAGTGATTCTTTGCAAAGGGCTAAGAGCATTTTGATTGTAAGCTTAAAGGTGTCCATCGATGGACTTAAGTAAGCTTCAAGATCATGAAACATCCATTTTGATGAGGGAATCCAGGTATATGGATTTATTCAGTGCGCCGATGTGTCTTGTGTGTTGAAAAGAGTGATGAAAATGTGGTGGTATTTCTTGTACTGTACGTAGATGATAAATTGTTCATTGGAGACAATGAAAGAGTATTGTCTGGCGTATGGATATGGTTGATAAATCGGTATGAAATGAAGGACTTAAGAGAAGCAAAATATATCCTTGTTATCACAGTGTTTACAAGATAGGATGTTGTGCTTATCTCAAGTTTCATGAAATGATACAATCCTTACTCGCTTTAGCATGTGACTTTATCTAAGAAAATGTGTCTTGACACAAAAGAAGATAAAGAAGATGAAACTGTTCCTTATGCTTTGGCGAATAAGAAAGCTTAATCTAAGGAATGATATGCACGAGATTTGATATTTGTTTTGCTAAACGCATGGACAGTGGGTATCAAGGTAACCAGACTCAAGAATGTTGAACTGTGGTAACATATAATTTTGAAGTACCTGAAAATGACTAGAAATTATATGTGGACTTACCGAACAGATTCACTATTTCTTATGGGTTATATAGATTTAGATTTTTCAAATCAGACAGGGACGACAGTAAATTCACCTCAAAGGTTATATGTTTAATTTTAGGAAGTAGAGTTATAAAATAGAGGAATGTTATATAGAAATATATTTTGGACTCCACCATGAAAAGATGATAAACTGGAGCCTCTGAGGCAGCCAAAGTATATGTATGATTCTAGAAACTTCATGATGAACTTCGAAGTGTTTCTAAGTTTGCCCAAGGTTATCACAATTTATTGGTATAATAATGGTGCAGTTATAAACTAGAAGGAATTAATAGCCCATAAGGCAATTAAACACATGGAGCGCGAGTACCACCTGTTACGAGAAATTGTATGATGAGAAAAAGGTTGTTGTCGCCTAGATTACATTGAATGATAACCTAGTAAATCCTTTTACAAGGACCTTAAGGCGAGAGCTTCTGATGGTCGTGTAGAGGGAGTGAGAACAAGATGTATGGCAGAAGACATTACATCATAATATTTTAGTATAAGTGGGAGATTGTTGGATTGTATACTAAAAGTCTAGCTTTTTGTGTGAACAATGTTATAACAATTTATTTGAAATGAGAATCATATGATCAAATGATTGCGTCTTATAATTTATTTATATGTTCGATGCAATAGTCCACTTACTTTATACTGTAGATAATATGTTGTGCGACAACACGCGGAAGATCATATTATCGGTATCCTTATAAGGTATAAACAGATGCTCACAATCGAGATAGACGGGGACTCTCCATCGGGATGGTTGTAGTGTGATTTGGTATTAGTTTGTCTTGACTATAGAATCACATTAGTGCACTTGTGTGTATTGAGCAGACCATTTGAGATTGTTCGACTTGTACTGTCTATATAGAAGAACTTGATCTCAGTTATTATAGATGTTTGTGCTCTTAATCCCTATACAATAACCTCGACACGTAAGGCAATATGTATTTCTTTGATTCATCAATGGATGAGATTTATATGTATTAAATCAACAAACTCGGTGAGTTGGAAAATAGTGTTGTCTCTATGGTGTGCTGTTGATTCTAGAAGGAATCCGTGTTCGTCATAGGTTGATGATGTCCCCTTGAGGAGCTCATAAGGATTATCATGTAAACCCTGTAGGTGGATTTATTCCGGCATGATAATGAGGTTCAGTGGTACTACTCTCGGATGAAATATTAATTAATGGAGTTGTCAGTAACTTAATTAATTAATGGGCATTGTATACCTTAAACATGGGGAGACTAACGGGCTCATAATAAGAAGGAGCCCATAACATAATTATGGGATTAGAACGGTAGTGCAGTAATAATATTTTAGTGGTATATATTATTATTAATGGACTTAAGTACAAGCTTTGGGCTAAGCTTAGACACTTAAGCCCAATGGAGGCCCAACTCTAATTTCTCCTCCTAGTCCCTGCCGTAGCCCATATATAAGTTATCTCAACTGTCTGGAAACCCTAATCTAAGAGATTATTCATGCCTAACACTGTGAGGAGGGTGAGGGAACAACAGATTGAGAAGATCTCGAAGATTTTTGCCCACACGACGTCGAGATTGAACTTGGGAATATAGGAGAAGATCAAGAGGTCATTTGCTGTTGTTGTCGGCCAACTTACATGATTTTTATAAGATCATACAAAACTCAGAATTCGACGTGTGATATACTAATAGAAAACCACGGAAGAGAGAATCATTTTAGCTTGTAGATCACTCTAATTGGTGATCAGACGAGGGCGTTATGCCCAAAATGGTGAGGCTGCAGGATTCCAGCGAGAATCCTTCTTTTTCAACATATCCTGGTGAAAGGTAATACATTTCTTTGATTTCTTGCTTCCACTGAATTAGAAACGTATGGAACCCTAAAGGTTCATGTTAACCAAATGATTGAATGCCAACATGTCCGACTCTGCCTTTTGGAGTATGGACGCATCACTAAACCATGCAAATATGCTCTAAAGATACAAGTAAATAAGCATGTGACACGTGTGAATATCCTTGGAGGAAGAGATATAATTCACCCCCCTTTCTAGGTACTATCAGTATAAATTATTTCCCGTGCACTAAGTACTCTAACCCGATATGATCTCCCTTTATAGGTACTATGAAGTTATTCTCTTTTTCCTACTTACTAACCAGAATAAGATTAAATTAACATGTATTTATGTAAGATAGTTCTAATGAGACTTCGGAGTCCCCTCACTTAGAATCATAATATGTAATCCTGCTCAATAGTGAACACACTCAGTCAATAATCAAGATATGTATTCAGACTCTACATAACAATTAATGATGCACAAAACAACTCTGAGTATGAATTAAAAATGCATAGTCTTATATAAAATAAACTACAAGTAGTATTGTACGGAGTATACACACGGAAGTTCAATTAACTCATAAAACTTTCATAAACCCTAGAACTACCGAAGCGGTTCTAGCCCATGATGTTACAAAGAACAATCATGGGTGTTGGATAGATCTTACCCATAGTCTTGAAAATTACAAGATTTATTAAGAAGCAAAGTAAATCCTAGATGCAGGCGCCGTCGCGTCTCTCTCCATCTTGAATCTTCACTTGGTTCTCACTTGATTCGACTGACGAATCTCTCTCCACAGCTCTGTGGATGATGGTAGGGTTTCGGATGTTGTGTAGAATGAAGGTGGTGAATGGTCTCTTTTTCTGCTGCGTAGGGTCTTCCTTTTATAACTTTTACTTTTTAAATGGACCTCTAATTGTCTTTTTGAGCAAAAACACGTACTGAAGGTGTAAAAAATGGATCCAAAAACTTCCCGGACATCGGTTCGACCAAGGCCCTTGGTCGAATCACTCATGGCCTGGTCGAACAGGGCTGTAATGAATCTATAGGTAGCTAGTTCGACTTGAACCGATGGTCAAACCAGAAGCTTCGTGGTCGAATCATCACTGCTTCTCTTTAAGCTTTTGGTTCGACCACGGTTCGACCATTATGCCTGGTCGAACCATGCTAAAATGAAAATTTAGATGCTTAGTACAACTAAGAGTGCTGGTTGAACCTCCTCTCTTTTGGTCGAACCGAGCGCTTGACTTCTCTACTTTCCAGTTCCGAGCACTTCTATCATGTTTTCCTTTGAAAATCTGCTCAAACGGCCTCAAACGCACCTGATTCGTGACTTTTCACTATATATCTAGATTTATCTTAACTTAAGATCAAATCATACATCATTATCACATAAATCAGTGCTTAAAATACATGAATTTATACTCTAATCAAACTCCCAAACTTACATGTTGCTCGTCCCGAGGCAACAAAATCAAAACCATGAGAGTAGGCGTAAAATTCACGAGGCTATCAAGTCAAGTACAATACATACCTGCACATGTAATTCTATTAATTTAAAACAAGTACCACTAGTATCGTACATTTCATTCATGCAAAACATCACTCAATTATAATACGCTTCGGAGTACTAAGTCATATAGCTCACAAGATAAGTGTTTACTCTCGCTCTCAAGTGTAAAGTACACTTAACAGGGTAATATATACGCTCATACTCAATTTATATTTCCCCGTAACCATAAGCTTGGCAAAGGTCTCAAAAATCAACTCATAATCACATAAGTACTAGGATCACAAAGGACTTACTTTTGGGTTGTAATGTTGACTCTTTAGTAAAGGTAGGAAAATATAGATAAAGTGACTAATTCACTAGTAGAGAATTACCTTGGAGTTTTTCTTTTCATCAAACAGCTTCCTCTTCTCCATCTTATTCTCATGAATTTTGCAATTCAATTTCTCTTTCTTTTCCTTGGCATCAACTGTTGGTGCTTGGATCGTTTGGTTAATATGACCCGTTAGGGTTCCATGCGTTTCTATCATAGCGGAAGCAATAAATCACAGAAATGATTACCGTTCACCAGGGTATGTAGAAGATGAAGGATTCTCGCTGGCAAACTGTGCAGTCCCACGAGAATGGCCATAACTTCCTTGTCTAATGTCGGAATTGAATGATCTTTGTTCTCAGACGATCCTCTCTTCAACGGCTTTCCGTCAGTTTATTGATCATCAAATTCTTAACTCTGTACAATTTTATATAATTTTCCCAAGGTGGCGGACAGCAGCAGGAAACTACCTTCTGATCTTCTGCCATATGTCCAAAGTCCGATCTCGACGTCGTGTGGGCGACGATCTACGAGACCTCCTCAATCTGCTCTCAACTCTCATCACACGTGAATAATAAAATAGATTAGGATTTCAGAAAAGCTGAGGTGACTTATATGCATGCGCTACAGTAGGGATCAGGAGGAGAAATTGGGTTGGGCCTCCATTGGGCGTAAGTATCCAAGCTTAGCCCAAAGCTTATACTTAAGTCCAATAATAATAATATATTCCATTAAGATATTATTACTGCACTGCATTTCCAATCCCAAAATTACGTTTTGGGCTCCTTCTTATTATGAGCCCGTTAGTCTCCCCATGTTTAAGATATAAAATGTCCATTAATTAATTTAAGTTACTGACAACTCAATTAATTAATATCTCATCCAAGAGTAGTATCACTCAACCTCATTATCATGCCGGAATAAATTCCACCTGCAGGGTTTACATGATAATTCTTATGAGCTCATCAAGGGGACATCATCAACCTATGACGGACACGAATTCCTTATACAATCAACAGCACACCATAGAGACAACACTACTTCCTAACTCATCGAGTTTGTTGATTTAATTACATGTAAATCTCACCCATTGATGAATCAAAGAAATACATACTACCCTACGTGTCGAGGTTATTGTATAGGGATTAAGAGCACGACTTCCATAGTAACTGAGATCAAGTTCTCCTATAAGTCAGTATAAGTCGAACGATCTCATGCGGTCCTGCTCAATAACACAAGTACACTAATGTGATTCTATAGCCAAGACAAGCTAATACAAAACAACAATACAACCATTCCGATAGAGAGTTCCCGTCTATCTCGGTTATGAGCATCTATTTATACTTTATAAGGAAACCGATAATATGAACTTCCGCGTTTTGTCGCACAACATATTATCTACAGTATAAAGTAAGTGGACTATTGCATCGTGTATATAAATAAATTATAAGACGCAATCATTTGATCATATGATTCTCATTTAAAATTAATTGTTATAAGATTGTTCATACAAAAAAGCTAGACTTTTAATATACAATCCAACAATCTCCCATTTATACTAAAAGACTATGCTGTCATGTCTTCTGCCATACATCTGATTCTCACTCCTACTACACGACCATCAAAAGCTTTCGCTTTAAGGTCCTTGTAAATAGATTTACTAGGTTATCATCTGATGCAATCTAGGCGACAACAACCTTCCCCTCATCATACAATTTCTCGTAACAGGTGGTACTCGCGCTCCATATGTTTAATTGCCTTATGAACTCGTGATTCCTTCAAGTTTGCAACTGCACTAATATCATTAATTTAAATTGTGATAATCTTGGGCAAACTTAGAAATACTTCAAAGCCCATCATGAAGTTTCTAGAGTCATATAGATAATTTGGCTGCTTTATAGGCTCCAATTTATCATCTTTCCATGATGGAGTCCGGAGTTCGAAATATACTTCTATATAACACTCCTCCATATTATGGCTCTACTTCTTAAAATTAAACAAATAACCTTGAGGTGGATTTACTACCATCCCTATCTGATTTGAAAAATACGAATCTACGCAACTCATAAGAAGCAGCGAATCTGTCCGGTAAGCCTATATATAATTTCTAGTTTTTTTCAGGTACATAAATATATGTCTTACCACAATTCAATATTCTTATTTCGAGTTACCTTGATACTCACTGTCTATGCAATTGGCAATACAGTTATCCATTCTCGTGCATAGCATTCCTTAGATTAAGCTTCCTTATTCACCGAAGCATAAGGAACCGCTTTCATCACCTTTATCTCTTTTTGTGTCTCAAGACACATTCACTTAGATAAATTCACATGCTAAATGAGTAAGAATCATAACATTTTGCTAAACTTGAGCTAAGCCTAACATCCTTTCTTGTGATCCGTATTACCGTGATCAAAAGGATATTTTTACTCTTCTTAAGTCCTTCATTTCATACTGCTTTATTAACCATACCCATACGCCCGACAATACTCTTTCATTGTCTCCAATGTGCAATATATCATCTACGTATAGTACAAAAAATACCACCATATTTCTGTCACTCTTTTCAATACACAAGACATATCCGAGCATTGATAAAATCCATATCACTGGATTTCTTCATCAAAATGGATGTTCTATAATTTTGAAGCTTGCTTTAGTCCATTGATGGACACTTTTAAGCTTAATATCAAAATGCTCTTAGCTCTTTGCAATGAATCACTCTGGTTGCTTAACATAGATGTTTTCCTCAAGACTTCCAATTAGGAAAGCTATCTTGACATCTATTTGTTATCCCTCATATTTCATATGAGTAACAACATATAAAAGAGTCAGGATCAACTTAGGCATAGCTACCGGTGAATAGGTTATCTCATAATCGAACCCTTTCTTTTTGAGTATACCGTTTTCGCAACAGCTTTGCTTCCAAGGTTTTCACCTTACCATATGATCCTCTTTTATTTTGTATGACCACTTCCAATGGCTTTTAAACCATTTAGTGGTCTTACAAGCTCCCATATTTAATTTAGAATTCATCAATTCTATTTCAACATCATTGCACTAGCTAAGATATCGCATTTCGATCTTGTAGTGCTTCGTCGTATCCGTGGGTTCAATCCATGTTTACTAGGGACTAAGTCTCACGACTCTCCCAAAATATATATCTTGCAAGTTGTCGAATAACTCTCCCACTACGACAAGGCACTACACGCAATTGTTTATCAGACGTGATACGCATTGCAGTTTAATTTGTGGTATATCCTCTTATACACTTGGTACTAATACTTTGTGTTTTCCCTCTCACTTTCTTTAGAATTTATACATGGGTCTATGATTTAATACATAGTCCTTTTCCAAAAAACTAGTGTTTGTGTTAACAATCACCCTTTGATCTTTTGGATTAAATAAATCATCACCCTTCATTTTTCTAGAATATCCCACAAACAGACAAACGTTACACGACATGCTGTTTCTAGGGTATACCCATAAAATGAATTTACTAATTCCAAATAATTCATCATCTATCTAATCATTTGCATAAGAGTATTTCTCTTATTAGGATTAAAAGATACATTATTAATTACTATTTGTTGCATCCGTGGTATAAACATGATTTAAGAGTTTACAAATTGTCACTAACGTACCTTAACAGATTATAGCTCCATCCTTCATTACTATGACCATGTCATTTAAATGAAATGGAGTATCCATCCGTAAATGCATAGAAACTGAAATAAAATTCTTTCTATGAAAACGTACGTAAAGACAATTTCTCATAATCAAACGTTTATTCATATTGTAAGATAAATAAACAACTCCCACTGCAACAACCACTACTCTCGCAGTTTTACCCATGTATATTATTATTTCATCATCACTTAGTTGCAGGCTTTTAGTGATTCCGGTATCTACACACAACATGTCAGTAAATGCCATCACTAATCATGCTTCAACGAATAGTGAATGAGATACTAACCTTGTTCACATCTTGATGAAATTGGATTTCCATCACCACATGTTTTGTGAGAAGTTTCCCACCATATACAACCTCTTGTATTTCAGGTAGAACTTGCTCAAAACACCTAGACAAATTATGGAGAATAAATTGATCTAGGTTTCCCCTTCAATTTCTACTCAAAGAATTCCCAATTCATTCATCAACTTATCCATGATCTCTTGCCTTTTATTCTCACTCAAGTATCCAAAAGTTGCATGAGACCATCATATTTCTATGAACCTCTCACCTCTTCACTAGAGACTTTAATAGGCAACATGGGACATCCTTGGTGAGAACACATATTTATATTTTTTTAAGCAGTAAAATTTGAATCCTAGATTCTTTTCTAATCATCTAATTTTGGACCAGTAAATATAATTTCTTTTAGTCAACCATAAGTGAAATAAAACTATTTGAAATTCAGAGAATCATAAAAAAATACACCGATCAAATCTTCGAATTTATCCATTTATATTGATTCCCTCAAAACAATATAAAATATAAATTCACCGACATCTCAAGCACCGTGAGTTTGCAAGCCACGATAGTGCGGACGTTTACAAACCCGAATATTTACAAGAGAAGGTTTTACCCATTAATTTCATTTTTCAACCTAACTTTATGATAAAATAATTAATAGTCGGTTCCTCTTTAGCCATGTAAATAAAAGCAGTGAATCCGATGGGGAGGATACTAATTATTTACACCTAAGTGTACACCATTATTTGACCATAAATCCATTGCGCGAGCTTATGTGCCTTACAGATGGAGAAGTGCACACGCGCTCGGATAACTTCCTACAGTCATCAATTATAAGTCTGTACAGTGATCCGCACATGAACTCATCCGATAGGGAGGAAGGTCTATGCCAACACGCAAGTTCATGTGCATCACATTAAAAATATAATTTTAAAGAAGCCTGTTCCAGCAATCTATGAATAAACTCTTCTGATGGGGAGGAAGACTCTAATGCCGACACGCAAGTTTATTCACATTACTAACAAACCAATAATGGAGGCCGCGGGAATTTATCCCCTCTCCCACTTAGTTATTTAAAACCGAGGGATTTTACATGCATATAATATTCAAAAATAAAATACGCAACATAGCATGCTCTTATTACGGCAAATAAGGCAGTAAATAAAGAGTATCATGCATAGTATATATAACAATAATTAAATAATTAAATCAAATTATAACAGTTATATGTTGGTGAATTCGATTGTTCGCCACCAAGCACAAATATGGCAACGCACAAGGGGATCGACCTGCCTGGTCAGGTCGCGGGGTGCGGGGCAGCGCCCCGAAGAAAAATTTATCCGCTGGGCACACCACAAGAATTTTCCTTGTCCGCCAACCTGCTCCACCATTCCAGCACCCTGCTCGACATCCACACGCCAAGCTGCCCATCCATCGTGTTCTAATGCACATGCAATCCAAATATATAATAATAATTGACAAATAAAATCAATTATTGGCAATTATATATAAGGAAAAATAATAAAATTGGCCAAGAATAAAAGGGATTTGACTTGGTCAATAAGCATGAAGCATGTGACTTGCTCAACAAGTTGGATAGAATTTGTGCTCCAATAAAACCAACCCTCACGCACCCACATCAACCTAAAACTGCTCCACACGCGAAGACTCCAACCGGAAAATCTAGACAACCGGCAGGCAGGGGGCACACTAGTTTTCCGACGTAAGAATCAACCCCCGGCGTGTCTAGTCACCGCCGACTATTGGCCATCACAAGTTCTGCCAAACAACCGTCACTGCAGTTCATCGCGACAACGCCAGGAAAATATGTGATCAGCTGAAAAATGCGCTGCCGGCATTGACCACCAAATGCACTACCCTTCGCCAGAAAACACGCCGGAAAACCATGGCCGCCTGTCATGCAGCTTTACTTCCAGCCATGGTGTCCGGTGCTGTCGCCCTCAACAACTGGTCAGACCGCTGAGCGGTCCGCTTCCCAGCCATACTGGTGATTTTTGCCAGTTTTCACACTAGCCACCGCCTGCAAGACTCGATCGGAACTACACTATGGCCACTAGAAACGCCGCCAGGCTTCATCACGACTACGTCAGGCCTGCCCTGCACCACTGCCAGGAACGCATCTCAAGCCACCGGGACTCCATGCCTGTCTTTACCGTGTCACACGCGATTCACTGACTCGCTAAAAAAAATCTGACTCGCCCCGGAACTCCACATGACTAGCCCAACCTCCTGTTGTTGCGGTTGAATGCCGTCTCTCCAGCGTGGAGTTGGTGTCACCCATCAGCGGCTGATGCGGACTTTCGGCATTCACGCCGTCAGCAACAGCCACCGAATTGCATACCACTACACGCCAACAGCACAACTTTCTTGCAATACAAGACAGCCCTGCCTCTCTTCGACCACTGTTGTTCACTGGAAACACCTCGAACAGGTCTTCTGGTCACGCCTAAGTCTCGGCCACCATGTGGAGTCCCTCCAGCCACAACCTTACTGATCAGATCGCCGCTTTCAATGCTTTCACCACTTCATCCAGGGTGCGGCTTGACCCGTCGATCACAAGCCACCGTCGCTGTCCTCGTGCCTCTTCCATTCACTCACCACCGTGCCAGCACGCGACGACGTGTGTGTGCCATCGTGTACAGGATAGGGTATTCAACAAGAAACAAAATTCTAAACCCTAATATCACATATGGAACAACAAACCCTAGCCTAATATTTCACGCTTCACCACGAAACCGAAGCTCTGATACCAATTGTTGGCGCTTGGATCATTTGGTTAACATGACCCGTTAGGGTTTCATGCGTTTCTATCATAGCGGAAGCAATAAATCATAGAAACGATTACCGTTCACCAGGGTATGTAGAAGATGAAGGATTCTCGCTGGCAGACTGTGCAGTCCCACGAGAATGGCCATAACTTCCTCGTCTAATGTCGGAATTGAATAATCTTTGTTCTTTGACGATCCTCCCTTCAATTTTTTCTGTCAGTATAATGATCATTGAATTCTGAGCACTGTACAATTTTATATAAATTTCGCAAGGTGGCGGACAGCAACAGCAAACTACCTTCTGATCTTCTGTCGTATGTCCCAAGTCCGATCTCGACGTCATGTGGGCGACGATCTACGAGACCTCCTCAATCTGCTCTCAACCCTCATCACACGTGAATAATAAAATAGATTAGGGTTCCAGATAAGCTGAGGTGACTTATATACATGGGCTACAGCAGGGACCAGGAGGTGAAATTAGGTTGGGCCTCCATTGGGCTTAAGTATCCAAGCTTAGCCCAAAGCATATAGTTAAGTCCAATAATAATAATATATTCTACTAAAATATTATTACTGCACTGCCTTTACAATCCCAAAATTACGTTTTGGACTCCTTCTTATTATGAACCCGTTAGTCTCCCCATGTTTAAGATATACAATGTCCATTAATTAATTTAAGTTACTGTCAACTCAATTAATTAATATCTCATCCAAGAGTAGTACCACTCAACCTCATTATCATGCCAGAATAAATTCCACTTGCAGGGTTTACATGATAATTCTTATGAGCTCCTCAAGGGGACATCATCAACCTATGACGGACACGGATTCCTTCTATAATCAACAGCACACCATAGAGACAACACTACTTCCCAACTCATCGAGTTTGTTGATTTAATTACATGTAAATCTCACCCATTTATGAATCAAAGAAATACATACTACCTTGTGTGTCGAGGTTATTGTATAGGGATTAAGAGCACGAACTTCCATAGTAACTGAGATCAAGTTCTCCTATAAGTCAGTATAAGTTGAACGATCTCATGGGTCTTGCTCAATACACACAAGTGCACTAATGTGATTCTATAGCCAAGACAAGCTAATACCAAACCACACTACAACCATCCCGATAGAGAGTCCCCGTCTATATCGGTTGTGAGCATTTGTTTATACTTTATAAGGAAACTAATAATATGATCTTCCGCGTGTTGTCGCACAACATATTATCTACAGTATAAAGTAAGTGGACTATTGCATCGTGCATATAAATAAATTATAAGACACAATCATTTGATCATATGATTCTCATTTCAAATTAATTGTTTTAAGATTGTTCATACAAGAAAACTAGACTTTTAGTATACAATCCAACATCAACATCTTCTTTCTTTAAAGTATAAGGGTACCAATTTGGGGCACTACCCTTCTAGCAGTCGGGGTACCAGTTTCAGGCACTACCCCTAAACAAGATTTAACCATATTTTTTCTTTTTTTCATATCGCTCAACCAAAATTTTCTTTCGTTTCTTCTCACATTCAAGCTAGCAGATATTCACCTCAACTGTCTACTATTGAATAGGGTATTCAACAAGGCTCAAGTAAAGGATGAATAAGGCTTTTTATCAAGGCTTGCCAAAGAAAAAGCTTTTAAAGGCTCAACAGGGCTTCCAATGATTTTATATAGTGTATGGGAAGGTAAAATTTGACTAAGTGACTCAAATACGCAATACTGGCCTAAGATCATGTCCTAATAACTAATCAATCATAAGTCTCACACGAGACTCCAAGCCAAGTTCTAGAATAAGGTAATATGAACGATTCTCACAAGAATAAACTATCTTGCATGGATGCAGCATGATTTCATAAGGCTCAAATTCTCACATGAGTAAATAGAATCCTAAGCACTCCTCATAGCATATAATCAAGATCAATTCCACAATGAACTCCACATATTTAACAAGTTTTACGTGCTTCTCATCAATAAAATCAACGCATGCAAAATACGAATGCAACATACTAATCAAGAACCCATCATATCAAACCAACTCAAGTATCACCAACAATCCAACATCAGAATCAATATCAAATATCTGTACATACCACTCACACCACCAAATATCCATCCAGTAAAGAGAAAAAGAGAAGGGAGATGAGATGAAGCAGATAAGATGAAAACCTGGCGCCCTCTACTCCTCTGGAGCATCATCATCACTATCACCCTGGCGCCAATCATCAAAATCTCTCTGCAAGGTATCCACCTTCCTATCCAGAGCTTCATAATTGTCATTCAACTCTCCCAATCTCTCATCCATTACCACATAGTTGGGATGCAGCACGTTGTAATGCATATCAAGCGTGGCAAAGCTCATAGTAAGCAAGCCCAGCTGGAAGTTCGTCTCCTTTTGATTGTTGTTCTGGTTGACAAGGTGCTCATTCATCAACCTAAACTACTCCCTATAATACTCATCTGGACCGCCCCAAAGCTGCTGTTGATGTGGTGGTGATGGTGGTATCTCATGTTGTTACTGCGGCTGCTGAATCTCTATCTCAGGATGAACATGCTCCTCTCCATGCATCTCAGCAATGTTCACTGTCCTCCAATTTCCTCTTCTGAAGCACATTGTTGATATAGCCTCGTACGCCATAGTGTTCATCAACCTATTATCATCATTCTAGATCGTGATCAAGGCCCTCACATCATATGGAAATATAAAAGAATAGGGGTTAGAACCCCTAGTGTAAAACCAGTCTCTATGAAATGTAAATCTAGCTTTAACACATGCACACATCACGAGATTCGGATCCTCCAAAATAGGTATAATTCCAGTGAAATCCATATGGTATGACTCAGCCACAGGAGTAAGCAATCCTCCAATGTTCACTCTCTAAAAAGTGGAACTCCTGAATATGTAGAGCTGTTGAATCAAATACGAACTCACATAAAACTGCACTCCATTCATTATACACCAAAGAGCATATTACTCCCCCCTAGATACGCAATTTCCCTCAAATCAGGCAAGCAGTGTGTTGCCCAAAACTCTATTCATGTATCGAAGGACCGGGTTGCAAATTAAAGCAGTACGAGCAACCTTCATCTTAAAATCCATGTCCTTTCCTGAAATAGCTCTCCAAAAGTCATTCGGTCTGAAGTGCCCATTCTCATGCCTAGAAATTCCCCTTGGAGTTCCTAGCAGAATATTAAAATCTTCAGCTATCCAAGTTCTCTTCTCGCCTCCCAACTAAAAGGAACACTCAAATGGAAAAGAACTCGAACCCTTCTTTACCATAATCGAGCACAAGACCTCTGCAGTCACATGAAAATATTTAGGCTTCTTCAGCTCCATGAAGTGACGGATGCCCACTTGATCAAACATACACATAATATCATCACGGATATTCATTGTCCTTATTGCATCATCATCCTGGTACCTCGTGCGAGCAATATTATCGGACATCGCACCCCATCGATATTTTATATCCTACCAATTCTCCATTCGAATATGAAAATTCCTAGGCAGCCTCTCCTTAAGCCGTAACTTCTTTGTAACCTCGTCTTCACGAGGTGGCCTATCCTCCCTCCTTTTGGAGCGGATTTCAATAGCCTTTCCTTTTCCTACAAGAATAACATTTCAATACCAAACATATACAAGAAAAGCAACCAATCCAAGATCAAAACTAACTATACATTAAACTTTACTCAAGACTTCAAGTAATTCATGTACAATCAACTTCAAACAATCATGCTTCAACTCCATGTATTCATAACTTTTAACAATGAACCATACACATGCTTTTCCAATTTTACTTCAAATTCAGCTATCCAACAAGAATTATTTCATCAATTCCCATTCACTTCACTTGCTACAATTAAGCGTGCATTCATCAATATTTCATAAATTCTCAAAAATTATAACATGCTTCCCTTCACCACACAACTTGCTCAACAATTTCAAGTAGATCATCAAGGTCTAATAACAATTCAACAATAAAAATCGGACCCATCACTTATTTCTATGAAATTTCCAATAAAAATTCAAATTACACCACTTAAATCTATATAAAAACTAGTTCAATCAAGTTACCCACTTAAAATCAAGCAATAGAACTTCAATCCTAGGGTAATAAAGTCTAGAGAACATACCTTTTGATCCAACCAAGGCTTAGTATGAACAATGAAGAAATCCCCAAAATTGGGTGAGAAACCCTAGTTTTTCAACAAAAATTCTTCAAATATGTGACAAATAGAGAGTGGGAAGGGCGGAAAGTTGTTTAATCAGAGTAGAAATACATTAAATAGAAGTTTTGGAAAAGAGATTTTTTGGTTCGGAGAAGATTCGAGTGAGGGTGGTGTTAAGAGTGTACAGAACATGGGCAAAAATCATATATAAACATGACTTACTTGACCTGGTTCGACTCGAACCAGGTGGTTGAACCACAGTGTCGTGGTCGAACCACGCTTCTGGTTATTTTTGGGATTTGGTTCGACTCAAACTGTTGGTCAAACCAGGACGTTGAGGTCAAACCAGCCTGTAACAAACTTTTAGGTGGCTGATTCGACTCGAACCCTTGGTCGAACCATAGCATTTTGGTCGAACCAACATATAAAATTTTCTCTGATTGTGGGGTTCGACCTCCATCAATGGTCGAACCATGCTCCTGTTCCTTCAAACTCGATTCTTCTTCATTTCCTGCAAACTTCAAGCTCAAAAACAATCATTATGTACCAAAACAGAGCAAAACTATAGCTAGATAATTACCATTAAGACTTAATAATAATTGTATATATACTCCGCATACGACACAACAAATAAAACACCACTGAACATTAGGCAAACTGCAAAAAATCAACATATCAACACTGATTAAAGTGTTAATATACCGAAAAAATCAACTCCTCTAAAAACATTACAAAGAAAAGATTATACTCTCGGTTCTACGATGAGGTAAGTACATCACACACCCCAAACTTAGTAGAAACTATAGTCGAAACTAAGTTTGCAAAGAGATGTAATTTTCGATAAGTAAGCACGTCAAATATAAAAATTTCTTAACACACCAATGAAATTAAGCAATAAAACAGGAGGGAAAGCCCCCAACAGGCACTCTTGTTTAACGTCGGAGAGTCACGACAAATCTATATCAATGCAAGGTATCCTCAAAGACGTCTCAAGCATCATCCGTCTATTGATGGGCGTTTTCTCAACACACAATTTTAATCCCCAAGTATGAAGAATGTGATTGTAGCTTAGATAAGCGACTAAGTTATATTTATCAAATCCAAAGGATAGTTGATTGTCAATTTATTATAATCTAAACTAGGGAAACAATTGTTGGCAATTTAAGTTGAGAGTAATTATTAAACTAATGAACAAATAATAAAATAGCAAATAAAATAAAGACAGTAGAGATAAACGAGAGTTTGATAAGTGAGAAGATAGGTAGCTCTTCAAGTAATCCAATTTACTAATTAATCTCCCTTCCGTATGTCAATGTCCGACTCTGCCTTGTGGATTATGGATGCATCACTAAGCCATGAAAACCTACTCTATAGACACAAGCAGATAATCGTGTAACACGAGTGAATAACTTCGGAGCAAGAGATATAATTACACTCCCTTTCAAGGTACTATCAGTATCAATTATTTTCCGTGCACTAAGTACTCTAACGATATGATCTCCCTTCATAGGTACTATATAATTATCCTCTTTATCCTGCGAATTCAATTCAATTAATAAGTATACATATAAGATAGTTCTAATGAAGCTTCGGAGTTCACTCTACATATAAGATAGTTCTAATGAAGCTTCAGAGTTCCCTCACTTAGAATCATAACATATAATCCTACTCAGCAGTGAACGCACTCCATTAATAACCAAGATATGTATTCAGACTTTACATAACAGTTAATGATGTACAAAACAACTCTGAGTATGAATTAATAAAGCATAGTAAAATAAATCCACAAGTAGTGTTGTACGGAGTTGATGAGTTTTTTCTCAACACACAAAATTAATCCTCAAGTATAAAGATATCAATTGTAGTTTCGAAAGGTGACCAAGTGTATATTGAATCAATGGGATGGATTAGTATCAATCTAATTATATGCTTATTAACTAAGATTATGTTTGTAAATTCAAGTTGGTTTGATTAAGAAACTAAATAACATATAACGAAAATAGCAAGGTAAGTAAACAAATAAGAGTAGAAATTCGGTTGTGATCAAGTAACTAATGGAGTAGTTCTTCAGGTAATTCATTTTTATTTATTAATTTCCTTTCCATGTGTTGATGTTCGACTCTACCTTGTTGTTTATGCACGCATCACCAAACGATGCAAATGTACTCTATAGACACAAGTAAGCAAGCGTATGACACATGTGAATATCCTTGAAGTAAGACGCATACTTTACCCCCCTTTCTAGGTACTATCATAATCAATTATTTCCTATGCACTTAGTACTCTAACCCGATTTGATCTCCCTTTTTAGGTATGATAAAGTAATAATCTTTATCCTACTTATTTAACCCGAATACGATTCAATTAACAAGTATCTATATAAGATAGTTCTAATAAGATTTTGGAATCCCTTCACTTAGAATTATAACATGTGATTCTGCTCAACGGTGAACGCACTCAATATATAACCAAGTGATGTATTCAGACTCTACATAACAGTTAATGATGCACAAAACGACCGTGAGTATGAATTGAATAAGCACAATCTTATATAAAATAAACCACAAGTAGTGTTGTACAGAGTTTACACATGGAAATTCGATTCACTTATAAAAAAATCATAACCCTAGAACTACCAAGGTGGTTCTAGCGCATGATTGATCTAGGAACAATCATGGCTAGTTGGTACGATCTTACTTGACTCGCTAAACGAACCTCTCTCACGACCCCTTCGGATGATGGTAGGGCTTCGTGGATGAAGGAAGATGTGTTGTCTTGTGTTGTGTCTCTCCTCTTTTTCTCCTGCGGAAGCCCTTCTTTTAAACACATAGGATCTCCTTATGGGCTTAGGATGGGCCTTTACACACGTTAAATTTGGTGAAAGATATTCAGAATTACCATAAATAGCATTCTGCGACACGCTGTTCGACCTCAGCATCCATGTCTAACAAGAAGCCCCTTGTCGAACGAACATTCTGGATAACTTTGGCAATTTGGTTGGCAAAACCACTCTTACTCGACCAAATTGATCTTGGTCGAGCAACTCCTCCAAGTTGAACGAGCTCACTAGACATTTTCTGCATTTTGCTCGACTTTTTATCATCTGTTCGACCAAGATAATATTAGTCGAGCAGATTCTCCAAGTCAAACTGGCTCACTGGACGGGCTCTGGCAATCTGCTCGACTTGTTACCTCTCGTTTGACCACCTATTGAAGGTCGAACAAGCCAACTTGGTCAGCTACACCTTGATTTTGCCTCCAAAATCGTGTCTTCCAATTCCGAGACTTTTTCACTTGTTTTCCTGTACAAATATGCTCAAATAGCCCTTGTACCCTCTGATTCGTGCCTTTCCCATAAACATATTGATTCGTCTCAATCAAAGACCAAATAGTACTCCATTTCCATGCAAATCATGGCCCAAAACATGTGAATTTACACTCTCATCAAATCCCCAAACTTACATATTGCTCGTCCCTAGGCAACGAAATCAAAACCAAGAGTGTAATCACCAGGTACAACATACAAAATACATGCAATTATATTAACTTAGAACACGCAACTGTCATACCTTTCATTCACTCAAAAATATCAATCAATCACAATACTTCTACGAGTGCTAAGTCATCTAGCTCACGGGTAAGTATTTACTCTCTCACTCAAGTGTAAAAGCTATACACCTTATGGTTGATATCAACACTCACTTTCAATTTATGTACTCGTGTAACCATAAGCTTGACAAAGGTCTCAAAACTCCATCCATAATCGACTCAATACTAGGATCACAACGGACTTGCTTCAAAGATGTAGCGTTGGCTCTTTGGTTAAGGTGGAAGAATATAGGTAAGTGACTAACTTTCCTAGTAAAGTGTTACCTTGGTATATTATTTTCAGTTGCTTCCTCTTCACTGCTTTATCTTAATGATCACGATCATATACCATTCCTCCATCTTTACTTGGCTAAACTTCTCTTCTGCAACATGCCAATTACGGTATTCTTCAAGTATAAGGGTACCAGTTTGGACACTACCATCTCTATCATTTGGGATACCAGATTCAGACACTATCCCTCATAAGATTTAACTTCTTGTCTCTCGAATTTGCTTTCACCAAATCTTTCCTCCACTTCAAAACTTCCTGGAGCATTCGTCTACCTCCATTCTTTACTAGTAATTGGGTTAAAGGCTCAAAAAGGCTAAACATCTCATTATCAAGGCTGACCAAGAAAAAGGCTCAAAGGCTCAATAGGGCTCACAAAGATAATTATATAATAAGGTAAGATAAATTTGGCTAATTAACTCGATCAACAATAATGGCCTAAGGTCACATCCTAGTATATATCAATTATAGATTTCACAGAAGACTCCAAGTCAAGTTCTAGAATACGAGTATACAAATGACTCTCAAGAATAAACAATCATGCGTATAGCACGATCAAAAGGCTCAAATCCTCAGAAGGTTAATAGAATCCTAAGCACTCTTCAAAGCATGCAATTAACTTCAATTTCTTATGAATTACAAGTACAAATAGAACATGCTTGCCATTAACAAATTATCATGCTAAAAAAACCCATTCATAACATGAATTCATGCCAAGCACATAATTTCAATCATTATACAAACCATTCACGGAAGAATCACCACTATACCCAAACACTTAAACAGGCACTTGTAAAGTAGAAAAGAGAATGAGGGATGTGAAGAATTAGAAAAGAATAAAACCTGCTGCTCATCACTCCTCCGGAGCATCATCTTCATCTGAACCCCCCTCATCATCACCATCCATCTCCAGCCGCATTCGGTCCACATCTCTATGCAAAGCACCGAGATTCCTATCCATCATTCGCCCATGATCTTGCAACTACCTCAACCGACCATATATCTCATCATAATGTGTGTTGAGTGCAGCATAGTTAGCATTCGCAAGTGCCAGCTGTCTATTCGTTTCTTGCTGGCTTGCTTTAAGCGTGGCGAAGTGCTCATGCATCAGTCAGAATTGCTCCTGATAGAACTGATCCTCGGCCAACCAAAAGTCCTGATGCGGCTGTGGTTGTGGCTGTGGCGGTGGCGGTTCGAAGAATTCTTGCTTAAGTGGCTGCTGCGGCTGCACTGGAGGCATGTCCTCCTGATAATCAAAAGCTTGTGGTGGTTGTGGCTCCTCCTCCTCAAAATCAGTTGGATCTCCAATAAGAACCATGTCCTCATCCTAGCTAATTCCTTGCCTTTGCAAATCAGCCAACAATCTCCAATATCCTCTTCCCAAGCACGTCCTAGAGATCACTGTGTGCTCCGTCGTATTCATCAATTAATTACGATTATCACTCACAGTGGTAAGGTCAGTTATCACAAGCGGAAACTCAAGTGTTAGAGGCTCCTTCCCTCGGATGAACATCCAAGCATCATGCACTCTCTCAATCTGCCCCATCCTGACACAAGAGGTCAAGATCAAATCCGGATCACCTCAAACAAGCTCATACCTACTCAAGTTAACCTTGTATTACTCTGCTATGATTGTGATCAACCCCCCGATGTTTACTCTCTTAAAACCATGCGTGGTGAATTTGTGAAGCTACTGGAAGAAGTAGGCTGCCATGTTGAAACGAACTCCACTGAGCATGCACCATAGACCATATAGTTCTCCTCATGGAATATAGCTCCCTTCAGACCGGGCAAACAAATATTCCCTAGGATCTGATTCATATAGGCAATAATGATTGAAAATCCGCAGCGTGCATAATACTTCTACAGTGATGTGAAAATATGTCTCCCTTTTCATTTCCATGAATGCTGCAATGCCCACTCGGTTGAACATCCAACGAATGTCGTTAACGATATGCATATCCATCATGGCCCGATTGTCTTGATACCTTGTCCTTCTTATCTTCAAGAAGATTGAATTCCACAACTTCTCCTTCTCCTCCCACTCGCCAATCTTGATTCCAAAATCCCTTGGTGTTTTCCTTTTATCCATTTTTATCTTTTTGACGATCTCCACAATGGGGGTGACTTGTTCCCCTTCCTCTTTGAAGAAGAAGCAATCTCTTTTCCTACAAAAGTTGTACTTCAATATACCAATAAGAGATAAAGCAGAGCCTACGTCTATCATGAATCCTACTCAAGACTTCAAATTCAAGCATCCAAGTCACTCAATCTCAAGTTTTTCCAAATCATGAAACTCTAAACCAACACTATCAATCAAGAATATCAAAATTCAAGTAATCCAACACTACTCCACACCAAAATCAACTCAAAGTTTCTCCAAGTCCACAATTCAACATGCTCAAGTTCCATTACTAATTGCATCCCATCAATCTCCAAATTCAATGAGCCCATATATATAATTCGAAATTAAACCAAAGCCCATGCTTCATACAACATTAGATTCACAAAATTTCAACAATTCAATGAAGCACAATTCAAGAATTTTTTATTGCAATCCATAACAACAACTCAAGCAATTCGACACTCAATACAATCCAAATCTAGCATGAATCCACTCACCAATTCTTTACTAATCAACATCAACAAATTCTACGAGTAAAGTGAGAAGAAAACATACCTTTGTTTGACATGGTGTGCTTATGGTGAACAAGAGAGAAAATTCCCAAAAGTTGAGTGAAATCCGAGATTGGATCTTTGCAATCCCTCAAAATTGGATGTGAAGTGTGTGAAAGAGAGAATTAAAGTGTAGGGAGGAAGTTAAAGGAAAAGACTTATAGTTACGAAGTGGTGCTCGAGAAAGGGTGACAGAAGTGGGTGTGTCCTTTTTTTTTTAAATTGCTCCCATCCTCCGTTCGACCTCCGCTCGACTTATTAGGCTTGGTCGAACAACTTCTCTAAGTGGAACAACCCAGATCTGGCTTTTAAAATTGCCTAGCTCGACTTCCGTTCGACTTGAATTTCTTGGTCGAACGGCACGTGGAATCGAGCAACGTGTATAATCGAGCCCCTATTTTTCCTTGATTTGTTCGACTGTCGTTCAACCACCATGTCATGGTCGAATAACTCCTGCTAAGTTGAACAAACTCTCTGGACAATTTTGGCATTTTGCTTGACCTCCGTTCGACCTTCATATCATGGTTGAACAGGTGCTGGAAGTCGAGTAACTTGACTCATCGCGCCCCCTGTTCTTCTCTTTCTTGCTCGACCATTGTTTGATCTCATACCCCTAGTCGAGCAAACACTAATTGGTCGAACAAACTCTATGGAAGTTTTTCATCATTTGCTTGGCCAGTGCTCGACTCCAGCTTCATGGTCGAGCTTGAAGGGTTAAGTCGAGCAACTCCAAGATCACTTTGCTCGACCGTTGCTCGACCAAAAAGCCTGGGCAAATAGCTCAACGATCTCCCTTAATTTCGTACCTTTCTCATTTTTTCCTACAATATTCAACTCTAAGACGACATCAAGTATCAAGATATCCAAAAATTAAGCTAGAGAAACTAAATAACTTCGAGTGGAACTCCACAATTACACCAAAAACAACAACTCTCACTAAACACTAGGCAAATTGCTTTATCCAAGTTAAACAGGACATCTTCGTTATCCATCCTCAACCGTAGCTCACCCTTTTGCACATCTATCATGGCTTCAGCAGTCGCAAGGAATGGTCTCCCTAAGATTAAAGGAGCATTATCCTTGTCGTCTTCCATCTCTAGCACCAGAAAATCCACAGGAAAGACAAGCTTTTCAACTTTGACTAGGACATCTTCGATAACACCTTTTGGAAACATCATAGACCTATCCGCTAGCTGTAGAGCCACCAATGTGGGAGTTAACTCCCCCAAACCAAGCCTTTTAAAAGTGGACAACGGCATCAAATTGATGCTTGCCCTTAGATCACAGAAGGCTCAATGTTCCGGCCCCTTTCTAAATTCACATAAGATGGTGAAGCTTCCCGGATCCTTAAGCTTAGCTGGCAACTTTCTTTGTATAATCGAGCTGCAATTCTAAGATAAACTCACCATTTTTATTTCGTTCAAGCTTCTTTTTTTAAAAGAATATCCTTTAGAAAGTGGGCATAACACGACATCTTTAGAATTGCTTTAGAGAAGGGAATGTTCAAGCTTATTTTGTTTATGATCTCTGAAAACTTCTTAAACTTTTCCTCTAACCCCTTCTTCACGAGCTTAAGAGGAAAAGGCGGAGGTATCTTTGTTTTGGGAATCCCTCATTCATCAAGTTCAACCTTCTCTGCTTTATCATTCTCGGCTCTCAACCTTTTGGCACTTTCCCACTTCTTTTCTACCACTGTAAGCTTGGTATTTTGCTCTTGAGATGCATCTGGAGTGTTCTGATCAAAACGTGTCACATTCGGTATCGAATCGGACTCTGAACTATTCTGCTCGATCTTTGTTCGACTAAGGTAATTTGGTCGAACAACCTGGTTTTGGTCGAGCAGCCTATCTTATCGTATACTCTGGTCCAAAACATCTTGCTCGACCTCTGTTTGACCAATGTGGTGTGCTCAAACAGATTTGTTCTGGTCGAACAAGTTATCGGTTTGTGATCTCTCGTCGCACTGCTTCTGTTCGACCTCCATTCGACCAAGATGGTCAGGTCGAACGGCATGGTGTTGGTCGAATGGTTGGTCAGAAAATAGAGTATCAGAATTCTATTTTTTATGAAGTTGTTCGACCTCTGCACGACCAGTTGGTCTGTTTGAGCAACTCTAATCTGGTCAAGCTACTACCCTGTTTTCTTCGGTTTGATTTGCAGGCAGCATCGGACCCTCATATCGTGTTCCTGACCTCAATGTGATGGCATGGCAGGACTTTGGATTCTCAATATTTTGTTTACATTCACAGCCATTTCCCCCATCAACAATGTGAGGTCTTTCACTTGCCTAAACAAATCCTTATGATTATCATCAATCTTCTTCTCTAACTTAGCCTCGAGACAATCTACTCTTGCATCATTACTCGCCATGTACCTGTTCACAGTATTCTCAAAACCAAACTTTCCTTCTTCAACTTTTGCTCCCGGATAAACACCTATAGGAGGCTGCATCACGTTGTTCGGATTGCTCCATGAAAACTCTGGCCTCCTAGGTTGTAGGTAATTACCCGGGAGACCACGATTGTTGTAATTCCCCTGATAATTCTTGTTTTCTTGATTTGGGTACCTAGTTCCTTGAATACTTTGACCCATGGCTTAGTTTGCCTCCTCGATCTTCTCTTGGCTTGCTCCTTCATATTCACCATCTTGCTGCATCATTGGTACTCTCTGGGATAAATCAGTGATTTGCTTTTGTTGAGAGTCTAGTAGCTTACTAATGTTAGCGAAGCTAGAGACGATCTCATCATCTCTCCCCGACTTCACCATCGTGTGTTCCACCTGTGCCACTTTCCCAAGGACATAAGTGCCTCGCACTCTATCAATCGGCCAATCTCTTGAATTCATCAAAATTTCCTCAAATAGCTTCTCGGCCTCTACGAATGATTTCTTAAGCAACGCTCCATTGGATGAAGCATCAAGCAATACTCAAGAATCACAGTCCAATCCATTATAGAATATACTGATATATTGGGCCCTTGATAGCCCATGTTGAGGACACTTACGAAGCATGTCCTTGAACCGGTCCCAAGCTTCATGAAATTTGTCATTCCCATGGATAGAAAATCGATTGATTTCTTTCTTCATCTTGAACACCTTAGAAGGTGGCATGTATCGCTCCAAGAATTTCACTTTCAACTTCTCCCTTGTATCACATTCAACAGCTTCAAGATCATCATACCAATCTCTCGCCTTTTAATTCAATGAGAACTTAAAAACAATATGATCTTCCTCGCATCCTCATGAGCTCCTGCATCTTTTGTGTACTTGCATACCCAAGGAACTTATTAAGATGTTGTTGAGGATCTTCGTACGTTTTCCCATAGAAGGGACTCCTCTCAATCATGGTTATAAAAGCAGGGTGTAAATCAAAATTGGCTCCGGTCCCTCTCGCTCCTAACAACCCAGCATTGCCCCCTCCGTTGTTCTTAAAGACTTCACGAATGGCAAGTGTATCAGGATTCGCTGCCATGTTGATTGTTTCTACTTCCAAATTATCTTCAGCTGCGAATTTAGTACGTTAAATTCAACTCCAAAATTAAGAGCTTTAGTTAGATCAACGTTCTTGTTCTTACTCTTCTTCTTCTTTTTCTTCCTCGACGACGCTCCGATCTAATGATTATATGGTTCTAATTCACCTTTCTTTGATCTTGTGAGCATACACCTAAGAAGAATAAGTGTTAAAAATTAAAAACAAGAATAATAATCTTAATTAAACTAGATATAATCAAAAGATATTTAATGACGTCCCCGGCAACGGCGCCAGAAACATGTTGAGCGTTTTCTCAACACACAAAATTAATCCTCAAGTACAAGGATATCAATTGTAGTTTCAAAAGGTGACCAAGTGTATATCGAATCCAAGAGTCGGATTAGTATCAATCTAATTATATGTTAATTAACTAAGATTATGTTTGTAAATTCGAGTTGGTTTGATTAAGAAACTAAATAACCTATAACGAAAATAGCAAGGTAAGTAAACAAATAAGAGTAGAAATTTAGTTGTGATCAAGTAACTAATGGAGTAGTTCTTCATGTAATCCAGTTTTATTTATTAATTTCCTTTCCATGTGTTGATGTCCTACTCTGCCTTGTTGTTTATGGACGCATCACTAAACCATGCAAACGTACTTTATAGACACAAGTAAGAAAGCGTATGACACGTGTGAATATCCTTGGAGCAAGACGCATACTTTACCCCCCTTTCTAGGTACTATCATAATCAATTATCTCCCGTGCACTTAGTACTCTAACCCGATTTGATCTCCCTTTTAGGTACTATAAAGTAATATTCTTTATCATACTTATTAACCCGAATACGATTCAATTAACAAGTATCTATATAAGATAGTTCTAATAAGACTTCGGAATCCCTTCACTTAGAATTATAACACGTGATTCTGCTCAACGGTGAGCGCACTCAATCAACAACCAAGAGATATATTCAGACTCTACATAACAGTTAATGATGCACAAAACGACCATGAGTATGAATTGAATAAGCACAATCTTATATAAAATAAACCACTAGTAGTGTTGTACGGAGTTTACACATGGAAATTCGATTAACTCATAAAACTTTCATAACCCTAGAACTACCAAGGTGGTTCTAGCCCATTATTGATCTAGGAACAATCATAGCTAGTTGATACGATCTTAATTGACTCGCCAGACGAATCTCTCTCACGACCCCTTCGGATGATGGTAGGGCTTGGTGGATGAAGAAAGATGTATTGCCTTGTGTTGTGTCTCTACTCTTTTCTCCTACGAAAGCCCTTTTTTATACACATAGGATCTCCTTATGGGCTTAGGATGGGCCTTTTCTTGAAGCACACATCAAATTTAGAGAAAGACATTCGGAATTACTATAAATAGCATTCAGCGACACGCCATTCGACCTCAGCATCCAAGTCGAACAAGAAGCCCCTGGTCGAACAAACATTCTGGACAACCTTTTCAATTTGCTCGACTAAACTGCTCTTTCTCGACCAGATTGATCTTGATCGAGCACTCCTCCAAGTCGAATGAGCTCACTGGACGTTTTCTGCATTTTGCTCGACTTCCTCTCATCTGTTTGATCAAGATAATGTTGGTCGAGTAGATTCTCCAAGTTGAACTAGCTCACTGGATGGGCTCTGGCAATTTGCTCAACTTGTTACCTCCCGTTCGACCACCTATTGAAGGTCGAACAAGCCAGCTTGGTCGAACAACACCTTGATTTCGCCTCCAAAATCTTGTCTTCCAATTCTGAGCCTTTTTCACCTATTTCCTATGCAAATATGCACAAATAGCCCTTGTACCCTCTGATTCAAGCGTTTCTCATAAATGTACTAATTCATCTCAATAAAAGACCAAATAGTACTCCATTTCCACGCAAATCAAGGCCCAAAACATGCGAATTTACACTCTCATCCGGAGTATATATATGGAAGTTC
The DNA here is from genome assembly GCA_023678885.1 of Pogostemon cablin. Lineage (NCBI taxonomy): Eukaryota > Viridiplantae > Streptophyta > Magnoliopsida > Lamiales > Lamiaceae > Pogostemon > Pogostemon cablin. Next base: position 7,852,939 of record CM043004.1, on the reverse strand, counting down.
AATTAACTATATATAAAACTTCATAACCACAGAACTACCAAAGCGGTTCTGCCCATGACGCTTCGAAGTACGTTCATGGTGATTGGATAGATCTTAACCATAATCTTGAAAATTACAAGAAAGATTAAGTTGTGAAGTAAATCCTAGAGATGGGCACCATCGCTTCTCGCTCCGTCTTGAATCTTCACTTGGTTCTCACTTGATTCGCTGCACGAATCTCTCTAACGCTCCTGCGGATGGAGTTAGGGTTTGAATGTGGTATAAGATGGATGTGGAATCTAACTCTCTTTTTGGTGTGATCGTAACCCCTTTTTAAACTTGTTACTTCTCCTTATGGACTCTTACTGGCTTTTTAGTCAAAAACATGCACATGCACATACTAGAGGTGAAATCCCAACATTTCGGAGCTGATGTGTTGTCGTTCAACTCGACTTGGCGTGGTCAAACTGAGGTCGAATGGCATGTCTGTAAGCTAAACTTCGTCTCTGCATGCCGTTCGACTTGACCTCCTCCATTCAACTTAACTTTACTTGGTCAAACAAGCTTCCTTGGTCGAATGACTAGTCTGTAAGCTGGTATGCCTCCCGTTTGACTTAGCTCCTCTGTTTGACTTCGCTGATGCTGATCGAATAGCCTCTTCTGGTCGAACAACATCGCGAAAAATTGTGTCTTCCAATTTCAAGCACTTATGACCTGTTTTCCTGTACAAATATGCTCAAATAGCCACATCAGTATCTGATTCGTGGATTTTCCATAAACATCCCGATTTGTTTTGATAATAGATCAAATCATACTCAATTTCCACACAAATCTGAGCTCAAAATACGTGAATTAGCACTCTTATCAAACCCCCAAACTTACATGTTGCTCATCAAGAGGCACTGAAAATCAAAACAAAACAAGAGAGTGTAATCACGAGATCCTTATAACAAGCACAACCTATTGTAACACATGCAATTATATCAATTCAAAACATGAATCCATCATACCTTTCATCCATGCAAAAATATCCTTCAACCACAATACTTCTACGAGTGAAAAATTATCTAGCTCACTAGATAAGTGTTTACTCTCGCACTCAAGTGTAAAAGATGTACACTTTCAAAGGGTTAGTATATACGCTCAAAATCAGTTCAAATATTCACGAAACCATAAGCTTGGCAAAGGTTTCAAAAATCAATTCATAATTTTTTCAACACTACGATCACAAAGGACTTGTTCTTTGGGTTGTAATGTTGTCTCTTTGGTAAAGGTAGGAGAATATAGATAAAAGTGACTAACTTCACTAATAGAGAATTACCTTGGAGATTTGCTTTTCATCAAACATCGTTAATACTTCTTCTCCTTCATCATTTTCATGATCTTTTCAATACTTCTTCTCTTGCTTCACTTGGAATCAACACCTTTCTTCTTCTTCAAAGTACAAGGGTACCAATTTCGGGCACTACCCTTTCAAGCAATTAGGGTACCAGTAAACTACCCCTTCACAAGATTTAACCACTTATTTATTTTCATTACTACGCAAGCTTCCTTCCTTTTTCTTCATATATGATCTAGCAATTTATTCACCTTAACTCTCTACTAGTAAATAGGGTATTTCGAGGCTCACGTATAGGTAAATAAGGCTTTTTATCATAGTCGTTTTAAAGGCTCAACAGGGCTTCCAATGATATAAACTTCAAGGTAGGATAAAATTTGGCTAAGTGGCTCAATTATCAATCATGGGGTAAGATAATATCCTAGTATTTATCAATCATAAACTTTAAATAAGACTCTAAGCCAAGTTCTAGAATACGAATATATGAATGATACTCACAAGAATAAACTATCATGCGTTGATATAACATTATTTCATAAGGCTCAAATTCTCACATGGGTTATAGATTCCTAAGCACTCTTCAACGCATGCAATCAACATCAATATCTACATAAACTACAAGAAATAACGGTACACACATATCATCAATAAAATCAACATGCATAAAAAATAAGTGCACATGCATAATCAAGAAGCAACATCATACTCTCCACATCAAACCAATCACATCCCAAATCAAACATATCAAATGTAACCATCATCATCAATCAATATCAAATACAGACCACTCATGCACGAATTTCAATCAACACCACACCACTCACTCAAAACACAACCTGTAAAGTGAAAAAGAGAATGGAGGTGAGAAGAAATAGACATGGATAAAAACCTTGCGCCACTACTCCTCTGGAGCATCATCATCATTATCATTGCGCCAATCATCGAAATCCCTTTGCAAGGTATCGATATTCCTGTCCAAAGCTTCATTATTCTCATTAAGATCTCTCAATCTCCCATCCATAGCATCATATCGGCAGTTGAGCACAACTAATTTGTATTCGCTAATTCCAGCTGTCGGTTCATCTCTTGCTGCTTCACATTCAAAGTGGTAAAATGTTGTTCATCAATCTGAACTGCTCCCGATAGAAATGGTCCTGGGCCTGCCAGAAATCCTGTTGCTGCTGTGGCGGTGGGTCAAAGTACTCATGTTGTGGCTGTGGCTCCGTCGGTGGCTACATTGGAGGAAAATCCATCTCTGGGTACACAAACGCTGGCTGCTGTGGCTGATTCTCATCAATGAAACTAGCTGGATCACCTACCAAAATCATATCCTCATCAATGTGGACTCCCTGTAGGTGCATCTAGCTCAAAATCATATCCTCATCAATGTGGACTCCCTGTAGGTGCATCTCAGCTAGAAGTCTCCAATTTCCCTCTTCTAAACAAGTCTTTGAAATGGCCCTATGCTCCGAGGTATCCATGAAGAGGTTGGTGTTGATCTGAACAGTCGTGAGATCAACAATCTACAATGGAAATCGAAAAGAAAGCAGATTCTTGCCATGGATGAACATCCATAAATCATCCATCCGCTGAACCAACCCATCCTCACATATGATGATAGAATAAAATCAGGCTCCCCTCGGATCGGCCTATGCCTACACAAATCGACTCGATAGTACTCCACTAATGGAGTAATCAGCACTCCAATGTTGACTCTTTAGAAATCATGAGTAGAGAACTTGTACAGCTGTTGGAAAAAGTAAGCCGCAATGTAGAAGCGGACTCCATTCAACATACACTAGAGCACGTACAACTCCCCCCTCAAAATAAAACTTTCCTTGGATCGAGCAAACATTGTGTTGCTCAGGATTCGATCCATATAAGCTATCACGGAGTTGCAGATGAAGGTAACTTTAGCGGTGTTCGAATTATAACAACCTTGCCTCCCCAAGATAGATCTCCAAAACTCATCGGCATGTAAATCAGCATGTTCCACTTCAGACACATCCTCACAGCTAATCATCTCATTAAACGTATTCGCGTACATCAGTTGCAATTGTCCACCAATCTGCATCCATTGACTCTTATCGAGCATAAAACTTCTGCAGTATTATGGAAATACGTCTCCCTCTTTATCTCCATGAACCAAGTGATCCCTACTCGATTGAACATCCAACGGATATTGTTGATGATGTTCATCTGCACCATCCCATGATCATCTTGATAACGAGTCCTCGTTATCTTATTTGCAATCACTGCCCATAACTCCTTCTCCTCCCAATTCTCGATTTTTATACCAAAATCGAAAGGTCTCTTCTTATCATGCTTTAATTTCTTCACAACATCACCTTTCCTAGGAGACTTAGACTCCTTCCTCTTGGAGGATGAAGCAATCTCTTTTCCTACAAAGATTATATTTCAATACACAACAAAAGAGATAAAGTAAATATACCAATCTTAAGACTAATTTAAGCATGAATTCTTCTCAAGTCTTCAAATTCACATGCCTTAATCAACTCAAAACTCAATTTCTCCAAATTTCAAGTGTTCATCTAATCATCATAACAAATATATGCTCAACACTTTCATTCATGAGACAATTTCAATCACTAGTCTTAAGATTACTAAACACATTAAACATGCTTCTCAATTTAAACATACACTCAAAAAAAAATCATAAGCATGCTCATCTTCCACATTCAATTGCACCACATCAACATGTCAAATCAATGAACCCATGCATATAATTCAAAATTAATCTCAAGCCCGCAAGATATGCATTATGAATTTTACAAAATTTCAACAATCTAACGTAAATTGAATCATGCAAATTCATGTAAATTTCAACAATAACACCAAGTTCAATCACTTCAAACCAACTAAGCATATGTTGTAATCCACTTACCCAACCTTTACTAAGCATAATCACTTCAAATCAAGAGTTGAGAAGTTCAAAAACATACCTTTATCTCCGGCCAAAATTTTTGAATGGAATAGCACAAAATTGGACTAGAATCCTTCAAAACATGGTTGTGGAAGTGTGTGGAGAGGAAGAATTAAGTGTGGGAAGAGTTTAGAGTGAAGTACTTACAAATCGAGACGAGTGCTCGTGAAAGGGTAACGGGAATAGGTCGAACGATTCGCGAAAACTGGCCTTAAATCACGATTCTAGACCCAATTCGACTCAAACAGTGTGGTAAACTAGGGCTTTTGGTCGAACTGCACGAGCCTGCGTGTAAAACGTGACCTCGTTCAACCAAAATATCTTGGTCGAACAATAGTATGAGGTATAACGACACCTGTATAAACTGAAAATTCACCCCCTATTCTTCCCTATTTTGTTCGACCAACGTTCGACCTCAAAAATCTGGTTGAACTAAGCTTCTGTAATCCAGTTTTATGTTCAGGCACATCGTTCGACCACCGTTCGACTTCAGGACTCTGGTCGAACAGTAGTGTTTGGTCGAACAAGCTTCCGAACTTCTATAATTTCATATTTTTTTCATCTTTCCCTGTAAAACTCAAACTTCAGGACAACATCAAGCATAATAATACCCAAAACAAAAGCAATAGAACCACTCTTAGATTATATAAAAATTATGTATAATACTCCGCTCATACTAAAATAAGTAAAACACCACCGAACACTAGGCAAATTATAAAAAAATCGACACATCAAAACCGATTAAAGTTTCAATATACCGAAAAAAATCAACTCTCCTAGCAAACCTTACAAAGAAAAGATTATACTCTTGGTGCTTCAATGAGGTAAGTGCATCACACCTCCCCAAACTTAGTAGAAAATATAGTCGAAACTAAGTATGCAAAGGAAAGTAAATGCCGAATATTAAGCACCTTAAATATAAAAATTTCTTACTCACACAAAATTAATAAAGCAATAAAACGGGAGAGAAAACCCCAACAGGCACTCTTGTTAAACGTCGGAGAGTCACGATGGTACCAACTCAATGTAAGGTATCTTCGAAGACGACACAAGCATTATCCGGTGAATTATAGTGCTTCAATCGATACCCATTCACCGCTATGATGTCTCCATCTTTATCCATGATGTCTCTATCTTTTCTCCTTGCTTGAACTCTTTATAAGTGATCTTTGAGTCATGCCACTTCTTCATTCGCTCCTTGTAGATCACCGAGTTCTTAAAAGCTTGACTTCTAAATTCATCCAATTGATTGATATGAGTCAACCTTAAATCCTTAGCCTCCTTAATAGATAAGTTCAAGCTCCTTACTGCCCAATAAAGACATACTGAATTTCTACGGGTAAGTGGCACGGCTTCCCATAGATAATTTGATAAGGTGACATGTCAAGCAAGTCTTGTATGACGTACAGAACCCCCATAAGACATCATCGAGCTTTATAGCCCAATCCATCCTATTGGTTCCAACTACCTTCTCCAGGATTTGCTTCATTTGCCGATTACAGACTTTCGCTTGTCCATTCACTTTAGGATGATAGGATGTAGTGACCCTATGCTTGACACCATAGTCCTTGAGAACTTTTCAATGAGTTTGTTGACGAAGTGTGAACCTCCATCACTTACTAGTGCTCTAGGAACTCCATAGCGGGCAAAAATATGTTTCTTCAAGAATGATAAAACAGTCTTTGAATCATTCATGCGCGTTGGAATCGCTTCCACCCACTTAAAAACATAATCAACAGCAAGAAGGATGTATAGGAATCCATTAGATGGGGAAAACGGCCCCTTAAAATCAATTCCCCATACATCGAAGATCTCTACAACAATGCTTGGTTGAAGTGGCATCTCATCCCTTTTACTGATATTTCCCATCCTTTGACGTCTATCGCATGTCGTAACATATGATTCACAATCTTTAAACAAGGTAGGCCAATATAAAACGGATTGTAGTACCTTGGCTGTAGTCTTTTGAGCTCCAAAATGCCCTCCGTTAGGTTGTGCACACACCTATGAACACTCTCCATCTCCATCTCGGGCACACACCTATGAACAATAGAATCCATACAAAATTTGTAGACGAACAGATAATACCATATGAAAGTCTCAACATCTCTCTTGAATTTTGCAAGTTGATACCTATTGAGATCTTTCGGAATTTCACCCACGACAGTATAATTGATATAATCCGCATACCAGGGTTCCATTCCTTGGGCAGCCACTACACAATTTATCTCCGCTTCTTCAACAATTAGCGCCATAATCTTCTTATCCGGGAACATCTCTTCAATGTATTCAAAAGAGTCATCACAATGTTCCCTTGTCTCCAACCTTGATAGGTGATCCGTCAAAACATTATATGTTCCTTTCTTGCCACGGATCTCCATATCAAACTCTTGTAGAAGAAGGTTCCATCGAATAATCCTGGGCTTTGCCTCCTTCTTCTCCATCAAGTACCGAATCATAGAATGATGTGTGTACACTATATTCTTCATGTCAACCAAATACTATCGAAACTTGTTGAATGCATACACCGCAGCTAAAAATTCCTTTTCAGTTATGGTGTAGTTCTTTTGTGCTTCATCAAAAGTTTTGCTCACATAGTAGATGGCGCAGAACTTCTTTTCCTATAGCTACCCAAGCACCACTCCATGTGCTAGATCACTTGCATCACACATAAGTATAAACGGTTGAGTCCAATCTGGTGTGATCAAGATAAGGACAGTAATAAGCGCCTCTTTCAAAACCTGAAAGGCTGTTAGACATTCTTCATAAAAAACAAAGGAACATCCTTTTCAAGTAAGTGAGATAAGGGCATGGATTATTTTGAAAAATCTTTGATAAATCTCCTATAAAATCCAGCGTATCCAAGGAAGGACCGCACTCCTTTCTCATTCTTAGGTGGTGGAAACTTCTCAATGGCCACCACCTTTGCTCTATCAACCTGCAATCCCATGGCCGAAATGTGATGACCAAAAACAATCCCATCTCTTACCATGAAGTGACACTTCTCCCAATTCAAGACAAGATTAGTTTCTTGACATCTCTTTAAAATAACAGCTAGGTTAGATAAACAAACATCAAAAAAGGAATCAAACATAGAAAAATCATCCATAAACACCTCCATGATCTTCTCTATCAAACCATCAAATATGGCCATCATGCAACGCTGAAATGTAGCAGGTGCATTACACAATCCGAAAGGCATCTTCCTAAAAGCAAGGGTTCCATAAGGGCAAGTAAAAGTGGTCTTTTCTTGATCCTCAGGAGCAATCATGATTTGATTATAACCCGAGTACCCATCCAAGAAATAATAAATTCATACCCTGCTAGACGGTCAAGCATTTGATCCATGAAAGAAAGAGGGAAATGGTCTTTGCATGTATTTTCATTCAGTTTCCTGTAATCCGTACACACGCGTCATCCCGTAAGAATCCTAGTGGATAAGGTCTCTCCATCATCGGCTTTCACAATAGTCATGCCCTTTTTTTAGCTACAACATGCAATGGACTCACATGGGGACTATCACTTATGGGATATATAGTTGTTGCATCTAACCACGTTAGGATTTGCTTCCTAATCACTTCTTGAATTGCGGGATTGACCCTCTGTTGATTTTGAATGCTTCCCTTAGCTTCATTTATCAACCTTATCTTATGCATGCAATACGATGGACTAATACCCTTCAATTTATCAAGAGTCCAACCTATAGCAGACTTATACTTTCGAAGCACATCTAGCAATCCTATAAGTTGATCATCAGTAAGCGAAGAAGATACAATTATCGGATAAGTTTCATTATCGCCAAGATAGGCATACTTCAAGTGCTCCGGTAGTGGTTTCAATTCCTCCTTCTTTCTTTCCTTCGGTGTGCTTTCCTTATCCAATGGGAGGTACTGCCTAGTCTACTTGACTTCTTCAAGTTTGGTTCTTGTAGATTCATACCTGTTATTACCTAAGGCAAGTAAATTTTCAAGAAATTCAATACATACCTCATTAGAGAGCTCATCTAGCTCCGTGGTGGGAAATGTAAGAGACTACGCCAAGTATGTCTCCAAGGGATCATTCGATAGGATCAAGGACATATCTTCCTTCACGATCTCCTCCACCACATCAATGCAGTAATATTGCGTCTCTATTGAATAGAACCTCTTCTTTATCCATTCTCAATCTAAGCTCCCCTTTTTGGATATCAATCATAGCTCTAGCTGTAGCAGGGAATGGCCTTCCCAAAATAAGAGGGACATTATCCTTATCATTTTCCATCTCTAGCACAAGAAAATCCACAGGAAAGATAAGCTTGTTTACTTTTACAAGTACATCCTCAATCACACCCTTAGGAAAAGTTATAGGCTTATCCGCCAATTGTAGAGCCACTGTTGTGGGAGCGAGCTCCCCCAAACTTAGCTTCTTGAATATAGATAAGGACATCAAGTTGATGCATGCACTAAGATCACATAAAGCTTTTCGTGCTGGCCCCTTTCCAATATCACATAAAATAGTGAAGCTTCCCAGATCCTTCAGTTTCTGTGGCAGCTTCCTCTGAATGATTGAGCTACAGTTTTCTGATAGATTTACTATCTCTACTCCATTCAAACTTCTCTTTTTCAATATGATATCTTTAAAAAATCAAGCATAGTATAACATCTCCATGATTGCTTTGGAAAAAGAATGCTCAAGCTTATCTTGTTCATTATCTCTTGAAATCTCTTGAACTTATCTTACAATCCCTTCTTTACTATCCTAAAAGGAAACGGAGGAGGTATCTTTATTTTAGAATTTCCCATTCGTACGTTCAACCTCCTTCGCTTTATCCTTCTCGTCTTTCAATCTCTTGGCTCTTTTCCATTTCTTCTCTACTATAAGCTCAGTATTTTGCTCTTGTGATAGCTCTGGAGTGCTCTGAACAACAGGTGTAGTATTTGGGATCGAAACGGGAGGTGCATGAAGCTGTTCGACCATTGTTCGACCAGAGTGGTCTGGTCGAACAGCATGAGTTTGGTCGAACGAGGACTTTGCAAATGGGTTCAATTTGTCAAGTGCCTGTTCGACCATATTTTGATCAAAATAGTCTGGTCAAACGAGATAAGTCTGGTCAAACGGGGACTCTGTAAACTGAGCTTGAATCTTCTTCTCCGCATGGGCCTGTTCAACCATTGGTTTGATTAAAATGGTTTGGTCGAGCAATATAGCTTTGGTCAAACGGCGGAATAGAAAATAGAGTGTCGTAACTCTATTTTTCCTGAAAATATTCGACCTCAGTTCGACCAACAGGTCTGGTCGAACTAGGTAGGGTTGGTCAAACGGGACTCCTGCCTTCATCATTTTCACCCACCAGCTTTATTAGACCTTTGTACTGCGTCCTAGACCTCAATGTGACGGCATTACAAGACTTAGTGTTCGTAATACTTTGAGATGGGAACTGCCCTTCTCAATAGTTTACGTCAACTTGTTCACATTCCCTATCATGTCCCCCATCAATAATGTAAGGTCTTTTATCTGCTTAAACAACTCTTCATGATTCAAATCTATCTTGATCTCAATACGATCCACCCTTGCATCATTCCTAGCCATATAACGATTCATCGTATCCTTCAAACCAGGTTTTCTTTCTTCTGTCTTAGCACCAGGATTAACATCAATGGGAGGTTGCATAGCCGCATTCGGATTGCTCCATGAAAACTCCTGCCTCCTTAGTTGTTGACAGTTGCCTAGTGGACCATGATTGTCCCTTGGTAATTCATGTTTCCTTGATTGTTCGGATACCTCGTTCTTTGAATACTTTGTCCCTGGCATAGTTTGCTTCTTTAAAATTCTCTTGGATCAGTCTTTCTTCACTGTCATCCTGCTACAACATCATTGGTACTTTTAGTGACAAATCAGTAATCTGCTTTTGTTGGGTTTCAAATAGCTTGTTAATATTAGCCAAGCTCGAGACGATCTCACCTTCTCTACTCGACTTTACCATCGTATCTTCAACTTGAGCTACTTTTCCAAGGACATAAGTGCCTCTCACTCTATCAGTTGGCCAATCTCTTGAACTCATTAAAATATCCTCAAAGCTTTTCGGCCTCCACGAAAGACTTTGTAAGAAATGCTCCATTCGATGAAGCATCGAGTAAAACTCGAGAATCGCAGTCCAATCTGTTGTAGAAAATACTAATGTATTGAGCTTTGGATAGCCCAAGTTGTGGACACTTACTGAGCATGTCCTTGAATCTATACCATGCTTCATGAAACTTCTCATTACCACCGATAGCAAATTGATTGATTTCTAATTTCATCTTAAACACCTTTGAAGGTGGCATGTATCTCTCCAAGAATTTCAATTTCAATTGCTCCCAGGTAGTGCATTCAGCAGCATTAAGAGTATCATACCAATCTCTCGCCTTTTCAGTAAGCGAGAACTTAAATAAGATGATCCTCCTCGCATCTTCATGAGTTCATGCATCTTTTTGTGTACTTGCATAACCAAGGAACTTAATCAGATGTTGCGAGGATCTTCAAAGGTTTCCCCTGAGAAGGGACTCCTTTCAATCATGCTGATAAGAGCAGGGTGAAGATCAAAATCAGCTCCGGCCACTCTTGCTCCTAAAAGCCCCGCATTGCGTCCTCCATTGTTTTTAAAAACTTCACGGATGGCAAGATTATCAGGATTCACTGCCATGTTGACTGCTTCTACTTCTGATATGTCTCCGGTTGAAGCTTCAATCGCTTGCGAGTTCAGCTCGTCAACTTCACCTCTTAAATTAAAAGCTACAGTTAGTTCCACATTCTTGTTCTTGTTTTTCTTTTTCATTCTCGACGATACATCGATCTCTGGATCAAAAGGTACTAATTCTCCTGTCCTTAATCTAGTGAGCATACACCTAAGAAAAATAAGCGTTAGAAAATTAAGACAAGAATAAAATATTTTCAAATAAAATAGCAACATTAAATTTGACAAAGACAGTTATCCCCGACAACAGCGCCAGAAACTTGATGGGCATTTTCTAAACACACAATTTTAATCCCCAAGTATGAAAGATGCGATTGTAGCTTAGATAAGTGACCAAGTTATATTTATCAAACCCAAAGGACAGTTTATTATGAATTTATTGTTATCTAAACTAGAGAAACTATTGTTGACAATTTAAGTTGAGAGTAATTATTAAACTAATGAAAAAATAATAAAATAGCAAATAAAATAAAGACAGTAGAGATAAACGATAGTTTGACAAATGAGAAGATAGGTAGCTCTTCAGGTAATCCAGTTTTACTAATTAATCTCCCTCCTGTATGTCAATGTCCGACTCTACCTTGTGGATTATGTATGTATTACTAAGCCATGCAAACTTGCTCTATAGACACAAGCAAATAAGCGTGTAACACATGTGAATAACTTCGGAGCAAGAGATATAATTACACCTCCTTTTTAGGTACTATCAGTATCAATTATTTCCGGTGCACTAAGTACTCTAACCCGATATGATCTCCCTTTATAGGTACTATATAATTATCCTCTTTATCCTACTTACTAACCCGAATTAAATTCAATTAATAAGTATTCATATATGATAGTTCTAATGAAGCTTCGGAGACTCCTCACTTAGAATCATAACACATAATCATGTTCAGCAGTGAACACACTTAATGAATAACTAAGATATGCATTCAGACTCTACATAACAGTTAATGATGCACAAAACTATTATGAGTATGAATTAATAAAGCATAGTATAATATAAAATAAATCCACAAGTAGTGTTGTACGGAGTACACACACAGAAGTTCAATTAACTAGATAAAAACCTTCATAACCCTAGAACTACCAAAGAGGTTCTAGCCCATGATGCTTCGAAGAATGTTCATGGTGATTTGATAGATCTTACCCATATTCTTGAAAATTACAGGAAAGATTAATTTGCGAAGTAAACCCTAGAAAATTAATCCTCAAGTATAAGGATATTAATTGTAATTTCGTTAGGTGACCAAGTGATTATCGTACCCAAGAGACGGACTATTATCAGTTTGATTATGTTCTAATTTACAAAAATTATGTTTGGAAAATTGGTTCTGAATTATTACGAAATTAAATAGCAATAAACAATAAGCAATAGAAAATACGATTGTGATCAATTAATAAATAAGGTAGTTCTTCAGGCATCCAGTTTTACTTATTAATTTCCTTTCCATGCATTAATGTCTGACTCTGCCTTGTGGTCTATGAACGCATCACCAAACCATGCAAGTTCACCCTATAGACATAAGTAAACATGTGTATGACACGTGCGAATATCCTTGGAGCAAGAGATATAATTCAGCCCCTTTCTAGGTACTCTCAGTATCAATTATTTCTTGTGTACTTTGTACTCTAACCCGATATGATCTCCCTTTATAGGTACTATGACATTATACTCTTTATCCTATTTATTAACCTGAATAAGATTCAATTAACAAGTATCAATATAAGATAGTTCTAATAAGACTTCGGAATCCCTTCACTTAGAATTATAACATGTAATCCTGCTCAGCGATGAATGCACTCAATCAATAACCACGATATGCATTCAGACTCTACATAACAGTTAATGATGCACAAATCAACCGTGAGTATGAATTGAAAAGGCACAATCTTATATAAAAACTACAAGTAGTGTTCTACGGAGTTTACATATGGAAATTCAGTTAACTTATAAAACTTTTATAACCCTAGAACTACCGGAGCGGTTCTAGCCCATGATTGATCTAGGAATAATCATGGTTGTTTGGTATGATCTTACTTGACGTGCCAGACAAACCTCTCTTCACGACCCCTTCGGATGATGGTAGGGTTTCAAATGGATGATTAATGATGTCTTCCTTTATAAAGGCTCTTTTTTTATACTTGTGGATCCTTCTTATGGGCTTAGGATAGGCTTTTGCTTGAGGCACACGTCAAATTTGGTAAAAGACATCTGGAATTACCATAAATAGTAGCAGCGAGAATTCGCTTGACTTCACCTAGACAAGTGAGCAAGGCTTCCAGGTCGAACAAACTCTCTGGATAAGTTTACATATTTTGTTCGACTTCATTCATCTGTTCGACAAGATGATTCTGGTCGAGCAAACTCTCCAAGTCGAGCAATCTCTCTGGATGAATCTACGTATTCTGCTCGACTTGGCCACCTTGTTCAACCAAAGTGATGATAGTCGAACAAGGTCTTGAGGTCGAACGGCCTTAGAAAATTACCTCAAAAATCATGTCTTCCAATTCTGAGCCCTTTCTATCCGTTTTCATGTACAAATATGCTCAAAAAGCCCTTGTACCCTCCGATTCATGACTCTTTTATAAACAAACCGATTCGTCTCAATAAAAGCCTCAATCATACTCAATTCCAACACAAATCAGAGCCCAAAATACGTGAATTTATACTCTCATCAATGGGCGACGCCGCTTCTCGCTCTATCTTGAATCTTCACTTGGTTCTCACTTGATTCGCTGCACAAATCTCTCTCTACCGCTCCTGCGGATGGAGTTAGGGTTTGGATGTGGTGTAGGATGGATGTGAAATCTAACTCACTTTTTGGTGTGATCGGCACCACTTTTTTGTACTTGTTACATACATCAGATTCCCACTCCCACTACACGACCACCAAAAGCTCTTGCTTAAGGTCCTTGTAAATGGATTTACTAGGTTATCATCCGATGCAATCTAGGCGACAACAACCTTCCCCTCATAATATGATTTCTCATAATAGGTGGTACTCGCGCTCCATGTGTTTAATTGCTTATGGACTCGTGATTCCTTCAAGTTTGCAACTGCACCATTATCATCAAAATAAATTGTGATAACCTTGGGTAAAATTAGAAACACTTCAAAGTCCTTTATGAAGTTTCTAGATTCATACAGATACTTTGCCTGCCTCATAGGCTCCAATTTATCATCTTTCCATGATGGAATCCGGAGTCTGAAATATATTTCTATATAACACTCCTCCACATTATGGCTCTACTTCCTAAAATTAAACACATAACCTTCGACGTGGATTTACTGCCGTCCATATCTGATTTGAAAAATCTGAATCTATGTAACCCCTAAGAAGCAGTGAATCTGTCCGATAAGCCCACATATAGTTTCTATTCCTTTTCAGGTACTTTAAAATTATGTGTTACCACAGTACAATATTCTTATTTCGAGTTACCTTGATACCCACCATTCATGCCTTCGGCAAAACAGTTATCCATACTTGTGCATAGCATTCTTGTGATCCGTATTACCGCGATCAAAAGGATATATTTTGCTTTTCTTAAGTCCTTCATTACATACTGCTTTTTCAATCATACCCATACGCCCGATAATACTCTTTCATTGCCTCCAATGAGCAAGATACTATCTACGTATAGTACAAGAAATACCACCACGTTTCCGTCACTCTTTTCAGTACACAAGCCACATCCGAGCATTGATTAAATCCACATCACTGAATTTTCTCATGAAACAGATGTTCTATAATTTTAAAGCTTGCTTTAGTCCATCGATAGAAATCTTTATGCTTACACTCAAAATGCTCTTAGCCCTTTGCAATGAATCACTCTGGTTGCTTCATATAGATGTTTTCCTCAAGAATTCCAATCAGGAAAGCTGTCTTGACATCTATTTGCTATCCCTCATATTTCATATGAGTAGCAACAGATAAAAGAGTCAGGATCAACATAGGCATAGCTATCGGTGAATAGGTTTTCTCATATTCGAACCATTTCTTTCTGAGTATACCTTTTAGCAACAAGCATTGCCTCCAAGGTTTTCACCTTATCCTATGATCCTCTTTTATTTTACAGAGCCACTTCCAATGGATTTCACACCATCCGTGGTTCTACAAACAGTCAGATCTAATTTAGAATCCATCGATTCTATTTCAGATATCATTGCACCTTGCTATAATTCGGCATTTTTATCTTGTAGTGTTTCGTCGTGTCCGTGGGTCCATTCCATGTTTACTAGGGACCAAGTCTCACGACTCTCTAAAAACATATATTTTACAGGTTGTCAAATAACCCTCGCACTACGACAAGGCACTACACTAATTGTGTATCAGACGTGACACGCGTTTCAGTTTTACCTTGTGGTATATCCTCTTGTACACTTGGTACTAATACTTTGGGTTTTCCCTCTCATTTCCTTTAGAACAATATATACATGGCATTATGATTTAATACATAGTCCTTTTTCAAAAATCTAGTGTTTCTATTAACAATCACCCTTCGATCTTTTGGACTAAATAAATCAAAACCCTTCACATTTCTAGGATATCCCACAAACAGACAAACATTCATACGAATTACTGTTTCTAGGGCATATCCAAAAAATAAATTTAATAATTCCAAATAACTCATTATCTATCTAACAATTTCCATAAGAGTCTTTCTCTTATTAGGATTAGAAGATGTGTTATTATTTACTATTTGTTGCATCCGTGGGATGCCCATGATTTAAGAGTGAACAAATTATCGCCAACGTACAACAACAGATTATAGCTCCAACCTTAACCTTCATTACTATGACCATGTCTTTTAAATGAAATGGAGTATCCATCCGTAAATGCATAGAAGCTGAAATAAAATTCTTTCTATGAAAACGTACGTAAAGACAATTTCTTATAATCTAATGTTTATTCATATCTTAAGATAAATAAACAACTCCCACTACAACAGCCACTACTCTCGTAGTTTTACCCATGTATATTACAATCTCATTATCACTTAGTTGCAGGCTTTTAGTGATTCCGGTATCTCCACACAACATGTCAGTAAATGTCATCACTAATCATGCTTCAATGACTAGTGAATGAGAAATTCACCTTGTTCACATCTTGATGAAATTAGATTTCCTTCACCACATGTTTTGTCAGAAGTTCTCCACCATATACAACCTCTTGTAATTCAGGTAGAACTTGCTCAAGACATCCAGGCAAACTACAGAGAATTAAATTGACCTAGGTTTCCCTTCAATTTTTACTACAAGCTTTTCAATTCATTCATCAAGTCAACCATGACTTCTTACCTTTCAACTTCACTCAAGTATCCGAAGAGTTGCATGAGACCATCATACTTCTATGAACCTCTCAACTCTCCACTAGAGACTTTAATAGGCATCACAAAACATCCTTAGTGAGAACACATTTTTATTTTATTAAGCAGTAAAATTCGAAACAAAGATTCTTTTCTAATCGTCTAATTTTGGACCAGTAAATATAATTTCTTTCAGTAAACAATAAGTGAGATAAAACCATTTGAAAATCAGAGAATCATAAATAAATACACCGATCAAATCTTTAAATTTTATCCTTTTATATTGATTCCCTCAAAACAACATAAAAATAAAATTCACCGATATCTCAAGCACCGTGAGTCTGCAAACCACGTTAGTGTGGACGTTTACAAACCCAAACATTTACAAGAGAAGGTTTTACCCATTAATTTCATTCATCAACCTAAAACATCATGACAAAATAATTAATAGTCGGTTCCTCTTTAGCCATGCAAATAATAGCAGTGACTCTGTTGGGAAGGATACTAATTATTTACACCTAAGTGTACACCATTATTTGATCTCAAGTCCATTGCGCGAGCTTGCCTGCCTTACAGTTGGAGAAGTACACACGCGCTCGGATAACTTCCTACAATCATCAATTATATGTTTGTACCAGTGAACCGCACATAAACTCATCCGTTAGGGAGGAAGGTCTATGCCAACATGCAAGTTCATGTGCCACATTACAAACAATAATTATTTAATGAAGTCTATACCAGTGATCCGTGAATAAACTCATCCGTTAGGGTGGAAGGCCTATTGCTAACACGCAAGTTTACTCACGTCACTTATAAACCAATAATGGAGGTCGTGGGAATTAATTACCAATTTTCTCTCCCACTTAGTAATTTAATACTGAGGGTTTTTATATGCATATAATAATCCAAATAAAATACGCAACCTAGCATGCTCCTATTACGGCACATAAGGCAGTAAATTATAGAGAAGACAAGCTAATACCAAATCAACCTATACATGTAGAGGTTATTGTATAGGGATTAAGAGCACGAACATCCATAATAACAGAGATCAAGTTCTTCTATAAGTTAGTATAAGTCGAACTATCTCAAGCGGTCCTTCTCAATACACACAAGTGCACTAATGTGATTCTATAGCCAAGACAAGCTAATACCAAATCACACTACAACCATCCCGATAGAGAGTCCCCGTCTATCTCGATTGTGAGCATCTATTTATACTTTATAAGAAAATCGATAATATGATCTTCAGTGTGTTTTCACACAACGTATTATCTACTGTATAAAGTAAGTGGACTATTGAATCATGCATATAAATAAATTATAAGACGCAATCATTTGATCATATGATTCACATTTTAAATAAATTGTTATAACATTGTTCATACTAAAGCTAGACTTTTAGTATACAATCCAACAAAAATATCATCGAGCTTCATAGCCCAATCTTTCCTATTAGTTTCTACTACTTTCTCTAAAATTTGTTTCACTTGTCGGTTGGAGACTTCAACTTGCCCATTTTCTTGAGGATGATAGGGTGTAGTAACCCTATGCTTAACACCATATTCCTTGAGAACTCTTTCAAGAAGCTTATTGACAAAGTGGGAACCTCCATCACTTACAAGTTCTCTAGGAACTCCATATCGGGCAAAGATATGTTTCTTCAAGAAAGAAAAAATGGTCTTCGAATCATTCATGCGAGTAGGAATGGCTTCCACCCACTTAGAAACATAATCCACTACTAAAAGGATGTAGAGAAATCCATTAGATGGGGGAAACGGCCCCATAAAATTGATTCCCTATATATCGAAGATTTCAACAACAATGATCGGGTGAAGTGACATCTCATCTCTTATACTTATGTTTCCCATCCTTTGACATATATCGCATGTCGCTACATAGGATTCACAATCCTTAAACAAAGTAGGCCAATAAGGAGCAGATTGAAGTACCTTCGCTGCAGTCTTTTGAGCTCCAAAGTGCCCCCGTTAGGTTGTGCATGGAAAAAATCAAGAACACTCTCCATCTCGGGCACACACTTACGGACGATAGAATCCATACAAATCTTGTAGATGAACGGATCATACCATATGAAAGTCTCAACATCCCTCTTAAACTTCGCAAGTTGATACTTGTTGAGATCTCTTGAAATTTCACCAACGGCAATGTAATTGACATAATCTGCATACCATGGATCCATTCGTTGAGCAGCGACTACACAAGCTCTCTCTGCTCCTTCATCAAACACCGCCCTAATCTTCTCATCAAGGAACATCTCCTCTATGTATTGGAAAGAATCATTACAATACTCTCTTGTCTCCAACCTTGATAGGTGATCCGCCAACACATTTTCTGTATCCTTCTTATCCCGGATCTCCTTATCAAACTCCTGCAGAAGAAGAATCCATCTAATGATCCTTGGCTTCACTTCCTTCTTCTCCATTAAGTACTCGATCGTAGAGTGATCTGTGTACTCTATAGTCTTAAATTTGGGTATTACCTACTCATCATATGTGTGGGTAAAATCTATTTTTGAGTGGGCATTACATTTTACCCACACATAAAATAAGTGTAAACATGTGTCACTATAATTATGTTGATAAATGTTTTTAGTTACACATATAAATATCATCTTGTTATTTTATATTTTATTTGTTCTTTGTAAGATTCAAATCCGTACCTGTGCACGCGTGAAAATAAGCTATTTTATCTAAATATAATTATAATTTAATAATATTTTTCGAGAAATATATTGTTATTTTGTATTTCCTATTAATTAATTAATTTTCGTCAAATAGAGTATCATATTGTCACATGAGATTCTTTTTAGCTACACATAAATTTTATGTGTAGCTAAATAATGTATTATTAGTTACACAATTTTAATATCTGTGATCATGTGCGGGTATTCTTAATATCTAAAATAATACGTAAAATTAAAATGTCACTATTTGTTTTTAGTGACACATTTTAAGTGTCACAATTAAGTTGTTATATTACCCACACATAAAATATTATGTGTCACAATTTAGCCGCACATCTCATGTGTGGGCATTTTATGTGTGGGTATTGACCAAATTTCTTGTAGTTGCCAACCAAATGCTGTCGAAATTTATTGAATGCATACACAACAGCTAGAAACTCCTTTTCAGTGACAGTGTAGTTCTTTTGTGCTGCATCAAAAGTCTTACTCGCATAGTAAATGGAGCATAATTTCTACTCTCTCATCTGCCCAAGCACCACTCCAAGTGCTAAATCACTTGCATCACACATAAGTACAAACGCCTGAGTCCAATCCGGTATGATCAAGATATGTGCAGTAATAAGTGCATCTTTCAAAACCAGAAAAGTTGTTAAGCATTCATCATCAAAAATAAAAGGAACATCATTTTCAAGTAAGTGAGACAACGACTTGGAGTATTTTGAGAAGTCTTTGATAAATCTTATATAAAATCATGTGTGTCCCAGGAAGGATCGCACTCCCTTCTTATTAGTAGGTGGTAGAAGCTGCTCAATCGCCACCACCTTCGCTCTATCCACCTGCAATCCTTTGGCTGAAATATGATATCCTAATACAATCCCATCTCTTACCATAAAGTGACACTTCTTCCAATTAAAAACTAGGTTAGTATCAACACATCTCTTCAAAATAGTAGACATGTTAGGCAAACAGATATCAAAGAAGGAACCAAAAATAGAAAAATCATCCATAAACACCTCCATGATATTTTCTATCAAGTCATCAAATATCGCCATCATGCAACGCTGAAATGTAGCAGACGCATTACACAACCCAAAAGGCATCTTCATAAGGCAAAAGTTCCATAAGGGCAAGTAAAAATAGTATTTTTTTGATCCTCGGGTATAATCATGATTTGATTATACCCCGAGTACTGATGAGAGTGAAAATAAGTGTGTTTGATTGTCTAATTTAACACCTTATTGATGAGAATTGTTGTTATATATTAGCACAAGAGTCTTATATTCATTATATTTGAGAAAAAGGTACACTTGAGGTGTTTTGTTGTGTTTTAGATGGAAAAATTATCAAAAGTGCAAAGTTGGAGAAAAAGTGCAATTTATGAAGGAATGTAGAAAAACGCACATCCAACATGTTTAATATTTCTGTGTTCATGTGGAGCCCTTAATTGGAAGTGTTATACATGGTTGGAAAGCCACAGAAGAGAGGGTCATTTTGGCCTAAAGAACACCCCAATCGGATTACAAATGAGAAAGTTATGATAAAATGGTGATGTCGTGCAAGCTGTGCCAAATAGAATGGCTGTGTCACTTTGTATGACTTGTTATACATTCAAATGTTGGATTTTTGGTAAGATCTTTATATTTGGAGAAATCCAAGGAAGAGAGGATCGTGTGAGCGCAAGAATCACTAAAATCGGAGATCGGACGAAGAAGTTACACTCAAAATCGTGAAGCCGCGCAGCAACTGGCGAGAATTTCCGAGAATTTCTGAAAATTTCCGAAAATTAGCCAAAATTACCTATTTCTTGGAGCACAATTAATCTCCTTATCACATAACCCTCCATGACTCACCCATATCTTTTATTTCCTAATTTAATTCCCTCCTCACACCTATATATATTTTTTTTCCTTATTTAATTCCCTTCTCACACATATATATATTTCACATCATTATTCATATATTAGAGAGGACTGAATAGGAGAGAGGCCACAACAATACTACACCCCACATGGGAGATCACCCTCCAACCATCATCCACATCCTTTCCTCCATCCATCCATCACTGTGAATATTGTTTGTTGAATCAAGAAGAGAACCAAGAGGATTTGAAGAGACGGAAGAGAGAAGGAAGGAGACTTCTACACCAAGGGTTTTTCTAATTCTTTTCTTCTGTTTTCTAATTTTCCAGACATATGGGTAAGATCTATCCAACCCCCATGTGTGTTTCTTACAACACCATGGGCGAGAGCCTTTTTGGTAGAGCTAGGGTTGTGAAGGTTTTATGAATTAATAAACTCTCTTGTGTGTCCTCCGTACAACCTACTTGTGGTTTGATTTTATATATGATTGTGTTTTCTTAATCCATATTCACAGTTGTTTTGTGCATCTTCAATTGGTATATAGAGTCTGAATATATATCTTGGTTGTAGATTGAATGCGTTCACCGCTGAACAGGATTTCATGTTATGATTCTAAGTGAGGGGACTCCAAAGCTTCATTAGAACTATCATATATGAATTTTTATTAATTGAATTGAATTCGAGTTAGTAAGAAGGATAAAGAGTGTAATTTTATAGTACCTATAAAGGGAGATCATATCGGGTTAGGTACCAGACGTGGAAAATAATTGACACTGATAGTACCGAGAAAGGGGGTGAAATTACGTCTCTTGCTCTGAGGTTATTCACACATGTTAGATGCATATTTACTCATATCTATAGAGTAGATTTGCATGATTTAGTGATGCATCCATAGTCCTCAAGGTAGAGTCGGCCAGCACATGAGAGGGAAGTTAAGTAGTAAAACTGGATTACCCTAGAGCTACATATTCTCCTACTTGATCCACTTTCGTATTCTTCTAAGTGCTATTTTATTTTATTTGTTATTTTAATTATTTAATAGTTGTTAATTAAACCATCAACCTTTATTGCCTTGTCTTAATTAATTTAGTAAATAATTAAATTGATAATACGCCGTCCTTTAGGTTTGATATTTAACTTGGTCGCTTATCTAAGCTACAATAATATCCTTCATACTTGGGGATAATTGTGTGTTGAGAAATGCCCATCAAGTTCTTGGCGCCGTTGCCGGTGACAGCTGTTATTATTAGTTTATTATTTTTTATTTGATTAAGACTTTTACCATCGTGACTCTCTGATGTTAAACATGAGCTCCTTTTGGGGGCTTGCCCTTTCATTTTATTACTTTATTTCTTTTGTGTGAGTGAGGAATTATTATATTCGAAGTTCTCACGCTTCAACAATTACATATCTTTTCAAACTTAGTTTCGACTTACATTTTTACTAAGTTTGGAGGGGGGTGTGATGTACTTATCTCATCTTATGAGCACTAAGGGTATAATTTTTCCTTTCGTTGGTTGTTTGTTTGTTAGGGGGTTGATTTTTTGTGACATATTAATATTTTAATCGATGTTGGTATGTCAATTTTTTGCAACTTACCTAATGTTTAGTGTGTTGTGTTGTTGCGTCTAGTGTGTGGAGTCGATTAGATAGTCAATTGTGTCTTTTTTATAGTTCTCCAACATTATTATTTATGAATCCTATGATGATGAGGTATGTTGAGCTTTGATGATAGAAACAGGTAAACCGAGGCTTTGACCTGACCGAGTTGAATAACTCGAGGAGCTCGTGCATGTTTTGAAAGAGAAGAATCAGGTGCCCTCATTTTTTTTTCTAATTTTTATGTGTGCTTTAAATTCATGGAGTGGAAGGATTGAGTTTATGGTTGTGATACACATTAGCTTATATTTTTAAATTGTGTCTGAAATTCATATGCTCTTGAAATTGATGAAGGAAGTGTACTTGAATTATATTGTGGTATGAAGTTCTATGTGTACTTGTAGATATTGCTTACCATGAAGAGTGCTCTATGACTTGTTAAAAACCCATGTGAGATTTTGAGCCTCGTTGATCATGTACGTAATCACATGATTTTTCTTTTCTGGTGAGTATCGTTCTTCTACGTGTAATCTAGAACTTACCTTGAGTCTCCTTGAATATTCAAAATTAGTCTAGCGGATTATGAAAATGATATTAGGCCATCTTTGAATGGCCCATCTTTTCCCATATTATTTACCTGAATTCATTAAATCCCCCGTCAGCCCATTCGAGCCTTTTTAAATTCATTCTTTTGATAGCCAATAAAGCTTAATTGAAGAGAGTGATGATTTGAGGGATGATAAGGATGATGAAGAAAGAATCTTAATGATCAAAAGGAAAATTCCTGGAGTAGTGCTCAAATCTAGTACTCCATGGAATCAAACACCCTAGGGTAATGCTTAAATCTAGTACCCTATGGAGGATAAGCGAGGTAGTGCCCAAAACTGGTACCTCAAGAGAAAAAGGAGAGAAGGAAAAAAAGAGAAGGAAAAAAAGTGTTGTGCTTGAAAAAAAAGTGAAAGAGTTGAGGAGAATGTTGTGCTTAATTGAAGTGAGTAAGAAGAATGAAAGATTGTGATAGGCGAGCTTGATTGATCTGAAATTTTGAGTCACTTATCCATATATTTCTTACCATAATCGAAGAGCCAACATTACATCCAAAAGAAAAGTCCTTTTTTATCCTATTGTCAAATCATACTTTAGTGGTGAAGAGTTTGAGACTTTTTGGCAAGCTTATGGATACGCATGCATTTAAATTGAATCTGAGCATAAACACCTTAACCCATTAGTGTACATCTTTTACACTTGAGTGTGAGTAATATATAGTTTCCGTGACAACACGTGAATGGAGCATTTGAATTGGTGGTGATTGTCTTATCTTGTATGTCATGAATTGATTATTATATGTAATGAGAGTTGCATGACCTAAGTTGAGGACAATTATATTTTAAATGGGGTATTGGTCAATTAACCATCCTAGAAATAATAAAATTTATACCCTGCAAGACGATAAAGCATTTGATCCATGAAAGGAAGAGGGAAGTGGACTTTGCATGTATTTTCATTCAATTTCCTGTAATCAGTACACGCACTCCATCCTGTAGAAATCCCAGTGGCTAAAGTCTCGCCATCTTCGGCTTTCACAATAGTCATGCCCCTTTTTTAGCTACATCATGTCATGGACTCACATTGGGACTACCACTAATTGGATATATAATTCCTGCATCTAGCCATGTTAGGATTTGCTTCCTAATCACTTCTTGAATAGCGGGATTCACCCTCCGCTGATTCTTAGCCTCATCTAACAATCTTATCTTATGCATGTAATATGATGGATTAATGTCCTTCAAATCTTCTAGAGACCAACCAATAGCAGACTTTTATTTCCTAAGCACATCTAATAACTTTTCAAGTTGATCATCAGTTAAAGAAAAAGTTACAATTACCGAATATGTTTCATTGTCACCTAGATAGACATACTTTCAAGAGCTCCGGTAGCAGTTTCAACTCCTCTTTCTTCTCTTCTTTTGTTGTGCTTTCCCTATCTAATGGCAAGTACTTTCTAGTCCACTTCACCTCTACAAACTTGGTACTTTTTTATTCATAACTGTCATCACCCAAAGCAAGTAGATTTTTAAGAAATTCAATACATACCTCATTAGAGAGCTCATCTAGCTCTGTGGTGGGAAAAGTAAGAGGCTCCATCAATCATTTCTCCAATGGATCCTTTGAAAGGATCAAGGACATATCTACCTTCATTATCTCCTCCACCACGTCAATGTTATGACACTGCGTCTCCATCGGTATCTTCATTGCTTTATCAAGGTTGAATAGAACCTCTTCTTTATCCATCCGCAGCCTAAGCTCACCCTTTTGAACATCAATCACGCTCTATCAGTGGCAAGGAATGGTCTCCCTAAGATAAGAGAGAAATTATCCTTGTCATCTTCCATCTCGAGCACTAGAATGTCCACAGGAAATACTAGTTTCTCTACTTTCACAAGAACATCTTCAATCACACCCTTTGAAAAAGTCATAGACCTATCCTCTAATTGTAGATCAACTGTCGTGGGAGTTAACTCCCCCAAACTAAGCCTTTGAAATATTGACAATGGCATCAGAATAATGGTTGCCCCAAGATCGCACATGGCTCATCGTGTCGGCCCCATTCCAATTTCATATATAATAGTGAAGCTTCCCGGAACCTTTAACTTAGCTGGCAGCTTCCTCTAAATAATCGAGCTGCAGTTTTCAGATAAATTCACTGTTTCAATTCCATTCAAGTTTCTCTTCTTCAATAGTATATCCTTAAGAAAGCAGGCATAGTATGGCATCTCTAAGATTGCTTCTGAGAAAGGAATGCTCAAGCTTATCTTGTTTATGATATCTGTAAACTTCTTGAACTTTTCTTCCAATCCTTTCTTGACTAGCTTGAAAGGAAACGAATGAGGTATCTTTATCTTGGGAATCCTCCATTCATCACGTTCAACCTTCTCCGCTTTGTCCTTCTCAACTCTCAATCTCTCTGCTCTTTCGCATTTCTTTTCCGCTATAAGCTCTGTATTCTGCTCTTGGGATGGCACTGGAGTAGCATTAACATCAGGTAGAGCATTACACGCGGAAAATAGTGCTGGACAAGGCAGTTTGACCTCGGTTCAACCATGGGTGCTAGTCGAACTAGATGTGTAGTGGTCGAACCATGCTTCAGAAAGTATGTTATCTCCTAGATAGGTCGGTTTGACCTGTTGGTCGAACCAGGGCTAAGTTGGTCTAACCCGACTTCAGAAAAAATAGAGGATCGTGGATAGGCTGGTTCGATCATGGTTTGATCTTTAGAGTTGGTCAAACCACAGTGGTGTTGGTCGAACCGGCCTTCTGGATGCTCTGGAGGCTGCCCAGGGGCTTGGTTCGACCTCCATGATGTGGTTCGACCTGCTGTCTTGGTCGAACCCTAGTCTAATCGAGTTCTTGGAGCTCCAAATTTGTTTCCAGCATAATTGGTCCCTCATACTACGTTCCAGACCATAACGTGATTTTGTTACACTGCTTTGGGTTTGTAATACTTTGAGATGGGAACTTTCACATCTCTACAGTTTGCGTCTATTGGTTTACATTCCCGGCCATCTGCCCCATCAACAACGTCAAGTCCTTCATTTGCTTAGATATATCCTCATGATTTACATCAATCTTTGCCTCTAGCTTCGTCTCTAGATGATCCACTCTTGTATCATTCCTTCGACCTTAGCAACTGGATCAACACCAACAGGAGGTTGTACTACTATATTAGGATTACTCCATGAAAACTCCTGTCTCCTTGGTTGTTGATAATTACTAGGAGGAACACAATTATTGAAATTCCCTTGGTAATTCCAGTTTTCTTGATTTTGGAACCTCGTTCCTTGAATACTTTAACCCATGGTGTAGTTTGCCTCTTCTAATTCCTCTTGGCAAACTCCTTCATTACCAACATCCTACTGCATAATTGGTACTTGTTGAGCTATGTCAGTAATCTGCTTTAGATTAAACTCGAGTAACTTGTTGATATTAGCCAAACTAGGGACGATCTCATCTTCTTTACTCGACTTAACCATAGTGTGCTCAACCTGCGCTACTTTTCAAAGAACATAAGTGCCTCTCACTCTATTAGTCGGCCAATCTCTTAAATTGAAATATCCTCAAAGAGTTTTTTGGCCTCAACGAATGACTTTGTAAGCAGTGCTCCATTTGACAAAGCATCTAGTAAAACTCGAGAATCACAGTCCAATCCGCTATAGAACATACTAATGTATTGAGCTTTAGATAGCCCATGTTGTGGACACTTTCTCAGCATGTCCTTGACTCTGTCCCAAGCCTCATGAAATTTCTCTCCACTCCCGATAGTGAATTGATTGATATCTTGCTTCATCTTAAACACCTTGGATGGTGGCAGTATCTCTCCAAGAACTTCAATTTCAATTGCTCCCAGGTAGTGCATTCAGCAGCATTAAGAGTATCGTACCAATCTCTCGCTCTTTCAGTAAGCGAGAACTTAAATAAGATGATCCTTCTTGCATCTTCATGATCTCCTGTGCTCTTTTATATGCTTGCATATCCCAGGAATTTATTCAGATGCTGTTGCGGATCTTCAAAGGTTCCCCTAGAGAAGGGACTCCTTTTAATCATGCTGATTGGAGCAGGGTGAAGATCAAAATCTGCACTGGCCCCTCTTGCTCCTACCAGCCCACAATGTCTCCTCCGTTGTTCTTAAAGACTTCACGGATGGTAGGATTATCTGGATTCGCCAACATGTTGACTGCTTCTGCTTCCAACTTATCTCCGATTGCAGCTTCAATCGCTTGCGAGTTCAGCTCTTCAACTTCAACTCCTAGATTAAGAGCTTCAGTTGGTTCCATGTTCTTGTTCTTGTTCTTCGTCTTCTTTTTCTTCCTCGATGATGTACCGATCTCTGGATTAAAAGGTGCTAACTCTACTGCCTTTGATCTAGTGTGCATACACCTAAAAATAAGTGTTAGAAAATAAAGACAAGAATAAAATAATCTCAATTAAAGTAGAAATAATAAACTAATAATTAATGTCATCCCCGGCAATGGCACCAAGAACTTGATGGGTTTTTCTCAACATACAATTAATCCCCTAGTATGAAGGATGTTATGTAGCTTTGATAAGAGACCAAGTGATTATCGAACTCAAGGGATGTATTATTATCAATTTAATTATAATCTAACTTATTAGGATTAGGTTGGCAATATAGTTTTGATGAATTAAGTAACTAGTAAACAAATAATTAAAATAACAATTAAGATAAACAAGCAGTAGAGATTAAGTAAAAGTGAATAAGTGAGAAATTAGGTAGTCATTCGGGCCATCTAATTTTACTAATTAACATCCCTTCCGTGTATCAATGTCCGACTCTGTCTTGTATAGTATTGACGCATTAATAAACCATGCAAATCTACTCTATAGACACAAGTAAGTAAGCATGTAACACGTATGAATTTCCTTGGAGCAAGAGATATAATTCACCCTTCTTTCTAGGTACTATCAGTATCAATTATTTCTCATACACTAAGTACTCTAACCCGATATGATCTCCCTTTATAGGTACTTTGAAGTTATTCTCTTTCTATGAAGTTATTCTCTTTGTCCTACTTATTAACCTGAATAAGATTCAATTAAAAAGTATTTATATAAGACAGTTCTAATGAGACTACGGAGTCCCCTCACTTAGAATTATAACATGTAATTCTGCTCAGCAGTGAACGCACTCAATCAATAATCAAGATATGTATTCAGACTCTACATAACAATTAATGATGCACAAAACAACTCAGAGTATGAATTAAAAACGCATAGTCTTATATAAAGTAAACCACAAGTAGAGTTGTATGGAGTATACACACGGAAGTTCAATTAACTCATAAAACCTTCATAAACCCTAGAACTACGAAAGCAGTTCTAGCCCATGATGTTACGAATAACAATCATGTGGGTTAGATAGATCTTACCCATAGTCTTGAAAATTACAAAATAAATTAAGATGAGAAGTAAACCCTTGATGTGGGCGCCGTCGCGTCTCTCTCCGTCTTGAATCTTCACTTGGCTATCACTTGATTCAACAATGAATCTCTCTCCAAAGCTCCGTGGATGATGGTAGGGTTTCGGATGATGTGTAGAATAAAGGTGGTGAATGGTCTCCTTTTCTGCTTCGTAGGGTTTTTTTTTATAACTTTTGCTCTTCTAATGGACCTCTAATGGGCTTTTTGAGCAAAAACATGTACCGAATGTGTAAAAATACAGATCTGGAAATTTCTTGCACATCGGTTCGACCAAAGCCCTTGGTCGAACCACTCATGCCTGGTCGAACAGCCTGTAATGAATCTGTAGGTAGCTGGTTCATAGCTGGTTCAACTCGAACCACCAGTCAAACCAGGAGCTTCATGGTCGAATCATCACCGCTTCTCTTTAGGCTTTTGGTTCGACCACGATTTGACCATTATGCCTGGTCAAACCACAATGTCATCGTCGAACCGTGCTGAAATGCAACTTCAAATGCTTGGTTCAACCAAGAGTGTTGGTCAAATCACCTCTCTTTTGGTCGAACCAAGCGCTTAACTTCTCCACTTTTTTGTTTCGAGCACTTCTATCCTGTTTCCCTTCAAAAATCCACTCAAACGGCCTCAAACGCACCTGATTCGTTACTTTCCACTCTATATCTAGATTTATCTTGACTTAAGATCAAATCATACATCATTATCATAGAAATTAGAGCTTAAAATACGTCAATTTACACTCTTATCAGGGAGAAGATGATGATTTTGAGATACATCCCGCTCTTATTAACATGGTAGAGAAGAATCCCTTTTATGGAGATTGTTTTGAAGATCTATATCGACATCTCAAAAGATTCCTTGGTTATACAAACACTCAGAAGGATGTTGGAGCTATTGATAATGTTAGGCAGATTGCCCTATTCAAGTTCTCATTGATTGATAGGGCAGAAGCTTGGTATGAGACTCTTGATGCCACAGAGTGCACTACATGGGACCAAATGCAATAGATGTTCTTTGAGAGATATATGCCACCCTCAAAGATTTTAAGAATGAAGCAAGACATCACCCAATTTGTTATGAATCAGGGTGAGAAATTTTATAAGGCGTGTGACAGGTTTAAAGACATGCTCAGGAGGTGCCCACAACATGGGATGTCTAAGGCTCAGTACATAAGTATCTTCTACTATGGATTGGATTGTGAGTCGCGTATTCTTATTGATGCATTATCAGGAGGAGCGTTGTTATCTAAGACAGCACTTAAAGTAGAAAAGTTGTTTGAAGACATCTCTATGAATTCACCTGATTGGTCTACGGAAAGAGTAAGATGATCTTATGTACTATGTAAGGTGGCGCATGTTGAACATCAAGTGGTAAAGCCAAATAGTGATGATGAGATCGTCTCTAGTTTAGCTAACATCAACAAGCTACTAGAATCCCAACAGAGGCAGATTATAGAGTTGACACAAAGGGGGCCTAGTCTGCAGTAGCAAGAAGTGAAGAGTGTTGAAGATACCTTCAATCGATACATGGCTAAGAATAATGCAAGGGTTGATCGACTTGATGCTACTATAAATTCTACCTATGTAGTTTTGTCCAAGCAGCTGAATGACCTTACTTTTATGATGGGGTAGATGGCCGGGAGCGTGAATCAATTAACGTAAATGTTGGAGAAAGAAAAGTTCTCGTCTCAAGGCATAATGAAGCCAAAAGAGTACATAGCCATCACGTTGAGTTTCGGAACACAGTATGAGGGACTGAAATGCCAGTAGCAGATTCAGAAGATTTAGGGAGCCATTCAACTCCGGTTCGACCATGGTCCTTGGTCGAACCATCTCTAACAAGTCGAACCAGGCACTTGGGAACATCATGGAGGTCGTCGATAGCCGGTTCGACCCTAGTTTGATTAAGTTTCTTGGTCGAACCACCTCTAACAATTACTCGAACCAGGCACCTAGGCACCCTCCGGAGCTTGCTGATGGCTGGTTCGATCATTATAGACCTGGTTCGACCAACCCTCTAGATCGAACCATGGTCAAACCAGCTCCTAATAGGGTTGAGCGGAGCCACGGAAGAGAGGATCATTTTCGCGCTAGAATCACCTCAATCGGAGGTCATATGCGAAAGTTATGCTAGAAACCGTGAGACTACACGGTCATGCCTAAGAGAGCCATTCGACCAGTCATTTGAGTCGAATAATAAAGTTATAAAGATGCTCATGAAGACTAAATCATGCAAGAGCGTAGATATGATTTCTAACTTGTTTAATCTTGATTTTAATAGGACAGATTACTCTGAAATTGAGTGGTAGATTGACAAGGAGGAGTCTAGAAAATCATGGGAGGAAGGAAATTCTGAGGATCATATTCTTGTGACAAAAAAAGGTGAGGTGCTGAGTGTAGATAAGAAAAGGGAAAGGAAGTGTTTGAAGTGAGGATGCGAGATGACCGTCCTCTGATCTAGTAGTTCAAAGCAGTATTCCGTCGTGACTCTTCGATATTAAATATGAGTGCCTGTTGGGGGCTTGTCCCTTCCATTTTATTGCTTCATTATTTCTTTCATGTGAGTGAGGAGTTATTATGTTTGAAGTGCTCACATTTCGTCAATTACATCTTTTTTCAAATTTAGTTTCGACTTACGTTTATACTAAGTTTGAGGGGGTGTGATGTACTTACCTCATCTTATGAGCACCAAGGGTATAATTTTCCTTTCGTTGGTTGTTTGTTTGTTAGGGGGTTATTTTTTGCGTCATATTAATATTTTAATCGGTGTTGATATGTCGATTTTTTGCAACTTACCTAATGTATAGTGTGTTGTTTTTGTGTGTTCCCTAGTGTTTAGTGGTCGAGTCTTTAATTTTTGTCATTTCGATTTTTCTGGTGTCTCCTATTTTATTATTGATGAATCCAGTGATGAAAATGTGTATTTGAGTTTTGATGATAGAAAAGGTAAAAGAGTGGCAAAATGAGTTCTACACTGAGGCTTTGACCTGACCGAGTTGAACAACTCGAGGAGCTCGTGCATATGTTGAAGAAAATTTAGGTGCCCTCATTTCCTTATTCTAATTTTTATGTGTGCTTTTAATTCATGAAGTGGAAGGATTGAGTTTTTGGTTTTGGTGATCCACATGAGCTTATATTTTTTAATTGTGCTTGAAATTCATATAACCCAGAAATTGATGAAGGAAGTGTACTTGAGTTATATTATGGTATGAAGTTCTATGTGTACTTGTGGGATATTATTTACCATGAAAAGTGCTCTATTACTTGTTAAAATCCCATATGAGAATTTGAGCCTCGTTGATCATATACATAATCGCATGATATTTTCTTTTCTAGTGAGTATCGTTCTTGTGCGTGTATTCTAGAACTTGCGTTGAGTCTCCATGAATATTCAAGATTAGTCTAACAGATTATTGAAATGATATTAGGTCATCTTTGATTTATAGTCCATCTTTTCCCATATATTTTACCTGAATTCGTTAAATCCCTTGTCAGCCTATTTGGGCCTTTTTAAATTCATTCTTTTGATAGTCAATAAAGCTTAATTGAAGAGAGTAGTGATTTGAGGGATGATAAGGATGATGAAAGAAGAGTCTTAAGGATGAAAAGGAAAATTCCTGGAGTAGTGCTCAAATCTAGTACTCTATAGAAATAAACACCTTAGGGTAGTGCTTAAATCTAGTACCCTATAGAGGATGCGAAAAGTAGAGCCCGAAACATGTACCTCAAAAGAAAAAAAAATAAAAAAATGAAGAAAATGAGAATGATGGAGTTGAAGAGCTAGAAAAAGTTGAAAAAAAAATATGTTGTGCTTGAAGGTGAAAGATGGGAGAGTTTGAAGAGGATGTTGTGCTTGATTGAAGTGATGAGGAATAATGAAAGATCGAGAGAGACTGCAGCTTGATCGATCCGAGTTTTGAGACACTTATCCATATATTTCCTACCTTTTCCAAAGAGCCCTCATTACAACTAAATAAAAGACCTTTTTTGTCCATGATTTGCTAGCTACAAGTAAAAGGGAAGTTGAGACAATAAACAAGCATATAGTTACGCATGCACTTGAATTGAATCTGAGCGTAAACATCTTAATCCATAAGTGTACATTTTTACACTTGAGTGGGAGTAATATATACTTCCTGTGAGAAAATGTCAATGGAGCATTTGAATTGGTGGTGATTGTCTTATCTTGTTGCATGAGAGTTGCATGACCTAAGTTGAAGACAATTGTATTTTGAAGGGGACATTGGTCATAGTCCTTATTTCTCCGCTAATTTTCTAACTCCTAGTCTCTTTATTTTTATTTTGTTGCCTCAGGATGAGCAACGGGTAAGTTTGGGGGATTGATGAGAGTGAAAATAAGCATGTTTTAGTGTCCAATTTAACACCTTTTTGATAAGAATTGTTGTCATATATTAGCACAACTGTCTTTTATTTGATATATGTGAGAAAAAGGGGCGTTTGATGTGTTTTATTGTATTTTAGGTGGAAAAGGATTAAAAATGCAAAGTTGGAGAAAAGGTGTAACTTGTGCAATAATGCTGAAAAACACACATCCAACTTGTATAATTTTTATATGTTTAGTGGAGCTCAAAAGTAGAAGTGTGATACATGGATGAAAAGTCATAGGAAGATAGGGTCGTTTTGGCATAAGAAACACCTGGAGTCCAAACAATCGAAATGGTGACGTCGCGCAAGCTGTTTCTACTCAGCACGACTATTCCACTTTACATGATATTTTACATCTTCAAATATTGAACTTTTGGTGAGTTCTTTATAAGGATAGAAAGCCAAGGAGGAGAAGATCGCGTGAGCATAAGAATCACTCAAATCAAAGTTTGGACGAGGAAGTTATGCTTAAAATCGTGAAGTCACGCAACTGGCAGTGACAATTTCCGAGAATTTCTGAAAATTTCCGAAAATTACCTATTTCTTGGAGCACAATTAATCTCTTTATCACATAATCCTCCATGATTTACCCATATCTTTTATTTCCTTATTTAATTTCCTTATGACACATATATATATTTTACATCATTATTCATGTGGAGCCGACGCAACACAATCATCCTACACCCCACAAGGGGGGATCACCCCCCAACCATCATCCACATCCTTTCCTCTATCCATCTTTCACTTTGAAGATTCATCTGTGGAATCAAGAGGAGAACCAAGAGTAGGATTCAAGATGGAGAAGGACGCGACGACGCCCACATCTAGGGTTTTGTTCATTTCCTAATTTATTATATATTTTCCAGACTATGGGTAAGATCTATCCAACCCTCATGATTGTTCTTTGTAACAACATGGGCTAGAGCCTTTTTGGTAGATCTAGAATTTTGTAGGTATTTATAAATTAATTGAACTTTCGTGTGTATACTCCGTACAACACTACTTGTGGAATTATTTTATATATGATTGTTCTTTCTTAATCCATATTCAGAGTCATTTTGTGCATCTTTAACTGTTATATAGAGTCTGAATATATATATTGGTTGTTGATTGAGTGTGTTCACTGCTGAATAGGATTTCATGTTATGATTCTAAGTGAGGGGACTCCGAAGCATCATTAGAACATCATGTATAAATACTTACTAATTGAATTGAATTTGGGTTTGTAAGTAGGATAAAGAGGATAATTTCATAGTACTATAAAGGGTTATCATATCGGGTTAGAGTATCAATTGGCCAGGTAAATAATAGATAGTGATAGTACCTAGAAAGAGTGGTGAAATTATATCTCTTTCTCCAAGGTTATTCACTCATGTTACACGCATATTTACTTGTGTCTATAGAGTAGATCTGCATGGCTTAGTGATGCGTCCATATTCCACAAGGCAGAGTCAGACATTGATACCTGAAAGGGAAATTAATGAGTGAAACTGGATTACCCTAGGGCGGCTACCTATTCTCCATTCATGAGTCACATTCGTATTCTTCTAGTGCTTAATTTATTTTATTTGTTATTTTAATTAATTATGTAGTAGTTTAATAATTCCATACCTCAATCTTATTGTATTTTGTCTTAATTAATTTAGTAAATAAGTAAATTGATAATACGCCGTCCTTTGGGTTCGATATTTAACTTGGTCGCTTGCTTAAGCTGCAATTGATATCCTTAACATTTTGGGATAAATTTTACGTGCAAAGAAAATGCTCATCAGTGAAAAAGTTTCTTCATAGTCTATACCCTCTTGTTGAGTATAACCTTTTGCCACCAGGATAGCTTTATAGCTCTCTATTGAGCCATCAACCTTTCTTTTGATTTTGAGAATCCATTTATTCCCAATTGCCTTTTGTCCCTTCGGAAGATCTACAAGTTCCCAGACTTAATTTAACTTCATAGACCCATCTCCTCTTTCATTGCTTTCATCCATTTCTCCTTTGCTGGACAAGCCATAGCTTCTTTGACATTTTTGGGCTCTTCCTCATCAACGGGAGAAACATCTCCATTTTCTGGTAAAACAAAGAAGGCATGTCCTTCAATATCATAATGCCTTTTGGGCATATGTTTCCTAGAACTTTTTCGAGATAGTTGGTGGTGGTCTTCTGTAGACAAAATGCTCTTATTGGGAATTTGTCTGATCCTCAACCGGAAAATATGTATCAAGATCCATACCATCAGCTAAAATACTCCCACTTGGATCTTGTTTGTATTGGTTTTGTTCTACTTTGAAAAAAGGTTCAGCATCCTTGATGCCCCCTCTACTAGCAAATTCAGTTTCTAGAAAATAAACATTACGTGATTATGTCTCAATTAAGCTCCCATCCTTATCTCCTATGAACTTGTAACCCTTAGAATGTTCACAGTATCTTATGAAGATACACTTTTTTCTTCTAGAACCTAACTTTTCATACTGAATTGATGAATCATGTACGTAAGCTGCTGATTCCCAAGCTCAAAGGTTACTTAAATCAGATTTTCTACCTGTCCAAAGTTCATATAGAGTCAAAACAACTGACTTAGAGGGCACGTGATTAAGCACATAAACTGCCGTAAGTAACACATCTCCCCAAAAAGAGATCGGTAGATTAGCTTGTGCCATCATGGATCTAACCATCTTCAACAAAGTTCTATTCCTTATTTTAGCAACACCATTTTTTAGGTGTATAATGAACTGTTAATTGTTGGATTATGCCCTTTTCATTACAAAAGTTTTTGAATTGTTCTGATAGATATTCACATCCTCTATCAGTTCTTAAAACATTGATAGATTTGTCTTTTTTATTTTCAACTTCACTCAAGAATTGCCTAAAACAATCCAATGCTTCAGACTAATGAGATATTAAATAAACATATCCAAAACGTAAATAATCATCAATGAATGTAATGAAATAGTAAGCTACATCTCGTTCTCTAACATTTACAGGACCACATATATCGGAATGGATTACTTCTAATGGAGATTAAGTTCTAATAGCTTTACCAAAAGGTTTTCTAGTCATTTTGCCAGCAAGACAGTGTTACTATTTGGATAATTTAAGTTTAGAAAAAGACTGAATAATCCTTCTTTTCAAGTCTATTCATCATATCTTTCCAAATATGACCTAATCTAACATGCCAAAAATCATTATTCACCTTAGCATTACTAGAAGAACAAGAATTTAGCGAATATGAATAATCATCAAATAATAACTAAAAGTCATTATATTACAATTTAAAATCATAAAGCCATCAGTCATATGTCCAGATGCATAACAAGTATAATTAATGCTAATTACCATCGTGCCTTTAGTAAATAATACATCATAATCTAAATTAAGTAGAATTGAAATAGAAATTAGATCCCGCGTGATTTCCGGTAGTGACCAAGTTACTACAATTGTAACATGGCATTTTACTTTTATCCTTCTTATCTACTTCGTCCCTCCTGGGCTCAGAGCATTCACACGCATTGTGACTAAGCTTACTACAATTATATCATGGTATTTTGCTTTTATTCTTCTTATTCTTTTTGTCACGCTTCTTTTTCTTTTTATGTTCATCAGTTTTTGTCACGCTCTGATACCACTTGTTAGGTTTATCGGCTTGATGTGGGGTCGGGCCCACTCAATCCAATAGCATGATAATGTCCACTTTGGCCCACCCACTGGCCTGCACAGTTTTACCACTTTGGGCTCACACCCAAAAGGCATCATGCTAGGGAGAGTTTCTCTCACACATATAAACTCATAGCCTTCCCCACTTCTAACCGATGTGGAACTTTGATTGACATCAAACCCAACATTTTCCCCTCAAACAAAGTCCTGCGGCTAGACCACCAGTTTGAGGCGAGAACATCCCTCCAACCTGGGCCTGTTAAGTTTGGGGCCTGGCTCTGATACCAATGTTGGAATAATAAAACACAAACTCTAATCACGCATGCAAAGAGAGTAATCACACCACTCTCTCCGTAGAATTTATGTTGCAGCGTAACTGAAAGACAAGATCGTCTATGAACTAATTAGTACTCACGAATGAACTGTGATCTCTGGATCAAATCTTACAATACGGGGTTGTAGATTGTAATTCACGATATGGTATTAATTAAAGAATATGAAGAATTAGAATTTTGTGTGAATTCTGGAGAGAATTCTCAAATAGCCTTCTCCACAATTCTGCATTCTCACGTATGTGATAACTGATCCGCGCAGTATCATATATCCCCTAGGAGATAGGGAGTCCAAAACCATCTCAACTCCCTCTCTCTGTGTTTATCCACTATATTTTCTTATATGGAATTATTTACAGTTTCTTATCTCTCCTCTCCTATATATAACTCCTCACCTATGGTTCAGAGTTGAAATAGGATTTCACCAGCTGCATCTTCCAATCACCATTCTAATCCCGTTTGACATGCTATGCTTCATAATCAGTCACCGCTCTCTGAGGGAATTAATATACTATGTTCGGTTGGGATAAGCAAACTGACATGCTACGCTTCATAATCTGTCATTACACTCCTTGATGGAACTGATATACTATGTTCGATTGGGATAAGAGAATAAAGTCTATCTGTTCGGTTGGAGTGAGCAAACAGAGTATATTGTTCAGTTGGAGTAAGCAAACATGTTAGAATTTGAATTAGATTATTTATGTCTTTTTTAATTAGAGATATTTTAGTTATTGAGGTATGTTTAGTAAATTTATGGGTACGAATAGCCAACCCCTTTGTGTAGAGAGTCAATTCGGACATTAAAAGAGATATTGTTATATTTAGGATATAAAATAAAATTTCCTTATTCTCTAACTGGTCTTAAATGAAAGATAGATCGTTAATTTCTGATAAGTACTACCGTAAATTTCTTTAGATTAAATAAGAAATTACAGAAAATGACCGTCAGAGTTTAAGGAAATTCTTTATTGCCCTGATTATAAGAGTAACTCTTTTAATATATGTAATGACTTATTTAACCTTCACTCGAATTTGATTCCATTAAAATATGATAATGTGAGTAAATAATTCAAGTAAACCCATCTTTTGTAAAAAAAATTAATTAATCGAATAACTCGAATATTCGAGAGAAATATTACTTGACACAAAATTCATTACTCATTAATTTCAAGTTATAAACATTAACTCGAACAACTATTAACTCAAATATTTTGACTCGAATTTTAACTCGAAATACTATTCAATCTTTAACTCGAATGTATTGACTCAAAATTTTTTAACTCTAAACTACTCAAATGTTACTCGAATATATTGACTCAAAATTTTAATTCAATCTTAACTCTAATTTTTCACTAAATTATTCATTTTTTAACTTGAATTGTATATTAACTCGAATTTTTTTAACTCAAAATTTTAATTCAATCTTAAGTCCAATTTTTTACTCAATTTTTTGAAACTCTAAAGTAACTCATATTTTACACAATTTTTTAACTCGAAACATTACTATTGACTCAAAATTTTTAACTCAAAATTTGAAATAAATTTTTAACTCAAATTCGAGTGAAATATTACTTTGACCCGAAATGTACTACTCATTTTTTTCGAGTTAAAAACATTAACTCGAAAAACTATTGACTCAAATTTTTAACTTGAATACAAAATCAATCTTTAACTCAAATATATTAACTCAAGATTTATTGACTCGAACAACCACTCAAATGTAAATCGAATATATTCACTCAAAATATTTAACTCGAATTTAATACAATCTTAACTCGAATTATTTACTCAACAATTGTTTAACTTGAAATATTCAATCAAATTTTTATTCAAATCAATTTACTTAAAATTGTTTTACTCGAAAATTAACTCGAATAATCTATTGACTTAAAATTACTTAATCGAAATATTAACTCAAATGTACATAAACTAAAAAAATTACTTGAAAAAACTAATATTTTATTTCAATCTTTTAACTCGAAATAATTTAACTCGTAGTTATTAACTCATAAGAAATATACATATAAAATCTTTTGACTCGAAATATACATTTTAACACGAAAATTCTGTTTTACAATTTACAATTCAAAATTAAATGTTAAATTAACAAACATTAAAAAGGAAAATATTTTCTCACCCCTGAACATTTAACACACGAAATATTTTACTCAAAAAATACGCAAGCCCTGGATAGTCATTTGTGTGAAATTATTGTCGTCGCCACCGTAAAGAATAAGCCTCAGCCGCCTTGCATGACGAAGTTGGAGTGCTTGACCTCCGCTGCACCTATCCTCCTTCCCCCCCCCCCACCCTTGAATCTTTGACGTCATCTGTCACCACTGATAAGAATGGTGCCGCCAACCAAGGGTAAGAAATGATTGAGCCAAACTCTTCCATCATTGTTATTTCTAACCATGAGTTGGAAGAAAAACATTCATCTCCAATCGATGCTATCAGAGATAGAAATGTGGGCGTGAATCAAGACATAAAAATACAGGCAAGGAAGGTGCTACGTTGGGCCCAAGGGGGCACTGGCCCCCCTAAACTATAAAAAAATAATTAGGATATATATAATAATTATAAATATAATTTATGGTAAGTTGAAGTGGTTAGCTTGTGTTTTACACCAAAAGAAGGTCACAGGTTCGACCCAGAGCTCTATATCTCCTCTTTTATTTTTCCTTCTAATATTCATTAAAATTCTATCTAATATTCTTTACTTCTTTTATTCCTTATTTTTCCTTTAATATTTTTTAAAGTTTTTCCTTTAATATTCATTAAAATTATGTCTAACATTCTTTACATCTCTTATTTCTTATTTTTCCATTTAATATTCTTTAAAGTTCTGTACTTTAAAGGAAGGTCGGGGATCAACCCATTCTCTTCTTTTTTTTTTCTATTTTCCTTTCTAATATATATATATATATATATATATATATATATATATATATATATATATATATATATATATATATATATATATATATATTTCTTAACATAAAATATGATACATTAGAAAAAAAATTGTATATATTATTTAGGCCCCCCAACAAAATTCATGGAGTCGTCCCTGAATACAGGAGCTGTCGTCAGCTTCCACCACCGTACCCGCCAATGCCGACGATAGCCAAGTGTGTAAATTCTTTTTAGTTAGTATTTTGTGAATGTAACTTTAAGTGTGTAGGTGCTAATTTATTTGTTTTTATCAAAAAATTATTAATTAATAAATTTAGATAATTGAAGTGGGATGTTTCTATTGTTAATAAAATTAATATTAGAAGTAGTCTGGGACGTATTCATTCAACTCTTGTAAAAAATTAGACCATCCAGTGCTTGTTCTTTGTTAACTTGTAGGATCTACTAATGCGTCATAGGCCATCTCACAAGTTTCTAATAATATGCAAATTGGCTTGTTGCCTAAGTAGTTTAATTGGGGTTGGGTGTTGGGGTAGTTGTTTAAATATTCTACAATGCTCTATGATGACAAATTATTGATTATCTTCATGTGACAGCTCTTTGTAGTATAAAAGGCGTTAATGAGAAGCATTTTGGCTGTACATAATGATTTCATACAGCAACTATTGGTCTGATTTAAGCTCTGATTTCTGTGATGAGAGTAAAAATTCACGTAATTTAAACTCTGATTTCTGTGAAAATGATGTGTGATTTGATCTTAAATGGAGATAAATTGAGATATGTAGTAGAAAGTCACGAATTAGGTGCGGTTGAGGCCGTTTGAGAGGATTTTCAAAGGAAAATAAGACAGAAGTGCTCAGAACCGGAAAGTAAAGAAGTCAAGCATTTGGTTCGACCAAGACACGAGTGGTTCGACCACTGGTTCGGGCCGAACCAGTAACCTACAATTTTGCTACAGTGTGGTTCGACCACGATGATGTGGTTCGACCATCCATGAAGGTCGATAGTGGTCGAACCAAATGCCTAAAGCGATGCAAAGTAGATTTGACCACCCCGATGCTTGTGATTCAACCAGTGGTTTGAGTCGAACCAGTCATCTGCAAGTTAGTTACAGGCTGGTCCTACCAGGCTGTTAATGGTTCGACCAAGGTCTTTGGTCAAACCAACATGCGAGAAGCCTCTGAATCTATATTTTCACACCTTCAGTACATGTTTTTACTTAAAAAGCCTATTAGAGGTCCATTGGAGGAGTTGAAAGTATAAAAGAAAGACCCTACGCAGCAGAAAGGTATCGCCTTCATTCTACACAGCATCCAAACCCTACCATTATCCGACAGAGCTGTGGAGAGAGATTCGCCTGTTGAATCAAGTGAGATCAAGTGAAGATTCAAGATGGAGATATACGCGACGGCGCCCACATCTAGGGTTTACTTTGCTTCTTAATTTATCTTGTAATTTCAAGACTATGGATAATATCTATCCAACCACCATGATTGTTCTTAAATCAATCATGGGCTAGAACCGTTTCGGTAGTTTTAAGGTTTATGAAGGTTTTATGATTTAATTGAACTTACGTGTGTATACTCCGTACAACACTACTTGTGGTTTATTTTATATAAGACTATGCATTTTTAATTCATACTCAGAGTTGTTTTGTGCATCATTTATTGTTATGTAGAGTCTGAATACATATCTTAATTATTGATTGAGTGCGTTCACTGCTGAGCAGGATTACATGTTATGATTCTAAGTGAGGGGACTCCGAAGTTTCATAAGAACTATCTTATATAAATACTTGTTAATTGAATTTGATTCGGGTTAATAAGTAGGACAAAGAGAATAAATTCATAGTACCTATAAAGGAAGATCATATCGGTTTAGAGTACTTAGTGAATGGGAAATAATTGATACTGATAGTACCTAGAAATTGGGTGAATTATATCGCTTGCTCCAAGGATATTCACACGTGTTACACACTTATTTACTTGTGTCTATAAAGTAGATTTGCATGGTTTAGTGATGTGTCCATATTCCACAAGGAAGAGTCGGACATTGATACACATAAGGGAAATTAATGAGTAAAATTGGATGGCCCGAAGAACTACTTAATTTCTCACTTGTTCACCTTCGTTTAATCTTTACTGCTTGTTTACTTTATTTGCTATTTAAATTACTTGTTTAGTAGTTAATTAATTATTCCAACAATTTATTACCAACCTAGTCTTAATAAGTTAGATTATAATTAAATTAATAATAATACGTCCCTTGGGTTTGATAAATATCACTTGGTCGCTATCTAAGCTACAATAACATCCTTCATACTTGGGGATTAATTGTATGTTGAGAAAATATTCATCAAGTTCTTGGCGCCGTTATCAGGGACGGCATTAATTATTAATTTATTATATCTAGTTTAATTGAGACTATTTTTTCTTGTCTTTATTTTCTAACTTTGAATTTTTCTTAGGTGTATGCACACTAGATCAAAGAGGGCTATCTTAGAACCTTTTAATCCATAAATCAAGGCATCAACGAGGAAAAGGAAAGCTAAGAAGAAAAAGAACAAGAAGTTGAAATCAACTGAAACTCTTGATAAGGGGGTTGAAGTTGAAGTACTAAACCCGAAAACGATTGAAGCTACAACCGGAGACGAGTCGGATGCAGAAGCAGTCAACATGGCCCAAGATAGGGCAAATCCAAATAATTTTACCATCTTTGATGTCTTCAAGAACAATGGAGGAGGCAACTTAGGGTTGTTAGGAGCAAGAGGGGCCGATGTGGATTTTGATCTTCACACTGCTCTGATCAGCATGATAGAAAGGAGCCCTTTCTTTGCGGAAACCTTTGAAGATCCTCAACAGCATATGAATAAATTCCTAAGGTATGCAAGCACACAAAAGAGCACAGGAGATCATGAGGATGTGAGGAGAAT
Organism: Pogostemon cablin; assembly: GCA_023678885.1. Taxonomy (NCBI): domain Eukaryota; kingdom Viridiplantae; phylum Streptophyta; class Magnoliopsida; order Lamiales; family Lamiaceae; genus Pogostemon; species Pogostemon cablin. The sequence goes on along the minus strand of CM043004.1, from coordinate 7,810,281 downwards.
TATGTTGTTTAAATTCTCGCTTACTAAAAGATCGAGAGATTGGTACGATGCTCTTAATATTGCAGATTGCACTACCTGGGAGAAATTTAAATTGAAGTTCTTGGAGAGAGATATATACCACCTTCCAAGGTGTTTAGGATGAAGCAAGACATCAATCAAATTTCTATTAGTAGTGGGGAGAAATTTCATGAAGCTTGGGTCAGGTTCAAGGACATGCTTCGAAAGTGTCCACAGCATTGGCTATCTAAAGCTCAATACATCAGTATTTTCTACAACGGGTTGGGTTGTGATTCTCGAGTGTTATTTGATGCTTCTTCAAATGGAGCACACTTACTAAGACACCCGTTGAGGCCGAAAAGCTCTTTAAGGATAATTCGATGAATTCAAGAGATTGGCTAACTAATAGAGTGAGAGGCACTTATGTACTTGGAAAAGTAGCATAGGTTTAGCACACTGTTATTAAGTCAAGTAGAGAAGATGAGATCGTCTCTAGTTTGGCTAATATCAACAAGTTACTTGAGTCTCCGCAAAAGTAGATTACGGATTTAATTAGCTCAGGAAGTATAAATTATGCAGCAGGATGTTGATAATGAATGAGTTATCCAAGAGGAATTCGAAGAGGCAAACTATGCCATGGGTCAACGTATTCAAGGAACGAGGTTCCAAAATCAAGGAAATCGGAATTATCAAGGGACAATAATCGTGGTACCCCTGGTAATTATCAACAACCAAGGAGGCCAGAGTTTTCATGGAGTAATCCTTATGCAGCAGTACAACCCCCTATTGGTATTGATCCGGGTGCTAAGGTCGAAGAAGGAAAACCTGGTTTTGAGGATATGGTGAACAGGTACATGGCAAGGAATGATGCAAGAGTGGATCATCTAGAGGTAAAGTTAGAGGTGAAAATAGATGCAAATCATGAGGATATATCTAAGCAGATGAAGGACTTGACATTGTTGATGGTACAAATGGCAGGAAATGTGAATCAGTTAACCCAAACGGTAGAGAAAGAGAAGTTCCCATCTCAAAGCATTACGAACCCAAAAGAGTGCCACACCATCACGTTAAGGTCTAAAACAAAGTATGAGGGACCGATGATGCTGGGAACGGATTCTAGAGCTCCAAGACAGAAGGTCAAACCACATCACCTAAGTCGAAATAAGCACCTGAGCATCCTTCGGAGTTTTTAGATGGTCAGTTTGACCAACACAGACATAGTTCGACCAACCTTATAGGTTGCACCACGGTCAAAAAACTTGTTCGTGACTCTGAATTTTCTGATGTCGAGTTCGACCAACCCAGCCCTAGTTCGGCCAACCCTGTAGGTTGAACCACGGTCGTACCGACCTGTACGAGGGATGGTGAACTTTCTGATGCTCAGTTCAACCACTATACACCTGGTTTGACCAGCACCCAAGGTCGAACTACCTTGTCCAGCACCATTTTTCACGTAGAATGCCTTACCTGATGTTGATGTTACTCCAGTGTCATCCCAAGGTCAAAATACTAAGTTTATAGTGGAAAAGAAATGGGAAAGAGCAAAGAGATTGAGAGTAGAGAAGGACAAAGCGGAGAAGGTTAAACGTGATGAATGAGGAATTCCAAAGACAAAGATACCTCCTCTGTTTCCTTTTCGATTAGTCAAGAAGGGATTGGAAGAACCTCTCTCTGAAGCAATCTTGGAGATTTCATATTATGCCCGCTTTCTAAAGGATATACTGTTGAAGAAGAGAAGTTTAAACGGAATTAAAACAATGAATTTATCAAAGAACTGCAGGTCGATCATTCAGAGAAAGCTACCAGCTAAGTTAAAGGATATGGGAAGCTTCACTATTCTATGTGAAATTGGAAAGGGGCCAGCACGATGAGCCTTGTGTGATCTTGGAACAAGCATCAATTTGATGCCCTTGTCAATATTTCAAAGGCTTGGTTTGGAGGGGTTAACTTCCACAACAGTTGTTCTACAATTGGCGGATAAATCCATGACTTTTTCGAAGGGTGTGATTGAAGATGTTCTAGTAAAAGTAGAGAAACTGGTCTTTCCTGTGGACTTTCTAATGCTTGAGATGGAAGACGACAAGGATAATGTCCCTCTTATCTTAGGGAAAACATTCATTGCCACTGCTGGAGCTATGATTGATATTCAAAAGGGTGAGCTAAGGCTATGGATGGATAAAGAAGAGGTTCTATTCAACCTTGATAAAGCAATGAAGATGCCGATGGAGACCCAATGTCACAGCATTGATGTGGTGGAGGAGATCGTGAATGAAGATATGTCTTTGATCCTTTCAAAGGATCTCTTGGAGACAGTTTGGAAGAGTTTCTTACTTTCCCACCACCGAGCTAAATGAGCTCTCTAATGAGGTATGTATTGAAGTTTTTGAAAATTTACTTGCTTTGGGTGATGACAGGTATAAATCAAAAAGAACCAAGTTTGAAGAGGTGAAGTTTACTAGTAAGTACTTGCCATTGGATAGAGAGATCACAGCAAAAGAGGAGAAGAAAGTGGAGTTGAAACCGCTACCGGAGCATTTGAAGTATGCCTATCTAGGTGATAATGAAACATATCCGGTAATTGTATCTTCTTCTTTAAGTTATGATCAACGCGATGAGTTATTAGATGTGCTTAGTAATTATAAGTCTGCAATTGGTTGGTCTCTTGATGATTTGAAAGGTATTAATCCATCATATTGCATGCATAAGATAAGGTTATTAGATGAGGCTATGGGTTACATTCAGAATCAACGGAGGGTGAATCCCGCTATTCAAGAAGTGATTACGAAGCAAATCCTAACATGGCTAGATGCAAGAATTATATATCCAATTAGTGATAGTCCCCATGTGAGTCCATTGCATGTTGTAGCAAATTGAAGCTGACATCCTAGCACACCTCTGACAGTGCTTTTTTTCTATGTATGATTGAATCCTACTTTTAAATTACTAGACCAATGTGGTTTCATCAATAGGACATTGGAAAACATTGTTACTATCTTTCATCTAATCTTTATGAGTGATGATAATAAACCAAGGGAAAAGAGTACGTATGAAGACAAATTATAGCAAAAAAGACAAGACTTGTAACTTATTGGTGAACCACTTAAAATCACAACCAATCAATGCAAGTATACATATTATATGATCGTAAATTATACATATAACAATACAAATATTAGTTGAAACTTGAAATTTTAATTGACACAACATAAAATAAATTGAAATGGTGGATTGAAAATGTAAGGTTGGGTTGTTGTGGATTTAGTTTTGAATTGTTCATCACTGTTAATTTTTGCAATTGGTGATAATTATGTTTACTAATTAAAAACTTAGTGGATGCAAATTTGGTATGATGTATGTGTTCATTTCAAAATCAAAACATAATTACAGTGATTCTTCATGCTGCCACTTCAGTTTTTTATCACCATTTTTGATTGAGTATTGAGATTAATTATGAATTTTTTTAGTTACATCAGCATTCTATTAATGAAACTTATCATTAGTTAGTAATGAAACTTATCATTATATCTTTATTTTGATGTGACTGAATAAAATCTAAAATGAAAGCTCATATTATTCTTGTAAATTGATTGGTTGGCATTGGAAGATGTCTATTCTGAAAGGAACATATTATATATTATCAATATTATATTATACTTTCAATCATTTATCTTATCAGAACATAGCTTAAACAAAAAGATCTCGAGGGATTAAACAAGCTCAAGGGGTCATGTTTTGGGCACTTTCTAAGGGATGAGTGGGACAAAGGATTTATGTGCAATAATTATATTCATGCCCTTTCTACAATGAGTTAGTGAGAAAAGGGTTGGATCGGGAGGATTTTTGGTATAGGGTTGGAACACGTTTCATTAAATTCAGACAGCAAGAATATGCTTTGATATTTGGTCTTAGATTCGGTGAGTCAACCTTCAACCATTGAGAGTCCACGTGCAGATAGTTTGTTCCATCGTTATAAAGTGATTTCATCCAAGCAACCACTTGATAAGGTTTGAGATTCATTTATGAATGGAGACTTTCGAGGTACGAGAGGTGATGAAGTGAACGTAGCAAAAGTTCTAATTGCTTGCTACTTCATACTTGGATTAGATGGCCAAAAGAAGTTTAAAACACCTAGATGTAGAGAATGGTAGAAGAAACAATAATTTGGGAAAGCTTTCCATGGGGCTTATATTTCTGACAGATTCTCAATCACTATCTACGTGATCTTCCTATCCACTCTTGTAGAGATAAGACTAATGGTTGTTGGAGTTATCATTTTTATGGTAATATACATGCTTTTATGGTATGTCTCCTTAACTTAGTAATATCTACATAACATAATATCCTGTACATTTCATTGTATAACTGTTATGTTGTTTACATAGGTTTGGGCATGTGAGATTGTACCATTTTGTGCCAAAAATGCATACGTAAGTGGATATTGAATGCTAAAGCTAAAGGTCCACGTATGATGTCTTACCTGTTCAAAAAAGTTGTAAATGTTAATTTAAGATAGTTTTTTAACGAAGAGGTACATGTCTATTAAATGTTAGGTTTATAGTTGTATAAATAGATCAATTATTTGTGTAATGTTAAATATGAAAATAAAATGTAGCATGACTGCAATAAGAGCCTAAAGCCTACTCGGAATAAAGAATAGGAGTTGTACATGCAGAATGTTGATGACCAAGTGCATCCAAACGTACGATATGAGCATAGAGAGGCATTTTGCAAGAAAATCAGGGCAGGAGATGATGATGAGGGGACTCATGATGAGCATGATGTCAATCGATGGTGAAATATGTGTGGAAGAAAGTCTAGTAAAGATGTGAATAGAGGTGTAAGAGGTCATGGTTGTAGTTACAGTCGTACGGGTCACAATGAAAGTAACTGTGAAGGTGGCACAGACTACAAGACCGGTCATGAGATAGATCATGAAAATGGTAATGAGCATTCAGCAAATGGTATATTTGATGTCCCCGTGACAGGTGCTACAGGATTTGGTAAGGATCGTCATGTTCCTCTGAGCTCGCGCGATTTGCCTTTTAGAGATGGTGCTCATACAGAGGGCACATCAGTGATTATGGATTTACACCAATTTTATCCTCGAATTGTTGAGCATATTGATCTAACATATGCTTGAACTAATGCATTGATCGAGCGAATGCTCAAATTGATGAAATGGCTAAAGATGTTACAGAAATAAAGAAATACTTGAACGATAGGTGGAGCCTAAATGATGATTTGAATGACTTAGATTTCTCAACACCTAATGAGGAAAAATCTATTAGAATAGTGCCACCAGCCTAAACCATGACAGTCGATGTTGTACAAGGTATGTTGAAGATTTTCGGATTATTTATATTTATTAAATTTTATTTTATATTTGTATCTCATTCTACAAACACTAAATATTTTTATCACAGTCGAAACATATAAAAATCTTGATGTTCTTAATTGGGATGTCATTTGGAGCTCTACATCAGCCAATGTTACAATATCAGCATCCGAACTTGTACCACCTTAGTGATATTATTGGAAAATATGGTACGCTTCTTATGAATGTGGGCTTTAAGTATTTAGATTGTTTTAAATTTCAATATATATAATATGAGTTGTAAATCCATCTTTTTATATAGTGACTCGATCGGGGACATGCAATGGAATTTAAATTTTACACATACACTCGAGCTTGCATCTAAATCAGCAAGTTTCGTTCCCTTATCACTATGATCAGTTTCTGTATCATCAATGACCACACCTTCTGCTGTAACTTGTGAATTGGGTATAGTGAATGACCCTATAGTCTTTCATCAAGCTTGTTAAAGGAATTCATCATTCAAAATATTGAGCCCATTTAAGTCAACTAATTTTAGGCCAAGAAAAAGATGGTGATGAGGCGATATTTAGACTGTGGATGTCTACAAGAGAAGAAAAGTAATTTATAATGCATTAGCATACAATTTTATGAAGATGTTTTATATAATAATTATTCATTGTTTGTTCTCATCTTATCCGTAGGTTGAACATAGGTTTTCCCTTGGCGGTAGGTAAGGATTGGTTTATTGGTATAATCGACATGACTTCATGTCTAGACACACATGTAATTTTACTTATTTTTAGCGCTACAATGTTTGTATACATGTTTCTTATCGGTACTAAATAGATTTTGTGTTTCCTTTTTTGTATAACATGTCATGCATTTATTTCAATTCTACAATATGATCCTAGTTCCTTGAATGTTTCTTGGGCATCTGACACCCGTCAAAGCTAAGTCATTATTGATTGTGCCTTTTAAGTTAGTAGAGATTTCTTCGGTCAACAAATCTCTTATGCATATAATTTTTATATGATATATACATATATATTTATATATGTATGTATAAATCTCATTTCAGCATTGGTGTAGGATAATATGGGAATCCGATCATAGGCCTGCTGAGAATGTTTATAGTTCACTCCCCTTGTGCCCGAGGAGTTTAGAAACATTGAAGCTCTTAAGAGTATAGTTCCATAAGTGGGAAATACTGTACTGGATGTGGTGAACCATGACCTTAGTGGGATTTAGGTACGGTAACAGATATATAATTTATAATATTAAATATAAATAGAATTAAATTTTAAATTATTCTTTATTTATTTTTTTCTCAATGATTTGCTAGGTTCTAGCCATTTGAAATACTGGCAGAAGTGAAGGTGTCTCTCACTAGTCTCTGTTTGCATTATGTTGAAGGAGAATGTGGTTATCATACATGATACTCTGCACCCATATGATGAAAACAAAGAGTGGAAGAAGAAAAGGTTGAGGGAATCGAGATGTATTCGTTGGGTGATTCCTTATGTACTTGAGATGGGTGGATATTACAAGCACAGGAGGGAAAAACTACCATGTTAGGTGTTTAAGCATGTATTCGCAAATATCAATGGATGCTATTATCATTTCGATCAATGTTCATGTGGTCCCCTTGCGGTGCAGACTTTGGAATCAATTGTTCAGAAAAAAATTCTTGCATGGCGACCCTAGTACAGATGCGATTGTAGCATTCAGACGCAAAATAGAATAGGCTATATGGAGGTTTGATATTGAAGGTTAAGCCATGTTACAATTGTTGTGATTTTGTGTAAATGATGTCATTAGTGATTCTTGATATCGGTTGGCTTGTTAGTACTAATTTCTTAAAAAGTCATAGCTGCTAGCTCTTATTTATAGTTGGGTGTTGTGTTAGAATTTGCTACTTAGTTTGTTGATCCATTGATTGTTGTAGATTTATTTTAGTTTTGGTCACTGCTTCGGGTGCCTAGTATATTAGAAGGTAGATTTGGAGATGCAAATAAATGTATAGAGTTTTTTCGATGTGTGTAAAATGTAAATATTTTAGATAACTTTTGCAAATACACTATAAACAGATGCTCACAATCAAGATAGTTAGGGACAATCTATCAGGATGGTTGTACTGTGATTTGGTATTAATTTTTCTTGACTATAAAATTACACCAATGCACTTTGAATGTATTGAGCAGGACCGCATGAGATTGTTCAATTTATACTGACTATATAAAAGAACTAAACCTCAGTTATTATGGATGTTCGCACTCTTAATCCCTATATAATAACCTCATCACGTAATTCAGTATTTATTTTTTTTGATTCATCAATGAGTGAGATTTAATTATTAAATCAATATGCTCGGTGAGTTGGGAGATAGTATTGTCTATATGGTGTGATGTTGATTGTAGAAAAAATCCGTGCCCTAATAAATTAGGCTGATGATATCCCCTTGAGGAGCTGATAAGGATTATCATGTAAACCCTGTAGGTGGATTTATTCCGGCATGATAATAAGGTTGAGTGGTACTACTCTAGGATAAGAGATTAATTAATTGAGTTGTCAATAACTCATTTAATTAGTGGGCATTGTATATCTTAAACACGGGGATGTAAATAGGCTCATAATAAAAAGGAGCCCATAACGTAATTTGGGATTAGGGTGGCAGTGCAATAATAATTCTATAGTGGACTGATTTATTATCATTGGGCTTAAGTAAATGTTTTGGGCTAAACTTGGATGTTTAAGCCCAATAGGAGGCACAATCCTAATTTCTCCTCTTGTTCCCTGTAGTAGCCTATAAATAAGTTATCCCAGCTGTCCAGACACACGATTTACACGCCTATTATATTCTGAGGATGAAAAATCAGATTTCTCATCAGATAAGAAAGAACGTGAGAAATTCGTGGGAGACTGCGAATTAAGATCACCTATAGGATCGTTGCCCACACAACGTCTAGACGAGGTATAGGAATGCTGAAGAGAATTGAGATCGCCTTGAGAAACGTCACCCACACAATGTCTAAATGAGGCATAGAAATACAGCAGAAGATCAAGAGGTCATTTCTGCAGCTGTTCTGTCTTCTCCGCTGGTCTTCGGTGAAAGGTAATTCTTTCTGTTAATTCTGTTGTGTTAGATGTGCATGGAACCCAAATGGATAACATATACTATAATATTTGATCACCATTAATCGGTATCAGAGCTGACAGTTTTTTGGTTCTGTGTGAAACGTTCGGATAATCTTGTCGATATCGATGATTTCGATATTCTGGACGATATCGATGATTTTGATAATCTGATCGATATCGATGTTTTCGATAATCTAGAAGTTTCGAAAATTTGATAATCTGGAAATTTTCAAAAATTTGATAATTTTGAAGATTTTGCAAATTTTATAATCTGGAAATTTCAAATTTTTTATAATCTAGAAATTTTAAAAAATTTGATAATCTGAAAGTTTCGAAAATTTAATAATCTGGAAATTTCGAAAATTTGATGATTTGGAGATTTTTGAAATTTTGCCATAAAGTTGGAAATTTTGATTATTTTCCATGTTTATTGTTGTTATATATGTATGCATGATTCTCTGTAATTTACTGTCTTATATGCTGTGATAGGTGCATGCTAAGTTGCGTATTTTATTTATAAATATTATATGCATGTAAAAACCCTTATGTTAAACAACTAAGTGGGAGAGGGATTGGTTAATAATTCCTGCAGCCTCCATTATTGGTTTGTTATGTGGTGCAAGTAAACTTACTTGTTGGCTATAGTGTCTTCTTCCCCAAGGGATGAGTTTTATTTGTGGATTACTAGTACAAATTTCTTTATGATGGTTATTGGAAATTATTTAGGCCCGTGTGATCTTCTCCAACTGAAGGGGCACAAGCTTGAGTAATGGACTTAGTATCAAATAATGGTATACACTTAGGTGCAATTAATATGTATCCTTCCCAACGAAGTCACTGCTATTATTTGCAAGGCTAAAGTACAATCGACTATTAATTATGGTATCATAAGATTAAATTGGCAAACGAAATTAATGGGTAGAACCTTCTCTTGCTAATGTTAGGGTTTATATACGTCCACACTAAAGTGGCTTACAAATTCACGGTGCTTGAGATGTTGGTAAATTTATTTTATATTATTTTGAGCGAATCAATATAAATATTAAATTCAAAGTTTTTGATCGGTGTATTTATTTACGTGATTCTCTGTATTTTCAAATGATTTTATTTCACTTATTGTTAACTAAAAGAAGACATATTTACTTGTTCAATTTAGATTATTAGAAAAAAATCTTAATTTTAATTCTTACTGCTTAAGAAAACATACGTGTTCTCACTAAGGATGTCCTCCGGTGCCTTATTAAGTCTCTAATGGAGGGGTGAGTGGTTCATAGAAATATGATGGTCAATCTCATGAGACTCTACGGATACTTGAGAAAGGTAGAAAGGCAAGAGGTCTTGGTTAACTTGATAAATGAATTGAAAATCCTTGGAGTAGATATTGAAGGGGAAACCTAGGTCAATTTTATCCTCCATTGTTTGCCTAGATGTTTTGAGCAAGTTCCACCTGAACTACAAGTGGTTGTAATTGGTGAAAAACTTTTGACAAAACATATGGCGATGAAAGACCATTTTCATCAAGGTGTGAACAAGGATGGTATCTTATTCACTAGTTGTTGAAGCATGATTAGTGGTGGCGTCTACTGACACGTTGTGTGTAGATACTGGAATTACTAAATGTCTGCAACTAAGTGGGGATGAGATTACTGTGGACATGGGTAATGCTACGAAAGTGGTGGCTATTGCGGTGGGAGATGTTTATTTATCTTATGATGGGAATAAATGATTGATTATGAGAAATTGTCTTTACGTACCTTCTTATAGAAAGAATTTAATTTCAGTTTCTATATTTTACGGATGGATACTCTATTTCATTTGAATGACATGATCATTGTGATGAAGGATAGAGCTATAATCTGTTATGGTACATTGATGGATAATTTGTACACTCTTAAATCATGTTTCTCACGATGCAACAAATGGTAATTAATAACGCATCTTCTAATCTAAATAAGATGAACGAACTTTTGAAAATGAACCAAGCATATTTTTGGCATCTAAGACTAGATCATTTTACTTGAGTAGGATTCAAAGGTAGATAGCTGATGAACCGTTGGGTTTATTGAAAGTGAAAACTATCTGACTTGCGTGTCTTACTTGGAAGTGAAAATGATTAAAGGCCTTTTAAGGCAAGGGGTATAGAGCCGAAGATACGTTAGAAATGGTTCATTCTGATTTATGCGGTCCTAAGACTATCGAAGAGAGAGGTGGTTATAAATATTCATAAATTTAATTGATGAATATTCTAAAAATAGATATATTTATTTGATGCACCACAAGTCTGAGTACTTTGATTAATTCAAGAAGTGCAAGGCTGATGCGGTGAAGCGTCGTGGAAAATATATCAAGACACTGCGATCAGATCGTATTGGCGAGTACCTCTTAAGGATAGTTAGGAGCTATTTATCAGAGGTTGGGATTGAATTCGAAGTTGTCCACACCGGGCAAACCCCAACAGAATGGTATGACGGAAAGAGGGAATAAGACTCTTATGGAAATGGTTAGATAAATGATGAGTTATATGGAATTACCAATTTCGTTTTGGGGGTATTCCCTAGAAACAGCAGCTTTCAAATTTATACTTCTAAATCAGTACCCTCTACGCCCAAATAATTATGGACAAGGCGCAAGCCTAATCTCAGATACATTTGGATTTGGGGTGCTTCGGCACATGAGTTAAAGGGAAAGTCTGATAAGTTAAAATGTCGTATGGATGTTTGTTTGTTTGTGGGATATCTTAGAAAAATAAAAGGTGATTTATTTAATAGTCCAAAAGAATAGAGGGTGATTGTTAACACGAACACTAGTTTTTTAGAAAAGGATTATGTAATAAATCACAAACCCATGTATAAATTGTTCTAAAGGATGTGAGAAGGGAAAAATAAAATGTAGTACCAATTGTACAAGAGGATATATACCACATGTAACTACATTGCGTGTCATGTCAGATATACAATTGCTTATAGCACCTCGTCGTAGTGGAAGTGTTGTTCGATAACTGAAAAAATTCATATTTTGGGAGTTTCGTCAGACTTGGTCCCCAGTGAACATGAAATCGACCCATGGATATGGCGAACCACTACAAGATAGAAATGCGATATCATAGCAAAGGGCATTGATTTCTGAAATAGAATCTATGGATTCTAAATCATATCTGGGAACTTATAGAACCACTAAATGGTGTAAAAGCCATTGAATGTAAGTGGGTATACGAAATGAAAAGAGGATCAGACGGTAAGGTGAAAACCTTGGAAGCAAAGCTTGTTGCGAAAAGGTATGCTTAGAAAGAAGGGTTTGATTATGAGGAAACATTTTTGCCGGTAGCTATACTTATGTTGATCCGTATTCTTTTGTTTATTGCTGCTCATATTGATTATAAGGTATAGCAAATAGATGTCAAAACAACTTTCCTAATTGGAAGTCTTGAGGAAAACATCTATATGAAGCAACCAGAGTGATTCATTGCAAAGTGCAAAGAGCGTTTTGTGTGTAAGCTTAAAGGTGTCCATTTATGGACTAAAGAAACCTTCAAGATCAAGGAACATCTATTTTGAAGAGCAAATCCAGCCATATGGATTTATTCAATGAGCGGATGAGTCTTGTGTATGGTAAAGAGTTATGGAAATGTGGTGGTATTTCTTGTATTGTACATAGATAGTATCTTGCTCATTTGAAACAATGAAAGAATATTGTCAGGCATATGGGTATGGTTGTAAAAGCAGTTTGAAATGAAGGACTTAAAAGAAGCGAAATATATTCTTGCGATTATGGTGATAAGGATCTCAAGAAAGGGTGTTCCGCTTATCTCAAGCTTAGTATATTTATACAATCCATACTCGTTTTAGCATGTAACTCCTAGAAAGGTTTTGTACCTTTTGGAAATGGAGTAACTTTATCTAAGAAAATGTGTCTTAAGATACAAAATAAGATAAAGGAGATGAAGGTGGTTCCTCATGCTTCTGCAATAAGGAAGTCTAATCTATACGATGTTATGCATGAGATCGGATATCTATATTGCCGATGGCATAATAAGTGGGTATCAAGGTAACCCAGAACAAGCACGTGGGACTGCGATAAAATATATTTTAAGTACCTAAAAAGGACTAAAATTTATATGTTGGCTTACCGGACAGATTCTTTATTTCTTGTGGGTTACATAGATTTAGATTTTCAAATCAGAAAAGGACGACAGTAAATCCACCTCAAGGATATGTGTTTATTTTGGGAAGTGGAGCCATAACATAGAGGAGTGATATATAGAAATATATTTCGGACTCCACCATGGAAAGTGATAAATTGGAGCCTCCATGGCAGTCAAAGTATCTGTATGGCTCAGTAACTTCGTAATGGACTTGAATGTGATTCCTAAGTTTGCCCAAGGTTATCAAAATTTATTGTGGTAATATTGGTGCAATTGTGAACTTGAAGGAATCACGAGCCCATAAGGAAATTAAACACATTGAGTGCAAGTAATACCTGATATGAGAAATCGTATGATGAGGGAAAGGTGGTTGTCGCCAAGATTGAATCAGAAGATAACCTTGTCTATCCTTTTACGAGGACCTTATGGCGAAAGCTTTTGATAGTCATGTAGTAGGAATGAGAATCAGATGTATGGCAGTTGACATGGTAGCATAGTCTTTTAGTATAAATGGGAGATTGTTGGATTGTATACTAAAAGCGTAGCTTTAGTATGAAAAATGTTTTAATAATATTTGAAATGAGAATCATTGATCAAATGATTGCATGTTGATGCAATAGTCCATTTACTTTATATTGTAGATAATATAGTGTGCGGACTCGCATGGAAGATCATAATGTCAGTTCCTTATAAACTATAATGCTCACAATCGAGATAGATGGGGACAATCTATTGGGATGGTTGTAGTGTGATTTGGTATTAGTTTGTCTTGACTATAAAATTACACTAGTGCACTTTGAATGTATTGAGCAGGACCGCATGAGGTTATTTGATTTATACTGACTATATAAAAGAACTAAACCTTAGTTATTATGGATGTTCGCACTCTTAATCCCTATACAATAACCTCGACATATAATTCAGTATTTATTATTTTATTCATCAATGGGTGAGATTTAATTATTAAATCAATATGCTCGATGAGTTGGGAGATAGTACTGTCTATATTAATCCGTGTCCTAATAAATTAGGCTGATGATGTCTACTTGAGGAGTTGATAAGAATTATCATGTAAACCCTGCGGGTGGATTTATTCCGGCATAATAATGAGGTAGAGTTGTACTACTCAGAAAAAACACAGGTGTAGTATGGGTTCGAACCCATGACCTCATACTCAAATTTAGTGGCCTAACCACTAAGCTACTGATGCATTCAGCTAAAAAGTGATATATCTATAGGTATTATACTTTGATTTGGGGGTACAGCTGTACCTCCATGTACCTATACTACATTCGCCCCTGCTATAATCACTTTTCACCAATTAAATATCACTTTTTATTAAAATATTATCACTTCTTATTCGTCTCACGAAAGTCACTCCATGAGACGATCTCATATAAATTATTGTAATTAATGAAATGATGATATACCTAATAAAAAGAAAAGTGATATTCATTTAATTAAATCATTTCATAAAAAAATTGGTATGACGAATAAAATAATGATAACATTTTTAATAAAAAGTGATACTATGTAATTAAGAAAAAGTGATAATTATCCAATTAAACTTCTCAAACATTTCATAGGACTAATAAAAAGTGATAATATTTCTAATAAAAAGTTAAACATGATCTAACAAAAGTGACCCTTCCGATTGAATTTTTTTAATTTTTTAGGAAGAACAAAAAATTGTTAACATTTATAATAAAAAGTGATATCTGTTTTATGGAAAAGTGATAAACATCCTATTAAAATAATACTCTATTTTATAAATAATTCATAGGAATTATGAAAGTGATAATATTTTTAATAAAAAATGACATCTAATAAATAAAAGTGATACTCATTTAATTAAATTATTTTAATATTTATAGGACGAATATTTATTTATAGGATGAATATTTATTTTATTTTATTAAATATTTCTTTTTATATTTTAATTGAAAAATTAAATAAAAAATTAATCAGCAACAGCGTACTTAAATTTAAAAAAAAATTAACGAATGAAAAAGGAAACGAAGATTAGATGAGAATTGAGATAAAATGCGTGAATTATGATCACGCGTGGATGCAGGGCATTAAAGTAAAATGTCATGAACAATCAGCGTTATTTTCTTATTTTAAATTATATTTTGTGTGAAAATGATCCGTCTGACAAGATCTTGATTTTTGATAATTAAATCAAATTTCTGAACAATAAGCTCTACTTTTCGCCTTCCAATTCTAAAAAAATATCTAAATGATTTTTGAAGGGAATGCAGTGAGCAAGAAACTTTCGCAGCTTTAGTGCCGTCGCAGAAGGCCCTTCTTCCTCGAAATCTTCTCGACATCTCATCAATTATAAGCTCTATTTTTATTTATTTTTCAGTTAATATTATTAGTACTCCCTCCGTCCAAAAATACATTCGCGTATTCTCTGGCACGGAGTTTAATAAAAATAACTTTTTGGTGGTGTGATGTAAGAAAGAGAATGAGCATTTTTGGTAATTGAGTAGAATAAAGTGTATGATATAGTTGATTTTGACTAGATTGTGTGTAAAAAGAAGGTGAAATTTTTGTAATATTGTAGTATTGTAAGGTTATTGATATTGTGTATTGTTTTCATTTTTAGGTGGTGAATGTATTCTTGAGACGGATCAAAATGAAAAGTGCGAATGTATTCATGGTACATAGGGAGTATTATTTTATGGGTTTTTTAACCAAATAGTTGTCATAGCTGGAGAAATAGATTTTTTGGGTTTTTATACATTTAGTATATAATTTGGGTGCAAGGGTAGCATAGTATTTTACTTGCGTCGTTTTTGAAAATTTGGGCGACAATAGTTTCACCCTTTTCCCCATTGTAAATTAGCAAGGACAGTTAGCTTAGCCACCCTTCACCACTCGCTCGACACGTTACTGAAATTACATCAACTTTACTGTAACAAATCAAAGAATCTCTTCAGTTGGGCTTCACAACAAAGTATACAAAACTAGATAATCCCCTTTAAGCATTACATTAACAACGGTATATAGTATACTACTCGTATATCCTACAAAAGAATACGTATTTATACAATCCCCCTCCCACATGTCAAAATTTTAAAGGCAGACCATAATTTAGAAATGTTCTAATGCATCCATCCCATCCTGCAGTTACAACCACGAGTCCCCACAAGTGAGGAGAATTGAATGCATTCATCCAAGCATTCTTCAGAAACTTGAACTCCGATTTTCCTACCGACGGCTTTATGGGTATCGGGTTAGGTTTCGGGAGTTTCTCCTCGGGCCATGTAGGCGATCCTCGGTACAAAGCATCCAAGAAATACCCGAGACTCATTGTGAAGCAGTCGGGGAAAGATGCGTGAAACTTTTGGAGCAATTTCTCATCAAAATGTCCGTTTCCTAGTATACTTCCTGGTATCGCCCCTAGCTTGTTCTTTAACCCGCACCAAGGAATAGCAATCGAAGCATTCCGCGATAAGAAGCTCTCACACGACCATATATTCTTCTTCTTCCGGGATGATTTTTTCTGATCATTGTTTGTGTAGTTCCAGAGGCGAATGCTGGAGTCTTCAGTGGCTGAAACAATGTGTTCCCCATCGGAAGTGAACGCTGCAGGCGTCTGAGTTACTGAACTTCGATTACCTGAAGAATGCAACATAATAATGGTACTTTGGTTATAGTCTTATAGAGAGAGGAAGGCAAAAATGCCACAAAACAAAATAACAAGCTAGAAGAAACAGCTACCTTTAAATTTACAGATGACATTAGTACCACAAAGAATTTGAACTTGTGAATCACCAGATGTGACCATCACTTTGCCGGAATCACTTGGACAGTACTGAAGAATGGATGATCACATTGTAAATTATTAGGAGGAAACACACTATTAGTCTTCACATCAAACCCAGAGATCAAATCCTGAGTTACCTGAAACCCAATTATCTTTTTGCCAGGCAACTTTTTCTTCCCCTTCAGGCATATTGAATCACCCAATTGCAGACGATTATCTAAACCGAAAAAGGTTTCCATATAGATTACCCAATCAAGTCAAAGTATAGAAGAGCTTATACTACGCTAATCAACAAAACCAACAGCATGAGTATATAATATATTAGGTTGAATGTAGATCACTGCACCAATAAATCAACATGATCCATACTTTAGGCAAAGTCATAGTTATTAAGAGCGCACCGAGGGATATTTGTGCCTGAGGCGCAAGGCGCTGCCCGCCTGAGGCGCGCCTAGAAATTATATGCTTAATATACATCATAACATATTCTATACTAAATATAACCCATATACAAGATATATATACCTAATAAAATAAGTTCAAAAGGCATATAATATAATAAGTTATGAGTATGACACATGAACTAAGCCATAGACGCCAAAATTAAACAAGCATATACGAAAATTCATCATAAATGAAATAAAACAAGTCAATCAAAGCATCACACAAAATATTAATAGCAAATATATTCTAATTATCATCTTCTTCTTCATCGAACTCCAAGTCCTAATCATAAATTAGTTCTTCTTACTCATTAAAATCTTTTTCTTCTTCATCCTCTTCATCTAATAATCTTAAAGTAGTTCCCTTTTCCTACATTACTTCTTTGCCTTTCTCTTTAAACTAGTGGCAGTTGCCCTTGATGATTTTTTCCCTCTAGTTTGATATCTTGGTTCTTTAACTCCACTTCTTTAGCACCCATTTCTCATGTCAAGTCATCCCCTCAAACACCAATCCAAATTTCTTCATCGATCGTACGGTTCGTACCACTCAACCATTAATTGTAATCATCAATACCTTTCAACGAGATGGGATCAATGCGCTCACGTAAATCATACCTGACTCATGTGGCCGGTGATGGGCGGCACGATCGGGCGCGGTGGCGGTCAGACGGTCGGTAGCGGTTAGAGGCAATTGCAGTAGGTGGTGATGAGTGGTGAAGAGTGAATCCTAGATCTAACTCTCAAAACCCTAATTTAATATTTGAGGATATGTTGAATATATTTTATTTTAGGCATTTGATATGTTCTCTTGTTAAATTTGTTATTTTACTAATAAAAGTGTTACTTTAACCATCAATGATGAAAAAAAACATAAAAACATGAGTATTCAGAAGGCGCGCCTCGCGCACCTGGCAAGGCGCACAAAGGCGCGCGCCTTGGAACTTCGCGCCTTGAAAACCAATATCAAGGCGCATGGGCTATAGCCTTGGAGGAGGCGCGCCTTATAACTATGGGCAAAGTTACCAAATGCAAGTACCTGCTTAATAGTATTGTATTTATTTGTCATAAAATGGAAAAAAAGAATGCGCACACGAGCATGGTGAACATCAAACAGATATTATATGTTTTTGAACTTCCTTGCAAGAGTGAACAAGTAAACATAAATATAAGTGTAGATACGGATTTCAACATAAAAATATTCTGATGTAATCTTCCAAAATAAAAAGAGTTAAATGATATAATGAAAAAGACAACTAGTAAAAAAAAATTGCAATCTAGAACCAAAAGATAAATGTTTGGACGAAATAATGATCAAGCATATCCAAGACATAATCACCACTTGCATGGAAATATTTGATAAGATATTTTCCTTATTAATTTAAAATATCTAATTAGAGAGACTTAATTTTTTCAGTATACAGGAATATTTTCCTTTATTAATTTAAATATCTATTTAGAGAGACTTAACTTGTTGAGTTAGATATACAGTAATATCACAAACTCTTCTCATTCTATAATTTTATTAAAAAATTGATTAAAATGTTTGACTCAGGCGTACTCCAAAATCCAAATAGGCATTATATTCTCTTATCACATTCACATAGTTAACTTCTTCTTTTTTTGCTTTAAAATAATCAAGTAATAAAATCTATCCCTTAGGAAAGAGCTACTGGAGAGAACATAATTAAAGTTGTGGCATGAATACCTATAATTTCATAAAAACGACAAGTGCCATCCATGGAGCCAACAACACCTCCCTGCATCAGTAGAGAAAACATTTTGAGGAAACTCAAGAGATATCTTGTAATATTAACCATAAAAAAAGAAATTTGTGCAAACCTTGCCATCAGGACGATAAACCACAGCAGTTACAATTTCTCTAATATCAGTCCAGTCAACAACTCGACCACCCTGAACTTCCCAAATTCGCAATTTCCCATCAATAGACCCACTAATAAAATGGTTATCATCCACGGGATTGAAATCGACACAGGTTACTGCATCAGATATCACAAGAATTTATCATTGATAAAAGTTTATATAACCCATACACATTTCTGATGTAAACCATTCACATTGTTTGGAACTTACCATAATTATTATGTGAGTAAACTGCTAAACAGTGTTCATGTCCCACTCTCCACAAGCGAGCTGTTTTATCAACTGAAGACGAAAGTAATTGCTGCAATACAAACAACCATATCATACATCCAATCGCTGCAGGTCAATGAGGGTCACTTATAAGAGGAAGACCAAGCTTGAAAAGAAATCATATCCACAGTAGGAATAGGAATACTACTAACCCCATTCTTGGACCATGAGAGGGCCAATACCTCCCCTTCGTGTCCATGAAATTCGTGAATGGGTTTCTCAGATAGCTGAAACACCTTTGATGGAAGAATCACACATGCCGAATCTGATGATTTTTTCAAGCTATTCACATGATCATTCCTCTCTTCAGAAGCATCAAGTGGAGCCAACTTGAAAAAGTGATTTAAGGAATAGTAATAACAGGACGGATCAATATCTTGTGTATTGAATTTGTTTACAAAGTCATCTTCAAGGACCTTCCAGACACGAACAACACCATCTGCCCCAGCACTAGCCAGGTGCATACCGTCAGGACTAAATTTCATTGTCAAAATAGAACCCTCGTGTGCAGGAAATTCTTGCCCGGTATAAAGTGAAGATATTTCTTTTGAATTTTTTTTGCATACATTTACACGAACTCTTCGATTAGAAGATCCCATCTCTGGATCAGTCTCCAATTTACCAAGTAACTCCCTTGCCCTGTCCATAATATGGGTAATAGAGTTAATTCTCTGAAGCAAACTGCTTTTCTTCTGGCCAACAACACTCAAACCCTTCCACTCTTTTCTCAATAACTGCTGCACCAAAGATGATGAGCTGATTGTTTTCTGAAACTCATCAAGCGTTATCATCTTATCTGAACCCAAGTCAAGACATGGAGTGACAGAGCCATCATCAGCTAGTTCATCCATCACAGATTCTGTTCCATAGTCCTGATTATTAATTGTCAGAGCCAGATTCTCCTCCATATTACCACCATCTAGTAAATATGTGGGATCATATGACTCAGAAGATAGCAAAGAACGACTAGAGAAAAACTTTGGATCAGTATCCAAGTTTGAATACACTGTCTCCCTGTCATCCCTCAATCTGTCAACATCTTTTCTCATGTATTCCTGAAATGAATCCTCATCCTCTTCTTCACTAGTCCTTCGCCAATGCGAACTCAAGCCCATCCATCTCAAGAACCTGTCCCGCCTTTCATCGACACTATCTGGCTCTTTAGTCCAAAACTCATATCCCAGAGCACAATTACCTCGCCCAGAATTCAAACAACTGTCTGCACAATCAGAACTCGAACCTAATCGAGAAGAGGGGGTGTTAAAGAATTGATCTTCTTCTCCACTATAACTATCCATCACATCCGAATTAAGCCCATACAAACCTATTCACTAACAAAATATTTAAATCAGAAGCAAATCACTACCCTTAAATATATCCATCTAAAAAAAATAAAAAATCAATCAAACTGAATTCACAAGTCCCCCAAACAGAATTATAATTCAGAGGCACGAGGAATAGAATCATCCCTTAAAACCAAAAAACCACAAAAAAAAAAAAAAAACATCCCCAAAGTTTGGCCCCATAAAAATGGAGAATCGAAGTATTCACATATCATAAGCATGAACAGTTAATACGCGAGATAAAATAGGCGATCTCACCGAAAAGACTAAGAACACACATAAGAATTCACCAACACAAACTCCAAATAAAAAAAAAACTATCAACATCGTTTAAAAAATGAAACTCAAAATTCATAACACAAAATCATACAAATTTAAGAATCCAGTAATTCAGAGCAAGAATAAAAGATAATTCCCCAACCTGTGCTATCAAAAAATAACAAGTTAGAACCCAAAACTGCAGTCGCAAAAGCTCTTGCAGCATCAATCAGTCAACATTAGCAACAAAAGAATGACAATAAACAACGATTCAATCGATGAACCACCCGATGTGGAATGAAAAGCAGGTGAAGAAAAAAAAAATTAGGATTAGAACAAAGAGATTCCAACCCTCTGGAACAGGATTTGAAGGAGAATGGAAACGTCATAAGGTGGAAAAGATAGTTTTGGTGTCTCTCTGTGAAACAACTTTTTTTCACTTTCGAATTTTTTTTCCTCTTTTTTTCTATTTTTAAATAATTTTTATTCCTTTAAATTTCCCACCCCCACCTACGTATCTTTTAGGAAAAATAGATTTTTTCGTCCGTTAACTTTGTCAAATTTTGAATTTAGTCCATAAATTTTTCACTTTTTAAAAATCGTCTATTATATTTGTAAAATTTTAAAAATCGTCCATTATATTTGAAAATTTTGAAAATGGTCCATCATGTTTACCAATTTCAACAAAATCGTCCGTTTCAACAGGTCATTAGCAGGTTATTCTAAAAGATAAAAATAAAAAATACGTAAAAAATATATATATATATATATATATATATACTATTTTACAAAAAAATAGCCTCCACTAAGAATTTATATTATACTCCCTCCGTTCGTCCGAAAGAAGGCATTTTGCTTTTGTGCACGTTGATTAAGAAGTATTGTTATTTAATATGTAGTTGGTAGTTGTATTAGTGGGAGTGTGGGCCTCATATTTTAATTGTATTAGTGAGTGTGTGTGGATCCCATCTGTGTAAAAAATGATGTGACCCTCTTTGAAACGGACGACCAAAATGGAAAAAATATCTTCTTTCGAGCGGATGGAAGAAGTATCAATATTTAGTTAAATTTGCTCCACTTTAGTATTGAGATTAATATTATTTGTTTGGTATACGAAAGTGAAAAATGAAAAGTGAGATAAAATTGGTTAAATAAAAATATGATATAAATTAATTGGAGTGAAAATATTCAAATGACCTGCCATAGCAGGTCAAAGTACCAAAATGTTGAATTTTATGAAGTTAATGGACTAATTTCAAAATTGCTATAAAATTAACGAACTAATTTCAAAATTGAAAAAGTTAATGGACTAATTTCAAAATGAGTGAAAGTTAGCGAACGAAAAAATTTATTTTCCCCATCTCTTTTAATTGGAGCAACGAACAGAATTAGTGAAATGACGGCTTTGCCCTCCGTCGATGCACCCGTTCAATTAATAAGTGTATTTATTCATTACTAATTTACTCGAATTGATTTTGTTTATAAGACGTGTTGTTATTGATGTTAATCGTTTTATATTCAGACACGCGTTTTTGCACGCGTGGATGGTTGAAATTAATTATTCTTTTTTTTTTTTTTTTGAGATTATGGTATGGATGATAGATCATATAGAATCTTTTAGGATCTCCACCACTTTTTATTAGTGTTAATTACAATCCTACAACTAAAAATAGGTACAATCTTAACTTATAGAAGTTAAATCAATTAAATATCAGTCCTAAAATTAAATTTTAAAAAAATTAAAAACTAAATTTATGAATATAATATCGAGAGCAGTATATTTAGTTGCCAACGTTTTGAGAAATGACAACTGCTAGGAAAGTACATGAGAAGAAGAATCCAATTGCAACTTGTAAAGCATGGCACAAACCTCCTTCAATTAATTACGTAAAAGTGAAAGTTGATGTTGCTTTTATTTCATGACATAACGGAGATAGGTATTGGGATGATCATTTGTGATGATGAAGGTGCTTTTATTGCATGTCAATCGATATTGATTCTGCGAAATTTCAAGTGGATGAGGGTGAGGTCTTCATAAAGCTTTGTCATGGGTTAAGGAATTAATACTTCAACAAGTTATATTTAGACAGACCACAAAGTCATCTTCAATGCAATTTCATCAGCTCAAACAGACGTTTTAGTATTTGAAGATTTCATTTCTGGTTGCAAACTATTACTTACTCTATCCATCATGTTCTTCGTACTGCCAATGATTTGGCACATCATATTGCTTGAACATCGCGATCTGTCGCTAGCCCTCATTGTTGGATCGAACCTCCAACTTTTGTGGATAACCTTCTCAATATATTTTGTTCATGTGATCTCAATCAATAAAACATACGATTTTTGTGTTTAAAAAAAAAAACTTTATGTTAAAAAAATTTGTTCACCAAACTTTTCTTATTTTTTGAATTGGTCCATACAGTTTTTTTTTTCATTTTGTATTTAGTCAATTAAGTTTGTGAAATTTAATATTTTCATCGATTGACCAACTGTTGCGAGTAAACCATTAGATCATACTAGCGCGTTTTCATATTTTCATTTTTTTAATTATAATGTGTCACATGAAATATGATATTTGATGCATCTCTCTCCTTAAGCCCAATCATTTCAACTGTCATCAATTATAAAATTTAAGAGTTTCTTTAATTTCAGGAATAACACCCCTCTTCTCTGTAGGGGGCCTAAACACCAAATATAGACAAACTTATAAAATATTGAATAATTTGTCTTCCAAACAAACACACGTAAATTGTTACCTTCTCCGAAAACTCAATTCTCAACCTCTCTCTCCTCCTTTCAATCTTCCTCCCTACACCAATGACATCATCACACGCATTTCTATCACTTAAATAAAAATAATAATCATTTAGTTAATTTAAATCTTCTTTCATATATGAGTATTCAGTATGATTCACTTCATCAATCTACAATGCGTATGACTCGTGAAAGTTTTTATTGCTGAGCATCTCACAAACGGATAGTTTCCACATGTCTCTTTAATAGGGCTCATCCAGTGACTAGAAGATATCGTAGCCATTGTATTCTTTGATACCAGAGGTGATATGGGGTTCAGTTGTGAAGTAGAGTACTGATTGTTAATCAACTCTTAGACTAGTGAATGAGTGCAGACTATTATACAGAGTCTGCGGCCCAGATAGAGCTCGTAAATGTGATTGTATTTGTAAGTGAGTTGGGTATCCTGATTGCAAACTACTTAAACTAGTGAATGAGTGGAGACCATCATGCAGAGCCCTCGGCTTAGATAGAACTTGTAAATGGAATTATGTTTTTAAGTAGGTAGGGTGAAATAATTGTACTGCAGATTGGGTTAAAAATAGCAGGTATCCCAAAATCAAAATTCCACTAGGCTTGGGTGAAAGTGAAGGATTTAGAAAACTTTAAAATTAAATTTTCATTTGAGTCCAATGCCACGTCTCATGTGACGCATTATAATTAGAAAAGAAAATAGAAAATAAAAATCACATAATTATAACTGAATGGTATACCCTCACCAACCAATCAAAGGACGAAAATATCAAATTTCACAAATTTGATGAACTTATTACAAAAGAAAAAAATACGTATGGACCAATTTCAGTAATAGGATAAGTTCGTGGATAAAAACTTTTAATATGTTATTTGAATTATATGTCACATCATTATAATTTTAAAAAGAAACAAAAAAAATCCACGTTAGGTTAACTAGCTGACTTACCCGCAATAGCTGATCGTTGGACGAAAATGTCAATTTTCATAAATTTAATAGATTGATTTCAAAACCGAAAAAATGAATGCACCAATTTCAAAATTGGTGTAAATTAGCGGGCAAAAATTTTTTATTTTCCCAAATTATAATGTCATTAGTACTATATATATATATAAAGGCAAATTATTATATATAAACCCTTTTTCTGTGGTTTATAGTCTATTTTGTTCGAAATGTTTAATATTTATTCTTGATTATGTTTGTTTTGAATTTATGTAAGATTTGAAAATAATGAATATAGATACCTATGTTTACTTTGAGTTTTGGTGGATTTGATTTTAACTTTATGTTTAATTAATACATAAAAAGTGAATATGTAAGAGAATATTAATTAATGTGAGAAAGAATGGATGAAGAGAGAAAAAGTATAAAATAATTGAAAAGAGAGAATGTATAGAAGGTGGGTGAATTGAGGATTAATAAATTTCATGGCGTGTAGGGGTAGTTTTAAAAATTTAGAAGTAAATTTTGAAACACATAATCATGTTTTCAGAATGGCAAAAACTTGTGTGTACACTGGAGCACATTCCATGTGTCTTTAGAATTTTGTGTTAAATTGTGTACCCTTTAGTATAAAGATATGTACCATGAAAAAAACTTATGTGTGCCCGAGCGCATGAGAACACATTCCGTGTGCATTTGAAATTTTGTGTTAAATTGTATACCCTTTAGTATATAAATATGTGTACCCTTTATTTTCTGAATAAAAATAAAAATATTAATAAAGTGTATACCCTTTAGAACAAAATGATGTACCTTTATTAATTAATGTGTATACCCTTTAGACCAAAGTAATGTACCCTTACTCATAATACTAAATTCTAAAGGCGCACAGAATGTATTCTCATGTGCCCGGGAGCACACAAGCCTCACTCTTTTAAAATAAAAAACAAACACAACGTTTTTAAGGATATAATTTTAATTAGCCCTAAATATGAGGTCGGGATCACAAACATTTCATATAGAACTTGGTTCATGGAATACTTCTTCTTACTAAGTTAAATATTCTTAAAAACATAAAAACATTAAAATTGTATGTTTAAATGTTAAAGGTTATATTACTATTGGAGTTGATATTCGGTGCACCCGCATCCATAAGTGTATAATTTATTATTTTATTTTGTATACATATTATTTAATTTTGTATACATATTTCTTAATAATTGTATATTTTTTCTCACTCAATTTTTCATTAAAAAAACTAGCATTTATATGTATATAATTTTTTATTCAATAGTGTATACATATTTTTAATAGTTGTATATTTTTTACATTCAATTTTTCATTAAAAAACTAACAAATAAATTGTATACATTTTTTTCATAATTATATATGTTTTTGTTCATAATTATATATAAGATATGAGAGTGGTGCACGATTGTATATGATAAATTATAACTCTTCTTTAAAGAGAGTAACCCTCAACATTATCTAAAAATTAATGTCCTAATATGTGGAATTACAACTCGGATTCGATAATCTGGCCCAAAATATAAATACTCTCTCCGTTCCGTTTCAATGTTTACGTTTACTTTTTGCACGTTGATTAAGGAGTATAGTATACGAAGAGAAATACAAAAAAAATAAAAACAAGTCTTATTTTAACTTTTTAATTAAAATTTAAATTATTCGTGAAAATGCTCTTCAAATTTTGAAGAGTCTCTTGGAAATGCTCTTATTAAATACGTATAATAAATAAACCAGTGATTTTATAATCGGACCGGACTAGCCGGTTCGATCAGTTCAATTGGAACCGATGTCGATACCGGTCCGATTACCCGTTCAAAACCGCTTTTGGAGTAAAATAGGTAAAAATCGATCAGGATCGGCAAAAACTGGAAAAATCAGTTGGCTCGGGAAAACTAGAAACCGCCGATTATTATTATTTTCTTCCTACAATCTGCGTTCTCAACCACTCTTCACCACCAAATCTATCCTCTCAAGTCTCAACCCTTCAGGGTTCACCAGATCTGCGACCTCTAGAGGCCGTCGCGACCCCGGCAGTAGAGGTTTACGATCTGCAATCCCAAACCTTTCACCAGATCAGATCTGCAATTTTTTAAAGCCTTCGCGATTCCGAAAATTATAGATTTGACAAGATGCGAGTTACGGTTCGCATGTGGAGCAACTCCGATAGGACGCAGACGGCAATGCGATTTTGGTCAGGGCCGAAGCGATTTCATTAAGGGGAGGATAATTGAGAGCGCAGATCTGGTCAGAGCTGATGCGATTCTGCCTTGGGAGGGATACTGAGTGTGAAGGAGAGAGAGAATTGTTTCTTGATTTAAATCAATTAAAATTGTTTTGGGCTTCTTTAATTAATGTTGGGCTTCAATTGTGGGCAGTCTAATTTAATTTGGGCTTAAAACTATTTTTTAACTTTTCTTTTTAAAATAACTAGATATTATCCATCCGTGGGTTGTACAGAAACAATTAAAGTTTATTATAATTATACACTTTTAAATTGGGTTTGAATTGAGTAATTTTAAATCTAATTGATTTGAGTGAATTTTAAATTCCTTGAAATGATTTTAAATTCATAGTTCAAAAATTATTTTTAAAATAGAATTTTATATATGATAAATAAAAATAATAAAATTTTATTATATTAAATATTAAAGTCAAATTTTATTAAAAATATTTTTTCGTGGAGGAAACTCCACCACCCAACCTACCCCTACCCACCCCCCACACTCAAAAGAATTTTTTTAAATAAAATTTTAGATTTTAATATTTAATAATAAAAGTATTACCACTCAGCTCTAACCCTTACCCACCCCAAAACCCCCGCCACCACATTCCACCAACGCCCATAATAAAAGAAGAATGATACCTCAAATAGAATGATTGAACCTGAAAATAAGATCAAATAAAAGTATAAAAGATCAAATAAATTAAAGTATATAAATAAGGTTTGTAGAATTAAAAAGAAAATAAAAAATCGTAGAGAAACGAAAATAAGATAACAAAAACTATAAAGAAGAATGATACTTCAAATGAGATGATTGAACTTGCACATAAGATGCACATAAGATCAAATATGAGAATGATTGAACATAAAAATAAGATCAAATAAAAGTATAAAAGAGATAACAAAAAATAAAAAAAGAAGAATGATACCTCAAAATGATTGAACATGCACATTAGATCAAATCAAAGTAAAATATACATAAGATCAAATATGAGAATGATTGAATATAAAAATAAAATCAAATAAAAGTATAAAGATAAAATAAAGATAACAAAAAATAAAAAAAGAAGAATGATACCTCAAAATGAATGAACATGCATAATAGATCAAATCAAAGTAAAATATAAAAGATAAAATAAATTAAAGTAGATTTGAAATAGTATGAAAGTGAAATAGAGAAAAAAAATAAGAAGAAAAAAGAGTAAGAATTTGATTAGGTAATGAAAAAGTTTATATAGAATTATTTGAAAGAATAAACGATCGTGATTGAAAGTAATCAACGATATAGGAAAAATGGTGAAAAATTACCAAAGATAGCGTTGAAAGATTTGATATTAAAAAAATTAGTATATTGATTGACAATTAATAGAATATATGACAATAATATTTTTTATATTTATCAAATTTATATTATTGATTAAAAAATAAATAAGCAATTTATTATTAGCTAAAATAGAATCCATGATTGAGATAAAAAGTAATAGACGGTCAAGATTAAAATGGAAGAAAAAATAGAAATTAAGGTTATATATATATAAATTAAATATACATATACATATATATATATATATATATATATATATATATATATATATATATTAAGCTTATTTAAAATTAGTCAAATATGCCAAAATTATCTCATATTTATCAAATTTATACTGTAAAATAAAATAGTAAAATTTTATAATAAAATCCATTATTAGTATAATTAAATTTTATGATTGAAATCAAAGCATTATTTGGACGGTCAATATTAAAATTGAATTATTTCTAAATAGAGTAAAATTGAAAAAAAAATTAAAAACAAAAGTAGAAGTTTAGACTTACTTTTATATATATATAGATAGATAGATGATTGAACCTTTAAATTTGAGGAGAATGATTGAACCTAAATTATAAATAATATGAAAGTAGAATCTGTAAAAGAGAAAAAAAAGAAGAAGTATTAGAGGAAAAAAAAAACAAAAAGAAGATTATAAGAAAAACAAAAGATAGAATATTAAAATATAAAAATATGGTTCATATAATTATTATATAGCAAACACAAAAATTGAAGAGAAAAAAGATAGACAAAAAAAAAAAGAATGTTACCTGACTGGACTCACCAATAAGATCACATATGAGAATGATTGAACCTAAAAATAATATCAAATAAAAGTATAAAAGAAGATAAAATAAATTAAAATATAAAAATAAAGTTTATAAAATTATTAAAAAAACACAAAAATCGAAGAGAAAAAAATAAGATAATAAAAAATTAAAAAGTATAATGATACTTTTAAGGAGAATGATTGAACCCGCTTATAAGATCAGATAAAAGTATAAAAGACAAAACAAATTAGAATAGATTATAAATAATATGAATGTAGAATCTGTAAAAGAGAAGAAAAAGAAGAATCATTAGAATAAAAAAACATAAAGAGAATGATTTGACCTACAAATAAGATCAAATATAAGAATGATTGAACCTAAAATAATATCAAAGTATAAAAGAAGATAAAATAAATTAAATTATGAAAATATGGTTTATAGAATTATTGAAAAAACACAAAAATCGAAGTAAAAAAATAAGATAACAAAAAATAAAAAGTATAATGATACCTTTAGGAGAATGATTGAAGCTGTATATAAGTTCAAATAAAAGTATAAAAGACAAAATAATTAAAGTAGATTATAAATAATATGAAAGTAAAATCTGTGTAAAAGAGAAGAAAAATAAGAAGTATTAGAGAAAAATATATATATAAAAAGAATAAGATCAAATATGGGAATGGTTGAATCTAAAAATAATATCAAATAAAAGTACGTATAAAAGAAGATAAAATAAATAAAATTATAAAAATAGGGTTTATAGAATTATTAAAAAAACACAAAAATCGAAGAGAATAATATAACAAAAAAATTAAAACGATACTTTTAGGAGAATAATTAAACCTGCAAATAAGATCAAATAAAAATATAAAAGACAAAACAAATTAGAGTTTATTATAAATAATATGAAAGTAGAATCTGTAAAAGAGAATAAAAAGAAAAAACTTGAGAGAGAGAGAAAGAGAAAAAAAATAGGGAGAAAGTAAGAATTTGATTAGGTTAAAAAGATTTATATATATAATGATTTTAATAAATAAACGATCGTGATTGAAAGCAAATATTTATAGAGACAATTCTAATAAAAATAAAATTGATACTATATTAATAAAAAATTTTAATCAAATATATATTGTTAAATTAAATCAATAAAAAAATAAAATTTAAATAATAAAAAAATTCATTATTAGTATAATTAAATTTTATGATTGATTAAAATCAAAGGAAATCATAGGGCCTATGTATAATATATTAAATTATAATATATGAATATTGATTGATATATTAATTTAAATTAAGTATATATTGATTAAAAATTAGTTAAGTATGCCAAAAATATCTCTTATATTTACCAAATTTATATTGTTAAATAAAAAAGTAAAATTTAAATAACAAATTACATTATATTAGTATAATTAGATTATATTTTATTATTGAAATCAAAAACATTAATTGGACTGTCAACATTAGATTTTGTTATTGAAATCAAAAATATTAAGTAGACGGTCAAGATTAAAATTGAATTATTTCTAAAAAAATTAATCAAATTTATATTGTTAAATTAAATCAATAAAAAAATAAAATTTAAATAATAAAAACAATCCATTATTAGTATAATTAAATTTTATGATTGATTGAAATCAAAGAAAATCATAGGTCCTATGTATAATAAATTAAATTATAATATATGAATATTGATTGATATATTAATTTAAATTAAGTATATATTGATTAAAAATTAGTGAAGTATGCCAAACATATCTCTTATATTTACCAAATTTATATTGTTAAATAAAAAAATAAAATTTAAATAACAAAATTTATTATATTATTATAATTAGATTATATTTTATTATTGAAAACAATAACATTAATTGGACGGTCAAGATTATATTTTATTATTGAAATCAAAAATATTAGTTGGACAGTCAAGATTAAAATTGAATTATTTCTAAACAAAATTAATCAAATTTATATTGTTAAATTAAATCAATAAAAAAAGTAAAATTTAAATAATAAAAAAATTCATTATTAGTATAATTAAATTTTATGATTGATTGAAATTAAAGGAAATCATAAGTCATATGTATAATAAATTAAATTATAATATATGAATATTGATTGTATATTAATTTAAATTAAGTATATATTGATTAAAAATTAATTAAGTATGCCAAAAATATCTCTTATATTTATCAAATTTATATTGTTAAATAAAAAAGTAAAATTTAAATAACAAAATCCATTATATTAGTATAATTAGATTATATTTTATTATTGAAATCAAAAACATTAATTGGAAGGTCAAGATTAGATTTTATTATTGAAATCAAAAATATTAATTGGACGGTCAAGATTAAAATTGAATTATTTCTAAATAGAGTAAAATTGAAAAATATTAATTGGACGGTCAAGATAAGATTTTATTATTGAAATAAAAATATTAATTGGACGGTTAAGATTAAAATTGAATTATTTCTAAATAGAGTAAAATTGAAAAAAAATTGAAAACAAAAGTGGAAGTTTATATTTGCTTTTATATATGTATAAATATTATTAAAAGTATATTATTTTTGTTTTTCCGATTGAACCGCCGGTCCAACCGGTCCGACCAGTCCGACCTCGAACCGTTGAGGCCACCGGTTCGATCTCCGATCCTGTTATAAAAACACTGAAATAAACTATTAACATGCACTCCCAATGTCCAGATATTTTCTTTATCATTTAATTTACATTCGTCCCAATATTTTCTTCACATTTAAAAAAAAAGTGATATTTAATTAATTTACTTTAATTTCGAAATTATTATCCCACCAAACACTCATAACATAGTACTCTAAATTTTATTTATTATTATCTTAAAAACTAATTTACCCAAAATGCCAATAAAATAACTCAAAAATAAGAATAATATTCCCTCCATCTACGAGCAAAAATATCATAGCATGTATATGTGAATTTTTAGAATAATACCCCTCAATCTATGAGCAAGGGTCTCATTTTGCCGTCTTGGCTGACTGCCCCAAATGATCTCATTTTTCTTTAATAAAATTAAAATAAGAGACTAATACACCCTATTAATACAACTAACCACTACACATTAAATAATAATATTATTTAATCCATCTGCAAAAGGGCAAAGGCAAATAACACCCTTATGCACAGACGGGAGAGTATATCATTCTACATATGCAGGGGCGGCCCTGGGGCAGTGCCAAAGGTGCCGCAGCATAGGGCCCTGCTCCGGCGAGGGCCTCCGAATTTTTTTATTATATATTTATATATATGTATTTAATAAAATATTTTAAATATAAAGCATAAACATTGCTTTGCACTAGCTCAGTTGGCAACTTGACTTCCCTCCTTATCCTTTTCGCCAATTTCACACGGGTTCGACTCTTGTGTGTGTAATAATTATTTTTAATTTTTGTAGAGTATTTT
The DNA here is from genome assembly GCA_023678885.1 of Pogostemon cablin. Taxonomy (NCBI): domain Eukaryota; kingdom Viridiplantae; phylum Streptophyta; class Magnoliopsida; order Lamiales; family Lamiaceae; genus Pogostemon; species Pogostemon cablin. Next base: position 7,778,232 of record CM043004.1, on the reverse strand, counting down.
TATTTATTATTTATGCTTACACTATTAACCTACACCATTAATTTGCAGTAATCTTCGAATCTGCTTCAAATATATTAATTAATAATTTAATATTATATATAGATTTTTTTCCTTTATACCAAATTCATATTTATAAAATTATATGATTATATTTTAATACTATTATATATATAGAAGTTTTTCCCCAATTATATCAAATTCATATTAATATTAATAGATAATATTATATGATAAATATTCTTTGTGATTGTAATATTTTTCTTGGCAAAAACTTGTGTGCGCCCGATCACACGGAAGCACACTCCGTGTGCCTTTAAAATTTTGTGTTAAATTGTATACCCTTTAGTATAAAGATGTGTACCCTTTATTTTCTGAAAAAAATAAAAAAAATCGTTTAGTGTATACCATTTTAGAACAAAATGGTGTACCCTTATTAATTAAAGTGTATATCCTTTAGAACAAAATAATGTACCCTTATCCATAATACTAAATTCTAAAGGCGCACGGTGTGCGCCCAGATGCCCACGCAAGCCTCACTCTTTTTTTATTAATCTTTTCTTTTTATTCAGAACTAGTATTTCCCATCCGTGCGTTGTACGGTAAGTATTTTATTATAGGATTGTTTGTAAAAGAAATTGTTTTAATAGTGTTATGTATTTGTATGAATATGTTTGAGCTTCTCTCATTTAGTTTTGGTATGATTTGAATTTTGTTGTAATATTTTTTTTATTTATGTTTATAATTATCCCATATGTGTTTTGCATTGAAATACTTATATTTTGCGAATAAATTTTTTAGCATCTTATTATAGGATTATTGTTTATGGAGTATATTTTAGTTTTAATAGTTTTATCTCTATGAATATGTATGAGCTTGTGTCGTCCGGTTTTGTTCTTTGATTTGGTTAGAATTTTGTTGTAGTAATATTTTTATTTATGTTTTTAATATCCCATATGTGTTTTACGGAAATAACTATAAATATTCTTATCTATTATTGATTTTCTTTCTTATATTTTGTATGTCCTCTCGGCCTTCTGATTACATATATCCTTTATGTGGATCCATTTCTAATTGATTAATTACTCTTTTTGGTATATGGGACCCACACAAAACGATTAAACTATCTCCATGTGACCCTCCTACCATTATAATACAATTATCTACTTTACATTAAAATACTATATTCCTTAATTACCGTGTAAAAAGTAAATGTAATTATTAAGACGGGACAGACGGAGTATTATTATTTTTTGTGTATTGTGTAGTTGTAATTTAATGGGGCATGGACTAATTTTTTTAGATATGCCAAAAATTTTCAACTGCCCATCATTCTATCAGGTGGAGATCTGTTTAACATTCAACATTAGAACTAAAACAATAGCTCCAGTAGATGTTCACCATTTTGATTAGTTTCCATTGGTCATTCTCTGAATATAGTAGTTAATAATTGTTATAAATTCTATACAGACGACAGTGTTCAAGGCTTTTTTTTTAATCTCTAAATGATGAAACTATCTCCACAACCATTTAGTAACTGCTTATTCCACACCTGCTGCAATTGGTGAATTTTTTTCTATTAGGCCTTGTTTTGCTTGGATCTCTGTACTCTGTCCTCCTCACTATCATCATCTTCCAAAACTAATTCAACTGACTCAGCATTTCGCTCCAACCATATCCGCTCAGCCTTTTTCTGGGGAAATAAAGTTTGAGAACATTTCATTGAATTGAAAGCAAATAAAACCTCAAAATATTGCATAAATTTGAATAACCAAGACTATTATTTTGTTGAGATCAGGCAAAGAATCATGACAATTGAGAGAAGGATACCATCAGAATAGGGAAATTGCATTCCTTTATCACTTTCAACATGTAAATCAGACCCCCAGCAAATCCATAATGTCAGTCTGTAGCAAACAAATTCAATAAAAAAAGTTCAAATAAAAAATGTTACAGGATAAGGAAGAAACATAAGAGAAGGAAAAATTATTCGCTTATGTTGATTTGAGAAATGAGAATTTTTAAAAATGGTCAATCATAGCTTACCTACTCAGATAAGTTAATCTGTACAACATTATGCCTATAGAATATGCTAATGGCAGCAACTGATAAGGAAAAGAACTTAAACACCAATCATGAGATATGCTCGAGAAAAAAAAGCACCAAAGTTTTATTTCAACCTAACCCACAATGAGCATTAGATTATGAGAAAATATCTATGATAGTATTTATATCACACAGTAGGAATAGAAAAAAAAATTCAATTGAATCCTAATTTTAACTTAAAGCTTGTGTAATTTACCTCTTATGTTAAACTCAACGGCAGGATAGCTGATTCTCCCGGAGAGGCAGGGCATTAATCATAACAATTTATTTCCATACTGAAATGCATAGAAGAGACAATACTAAATAATATAAAAATGAGCCAAATCATTAATCCTACATATCAAACAATGAGGCCACCAAAGTTCTTATTTCACCCTAATCCACAATGAGCATCAGATTATGAGAAAATATTCAAGTGTCCTCTGACTAAACAATCCGGCACCTGGTAAGCTTCTCCCTCTTCTTCTCCCCCCGACTTTGCTTCTTCTCTGCCTCTGCGCCACCGAACCGCCTCCCACTTTAAGGTGGATCACATAAACTGCAGATCAACTGGTTACATATCCCTTTGCCGGACGCCGTCACAGATCCTCTTCCTCCCTGCTGGACTCCATCAAATTATAAACGGGCCAACATCCTCGTAAGAAAGAGGGAAGAAGGGAGTGAATTAGATTAGAGCTATAATAATTTAGCCCAAAAACTCTTTTTTTTATGGATGAGGGAGAAACAAAAGAGAATGAGGGGGTGAATAGGCTACAATAATTTTGGCTAAAAATAAATTATTACAAAAAAATGAGTTAGTGAATAATATTAGGGCTACAATAATTTTGACTAAAAATAAATTATTCTTTAATTAGTTAATAACAACGAATTTTCACTGAATTAGTATAATTAAATTTTATGATTGAAATCAAAGAAAAATCATATATCTTATGTATATTATATTAAATTAAATTATAATATATTAAATAAATATTGATTGATATTTTAAAATAAACATATAAAATTAATTAAATATGCCAAAAATATCTCCCATATTTACCAAATTTATATTATAAAATAAAAAAGTATAATTTAAATAATAACACCCATTATTAATATAATTAAATTTTATAATTGAAATCAAAAGTATTGATTGAACGATCAAGATTAAAATTAAATTATTTCTAAATAGAGTAAAATTGAAAAAAATTTGAAAACAAAGGTATAAGTTTATGTTTGCTTTTATATATGTATAGATAGATCAAACTACGCAACAATATTAAAAAGGTAAAAAAAAATAAGAAGGGGACAAAGAGAAAGGTGAAGGGGGAATAAAGTAAGAAAATAGCCAAAACAAATGGCTAGAAAAGAGCCTAAACAGGTGGCTCAAGAATAAAAATATGATAAAATAGTATATCAAGAGCCAAAAGAATTGGCTTATACAATGGAATACAACTACTATCATGAGCAAAACCTAGAGTAGAGGCGTGTGGATGAGCCGAAACTAACGATGGATGGAGGTATGGATTAAAAACAAAAGAGACTGATCACGGGCTTTATGATCAGTAATGGATGTAGGATGGCAAGCAGGCCATAGGAAGAGGGGTGCCGTTTTAGAATGAGTAGCCCTACTCCCTCTTTGTTATCAATCAATACTAACACCATGTAAGCCGTGGCAAATACGATCAAAAAGCTACTCTGGACTGGCGAGAATATGCTTGGAAATGGGATGTTGCAATAGAAACCATGTGCATATAAGATGAAAGCCGAGAAGTGGCTTGAACCTAAAATGAGCAGAAAATAGCGACGACTGAACAACAGAAGGAGGCTAGGCTGATGGTGGGACCCAATCTAAGCAGCCAAGACCAGAAAATGAAGAAGCAACAAAGGCTGGGTCCACAAACAGGAAAAAAAAATACATAAAAAAGCTGCCACACAAAAAGGAGAAAGGGACAAGAAGAGGTAGCAATAAAGGTCAAGCATTAAATGCGGGCCAGCTAGACTACCAATCTTACTGCAGAAAAGCAGTGGCTGTTGCAGATGCCAGAAAAGTTACCACCGAGGCAGCATGGAAATTCGGTAAGGAGGAACGGCCATAGGGTAAGAGTGGGGGATAGATTCTAGCCGCAAGGATAGTGAAGGCTGCTGCAAATGAGCAGTTAGGTGAATGAGGGTGCAGGTCGTCAGAAACTAGGGAACTAAGTCATGAAAGAGAGGACCTGTCCTTGAAGAGACCAGCGACAAGGTCAGGAAGCCAGCAAAAATGCTGGTAAAACCGACTGCTAACAAAACAACAGAAGAAGCTGGGTAGAAAAGAAGCTCACAGCCAAAAAAGCTGCTTACCTCGTCGGAGAAAAATTCGGCAAAGAAACAGAACCATCGAGAACATGCTGCACGTCAGAAAAGGAGTTGTTGTACGACAAAATAGAACGTCAGAAAAGGAGTTGTTGTACGACAAAATAGATAGATAAATAGATAAGAATAACATAATTTTCTCTATACGTCATCTTCATTCATTTAAAATTTTTTCTAATTTTTTTTTTTTTCAATTCGTCTTCTACAATATTTGTTCAACATAAATTTTGGTGACATTTTTTAGAAGAATCGTGTATTGTTAATTTTTGAACCAGCGTTTTCATAATCGGATCAAAAACTGAACTAATAGATGCAACTGTTCGAGGTTCAACTGAAAAATTAAATTATATATATTTTTAATTATATTTTATAATATTACAATTCATTAAAAAATTTATAATAATCAAAATTATTTTATAAAGAGAAAATTCATTTTATATAAAAATATAATTAAATAAAATATTTATAATTTATACTTCATACTTTATACACTTTTTTATAAATTCTCTCAATAGCATATTGCATAATTTATACCCAAACTGCTATACATCTGGTGCACCACTCCAGGAAAATCACATAATTTAATTCAAAAATTTATATTTTAAAATAAATAAAAATAAAAGTGAAATAATATAAAAATATAAGGGTTCCGCTAAATACACACCCCTTTTTATTAAATACACACCCCATTATTATATATTTAAATTTTATATTTTTCAAAAATCTAAATTACCCATATTTTATTTAATACACACACCCTAATATTTTAAACCATGTTGGTGGCGGTGGGCCAGTAACATTTCGAAATAGATTACAGATTATCGGCATTGTTGACTTCATCTTTGACACAATTAATGTGGCCTTCGTCCTACAGAATTGCAACATCCAGATGATCACATCTCCAACTCCAACCAGCGCAACACGGTCATTGCCTAAGGCAGCCGATCAATGGTCTGGTGTAGATGTCCAAGAAAAACTCAGTCTAGGTCATATTGTAATGTATTCTTTCAAAGAAAATCACTAATTCGTCCACCTTGAACTAAAATATCATGCAAATACATTTCATTGACTTGTTGCCTTAAAAGTTTACCAGACTTAATTATGAAACGGTGACCCAACCAAACTAAATCATGAAAATTAGTTTAATGCTGCAAGAACTACACAACTCATCATTCTGACGCCATCAGATTTGCAAGAAAAATTCAAAACTTACGGACCAGAGCTACCAAAATCAACGCCATCCCCGTCGAAAATCCAACCCGGTAATAACCATCAATGACTCATCATTCGAAGATGATGACATGGAGTCTTCCCGCACTCCTCAGAAAGTCTCTCTTGTTCTTCACGAGGTAAATAAACAAGGTATGTATGAAATAAAATAAAGGTAATTTTGAAATTTCAAGGGTATGTATTTAATAAAATTTAAAAATAAAAAATTAAAGGGGATGTGTATTTAATAAAAGGTGTGTATTTAATAAAATGAGGTGTGTATTTAATAGCACTCAAACATAAAATATAAAAAGAAAAATAGAAAATTAAAAAAATTAAAAAAAACCGGTTCAATTCAAAAAATGATTTTATAGGGGTTTTGGACCGTTTAGAGGCCGATTGAATTGGCTCAACCGGCCAGTCCAACCGGTTTTTAAAATTACTAATTTGAACAATGTATTTTAATTTTACATTACACATTCATATTTTAATTTTATTCTATAATACGTATTTTTCTTTTCAATTTTTTTATAATTCTATCGAAATGACTTTATTTCGTAAATTATTCTTAATAGTTAATTACCAATAATGATGTGACATATTTTATTATTATATGCCAAATATATTTAATATTTTTCTGTTTGCTGATAAGGTATCCATTTTGCCATTTTGATCGTCCATTCTAAATATATTCATTTTCCTTTTTAGTAAAATGATTCACATATGCCTCACCACTCACTATTAATACAATTACCCATTTTAATACTCCAACTGTCCAGTTCTAAGGTATTCATTTGCTTTTTGCACGTGGATTAAGGAATATTATTATATATAAATTGAATAGTTGTATGAGAGGGAAGTGGTGGGCCATATTATGTACTTTTTTACTAAATATTAGTAAAATGGATACCTTAGAAGCGGACGGAGGAAGTACTTCATAATCTAAAAAAGCAAAACAAATGATTATTACCGTAATGAGTTTATTTTATTATTATTTTATACGTTGTATGAAAATAAAAGGCCTAAAAAATATTTTGCATCAGCCCCTCAAATTAATGGATCGACCTTGTATATATATGTATAAGTATTATAATAATAAAGTATTAACAAATATATGGTAAAATATCATACATGTACTGTAATACTTTATATTTGATGAACTTAAATTACGAGCATTATGTTAATATCTTTTGCATTGTAATGTATCATATCATATCAGTAATATGATAATAAAATATCAATAAATATAATATAAATATTATATTATACAAATGTATTTGTAACAATAAAATTTTGTATTTATGATAAAGTAAATACAAATTTAGTACAAAGATAATTTCAGATGAATTTAATTTATAATATATGTAAACGGGTTCAATCTCAATTAATCATCTGATTCTTCTCTCGAACTAATTTGGCCTTGACATGACTTGTTAACTTGACTTTGACTGGAGTGTGTGTTGGCTGTATGTTGATTGCGCTAACTGTGTTGACAGCGTGTGTGTTGAGCTGAATCTTTGGATGAAGCTTGTCCGAGCTCGGATGTGTAGTCTTGTGACGTTGATCCGGAGGGGTCGAGCCTTTGTTCGGATTGAACGTTGACTTGAACACTTGTTATAAAAGTGCCATTCAATTTGGTAAAACACCGTTGACTTTACAAAGACTGCTAGATGAGTCTGACAGGAAGAAACGTTGAATCTGAGGGGCTTAGCACCTTGATCTCAGGTGAAGTGTTGTTTCTGACCAATGCTGGATCGGAAGGGCTTGACACCTTTATTTCTGATCGGAGATGGTTGGGTGGAAGAACGCCGGATCAGAGGGGCTTGACACCTTAATCTCTGATCAGAGGCGGATGACTGGAAGAACGCCGAATCAGAGGGGCTTGGCTCATTTATCTCTGATTGGAGGCAGATGACTGGAAGAATTCCGGATCGGAGGAACTTGACACTTTGATCTATGATCGGAGGCGAATGACTGGAAGAATGCCGGATCAGAGGCGGATGACTAGAAGAACGTCAGATCGGAGGGGCTTAGCACCTTGATCTCTAATCGGAGGCTGTTCTTGACTTGAAGATGCTTGAAGATCTCAAGAGAGAACTGCTCGTATTCTTGATCTTTTCAGAAGCGTCTGCATCTTCAGATGTTTTAGTGTGCCTGGAATGAATAGAGGAGGGCTCCTTATATAGGTGAAGGATGAGGACGCCCCATAAATAACTCGCAGTCTGATTGGTCCAGGGCTGATTTGACCTGATTCTGCAGGCTTGGGCCTTTAACTTGCTTAGGCTTTAAGTCAGACTTATTTGACTGGATCTGCCCTAATTATTAATTATTTACTCATTTATTTTATGAATAGATTTATTTAAATCCCTTAATAAATAAATAATTAATTGGTAATTATTGCATTATTTTGCCACATATTTTCCTTTAATATGCAATAAAATTCAAGTGTCTACAAATGCCCCCTCGTATTTTATTCACGGACGCCTTTGTATTGAAGTGAACAAATTGCGATAATCCATTCTTGATCAACATGATTGAATTTTATTGCTTGCCTCACCAACTTGATATGAATAGTCTGAATTATGACTGAACTTAGTAGAGTACTATGCTGCCTACGTACCTCTTTGAAGAGGATTAAGTCATAACATATTTCAAGAAATATGATTTAGTTTGGATGGGGGTGCCATACACATTTTATACTCATACGGGCCAAGAGTAACATGCAGTTTAGGCTCGTGCATCATGGAGCGTTGAACTTGAATTTATTGACATTTTATACTCGTGGCAATAAGTCTTGAATTTGAACTTGTAGACAGTTTATACTCGTGTAAAGGAACCTTGTGTGAACATTTTTCACTCATGTCTAGGAGCTTTGTGTGTAGATAGTTATTCTCTTCCCAAGGAGATTTGATTTGATGTGTAGATAGTTTATGCTCATATCAAGGAGCATTGTGTGGATAGTTTTTGCTCGTATTGAGGAGCCTTGAATTTGATTTGTGTTAGATAGTTTAGGCTCGTATCAAGGAACATGACTTGAGACTTTTTAGATAGTTTAAGCTCGTATCAAGGTGCATGACTGATGAGAGTGTAAATTCGCATATTTTGGTCCTTGAATTGCGTGGAATTGGAGTACTATTTGGTCTTATTGAGATGAATTGGTATGTTTATGGGAAAGGCACGAATCAGAGGGTACAAGTGCTATTTGAGCATATTTGTATAGGAAAACAAGTGAAAAAGCTCGGAATTGGAAGACACGATTTTGGAGGTGAAATCAAGATGTTGTTCGACCTCAGTTGGCTTGTTCGACCAACAGCACGTGGTCGAACAGGAGATGACAAATCGAGCAGATTGCCAGAGCCCATCCAGTGAGCCAGTTCGACTTGGAGGATCTATTCGACCAAAATTATCTTGGTCGAACAGATGAGAGGAAGTCGAGCAAAGTGGAGAAAACTTCTAGAGAGCTCGTTCGACTTGGAAGAGTTGTTCGACCAAGATCAACCTGGTTGAGCAACTGTGATTTGGTCGAACGAATTGTCGAAATTGTCCAGAATGTTTTGTTTTTAACCAAAAGCCCTTGTTCGACTTGCATACTATGGTCGAACTGTTGGATTGTATACTAAAAGTCTAGCTTTAGTATGAACAATGTTATAATAATTTATTTGTAATGAGAATCATATGATCAAATGATTGCATCTTATAATTTATTTATATGTTTGATGCAATAATCCATTTACTTTATACTGTAGATAATATGTTGTGCGACAACACGCGGAAGATCATATTATCGGTTTCCTTATAAAGTATAAACAGATGCTCACAATCGAGATAAACGGGGACTCTCTATCGGGATGGTTGTAGTGTGATTTTGTATTAGCTTGTCTTGACTATAGAATCACATTATACCACTTATGTGTATTGAGCAGGACCGCTTGAGATCGTTCAACTTGTACTGTCTATATAGAAGAACTTGATCTCAGTTATTATGGATGTTTGTTCTCTTAATCCCTATACAATAACCTCGACATGTAAGGCAGTATATGTTTCTTTGATTCATCAATGAGTGAGATTTACAATGTATTAAATCAACAAACTCGGTGAGTTGGTAAGTAGTACTGTCTCTATGGTGTGCTGTTGATTGTAGAAGGAAACCATGTACGACATAGGTTGATAATGTCCCCTTGAGGAGCTCATAAAGTTTATCATGTAAATCTTGCAAGTGGATTAATTCCGACATGATAATAAGGTTGAGTGGTACTACTTTCGGATGAGATATTAATTAATTTGAGTTGTCAGTAACTTAATTAATTAATGGGAATTGTATATCTTAAACATGAGAAGATTTTCGGCCTCATAATAAGAATGAGCCCAAAATATAATTTTGGGATTGGATGGGTAGTACAATAATAATATTTTAGTGGACTATATTATTATTATTGGATTTAATTATAAGCTTTGGGCTAAGCTTGGTTAATTAAATCCAATTGAGGCCCAATCCAATTTCTCCTCCTGGTCCCTGTTGTAGCACAATATATAAGTCTTCTCAGTTTCCTGGAACCCTAACAGAGTGCCACTTTTGATGTGTTGAGAGGGTAGGAACAGATTGAGTGGATTCTGGAGATTGTTGCCCACACAACACCAAAATTGACTTGGGACATACAACAGAAGATCAGAGGTGGTTCACTACTGTTCACCCTCTTCATCAACCCAGAAGAAAGGTAAACTTTTATTTTGCTTCCGCTGTAATTGTTTACTTGATTTTCTAACCGATCACGCTGAGCCAAACGATCCAATAGCCAACAATTGATATAACAGCATTGGTTTCGTAGTGAAACGTGAGACGTTAGGTAAGGGTTTAAGCCATACATGTGTTTATTGTTGATAAGAAAGCATGTTTATTAGGTTTTATATATGTGTGAATTATCCTAAGTGCTTTTTTGCAGGTTAAGCATGAATTAGGGTTGGTAAATTAGTTTTACATGTGATTGCCCTAATTGTGGATGAAAGAGGCGAGTGTTTGCTGCTGTTCTATTACACGTTGAACACACACACATGGCTGATCAAAGAGGCTGGTGAGAACTCCGCAATGCTAAACGGTGTGGATACATATGACATTGCGCACTGTGTTGGGCCTTGGTCGCTTGGTTGTAAAACATCGCCATTGGCGTGGGCTGCTGGAAGCGATGTCCGCACGCTGCTGGAAGCAAATGACGCTCATCACAGGATCTTCACCGCTGACTGGGCTGAACTGCACTGCTGGATCATTGTCAACGACGATGGCTAGACACGGCGGCGGTTGTGCACGGCTACACGATTGCTGGCTATTGTATGAAGAAAAAGCGATGACCAAACAACACTGGACAACATGAATATAATTATACGCTGGTGGAATAAGAGCTGGATGAACAATGACAATGGCTGCTGAGTCACGATTCGGGACGAGGGTCGCCTGAGTTACTCATCACGTGACCTGGAGACGGCGGCGGGCATTCAAGTGACAGCGGCAGGTGGCTGGAGAGACAAAGTTGGGTTCCAGGCGGGTCATAGGCTGCTCTCATTCGAGCCAGTGGAGGGTTGCAGTTGAGACATAGACAGAGGCAGGTTAGGGCTGAGTCAGAAGCTACTTCTGTTGGGTCTGAGGTGCTTTTCGATCGGGTTAGTCTACAAGACGCGACTGATGATCGGAGAAGGCATTGCATCAACTAGAAGTGACTCTCGGTGGTGATCGAAAGGAAGTTCTAGATGGTGATGGAATCCAAAAGTTGGTTGTCACTGCAACTGAAACTTCCGGTTCTTCCGAGCGGTTCGTAGCGATTTTAGATCGGGTCCTGCCAGCGACAGGTGGCATGGCATCACGGCGATGCAATATACGATGTCACTAGGTGGACCGCGGAAGCTTCTGAGCGAGGCAGTGGTTTTCGGGCAAGGCAGCAGCTTCTCGGCGTGATGCCGAGTGGAAGGCTGGGCATCCTGTCCGGTGGTGTGTACGACAAGATTTTTTACTTTCGAGCGTCTCGTGGATGGGAATAAGGGACAGATCGTGTGTATGCATGTGGCGGCTGGCAAAATTAGGGCAGTTTAATGGGCTCCCTCACTTATTTTTTGATTGGGCTGCTCAGTTTATGATTGTGGGCTTGTTGGGCTCATTTAATTAATTGTGGGATTTGTTTTGGGTCAAACTTCCTTGTTGGGCCAAGTTTAATTATTGGGCTGAATTTTTTTTATTTGATTTGGGATGAGTATATGGGCCATGGACAAAGGGCTTGATTAATTGTTTAGTCTGCTGCTCATTTTGTGCTTATTTGTTGCTCTTGGGCCCATTTAATTGATCCACTAATTATGATATTAATTCATAATATATAATTGATTTAATTATTTTTATTTGATAATTAATTGTTATATATGTGTCATATTCTATGTGATTTATTTTTTTAAATTAATTGTAATAGAAGCATGCTAAAATGTATATTTTATTTCTAAAATATTATATGCATGTTAAAAACCCTCGGTGTTAAATAACTATGTGGGAGAGGGGATTGATAAATAATTCCCACGGCCTCCATTATTGGTTTGTTAGCGATGTGAATAAACTTGCGCGTCGGCATTAGAGCCTTCCTCCCCATCGGATGAGTTTATTCATGGATTGCTGGAACAAACTTCATTAAATAATTATGTTTGTAATGTGTTGCATATGAACTTGCGCGTTAGCATAGACCTTCCTCCCTATCGGACGAGTTTATATGCGGTTCACTGGTACAAACTTATAATTAATGACTGTAGGAAGTTATCCGAGCGCGTGTGTACTTCTCTATCTCTAAGGCACATAAGCTTGCGCAATGAACTTGGGGTCAAATAATATGTATCCTGCCCATCAGAGTCACTGCTATTATTTGCATGGCTAAAGAGGAACTGACTATTAATTATTTTGTCATGAGGTTAGGTTGACAAATGAAATTAATGGATAAAACCTTCTCTTGTAAATGTTCGGGTTTGTAAACGTCCACACTATCGTGGCTTGCAGACTCAAGGTGCTTGAGATATCGGTGAATTTATATTTTATATTATTTTTACGGAATCAATATAAATGGATAAATTCGAAGATTTGATTGATATATTTATTTGTAATTCTCTGAATTTCAAATGATTTTATCTCACTTATTGTTACTGGAAGTAATTATATTTACTGGTTCAAAATTAGTTGATTAGAAAAGAATCTTGATTTTGAATTTTACTGCTTAAGAAAATAAAAATGTGTTCTCACAAAGGACATCTCATGATGTCTATTAAAGTCTCTAGTGAAGAGATGAGAGGTTCATAGAAATATAATGGTCTCATGTAACTCTTCGGATACTTGAGTAATTTAAAAGGCACTAGGTCATGATAGAATTTGATGAATGAATTGGAAATACATGGAATAGAAGTTGAAGGGGAAACCTAAGTCAATTTTATTCTCCATAATTGCCTAGATGTTTTGAGCAAGTTCCACCTGAATTACGAGAGGATGTATATGGTGGAAAACTTCTAACAAAACATGTGGCAAAGGAAAGCCGTTTTCATCATAATGTGAACAAGTTTAATATGTTATTCACTGGTTGTTTAAACATAATTAGTGATGACATCTACTGAAACAAAGTGTGTAGATACTGGAATCACTAAATGTTTCTCACCAAGTAAGGATAAAATTGTTATGACATGGGTAAAACTATGAAGGTAGTGGCCATTGCAGTGGGAGTTGTTTATTTATTTTATGATATGAATAAACAATTGATTATGAAAAATTATCTTTACGTACATTTTCATAGAAAAAATTTGATTTCGGTTTCTATGCATTAACGGATGCATACTTTATTTCATTTGAATGACATGGTCATAATGATGAGGAATGGGACTATAATCTGTTATTGTACGTTGGTGGATAATATGTAAACTCTTAAATCATGCAAATCCCACATATGCAACAAATAGTAATTAATAATGCATCCTCTAATATTAGTAAAAGAAAGGAACATTCGAAAATGAACTAAACATACATTTGGCGTCTAAGACTAGTTCATTTTACTTGAGTAGGATTCAAAAGTTGATAGCCGATGGACCGTTAGGTTTATCTGAAGTGGAAACTATCAGACTTGTTAGTCTTGCTTGGAAGTAAAAATGATTAATTGCTTTTCAAGGCTAAGGGGTATAGAGCCAAAGATATATATGTTGGAATTGGTTCATTCTAATTCAAGCAGTCCTAATATTATCCAGGCAAGAGGTGGTTACTAATATTCGTCAATCGATGATTATTCTTGAAATGGATATATTTGTTTGATACACTGCATGTCTATGTTCTTTGATTAATTCAATTATTGCAAGGCTGGTACAGTGAAGCGTCATGGAAAATATATCAAATTATTACGATTTAATCGTGATGGTGAATATCTCTTAGGATAGTTAGGAGCTATTAATCAGAAGTTGAGATTAAATCTCAAATTGTCTACACCGGGCAATAAATCTCAAGTTGTCTATACCGGGCATGCCCCAGCTGAATGGTGTGATGGATAGAAGGTGTAAGACTCTTATGGTAATGATTAGATAGATGAAGAATTATTTGGAATAATTAAATTCATTTTATGGATATGCCCTAGATACAGTAATTCGTAAAATGTTTGTCTGTTTGTGGGATATCCTAGAAAAATGGAGGGTGATTTATTTAGTCCAAAAGATCGAAGGGTGATTGTTAACACAAATACTTGATTTTTGAAAAAGGACTATGTAATAAATCACAAACCCATGTATAAGTTGTTCTAAAGGAAGTGAGAGGGAAAACACTAAGTATTAGTACCAAGTATACAAGAGGATATACCACAAGGTAAACTGCATCGCGTGTCACGTCTGATACACAATTGCGTGTAGTACTTTGTCGTAGTGGGAGAGTTGTTTGACAACCCGTAAAATATATGTTTTGAGAGAGTAGTGAGACTTGGTCCCTAGTAAACATGGTATTGTCCCACGGATACGACATAGCACTACAAGATGAAAATGAGGAATCTTAGTAAGTTGCAATGAATTTGAAATAGGATCTATGGATTCTAAATTATATCTGGGAGCTTGTAAGACCACTAAATAGTGTAAAAGCCATTGAAAGTGGTCATAAAAAATAAAAGAGGATCATAAGGTAAGGTGAAAACCTTGGAAGCAAAGCTTGTTGTGAAAAGGTATACTCAGAAAGAAATAGTTCGATTATGAGGAAACATGTTCGCTGGTAGCTATGCTTATGTTTATCCGAATTCTTTTATTTATAACTAATCATATTGATTATGAGGAATAACAAATAGATGTCAAGACAACTTTACTGAATGGAAGTCTTGAGAAAAACATCTATGAGAAGCAATCAGAGTAAATCATTGCAAAGAGCTAAGAGCATTTTGATAGTAAGCTTAAAAGTGTCCATCGATAGATTAAAGTAAGCTTCAAGATCATGACACATTCGTTTTGATGAGGAAATCCATAGATATGGATTCATTCAATGCGCGGGTGTGTCTTGTGTATTGTAAAGAGTGACGGAAATGTGGTGGTGTTTATTGTACTATACGTAGATAGTATCTTGCTCATTGGAGACAATGAAAGAGTATTGTCGGGTGTATGGGTATGGTTAAGAAAGCTGTAGAAATGAAGGACTTAAGAAAAGCAAAATATATCCTTTTGATAACGGTAATACGGATCACAAGAAAGGAAGTTATGCTTATCTTAATCTTCATGAAAAGATACGATCCCTATTTGTTTTAGCATGTTACTTTATCTAAGGAAATGTGTCTTGAGACACAAAAGAAGATAAAGGAGATGAAAGCGGTTCCTTATGCTTAGGCGAATAAGGAAACTTAATCTAAGGAATGCTATGAACGAGGTTGGATATCTGTTTTGCTGAACGCATGAACAGAGAGTATCAACGTAACCCTGAACAAGAATGATGAACTGTGGTAAGACATATATGAAGTGTCTGAGAAGGACTGGAAATTATATTTACACTTACCGAACAGATTCACTGCTTCTTGTGGGTTACATAGATTCAGACTTTTCAAATCAGATATGGACGGTAGTAAATCCACCTCAAAGGTTATGTGTTTAATCTTAGCAAGTAGAGTCATAATGTGGAGGAGTGTTATATAGAAAAATATTTCAAACTCCGGACTCTATCACGGAAAGATGATAAATTGGAGCCTATGAGGCAGCCAAAGTATCTGTATGACTCTAGAAACTTCATGATGGATTTTGAAGTGTTTCTAAGTTTGCCCAAGGTTATCACAATTTATATTGATGATATTGGTGCATTTGCAAATTTGAAGAAATCACAAGTCCATAAGGCAATTAAACACATGGAGTGCGAGTACCACCTTTTACGAGAAATCGTATGATGAGGGGAAGGTTGTTGTCACCTAGGTTGCATCGGATGATGACCTAGTAAATTCATTTACAAGGACCTTAAGGCGAGATCTTTTAATGGTCGTGTAGTGGGAGTGAGAATTAGATGTATGGCAGAAGACATGACAACATAGTCTTTTAGTATAAGTGGGAGATTGTTGGATTGTATACTAAAAGTCTAGCTTTAGTATGAACAATGTTATAAAAATTTATTTGTATTGAGAATCATATGATCAAATGATTGCATCTTATAATTTATTTATATGTTTGATGCAATAGTCCATTTACTTTATACCGTAGATAATATATTATGCGACAATACGCAGAAGATCTTATTATCGATTTTCTTATAAGTATAAACATATGCTCACAACCAAGATAGATGGGGACTCTATATCGGGATGATTGTAGTGTGGTTTGGTATTAGCTTGTCTTGGCTATAGAATCACATTAGTGCACTTGTGTGTATTGAGCAGGACTGCTTGAGATCGTTCGACTTGTAGTGTCTATATAGGAGAATTTGATCTCAGTTATTATGGATTTTCGTACTCTTAATCCCTATACAATAATCTCGACACGTAAGGCAATATATATTTCTTTGATTCATTAATGGGTGAGA
The DNA here is from genome assembly GCA_023678885.1 of Pogostemon cablin. NCBI lineage: Eukaryota > Viridiplantae > Streptophyta > Magnoliopsida > Lamiales > Lamiaceae > Pogostemon > Pogostemon cablin. The sequence continues at coordinate 7,761,569 of CM043004.1, read as the reverse complement.
TTTACAATGTATTAAATCAACAAACTCGGTGAGTTGGGAAGTAGTGCTGTCTCTATAGTGTGCTGTTGATTGCAGAAGGAATCCATGTCCGACATAGATTGATAATGTCCCCTTGAGGAGCTCATAAAGTTTATCATGTAAATCTTGCAAGTGGATTAATTCTGGCATGAAAATAAGGTTGAGTGGTACTACTCTCGGATGAGATATTAATTAATTTGAGTTGTCAGTAACTTAATTAACTAATGGACATTCAATATCTTAAACATGGGGAGATTTTCGGGCTCATAATAAGAAGGAGCCCAAAACATAATTTTAGGATTGGATGGGTAGTGCAGTAATAATATTTTAGTGGACTATATTATTATTATTGGATTTAAATTATAAGCTTTGGACTAAGCTTGGTTAATTAAATCCAATTGAGGCCCAATCCAATTTCTCCTCCTGGTCCCTGTTGTAGACCAATATATAAGTCTTCTCAGCTTCCTGGAACCCTAACAGAGCGCCACTTTTGACGTGTTGAGAGGGTAGGAGCAGATTGAGTGGATTCTGGAGATAGTTGCCCACACAACACAAGAATTGACTTGGGACATACAACAGAAGATCAGAGGTGGTTCACTGCTGTTCATCCTCTACATCAACTCAAAAGAAAGGTAAACTTTTATTTTGCTTCTGCTGTAATTGTTTACTTAGTTTCCTAACGGATCACGCTGAGCCAAACGATCTAATAGCCAACACGAACAGCGTGTGGCTGAATGCTATTTATGGTAATTCCGGATGTCTTTCAATAAATTTGACGTGTGCTTCAAGCAAAGGCCCATCCTAAGCCCATAAGGAGATCTTATGTGTATAAAAGAAGGGCTTTCGCAGGAGAAAGGGAGACACATCCAACGCACAAGACAACACATCTTTCTTCATCCACCAAGCCCTACCACCATCCGAAGGGGTTGAGAGAGAGGTTTGTCTAGCGAGTCAAGTAAGATCATACCAACTAGCAATGATTGTTCCTAGAATAATCATGGGCTAGAACCACCTTAGTATTCTAGGGTTATGAAATTTTATGAGTTGATCGAATTTCCATGTGTAAACTCCGTACAACACTACTTGTGGTTTATTTTATATAAGATTTTGCCTTTTCAATTCATACTCATGGTCGTTTTGTGCATCGTTAACTGTTATGTAGAGTCTGAACACATCTCTTGGTTATTAATTGAGTGCGTTCACCGCTGAACAGAACCACATGTTATAATTCTAAGTGAAGGGATTCCAAAGTCTTATTAGAACTATCTTATATAGATACTTGTTAATTGAATTGTATTCGGGTTAATAAGTAGGATAAAGAGTATTACTTTATAGTACCTAAAAAGGGAGATCAAATCGAGTTAGAGTACTAAGTGCACGGGAAATAATTGATTATGATAGTACCTAGAAAGGGGGGCAAAGTATACGTCTTGCTTTGAAGATATTCACACATATCATACGTTTGCTTGCTTGTGTCTATAGAGTATGCTTGCATGGTTTAGTGATGCGTCCATAAATCATAGGGCAGAGTCGGACATCAACGCATGGAAAGGAAGTTAACGAATGAAACTGGATTACGTGATGAACTACTCCATTACTTATTTGACCACAACCGAATTCCTACTCTTATTTGTTTACTTATCTTGCTATTTTCATTATATGTTATTTAGTTTCTTAATCAAACCAACTCAATTTTACCACATAATCTTAATTAATTAGCACATAATTAGATTGATACTAATCCATCCCTTGGATTGAATATATACTTGGTCACCTTTCGAAACTACAATTGATATCCTTACACTTGAGGATTAATTTTGTGTGTTGAGAAAACGCTCATCAAGTTCTTGGCGCCGTTGCCGGGGACGATATTAAATGTCTTTTGATTATATCTAGTTTAATTGAGATTATTATTCTTATTTTCAATTTCTAACACTTATTCTTCTTAGGTGTATGCTCACTAGATCGAAGACAGGTGAATTAAAACCATATAATCCAGAGATCGGAGCATCATCGAGGAAGAAAAAGAAGAGTAAGAACAAGAACATAGATCCAACTGAACCTCTTAACTTTGGAGTTGAAGTTGACGTGCTAAATTTGAAAATGATTGAAGCTGCAACCGAAGATAATTTGGAAGTAGAAGCAGTCAACATGGCAGCGAATCCTGATACACTTTCCATCCGGAAGTCTAAGAATAACGGAGGGGGCAATGCTGGGTTGTTAGGAGCGAGAGGGTCTGGAGCCGATTTCGACACTCTGCTCTTATAACCATGGTTGAAGGAGTCCCTTCTTTGGAGGAACATTCGAATATCCTCAACAACGTCTTAATAAGTTCCTTGGGTATGCAAGTACACAAAAAGATGCAGGAGCTCATGAGGATGCGAGGAAGACCATATTGTTCAAGTTCTCGTTGAATGAAAAGGCAAGAGATCGGTACGATAATCTTGATGCTGCTGAATGTGATACGTGAGAGAAGTTGAAAGTGAAATTATTGGAGCGATACATGCCACCTTCTAAGGTGTTCTAGATGAAGCAAGAAATCAACCAATTTTCTATTCATGGGAATGAGAATTTTCATGAAGCTTGGGACAGATTCAAGGACATGCTTCGTAAGTGTCCTCAACATGGGCTACCTAAGACTTAATATATCAGTATATTCTACAATGGATTGGACTGCGATTTTCGAGTATTGCTTGATGCTTCATCCAATGGAGCGTTGCTTACGAAGTCATCCGTAGAGGCCGAGAATCTATTTGAGGATATTTCAATAAATTCAAGTGATTGGCCACTGATAGAGTTTGCGGCACTTATGTTCTTGGGAAAGTAGCACAAGTGGAACACACGATGGTGAAGTTGGGGAGAGATGACGACATAGTCTCTAGCTTGGCTAACATTAGTAAGCTACTAGGGTCTCAACAAAAGCAGATCACTGATTTATCCCAGAGAGTACCAATAATGCAGTAGGACGGTGGCTATGAAGGAGCAAGCCATGAGGAGATCGAGGAGGCAAACTACGCCATGAGTCAAAGTATTCAAGGAACTAGGTACCCGAATTAAGAAAACCAGAACTACCAAGGGAACTACAACAATCGTGGTCTCCTAGGTGGTTACCAACAACCTAGGAGGCCAGAGTTTTCATGGAGCAATCCGAACAATGCTATGCAACCTCCTGTTGGTGTTGATCCGGGAGCTAAAGTGAAAGAAGGGAAGCCAAGTTTTGAGGATACGGTAAACCGGTATATGGCGAGGAATGATGCGAGAGTAGTCCGTCTCGAGGCAAAGTTATAGAAGAAGATTGATGATAACCATAAGGACTTGTCTACTCAAGTGAAAGACCTCACGTTGTTGATGGGAGAAATGGCAGGGAATGTCAACAAATTGACTCAAACTATTGAGAAAGAGAAGTTCCCATCTCAGAGTATTGAGTATCCAAAGTCTTGCCATGCCATCACATTGAGGTTGAGAACGCAATATGAGTGTCCGATGATGCCTGCAAGTCAAGCCGAAGGAGATAGGGGAGTTGTTCGACCAAACTGAAGTTACTCAACCAGACTAACAAGTCGAGCAGAGGTCGAACAACCTCAAGAAAAGTGGAATTACGATACTCTATTTTCTGATCAATCGTTCGACTAACACCATTCTATTCGACCTGACTGTCAGGGTCGAACAGAGGTCAAACAGAAGCACTGCGACGAGAGTTCGCGATCTGAGACTTCGTTCGACCAACACCTTACTATTCGACCCAACCACATTAGTCAAACAAAGGTCGAGCAACATGTTCTGGATGAGAAGATGCGATCCAATGAACTGCTCGACCAAAACCAAGTTGTTCGACCAACTTACCCTGGTCGAACTGAGGTCGAGCAGTGTAGTTCAAAGTCCAATTCAATACCCAATGCAACCCCTGTTGATCTGAGCACTTCAGCTACATCTCAAGAGCAGAATACCGAGCTTACAGTGGTAGAAAAGAAATGGGAAAGAGCAAAAAGGTTGAGAGCCGAGAAAGATAAAGCGGAAAAGGTTGAACGTGATGAATGGGATTCCCAAAACAAAGATACCTCCGCCTTTTCCTCTCAATCTCATAAGGAAGGGGTTAGAGGAAAAGTTCAAGAAGTTTTCAGAGATCATAAACAAAATAAGCTTGAATATTCCTTTCTCTGAAGCAATTCTAGAGATGTCGTATTATGCCTGCTTTCTAAAGCACATTCTTTTGAAGAAGAGAAGCTTGAACGGAATCAAAATGGTGAGTCTGTCTGAAAATTGCAGCTCGATTATACAAAGGAAGCTGCCAGCTAAGCTTAAGGATCCGGGAAGCTTTACCATCTTGTATGAAATTGGAAAGGGGCCGGCACGTCGAGCCTTGTGTGATTTAGGGGCAAGCATCAATTTTGATGCCGTTGTCCACTTTTAAAAGGCTTGGTTTGGGGGAATTAACTCCCACATCAATGGCTCTACAGCTAGCGGATACGTCTATGACGTTTCCAAAAGGAGTGATCGAAGACGTTCTCGTCAAAGTTGAAAAGCTTGTCTTTCCTGTGGATTTTCTGGTGCTAGAGATGGAAGACGACAAGCATAATGCTCCTTTAATCTTAGGGAGACCATTCCTTGTGACTTTTGGGGCCATGATAGATGTGCAAAAGGGTGAGCTACGGTTGAGGATGGATAAAGAAGAAGTCCTGTTTAACTTGGATAAAGCAATGAAGATGTCGATGGAGATGCAGTGCCATAGCATTGATGTGGTAGAGGAGATCGTTAATGAAGATTTGTCTATGATTCTTTATAAGGATCCTCTTGAGACATGCTTGATGGAGTCTCTTACTTTTCCCACTACGGAGCTAGATGAACTTTCCAATGAGGTATGTATCGATTTTCTTAAAAACTTGCTTACTTTGGGTGATGACAGGTATGCATCGCAAAGGAAAAAGGTTGAAGAGGTGAAGTGGACCAGGAAGTACTAACCACTACCGGAGCACTTGAAGTATGCTTATCTGGAGGATAATGGAAAATATCCGGTAATTGTATCTTCTTCTCTTGATGATGATCAACTTGAGGAATTGTTAGATGTACTTAGGAAGTATAAGTGTGTGATTGGTTGGTCTCTTGACGATTTGAAAGGTATTAGTCCTTCGTATTGCATGCATCGAATAAGATTGTTAGATGAGGCCAAGAGTAACATTCAGAATCAGTGGAGGGTGAATCCCGCTATTCAAGAAGTGATTAGGAAGCTAATCCTAACGTGGCTAGATGCAGGGATTATTTATCATATTAGTGATAGTCCCCATGTGAGTCCATTGCATGTTGTTGCTAAAAGGGGGCATGACTATAGTGAAAGCCGAAGATTCTGAAATGCTGCCACTAGGATTCCTATGGGATGGTGTGTGTGTACGACTATAGGATGTTGAATGAGAATACATGCAAAGACCATTTTTCCCTTCCTTTCATGGATCAAATGCTTGATCGTCTTGCGGGGTATGAGTATTATTGCTTCTTGGATGGGTACTCGGATTATAATCATATCATGATTGCACTCGAGGATCAAGAGAAGACCACTTTCACTTGCCCGTATGGAACTTTTGCCTTTAGAAAGATGCCTCTTGGATTGTGTAATGCGCCTACTACATTTCAGCGTTGCATGATGGCCATATTTGATGGGTTGATAGAGAAGATCATGGAGGTGTTTATGGATGACTTTTCTGTATTTGGTTCCTCTTTTGATACTTGTTTATCTAACCTTGCTACTGTTTTGAAGAGATGCCAAGATACTAACCTTGTTTTGAATTGGGAGAAGTGCCACTTCATGGTAAGAGATGGGGTTATTCTTGGCCATCATATCTTGGCCAAGGGATTGCAGGTTGATAGAACAAAGGTGGTGACGATCGAGAAGCTTCATATAGAAGATTCATAAAAGACTTCTCGAAATACTCTAAGCCCTTATCTCATTTACTTGAAAAGGATGTGCCTTTTGTGTTCGATGAAAAATGTTTAACAACTTTTCATGTTTTGAAGGAGGTTCTTATTACTGCACCTATCTTGATCACACCGGATTGGACTCAGCCATTTGTATTAATGTGTGATGCGAGTGATTTAGCACTTGGAGTGGTGCTTGGGCAGTTGAAGGATAAGAAGTTTTGCACCATTTACTATGCGAGTAAGATTTTACGGCACAAAAGAACTACACGGTGACTAAAAAGGAGTTTCTTATTGTGGTGTACGCATTCAATAAGTTTCAATAATACTTAGTTGGCATGAAGACGATAGTGTACACGGATCACTCTGTAATTCGGTATTTGATGGAGAAGAAGGAAACAAAGCCAAGGATCATTAGATGGATTCTTGTTCTGTAGAAGTTTGATATGGAGATCCGAGATAAGAAGGGTACGTAGAACATCTTAGCGGATCACCTGTCATGGTTGGAGACAAGGGAAAATTGTGATGATTCGTTTGATTACATAGAAGAGATGTTTCTTGATGAGAAGATCATGGCGGTGCTTGTTGAAGGAGCTGAAAAAGCATGTGTAGTAGCTGCCCAAGGGATGGATCCATGGTATGCGGATTATGTAAACTACATTGCTGTAGGAGAAATCCCAAGAGATCTCAACCGATACCAACTTGCAAAGTTCAAGCAAGATGTTGAGACCTTCTTATGGTATGATCCATTTGTATACAAGATATATACGGATTCCATAGTCCGTAGGTGTGTGCCGGAGATAGAGATGGAGAGTGTTCTTGAGTTTTGCCATGCACAACCTAACGGGGAGCACTTCGGAGCTCAAAAGACTGTAGCGAAGGTACTACAGTCAGTCTTTTATTGGCCGACCTTGTTTAAAGATTGTGAGACCTATGTGGCAACATGTGATAGATGTCAAAAGATAGGGAACATAAGTCGACGAGATGAGATGCCACTTTAGTCGAGCATTGTTGTCGAGATCTTCGATGTATGGGGATCGATTTTATGGGACCTTTTCCCCATCTAATGGATTTCTTTATATCCTTTCAACAGTGGATTATGTTTCTAAGTGTGTGGAAGCCATTTCCACTCGCGTGAATGATTCACGAACTATTTTATCCTTCTTGAAGAAACATATCTTTGCCCGTTATGGAGTTCCTCGAGCATTAGTGAGTGATGGAGGTTCTCACTTCGTGAACAAGATTCTTGAAAAGGTGCTTAAGGATTATAGAGTTAAGCATAGGGTCACTACACCCTATCATCCTCAAGCGAATGGGCAAGCGGAAGCCTCCAATCGACAAGTGAAGCAAATCTTAAAGAAGGTAGTCGGAACTAATAGGAAGGATTGGGCTATGAAGCTCGATGATATTTTGTGGGGGTTCCAAACTGCTTAGAAGACGGTGTTGGATATATCACCGTATCAAATTGTCTATGGGAAGCCATGCCACTTGCCTGTAGAGATTCAGCACAAAGTTTTTTGGGCATTGAGAAGTTTGAATTTGTCTTTAAAGGATCAAAGGGAGTTGAGGATAACTCGTATCAATCAACTGGATGAGTTTAGGAATCGTGCTTATAAGAACTCAGAGATTTTTAAAGAGAGAATGAAGAAATGGCATGATTTGAAGATCTCTTACAATGAGTTCAAGCAAGGTGATGAGGTATTATTTTTTAATTATTGCTTGAAGCTCTTCGCAGGGAAATTGAAATCGAAGTGGACGGGGCCGTTCATTATCCATAGAGCCTACGGAGGGGGAGTTTTGAGCTTATGGACAAAGATGGGGACATTATTGCGGCAAATGGACATCAGTTGAAGCATTACAAGTCATCGGATGATATTTGCATCGTCTTTGAGGATACCTTAGACTAGATTGGTACTGTCGTGACTCTCCGATGTTAAACAAGAGCGTCTGTTGGGGGCTTTCCCTCCCATTTTATTTCTTTAATTTCATTAGTGTGCGTAAGAAATTTTCTTATTTGACGTGCTTATTATTTGGAAATTACATCTCTTTACAAACTTAGCTTCACCGATGGTTTCTACTAAGTTTGGGGGGGGGGGGGTGTAATGTATACCTCATTATAGCATGGAGAATTTGATCTTTTCTTTGTAATGTTTGCTAGGAAAGTTGGTTTTTTGCGGTGGTATATCAAAACTTTAGTCGGTTTTTGATGCATCGATTTTTTTGCAATTTGCCTAGTGTTTAGTGAGAGTTGTTGTTTTTGGTGTGATTGTGGAGTTACATTGGATGTTATATGGTCTCTCTAACTTAATTTTTGGATATCTTAATACTTGATGTTGTCCTAGAGTTGAATTTTGCAGGAAGAAACAAGAAGGGTACTAATTTGAGGGAGATCGTGAAGTTGTTCGACCTTACAGAGGTTGTTTGACCTGGCATTTTGGTCGAACAATGGTTGAACAAAGAGTCAAAATCTTCCAGAGGAGCTGTTCGATTTAAACCTTCTCTCTCGACCACGAGGCTGAAGTCGAGCACTGGTCGAGCAAATGGCGAAAAACTTCCAGAGAGTTTGTTCGACCAATCAGTGGTTGCTCAACCAAGGGGATGAGATCGAACTATGGTCGAGCAAGACAGAGAAGAACAGGGGGCGCGATAAGGCAGGTTGTTCGACTTAGCACTACCTATTCGACCAAGGCATTCAGGTCGAACGGAGGTCGAGCAAAGTGCCTAAAATGTCCAGAAGGGTTGTTCGACTTAGCACTACCTGTTCAACCAAGTCTTGGAGGTTGAACGATGGTCGAACAAGTGAAGTAAAAATAGGGGCTCGACTACACGTGTTGCTCGACTTACACATATTGTTCGATTATAAAATTTTAGTCGAACGGAGGTCGAGCTAGGCGATTTTAAAAGCCAGATCTGAGTCATTCGACTTACAAAGGTTGTTCAACCAATCTTCATAAGTTGAGCCACTGTCGAATGGAGGCTAGGAGAAATTTGAAAAAGGTATTTCATTTCGTTCGACACACTCACTTCCATCACCCTTTCTCGAGCACCATTTTGTAACCGTAAGTTCTTCCCCTTAACTTCCTCCCTTTACTTTAATCCTCTTTTCCACATGCTTCACATCTAATTTTGAGGGATTGTAAGATCCAATCTCGGATTTTCACTCAACTTTTGGGAATTTTCGTTCTTGTCAACGGTCGCACACCATGTTATACAAAGGTATGTTTTCTTCTCATTTCACTTGTGGATCATGATGATGTTGTTTAGTAAAGAATGGGTGAGTGGATTCATGCTAGATTTGGTTTGTATTGAATATTGAATTGATTAAGTTGTTGATATGGGTTGCATTAGAAGATTTTTGAATTGTGTTTCGTTGAATTGTGAAAAATTTGTGCATTTGATGTTGTATGAGCATGGGATTTGGTTTAATTTCGAGTTATACATATGAGCTCATTGAATTTGGATATTGAAAAGATGCAATTGGTGATGGAAGTTGAGCATGTATGTTTTGTGACTTGGTGAAACTTTGAGTTGACGTGCTATTATGTTAGTGTGGAGTAGTGTTCGACTACTTGAATCTTAATATTCTTGATTGATAGTGTTGGTTTAGAGTTGGATAATTTTAAAACACTTGAGATTGAGTTGGATTGGATACATGAATTTGAAGTCTTGAGTAGGATTCATGATAGACATAGACCTGGTTTAATCTCTTTTTGGTGTATTGAAGTACAATTTTTGTAGGGAAAGAGATTGCTTCTTCTTCGAAGAGGAAAGGAAACAAGTCACCCCCGTTGGTGGAGATTGTCAAGAAGATGAAGATGGATAAAAGGAAAACACCAAGGGATTTTGGACTCAAGATTGGCGAGTGGGAGGAGAAGGAGAAGTTATGGAATGCAATCTTGTTGAAGATAAGAAGGACAAAGTATCAAGATGATCGGGCCATGATGGATATGAACATCATCAATGACATTCGTTGGATGTTCAACTGAGTGGGCATTGCAGCATTCATGGAGATGAAAAGGGAGACATACTTTCATATCACTGCGGAAGTATTATGCACGCTGCAAGGGGAGCGTGGTGATGGATATCTTCCATATGGCATTCATATGCAAATAGGCGGTCAAGCACAGACTATGTGGGCTCGTTAATTTAATGAGATCATTGGCTGTGAGAATATGGTTGGAAACGAAAGTGATGACTTCAGGGCAAACTATTTTTGGAGAGCTATCACGGGGAGGAATGAGAACTACAATTCCAACACTTCTAGAGCTGTTTTTATTCGCAACCCCATTATTGTCTACATGGATTGGGTCCTAGGGAACACTTTGTTTGCCCAGTCAGAAGAGAGCTGTATTCCAAGAGGAGAACTATATGTTCTATGGTGTATGCTCAATGGAGTTCGCTTCAACGTGGCAGCCTACTTTTTCCAGCAGTTTCACAAGTTCATCACACACGGTTTTCAGAGAGTAAATATTGGGGGACTGATCACAATCATAGGGGAATACTACAGGGTCAATTTGAGTAGGTATGAACCTGTCTGAGGAGATCCGGACTTGATCTTGACCTCATGTGTCATGATGGGGCTTATTGAGATAGTGAATGATGCTTACATGTTCATCCAAGGGAAGGAGCCTCGAACACTTGAGTTTTCGTTGGAGCTAGCCGATCTTACTACTGTGAGGGACAACAATAATTGGTTAATGAATATGACGACACACACAGTGATCTCTGAAACGTGCTTGGAAAGAGGGAATTGGAGAATGTTAGATGAGTTCCGGAGCAGGGAATCGCATTGGACGAAGATATAATTCTTATTGGAGATCCAGCTAATTTCGAGGAGGAGGAGCCACAACCACCACAAGCCTTTGATTATCAGGAGGACATGCTTCTGGTGCAGTTGCAGCAGCCACTCGAGCAAGAATTTTTCACACCACCACCGCTATAACCACAACCGCAGTCACAACAGGACTTCTAGGTGGCCCAGGATCAGTTCTATCGGGAGCAATTCTGACTGATGCATGAGCACTTCGCCACGCTTAACGCGAACTAGCAAGAAATGAATAGACAACTGGCGCTTGCGAATGCTAACTATGCTGCACTCAACACACGTTATGATGAGATGAATAGTCGGTTGAGGCAGTTGTAAGATCATGGGCGAATGATGATGATGAGAGAGGATCAGATGATGATGATGCACCGGAGGAGTAATGAGCGTCAGGTTTTTTCACTCTTTTCTGATTCTTCTCGTCTCCCATTCTCTTTTCTACTTTACAGGTGCCGATTTGAGTTTATAGATGTAGTGGTGATTCTTGCGTGGGTGGTTTGTATTTGATTGCCATGATGATTGAATGATGGATATGATGTGCTTGGGATGAATGCATGTTATGAATGGGTTCTGATTGATGCATGATAATTTGTTAATGGGAAGCATGTTCTATTTGTACTTGTAGTTCATAAGAAATTGATGTTGATTGCATGCTTTGAAGAGTGCTTATGATTCTATTAATCTTGTGAGGATTTGAGCCTTTTGATCGTGCTATATGCATGTTTGTTTATTCTTGAGAGACGTTTGTGTACTCATATTCTAGAACTTGACTTGGAGTCTTGTGTGAAATCTATAATTAATAGGTACTAGGGAGTGATCTTAGGCCATTATTGTTAATCGAGTTACTTAGCCAAATTTATCTTACCTTATTATATACTTATCTTTGCAAGTCCTATTGAGCCTTTGAGCCTTTTTCTTGGCAAGCCTTGATAATGAGTTGTTTACCCTTTTTAAGCATTTAACCCAATTACTAGTAAAGAGTGGAGGTAGACGAATGCTCCAGGAAGTTTTGAAGTGGAAGAGAGATTTGGTAAAAGTAAATTCAAGAGACGAGAAGTTAAATCTTGTGAGTGATAGTGCCTGAAACTGGTATCCCAAATGTTAGAGGAGGTAGTGCCCGAAATTGGTACCCTTATACTTATAGAACACCGGAATTGGCTTGTTATTATGAGAAGAAGTCGAGCTAAGTGAAGATGGAGGAATGGTCTGTGAGCGTGATCATGTAAAAGAGTGAAGAGCGAGGAACTGAAAGTAATATACCAAGGTACTTCTTTACTAGTAAAGTTAGTCACTTACCTATATTCTTCACCTTAACCAAAGAGCCAACGTTACATCCTTTAAGTAAGTCCTTTGTGATCCTAGTATTGAGTCGATTATGGATGAAGTTTTGAGACCTTTGTTAAGCTTATGGTTACGCAAGTACATGAATTGAAAGTGAGTGTTGATATCAACCAAAAGGTGTATAGCTTTTACACTTGAGTGAGAGAGTAAATACTTCCCCGTGAGCTAGATGACTTGGCACTCATGGAAGTATTATGATTGATTGATGTTTTTGAGTGAATGAAAGGTATGATAGTTGAGTGTTCTAAGTTAATATAATTGCATGTATTTTGTATGTTGTACCTAGCGATTACACTCTTGGTTTTGATTTCGTTGCCTCGCGATGAGCAACATGTAAGTTTGGGGGTTTGATGAGAGTGTAAATTTGCATGTTTTGGGCCATGATTTGCATGGAATTGGAGTACTATTTGGTTTTTTATTGAGACGAATTGGTACGTTTATGGGAAAGGCACGAATCAGAGGGTACAAGGGCTATTTGAGCATATTTGTATAGGAAAACAGGTGAAAAAGGCTCGGAATTGGAAGACACGATTTTGGAGGTGAAATCAAGGTGTTGTTCGACCTCAGTTGGCCTATTCGACCAACAGCACGTGGTCGAACGGGAGATGACAAGTTGAGCAGATTGTCAAAGCCTGTCCAGTGAGCCAATTTGACTTGAAGGATCTGTTCGACCAAAATTATCTTGGTCGAACAGATGAGAGGAAGTCGAGCAAAGTGGAGAAAACTTCCAGAGAGCTCATTCGACTTGGAGGAGTTGTTCGACCAAGATCAACCTGGTCGAGCAACTGTAATTTGGTCGAACAGATTGCCGAAATTATCCAAATATTTTGTTCGACCAAAAGCCCTTGTTTGACTTGCGTACTATGGTCGAATGGCGTGACACTGAATGCTATTTATGGTAATTCTGGATGTCTTTCACTAAATTTGACGTGTGCTTTAAGCAAAGGCCCATCCTAAGCCCATAAGGAGATCCTATGTATATAAAAGAAGGGCTTTCACAGGAGAAAGAGAGACACATCCAACGCACAAGACAACACATCTTCCTTCATCTACCAAGCCCTACCACCATCCGAAGGGGTTGAAAGAGAGGTTTGTCTGGCGAGTCAAGTAAGATCATACCAACTAGCCATGATTGTTCCTAGAACAATCATCGGCTAGAACCACCTTGGTAGTTCTAGGGTTATGAAAGTTTTATGAGTTAATCGAATTTTCATGTGTAAACTCTGTACAACACTGCTTGTGGTTTATTTTATATAAGATTGTGCCTTTTCAATTCATATTCACGATCGTTTTGTGCATCATTAACTGTTATGTAGAGTCTGAATACATCTCTTAGTTATTGATTGAGTGCGTTCACCGCTGAGCAGAATCACATGTTATAGATCTAAGTGAAGGGATTCCGAAGTCTTATTAGAACTATCTTATATAGATACTTGTTAATTGAATTGTATTCGGGTTAATAAGTAGGATAAAGAGTATTACTTTATAGTACCTAAAAAGGGAGATCAAATCGGGTTAGAGTACAAAGTGCATAGGAATTAATTGATTATGATAATACCTAGAAAGGGGGTAAAGTTTACGTCTTGCTCCGAAGATATTCACACATGTCATACACTTGCTTGCTTGTGTCTATAGAGTATGCTTGCATGGTTTAGTGATGCATCCATAAACCACAGGGCAAAGTCGGACATCAATGCATGGAAAGGAAATTAACGAATGAAACTAGATTACCTGATGAACTACTCCATTACTTATTTGACCATAACCAAATTCCTACTCTTATTTGTTTACTTATCTTGCTATTTTCATTATATGTTATTTAGATTCTTAATCAAACCAACTCAATTTTACCACATAATCTTAATTAATTAGCATATAATTAGATTGATACTAATTCGTCCCTTGGATTCGATATATACTTGGTCACCTTTCGAAACTACAATTGATATCCTTACACTTGAGGATTAATTTTGTATGTTGAGAAAACGCTCATCAATGACTTGTAAATAGTTTTAACTCATATAAAGGAGCGTGACTTGTAGATAATTTTAGCTCATGTCAAGGAGTGTGATGTAGACAGTTTTCGCTCGTGTCAAGGAGCGTGATGTATACAGTTTTCGCTCGTGTCAAGGATATTTGACTTGGGAGATTTTAGATAGTTTAAGCTCATATCAAGGAGCGTAATGCAAACAGTTTTAGCTCGTGTCAAGGAACTTTGTGTTTAAGTTTTCCAAGTGTTCATTGCCCCCAATCTTGGGATGTACTATTTTCTCTTGCATCAACTTCATTTCTATTAATCTTTATAGAAACTGCAGCCTTTGTTTGTGGTTCCTCTTCCAAGGGCTCATCGAAGGACATGTATTCAAACTCATAAGAGTCTAGAATAGATGGTCATTTGATGTCATTTGATGCCAGGCTTAACTCCATGTCATGAGCTCCTGAAGCCAACTCTTTATTTGATAAATATTTGTTAGCTCCATCATGCTAACAGTTCTTCGTGTACTGTAGAAATGGTTGAGGAATTCTTTTTCCATTTGCCCCCAAGTGTCAATAGTGTTGGGATTCAAGTCAATGAACCAATCAAAGACATTTCCTTTCACAGATTGGATGAATTGCCTCACCATATGATCCCCAATCAAAGTGCGCCACATGTTGTCTTGGATTGCCTTTGCAGTCAAATTGTTGAAACTTGGAAGGTTGGTAGTCATCTGACATCCTCAATTATCAATTCTCTTTGTATATGGCTTTTTGTAGGTGACAAGAGATTTGGGGCTTACTTCAAACTTTTCTTTTATCGTCTCTATGACGATGTTCTTTAATTGGATGATATGAAGCATTCCGTCAGCTAAAACTTCCACTTTTTCCTCAACTTGTTTCTTTTCAGGTGAATGATGTTACGTCGAGTCTTCCTCCTCGTGCTCATCCTCAACTTGTTTCTTATTTGCATGTCTTATCTCCGTATTATCCATTTTCTTTATAAGTACATAGATCTTTACGTCTTGAGCTTCCATTTGTTTGTTGAGTCCTTCAATGACTTTCATCATACTTGCGAGTTGATCCTCAATGGTCATACCACTTGTCGTCATCACTGCACCTTCAGTAGAGGCAGGTGGTGAGCTTGGCGTGGAGCGATGAGTTGAGTAGATAGAGTCATCTTCACCATGTTTATCGCCCTGCAATGGCTTAATGAGAGTAATCCCCACCATATGGTTTGTCACTGAGGAGCTTTTGGGAATAATTCTTATAAAGTCTTCAACCTTGTCAGTTTGCAACTCTGAAGGCTTTGATGAAGTAGGTCTTCGTATCACAATCTTTAATGGAGTCACTATTTGAGTCTTCACAACTTACAACTCTTAAGGCTTTGAGGTAGATGACCTTTTGATCGCAATCCTAAGAGGAGTCGTTATTTGTGCTTGTAGAGAGAAGAGATGAGAGGTAGAGACGGTCCCACTGGGCTGCCAAAATTTGTAACAACAAAATTTTGTATTTATGATAAAATAAATACAAATTAAGTACAAATATAATTTCAGATATATTTAATTTATAAGATATGTAAACAAGTTACAATCTCAATTAATCCTCTGATTCTTCTCTCGAACCAATTTGGCCTTGACTTGACTTGTTGAATTGACTTTGACTGGAGTGTGTGTTGACTGTATGTTGATTGTACTGACTGTGTTGACAGTGTGTGTATTGAATTGGATCTTTGGATGAAGCTTGTCTGAGCTCAGATATGTAGTCTTGTGACGTTGATCCGGAGGCGTCGAACATTTGTTTGGATTGAACGTTGACTTGAAGACTTCTTATGAAGAACGCCATTCAATTTGGTAGAACACCATTGACTTCACAAAGACTGCTGGATGAGTCTGATTTGAAGAAACGTCGAATCTGAGTGGCTTAGCACCTTGATCTCAGGTCGAGTGTTGTTTCTGACCAATGCTAGATCAGAGGGGCTTGACACCTTTATCTCTGATCGGAGGTGGTTGGGTGGAAGAACGCCGGATCAGAGGGGCTTCGCACCTTAATCTCTGATCGGAGGCGGATGACTGGAAGAACGCCGGATCGGAGGGGCTTGACACCTTTATCTCTGATCGGAGGCAGATGGCTGGAAGAACTCCGGATCGGAGGGGCTTGGCACCTTGATCTATGATCGGAGGAATGCCGGATCAGAGGGGCTTGACACCTTAATCTCTGATCCGAGGCAGATGATTGGAAGAACACCGGATCGGAGGAGCTTAGCACCTTGATCTCTAATCGGAGGCTGTTCTTGACTTGAAGATGCTTGAAGATCTCAAGGGAGCACTGCTCGTATTCTTGATCTCTTCAGAAGCGTCTGGGTCTTCAGATGTTTTAGAGTGTCTGTAATGAATGAAGTAGGACTCCTTATATAGGTGAAGGGTGAGGACGTCCCATAAATAACTCGCAGTCTGATTGGTCCAGGGCTGATTTGACCTGATTCTGCGGGTTTGGGTCTTTCACTTGCTTAGACTTTAAGTCAGACTGATTTGACTGGATCTGACCTAATTATCAATTATTTACTCATTTATTTTAGGAATAGATTTATTTAAATCCCTTAATAAATAAATAATTAATTGATAATTATTACAATAATTTGCCACATATTTTTCTTAATAGACAATAAAATTCAAATACCTACAGTGTTATTCTCTCTATCTCATAAAAAATTTCACATTTATGATATATTCAATAGTACTCTCTTCATCCAAAAATATTATGCTACTCCATTCGTTCATCATTAATGTATTCATTTTGTCATTTAAATTGTCTACCCTTTAAGTATTCATTTTTTTACAAAAGGACCCATACATGGCCCATCATTTTCCACTAATATAACTACATGCTTTACATAAAAATAATAATACTCCTTAATTTATATAAAAAATAAACGAATAAGTTTGCGATATACAGAGTGAATACTATGTAAATGTATTATTCCATCTACCCCATAATGAGGCTATGTTTTGAACAACTTTTAAGGTGAGTTTGATTTTGTTTAATTCATAAATAAATTGTAAAGTACGTTGCGTATTTCACTTTTATGTTTTACGAATTATTATTATAATATTAATTTAATTAAACTGATCTAAATGAAAAATATATTAGATTGATTCAATTACTATCAAATATAATTTTTTATAAAAATATATTACTCCATCATCCTACAATGAAATTCACAACTATTGTAGTTTTGAAGTTTAAGAAATATTGATTTTGATTTACTTTTAAAAGTAGTTTGGTATTTTTAAATAATAAATAAATTAAAAAGTAAATTATGTAAATTATAAATGAACAAAATTATTAAATAAATGATAATTTTGAAATTAAAATGTAGTAAAATTATTAAATTCTATTTTATTTTTCTACTAGTATGTAAACTTATTTATAAAAAGGAAAAAAAATAAGTGTAAACTTTATTTATATAACAAACAAAATATACTTCTTACTTTTCTCATCTTGTGAGACATTGTTTTTATAAAACCTTAAATTATTTTATTTAAAAAAAAAGAAAAGAATTTATATTTTTTCCACATTTTATGTATCACTTATTCAAAGAAAGAGGAGGTGGCATGATTACAGCATAACCTCTGATTCAACGTAACTCTGGTCATGTGTGAGTTGAGAAATATGTAAAAACTAACAATTGAATTTGAATTAATTAATGCAAAAAATATGGTGTTATTAGGGTCAATATGAAGTTGGTCCAACTATCCGTAAGTTATGGATTGATTTCAGCTTTACCGTAATTATTTTAAGTGTATTGAGCTCTTCAAATTGAACTTCCCAAAAAATTGACTTTCTGCACCTTCAAAGATTCAAACACCTAGGTCTACCAAATTGTTTCCAGCAAATCTAGTGACTAGTTTGAATTTAAAATTGATTTTTAGATTACTAATTTTCAATTTTATTTGGTTTATTTCAGGCATTAGTTACAACATTAATTTTAAGCGGTTTGACTCGAATTCTACAACTAAATGGTGGGAAAAACTTGTACGAGACTATTTTATAAAATTTTAAACAAATAAAAAAGTGATAATGTTTGTTTGATAAAAAATAATAATAATTAGTTAAATTATTTTATAATTAATAAAGAGTAATAATTAATTAATGAAAAGTTAAAGGTGTAAAACTCTATTCTAGAATGATAATATGAATGGTTAAAAAAATCATACAATAATAATTAAAATAGTCGAAGGTTAGCAAGGAAAATGAAAATAATGAGAAGAAAAATAGTGCTCCAATATTACTTCCGTGCATGTTTGGACATAATTTTATCATAGTCCGCAACCTATTCCGTGATCATACATGTAATTACATTTGCGATCTCATATACTCTCCCCGTGCTATAATAAATTTCACACTTTTTTATTTTTGTCGGTCTTACATTAAATTTAATTAATCACTTAAAAATGAAATATTACATCAATCATTACCCCTAAAATTACTACATTTTAATATTTACAAATTTACCACTCTCACCTAACACATAACATACTTTATAATTTATTTAGAACCTAAAAGTGCTGCATTACCTTTCAAAAATTAATAAAATTGATAAAAAAATATTTTCTTAAATTATGTGTCTACAGTAATGATGAAGTTTATTATGGAACGAAGGGAGTATAATTTTCACGCGACACCTCACACAACTACGTCAACAACTACGCATGCAACTCCATATACAATTTTTTCATGTGATGTCTCCTGGCGCTACTTATACACAATTTCTTCCATGAGACCAAACACGATATTATATGTGTGACCATAGACATACTTACTCCCTCCGTTCCACAGCAAGGGTTGTTTTTGCTTTTTGGCACGTGGATTAGGGAGTATTATTATTTACTGTGTAATGGGTAGTTGTATTAGTGGGAGTATGTGCCCCATGTTTTAATTGTATTAGAGGGGATGAGTGGGTCCCATGTGTGTAAAAAAGAAAAGAGGACCTTTTGGGTGGGACGACCAAAATGGAAAAAAAGAGACCCTTACTGTGAGACAGAGGGAGTATTTACTAACATATGTACGACGCTGCACGCGACTATACACTATGTATTAATAATATAATGAAGAGAGGAAAATAAAAGGTAAAAAATTAGCTTTTTTCAAAATAAAAATAAAAATGATTGAACGACATTTTTCCAAAATCGACTATTATTTGAGGTATTTTTTTACAATTTCTCTAAAATAAAATTCAATATAATAATTACTCACTATGTATAAAATAAGAGCAAGTCTTATGTGAGACCGTCTCACGATAAGACTATTTAACTCTTTCATAATTAGTTATCACTTTAGCCATAAAATATTATCACTTTTCATGTATACTATAAATTGTTAAGGAAAAAACATACTCCCTCCGTCCCAACTTCAACTTCACACTTTCCGTTTTGGTCCGTCCCAAATTCAACTTTACACTTCCATAAAAGGAAAAAACAACAATCTAATATCCCTCTAACATACTTTAATTTCAAATTTGCCATCACCTTTTTAACACACATAACATACTTTATCATTTATTTATTACCCAAAAATACCATACTGCCCTCAAAAGTAAGTCAAAAAGTGACTTTTCTTAAACTCCGTATCTACAGCAAACGTGAACTTGAATTTGGGACGGAGGGAGTATTACTTTTCAATTAATTGAGTATTATTTTTTATTATAAAAGTTAGTACTTTTTATCCGTCTCGTATAGATCATTACGTGAAACGATCTCTATATTTGCTATAAAATAATAACATTTATGTGTGAAAAAAAGAGCAATTGGCGAATTACTGAACTTTAGATGGTATTCGTCTCACATAAACCATTACGTGAGATGATCTTGGCATTTGTTATAAAGTAATAACGTTTATGATGAGTGAAAAAGAGAGAGTAAATGGTGGATTACTAAACTTTTTAAATGGAGGGAGTGTTAAATCATTTAATAATAAGAGTTGACAATAACATTCTAATTAAAAAAAAACTGGTAGCTAACCCGTGCGTTGTACGATATGTGTTAGTTTTCGAGCAGTAACACTGATGTAACCGTTCGAGACTCCTAAGTTGATCAATTCCTTTAAGTACTAATATTTTTTGTAATGAGGTTAGAAACCATAATTTTAATTGTGATATGGTTTTAATTGCGACTATATTCTGGTATTTTTAAAGCTAATATGACAAATTAAAATGCAATAATAAAATTTTCATTTTTCTAAACTATAGGACCAGATTCTATATTATTAATGTACACAATTCAAAACCATTTATTTTTAGCACATCACAGTGAATTGACGAACCCTTTCGAGCGCAACATTGGTTACAATATAAATAAAAGTATGCTTCATCAGAAACATCTAGACATTCTATATTTATTGCAGATTAAGCTAATAACATTTTATTGTTTTGAAAAACTAATATATTCTTGAGTTCAACTTAAAAAGTCCATAGCAGTTTTTTTTTTTGTGGACAAACATTGCCACATAGTATTGACTTGATAGATTGGTTGGTTAATTTAGCAAAGATGATATGAAAATGTCAAGTATTGAGTTCAGAGTAGTTATATCATTTTTGTTCACATAAAGAACAATCAGATTACAAAATAAATTAAATATTTTTGAAAACTTCTCTGAAATATAATTCTTGCATACTGCGCTCGAGCCATCATCATGCTTTCCCAATAGTATTTTCAAATATTTTTTGATCGTCGATCTCAACAACGCCACGTACAGTTGTCCATGACTAAAAACGGGTCTCCTAAAGAATAAACCAACATTCTCCAATGATTGTCCCTGACTCTTATTAGTTGTCATCGCATAGGACACAATCAATTGAAACTGCCTTCTTTGGAATTTAAAAGATAATCTAATATCTGTAGGTGTCAACGAAAGCCTCGTTATCAAAACAATATTACCAGCGTTATTACTAGTCAATACCTTAGCTTGAAGCACATGTTCTCCCAACTTTGTTATGAAGAGCCTTGTTCCATTGCATAAATCTCTTGAATGGTCAATGTTGCGGAGCAACATCACCTGTGTTCCTACTTTGATGTTCAGCTTATGGTTGGGAACTCCAAAACTTTTTAAGAGAATTAAAGAACTCCGGCGTGTTAACATCAGCCAGTATTTCAACATTTGTTGCAGGCTGAATCTGAGCTTACATACGTCGTCAGTGCATTCACATTCATTCCTATCATGTACTCATTTATTGAATCAACTACATCATGGGTCGGTGCAATAATAGCCCTATTCTGCAAATACGTCGGATCATCCATAACATCCACAAAGTTAGGATATGTGCTTCCCATAATTGCTCCTATAGGGTCGTCTCCGTACTCGAGCATAATATCATTCGGTATATCTACATCGATTCCATAATCTATGGAACATCCTATATTCTCATCGCCAATATTCACAACCCACTCCGCGAACCTTTTGATTTCTTTTGTCTCACGGTTCTCTGGGATGTTCATCAATCTCATGTTTTTGGTCAGTCTAAGAACTTTTATTTCTTCCCACAAATAAGATGAGTTGATGGTTGCTCCGACGATATTCTGCCTAGAACCCTTTGGAATAACTGTAAGAATATGGCGAAAGTCACCACCAAATATCAGTGTTTTTCCCACAAATGGCTTCGAAGCACACAATGGATCCTTAAGCTATAGTATATCTCTAATCGTTCTGTCAAAAGCCATGACGCAGGGCCTGTTCACCATAGGAGCTTCGTCCCATATTATGAGTTTGGACATTGATATTAGTTCTTTTAGATGACTACCCTGCCGAACATTACACTACTTACAAACCAATATGGAGGCCGCGAGAATTATTAACCAATCCCCTCTCCCACTTACTTATTTACACCGAGGGTTTTTACATGCATAAATATTTAAAATAAAATATGCAACCTAGCATGCTCCTATCACAACATTTTACTGCAGTAAATCACTTAGAACATGCATAGATATATAACAATAATCAAATACTCCATCAATCATAAACAGTTATATATCAGCGAATTCGATTGTTCGCCACCAAGCACGAATGTGAGACACATAGCATATCTGACCTATGGATTTTTTTTCTTTCTCCTCACCCACTCCTTATCTTTTTTAAAAACAAAGTGCTGGGGGAATTCCACATACGTAAGGTTTCTTGCTTCCGGGTATTTCTTATTTGCTTCTAACCAAGCAAGTAACATGCTTTCCTTAACCGAATCCTTTGCTACTACATCATTTAGTTCCTCCGAATCTGAGAAGATAACACATTGGTCTCCCTCTAAATAAAAGCTCAATCTCTCCACAAGTGGGTAACGATATTGGATCTCAAATCCAAATATCCTCCATGCTGCCTCACATGCCGAAATGTACCTACAATCATAGAACATCTTAATCTCATCGACTTCTGTTGCCCTACCCACATCCTCGGTGCTCTTGGAGAATGTCGTTGAATTTCTGTCATTACCCTTGTGCACGTTCTTGAAAAGATACTTGATTGATCTTGTCTGGTTACACCATTCTACATTCATATGGGCTCTGTATTTCAAAAGTAATTCTCTATTGTGAGGCACGATATATCTATTATCAAGATCAACCTCATTTTCCGAAACTGTTCTTCCGTCATACCTTCGATGGTAGACTGGATACCCATCTTCATCAATTGTTGTCTCCGAAACAAACCTCTTTGGAAAATGTTTTATGCAGATCCCATCCTCTGACATGCACGGTGAATTACTTCTTAACTGTCAACACGGACCGTGAATCATCTATTCACTAACAGCTGCAAAGTAATTCGAATCCTTTTTCTCATCCGGTATCTCAGCTGATATTATCTTATCAATCTCAGCTCTCGTCGGGCTGTCCAAAATGCGCTCAAGAAACAAAAGTATGTGTGCATGAGGTAGCCTTCTTTTTTTTTTTTTAACTCCACAGTGTAGACGACTGATATATAAGATTTGCATAATAAGTTACATTCTTACATAATTGGGAACGTTAGTACATTATATATGATAAATAATGTGTGTTCATTTTTTTTTTTAAAAAATATATGTAATTGATGAATTTTTTTTACATTTAAAAAAAATAGCATTACCTGTTATGTGCAAAACTAAATTTTATTTCCAAGCGTTATTCTAACATTTAAATGAGTCACATATTTTTTCTTTTTAACAAAATAGCATTACCTGCTATCTTTGAAACTTATAGAATTTGGTTAGGATTGAACTGATAGATGGTTAGGATTGAATTAATATTATTAATTTTGTAATAAATAATATGTTATTTTCTAATTTGATAAAGTTATAATTATAATTATTTAATTATTTTAATGGCTGGATGAGATTTTATTTGAGAAATGGAAGGTTAGAATTGGATTTGTTCTGCTTTTATCACTAAAACCCTAAACCCTAAAACCCATAAAACCCTAAACCCTAAAAACTCTAAATCCTTTTATTTTAATGGGTGGCTGATAGATGGTCAAGATTGGATTAAAATTATTTATTTTTTATTAAATAATATCTTATTTCCTAATTTGATAAAGTCATAATTTAATTATTTAACTATTTTAATGAGTGACTGAGATTTATTTGACAAATGGATGATTAGGATTAGATTTATTCAGATAGATTGTCTTGGATTAATATTTTTAATTTTTTGATAAATAATATCTTATTTCTTAATTTGATAAAGTCATAATTATAATAAAATGGGTAGCTTATAGATGGTCATGATTGGATTAATATTATTAATTTTTTAATAAATAATATGTCATTTTCTAATTTGATAAAGCCATAATTATAATTATTTAATTATTTTAATGGGTGACTGAGATTTGTCTGAGAAATAGATTGTTATGATTGAATTTATTTTGCTTTTATCACTAAAACCCTAAAACCCTAAACCCTAAATCCTAAACCCTAAAACCCTAAACCCAAAAACCCTAAACCCTTTTATTTTAATGGTGACTGATAGATGGTCAGGATTGGATAATATTATTAATTTTTTAATAAAAAATATCGTATTTTCTAATTTGATAAAGTCATAATTGTAATTAATTAATTATTTTAATGGGTGACATTAATTTGTTTGAGAAATTAATGCTTAAGATTGGATTAATATTATTATATTTTTAATAAATAATATCTTACTCTTAATTTGATAAAGTCATAATTATAATAAAATGGGTGACTGATAGATGGTCAGGATTGGATTAATATTATTAATTTTTTAATAAATAATATCTTATTTTCTAATTTGATAAAGTCATAATTATAATTATTAGAAATGAATTGTTAGGATTGGATTTATTCTACTTTTATCACTAAAACCTTAAAACCCTAAACCCTAAACCCTAAAACCCTAGACCCTAAAACCCTAGACCCTTTTATTTAAATGGTTGGCTGATAGATGATCAAGATTGGATTAATATTATTAATTTTTTAATAAATAATATCTTATTTCCTAATTTGATAAAGTCATAATTATAATTATTTAATTATTTTAATGGGTGGTTGAGATTTTTTTTGAGAAATGGATGGTTAGGATTGAATTTATTCTGGCTGATAGATACTCAGGATTGAATTAATATTATTAATTTTTTAATAAATAATATCTTATTTTTTAATTTGATAAAGTAATAATTATAATAAAATAGGTAGCAGATAGATGGTTATGATTGGATTAATATTATTAATTTTTGAATAAATAATATGTTATTTCCTAATTTGATAAAGTCATAATTATAATTATTTAATTATTTTAATGGGTGGCTGATATTTGTTTGAGAAATTGATTGTTAGGATTAGATTTATTCTGCTTTTATCACTAAAACCCTAAAACCTTAAACTCTAAAACCCTAAACCCTAAAACCCTAAACCCTTTTATTTTAATGGGTGGCTGATAGATGGGCAGGATTTGATTAATATTATTAATTTTTTAATAAATAATATCTTATTTCCTAAATTGATAAAGTCATAATTATAATTATTTAATTATTTTAATGGGTGTCATAAATTTTTTTGAGAAATGGATGGTTAGGATTGAATTTATTCTAGCTGATAAATGGTTAGGATTGGATTAATATTATTAAATTTTTAATAAATAATATCTTGTTTATTAATTCGATAAAGTCATAATTATAATAAAATGGGTTGCTGATAGATGGTCAGGATTGGATTAATATTATTAATATTTTAATAAATAATATCTTATTTCTTAATTTGATAAAGTCATAATTTTAATTATTTAATTATTTTAATGGGTGACTGAGATTTGTTTGAGAAATAGATGATCAGGATTTGGACTAAATTATTTTCTAATTTGAAAATGTCATAATTACAAATATTTAATTATTTTAATTGGTGACTGAGATTTGTTTAAAAAATATATGGCCAGAATTGAATTTATTCCATATATATTATGATGTAAAAACCCTAAAATAAAACATATTCTTTCCGTTCGGTTTATAAAATTACACTTTCTAACTCTTTAAGCAGTACGAAGAGGGTAAATTATAAACCACAACCTTTAAATTATAATATAAATGAATGTACATAATATTTTGTCTTAGTCTCGAAATAAATAGTTCATAAATTTTGATTTTCATTATGTATTGTATCATACGAATAGTAATACAAGTATACCCCATAAATGGGGGTGATAGATTAGGGTAGAATACTGTTGGGAATTTAAGTCTTATCTCAAGTTGGAATTTCACATCTAGCATTAATTAAATGCAAGATATAAAGATTGCATAACCGACACTTTATTAAGCATACCTTTAATTAAGTTTGTAAATAGCAAAATATTTACCTTTTCAGCGGATGGAGGGAGTATGAGTTAGTCTCTTGTAAATCGGGTTTATATCACACCCTTATAAACTCTATTTTCCCCTTTAATTTAAATCTCTATCAATAATTAGGGTATAATAGGATTGGAAGGGGGAGGATTTAGAGTAAGAAAAAAATCAGGGTTTACATAATAAACTATGTAAACCAGATTCATATGAGTGTTTGTGATGAACTATATAGTGATTGAATGATGATGTTTACCAATTTATATTTAAATGAGCAAAACGTGGTAGGTGACCATCATACACAATTTTAAGTAAATTGCTATTTAAGTTGAATAATAATAATAATAGTAGCAGCAATAGTAGCATAGTAAGGTGCATGTTA
This sequence comes from Pogostemon cablin, assembly GCA_023678885.1. Taxonomy (NCBI): domain Eukaryota; kingdom Viridiplantae; phylum Streptophyta; class Magnoliopsida; order Lamiales; family Lamiaceae; genus Pogostemon; species Pogostemon cablin. Next base: position 7,735,317 of record CM043004.1, on the reverse strand, counting down.
ATATAAAGTGATAACAATAGATGCATGCATGGGGTGTTTCACACGTGAATTATGTTCATTGGTAGCTGAAGAATGATCATAATGTGTTGCATGCAAGCTGGAAGCAGTTGGAGTTGTTACAACAACTCAAACAACACAACTGGTGAAAACTGTCAAATTGGTGCAGTATTGAGCAGCCAATTTTGGAGCGGTTTATCAAGCTACTTGAAACCGGCTAGATGACTGCGTCTCAACTACTAAGTGAGGACTATCTAGTGGAGGTTTAACCGGATCAATAGGTTAAGGGAGTAGCAAGATATAAGGTCTCAAAGTAGCTTGATCACAACACTTCTTCAATTGAGTTTGCCAGTTTTGCAGCTTCATTTTCTTTCTCTCTTGTTGCAGATTGAGATCAATTCAATTTAAGTTGTAAGCATTGAGTGATAATAAAATTTCTTCTCCCCAAAGTGGATGTAGGTTATTCATAACCGAACCACTATACATCTTCTTGCAAGTTTTTCATTTCAAGTTCTATTATTTTATGTGTTTTTGATTCTTGAGTGTTTTGTGAATTTCTTGTGTGTTTATCACGTCAATTGGCGCCGTCTGTGGGAAACCAGACACACAACAATCATTCAAGATGAACACTATAAGATTTGATGTTGAAAAGCTCTCAGAGAAGTCAGATTACAACTTATGGAAAATCAAGATGAAGGCAGTTCTAATGCAGCAAGGTCTGATGGATGCTCTGAAACCTCCTCCACTAGTGAAAACTGAAATCCTCAGAGATCCCCAAGCTGCAGCAGGTACTGTAAGAGCACAAGTGGATGATCAGGTACTTCAAAAAGCATATTCTACAATAATCCTATGTCTAAGTGATAAAATACTTAGAGAAGTATCAAAGGACACAACATCTATTGGCGTATGGAATAGATTGGAAGCTTTGTTTATGGTTAAATCATCTACCAATAAGATGCATCTGAGGCAAAGGCTTCATGCATTCAAGATGACTGATGAAAGGTCTCTGATGGAACAAGCTGATAAATTCTGCAAGATCACAAATGATCTGGAAAGTGTGGATTTCAAGCTGTCCAGTGAAGACAAGGCCATCATGTTGCTGTCAGCATTGCCAAGATCACAGAAGCACTTTAAGGACGTTGTTCTCTATGGAGGGAAGGATGTGGTACTGCTTGAAGATGTACTGAAAGCACTTAGATCAAAAGATCTAGAGGAAGGGGTTGACAATAAAGTAAAATCAGGAGTAGAAGGACTCTTTGCCAAGAAAGGAAACCAAAACAAGAAATGGAACAAGGGAGGAAATTCTGATCAAAAGAAGGGAGTCAACTGGAAAGAAGTGCTACTACTGCCATGAACCAGGTCACTTCAAGAAACAATATGCAAAATGGAAAGCTAACAAGTCCAAAAGGGTTGATGCAACTACTGGAAATCAGAAGAATCAAGTCAATCAGGTTGGTGAATTACAAAATAATGCTGGTATGGAAGGTATTGAAGCTCTGGCCATCACATCATCAGATGTGTCTGTTGAGTGGGTATTGGATTCAGGGTGTACATTCCATATGACATCTATGAAGCATTGGTTTGAGGAATTCAAGTATCAGGAAGGAGGATCAGTATTGTTAGGTGATGATCATTCTAGTGAAACAAAGGAAGTGTGATCCATCAGATTGATTATGTTTTATGGAATTCAGAGGCTTCTTAGGAATGTCAGATTTGTTCCTGGATTAAGAAGGAACCTCATCTCCCTTGGGATGCTTGATACTCAAGGGTATGATTCAAACCTGAGGAGGGGAGTTCTCATAGTGATTAAGGATGATAGGATAGTCATAAAGGGAACTAGGAGATCTGACTTGTACTTTCTGGATGGGAGTGTTGTTGTAGGACAGATACACAACACTGATCAACAGGTTGATGCCAAGCTATGGCATGGTAGGCTGGGACATGTTAGTGAAAGAGAAATGTAAGAATTGGCTAAACAACAACTGATCAAGTTCAATGCAAATGATCAGATCAGACAGTGTGAGCATTGCATCCTTGGTAAATCTAAGAGACTTAAGTTTGGTGAATCAGAACATGCAACCAAAGGAAGGATGAATTATGTTCATTCAGACCTCTGGGGACCTTCAAAAACTATAACCAGAGGTGGAGGAAGATATATAATAACCATAATTGATGACTACTCAAGGAAGCTGTGGGTATATGTTCTGAGAACCAAGGATGAAGCTTTTCTACATTCAAGATTTGGTTAACAGAAACAGAAAATAACATTGGGAGTAGTTTGAAGTACTTAAGGACAGACAATGGATTGGAATTTGTATCTGAAGAGTTCAATTCATACTGCAAAGAAAAAGGAATTAAGAGGCACAAAACTGCCCCTTGAACTCCACAACAAAATGGCATTGCAGAAAGAATGAATCAGACACTTTTGTAAAGAATTAGATGCATGTTGAGCAGTACAGGCTTAAGTAAGATATTTTGGGGAGAATTAGCTGCAACTGCAGCTTACTTGATCAACTTATGTCCTGCTACAGCTCTGAATTTTAAAACTCCAGAAGAAGTCTGGTCAGGTAAGGTTCCAAGCTACTCACACCTTATAGTTATAGGCTGTCAAGCCTATTCCCATGTGAAATTGGATAAATTGGAACCTAGAGCACTTAAATGTGTTATGATTGGTTATCCAAAAGGTGTAAAGGTGTATAAACTGTGGTGTTATGAAGAGAACAGACTCTTGGTCAGTAGAGATGTTGTTTTTATTGAAGATAAGATGCCATTGATCAAAGATGATCAGAGAAGAGAGTCCGTGCTTGAGGTGAAGCCTCAACACATGAACAAATCAGGTGAAAGTGAAGAGAACTCCACTAACAGAGATACAAATGGAGTATCAAGAGTCAAAGAACAACCTAATACCTATCAACTTGCAAGAGACAAATAGAAAATGACTATAGTGCCGCCTGCAAGGTATGTGGAAGCTGATATAGTGTCATTTGCACTATATACAACAACTGAAATTGAAGCTTATGAACCAATAAACTACACTGAGACATTGACAAGTCAAGATAGTAATAAGTGGCTAATAGCCATGGAAGAAGAATTATTGTCTCTGAATAAGAATGGAACATAGAGAATTGTTGACAAGCCAAAATCTCAGAAGTTAGTTGGATGTAAGTGGATTTTCAAGAGAAAACCAGCACCTGCAGCTGAAGGTGGAGTCAGATAAAAGGCTAGACTAGTAGCTGAAGGCTTTTCATAGAAGGAAGGGGTGGATTACAATGAGATCTTCTCACTTGTGGTTAAACATTGTTCAATCAAAGTATTACTAGCACTAGTGACTCAATATGATCTTGAGCTTCATCAGATGGATGTAACTACTGCATTTTTACATGGGAAGTTGGAAGAAAGTATCTACATGAAGATACCAGAGGGTGTTACAATTGAGAGGGATGATAGAAAGGCCTGTTTACTACTCAAGTCTCTGTATGGATTTAAACAAAGTCCTAGACAGTGGTATTGAGATTTGATGAGTATATAGTTGCCAATGGATTTCAGAGAAATCTCTATGACAGCTGTGTATACATCAAGGAGAAAAACAACTGTTACACATACTTACTACTCTATGTGGATTATATCTTGATTGCTTGCAAGAGCACTCAAGGCATTGATTTAGTAAAGTGATTACTCAAATTAGAGTTTGAAATGAAGGATCTTGGTGAAGTTAAGATGATACTAGGTATGGCAATAAGCAGAGACAGACCAGCTAGTATACTTGTGTTGAAACATCAATCTTACCTTGTTAAAGTACTCAAAAGGTACAATATTGATCAGTGCAAGCCTGTTACAACACCTGTTAAGCAAGGGTTAAGTCTGTCTCTACTTGGTGGAGCTAAATCAGACAGAGAAATAGCTGAAATGAGCAGGATTCCATATGCAAGTTCAGTGATCAGTCTTATGTATGCTATGGTTTGTAGTAGGCCTGATATTGCTTATGTAATGAGCTTGATTAGTAGATTCTTAAGTTGTCCAGGGAAGCAGCATTGGGAGACAGTCAAATGGGCATTGAGGTATGTCAAGGGAACTGAACAAGTTGGTTTAAAATTTCAAAAAAGGGAAGCAAAATCAGGAGCTGTCATTGGATATGTTGATGCTGATTTTGCAGCAAATTTGGATTCTAAGGAAGTCTCTTACAGGGTATGTGTTTAATATGTATGGTACATCAGTGAGATGGAAGGCAAGCCATCAGTCTGTAGTGGCATTATCAACTACAGAAGCTGAGTTTATTGCTTTGACAGAAGCAATTAAAGAAGGAGTATGGCTTGTTGGTTTGCTGAAAGAATTGGGGGAATATCAGGATACTGTAGTAGTGTATTGTGATAATCAAAGTGCAATACACTTAGCTAAACATCAGAGATATCATGAAAGAACCAAACACATTGATGTTAAGCTATACTTTGTGAGAGATATGGTGGATAGTGAATTTGTTGAAGTAAGGAAGATTGATACAGCTCTGAATTCAGCTGATGGACTTACTAATGCATTGCCAGCAACAAAATTTGAGCTGTGCAAGATTTTAGTTGGTATGTTTTCAGACATACAGGTTGCTGCTTCTTAAAAGCAGCAAAATGGGGAGAAGGACTCAAGTTTGAGCATGCATACATATAAGGTGGAGATTGATAACAATAGATGCATGCATGGGGTGTTTCACACGTGGATTATGTTCATTGGAGGCTGAAGAATGATCATAATGTGTTGCATGCAAGCTGGAAGCAGTTGGAGTTGTTACAACAACTCAAACAACACAACTGGTGAAAACTGTCAAATTGGTGCAGTGTTGAGTAGCCAACTTTGGAGCGGTTTATCAAGCTATTTGGAACCAGCTAGATGGCTGCATCTCAACTACTAAGTGAGGACTATCTAGTGAAGGTTTAACCGGATCAATAGGTAAAGGGAATAGCAAGATATAAGGTCTCAAAATAGCTTGATCACAACACTTCTTCACTTGAGTTTGACAGTTTTGCACCTTCGTTTTCTTTCTTTCTTATTGCAGATTGAGATCAATCCAATTTGAGTTGTAAGCATTGAGTGATAATAAAAGTTCTTCTCCCCAAAGTGGATGTAGGTTATTCATAATCGAACCACTATACATCTTCTTGTAAGTTTTACATTTCAAGTTCTATTATTTTATGTGTTTTTGATTCTTGAGTGTTTTGTGAGTTTCTTGTGTGTTTATCACGTCATAAAGCATGATTTATGAGATGGTGTTCCTCATCGTCATCGAAGTGTAATAATGTACTATAAAGCATGAAACGTTACATGTACTCTAGGCTCTATCAAAATAAATAATGGACTAAAATTAAAAAATACTCTTTATGGCATATAAGTTATTATAATTCAATTAGCATAGCATGTTATATATGTTGATATTTATATTTATATATAAAAAAACTACAAATGTACTCCAGTATTAATTGTATATATAAATTTTGTAAAAAAATTAAAGTATTAATTGTATACATGAATCCCTTTTTCAAAAGGCAAACATTTTATAGGATCAGTTCTACTTTAATTAGTGTACAACCTATTAAATTGTATATGGAAAGCCTAACTTTTTGTTTAAACAATATTTTAACAATATTTTGAAATAAGAATGATTGATTTAATGTTTGTATATTATAATTTGTTTATATGTTATTGCAAATGTAATATGGTGTGTAGCGTCGCACAGAAGATCATATTATCAGTTCTTTATAAAGTATAAACAGAGCTCACAACTTAGATAGATTGTGACAAACTATCGAGATGGTTATAGTTGATTTAGTATTATTTTATACTGACTATATAAAAGTACAAGACCTCAGTTATTATTAATGTTCATACTCTTAAATTCTATACAATAACCTCAACAAATAATTCAGTACTTATTTCTTTGATTCACCAATGGAAATATGCTCAGTGAGTTGGGAGATAGTATTCTTTATATGGTGTGCTGTTAAAAGTAGAAGGAATTGTGTCCTAATAATTTAGGCTGATGTTGTTCTCTTGGGAAGCTCATAAGGATTATTATGTAAACCCTGCAGGTGGATTTATTCCAACATGGTAATAAGGTTGAGTGGTGCTACACTTGGATTAGAGATTGATTAATTGAGTTATTAGTAACTCATATAATTAATAGGGATTATGTATCTTAAACACGAGGAGTTAAACGTACTCATAATCCTATAACGTAATTTGGGATTAGGGTGGTAGTGCAATAATAATTCTTTAGTGGACTGAATTATTATTATTGGGCTTAAGCTATAAGTTTCGGGCACTAAACTTGGATGCTTAGGCCCAATGGGAGACCCAACCCTAATATATCCTCCTGGTCTATGTTATAGCTTATAAATAAGCCATCTTAGTAGTCAGATTCATTATTCACATGCCTAACTCATAATAAACGTGAGAAATCAGATTTCTCATCAGAAAAGAAAAAACGTGAGAAATAAGAGAGACTGCTGATTGAGATCGCCTGGAGGATAGTCTCTCACATGATGTCGAGATGAGGCATATGAATAACAAAAGATCGCGAGGTTGTTTATGCAGTTCTTTCGTCCTACATACATAGTCTTCGGTGAAATGTAATACTTTATATTCGTTCCACTGCATTAGTTTTGCATGGATCCAGAATGGATTAAGTATGCCATAACCTGATCACCATTAGAACCGGCCCCCCTTCCCTAATTTTTTACACAAATTCGAGGTGGCCGAAGACCAAAATCTGCGACGTATGGGAACTCGAAGAGGTTGAACATGATGCAATTATGATATTTTGTTGCATTGTTGCATATGATCAAGAAGATGCCGACAATGGATTTTCACAACATGTCTTCACGTCATTGTTGTTCGAATTCTCCATTCTGAGTCGACGTCATGATCAAATTTCATCAATGGAGTCTACACACAAGACTAATCTATAAGAAATTGAGCTAGAATCCTTCCAAAGAAATGTCACCGATAGGTTTCACAACTTATCAACAGCGGGTTCAGACGAGATCCTCTCAATCCCATGGCTCCTAAGTTATTGGATGCATTCTTATGATACAAAGAGGAAAATTTATGTTCGATTTTTTCATTAGGAGAGTGAAAGCCCTAGATGTTTGCAATGCCATTAAAGACGGACTTGATCAAACCAAACAGTCGCAGAAACTGTTGGAGATCGTTCAATGTGCTTTGGATAATCAGAGAAGTATTAGTGAAGGAGCTTCATCTTGGATGGATAGTTGAGGTTCCTTAAGGAGGATGTTGAATTCGGAATTCCCTATTTCTATATGATTACTGTTAGTACGTGTTAAGACTCTGATTTTTTAACATGATTTGCATTAAATTGTATGTAATTTGTAGATATAATCTGATTATTCTTTAAAATTAATTGAACCACTATTTGAAATTAATTGAAACACTATTTAAAATTAAGGAATGACCAAAAATATTAATGAAGGGAACCACAAATTAAATAGGGGACCAATGGTTTTACCTTAAAATAAGGTAGAACCAGTCCTATGTTACTCATGCTCTTTTCAAAATTTAAAATAAATTTTGGATATATTTAGGTTTCGGTATAATATATTGACTAGAAAAACATGACATATAATTATAGAAATGAAATTTGAGTTGAGACGAGTTACACTTTTTCTACTTAAAATGAAATTATCCCGCTCTAGTACTTATGGTTCGATAGCAAATATCTTCAAGATACAACAGACTCACATTTTGTGATAGTAACACTACAAATCACAAGATACGGCGAACCAAACTGTATTATGAACTCACCTTAGGAGTATGACGACTTAGGAATACATTACAAATTGTTATAACAATTTAACTTTGCTTGACTTTGTTTGACCTTCACAATATATATTTGATCATATGAGTGCTTAAGTGTATGAAAGTATTTTCTGAGTTTATGAAAGTATTGTCCAAGTGATGGATGATAGGATGGGAAGATCTCTATAGATTTTAAGGCGTCTTTTCGTGAATTGAGCAATTATTGAATTTGATTTTGAATTCAAATTCAAATATTCTTTCATTAAAGGACATAATTAATTCAAGTTGATCACACCTCTTTATAGATACACTTTAATCTAATAGACACAATTTTAAAGTGATTTTTCCATTCACCTTAAATTTCAACAATCCCCACATGGATAAAGTCAACCAAGAAGACTACGACACTGAAAACTGACAGTAAAATGAGTTCAAACAAAAAGATATTACATCGGGATAGGTAGCTTTTGGCTTTGAACCTTTTAAATACTATTGGACTTATATACTTGTAGTTTAGTGGACGTGATACCTTGAACTACTCTACTTTTTGTGCATGCCAAGACAACAATATCAACATAACACCTTTCCTAATACCTTTGATTTTCATGGTTGTGTCCATTTAGGCCTTAGACGATATCTTAGATTCATAAGCGTTTCATTGAGGCGGGTGTCCTCGCACTTACATAGGTGACCTCTCATGAAGAGTACCACGTCATATCTCACCTTTATTAGGTATAAGGGTCATTAAAAGTTTTTATGCTTACCTTTACCGCACATTAACATGTTAATTTGCACTTGATTTGTTAGGAATGGATTAATCTATTTATTTCAAGTGCACATCTAAACAAATATAACTTAGTTGTCTCATTGAACTAAGTTTGTAGGATCTTTACTCAATACTGCTATAAATGTTCTTTAATGTGTGGCTTTTATTCTATTTCTCTTAGACATAAAATATATTTGATCTCCATTAAATTTTATTACAGATTAGTTTAATCTACTTGTGATCAGTTGCCTTAGGCCATCATAATTTAGCTTTAGAGCTATACCATTGGCTAGTCATCTCGAATTTAAATGTAAATGGGGATTCTCCCCTCCTCACATTAGAGTGTCTACGGGGAACCCCACATTTGGTTCGGTTGGTCTTTTCTTGAGATAATCAATAAATCGTTTGATATATTGTTTGAACAAATAATATGATCTTTAACAATGTACGACTTCTCATGAAGAGACATTACTCTTCACCAAGAGATATAACTTTTCACAAAGAGACACGACTCTTCACCAACGAATATGACTTTTCATGAAGACACATGACTCTATACGAAGAGATACGATTCTTTACCAAGAAACACGATCCTTCCATTGTATTTGAATCTCTAATTCTATTATTCTACTCAAATCTGTATGATTTTATTTATATTTAAAAAACCCAGAAAAATCAATAAATATTTATTCAATAATCAACAAAAGAAATAACTAGAATCATAAACAAAATTTCAAAAATGAAAGTAATGTAACTACGTATTTAACTACATAACCAGAATCATAAACAAAATTCAAGAAGATAAATGTAATTGAACTGCTTCTTTATATGAAGGGTTGTTGGGTATACAAAGGAGAACTGTACTGCCTAAAATTTTCCCTACAATACCACTTATGCAAATACCCACATAACCAATTACTAGTTTTTATTAACCTATTTCCGCAAATTATTATTGCTTGTTTATTATAGTTGAATGTATTAACTTGAATTTCAAAAGAAAACTGTGTATTTTTTTTCCAAAAAATTTTTTTATTAAAGCTTAATTGATTTTGCACAGTTTAGTCATTAATGCATGGTTGTAATTTGTCCATGAATGAATACCTCAATTGCTAACAACTACTCCCTGATGATACAATTTTCATTTTTAGTTGTATAACTAAAGTTTTCATATATCTAAAAAAGCAAAAATTCAAAAATAATCACAATTCCTCATACACTTTATGTACAAAAAAGTCACTCATACCTAACACACATAACACAATTTATCATTTATTTATTACAAAAAAATATTATTATACCCCCTAAAAGTTACTCACTCCATCTCAAATTCATCTTCACATTTACTGTAGATACACAAATAAAAAAATCACTTTTTGACTTACTTTTGGAGGTAATATGGTATTTTTGAGTAATAAATAAATGATAAAGTATGTTGTGTGTTAAAAATGTGATGACATATTTAAAATTAAAGTATGTTAGAATGGTATTAGTTAGTTGATTTTTTCTTTTATGGAAGTGTGAAGTTGAATTTGAAACGGATCAAAACGAAAAGTGTGAAATTAAAATTGGGACGAAGGAGTATAACATTTCTCAACCTCCATACCAGGATAGGGCCACAGACTTAAATGGGACGGAGTAGGGATTAAAAAATGGCTTGGCTCGCTTAGACCCGCTCTGACCCGTGACATTTGGGGCAGACCTGACCTGCCCCGTACTGAAAATGTGGCGGGTCTGGATAGTAGTTATGCCCTGATTTAGCCCGTTTGAATCTGTTTGGAACCATTTAATATTTATACTATATAATACTCCCTCCGTCCCGCGTTAAGTTTTACTTTTTTCATTTTGATTTGTCCAAAGTTAAGGTTTACATTTTTCTTTTTTTGTCAAGTTGGGTCCACACAAAATAATTAATTATTTTATATATGCCCCACACACAATACTAATACAACTACCCAATTCATATTAAATATTATTTTCTCACTTAACAACATATTAAATAATTATAGTATCTTTTAATTTACGTGCAAAAATCAAACGTAAAAGTTAACGTGGAATGGATGGAGTATATTATGTGTATAACATGTATATTTTATTTATATTTTTATATTATTTTCATTATTTATAAGATATATTTTCTTAATTAATTAATTAAGTAGAAAATACATGATATTACTATGTATATAATTACTAATTAAATAAAAATATATATTACACATTATTTTTAATAAGTATAAGAATTTAAAATAAAATAAATAATTAAAATGGGTCAAAATCGAGGCGAACCAGCGATAAAAGAATGGGTCTGAGTACTCAACTACCCGCCCTGGCCCGCCCCATTGACATCCGTTGGACGGAGGGAGTATTTATGAGTTCTTTCTATATTTTCTCATAAATTAATTTTTGATTAATTTTAAAAATTTCAATTTAAATCATCTACATTATATGTAGATATTGTAATGATCATATAAATATAAACTGCGTACCTTCTTTTCTTTATATAGGCTAAATCTTCCTTTAATGTTCTTTGTAGACAATCAATATATATCGGAAAGATGAGTCAAACTTTCGTCTTAAGAATTGTTGGTTATTTTTGGATTTCGGTATAATATGTTGACTAGAAAACATGGCATATAATTATAGAAATGAAATTTGAGTCAAGACAAGAATTACACTCTTTCTCCTTAAGACCAAAATGTTCGTTCTAGTGTTTACGGTTCGATAGCAATCATCTTCAAAATACATTGACTCACATCTTGTAATAGTAACACTATAAATCGTAAGATACGATGAACTAAATTGTATTATGAAATTACCTTAAGAGTAGGACGACTTAGGAATACATTACGATTTGTTATAACAATTTAACTTTGCTTGATTTGATTTGACCTTCATAACATGTGTTTCATCATATGAGTGCTTAAGTGTATAAAAGTATTTTCGGAATTTATGAAAGTGTTGTTCAAATGATGAATTATGGAATAGAATGGTCTATATATATTTTTTAAGATGTATTTTCGTGAATTGATACAACTATTGTATTTGATTTTGAATTCAAATATTCAATTATAAAAGGACACAATTAATTCAAATTGATCACATCTCTTTATAGTCACACCTTAATCTAATTTACACAATTTTAGAGTAACATTTCTATTCATGTCAAATTTCCAACCATAAGTACTTTTAAACCAATGATAAAAAATTATAAAATTAATGTGGTGAGAGAGAATATTATTGTTAATTATGTAATTTTAGAAAGGAGTAAGCAGTTAAAATTTATGATCCAATTAAATGGCAACACGTGGATTTTTTGGGTTAAATATCCATTATTAATTTATTTGGAATTTAAATATATTAATTTCTAAAGTAAATTAATAAACAATTGATAATTAATTTGAGCCCAATAAATTAAATGAGCTCGAATTAAATGTAGTCTAACTCAAGTCAAATAAGCCCAGATAAATTAAATCAGACCCAAGTCAAATAGGTCCGATTAAGGTCCAATCAAGTGGGATGCCTGGACCTCCTTTCCTCACCTATATAAAGGGGTCTCTCCCTTCATTTGGGAGGGACAGACACACACACATTCAAGCACTTGAAGATGATGCTCTTGAAAAGATCGAGAACACGAGTAAAGCTCCCTCAAGATCTTCAAGCGAAGAACGAACGAAGAACTTCAAGCGATCTTCAAGACTTCGAAGCTTCAAGCTCAAGAACGTTCGAGGAACTTCAAGTCTTCAAGCGATCTTCAAAACATCTTCAAAGCTTCAAGCTCAAGGCCTTCGAGGATCTTCAAGTCTTCAAGCAACCTTCGGATCTTCAAGTCTTCAAGCTCAAGTCTTCAAGTGATCTTCTAAGATCTTCAAGCCTTCAAGCGGCCTTCGAGTCTTCAAAGCTTCAAGCCTCCAAAGCTTCAAGCGACCTTCGGATCTTCAAGTCTTCAAGTTCAAGTCTTCAAGTGGTCTTCAAAGATCTTCAAGCCTTCAAGCGGCCTTCGAGTCTTCAAAGCTTCAAGCCTCCAAAGTTTCAAGCGACCTTTGGATCTTCAAGTCTTCAAGCTCAAGTCTTCAAGTGATCTTCGAAGATCTTCAAGCCTTCAACTGGCCTTCGAGTCTTCAAAGCTTCAAGCCTCCAAAGCTTCAAGTGGCCTTCGAGTCTTCAAAGCTTCAAGCTCAAGATCTTCAACAAATCTTCAAGTCTTCAAGCCTCTAAAGCTTCAAGTTCAAGATCTTCAACAAAGCTTCAAGTCTTTAAGTCTCTAAAGCTTCAAGCTCAAGATCTTCAACGAATCTTCAAGTTTTTAAGCCTCCAAAACTTCAAGCTCAAGATCTTCAAGACATCAATCAAGCTTCAATTCAAGAACAGCCATTAATCCGAGATCAAGGCTTCAAGACCCCCGGATCAAGTGTTCTTCGAGGAAGGCTCTCTAGTCAACGTTCAATCCGAAAAAAGGTTCAACATCTCTGGGTCAACATTCAAGACTACACACTCGAATTTGGACATGCTTCGTTTGAAGATCTGACTCAACATACAAGTCAAGTCAACACACGCTGTCAACACAGTCAGCATACACTTCGTCAAAGAAGTCAAAGTCAACCAATACAAGTCAAGTTAAAGTCAAGTCAAAGCCATATTGGTTCGAGAGAAGAATCAGATGATTAATTAAGATTGTAACATGCTTACATCTTCTACAAATTAAATCCATCAATAAATTATCTTTGTACTCAATTTGTATTTATTTTATTATAAATACAAAATTTATTGTTACAAGGAGTAATGAATAATTACTACTGTTTTTAGAATAAGTTAAACATATATTCAAGGAGGAAGTTCAAAGGGTAACACCTACTTTCTCTATGCAGGAATCATAGAACACTTTTATCGAGTCAAGACAATATCCCATTCATGTAGGGGATTGTTAGTAAATAATGAATTTAATGTGGTTGAATGTGAATTGTTGAATTCATTTAACCTATTAAATAGATTCATTTAATCAAACTTAATGAGATATATGAAAATTGTGTTCATGTATCAAGTCATTTGAACGGTCATGTCTCACCTATAAATAGAGGTCTCATTTTTAGTTTCAATCGTCGAAAAACACAGAAATAATAGAGTACATAAGAGAGTCATAGTCAAGTCGATCGATCGCATTATTCCGTTAAGTGTTCATCTTAAGTTCTGTTCATCGGTAAAGCTACTTAGTGCAAAGTAGACTTTAAGTTCTCCATTTTATCCTGGGAAACAGTTGTTCATGAAAGCTCTTGCACATTTGGGAGTGGACAAATATGTTTTGAGGAAATCGTGTTTTCACGAGGCTTGGAATCCATCGTCACTTCACACAATTTCTCGAATCCATGCTCCTAAATAAAGTTGGTGAGACAACAGTCTTAAAACAGATTTTTTGGTTCTTTGTGTCTCTAAGTTCAAGATGGTTTCTAATATTGAAAATAACATCGCTAAAGTGGTTGCTGAGAATGTTGCGCCCTCTCATGTTCCTACTGTATTTGCTGAAAAGCCAGAGAAATTTGCTGGAACGACTACTACTTTTAAGAGTTGGCAACAAAAGATGCTCTTCTACCTCACAATGCTCAACTTGGCGAAACACTTGACTGAGACAGCTCCTGAATTACCTTAAGGTAATGTCGATGCGATGATACAAACTGCAGTTGATGCATGGAATCATTCTGATTTTATTTGTCGTAATTATATTTTAAATTATCTTCATGACTCTTTCTATAATGTATACTGTCAACTAAAAATGACAAAGGAACTGTGTGAATCACTAGACCGGAAATATAAATAGGAGTATGCCGGCTCAAAGAAATTTGTAGTCGGATGGTTCCTTGATTATACGATGGTCGATTCTAAGATTGTGATAAGTCAAGTGCAAGAATTTCAGATTATTCTGCATGAAATCCATGCCGAGTGGATGATTCTGAGTAAAACTTTTCAAGTGGTTTCCGTAATCTAAAAATTGCCACTGAGTTAGAAAGATTTCAAGAATTATCTTAAGCATAAGCGCAAGGAGATGTCCTTGGAAGATTTGATCATTTGTCTTTGCATTAAAGAAGAAAACCATAAATCAGAATCAAACGGCGTACATGCTAAGGTTAACATTATAGAGCACGGTAAAAGCAAAGCTTCAAGAACAAAACCAAGAACGCCTAAGGAAAGGGAAGCTTGCAGCAACGAGTGGTGTGTCGAAGCAGAAATTCAAAGGCAAGTGCTTCAATTGTGGCAAACAAGGTCACAAGTCTGCAGATTGTCGATCTCGAAAGAAAATCATGAAGCTAACATGATCAACATCACTAAGGACGTTGAGGATCTGAAAAGCAAACATGGTGGAATCAAATCCAAAAGAATGGTGGATTGATACTGGTGCTACAATGCATATATGTACCAATAGGAACCACTTCTCCTCATTTGAAGCAGTTCAATGAGAAAAGATCTATATGGCTAATGCAGCCGCTACTACCATTGAAGGAATAAGAAAAGTCTTATTCAAAATGAACTCGGGTGCTGAAAAATGTGTTGTGCGTGCCAGAAATTCGCAAGAACCTTGTTCCTGGATTTTTGCTAAACAAGAATGGTTTTCACATTGTGTTGGAATCTGATAAGGTTACTCTGTTTAAGTCCGGAATGTTTGTTGGTAAGGGGTATGCGACCGATGGGTTGTTTAAAATGAATGTAATAACTATTGTCAATAACATTAATGAAGGTACTTCTTCTGCTTATTTGGTTAAGTTTTCAAATGTTTGGCATGGTAGACTAGGTCATGTTGATTATGATTCGATTCGTCGATTAATTAAATTATACCACATACCAACATTCCAAATTAACTTAGAACATAAATGCAAAATTTGTGTTGAAGCAAAACAAACAAGTTCATCTTTTCAAATGGTAGAAAGAAGCACCGAACAACTTGAATTAATTCATAGTGATGTATGTGATTTGAAATATGTTCAAACACAAGGCGGTAATAAATATTTTGTTACATTTATCGATGATAGCACTAAATATTGCTATTTTTATTTTCTTAAAAGCAAAGATGAAGCACTACATAAATTTATTTGTATAAAACTGAAGTTGAGAATCAACTTGGTAACAAGATAAAAAATTAAGAAGTGATAGAGGTGGCGAGTACAAAGCACCAATTGGTGACTTCTGTGCATAACATGGAATAATTCATGAAGTGACTGCACCATACTCACCTCAATTTAACGGGGTTGCTGAATAGAAGAATCGCATTTTGAAAGAAATGATGAATACAATGATGTTAAGTTCAGGTTTATCTTCCAATATGTGGGAAGAAGCGATCTTGTCAAGTAACTACCTTTTAAATAGAATACCCCGAAAAAAGGAAGACAAGACCCCATATGAATTATGGAAAGGAAAGAGACCATCCCATAAACACTTACGCGTGTGAGGGTGTCTCGCAAAGGTAGTCGTACCTCCATCGAAAGAAATTAAAATAGGTCCTAAAACGGTTGACTGTATTTTTATTGGATATGCACACAATAGTAATGCATATCGATTCTTTGTGTATAGTTCAACAATTGCGAATATACACAAGAACATGGTTATGGAATCGAGATATGCATATTTCTTCGAAAATATATTTCCATGCAAAGTAAACGAAGGGTCTGATTTATTGAAACGATCTAGTGAGGAAGTCCCGACTTCTATTGAGGTTCAAGATGTTGAACCAAGGCGAAGTAAAAGAGCAAGAACGGAAAAATCATTTGGTGATGATTTTGTAACTTACTTGCTGGAAAAGGAACCGCTAACAAATTCTGAAGTGGTAAATTCCTCTAAAGGGCCTTTGTGGAAAGAATCCATAAAGAGCAAAATTGATTCAATTTTGCAGAATCATACTTGGGAGATAGTGGATCTTTCACCTAGAAATAAACCTTTAGAATCTAAAGGGATCTTTAAAAGGAAAATGAAACCTGATGGTTCTATTAAAAAGTACAAGGCCAGGTTTGTGATCGAGGGATATAAGCAACGAGAAGGCTTAGATTACTTTGATACATATTCTCCCGTGATGAGAATAAATTTGATAAGAATGATCATTGCCATTGCAGCATTGAAAAACTTAGAAATACATTAAATGGATGTAAAGACAACTTTCTTAAATGGAGATCTAGACTAAGAGATCTACATGAAGCAACCCAAGGTATTCGAGCTCCAGGTACTGAAAAGAAAGTGTGTAATTAGTTAAATCTTTATATGGTTTAAAACAAGCTCCTAAAAAATGGCACGAGAAGTTTGACCATATAATGATTACTAATGGATTCAAAATCAATTAGTGTGATAAATGCGTCTATATTAAAGAAGCAGGAGACGACTACGTAATTCTATGTCTATACGTAGATGACATACTCATTGTGGGTAGTAATGACAAGTTGGTCAATACTACGAAAATCTTGTTGAATTCAAGATTTGATATGAAAGACATGGGTGTTGCTGATGTGATTTTGGGAATTAAATTCATAAGAACATCATATGGTCTAATTTTGAGTCAATCTCATTATGTAGATAAAATTCTTGATAAATTCAACAAGAATTATTATGGTGCTGTTAAAACGCCATTAGATAATAGTCTTCATTTAGCCGAAAACTGCAGCGAACGTATTTCTCAAGTAGAATACTCGCGGATAATTGAAAGTCTAATGTATTTAATGAGTTGTACTAGACCAGATATTGCTTATGCAGTAAGCAAGTTGAGTTCGTATACGAGTAATCCAAGTTCTAAGCATTGAATCGCTATAGTTAGAGTACTAAGGTACATACAACATACTCATGATTATGGACTGCATTATACCATATATCCAACGGTGTTAGAAGGATACATAAATGCAAATTAGTTTTCTGATATAAAAGACTCGAAGAGTACGAGTGGCTATATGTTTACACTTGCTGGAGCCGCCGTATCTTGGAAATCCTCAAAATAAACCGTAATAGCTAGATCCATAATAGAATCTGAATTTATTGCTTTGGATAAATGTGGTGAAGAGGCTGAATGGCTACGCCAATTCTTGGAGAGTGAAAATGGGATAGACCTGTGCCACCTATCAGCATACGTTGTGATAGTAAATCTGCAATTGGACGGGCACAAAGTGTTATGTATAATGCTAAGTCGAGACACATTCATCGTCGACATAATACCATTAGACAATTATTTTCAACTAGAATTATCACAATTGACTATGTGAAGTCAAAAGATAATATTGCGGATCCGCTAACCAAAGGGTTAAATAGAGATGAGGTTCAAAGACTGACAAAAGGAATGAACTTAAAGCCTTTGAAATAAAAGTCCTAAGAAGGAAAACCCAACCTATTTGAATGGAGATCCTAAAAGTTAGGTTCAAATGGATAACCTAATCATAGGACTTAATCAGAACACCGTAGGGGATAACCTCAGCTCATTCATGTCATGAAACAGTGATAACTGAAAAAGGCAAGCATTTCGATGCTTTAATGACTATCAATAAGTAATCATATTTACTCACGACTCGATAAGTCACGTATGTATGGGAGAAGTGGGGCCGCTTCAATGAAGAACTGAAAGGCTTAGTTATGAGAGTGAAAATAAGCGTATTTGAGTGCCCAATTTAACACCTTTTGATGGGAATTATTGTTATATATTTTCACAAGTGTCTTATATTCGATATATATAAGAAAAAACGTGCATTTGAGATGTTTTATTGTGTTTTAGGTGGAAAAAGGATCAAAAGTGCAAAGTTGAAGAAAAGGTGCAACTTGTGCTAGAATGCTAAAAAACGCACGTCCAACTTGTGTAATTTTTCTATATTCGTATAGACCTAAAAAATGGAAATGTGATATATTTTTGAAAATCTATAGAAGAGAGAATCGTTTTGAAGTAAAGAACACTTCAATTGGAATCCAAATGAGAAAGTTATGATCAAAATGCTGATGTCGCTCAAGCTGTACCGAACAGAACGGCTATGCCACTTTGCATAACTTGTTACACATACAATTGTTGGAATTTCTGTGATTTCTTAATATGTATAGAAATCCAAGGAAGAGAGGATCGCTTGAGTGCAAGAATTACTCAAATCGGAGCTTGGATTTGGAAGTTATATGCAGAACGGTGAGACTGAGCAAGCTGGTTTGATCAAGAAGCTTGTGGTTCGATCATTGGTTCGGGTCGAACCAAGAACTTGAAATCATGTTAAAGAGTTGTTCGACCTCCCTGATCTGGTTCGACCAAGCCCATGGTCGAACCAAATACCTGAACAGCTCCAGATCAGTATTTTACACCCCAAGTCTGTGTGTTTTCGTGTTTTCCAAGAAAAAGCCCATCCAATGTCCATAAAGAGAGCTTACAAGTATATAAAGGGGTTGTAGATCACACCAAGAAGGGGAAGAGTACCGCAATACAATCATCCTGCACCCCACAAGGGGGGATTACCCGCCACACCATCACATCCATTCCTTCCACCATCCATCCATCACTGTGAAGATTCGTTTGTGGAATCAAGAGGAGAATAAGAGGAGGATTCAAGATGGAGAAGGACGAGATGACTCCCGCATCTAGGGTTTATCCATAGTTAGCCAAGTTGAGCCTAAAAATCTCATTCTTTGGTAGCCTACGAGAAATAACCACTTTGAGCATCTAAATTTTTTTGAGCCTTGAATGCCCTATCTAGTGGAGAATTAATGGCTTTCAAAGTGTGTTGATGGAGTTTGATAACAGTTTGGAAGTGAATGAAATTGGTGTTGAAATAGTGATTGAGCCTAAAAATGCATCTAAAGAAAAGAATGAAGTAGTGCTTAAATCTAGTACTCCATGGAATAAACACCTTAGGGTAGTACTTAAATCTAGTATCTTATGGAGGATGCGAGAGGTAGTGCCTGAAACTGGTACCTCGAGAGAAAAAAAAAGAAAAAAAAGAAGAAAAAAAAGTGATGTTTGAAGAAAAAAAGTGAAGGAGTTGATCGGTGTCATTTTCACCTAGATTTTAGTCTCTTTATTTGTTGTTTTTGGATATTTTTATCCGTATTTGTGTGATTTTTGGTGGAGTTATTGTAATTTTTTGAAATGTGGTATGAATTGATAGAATTGTGTAAATGAACTTAAATATGTGTAAAATAGGTCAAGAAATAGATTAAAACAGAGTCGGGAGTGAAACGGAGACGAAGGAATAATGCATGTTTGTACACGGGCCGTGTGCAGAACACGACCCTGTAACAAGTGGCCGTGTATTGTCATCAAAAATCGCTGCTCGCCCAGGAGGAAGGCGATGTGCTGGCGCACGGGCCGTGTGTTGCTGCATGCCCCGTGTGTGGAACACGGCCCTGTAAGAAGAAGCCGTGTAATGCCATCAGAAAATGCTACACGGCCATGACAAAGACCGAGTAGCGCAGCTCGAGCCGTGTCTAGAAGCACGCACAACATGCCGAAGTAGGTGTGCCCTACACGTGCCGTGCGCTGCTGCATAGGCCGTGTATGTACAAAAACCTGTGTGATTTTCAGAATGTTCCAGAAACTTCTAGAAGGTCCATTAGTGATACAAAAAGATGACTTGTGCGAAATTTAGAGGGGAGATCAAAATTAGAGCAGTTACACACACTCCACACTATATTTTCACCCACTAGATCCATTTAATCTATCTCCATCCATTAGATCCATCAATTTCCACTTGATCTCCATTAGTCAATCCATCAATCCATCATCCAATCAATCCATCCACCATTTGAGAAGAGGAAAGCATCAAGGATTGAAGGAGTTAGCATATTGAAGAGAAGGAAGGTTTCTCTATGAAAGGGAAGTCAATCTACTTTTCATTTGTTGATTTTCTTCTTATTTTGGCTCAAATGGAGCAAAGCTTAATTTGTATTGATTTAAACACAATGTTTAGTGGCTAGTCCTATAGTAGGGCTAATCATATGATTGGTTAAGAAGAATGTTAGATATGTAGGATTTGAAATGTTGAATTGAGTTAATCTTGGACTTCCTTTTATTATTAATGATTCATGTTTCATTTCAATATTTGTGTGATTAAATTTTCTTTTCATGATATTAGGATGTCAATTCCAATGGTATGATGAGTGGTTTAATTGAATCATATATTAAGATGTGCATGCATGTTAGTGTGAGGGGAGGTAAGCCATACCCTTCTTATGCTTAGAACACTCATAGGGGGACACTTAAGAAATTGAGTGAAAAAACCAACTTATGATCATAGTACCTTAAGGGAATTGAGAGTAAGACAATCTTAGGAGATTTAGACTTCTTAAAGAGTCGAGAACTTAATCACCTTGGCCATAGGGGTTAGGGGTAAAAACGTGATTACTTTTAGTCTGCAATTAATGAAGTTCAATATCAAGAGTTATGCATATCTAGCTAGATTCTTAACCATGAGTATGATTAACCTTGCTCTCTTCTTGAATGAATTCTACCTCCATTCCATTCATCACTTGTGTGTTGTTTGAATCATTACTTTGTTAGTTCAAATTCTTATTTCATTGAGTAGAACAATAATTAGTAGCTTAAATACCAAACCTTCAATCTATCATCCTTACAAAGCATAAATCAATGGAAAATTCGGATACAACCTAGAGTTAACTTTCCCTTGGGACGACATTATTATAAATTTTATACTTGGTCAAGCGTTTACTCGACGATAGAATCTCTTAGTCTTACACATTTTTACAAGAAACGCGACTAAGAACAGGAGTTGAGGAGGATGTTGTGCTTAATTGAAGTGATGAGGAAGAATGAAAGATCGAGAGAGACTACAGGCTTGATTGATCCAAGTATTGAGTCACTTATCCGTATATTTCCTACCTTAACCAAAGAGCCAACATTACATATAAAAGAAAAGTCCTTTTTGATCTCATTATCGAATCATACTTTTAGCGGTGGAGAGTTTGAGACGTTTGACAAGCTTATGGTTACGCATGCACTTGAATTGAATTTGAGTATAAACACCTTAACCCATAAGTGTACATCTTTTACACTTGAGTGCGAGTGATATATACTTTCCGTGAGAACATGTCATTGGAGCATTTGAATTGGTGGTGATTGTTTTATCTTGTATGCTTTGAATTGATTATTACATGTAATGAGAGTTGCATGATCTAAGTTGAGGACAATTGTATTTTGAATGAGGTATTTGTCATAGCCATTCTTTCCCCGCTAATTTTCTTACTCTCTCTCTCTCTCTTTATTTTTATTTTGTTGCCTCAGGACAAGCAACGGGTAAGCTTGTGGGATTGATGAGAGTAAAAATAAGCGTGTTTGAGTGTCCAATTTAACAGTTGTTGATGGGAATTTTTGTTATATATTTATACAAGTGTCTTATATTCGATATATGTAAGAAAAATGTGCGTTTGAGGTGTTTTAATTGTATTTTAGGTGGAAAAAAAATCAAAAGTGCAAAGTTGGTGAAAAGGTGCAACTTGTGCTAGAATGCTGAAAAATGCACGTCCAACTTGTGTAATTTTTTTGTGTTCCTTTAGAGGTAAAAAATGGAAGTGTGAAGCATGTTTGGAAAGCCACAGAAGAGAGGATCATTTTGGCGTAAAGAACACTTCAATTGGAATCCAAATAAGAAAGTTATGATCAAAAGGGTGATGTCACGCAAGCTGTGCCAAAAAGAACGGCTGTGCCACTTTGCATGACCTATTACACATTCAATTATTGGAGTTTTTGTGAATTCTTTATATGTATAGAAATCCAAGGAATAGAGGATCGCGTGAGCATAAGAATCACTCAAATCGGAGCTCAGATGTGGAAGTTATACGCAAAATGGTGATACTGCGTAAGCTGGTACGACCAATAAGCTTGTGGTTCGACCACTGGTTCGGTTCGAACCAGGAACCTAAAATCGTGTTACAGAGTTGTTCGACCTCCCTGATCTGGTTCGACCAAGCTCATGGTCGAACCAAATGCCTGAACAGGTCTAGATCCATATTTTTACACCCCAAGTGCGTGTATTTTGTGTTTTCCAAGAAAAAGTCCATCCAAAGTCCATAAGGAGAGCTTACAAGTATAAAAGGGGATGTAGATCACACCAAGAAGGGGAAGAGTACCGCAATACAATCATCCTACACCTCACAAGGGGGGATTACCCCCCACACCATCATATCCATTCCTTCCACCATCCATCCATCACTGTGAAGATTCGTTTGTGGAATCAAGAGGAGAATAAGAGGAGGATTCAAGACGGAGAAGGACACGACGACTCCCGCATCTAGGATTTTATTCATTTCCTAATTTATCTTGTATTTTCCAGATATATGGGTAAGATCTATCCAACCCCCATGATTGTTCTTCGCAACATCATGGGCTAGAACTGTTTTGGTAGATCTAGGGTTTTGAAGGTTGTATGAATTAATTAAACTCTCTTGTGTGTCCTCCGTACGACACTACTCATGAATTCATTTTATATATGATTGTGCTTTCTTAATCCATCATCACGGTCATTTTGTGTATCTTCAATTGGTATATAGAGTCTGAATATATATCTTGGTTGTAGATTGAGTGCATTCACCGCTGAACAGGATTCCATGTTATGATTTTAAGTGAGGGGACTCTGAAGCTTCATTAGAACTATCATATATGAATGTTTATTAATTAAATTGAATTCGGATTTGTAAGCAGGATAAAGAGGGTAATTTTATAGTACCTATAAAGGGAGATCATATCGGGTTAGATTCCAAACGTGGGAAATAATTAATACTAATAGTACCTAGAAAGGGGGGTGAAATTATATCTCTTTCTTCAAGGTTATTCACACATGTTACACGCATATTTTATTGTGTCTATAAAGTAAAATTGCATGGTTTAGTGATGCGTCCATAGTCCGCAAGGCAGAGTCGGCCTGCACTTGAGAGGGAAGTTAAGTAGTAAAATTAGATTACGTTAAAGCTACCTATTCTCCATTTTTGAGCCACTTTCGTATTCCTTTAGTATTATTTATTTTATTTGTTATTTAAATTAATTGTCTAGTAGTTGATAATCAAACCTCAAACTTAATTGTCTTTCGTCTTAATTAATTTAGTTAATAATTGAATTGATAATACACCGTCCTTTGGTTTTGATATTTAACTTGGTCACTTATTTAAGCTACAATAACATCCTTCATACTTGAGAATTAATTTTGCGTGCAAAGAAAATGCGCATCACTTCGTTCATTAGAAACCCTCGCAGAACCAGGAATATGTTCATGCCCAAAATGAACAAAATCTTGAGAACAGAATAATATAAAGATGATTTCTGTGTATTGTATATGAGGTCACTTACACAAGAAAGTAGAATAGTTCAAGGACATCGCGTCTACTGGACAAATAGTAAGTTAAATGTACATTCAAGGAGAAAGTTCAAAGGGTAACACCTACTTTCTCTATGCAGGAATCATAGAACACTTTCATCGAGTCAAGACAATATCCCATTCATATGGGGGATTGTTAGTAAATTAATGAATTTAATGTGGGTGAATGTGAATTATTGAATTCATTTAACCTATTAAATAGATTCATTTAATCAAACTTAATGAGATACATGAAACGTTGAGTTCATGTATCAAGTCATTTGAAAGGTCATGTCTCACTTATAAATAGAGGTCTCATTTTCAGTTTCAATCGTTGAAAAACAAAGAAACAATAGATTACATAAGAGAGTCATAGTCAAGTCGATCGATCGCATTATTCCGTTAAGTGTTCGTCTTAAGTTCCGTTAGTCGGTAAAGCTACTTAGTGCAAAGTTGACTTTACGTTCTCTATTTTATCCTGGGAAACAGTTCACGAAAGCTCTTGCACATTTGAGAGCGGACAAATCTATTTTAAGGAAATCGTGTTTTACGAGACTCAGAATCCATCGTCCCTTCACACAATTTTTCGAATCCACGCTCCTAAATAAAATTGGCGAGACAACAAAAGTAAGATGAATATTGTGACACAAACAAATGATAAAAGTGTGAATAATTTTATGGAATTGATATCATAATTTTTTAATTACTTCATCTTACATCTTATTTTTAGATGATAGTTATCTCAATTTGTTAATTGTTTGAGTTCTATGTGGGTTTTGATATAGTCTGTTTAACTTTATATCATATTAATATTTCGTAAATGAGTGATAGTATGTGAGAGATAATATTAATTAATGTTAGAGAATTAATGAGCGAAAAAAAGAAATGTATTAATTGATGTGAGAGAACAAATGAGAGAGAATAAATAAGAGAGAATAAAGAAAGAGAGAAAACATATTGAGCAACACTTATATATATATATATATATATATATAAATAGTTAGTATTTTTTATGAAAGATATTATCAAATTATATTAAAAGTGATACCATTTTTTATTTATATTATGAATTGTTAATGATTAAGCAGTTCACTTTATCATTTTTACTTTTTGTTACTCGAGTGTCATTTTTTTAGTAAATTATTATTACTTTTTATTCGTTTTATAGAAATCTTCTGTGAGAGGATCTCAAATAAGTGTATCAAGAATATTACCTGCAGGAAAGGTAAAATGCATAAAAGCTAGTGCATTGATGATCAATAAGATTTTTGAGTTTATAGAGTTAATTTTAAAAATTTAGGTTTGAATTTTGAAATCAAATTTGTTTCAAAACATAAAACATACATAAGCTTAAAATAATCAATTTGGATATAATAATGGGCGGTGCTATTGTCACCCGAAACTTTATTTAGAGTACCTGAATTTAAAAAAAAATAATAGTGAATTATCTATTATACCCTCACCTCTAATTTACCCTCTCATTAACCCTGTTCAATTCATTTTGCTAAATCCACCCAATTACATTCTTCTCACACACGCAAACAAACAACTCAGAGAAACGATCACAACAAGAAAAACGACTAAAGAGCCTCCGCCATGTGTCCCATCTTCTCCCTACCTATCTCTCTTCTCCTCTCTCTCTTCAATCTTATATTTTCAGACTTAACACCTAATCTCCATCCTCCACCCCATAACCATCCTTCGACAAAGATATATTTACACAACCCTATTTCTATCGTTGAGGCTCTGAAAACAATAGTAGACTATAAATTACATCAATTTGTTACTTATATTTTGAGTAAAAATTATGTTTTTTTAACATTTAATATGCCTTTTATATTTCACCATTCTTGAATACATACATAAAAGATTCTAAATAATTTCGTTATTATTGATGGGTAGAAGATTGCGCAAGGTTGGATTTTGCAAAGAGATTCCACACTAATTAATGAATATACAATTGAGAAGGTCTATTGGAAAGATGTTTATGAAAATATATGATTGAAGAGAGAAGAGGGGGAGAGAAGTATGGAGAAGATGGAATAGGTGGTGGAGAAACCCTCTTCTCTTCTGCTGTTGTTCTGCTTTTGATGTTTCTTTCTTTTTCATGAGTTGTTAGTATGTGTTCGAGTAAAAAGTATATAGTTGGGTGTGCTTAGTAAAAGTGTTGGATGAGTTTAGCACAATGAGTTAGGTAGGGCTAATGAGGGTGTAAATTTAGGGGTCGTGTTATAATAGGAAATTCACTTATATATTTTTTTTAAATTCAGGTGTCTTTAGAAATGTTTCAGGTGGTAATAGCGCCACCCTATAATATTTACTAAGCAAATCTCGTGTGAGACATGCTGATCATCTATTCACTTTTTTTTTAATTATTATTTTTTATTAAAGATGATATTATATTTAGGGTATGTCGTGTGTGATACCGTCTCACGTAACACCGTCTTAAGTGAGGCCATTTTACACTTTCCAAAATAGTTATCACATTCGCTATAAAATATTATCACTTTTTCTATAAAATTTTATCACTTTATATTTATAATATAAATTGTTCATGAAATAATATTATCACTTTTTCATTAATTTAGTATCATTTTTCAGTATAAAAGTTATCACTTTCTAACTGTCTCACGTAAGCCCTTACGTGAGACAGTCTCATACAAGTCTTTTTCTTATATTTAATATATTATACGAATTGTTTATAAAATAATTCGACTTTCTTTTATTTAAAACTTCGCAGCTGTATTTCAGGTGAAAATATCAAACGTGAGTTCATTTAAATATGAAGTGAGATATTATAACCCAATTATGAGAAGTAATGAAGTTGTTTGCATATTGTGGTGAACAAACTTAGTTGAGGGACCAAGTTGATGACAGACTGTTTGCAACAAGTTTTTATTTTTATGTCTATTTTTAAATAGGAATTCAATGTAACTACTATTTCTTTGAGTATATTTTGCCCTATAACCATTCTTAAATCTAATATTTATAAGAAATATGTACATTCCAATTAAAAAAAAGAAGAAATATGTACATGTCCCTTTAATTTAAAATAATTGTAATTAAAAATCTCCCAACAGAATACCTGATCCCAAATTTTGAATATATTGGCCCACCCAAAATTTACTGTAATTTGGGGAAACTGAAAGCCCAACATTTCATGGTGTACCCATCATTAAGGGTCCTACTACCACTGCTTTGTGAATTGGTGGAAAAAATAAATCGCAGAATGTGACTCAAGTAACTTATAGAGAGGGCATAGTTTTTAACTTGTGCTCACAAGAAAGCCCAACATTTCATGTTTGCATTTTTTGTAGTGCTTACGGTGTTCTAACATTTTAAATAATTACATTTGTGTGTCTCTCTAAAAAATAATTAATTAACTCTCCAGAAATTATAAAATGGTAGATATTTATAGGAGTAGGGAAGTATTGGAAATTTAGAGCACAAATTAAATGACTTGGGTAAAAGTAAGAAATGGACTTAATGAGTTGAATGTAACAACAACGTTTGCATTTGACGTTTTCTTATTTTGACAAGTTTTTTTTTATTTTAGTTTTGAATTGAGCCTTTTTTTTCTTTTTCTAGGGTTAGTCTATTATAAATCGGATTTACATTATAAACTCTTATAAATTTGTAATTTCCCTTCATTTAAACATTTTAAAAATACATAGGGCATATGCATATAGAATTGGAAGGGGAGATAAGTGTTTGTGTTTTTTCTCATGTCTTTCCTAGTTTAGATGTGTATTAATTTTTGGGTTTATTTCACTAAAATTTCAAACATAAAATATTTTTCTTAAATTCAAGTGGACTGTGACATGTGACACGTCTTTAATCTAATTTGATTATCATATCGTCTTTTGTTCCTTTTAGCTAAAAAAATACTCCATTTTCTATATGAAAATAAGAGTTATTCACGTACTTTTTAAAAGAAAAAAAATATAAAATAAAATACTGAAATAATATAAAAAAACATACAAAAATCATTTTCTAAAATAATATGCACTCGCTTTAGAATTTGATTTTTGTATGTTTTTTTATATTATTTCGGTATTTTATTTTGTATTTTTTTCTTTTAAAAAGTGCGGTCGGTGAATATGGTCATCGATATGCTCTGTTTGGGCTACTGTGAGGCTAAAATAATATGCACTCGCTTTCGGACCCATATTCGCCGACCGTGCTTTATAAGTTTTAAATTTCTCACTAAAATCAATTTTTATTGTCCAACAAAAGCCCAACAGAGCATATCTAGGACCAATAAATTTAGCCTAAATGTTGCGTACCTACATAATCTAAACTATTAAATTAAATTTATATTTCATTTTAAATAAATAAAAAAATAATTAAAAATAAATTTAACAACTATTCACTGTTACCATTATTTTTACCCTATGAGATATCCCAAAATGATGATCCTGAATTTTAAATGGAGAGTATAAACTCGAAAAATATTGATATAATCATTAGTTAGTATTATATGCAGTGCACGGGGTATAACGTCGATTTTAAATTAATATATTTTTTTTACACACTTATATAATAAATAAATATATGCATATCATTTAATAAAATATAATAATGATTTTGATCAACATATAATAGACAAAGTTTTTGTGAGACTGATTATTTGTGAGACGAGTCATTCCAGTATGCTTATTGTATAGATAAAGTATGTTTAATGATTGTTAAAGTATGCTGAATTATGCTTTAAAGTATGCTTTTAGTGTGATATAATATGATTTATTATTCATATACTTTAACTACAAAAAAAACATACTTTAACAATACCATAGATATACTTTATTGATGGGTCGACGGGTCTTACACCTGTCTCACAAATAACCCACTGTACAATAATATACTTAAATTAATAAAGTTAATTAATAGATCTCATAAAAATTAAATAATTTTAATAATGTAAAT
Source organism: Pogostemon cablin (assembly GCA_023678885.1). Lineage (NCBI taxonomy): Eukaryota > Viridiplantae > Streptophyta > Magnoliopsida > Lamiales > Lamiaceae > Pogostemon > Pogostemon cablin. Next base: position 7,706,547 of record CM043004.1, on the reverse strand, counting down.
TATTTTGTGAACTTATCTTACGATACATTCAAATTTTATTCTTTTGAATTATAAATTATTACTCTTGAAATTGATAAACTATTATGCATCAGAATAATATATTATTAGTCATATGTCGTGAATTTCAATACTCTTTTAATTTGTTGAGATAATTAGTAAGAATATTAACAATATTTTAAGAAACTCTTAAGTGAAACCACAATTTTACGTTTTTATAATTAATTACTTCCTTCGTTCATTATTTATGTGTCTATTTTATTATTTTGGGTCGTTCATTCTTAATCTGTCCGTTATCTTTTTTAGACATATATGAGACCCACACACATCACTATACAATTAAAATATTAGTCTCACATTTCTCACTAATACAACTAACCACTACACATAAAATAATAATACTTCTTAATCCACGTGGAAAAAGAAAATGAACACATTAACAATAGACGGAGGGAGTATTATTTTTGCTATAAAATGTTATCACTTTCATTATAAAATGTTATCATCTTTAATTTATATAAACTGTTTATGAAATAGCATTATAACTTTTTATTAACTGGCTTTTAAGGTTTCTAAAATAGTTATCTTTTTATTTTTTATTTTTTATGAAAGATCACTTTTGTTAAAAATATTATCCTTTTTTATTAATATTGCAAATTATTCATGAAATGATCAAATGCACCACTATCACCTTTTATCAATTCGAGTATTCATTTTTATTAAAATATTATCAGTTCTTATCCATCTTACAATAGTCTTTCCATGAGACGGTCTTTTACAAGTCTTTGCAAACTCTTAATATCTTTATATAATTTAGGTAAATAATATTAGGCAAAAATTTATATGAGACCTCTCGCGTAAGAGTTTAAGTGAGACAGATAAAAAGTGATAACCGAGTCCGAGCATGCCTGTCGAGTCCCTTGGAGTTGACCGACCGAGCTCTTCGAGGCTGAGGTCCCTTGAGAAGATAGGCTTTCCTATCTCCTAATGCAAGCTTTTCCATCTCTCAATGCAGGCTTTTCCATTTTCCAATGCAAGCTTTTTCATCACTCAAATCAAGTTTCTCATCTTCCAATGAAGATTTTCACATCTCTGAACGTATAGATTACTAGCCTAGGGTATTAGATGCTTACAGACTACCTGCCTAAGCATTAAATGCAAGAGTTGTAGGCTCATGACCCAACCCCATTGTATAAATAGGGGGGCTCTCCCCCAATATAAGGCACAATCATTCAAATCATCACCCACCTCTCGTTCAACCCATTGTAAAGGAGAAGATGAAATACCACCACAAAAAAAAGAGAAATAATATTCTCCACCTTAACTCCCATGCGTCTGGGAGGAATTCTTGTGTCTTCCTTCATGTTCTCTCAATATTATGTCAGATTAGTTCGGTTAAATCATATTACAGCCACATCAAACACTCACTCTACGCATAAAAAATCGATTATCAACATTTGGTGCTAGAGGAAGGGTGAATCATAAATTTATGGCGTCCAACTCTCACAAAACAAGATCAAGTTCGAAGACTTGCAAGTTTAAAGAGAAGGAACCAACTCACAGTAGGGGCCATACTCACAAAGCGATCTCAATTAAAGCACAAGATGAATAAATGATGGCCTTTAAAAGGAGGCTGGATGAGTTAGAAAAGAGATAAGAGTTTGGTGTGAATGAACCACATTTTCAAAGGTTAGGCTTAACTCCATTCGCACCAAACATCACCTCTCAACCGTTCCAACTGAAGCTGAAGTTCCCACAAATTGGTACATATGAAGGCAAATCAGACCCTATGGTGAACCTAGCTAGACAAGTTCACGACGTGGACGGTCGTCCAAGAGTCTAAGAAGCTACCAAGTGCCGGTTGTTCCCCTTAACCCTCGGGGACACGGTATACACATGGTATAACTCACTCTACCAAGCCTCTATTGATAGCTGAGAAAAAATTCAAATAACTCTTTTTATCTCAATTTGTCTACCTGATCCACATAAAAGGGCTCCAAGCTAAAGTTATCCAATAAAAAACAAGGTCCTGAAGAGTCCCTTGGAAGTTTTCGAAAAAGATTCAACAATCAAAGGGTAGCAGGAGAAAAAATGAGCGATGGGACATATACCATAGGTGCCCTCAAACAGCTGAGACACAGACCTGAAAAGGCTAAAGTTGAGGCTAAGACCCAACAACCAAGGGAAAAAGCTCAAGAATCCTTACTGAACCTTAAACATAGGCCCCAAAGGACCCCGAAGAGCTAAGGCATGGACCCAAAAGGCTAAGCTCGAGGGCTAAGGCCCATTAGACGAGGTGGTAAGTTCAAGAAGCCTTACTCAACCCCAGGCATAGGCACTGAAGACCCCCGAATAGCCGAAACATGGATCCAATGAGGCTAAGATCGGGGACTAAGGCCCAATAGCTGAGGGGGTAAGCTCAAGCATCCCTACTAAACCCCAAGCATAGGCTCAAACAGCTAAGGCATAGCCCCAAAAGAGGCTCAAAGAGACCCTTGTTTGAGGTGTAAGCCCCAAAAGTTAAAGCATGATCTCATACAAGTTCCTATATGAGGCTTAGACCTTAAGAGGTTTAAACCAAAGAAAGGCTCCAACAAAATGCCTAAACGCAAGTTCGAGAAGGCCCATACATGATGTTCGGAACTTTTGAGCCCATCAAAAGATGAGACACGACTCGTAAAAGGCTTACAAGCCCACCAAAGGATTACGAGTTTAAATGTCTAGGTCCCGTGATCATATGGCTAAAGATAAGTCAAGGGACAATAGACCCTTTGATAATCTCAAATAATTTATTAAGTCCTTATATATTATATTTGGTAATAATAGTGCATTAACTACCATGTTTATACATCCTAATAGGGAGGTAGCCTGTAATGCCTCCCCGTTTCGAAGTTTGGAACCACAATCAAATTATAAAGGATAACAATATGTGCTAAGTCGGATCTGACCAAGTCGTGATATGAGACCTGGAGCCAGGATAAATGTCCTAAAAGATGGTCCACATGAAGGAAGTCGAGGGCTCACACTTTAGAAATTGAGTCCTCTTCACAAAATTGAAGTGAACAAGAGAGATACCTACAAACTAATCAACCAGACGATGAGTTGGCACTCTTTTTTCCCTACCGATGGTTTTTTCCCACTGAGTTTTTCATATAGAGGTTTTTAATGAGTTCAACGAAGGGTCATTTTTAGTTGGGAGGCCACTTACTTCTATACGAGGTTGCTCCTTTGCAATTCCACTACAAGCAACAATCTCGGGGGGTTAATGTGATAGGTAGTCAACACCCAAGTTTGTCCTACCGGGGTCCCCAGGCTGAGCCTGCCAGTCGAGTCCCTCAGAGCCAACTGACCAAGCTCTCGGAGGCCGAGGTCCCTCGAGAAGATTGGTGATCGGAGATATTTTTACCTAGATTTTAATATCTTTTATGTGTATTTTCGTATAATTTTATCCGGTTTGTATAGCATTTGGTAGTAATTGGTGGTGTTTTATGTTCATATTGAGATGTATGCTTGAAAATATTGAATGTGTGAAAATGAGCTCAAATATGCTTAAAATAGGTGAAAAACGGAGCATACCGGAGTCGGGAGCCGAAAGGGAAGAAAATAAAAAAACATGGTGCAAACTCGTTATTATGGAAGTTCGTGCTCTTAATCCCTATACAATAACCTCAACACGTAGGACAATATGTATTTCTTTGATTCATCAATGGGTGAGATTTACATGTAATTAAATCAACAAACTCAATGAGTTGGGAAGTAGTGCTGTCTCTATGGTGTGCTGTTGATTGTAGAAGGAATCCATGTCTGTCATAGGTTGATGATGTCCCCTTGAGGAGCTTATAAGGATTATCATGTAAACCCTGCAGGTGGAATTTATTCCGGCATGATAATGAGGTTGAGTGGTACTACTCTTGGATGAGATATTAATTAATTGAGGTGTCAGTAACTTAAATTAATTAATGAACATTGTATATCATAAACATGGGGAGACTAACGGGCTCATAATAAGAAGGAGCCCAAAACGTAATTTTAGGATTAGAAAGGCAGTGCAGTAATAATATTTTAGTGGAATATATTATTATTATTGGACTTAAGTATATGCTTTGGGCTAAGCTTGGATACTTAAGCCCAATGGAGGCCCAACCCAATTTCTCCTCCTGGTCCCTGCTGTAGCCCATGTATATAAGTCACCTCAGCTTATTTGGAACCCTAATCTTATTCATTATTCATGTGTGATAAGGGTTGAGAGCAGATTGAGGAGGTCTCGTAGATCGTCGCCCACACGACATCGAGATCGGACTTGGGACATACAGCAGAAGATCAGAAGGTAGTTTACTGCTGCTGTCCGACACCTTGCGAAATTCATATAAAATCGTACAGTACTCAGAATTTGATGATTATATACTGACGGAAATATGTTGAAGAGAGGATCGTCTGAGCATAAAGATCATTCAATTCTGACATCAGACGAGGAAGTTATGGCCATTCTCGTGGGACTGCACAGTCTGCCAGCGAGAATCCTTCATCTTCTACATACCCTGGTAAATGGTAATCGTTTCTATGATTTATTGCTTCCGCTATGATAGAAATGCATGGAACCCTAACGGTCACGTTAACCAAACGATTCAAGTGCTAACAATTGGTATCAGAGCGTAGGTTCTAAGGCTAAATGTGACACGTTAGGCTAGGGTTATGTGTTAATATGTTTTGACATAGAAAACATGAATTATTAGGGTGATGATTTATTGAGTTATCGATGCATATCCCTATGAAATCTCTACGTGTTATTATCGGATGTGTATGTGCATCATCGTCAATACCTTCCTTGTTCTTCACGCGTGCCTTGTGAGAGAAATCGCTAAGTTTGATTCACCACGGGGCTTGCGGGCTTTGATCGTTGATTGGCGTTGATGAGCGATGGCCACAATCCCATTGGCTGTCCGATTACCATCGAAAGCAGAAGTTGTGAACGGTGAATGCGGATGTGCGTGATGATGAACGACGGATTGCAACATACATCATGTCGTGGATAATAATTGAATCAGAAGAAAGCCTACCAGTGGTGAAAGGGCTGTTGTTTCGAGGGCTATTGTTGGTATAACCAATTCGAGGCTGGTGTGATCAAGTCGGGATCATCACACGGAGTTTGTACCTAATGGTTGAGGAACGGGGGCTGTTCATCTGTTTGTTGATGAAAGTCGCAATCGGCAACAAGATGTTGAGCACCGGATGTCAGCACCACGATTGGCTCGCTGCTGGTGGCAACACGGAGGCAGGCGGAGCCTAATGATCGTGAGCCACTTTTGTTGGATGTATGATAAAACTGAACGGCGATGGTCACATGAAATGCTGGTAAATGCCTGGATATTCCCTGGCACAGCAGGGGAGTTCACAAGGGGTTCTTTCGAGAAGGGAAAGATGCCTGAAGGCTGCTGAAGGCATGCGGATGATGCGTGGTAGCAGGCGCCGTGTGGTTGCTGGGTGAAGGGACACCAGAAGGATGACCAGAAAGCGACGCTCGCTGCTTGCCGCGCAAGCATGCTCAGAGAGGTGCGACTTGGAGTTGCTGTCGGGCGATAAACCTAGCACGCCGAACGTGAGAATTTTATCCTAGGCAGACAAGCGGAGGCACGTTGGAAAGTAGCTAAGCACGGTGAGTTCTTTCGGCGATACGGCTGGGAAGCGGACCAACTATGGTCTGACCAGCTGTTGGAGGGACCGGTGGCAAGCAAGGACCTGGGTGAGTCTGGACGTTTCCAGTGTGAGTTCCGAAAAGGTTGTAGAGTTTTTCGAATGAGTCTGCAGTCGGTTTTCGAGTGAGTCATACCTGGTCGACTGGTTTCTGGAGCGGGTCTGTTTATTGTCCATTCAGGACGACGCTTGGTTCGGAGCGACTCAGTCGATCGGAGGCACGAGGCTGGGTATCGTCGGAACTCGGAACTTGCGGCGCTGGTTGCACACTTCGGCGGGCGGTTCTGACCGGTGTTCATCCAGTTCTCTGGCGAGTTAAGGCTGGGGGCAAAGCTGCATTCCGGAGAGTCTTCATAGCGACCAGGTCGAGTCCTTCTCATGGCTGAGCGAGTTGGTGGACGGCGTTGCAGGAATCATGGTGGAGCGGTGCCGATAAAGGCAGCTATTTTCGGGTTGCTTGGTTCCGTGAACGCGGTGGTTGCTGTCGGCGTGTGATGGACTCTGGCGTGTTTTCAGTGGGCGTTTTCTTGGTTGGAGCGGCGTCGGCAATTTGAAAAACTGAATTCGGTGCTCTAACTTTCTGGTGGGCTTTCGGACTAGGAAGAAAAGGCGCTGATGCTTGCTGTGATCCTTGTGTTTGGGGTTGGCTTGGGGTACAAGTTCTCTTACTTATTGTGCAAGTCATCTCATTTGATTGGTTGAAGTGTTGACTAAGTCAACTTATTTTTGGCCAATTTTTATATCCTTATATATAATTGCTAATAATTGTTTTTATTTGCCAATTATTATTATATATTTGGATTGCATGTCCTATTTGATTTACTGTCTTATTTGCCGTAATAGGAGCATGCTAGGTTGTATATTTTATTCTGAATATTATATGCATGTTAAAACCCTCAGTGTTAAATAACTAAGTGGGAGAGGGGATTGATAATTAATTCCCACGGCCTCCATTATTGGTTTGTTAGCAATGTGAATAAACTTGCGCGTCGGCATTAGAGCCTTCCTCCCCATCGGATGAGTTTATTCATAGATTGCTGGAACAGACTTCATTAAATAATTATATTTGTAATGTGATGCATATGAACTTGCGCATTGGCATAGACCTTCCTCCCTATCGTATGAGCTTATATGCGGTTCACTGGTACAAACTTATAATTGATGACTGTATGAAGTTATCCGAGCGCGTGTGTACTTCTCCATCTGTAAGGCACATAAGATCGCGCAATGGACTTGGGGTCAAATAATGGTGTACACTTAGGTGTAAATAATAAGTATCCTCCCCATCGGAGTCGCTGTTTTATTTGCATGGCTAAAGAGGAACCGACTATTAATATTTGTCATAAAGTTAGGTTGACAAATGAAATTAATGGGTAAAACCTTCTCTTGTAAATGTTCGGGTTTGTAAACGTCCACATTATCGTGGCTTGCAAACTCACGGTGCTTGAGATGTCGGTGAATTTATATTTTATATTGTATTGAGGGAATCAATATAAATGGATAAATTCGAAGATTTGATCGGTGTATATTTTATGATTATTTGAATTTCAAATAGTTTTATTTCACTTATTGTTTACTAAAAGAAACATATTTACTGGTCCAAAATTAGATGATTAGAAAAGAATCTTAGTTTGAATTTTACTGCTTAGGAAAATATAAGTGGTTTCTCACTAAGGATATCCCATGATGCCTATTAAAGTCTCTAGTGGAGAGGTGAGAGGTTCATAGAAATATGATGGTCTCATGCGACTTTTCGGATACTTGAGTGAGGTTAAAAGGCAAGAGGTCATGTTAACTTGATGAATCAATTGGAAATACTTGGAAGAGAAATTGAAGGGGAAACCTAGGTCAATTTATCATTCATTGTTGCCTAAATGTTTTGAGCAAGTTCCACCTGAATTACAAAGAGGTTGTATATGGTGGGGAATTTCTGACAAAACATATGGCAAAGGAAATCCATTTTCATCGAGATGTGAATAAAGTTAGTATCTCATTCACTAGTTGTTGAAGCATGAATACTGATGACATCTACTTACACGTTGTGTGTAGATACCGGAATCACTAAAAGCGTGTAACTTAGTGATGATGAGATTATTATGGACATGGGTAATACTACGAGAGTAGTGGCTGTTGCAGTGGGAGTTGTTTATTTATCTTATGATATGAATAGACGTTTGATTATGAGAAATTGTCTTTACGTACGTTTTCATAGAAAGAATTTTATTTCAGTTTCTATGCATTTACGGATGGATACTCCATTTCATTTAAATGACATGGTCATAGTAATGAAGGATGGAGCTATAATCTGTTAAGGTACGTTATTGACAATTTGTAAACTCTTAAATCATTTTTATACCACGGATGCAACAAATAGTAATTAATAATGCGTCTTTTAATCCTAATAAGAGAAAGTCTCTTATGCAAATGATTAGATAGATGATGAATTATTTGGAATTACTTAATTCATTTTATGGATAAGCCCTACAAACAGTAATTCATTTGAATGTTTGTCTGTTTGTGGGATATGCTATAAAAATGAAGGTGATTTATTTAGTCTAAAAGATCGAAGGGTGATTGTTAACACAAATACTAGACTTTTGGAAAGAGACTATGTAATAAATCACATACCCATTTATAAGTTGTCCTAAAGGATGTGAGAAGAAAACACAAAGTATTAGTACCAATTGTATAAGAGGATATACCACAAGTTAAACTGCAACGCGTGTCACGTCTGATACACAATTACGTGTAGTGCCTTGTCGTAGTGGGAGGGTTGTTCGACAACTTGCAAGATATATATTTTGGGAGAGTCGTGAGACTTAGTCCCTAGTAAACATGGATTGAACCCACGGATATGACGAAGCACTACAAGATCGAAATGCGATATCTTAGCTAGTGCAATGATGTTGAAATAGATTTGATAATTTCTAAATTAAATCTGGGAGCTTGTAAGACTGGTGTAAAAGTCATTGGAAGTGGTCATACAAAATAAAAGAGGATCATATGGTAAGGTGAAAACCTTGGAAGCAAAGCTTGTTGCGAAAAAGGTATGCTCAGAAAGAAAGGGTTCGATTATGAGATAACCTGTTCGCCGGTAGCTATGCCTAAGTCGATCCAGACTCTTTTACCTGTTGCTACTCATATGGAATATGAGGGATAGCAAATAGATGTCAAGACAACTTTCCTGAATGGAAGTCTTGAGGAAAACATCTATGTTAAGCAACAAGAGTGATTCATTGCAAAGAGTTAAGAGCATTTTGATATTAAGCTTAAAAGTGTCCATCAATGGACTAAAGCAAACTTCAAAATTATAGAACATCCGTTTTGATGAAGAAATCCAGTGATATGGATTTTATCAATGCTCGGATATGTCTTGTGTATTGAAAAGAGTGACGGAAATGTGGTGGTATTTTTTGTACTATACGTAGATGATATATTGCTCATTGGAGACAATGAAAGTGTATTGTCGGGCGTATGAGTATGGTTAATAAAGCAGTATGAAATGAAGGACTTAAGAAGAGTAAAAATATCCTTTGATCACGGTAATACGGATCACAAGAAAGGATGTTATGCTTAGCTCAAGTTTAGCAAAATGATATGATCCTTACTCATTTAGCATGTGAATTTATCTAAGTGAATGTGTCTTGAAATACAAAAAGAGATAAATGTGATGAAAGCGGTTCCTTATGCTTCGGCGAATAAGGAAGCTTAATCTAAGGAATGTTATGCACGAGAATGGATAACTGTATTGCCAATTGCATAGACAGTGAGTATCAAGGTAACTCGAAATAAGAATGTTGAACTGTGGTAAGACATATATTTATGTACCTGAAAAGGACTAGAAATTATATGTAGGCTTACCGGACAGATTCGCTGCTTCTTATGAGTTACGTAGATTCAGATTTTTCAAATCAGATAGGGATGGCAGTAAATCCCCTCAAGGTTATGTGTTTAATTTTAGGAAGTAGAGCCATAATATGGAGGAGTGTTATATAGAAATATATTTCGGACTCAGGACTCCATCATGGAAAGATGATAAATTGGAGCCTATAAGACAGCCAAAGTATCTATATGACTCTAGAAACTTCATGATGGACTTTGAAGTATTTCTAAGTTTGCCCAAGATTATCACAATTTAAATTAATGATATTGGTGCAGTTGCAAACTTGAAAGAATCACGAGTCCATAAGGCAATTAAACACATGGAGCGCGAGTACCACCTGTTACGAGAAATTATATGATGAGGGGAAGGTTGTTGTCGCCTAGATTGCATTGGATGATGACCTAGTAAATCCATTTACAAGGACCTTAAAGCGAAAGCTTTTAATGGTCGTGTAGTAGGAGTGTGAATCAGATGTATGGCAGAAGACATGACAGCATAGTCTTTTAGTATAAGTGGGAGATTGTTGGATTGTATACTAAAGGTCTAACTTTTTTGTATGAACAATCTTATAACAATTTATTTGAAATGAGAATTATATGATCAAATGATTGCGTCTTATAATTTATTTATATGCACGATGCAATAGTCCACTTACTTTATACTGTAGATAATATGTTGTGCGACAACACGCGGAAGATTATATTATCGGTTTCCTTATAAAGTATAAACAGATGCTCACAACCGAGATAGACGGGGACTCTCTATCGGGATGGTTGTAGTGTGGTTTGGTATTAGTTTGTCTTGGCTATAAAATCACATTAGTGCACTTGTGTATATTGAGCAGGACAGCTTGAGATCGTTCGACTTATACTGACTTATAGGAGAACTTGATCTCAGTTATTATGGAAGTTCATGCTCTTAATCCCTATACAATAACCTCGACAAGTAGGACAATATGTATTTCTTTGATTCATAAATGGGTGAGATTTACATGTAATTAAATTAACAAACTCGATGAGTTGGGAAGTAGTGCTGTCTCTATGGTGTGCTGTTGGTGGTAGAAGGAATCCATGTCCGTCATAGGTTGATGATGTCCCCTTGAGAAGCTCATAAGGATTATCATGTAAACCCTGTAGGTGGAATTTATTTCGGCAGTGGTACTACTCTTGGATGAGATATTAATTAATTGAGTTGTCAGTAACTTAAATTAATTAATGGACATTGTATATCTTAAACATGGGGAGACTAACGGGCTCATAATAAGAAGGAGCCCAAAACGTAATTTTGGAATTGAAAAGACAGTGCAGTAACAATATTTTAGTTGAATATATTATTATTATTGGACTTAAGTATAAGCTTTGGGCTAAGCTTGGATACTTAAGCCTAATGGAGGCCCAACCCAATTTCTCCTCCTGGTCCCTACTGTAGCCCATGTATATAAGTCACCTCAACTTATCTGAAATCCTAATCTTATTCATTATTCACGTGTGATGAGGGTTGAGAGCAGATTGAGGAGGTCTCATAGATCGTCGCCCACACAACGTCGAGATCGGACTTGGGACATACAACAGAAGATCAGAAGGTAGTTTGCTGCTGCTGTCCGCCACCTTGCGAAATTCATATAAAATCGTACAGTGCTCAGAATTTGATGATCAATATACTGAAGGAAAGACATTGAAGAGAGAATCGTCAGAGCACAAAGATCATTCAATTCCGACGTCAGACGAGGAAGTTATGGTCATTCTCGTGGGACTGCACAGTCTGCCAGCGAGAATCCTTCATCTTCTACATACCCTGTGAACGGCAATCGTTTCTATGATTTATTGCTTCTGCTATGATAGAAACGCATGGAACCCTAACGGGTCATGTTAACCAAATGATCCAAGCGCCAACACATAGGACTCGAGTCGAGTCCTGTTGCACAGCACGATGTCGAGTTAATGCAAAAGTCCGACTGTACACATCTGCAACTTGAACACGGCCTTCCCTGTTGCTCGAGATTGGAGCTCGATTCAAGTCCCATCTTGCACCGTGAACTGCCGAGGGATTTGCTCATACTCGCATCGAGTGCCGCACTCGAGTCGAGTATGGTCAATTTTAGAAAATTAATTCAACGAGATTCTAGGAGATTCCAGGCCTATAAATACATGTTTAGTGCTGATTTTTTGGGGGAATTCATTTGGAGAAGCAGTTACACCTAGATTACACCTTTGAACGCGCACACATTCTCTCCATTTCAATTTTTGATCCATATTTCATTTCCACTACATTCATCCTTCAATTCCATTTAAATTCCACAAATCCTCCATAATTCCATCACCTCACTCCAATTTAAGAAGAAGATCTACACTTGGTGAAGAAGTTGGCATGATCAAGGAAGAAGAAGCATACCTTTAAACGGAAGCCATTCAACCTTATTTTGTTAATTTTCTTCTATTCATGGCTCACATGGAGCAAGCCTTGTATTGTAATGTTTTGACAATGATTGTAATATGCTAAACCTCCTGTGAGCAATATGATTGGATATGAATTCTAGGTTTGTGCATTCAAAGTGTTTGATGAAATGAATCAGTTGAATAACTTTCTATTATGAATGCATATTTTCATCTTATGTTATTACTTGTGTGGTTATATGATCATTGTATGTGAAATAGAGGTAAGACCTTGATTATGTGTTATGATTATATGATTGAATCATTAATGGAATGAGATGACTATATTAGTATGAATTGAGATTTAAATACATTCAATGCATGCTTACAACCTCGTAATAGGACATGAGACTTACATCTTGTGATAAGACTTTTCTATGAACTCTAGTACGTTCTAAGGGAATGAGAATATAGTTAGATTCTCATAGGGGCTATTTTGGGGTATCTTAGGTGCTAAGTGCCTACATTTATATGTTGCTTGAAAGATATAGCATGTAGTGTTTATAGTGAGAGCTTATAGTGATCAGTTCATGACCTTCATCATTACTTGATTGTATTACCTAGAAAACCTAACCATGATGTTGTTAGCCTATCATGCTTCTTTTATTGTTCTACCTACATCTATTCCATATATCTCGTTACTTTACTTTTTGTTTGATAGTTTTATTACTTGATTTTAATAGTTGATAATTGGTAGCATAATTCAAACCATCTTATTCGATTTTGTCCTTCTAGAGCTAGCATTTACTTTCCCTATGGAACGTTTGCATTTAGAAAGTTCCCTTTCGGATTGTGCAATGCTACCGCTACATTTCAAAGGTGCATGATGGCGATTTTTATTGTTTAATTGAGAATACTATGGAGGTCTTCATGGACGATTTCTTAGTATTTGGATGTTCATTTGATTTTTTCTTATCTAACTCGAAAACAGTTTTGCAGCGGTGTGAAGAGACAAATTTGTGCTTAAATTGGGAAAACTGGTATTTTATGATTAAAGATTGAATCATCTTGGAGCACCATATTAATTACAAGGGCTAAGAGTGGATAGAGATAAGGTCGTGTCCATAGAACGCCTAACTCTTTTTCTAGTGAGAAAGGAATGAGATTGTTCTTAAGACACGAAGGATTTTATCGTCGTTTTGTCAAAAAAATTTGAAAATTGCTAGGCCTTTGAGTAAACTTTCAGAAAAATATGCTACTTGAATTTGATGATGAGTGTCTTTGTGCATTTCAGGTTCTGAAGGATGCTCTTGTCTCATCTCCAATTTTGACCACACTCGATTGGAGCATAGCTTTTGAACTTCATTGTGACGCTAGTGATATGGCTCTTGGAGTGGTTTTGGGGAAAGTGAAAGAAAGGAAGTTCTGAGCAATTTATTATGTTTAAAAAACATTAGATATAGCTCAAAAGAACTACACCACTATGGAAAAAGAGTTTTGGGCGGTGATTTATGGTTTTGACAAGTTTAAATCCTATTTAGTGGTTACAAGAATGGTGGTGTACACCGATAACGCTGCTATAAGGTACTTAATGAATAAGAAAGATGCAAAGCCAAGGCTAATCCAGTGAGGTCTTTTTCTTCAAGAGTTTGATATGGAGATAGGGGATAAGAAGGGAATAGAGAATGTGATTGTGGATCATTTGTCGAGGTTGGAAAAAATTAAAGAGGTAGAAAAGTTGGAGCCTATTCGAGATGAATTTTCGGATAAGGAGATTTTCAAAGTAGAGGTGCAACAAGTGTGTGCATTGATGGTAAGTAGGGAGGTGCATTCACCTCGAGTTCGGTACTCAAGCCTGTACAAATAGTCGTGTCCCCATACCTGAAACACTAACTTGAACTGTTACGTTGTATACTAAAAGTCTAGCTTTTGTATGAATAATATTTTAACATTTTATTTGAGATGGTAATCATATGATCAAATGTTTTGCATATTATAATTTAGTTATATGTTATTTCAAAAGTCCACTTACTTTATACTATAGAAAATATGGTGTGCAGTGTCGCACGAAAGATCATATTGTCGGCTCCTTATAAAGTATATATAGATGCTCACAACCGAGATAGACAGGAATAATCTATAGGTATGGTTGTAGTGTTATTTGGTATTAGTTGGTCTTGACTATAAAATCACATTAGTATACTTTGTGTGTATTGAGCAGGACCGCTTGAGATCGTTCTACTTATATTGACTATATAGAAGAACTTGATCTAAGTTATTATGGATATTTATGCTCTTAATCCCTATACAATAACATCAACATTTAAGCCAGTATGTATCTCTTTGATTCATCAATGGGTGAGATTTAATTATTAAATCAACAAACTCGGTGAGTTGGGAAATAATATTTTCTCTATGGTTTGATATTGATATAGAAGGAATCCCTGTCCTATTATATAAGTTAATGATGCCCCTTGAGAAGTTCATAAGGATTATCATGTAAACCCTGCAGGTGGATTTAATCCGGCATGATAACAAAGTTGAGTGATACTACTCTCAGATGAGATATTAATTAATGGAGTTGTGAGTGACTTAATTAATCAGTGGACATTGTATATCTTAAACATGGGGAGACTGTCGGCTCATAATAAGAAGGAGACCATAACGTAATTTGGGATTAGAGCGGTAGTGCAGTAATAATATTTTAGTGGACTATATTATTATTATTGGACTTAAGCATTGGTTTTGGGCTAAACTTGGATATTAAGCCCAATGGAGGCCCAACTTTAATTTCTCCTCCTGGTCCCTGCTGTAGCCTATAAATAAGTCATCTCAACTTTCCAGAACCCTAATCTTATTGCTATTCACGTGAGATAGAGAGGGAGAAATGCAGATTGAGAGGATCTTGAAGATCTTCGCCCACATGACGTCAAGATTGGATTTGAGAATACAATATAAGATCATGAGGTTGTTTTCTGCAGCTATTCTTCTTCAACATACCCAGGTGAATGGTAATGCAAACTTTTATTCTTGCTTCTGCTGATATAGATTCGCATGGAACTCTAACAGTTCACGTTAACCAAATGATCGAATGCCAACAATTGGTATTTGAGCTTCGATTTTGTGGCTAAATGTGACACGTTAGGCTAGGGTTTATATGTTCAAACGTGATTAAGATTTAAAATTTATGGTATTGTGCTTGTATACCCTATTGGTAAACTATTGACGTTGATGGACGATGGCTGATGGGATACGACATATCGATCGATGGGACAGCAGCGCCGGTGGTTGGACACGACAACGATGGCGTGACCAGTGGCGAGGGATGACACGAGTCGTATCGGGTAGTGGCACGAGTCATGCTACCTGGCGGGACTTCTTGCGTTGGGCATCCAAGGTAGGCACCTCGAATAAGCGGTATTGGACAGGTAGGGCACGAGTCGTGCACGCGTACGACATGACTGACTGATAACCGCATGACTAGCGAGGCTCGATGGCATGATCGAAGCGAGGGTAACCAGTGGCACTACTGGCATGCGGTGTGTCGCGGTAATGAGGCATGGTAATTCTACTCGGGAGGTAACACAACCAGAAGCTGCAGGCACGAGGGTCACCGGAGGTTCACGCACAAGTCGTGCGAAAGAGTCGCACGACTGTTGTAGGGAATGGCATGAGCGACAGGCTTCATTGGCACGACTGAAGGCAATGGCCGTCACAATTCGTGCTGCCAGGAAGTCTGGGTAGGCGTGGCATTTTGGCAGTGAGGGTCATGGATAGTGGCGAGCAGCACGACTAGTGCTGCCTTAAGGCATGAGTCATGTTGGCATGTTTCCAGCGGTGGCGTGGCATGCCAGTACGAGCGGCGGGAAAGTGTGTCAATGCACGATACCAGCACGACCCTTGCAGGAGATTACACGAGTCATAATTTGATTTAATTATCTGATTGTAGTTATATATGATATGCATGTTCTATGTGATTTACTGCTTTGAACTATTGTAATAGGAGCATGATAGGATGCGTATTTTATTGTTGAGCATTATATGTTTGTAAAAACCCTCGGTGCTAAATAACTAAGTGGGAGAGGGGATTGGTTAAGAATTTTTGCGGCCTCTACTATTGGTTTTTAAGTGATGTAAATAAACTTGCGTGTTGGCTATAGTATATTTCTCCCCATCGGATGAGTTTATTCATGGATCACTGGTACAAACTTCTTTATGATGATTGTAGAAAGTTACCCGAGTGCTTGTGATATTCTCCATCTGAAGGGACATAACCTTGCGCAATGGATTTCGAATAAAATAATGGTGAATATTTAGGTGCAAATAATAAGTATCCTCCCCATTGGAGTCACTGCTATTATTTGCATGGCTAAAAAGGAACCGACTATTAATTATTTTGTCATAAAGTTAGGTTGACGAATGAAATTAATGGGTAAAAGTTTCTCCTGTAAATGTTTGGGTTTAGGGTTTAGGGGACTAGAGATGTTGATGAATTTTATTTTATATTTTTGAGGGAATCAATATAAATTGATAAATTCAAAGTGTTTGATCTGTTTATTTATTTATGATTCTCAGGATTTTCAAATGGTACTCAATTCAGTTTCGGTCATACTTAAAGAACACAAACTTACTAGCACAAATTATGTTGACTGGAAACGAAATATGGACTTTGTTTCAACTGTTGAAGATTATATTTTTGTACTCTTTGAGGAATGTCCTGTGGCACTTACTAATGACTCTAGTGAAGAGGAAAGAGCTGCTTATAATAAGTGGGTTAAGGCTGATAGGATGTCTAAGAACTATATTTTGGCTTCTATGTCAAACGTGCTTAAGCATCAGTATAAAGCCATGAAATCTGCTTATGATATGATGCAGAATCTTAGTGAACTCTTCGAACGCCAGAGTCATCCTGCTAGGTCGCAGGGAATGGCTGAACTGATGAACACCAAAATGGCTGAGGGCACTCCCGTAAGGGAACATGTCCTTAGGATGTTGGGTAAACTTAATGAGTTGGAGGTTCTTGGAGCTTAAATCGATGGGGCAACCCAAGTAGATATCATACTTCAAAGCTTGCCTAGGAGTTTTGAGCAGTTTCATCTAAACTACGGTATGATCTAACATTTGTACATGTTGGCGGAGCTTCTGACAGAACTTGTGACTGCGGAAGAACTGTTTCGTAGAGCTCCTCAGGTTCATGTTGCTGAAAATGCTGCTTATCATAGGCCGAAAGGTGGTAGGAATAAGATGAAGCAAGGAAATTTAGCACCTGTGAACCAAGTGAAGGCAAAGGGTGGTGCGGTCAAGAAGCCTAAAGGCAAGTGCTTCAAATGCAAGCAGCTGGGACACTACAAGACATACTACTCTCTTCTAAAAGGGAACAGGAATGGTAAGTCTTATTTACTATTTGTTGAATCGTGTTTAGAAGCGGTATTTGCTGACACTTGGTGTGTAGATACGAGAGCTACTGACCATGTCTGCAGTTCTTTGCAGGGGTTCCACCAAACCCGACAACTTAGTGATGGGGAGATTATCATACTCATGGGGAGTGCAACAAGAGTAGCGGCTGTTGCAATGAGATATGTTTATTTATTTTTCAATAAGAATAAAACTGTTGTTTTGAGGAATTGCCTTTATGTACCTCATTTTAGAAAGAATTTAACTTCGGTTTCTTTATTGTTTATGGATGGATATTATGTTTCTTTTAGTGACAAGATTGTTATAAGGAAAAATAGAATTATTATCTGTGATGGTGCATTGATAGATAATTTGTATACTCTTAATCCAATTTCTCCCATAGTGCAACAAATTCAATTGAATAATACATCTACCAATAAGAGAAAAGAACCTTCGAAAATGAACCAAACATATCTTTGGCATCTAAGACTAGGTCATATTAACTTGCGTAGGATTCTAAGGTTGATAGCTGATGGACCTCTGAGTTCATTAGTAGTGAAAAATTATCTAACTTGCGAATCCTGCTTGGAAGGAAAAATGACCAAATGCCCTTTCAAGTCGAAGGGGTATAGAGCCAGAAATCTGTTGGAATTGGTTCATTCTAATTTATGTGGTCCTATGCCTGTCCGAGCAAGGGGTGGTTATGAATATTTCGTCACCTTCATTGATGATTAATCTAGATACGAATACATTTATTTAATATGCCTCAAGTCTGAGTGCTTTTATAAATTCAAAGAGTACAAGGCTGATGTGGATAAACAACTTAGAAAATATATAAAGACACTACGATCTGATCGTGGTGGCGAATACCTCTTCGGAGATTTTAGGAATTATTTATCAGAAGAAGGGATTGAATCCAATTGTCTGCACTGGGCACACCCCAGCGGAATGGTGTAGCAGAAAGAATGAATGGAACACTTATGAAAATGGTAAGATCAATGATGAGTTATTTGGAATTACCAAATTCGTTCTGGAGATACGCCTTAGAAACATCAACTTACATTTTGAACTTTGTACTTTCTAAATCTGTAGCCTCCACACCCATCGAACTATGGACTAGGCGAAAGCCTAGTCTAAAACACATTCGGATTTGGGGTGCTCCGGCACATGTTTTAAAGGCAGATGCTGATAAGTTAGAATTGCATACTGAAGTTTGTCTATTCGTAGGATATCCTAAGGAATGAAAGGTGGTTTATTTTATAATCCAAAGGATCAAATGGTCATCGTTAGCACGAATGCCAGATTTTTGGAAGATGATTATACAATGGATCACAAACCCATGAGTAAAAATGTTCTAGAGGAAGTTAAAGGGGAAACACCAAATATAATACCAATTGTACAAGAGGATATACCACAAGACATGACTACACCGCGTGTCACACCTGATACACAATTGCCTGTGAAACCTCGTCGTAGTGGAAGGGTTGTGAAATAACCAGATAGATTTATAGGATTGGAAGAGTCGTCAGACTTGGTCCCTGGTTAACATGAAATCGACCAATGGAATTACAACGAAGCACTGCATGATAAAGATGCTCAATCGTGGCAAAAAGTAATGAAATCTAAAATAGAATCCATGTATTCTAATCAAGTCTGGGAGCTTTTAGAACTACCCAATGGTGTAAAAGCCAGTAGATGCAAGTGGGTCTACAAAAGAAAAAGAGGATCTGATGGTAACGTGGAAACTTTTAAAGCAAGACTCGTTCCGAACGGATATACTTAGAAAGAGGGAATCGATTATGAGGAAACCTTCTCGCCCATCACCATGCTTAAGTCAATCCGAATTCTTTTTATCTATTGCCTCTCATATGGATTATGAGGTTTGGCAAATGGATGTCAAGATAGCTTTTCTGATTGGATGTCTTGATGAAAACATCTATATGAAGCAACTAGAGGGATTCATTGCGGAAGGAAAAGAGCATCTTGTGTGCAAGCTTAATAGATCCATCTATGGATTGAAACAAGCTTCTAGATTATGGAACATCCGTTTTGATGAAGAATCCAGTCATATGTGTTTATTCAATGTCCGGATGAATCATGTGTGTACAAGAAGTGTGACAGAAACATAGTGGTATTTCTTGTGCTTTATATGGATGATATTCTGCTCATTAGAAACAATGTAAAGGTATTGTCGGGCATAAGGATATTGCTATCCAAGCAGTTTGAGATGAAGGACTTAGGAGAAGCTGGAAACATTCTAGGGATCAAATTGATAATGGATCCCAAGAAAAGAATATTGTGCTTGTCCCAAGCTTCATACATTGATACAATGCTGGCTCGTTTTAGCATGCAAGACTCCAAGAAAGGTTTCCTACCTTTCAGACATGGAATATCTCTTTCTAAGGAAATGTGTCCAAAGACACAAAAGGAAATAAAAGAAATGAAGACGGTTCCTTATGCTTCGGCAATAGAAAGTCTGATGTGTGCAACGATATGTATGAGACCGAATATCTGTATGATAAAAAGTCTAGCTTTTGTATGAACAATATTTTAAAAATTTATTTGAAATTAGAAACATATGATCAAACGTTTTGCATATTATAATTTAGATATATATTATTGAAAAAGACCACTAATTACTTTATACTGTAGATAATATGGTGTACAACGGCGCACAGAAGATCATATTATAGGCTCCTTATAAAGTATAATTAGATGCTCACAACTGAGATAGACGGGGACAATCTATCGGGGTGATTGTAGTGTGATTTGGCATTAGTTGGTCTTGACTTTAAAATCACATTAGAATACTTTGTGTGTATTGAGCAAGACCGCTTGAGATCATTATACTTATACTGACTATATAGCAGAACTTGATTCAGTTATTATGGATTTTCGTGCTCTTAATCCTTATACAATAACCTCGACACTTAAGCCAGTATGTATCTCTTTGATTCATCAATAGATGAGATTTAATTATTAAATCAACAAAATCGGTGATTTGGGAAATAGTGTTGTCTCTATGGTGTGATGTTGATTATAGAAGGAATCCGTGTCCTATTAAATAAGTTGATGATGTCACCTTGAAGAGCTCATAAGGATTATCATGTATACCCTGCAGGAGGATTTAATCCGGCATGATAACAAGGTGGAGTGGTACTACTCTCGGTTGAGATATTCATTAATGGTGTCAGTAACTTAATTAATTAGTGGGCATTGTATATTTTAAACATAGGGAGACTGTCGGGCTCACAATTAGAAGGAGCCCATAATATAATTTGGGATTAGATCGGCAGTGCAATAATAATATTTTAGTGGACTATATTATTATTTTTGGACTTATGTGTAAGTTTTAGGCTAAACTTGGATACTTAAGCCAAATGGAGGCCCAACTCTAATTTCTCCTCCTGGTCCCTGTTGTAGCCTATAAATAAGTCATCTCAACTTTTCAGAACCCTAATCTGATCGCTATTCACTTGAGATAGAGAGAGAGAAAAGCAGATTGAGAGGATCTTGAAGATTGTCGCCCACACGACGTCAAGGTTAGACTTGGGAATATAGCAGGAGATCAAGAGGTTATTTTCTGCAGCTGTTCTTTTTCAACATACCTTGTAGAAAGCACGAGTCGAGTCCAAGATGAAGGAAGAAAAATGATAGACATGGACAAGGAAGAACCCGTGGGGAGCCGTACTAGCCACCCTACTTTCAGAGCCTTGAAGGGAGTTTAATGTTGCTCATCATTTCATTCGTAGCTAGTATTGGTTGGATTTAGACATTTGATGTGAATTTTTATGGATTGGTTTGTACTTCATAGTTTTTTTGTATTCGGGAGGTTTAATTTTGTATTTTGGGATTTATTTTATGTGATTTTCATTTCCTTATTCTATTTTGGTATTTTAGTTTGTTTTTCCTATTTGAGTGTGATGGGATATATTTGAGCTTACATGTTTATGGAATGTTGTGGAAATGTGCTTTATTTTCTATTGATGGAGGGATTTTCATTTATGCATGTTATATGTTGGTTGTATTCTTTCTTGTTTGGTGTGTCTTTACTTAGGTGTTTTGCTTGTATTTTCATTCTTGTATAGATGTGTTTGGTGGTTCGTTTTGGGATGTCGTATATTGTTTTTGAATATCAGTGAAGATGTATTGCTTGTGATAGGTGATGGTGAATTATGTTGAGAATCTCAACTCTTTAAAATTGTGACATGAGTTTTATAATTTGTTCAATTTTGAGATGAATGAAGGTGTAATAGGTTCCTCAAATTCTGAGCAAAAGCTTGTGAGCTTTTGAGCCTCAACCGTGCATCCATGGTTAGTTCTTCATGAGTGAATCGATTGAGTTGGTAAGCTAGAACTTGCTCGAGGACTTCGGGAATGAGCCCGATTAGTGGAGGTTAGTGAAATGATTTAAGGTGATCCTTGTCATTTAAAAGTCATTGCCAAATATTTCTTACCCTTAAAATTCATCCCTAGTTAACAACTTTGAGCCTATAAGCATATTTCTTGTGATATAAACACATTACCAGCCAAGATTACCCATTATAACAACAAATTTTGTATTTACGATAAAATAAATATAAATTGAGTACAAAGATAATCTAGACAGATTTAATTTGAAAGATATGTAAGCATGTTACAGTCTCTAATCAATCCTTTGATTCTTCTCTTGAACCAATTTGGCTTGACTTTAACCTTGACTTTGAATTATTGTTGACAGCGCTGACTGTGTTGACTGCGTGTGTTGAGCCACATCTTCAAATGAAGCTTGTCCGAACTTAGATGTGAAGTCTTGTGACATTGATCAGGAGGCGTTGAGCCTTGTTCGGATTGAATGTTGACTTGAGAGCTTCCCGCGAAGAACGTCGTCAAATATGTAGAACACCGTTGACTCCACAAAGAACGCTGAAGAAGGCTTGATCTAGGGGGCTTAGCACCTTGATTCCGGATCAGAGGCCGTCCTTGAGTTGAAGCTTGAAGATGCTTGAAGATCTTGAGCTGTTCTTGACTTGAAGCTTGAAGATCTTGAGCTGTTCTTGACTTGAAGCTTGAAGATCTTGAGTTGTTCTTGACTTGAAGCTTGAAGATCTTGAGATGTTCTTGACTCGAAGATGCTTGAATATTTTGAGGTGTTCTTCACTTGAAGATGCTTAAGGAAGCATTGATCGTGTTCTCGATCTCTTTAGGAGTGCCAGCGTCTTTAGGTGATTGGATGTGTGTCTAAAATGAATGGAGGACTCCTTTTATAGGTGAAGGGTGAAGAACCTTGCGGTCTTATTGGTCCAGGACTGTTATGACCTAATCCTATGGTCTTGGGCCTCCAACTTGATTGGATTGTAATCATGCTTATTTTACTTGGCCCTGATTTAATTTGTTAAGGCTTGTTTGACTTGGGTCATACATTCTTTGACTTAGGCTTATTTGAATTGGGCCAGACCTCCTTTAATTTAAGCCTCATTTCATTTGTTTGGCTCAAATTAATTATCAATTATTTATTAATTTATCTTTAGAAATTAATTTATTTAAATTCCAAAATAAATTTAAATTGATATTTAATCAAGAAACTCCACGTATCGTCATTTGATAGGACCATGAAATTTAAATGCTTACACCCACGTTAGCCTTTCATACACCTTTTGTGTGGGTATTTGATGAGATGGTGGTTATCAAGGTTTAATGAGATATTGTGCCAAAGAAGAAAGGGAATGACAAAAAAGCAAAGAAAGGGATGAAGAGAGCTCAAACAAATTGCACATGCAACCTTCAAAAAAGATCAAGATAATCAAAAAGTCAAATAAAGGTAGCATGAGTCAAAAGAAGCTCAAAAAAAATCCAAGAAAAGTTAATGAAAGTGCTTGTGACCAACAAATATAAGAAAGGAAGAAAGAAGAAGTAAAGGAAATGGAAGAAATTAATCATCTCTTCAATTACTTACACTCGATAAGTCATTATTACCCATATTTTTCTTACCTTTACAAAAAAGCCTATAATTACATCCAAAGATAAAGACCTTTTTGATCATTAATCAAAGCTATGATGGCTTGTAAATGTAGTTTGCGAGCAAGCTTATAGCGCGTCGAGCCAAACGGTTGATGAATGTTGATTTACTTTTTAGTTTATAGAGTGTTGAGTGAAATTGGTATTTGATATGAGGCTTGGACCAGAAGAGACTATATTACTCTTAATTTTCTTTAAATTGAACTTGTTAATTTTTCATGTTATGAGTTTAATATTGTAGGGTGACTTGGTATAGTTTGTAGTCTTTATTGCTTATGATGTGTTATTACTTATGTCAATTCATTATGTTTTTGCTTAGGTGAAAATTTCTTCTGTTGGTATATTATTTTTGTTACTCAGGGACAAGCAACAATTCAAGTTTGGGGGTTTGATCGGTGATATTTTCACCTAGATTTAGTACCTTTTTATGTGTATTTTCGTATGATTTTATCCAATTTGTATAGCATATGGTAGTAATTGGTGGTGTTTTATATTCATATTGAGATTTATGCTTGAAAATGTTGAATGTGTGAAAATATGTTTAAATATGCATAAAACATATAAAAAATGTAGCAAAATAGAGTCGGGAGCCGAAACAAAAGAAAACAGAAAAATGTGGTGCAAATTTGCATCGAGTAGAGGACTCGAGTCGAGTCTTGTTGCACAGCTCGACGTCGAGTTAGTGCAAAAGGCAGACTATACACATCTGCAACTTGAACACGACCTTACCTATTGCTCGAGCTTGGAGCTCGAGTCGAGTCCCGTCTTGCGCCATGAAGCTGAGAAGTTTGCTGCTACTAGCGTTGAGTGCCACACTCGAGTCGAGAGCGGCCAATTTTAGAAAATTAATTCAGTGAGATTCTAGAAGATTCCAGGCCTATAAATCATGTTTAATGCTGATTTTTGTGGGTAAACATTTGGAGTAGCAGTTACACCTAGTTTACACCTTAAAATACATACACATCCTCTCTATTTCACTCTTTGATCCATATTCATTTCCACTATTCACCCATCAATTCCATTAGAATTCCACAACTCCTCCATAATTCCATCATCTCACCCCAATTTGAGAGGAAATCTACACTTGGTGAAGAAGTTGGCATGATCAAGAAAGAAGAAGTATACCTTCAAAGGGAAGCTATTCAACCTTATTTTGTTAATTTTCTTCTATTCATGGCTCACATGGAGCAAGCCTTATACTGTAATGTTTTGACAATAATGATTGTAATAGGCTAGACTCTTATAAGGCTAGCAATATGATTGGATAGGAATTCTAGGTTTGTGCACTCTAAGTGCTTGATAAAATAAATGAGTTGAATTACTTTTTATTATGAATGCATATTCTCATCTTATGTTATTACTTGTGTGGTTATATGATCATTGCATGTGATATAGAGGTAAGACCTTGATTGTGTGTTATGATTATATGATTGAATCATTCATGGAATGAGATGACTATATTAGTATAAATTGAGATTGAAATACATTCAATGCATGCTTAGAATCTATTAATAGGACATGAGACTTGCGTCTTGTGATAAGACCTTTCTATGAACTTTAGTACCTTCTTAGAGAATGAGAATATAGTTAGACTCTTCTAGGGACTATTTTGTGAGTATCTTAGGTGCTAAGTGCCTACATCTATATGTTGATTGAAAGATATAACATGCAGCGTTTATAGTGAGAGCTTATAGTGATTAATCCATGACCTTCATCATTACTTGAGTGTATTACCTTGAAAACCTTACCATGATGTTGTTAGCCTTGCATTCTTCTCATAATGTTCTACCAGAATTCATTCTGTATATTTCGTTACTTTACTTTTTGTTTGATAGTTTCTTTACTTCATTTTAATAATTGATAACCTGTAGCATAATTCAAACACTCTTATTCAATTTTATCCTTCTAGAGCGAGCACTTCTTGAACACGGATACTCATACCTTTGTCCTTTGGGTTTGATATTTTATTACTTGGTCACTGGTATTATTAGACGATAAAGTACACTTTCTCTTCACAAAGAAAATACCGATCAATTGGCTTTCTCATCTCTCAATGTAAGTCATCTCCCAATATAGGCTTTCCCATCTCTCAATGTAAGCTTTCCCATCTCCCAATGCAAGTCATCTCTCTATGCAGACTTTCTCATCTCCCAAAGCAAGCTTTCTCATGTCCCAAAGAAGGCTTTTACATCTCTCAATGCATACTTTACTAGCTAGAATATTAGATGCTTACAGGCTACCTACCTAAGCATTATGCAAGAGTTCTAGGCTCATGACCCAACCCACTTGTATAAATATAGGCTCTCCTCCAATGTAAGGCACGATCATCCAAATCATCACCCAACTCTCCTTCTACCCACTATAAATGAGGAGATTA
The DNA here is from genome assembly GCA_023678885.1 of Pogostemon cablin. Taxonomy (NCBI): domain Eukaryota; kingdom Viridiplantae; phylum Streptophyta; class Magnoliopsida; order Lamiales; family Lamiaceae; genus Pogostemon; species Pogostemon cablin. The sequence goes on along the minus strand of CM043004.1, from coordinate 7,680,836 downwards.
AATTTCACAACACAAAAAAATGAGAGAAATATTGTTCTCTACCTTAACTCCCACATGCCTGGAAAGAATTCTTGTGTCATCTTCCTTCATGTTCTCTTAATATTATATTAGATTAGTTAGGTTATATCATATTATAGCCACATTTAACACTCATTCTTGCATCAAAAACCAACTATTAACATATGTCATGAATTGATTATTGCATGTAATGAGAGTTTCATGACCTAAATTGAAGATAATTGCATTTTGAATGGTCTAGTTTGTCATAATACTTGTTTCCATCTGATTTTCTCACTCTCTTTCTCTTTCTCTTTCGTTCTTTTTATTGCCTCGGGACAAACAAAATTTATGTTTGGGGGTTTGATAAAAATGAAAATCATCGTGTTTTAGTATTTAAAATCATTGTCATATATTAACACAACTCTTTTATATACCATAAATTTGAGAAAAAAATTGCGTTTAATTTCTTTTATTGTGTTTTAAGAGGAAAAATGATCCAAAGTTCAAAAAAAATGAAGAGTGAAGTGAAGCTGTGAAGGAATGATGAAAAACGCACGCTCACTTTGCATAATTTTTTTGTGTTTGTGTGGAATTTAAAACTAATCATGTGATATATGGTTAGAAAGCCATGAAAGATCGAGATAATTGTTTTAGAACATGAATCACTCAAATTGGAGTTCGAATGTGGATTATGCTGGAAACGCTGAGGTAGTAGAGGTTGAATAGCCTAGCTCGACAGTCAACTCGAGGTCAACTTGAGCCGAGCTGGCTAAAAAAGTGCTGACTCGGACCTCGACTCAAGCCTTGTCGATACATAATGAAAATTTAGCCAACTCAACCTCAACTCGGACTGAGCTGGGTGTCGAGTTTTACGAGCCATGGCCAAGTTGGTCCTTGTTCAGTCCAGATCTGAGTTTTACACCTCCTAGAGCATGTTAGTACAAATTTTTGGTGAGAAAAGACCGTAAGAAGCAGTTCGGAGGGAGACAACTATAAAAGAGTATTAGTACATGTTGAGAATGAAAATAAGCGTGTTTTAGTGTCAAATTTAACACCTTTTTCATGGAAATTATTGTTATATATTAGCACAAGTGTCTTATATTCAATATATATAAGAAAAAGGTATATTTGATGTGTTTTATTATGTTTTAGGTGAAAAAATGATGAAAAGTGCAAAGTTAAAGGAATATTGAAAAACAAATGCTCCACTTTAATAAGTTTTCTGTCTATTTTTGGAAATCAAAATTGATAATGTGATGCATGGTTAGAAAGCCACGGAAGAGAGGATCATTTTGGTATAAGAATCGTTCAAATCGGAGGACGAAGAAGTTATGCTCAAAATGGTGAGGTAGCGCAACTGCAGACGAGAATTTCCGAAAATTTCCAAAAATTAGCCTATATTTCTTATTTCTTGGAGCACAATTAATTTCCTTATCACATAATCCTCCATGATTTACCCATATCTTTTATTTCCTTATTTCAATCCCTTCTCACACATATATATTTTACAGCATTATTCATGTGAGAGGGCGACAATCATTCTACAACCCACCCACAAGGGGAATCACCCCCCAACCATCATCCACATCCTTTCTCCAACAATCCATCACTGTGAAGATTCGTCTATCGAATCAAGAGGAGAACCAAGAGGAGGATTCAAGATGGAGAAGGACGCGATGACTTCCGCATCTAGGGTTTTATTGTTTCCTAATTATCTTGTATTTTTCGGATATATGGATAAGATCTATCCAACACCCATGATTATTTTTTGTAACATCATGGGCTAGAACCATTTTGGTAGTTTTAGGGTTTTGAAGGTTTTTATGAATTAATTAAACTTTCGTATGTATACTCCATACAACACTACTTGTGGAATTATTTTATATATGATTATGCATTTTTAATTCATATTCATGGTCATTTTGTGTATTTTCAACTGTTATATAGAGTCTGAATATATATCTTGGTTGCTGATTGAGCGCGTTCACTGTTGGACATGATTCCATGTTATGATTCTAAGTGAGGGGACTTCGAAACTTCATTAGAACTATCATATATGAATATTTATTAATTGAAGCAAATTCGGGTTAATAAGAAGGATAAAGAGGTTAATTTTATAGTACCTATAAAGGGAGATCATATCGGGTTAGAGTTCTAATCCTAGGGGGAATAATTGATACTGATAGTACCTATAAAGGGGGTGAAATTATATCTCTTGCTCTAAGGTTATTTACACGTGTTACATGCATATTTACTTGTGTCTATATAGTAGATTTGCATGGCTTAGCGATGCGTCCATATTCCACAAGGTAGAGTCAGACATTCATAAACGAAAAGGAGATTAGTGAGTGAAACTGGATTATCTTAGAGCTACCTATTCTCCATTCTTGAGTCACTTTCGAATTCTTCTAAGTGTTTTTATTTTAATTATTATTTTAATTAATTTGTTAGTAGATTAATAATTAAATCCTCAATCTTAATTGTCTTGTCTTAATTAATTTAGTAAATAATTAAATTGGTAATACGCTGTCCTTTGGGTTCGATATTTAACTTGGTCGCTTGCCTAAACTGCAATTGATATCTTTAATACTTGGGGATTAATTTTGCATACAAAGAAAATGCTCCATCTATACACACAATGGAAAGGAAGAATAGGTCTATCGATACTTTACACCATTCCCCTCCGTATTTCACGACATACACATCCATTTCATCATTCATCCATAGAAAAGAAGAATCTAGTGCTACTCCAGATGGAGATTGGTCAAATCAGAAAGACTGAGAAGCAATCTAAAATAACGCCAATTCATTTCTTATCTTTATATTTTTTAAGACTTCTGGTATGACTTCAATAATAGTCATGGGAGTTGCTTGTAGCCCCATGGGTTAAGTTCATTTACAGTTATAAGATTGATGGATAGACATGGTTGATTTGATGAACTAGATTACTTTTTTAATTTCGTGTAGAATGATTATTTTGGTTTATCTGATTTGATTTGAAACTTTGAAATTTATGCTTCGTAACATCTTCATATACTTCATGACATTGCTCGTGATGCTTGACTTGATATGTTAGCTTGTGTGCATTCATGAATTGAATTGTCTATCTGTTAAGGATTAAGGGGTTTGCTCAATCTCTTAATATATTAAAGTAAAATACATTTTCAAAGTTAGATTATTCAAAATGTGAGGTGGCAAGGTTAGGCTAATAGATGGTGTATAATTAAAGAGTAAAAGAAAATAAGAACGGGGGAGGGAAAACAGAAAAAGTAAAGATGTTTAAAGAACTAATAGAATAAGCAAAAAACTCAAAACGCTTGACTGAAGGAAAGGGTCAAAACAGGCGACTCATATATAAAGGTAATCAATATCATCTAATTCTTCTCGCATCTTTTTGAGCGCTGAAATATTTATAAGTTCATGCTTGTTCATCATTGGAGCATTGAGCTTTACTTGTAGACGAGTGTTGCGCTTAATAGTCGATTGATAAAAATTCTTTCTAGGCCTGCCACTTTTTATTTTCACGACACTACTTTTTAGAGTTGGGAACTCATCCATCACTATAACATAAATGACTTACGTAACAGTAAAAAATATTATCTAAAAATGTGTTATTATAGACGATATATACTTTAGGGGTGTCGTTGTTGCCCCTGTTACCTATTGTCTTATATAACATTTTTTCTTAATATAGTAACACTTAGTCGATTGATAAAAATTCGTTCTAGGCCTGCCACTTTTTAGTTTCGCGACACTACTTTTTAGAGTTGGGAACTCATCCATCACTACAACATAAATGACTTTACGTAACAAGTAAAAAATATTATCTAATAGCTCAAATGTGTTATTATAGACGATAGATAACACTTTTAGGGGTGTCGTTGTTGCCCCTATTACCTATTGTCTTATGTAACACTTTTTCTTAATATAGTAATACTTAAAAAAATATTACATTTATTTTAGTAACACTTTATAAAAGTTAGAACAAAATATTTAAGTAACACTTTATAAAATAAAAATAAATTTATAATTGCTTGGATTTGATCCCATGACCTATGTGTTAGGTGCATTTTCATTACCACCTTAGCTAGTCCATCAATCTTAACATGTACTCCCTACATCCCACAAAACCCTTTACACTTTCCTCATTTGTTTGACCCACAATACCTTTCACACCAAAAAAAAAAATCACTTTATCCAATAACCTCAAAAGTTACTTTAATTTTAAATTTGCCACTCCCTTTTCACACACGTACTATTACTTTATACTTTTTATTACCTAAAAATACTACAATACCCTCTAAAGTTAATAAAATTGGTAAAAAAATACAGCTTTTCTTAAACAACATGGAACAGTAAACGTGAAGCGTATTGTGGGACGGATGGAGTATTATATATTTATTTTATTATATATTTCTAGTCTTTTTTTTACTTTTAAATTAAATTTTTGCAGTTTAATATTTTAACCATTAACATAGAAGGTAAGAAAATATATTTTAAAACATTTTTTCGTATATAATATTACTATTTTTAATTTAATAATTTAATTTTATATAATATATATTAAAATAATATTTTATGTAAAGAACTATATATTTTGTATTATATAATTATATTAAACTAATTTATTTATTTTTAAATATATATATATATATATATTAAAAAGTATGTAATATATTTTTTAAATATAGGTGATATATATACATACATACATACATATATATATATATACATATATATATATATATGTGTGTGTGTGTGTGTGTGTAACGTTTTAATTAATATTCATCTTATAAATATGGAGTATTTTAAATGTTGTGTATATAATTTATGTATGTAGATGTATTACTTAAATATGTTTCGTATGTATAATTGTTATATTATAGTGTTACCCTTGTAAAAGTGTTATATAAAATGTGTTATATAAATAAAAGTGTTATATGCATGTGTTACATATTAGAAAAGTGTTACATGTATGTGTTACTTATATAGAAAGTGTTAAAAAAAGTTACATATCATAATAATTTTAAAAGTGTTGTCATTTTGTGTTAAATAAGTTTGAAGTGTTACTATGAAGTGTTATTTAATGCTACTTATGTTACATATCCCCGTTGAAGGGAGATCAGTGTAGTCTGAATATCTAATCTGAGTATCCATATGAACGATGCCAGGGTTTATGACAGTCGTAGATTCAATAATAGGCAAAGGACGTGGGTTTGAAAGACCCACTCCCAATGCCCCAATGTTAGGCGTATTTTGTGCACTCCAATTTAATCCTCAAGTATAAGGATGCCAATTGTAGCGACAAGTACCCAAGTTAAATTATCGATCCCATTGTGACAGTTAATTATTTATTTATTTTATATTACTATTTAATAAGAATTGCATAACCAATTTCCAAGAGTTTTTGTAATATTAATTAGCTAAATAACGAAATATTAAATAACTGAATTAATAAAATAAAACTAAGCAAGTTTTAATCAAGAGATAAACAACAGTTCTAAGGTATCAGATATAGACCAATTAATTTGGGTTTCTAGACTTCCAATTGTCACTACAACATAAGTGACATTACATAACACCTTCTTAGTAACAATTTAATTTATATAACACAAATTGTTAACGCTTTCTAAATTATTATAATACGTAACACATTTGTAACACCTTTTATATAAATAACATACATGAGTAACACTTATTTAATATGTAACACATGCATATAACACTTTATTTAAGTTACACTTCTTATGTAATATTTTTTCATAAGTAACATAATTTTATAACACTTTTATATAAGTAATATTTTTAAATAATACTTTTACAAAATTGAATTATTTATCTTACACTTTATTGTAGTTTTTATTAAATAAGTATATTTTTATAGTCTAAATACTAATTATATAATTTATATTTATTAATGTTACACAATTAAAATATGAGACACTCTCTTGTGAGACGGATTATTTGTAAGACGGGTATGAGACGGGTCAATCCATCACTAAGGTATGCTTATTCTATAGATAAAGTATGCTTATTTGTAGTTAAAGTATACTTTAATGCATAATCAAACATATTTTAGAAAACATACTTTAATAACCATTAAACATAATTTATCTTAATAATAGACATACTTTAACACGTCTCACTAACCGTCTTACAAAAGTAATGTCTCACAAGAGAATTTGTCTTGAAATATATATGTTACTCTTTATGTATTTTTTTAATTATATCAGTAAAAAGTATATATCATATTATATACATTTACTTTTATAAATAAAAAAAATACTTATAACACTATAAGAAAAGATTTTTTTTAACACTATAAGCAAGGGTCATATTTTAATGATGGTGGTTATTAACGCATCATATTACTATGAGTTTTTAATTAATGCCTATTTAATTACGAATTAGAAGAAGTTCGTGATAAATTTCAATGTCATAAAAAAATTATCCATTCATAACAACATATAAGGTAAATATATTAAAAAATTAATGACATCACACTTTGCAAATTTAATATATATATATAATATAAACTGTCACAATTTATTTGAGTTCAAATAACACAATACATACAATGCATATAATTTGTTGCTAATTGTCACTTGAGAGTATTGAAATCATTATTTTATATTAATTTTTTATAATTGTAAATAAGTGTAACTGTATAAAGTACAATACATTCAAAATAGAACAATACTTGAAATCACAAAAACTAACTCCTTAGTTCAACTAAGATTATGTCCTGCAAAACAACCAAAAAATAATTATGAACATGATACTACCCAGCAAACTTCCCAGCAAACTGATAAGTCTAAGAAAAACTGCCAAATATTGCAGAATGCACACAAAAAATGCTAATTAGCAACCAAAGAATAGAAGTTTGTATAACCTACAGAAAACTATAAATGAAATGGCAAAGTCAAGCTAGAGTCTAGATCCAGCTTCAATTAATCTTCACATTCATACAGAACCAAGGATTGAAGGAATTTGGTTCCACGATAGAAAAGATTTCAATAACTAGCAATATGAGAAATTTTTTACACCACCTTTGTTCGTCTAGTAGCAATCTAGATAACATAACCATCCAACCAATAGAACTAGGCCATGTAGGACACAAGTAGAATCCCAGCAAAAGCAGGACATTCCATCAAAATACTAGCACCATGCACTATTAGCAACCAGCTAAAAGATGCGTTAATATTTTTATAGTCTAGGGAAAAAAGTTTAGCTGAAGGTGAGTGTTTATAGATGTGGCAATTGCTAAACCCTTAGGATCAAAGATACAAGAAGCCATCAGATATAATTGATGGCAGATTACTGATGGAGAAAGAGTAAGCAATCCCAATCTATAGTTAATAATATCACTTCCCAGACTCCATGGCGGAAGAAATTGAAAACTAGACAATTAGTTTCCACTCAAGCTGGTTCCCTCCAAGAATGTAAAATAAGAAATAGTGTGATTTGTCGATAATTGAGAAATAATGGGATCAACGATGAACAAGAAACTTGCATGTTAGTGGAACCATACCACACTAATCATCAAATAATATGCATTCAAGAGATTATATTCTAATAAGATGTTTATAGAGCACGCCTTATAAAACTCAAGAATCCAATTCCAACAAATTATACATGTATTAGTATGTGCTCACGAACTGATAACTGCCCCACTCTGTAAAATACGTAAAATAATTAGAAGCCATAAACACATATAGATAAAATATATACAAACCCAATTTCATAGAAGAGCTTCTCACCACAAGAAAAGATTCAATTTCTCTCTAAATGAATCAGAAAAGACTTACCCTCTCCACAAGATTTCATCATTTCTATTTGCTCTTCAAATCATTTTAGTGAACAGTTGCACTCAATTTAATAAATGAATCCGAGTTGCTGGTAAGAATAGCTCACTATGTGATTCATGATACTTTTATAGTTAAACCTAGTTGTTTCCTTTTAGGCCAGAGGTTATGAGATTGTACAGGATATCTCTTATAGGTTAGTTTGAGCAGGTTTGGGCTTTCATTTTTACTTTAATATTGAACATTACTTTCTATAGATTGCATAGAGCATCTGCTATTAACTAAATTGCCTAAGATATTGAATCTCCAAATCTTATGAACTCTCACATGCTCTATTTAGTTTACACAACTGCATTCTATCTTCCAAAAATAGATAATTTGTAACTCTTTTCTATACTTTTTTAATGTAAAACTTTTGATTGCTTGCAGGGAAGACCGTCATTTTATGTAAACAGCAGACAAAACGAAACAAAAGAGTTAATCCTGCTGGAGGCTCCCATATTTGGGCAGCTTAAAGAAGATGAACAAATGAAATTCAGAAAAGTATGGTAATTATATTCTTTTTTATATTAAGAAAAATTGCTTTGTATCTAAAAACATGTTAAGATTTTATGATGCACTTTTCGCTTCATTATTTGGAAATTGTGATATTTTGCAGACTATATTGAACTAATCCCAGGTCTTCTTCATCGTGTAATCAAGCCCTTGATTTTGTGGCATTTGCTGACAGAAAGTAGGAAACCAAACAGCTGCATCTTTAACGTCTTCGATGAGGTGTACATTCTTGAGCTTAATCCTGATTGTCTGGTGAATTAATATACCTATTTTGTATCACATCTCCATTTTAGAAAATTAATAAACAAAATCAGAACTAAAAACTGTCCATGTACCTAATATGACTTTCCCTTTGCTGCAAAGTGTGTGGTGGTTTATTACCTCAGTTGTTATTTGCATTATTTCTTTAGATTTATTTATTTATTTATCTTTTGGTTATGCTAGTATATTTCTAGTTTTCCTATTGTATCCTGAATCCTCGAACGAGGTTCAGCATCATCATTGCATTGCGTATAAATATATATGAGCACTATCATTATTGTAAGAAATCAGTCTATAGTCCAATAAGTCACTTTAGTTCATTCTTTCACTTCTCTGCTCCAAAAAGAAAAAAATAAAAATAAAAGGAAAAAAGTATTGTTGGTATGTGATAGCTTATGAATTTGCCTGATTTTGTTTTAATTTTAGCTAGTTATTAAGTAGATTTATTCAAGTGAAATGTTTGATATACAAATGAAATGTATTCTCCTACACCTTATGATAATATTAAAATTCGACAAAGATGATGAAGCAAACACTAGAATGATGGTCAGGAAAGCAGCGATGGTTGATTTTGAAAAAAGAAAGATGCAAGATGAAGAATATATATTAGATTTTATTTTATTTTTGTCAATCCGTACTTCATTGAAGTTAATGAAATTTAGAAAATATTGCATATTTACCATGTTTTATCAATATTTATGATTTAAATTTTAGTTTTGATATTGATTAATATATATTAAATTAAGTTCATTGCATTTCTTTTTTCACACATATAACATGGATTAATATTATTATTATTTAATATTAATATATTTGTATTATTATTACTATTATTATTAAATATTCCATAAATAATTAAAATGTTAACAAATGTGTTATATAATTGTTTTATAAAAGTGTTATATTACATTCCTAAAAGTGATACAATTAATTTTTGATTAATGTTAAATTATATTCATAAATGTTATCAAAATAATATAATTAATGTTATGTTATATTCAAAAATGTTAGATAAACAATGTTAATAAAAGTGTTAACAAAAAAATATACATAATGTTATATTTGTATTAAAAAGTGTTAACAAAATAATGTTATATTAGGAAAGTAAAGTATTATATTAAGAGTATATGTAACATTTCTTAAAGTGTAACAATAAAATGTTAAAATAGATATGATGTGTTATCATAAGCAAAAAAAAGTTTAACATTAGATATTAGATGAAAGGGGCAACAGAGACACAAAAAAAAAATGTTACTTATGATCTATATTAATATTTTTTAATTGTTAAGTAATATACTTTTTGGGTGTTACATAATGACAGTTATGTTGTAGTGTGTTCATTCATACAGCGTCAATGAAAATACACATTTAATCCTATTAACTCACCAGATATGATCCGGTTTTAAGGTAACAATATATTCTGATTTATTCCCTAAGGTGCGCGAATATTATCAAGCCTTATTCCTAGATATTAATCAAAGCAATCAACAATACCTCCGGATGGTTAGTTCGACTAACAAGATATTCTCTGTAATTACTACAAGGTTCTATCCTCTTCCTACTTGAATGTTTAATTGGATTGTTCTACTAAAAAATTCAAGTATCTGATTTACCAATTCATGAAATTAAAGTGTTTGTAGCAGAACTACTTCAATCCCTAACAGATAGACAATACCAATCTTGAATGCATACAAGCTAACATAATAAATCAAGCATTATAGCGGATGTCATGAAAATATTATGAAGACGTTACGAAGCAATTAAGTAAGTCTGAATAAAATAAGTAAAATCAAAATATAACTGCATAAAATCTCAATTTTGGTCTAGGTTTCCAAATCATCCAATCTAACCATCAAACCCTAGAACTGTTTGAGAAATTAGCCTATGAGGTTACAAATAACACTCATGGCTATGCAATTCATACCAAAAATCAAGATATAAGGAAATAAAAGAATAGAGACACGAAACCCTAGCGTAAGTGTAAGTCTGTGTTCCTTCTCTGTCTCTCTGATTGTCCGATCTCCCTCAATTAGCACTTAGAACCCCTTTGAAGATGGATGGATGATGAAAATCAGATTTGAATCTGATGTGTTGTGTTGGAGGCGTGAATTTACGATGGTTTGTGGAAGGGTTCTCCTCAATTGTGTGTTGATTCCCCCTTTTATGTCTTAGACTATTGTAGGGCTTTTTTTCGCGTTGATTCTGGTCCAAATCACAATCTGGACGCTGTAAATACACTACAGAATTGAACAGGCCATGACTGGGCCCAAGAATTGCCCGCTCGGCACCCAGCACGGCTCGAGCTGGGTCTCAGGGTTGCCGAACAGCATCCGAGCGGCACTAGGGTGACTTGCCACGTCAGCTGGGACCCTCCTGGACCCAGCGCGGCTGGATTTTGATGTCGAGCGGGTCCATCTCGGCTCGAGCAGCTAGCCGAGTGGCTCCTGAGCTAGCCCGCTCTAACTCCGTTCCATGCTGCTTACGACTTTGCTCTATTTTCCCTGTTTTCAGCCTTCAAAATTCATGAAACACCTTAGTAGCCTCAAAATAATGTAAATACTAAAAAGAACACAATTCTATGCAAAAACTATAACTTTTCTAAGCAAAGAGTAATGTGCACACATACAATGCATGAAATCCACTCTCAACAAACCACCAAACTTACGTGTTCCTTGTCCTGAGGCAACGACTTAGAAACCAATAGACTAATTGAGAAAAAAACTTCACAGCATAAAACATCCAAGACAATATAACAATTCAAAAACATATTTCAAATACAAGATAACTATCCATTTAAATACATATAATTCAAATCAACTACTTCACTCTTTCGGAATGCTCATCCACCCATTCTCACGGGTAGTATTTACGGTCATGCTCAAGTGTGAGATATACACTTAGGGTCAGGTGTTTACACTCAAAATCAATTCAAACACATGCGTAACCATAAGCTTGACAATAATCTCAACTATTGACTAAAGGAATAACGTGGACAATATGATCACAAATGTCTTGCATTAGGGGGTAACATTAGCTCTTTGGTAAAGGTAGGAAGTATATGGATAACAGTGACTTATTCACTAGTAGAGAATCAAAGAAGACTTACAACTCTTCAACAAACAGCTTCACTTTTTTCTTTCTCCTTCAATACTCTTCAATACTCCTTGCAACTCTATTCCTCCTTCACTTTTGAACACAATTTCCTTACTTGAATCTTTTTTTTTTCTTTGTCTAATTTTTTTTCCAAATAAGATTACCAGTTTCGGGCACTACCCTTTCCATGGGGTACCAGTTTTGGGCACTACCCCTTCCATGGAGTACCAGTTTCGGGCACTACCCTTTCATGCAAGTTTTAACCATTCTTTCAACAATTTTCATCACTTCCAAATTACTTATCCTTATACTTTGCTTCTCAAGATTCCAACTTGATTCCTTCAACTCAATACTAGGTAGGAATTTTTAAGGTTAGCAAAGTGATCAATTGTCTAATCACATATGTTTCCAATAAATAAGGATTTTAGGCTCAAAAGGGCTGACTACGGATAATTTTATTAGGTAGGAAAATAATTTGGCTAGTGACTAATAAACAACAAAGATGGCCTAAGATCATCTCCTATTGTCTAATCAAACATGTAGCTTCAAGCAAGATGTAAAGCCAAGTTCTAGCATACGTGTGTGAATGACACTCACAAGAATAAACTGAATCATGCAACTTATCATGATTTCAAAAGGCTCAAATCTCACATGGCTGTAAGAATGAACGAGCAATCTTAGTAAAGCTACATATCTAATCATCCTTGCGCATAATCAAATTTCAAGCATCCCAATATCAAAGCACAATATCAAATTGTTTCTCAAGTACAACCATACAACATGAATCAATAACACACAACTCTAAGAATCACACCATGAACTACTGATCAATAATCCAATATCATCATCACATCAACAATATAAATAGCAACAGAATAACAATATCATACATACCCTATTAAATGACTCAAAAAGTGAAAAATCAAAAAGGTGGGAGTAAAGAAAAGCAAACTCTAATAGCTACCACTGCTCATAGTAGATCATCAGGATCAATGCGCTAGGCGTTGAAGTCCTCACGAATCTCCTCCAGTCTGAATATTGGTAGCTACTTGAGTCGCATTGACCTCTGTCAATTGGTGGCGAATAGCTCTATTTTGTTCTCTCATCCTCCTATTTTCAACAGCCAAGTGAGATAAGTGAGCATGCATACCTTGGGCCTGCTGGCCATACCATGAAACCATAGTCTCCTATGCCACAAAACCAGGAGGCAATGCAATTGGTGGCATCCTATACAAGGGATAGTGGGCTGCTTCGGGGAACAAGGGTGCTCCCCCAAACTGTGCTCCTCCTGGAGCTCCTCCATACTGCTCATCTGCCCCACCACCATAGCCCTGGTGTAGCATCTCATCATCATCTCCTCCTAATTTGTACTCCTAGTCATCTTCCTTATCTACTGGTGCATCTATAGCCATCGGATATGCCTGAGCAACTATTACTTGTGCTGCATTCTCCAGTCTCGATTTCCCTGTATCGCCTGAATGATCGCCTAATGGCCTCGTGTGTTCATACCAATGCTCCCTTCATTTCGGACGGTGATAAAGTGAGACAACTCAATAAGGAAAGTGAAAGCGTTAGGTGCGATGGCATACATGTAAATCAGGACACCTCTAGTAGACATCTTAAACACCTTTCCCGACTCCAATGAATGCAAATCAATGTCCGGCTTATTCCTCAAAACATCCATCTCGCTCATATAAATCCCATAGTGATGAGAAATGGGAGTAATCAACCCTTCTATGTTCACTATCTGTTGGACATGGGAAGGAAACTGATACATCTGATGGAACAGGTAAGCACCTACATTTAACCTAACACCGTTCAACATGAACCATAGCACATAGAGCTCTCCCTAAGGAATCACACCGCTCTCGGATCTGCAGAAGATAGTACAAGAAAGGATCCGATCCATATACCTTAACACCGGGTTGCGGATGCAAGTAGCTCGAGCATAACTAGAGCGATATATCTCATTCCTCCCCATAATCAAATTCCAAAAATCATTAGGCTTGAAATCTTCATGCTCCTTAAAATCTAGAATCCCCTCAGGACATCCGAGCAACCTATTAATTGAATCCGGGGTCTCTAATTTAGGTTCGCCTCCTCCTAGTACGAACTCACATGCATACGGGATCTCATTCTCGTACATAACTCGTAGCATATAGAGAAACTTCGCCACAAGTTTGAAATAAATGGGAGCTCTAATCTCCATGAGACTCTGGATGCCTACATGACCAAACAACCACCTAATATCCCCAGTAAACTGCAGGGTCTCCATTGTCTGATAATCTTGGTATCGAGTATTTATAATCTTGTCTGATATTTGCCCATAGAGAACGGACACTTCATCCCAATTATCAAACTGAATCCCCATATCTTCTGGCATTCTCATTTGCCTTCTTAATCTCTCATATAACTGCTCTGCAGTTTCCTCCTCAAGATCAATATCTGGTTCATGTGAAGGGCCTTCATCTGTCCTCTTCTTCTTATTCTTTCATGTTGCAATTCATATAAGCAAAGCACACTCTTCCATCTACTCAAATAAATAGGACCTATGCAATTTAAATTCAAACCAATGTCATAAATCAAGCCTTTAACTCTTTAATTAAATACGCATAATAGTAATCGTCCTATATTAATTTTCCAACTCAATAATTCCACCATAAACATGCTTCCAAATATCAAAGAACAATCATGCTTGGTCAAATTTAACTTATAAACAGCAAATGCAAGCTTCCATGAACTTTTCAATTCAAACACATAAGCACATTCATATGAAATTTCAGACCATCCCTCCAATTCCACCTTACTTCCACATTTAAGCATATATTAACACCTCCACATATTCAATAATCAACAACAATCCATATAATTGAGAACATAAGCAACAAACAATTAAGATATTCATCAATTAAATCCAAATTCGAATGCATCCCAACTATTTGTCAAAATGGCTCAACCACATTCAAACTTGAACATGTAAATTCACACAAATAGAATTTACCCATACCACAATCACAACACCAATAGCAATCTAGAAGTGAAAGGGTCAAGAAAAACGTACCTCTTGTGTTGAACATGGTGAATTTCGAAATAAAAGCAACACCCAAAAATCCCCAATTCACACACTAAAATTCCATAATCTACGAAATTTATGCAAGAAATGTAGAGTAGTGATTTGTCTGACATGTTTTAATAGAAAGAAACTATGGAGAGTGGCCGAATTCGCGATGGAGATAAAAAATATAACGGCGGTAGAACATTTTTCGTAGGTTGGAATGCCTTCTGGATGACTGGATATGTTTTAAAGCCAACCTGGACACGCTGCTCGAGCCGAGCCAGCAGCGGAGCAGGCCTATTCTTAGCCGAGCGAGCCTTCTGGCCCATTATACACGTGTCCTGCATCCATTCAAACCCAACTCAACAGCTTCTGAAGATGTGGCAATTCAGCTCGGCGCGAGCTGCTAACCGAGCAAGCGCCGAGCTGCTCTGTTCTACATTCGACGATGTTTTCCTGCTTTTTCTGTGCTTTATCTTGCTTCAGAACTCAATTCCAAGTGAAATAACACAATATAATACCATCAAGTGCTATGAAAAATTAAAAAATATCATAGAGAACCATAAATCGACTAAACTAACACTAGGACCAACAAATAATAAACAAAACAATACACAAAATTTGGAAAATCGTAAAAAATTGAATTCTCAACATCAACGAATAAATTGACAATATTAAAAATTTGTAAAAAATCGACCCTTCAAGCAAAGCACAAAGAAAAAATTTTACTTCAGTGTTGCAAGACAAGGTATGTAGACTACCCCCAAACTTAGATCAAACAAAGTGAGACACTAAGTTTGCAAAGAAGTATATACCGAAGTCGAGCAACACTTAATAAAATTCCTACACCACAGAAACACATAAAATCAATTTAAAACGGGAGGGACATCCCCCAACAAGCGCTCATGTTTAACGTCGGAGAGTCATGACGGAATTTAAACCTCTAACTTAAGTACTCAAGACAGAGTAATTGTATATCTTGCGGTGACTTGTAATGCTTCAACATTCGGCCCTTTGCAACCATGATATCACCATTCTTACTTTTCAACTCAAAACTCCCCTCTCCACTGGCTCTATGAATGACAAACGGTACATTCCAACGGCACTTCAGCTTACCTACAAAAAGTTTAAGACGAGAGTTGAAAAGAAGTACCTCATCACCAATATTGAACTCCTTGAATCGGATCTTCACATCATGCCATCTCTTCATCCTTGTCTTGAAGATCCTCGAGTTCTCATAAGCTCTCTCTCGGAATTCATCTAACTCATTGATTTGAGTTGTTTGAAAATCCTTAGCATCCTCCATGCTCAAATTTACGCGCCTAACAGCCCAAAAAGCTTTATATTCAATCTCCACATGAATGTGGCAAGATTTCCCATAAACAATTTAGTAAGGCGACATCCCTAAGACAGTCTTGAAAGCTGTTCTGAATCCCCACAAAGCATCATTAAGCTTCATGGACCAATCTTTCCTTGTACTTCTAACTGTCTTCTCCAACACTTGTTTAATCTGACGGTTGGAAACCTCTGCTTGCCCATTTGCTTGTGGATGATAGGGTGTTGTAACCCTATGCTTCACTCCATAATCTCGAAGAACCTTCTCCAACATCTTATTAACAAAATGGATTCCTCCATCGCTTATGAGCTCCTTCGGTACTCCAAAATGGCAGAAAATGTCCTTCTTGATGAATTCTTGTACCACTCTCTAGTATCATTCATCCCGGATGTAATTGCTTCCACCCATTTAGAAACATAGTCCACTGCAAGCAGGATGTAAGGGAATCCATTACATGGGGAAAATAGCCCTATAAAATAAATCCCCCACATATCGAAAACCTCTACTACGATGCTAGGCTGCAAAGGTATCTCATCTTTCTTCAATATATTCCCCATTCGCTGTCATCTGTCACATGTATCTATATACTCTTGACAGCTTTTGAACAACAAAGGCCATTACACTCCCGACTGAAGAGCTTTTTGAGCAGTCTTTTGAGCACCAAAATGACTCCCATTTGTCTGCGAGTAGAGAAATCCAGAATACTTTTCCATTCAACCTCAGGAACACACCTTCGGATTATAGAATCCATGCAAATTTTGTAGACCAATGGCTCCTCCCATAAAATGGATTGAAAATCATGCAGAAACTTAACCATCTGATGACTACTCAGCTGAGAAGGTTTCACCCCTGTGACAATGTAGTTCACGAAATCAGGATACCAAGGGGCATCCATTTTCTCTTTCTCATGATAAGTCTTCAAAACTGTAAAGACCTACTTAATGTCCACCATAAGTATCTTCTCATCAGGAAAGTAGTCCTTGATGACCTCAGCAGTGTTATCACAATGCTCATTCGTCTCAAGCGGCCACAGGTGGTCGGCTAAGACATTCTCACTACAATTTTTATTGTGAATCTCCATGTCGAACTCCTTAAGCAAGAGAACCCATCTGATTATCCTTGGCTTTGAATCCTTCTTATCCATCAAGTATCTGATAGCCAAGTGATCAGTGTAAACCACTATTTTCATGCCTACCAAGTAAGTTCGAAACTTATCGAAGACATACACTACCGCCAAGAACTCCTTCTCGGTGACAGTGTAATTCTTTTGAGCCGAATCAAACATCTTGCTTGCATAGTATATGTCATGAAATTTCTTTTCTCTCATCTAATACAACTCCCAATGCAATATCACTAGCATCACACTCCAATACAAAGGGTTGAGTCCAATCCGGAGTGACTAGGATCGGAGCAGTTATAATGCTTCTTTGAGAACCTGAAAAGCATGTAAGCACATTTCATCAAAATCAAATTTAACATCCTTTTCAAGTAATCTGGACAGCGATTTTGAATATTTGGAGAAGTTTTTTATAAATCTCCTATATTATCCCGCGTGCCCCAAGAATGACCGGACTCCTTTTTCATTAGTGGGTAGTAGAAGCTTCTCAATCGCCACTACCTTGGCACGATCAACCTGAAGACCTGTAGCAAAAACATGATGTCCCAACACTATCCCGTCTCTCACCATGAAATGGCATTTCTCCCAGTTCAAGACGAGGTTAGTCTCTTCACATCTATCCAAAACCAAAGACAAGTTAGATAAACAAGAGTCAAAAGAAGAACCAAAAACAGAGAAATCATCCATGAACACTTCCATGACTCTTTCGATAAGGCTCTCAAAAATAGCCATCACACACCTTTGAAAAGTTACAGGTGCATTACATAAACCAAAAGGCAACTTCCTAAAGGCAAAAGTGCCATAGGGGCAGGTAAATGTAATCTTTTTCTAATCCCCCGTGCAATCATTATCTGATTGTAACTAGAGTACCCATCCAAGAAACAGTAAAAATCATAACCTGCAAGTCTATCCAACAACTGATCCATAAAAGGTAAAGGAAAGTGATCATTACACGTGTTCTCATTTAACTTCTTACAGTCCACACAAACACGCCACCCCTTAGGTACCCTAGTAGAAAGCACTTCACCATCATCAGATTTAATAACAGTCATTCCCTCCATCTTGGCTACCACATGCAAAGGACTCACATAGGTACTATCGCTAATAAGAAAGATAATTCCCGCATCTAACCATGTAAGCACTTGTTTCCTAACAACCTCTTGCATAGCAGGGTTCAACCTCCGCTGATGCCGCATAGCACTATTATTTTCATCTTCAAGTATAATCTTATGCATGCAAAAAGTAGGATTAATTCCTTTTGAATCTTCTATCGACCAACCTATAGCGGACTTATGTTTTCTTAAAACAACTAGCAATTTATCAAGTTCATTTTTAGATTAGGAAGAAGATACAATTACCAGAAAAGTTTCATTCTCCCCTAAATAAGCGTATATAAGATGATTCTGAAGTGGTTTGAGTTCGTCTTTCTTCTCTTCTTTTACCCCATCCCCTTCAACACGAATAGGCAAGTATTGCCTTGTCCACATGACTTCCTGCATTACTGCGTCTTCTTGCTTGTACCTGCTCTCATCAAGATTAAGTAAGGTGTTAAGAAATTTAATAGCAAGTTCATTAACATTTCATCAAGATCTGTAGTAGGTAAAGTAAGAGATCCACTGATGCATGTTTAAACGGGATCCTTAGACAGGATCAAAGGCAAGTCATCCTCCACGATCGCCTCTACTTCTTCCACAAACTTACACTGAGTTATGTAGACCACTGCATCGCCTTGTTCAAAAAAAAGATGATTTCACTATTATTCTCCCTCAGCCTCAACTCTCCTTTGAATACATCAATTAGAGCTCTTCCAGTTGCAAGGAAGGGACGCCCCAAAATCGAAGGTGCTCCGTCTATGTCATCCTCCATATCTAAAACAAGAAAATCCATAGAAAAACCCAAGTTTGACACCTTCACTAGCACATCTTCAATAACTCACTTAGGGTAGGTCAATGATCTATCTGCTAATTGTAAGGCAACAAATATAGGCTTCAGTTTCCCCAAACCAATCTTTTAGAAAACTGAGAAGGGCATTAAATTTATACTGGCTCCAAGATCACACAATGCTCTCCTAGTTAGTCCTTTTCCAATCTCACAAGGAATGATGAAGCTACCAGGATCCTTTAGCTTTTCGGGTAACTTTCTCTGGATAATAGAGCTATAATTTTCTGTCAAATTTACCGTCTCCATACTGTTCAGACTTCTCTTTTTGTAGATGAGTTCCTTGATGAACATATCATAGTACGACATCTGATCCAAGGCCTCGGAGAATGGAATACTGATCTGAGTGTTCCTCATTACCTTAGCGAACTTTTTGAACTTCTCATCGAGGCTCTTCGACAATAATCTTTGAGGGAATGGAATTGCTACCTTAGTTTTTGGGAAACCCAAACTATCTTTTTCGAACACCTTTTCTTTTCTCTCAACTTCTTCATTCGCTTCCATTTTTTATCAATGATGGCTTGATCTAATTAGTTAACTATAGAATTTAGACGTGCTGGGAACCCCGGAGGAGAACTTGTATCGAGCTGGGGCTGAACTGCACCCTGAAGCTCTGCCTGATCTGTAGGAACACTACTAGGCTTGATTTGGTCACCCGCCAAATCTAGTTAAGCTTTTGGTGCCGAACTAGTGGCTGATCGACCTTGCACTTATATTTTGTCTTGCATTTGTTCTGGACCTTCATATTGCTTACCGTACCTCAAGGTGATTGCTTTGCATTCCTTAGGGTTGATTTCTGTATCTGAAGGAAACTTCTCTTTCTGAAACTGTTGTTGTTGCTGATTCACTATGGTGGAAATCTGGCTCATGGTGTATGTCAGATTCTGTAACTGCTTGTTCACTTCCTTATTCTGCTTTGTCATGTTTGAGTCCATTAGTATACAATGCAATTATTGATCTTGTTAATGTTTGCATCATTCTTCTTCATGTACCTTGTCAACACTTCATCAACACTGGCCTTCCCTTCTTCAGTCTTGGCTCCATGATCAAAATTAGGCGGGTATGGGACTGCATGTTTTGGATTTGAATAAGTAAAATTCTCATACCTCTTCTGATTTTGCTAGTTCCCTCCTTGATTATTAGGACCTCCCCCTTGGTTATTCCTTTGGTTGGAATTTTCTTGAGGTACCTATTTCCCTGCCAATTCTCAGGTACTCTAGCACTTTGGAGATTCTGTCCCATTGCCCAATTAACGTCATCGACCTCTTGTAGGTTCATCACCACTTCATCACTTGCTGCTCCTTGGTTGCCTCCCCCATTATTACCTGATATCAGAGTAACCAGGTGTTTGCTCTTCTGTTCCAATTGAGATACAACCTTATCATTTCTATCAGTTTCAGAAAACTTCTGTTCAACTTGTGCAACTTTTCTAAGAATATAACTTCCACGGACTCTTAAAGAAGGCCAGTCCCTAGAATTTGCAGAGATGTCATTAAACAGCTTCTCTATAACATTTGAAGTTTTGCCAAAAATTGTTCCTCCAGCAGAAGGATCAACTAACACTCTCAAATCGTTGTCAAGGCCATTGTAGAAGACATTTATAAGTTGGGATTTCTAAAATCCATGTTTTCTCAAAACATTTCTAAATCTCTCTCATGCCTCTCCAAATGATTCATCTCTCCGCTGCTTTATTTGATTGATTTCCTGTTTCAATAAAAGAACCTTACTCGGTGGCATAAATCGGTCCACAAACAACTGTTGCAACTCAGTCCAGTTTGAACAACAGTTACCATCCAAGTTATCATACCACTCTCTCGCCTTATCAACTAGAGAAAATTCAAAAGGCCTCATCTTCCATCTATCATTGGTAGCATCAGCGGCTTTCACTGTATCCGTATAGCTGTTGAAGCACTTAAGATATCCATAGGGTTCATCGAAAATGGCTCCGGCGAATGGGTTTTCTCCACAATATTAATCTGGGCTAGCCTTATGTCATTTGCCTCATCGGCTTGAACGGCTCCAACTATAACTATGCCTGATCCTCCTAAGTTGATGGACTTGAAAGTTTCTCAGATGACGATGTCATCCTCATGAGTTCTATATCCCATTACTACTGCTTTTGATTAGGTTTTTAATTCAACCTTTTTGAGATAATTGGATTTTCTATATGCTCTTCTTCCTCCCCTACGACTGCTTTAGGATCTGTTGTCTCTGTTTTCTCTTTTGGAGGTGGTACCTTAGCAGCTTTAGAAGGTGCGTTAAGATTCTTTGCTACTCCTCTCCTTTTTCTCGCAGACGCTTCAACCTCTGGGTCAAATTTAAGATCTTGTGCTCCCTTCTTTGACCTAGCGTGCATGCAATCTTCAAGAAAATTCAAGTTAAAGACAATTAAATCTCAAAAAAAAAATATTCTAATTAAATTAATAATGAAAGACAAATAAACTATTAAAATTGTCCCCAGCACAACAATGCCATAAACTTGTTAGGCGTATTTTGCGCACTCCAATTTAATCCTCAAGTATAAAGATATCAATTATAGTGACAAGTACCCAAGTTAAATTATCAATCCCACTAATACAGTTAATTATTAATTTATTTTAGATTACTATTTAATAA
Organism: Pogostemon cablin; assembly: GCA_023678885.1. Taxonomy (NCBI): domain Eukaryota; kingdom Viridiplantae; phylum Streptophyta; class Magnoliopsida; order Lamiales; family Lamiaceae; genus Pogostemon; species Pogostemon cablin. The sequence continues at coordinate 7,659,060 of CM043004.1, read as the reverse complement.
GAATTGCGTAACCAATTTCCAAAAATTTTTATATTAATTATCTAAATAACGAAATATTAAATAACTGAATTAATAAAAGCAATAAAACGAAGCAAGTTTTAATCAAGAGATAAACAACAGTTCTAAGGTATCAGGCGTAGACCAATTAATTTGGGTTTCTAGACTTTTAATTGTTCATTCATGCAACATCAATGAAAATACACCACGTAATTCTATTAACCACCAGATATGATCTGGTTTTATGCTAACAGTATATTCTGATTTATTCCCTAAGGTGCGCGAATATTACCAAACCTTATTCCTAGATACTAATCAAAGCAAACAATAATACCACCGAATGGTAATTTTGACTAACAAGATATTCTCTGGAATTACTACAAGGTTCTATCCACTTCCTACTTGAATGTTTAATTGCATTGTTCCACTGAACAATTCAAGTATCTGATTTACCAGTTCATAGAATTAAAGTATTTATAGCGGAACTACTTCAATCCCTAACAAATAGACAATACCAATCTTGAACGCACTCAAGCTAACATAATAAATCAAGCATTATAGCGGATGTCATGAAAATATTATGAAGACGTTACGAAGCAGTTAAGCATGACTGAATAAAATAAGTAAAATCAAAATATAACTGCATAAAATCCTAATTTTGGTCTAAGTTTCCAAATCAATCCAATCTAACCATCAAACCCTAGACTTGTATGAGAAATTAGCCCATGAGGTTACAAATAACACTCATGGCTATGCAATTCATACCAAAAATCAAGATAAAAGAAAATAAAAGAATAGAGACACGAAACCCTAGCGTAAGCGTAAGTTTGTGTTCCTTCTCCGTCTCTCCGATTGTCCAATCTCCCTCGATTAGCACTTGGAACCCCTTTGAAGATGGATGGATGATGAAAATCAAAATTGAATCTGATGTGTGTGTTTGAGGCGTGAATTTACGATGGATTGTGGAAGGGTTCTCCTCAATTGTGTGTTGATTCCATCTTTTATGTCTTAAACAGTTGTAGGACTTTTTCATGTCGATTTTGCTCCAAATCACGATCTGGAAGCTGTAAATACACTGCAGAATCAAACAGTCCACAACTGGGCACAAGAATTGATTGCTTGACACCCAGCTTGGCTCGAGCTGGGTGGTCTCGGTGTTGCCGAGCGGCATCCAAACGGCACTAGGGCGACTTGCCACGTCAGCTGGGACCCTCTTGGACCCAGCTCAGCTAGATTAGGATGGCAAGCGGGTCTAGATCGGCTCGAGCGGCTCCCAAGCTAGCCCTCTCCGACACTGTTCAATGCTGCTTTCGACTTCGTTTTGTTTTCCTTTGTTTTAAGCCTTCACAACTCACAAAACATCTTAGTAGCCTCAAAATTATGTAAATACTCAAACGTACATAATTCCATGCAAAAATAATAACTTTCTAAGCAAATTGGTGCAATGTGCACACATTAAATGTATGAAATTCCACTCTCAACACCCAACTGGAGAGGTCCTAAAAGCAGAATCTGCTTCTGTGTCATGATGGTCGTGAACCTCATAATCCTAAAAAGCTGGAGCCATATAAGAGACCATCTCAAAATTCAACAAACGCAGCACCAGGGTTATAAGAATTTCCGTGATTGAGTTTATAAACTTTGGAGAGTCAGCAATGGGTTGATCAGTGTTAGCAAAGATATCCTGATTAGACGAAGCTTCACCTACGGCATGAGAAGCATCGCCGTTCAGCATATTAAATTTGTTTGAGAGCAGGACAACTAAAGATGATTTATGAGAAGCCAAAATATGTAAGGCAAAATTGATTGTATCATAGAAAACATTAAGGTGAGCCAGTTGAGCCTTCCTCGTTTCTATAGATATCCAATCGGGAGAGAGACTTGCCGAAGGCGAAGCCGACTTCAGAGACACTGGGATCGGAGCAGGTATTTGGGTAGGAAAGCAAGGATCAGAAATAGTATCAACAACATGACGATCTGCAAATACCTCCATGGCAGGTTGTGACATATGGCCAGGTGTAGTCTCATGAGAAGGAGTAGTCTTAGGATCTTAAATTACATCTACATCCTGTATGTTTGAGGAAATGGGCTTGACCTGCCATACCATTTTATTGTTAGGTGCAAGAGGTTTATCTGGTTGTTTTACTTGGCAAGCTCTCTTCTTAAACTCAGAATTACAATGTCCCAAATTTTTACATGAAGAGTAATACGCATGAATATGTTCATAGATAAGAGCGATAACCAATGGGACTGGAAAAAATACAAGGTGATAGATTCAAGTAGTGTCTCTAATAAGTCCAAGTCCACCAAAATACGAATGCAATGCCTCATCATGCCATTGAGCGCACGTTCGTAAATACGAATTGGCTATCTAATGGCAAAGTTAATTGATAGAACTACCTTTATTATCCAAAGCTCAATAGGTAACTAAAAAATCCTTACCCAAATGGAAATGATAGAGCTTCTCTGCTTGTACAGGTTGAAGGAGGGGACTCAACTGTCACACACTTGTTCCTCAACAATGTGTTGTGCGACCTTAGCTCCTCGTGCACCTCGCAACTAGCTAAGTCAGCCTAATTCCAAAGGTATTGGTGTGTGCTAAATGTTTGGCTATGAAAGAATAAGAAATTCTCAAAGTTGGTTGTGGAAAGAACTTGATATTAAGCTTGAGAATTCTTGTACAAAGGTTTTGATTTGCTTGAAGTTGATTACAAAATGGGATGGCTCCCCAATTTATAGGTGTCATCTCCTCTAAGGAATATTCTAGATCTTCATCTTGTAGAGAGATCTAGATCTTCCTACACATTCCTCTTTCCACAAGGTTCTAATGTTTCTAGAGTGTTCTATATCTTTCTACAATGTTCTAAAGAGTTCTACCATGTTCTAGATACTTCTACATGCTTCTATCATATTCTAGATGCTTCTACTATGTTCTAGATGTTTCTACATGCTTCTAAATAATTCTATTTGATTTCAGAATATTCTATATTGTTCCAGAATCTTCCACAAGCTTCCAGATTATTCCACATCATTTTGAAATGTTCTCCACTCATCTGGAATGTTCCATACTATTCATGGATGTTCTTAAGGCATCCAAAGTACTCTACACGCATCTTGGTGTGGTTCTTTATCTTTCTTGTAAACAAGTGGCCGTGACATTCTCCCCCGCCTATTTCAGCGATGCCCTCGTCATCATGTAGAATTAATCCACTCAGTGTTCACTTTTATAAACTTCATTTCTCCAAGATCGGAAGACTGTACAAGAAATGATTTGTCTTTGAATCGCATTCCTGATAAACATGTACCCGAGTCTTTTTCCATGAGTGGTATTGTAAGTGCTTCGTTCCCCTTGAGCATGCAAAGTTCTCTTAAGTGTGGCACCGGAAAAATCTTATTATTTATGAAGAAATCCATTCCAAATATAATATCCCGGTCATCCATCGTAGTGACCTTGAGGTTCATATGGCCCTCCCATGTTTGATGCACATTTTCTTTGAACGCAAAATTAATTCCCAAGTATTAAGGATATCAATTGCAGCTTAGCAAGCGACCAAGTGAATATCGAACCCAAGGGACGGCATATTATCAATTTAATTATTTACTAAATTAATTAAGACGAAGGCAATAAAGTTGATGGATTTAATTAACAACTACTAACCAATTAAATTAAAATAACAAATAAAATAAATAACACTAGAAGAATACGAAAGTGGATCAAGAGAGAGAATAGGTAGCTTTAGGATAATCCAGTTTCACTCATTAATTTCTCTTACATGTGTTGATGTCCGACTCTGCCTTGTGGAATATGGACGCATCACTAAACCATGCATATCTACTCTAGACACAAGTAAACATGGTGTAACACGTGTGAATAACCTCGGAGCAAGAGGTATAATTTCACCCCCCTTTCTAGGTACTGTCATTATCAATTATTTCTCTGGCCAATTGGTACTCTAACCCGATATGATCTCCCTTTATAGGTACTATAAAATTATCCTTTCTATCCTACTTAATAACCCAAATTCAATTCAATTAATAAGTATTCATATATAATAGTACTAATGAAGCTTCGGAGTCTCCTCACTTAGAATCATAACATGGAATCCTGTTCAGCGGTGTACACACTCAATCTACAACCAAGATATATATTCAGACTCTATATACCAATTGAAGATACACAAAACGACCGTGAATATGGATTAAGAAAGCACAATCATATATAAAATAAAATCACAAGTAGTGTTATACGGAGTTTATACACAAAAGTTCAATTAATTCGTAAAACCTTCACAATCCTAGTTCTACCAAAAAGGCTCTAGCTCATGATGTTACGAAGAACAATCATGGGTATTGGATAGATCTTACCCGGATGTCCGAAAAAATACAAGATAAATTAAAAAATGAATAAAACACTAGATGTGGGCGTCGTAGTGTCTTTCTTCGTCTTGAATCCTCCTCTTGGTTCTCTCTTGATTCCACATACGAATCTTCAAAGTGATGGATGGATGGAGGAAAGGAAGTGGATGATGGTTGGGGGTTGACCCCCCTTGTGGGGTGTGGTATAGTTGTGGTCCTCTTATGGCTCTCTTCTTTGTTCCAATCTGATTTTTGATGTGATCTACACCTCTTTTTATCCTTGTAAGCTCTCCTTATAGGCCTTGGAATGGGCTTTTTGAGTAATCACACGAATTGAGAGTGTAGAAATACGGATATGATAAATTTCTTCACGTCAATTCGACCAAGGAGTCAGGTCGAATTCTCCCCTCCAGGTCGAATTGGATGTCAAATTGACCAACTGGAAGCTTCAGGTGCTCAATTCGACCAGCACATCAGGTCGAATTGAGGTGTCATGGTCGAATTGACTCTTTTGCCATCTGATTCAACCTCAATTCCACCAGCACATCAGGTCTAATTGACCTTCCCTTATCGAATTGATTTGCACAGTCTCACCGTTTCGTGTATAACTTCCACATCCGAACTCCGATTTGAGTAATTCTTGCGCTCACGCGATCCTCACTTCCTTGGCTTTCTATCATATAAAGAACTTATAGAAACTCTAACATTTACATTGTAATAAGTCATGCAAAGTGGACAGTCGTTCTGAACAGGAACAGCTTGCGCGACGTCACCACTTTGATCATAACTCTCTCGTTTGGAATCCGATTGGGGTGTTCTTCATACCAAAACGACCCTCTCTTCAGTGGTTTTCCAACCGTGTGTTACATCAACATTTTTGATCTTCACAACAATACAGAAAAATAACGAAAGTTGGATGTGCAATTTTCAGCATCCTTGCACAAATTGCACATTTTCTCCAACCTTGCACTTTTGATCCTTTTTCCACCTAAAACACAATAAAACACCTCAAGTGCACTTGATTTTCACATATAATGAATATAAGAAACTTGTGCTAATATATAAAAAGAATTTTCATCAAAAAGGTGTTAAATTGGATAGTCAAACACGCAAATTTCCACTCTCGACAATATTCTGAGGTCAAGTCACCCTATTCACGACTCTAGTCACCCGTACGGCCGCAGTATTATTTGATTTCATCCACCCTTCTCCCTTTGAGGCGTGGATCCCCAACTGTTTAACCTCGGCCTCGGTGATGAAACTATGGCTAGCCTCAGTATCGACCAACGCCTTTATTGGCTTTCCATTGATGTAACCCTTTGCGAACATCAATCGATCTATACTTTGCTTCTCAATTCTCGGTACTCCCACTATGGTATTGAGTTGAAGAGCCCCCAATTGTTGGACATCCTCTCTATGGATAGGCAGAACTGACACAGCCCATCAAATAACATCCAATGCCCAAAAATCAAGAAGGCCCAAATCAAAGAGAGCCAACTCCATTGGAAGGACGAAATACCATCAGCGAAATAAAAACCCACCAATGAGAGGCCTCGCAACGACCCCCTCATTTAAAGCCTCTAGGACCTGCCTTCTTAAATGAAGCCTACATGTCCCCCTATAAATAGGGAGGCCCAAAGTCCCAATAGAGGAAAGCTCGACACTATTACCAATATTAATGAAGAGCAAATACATTCCCTCCCAGAGAAAAAGAGCTGGGAAGAAGTCTGGTTTTCTCTTTCTCGTCCTTTATGTTTGATTAGTCGAGTACACGTCACAACTACATAATCATTACGTCATCTTCGAAGACTCGCTATTGATATTTGGCGCTAGACGAAGGGCAGACCGCTATCCCTCCGTACGATGAATGAATCAAGTGGACAAACTCCAAGTAGACCGATAGGTCAGGAGGTGGCCGAAGATCCCCCTCCGCCTACTGCGGAAAAGAGAATCCCATCTACGGAGGAGCCAAATATCGACGAGGAAGGCGAATACCAACAATAGTACTTTGACCTACTTAACACTCTAAAAGAAAAATGCTCGGCCAGACGCTGGGTCAACAGATCCCTATATTTCAAAAATCAAGACGGGGCACCGACGCCCGACCGATCCAGGAAGTGTCACCCTGACGTGCCGAGCAGCCCCCGCCATGAAGCACAGGACGTCTTAGATGATGGACGGAAGCATCGAAGAACGACCATCCAGAGCCGATCAATCACGAGCAAAACCCACGTAAGCGCAAAGGATAGTCTGACGACTTCTCCGCCTACGTCCAAAGAAAAAGACACAGCGGAAAGCGTGGGTGAAGATTTGTTGGCAAAATGTAAGAAGATCATGGAGCGGGAAACTGCTGTCCTTCAAGAACAGCTCACAGAATTACGTAAAAGGTCGGCTGAGCCTAACCCCGACCATCTCGAGTTAGGCAAAGGCCGCACACCTTTCTCGCACAGAATCATCAGTACCCCATCCCATTCGAAGATCAATCTGCCCCAAATACCCCTATATAATGGAGATTCAAACCCTACAACCCACCTAAACAAATATCTCAGGTGGATGATAGCTCAGGAAAGCTCCGAAGAAGACTAAGGCAAAATGTTCCCCCTAACATTGGGGGACAAGGCACACTCTTGGTTTACCGCGCTCCCAACAAACTCTCTCGACTCGTGGCTACAGCTAGCAGCATCCTTCTCTTCTCATTTTGCCTACCTCGACCGCGGTAAGGTACCCAAACAGAAGTTGGCTTGCATGAGACAAGGGGTGAAAGAATCCCTGAAAAATTTCATCTAGAGGTTCAATGAACAACGACCCAATTCCAAGGAAATGTCCGATGAGACATACACCATCCTGGAAATAGCGGCACTCCATTCGGGATCCACCCTGTGGACCACATGCTAGTAAAAACTGCCCCCTTCATATGAGGCATTCATGGCACTGGCCCAAGTCCAAATCCACAGTGAAGAGATCCTCAATGAATTGTGGAAAAGTAAAGAGTAACCCAAAGAGAGGGAGAAAAAGAAGAAAAAGAATGACAAAGCCTACAAAACCCCTTCATCCTTCAAACCTTTCCCTAACGAAGAGCAGATAAAAGAGCTTGATGAGATGCTTATCTGACCCTCGAGGAGATCTTTGGAGAGATTCAAAATTAAAACTTACTAAGGCCAGCCCCGAAGATGCGAGCGGACCCTACCCTCCTTAGTAAGAAGAAGTTTTGTAAATACCACCAGTCGGTGGGTCATGACACCAATAAATATCGCGATCTCTTGGCAGAACTCTAGTGGTTATATGAGGCAAGAAAGCTAGAGAAATTGATACAAGGCCACAAAAAATAGTCGGGCGGCAATAATCCCCGTCCCACTAATGCCAGAGTACATGTAATGATAGCTAAGCGAGTGAAGGATTCCTTCGGAGATGAAGGAGAAATTTTCCCTCCTCCAAACCATCGAACGGTCTTTACGATGAAAGGAACTTATGTTGGAACAGCCCAACTAATCCCTCGGATTTTGAACAGAAAAATGAAGGCCGAACTTAGGGAGCTCTAGAACATCCAACATTTGTTCAGACCAGTCCCAGCCGAGGGATCCAACGAAGCCGATATAATCTTTTCTAAAAGGGACTCTCAAAGCATCAGGATGCCACATGCGGACCCACTAGTGATCACTTGCTAATATCTTGGGCTCTCTAGTCCACCGATGCTTGATTGACATGGGAGCATATGCCAACGTCATCTTTCGTAAAGCGTTCGACGCAATCGGAGGGACAAGCATACATAAGGGCTGCCCTGCCAAGATGAGATCCGAGGATTCGAAAACTCGATCACTAGGCCCATGATGGAAACTGAGATGGCCATCCTGCTGACGGATAAAGACCAGACATTTTGGATGTATAGAAACATCCCTTTCGAAGTCTTGGACATCCCCTCACCTCATAATTGCATCTTAGGATGACCTTTCATCCATGAATTCTGGTTCGTACCATCAACCCTACATTAGTGCCTCAAGTTCACTATGGCAGACGGTCGAGTAGGAACCATCTAGGGAGACCAACGAGGGGCCGCGAATTTTCCCTCATGGAGGGATCATACGTCGCAAGCTACCATGACCCACAGTTTCAACTCCTCGCAACGCATTTTTCGCCTGAGGGGGCTATGGAGGAAACATCAGGAACCAAAAAAGTAACAGAGGAAAACTACTTTCGGAAGCCAAGGAGGATCTGAGGCCTAAAACTCAGAAAAAGAGAGCCCGACCACCAGAGGAAACGATAAAAATCAGACTAGATATGGATAACCCCAAAATAGAGATAAGCCTTGGATCTGAATTAAAAGAGCTGCAGCGATCTACGTTGGTCAAATTCCTGAGGGACAACCTCGACGTCTTCGTTTGGAAACCCTCTGACATGTAAGGCATCGATCTTAAGCACGCATGCCATCGATTGAATGTGGACCCTCAATTCCAACCAGTGATGAGTGTGAAAATTCACTAGTTTCGAGCCCGAATTCGTGTACTTATGGTGTAATTAATGATGGTAATTCGATGTGAATTGCTATACTTGGTGGAAAGTCACGAATCAGGAGTTTACAAGGCTATTTGAGTTGATTTTCGATGGAAAAGAAGTTAGAAGTAATCGGATTTGGAAAGAGAAAGAAACAGGGGTGGATTCGACCACGCAGGGGTCGAGTTTGACCAAGAAGAAGGGAGTTCGACCAGCACCTCTAGTCAAACTGAGCTCGAAAAAGTCGAGTTCGACCACGATAGTTGAGTTCGACCAAACCACTTGGTCGAACCGTGGTCAAACTAGAAGCCTAAACAGAAGCAGTTCTGGTTCAACTAGAAAGTATCAAGTTTGACCAATGCTCTGGTCGAATCCGGAGTTAGAAGCCAAGTTACAGAGGGATTCGATCAGGGATTCGAGCAGCATGCAGGAGTTCGACCAACGTGTTTGGTTGAATCGACATTCGAAAACTTACTAAATTTTTATTTTATACCTTCAGTGCGTGTGTTTGCTCAATAAGCCCATCCAAGGCCCATAAGCAGAGTTTACAAGTATAAAAGAAGAACTTTCGCAGGAGAAGAGAGATACGATAGAATAATAAGGAATTCATCATCCATCTATCACCAAGCCCTACCATTTTCCGAAGGAGTAGTGAGGAGAGGTTCATCTGGCGAGTCAAGTAAGATCATACCAACTAGCCATGATTGTTCCTAGATCAATCATGGGCTAGATACGCTCCGGTAGTCCTAGGGTTATGAAAGTTTTATGATTTAATTGAATTTTCATGTGTAAACTCCATACAACACTATTTGTAGTTTATACTATCTAAGATTGTGCCTTTTTAATTCATACTCACGGTCGTTTTATGCATCTTCAACTGTTATGTAGAGTCTGAATACATATCTTGGTTATTGATTGAGTGCGTTCACCGCTGAGCAGGATTGTATATTATAATTCTAAGTGAAGGGATTTCGAAGTCTTATTAGAACTATCTTATATAGATACTTGTTAATTGAATCATATTCGAGTTAATAAGTAGGATAAAGGGTATAACTTTATAGTACCTAAATAGTGAGATCAAATAGGGTTAGAGTACTAAGTGCACGAGAAATAATTAATTATGATAGTACCTAGAAAGGGGGGTAAAGTAAACATCTTGCTCCAAGGATATTCACACGTGTCATACGCTTGCTTACTTGTGTCTATAGAGTACGCTTGCATGGTTAGTGATGCGTCCATATTCCACAAGGCAGAGTCGGACAACAACACACGGAAAGGAAATTAATAAGTAAAATTGGATTACCTGACGAACTACTCTATTAATTACTTGATTACCACTGAAGTTTCTCTATTGCTTGTTTAATTACTTTGCTATTTCAATTTATGTTACTTAGTTTAATAAACAAACCAAATCAATTTTGCCAACATAATCTTAGTTGAATAGAATATAATTGAATTGATAATAATCTATCCCTTGGATTCGATAATCCAAATCAATTTTATGTGTTGAGAAAACGCTCATCAAGTTTCTGGTTACGTTGCCGGGGACGACATTAAATATCTTTTAATTATTTCTAGTTTAATTGAGATTATTATTCTTGTATTGATTTTTAATACTTATTTTTCTTTGGTGTATGTTCACAAGATCAAAAAAAGTGAATTAGAGCCATATAATCCGGGGATCGAAGAATCGTCGAGGAAGAAGAAGAACAATAAGAACAAGAAAGTAGAACCAACCAAAGCTCTTGATTAAGGAGTTGAAGTTGACGTGCTGAATCTGCAACCGAAGTTAATTTGGAAGTAGAAGCAAGCAACATGGCAGCAGACCAGAATACACTTGCCATCCGGGAAGTCTTTAAGAATAATAGAACATGCAATGCTGGGTTGTTAGGAGCAAGAGGGACAGAAGCTGATTTTCATTTACACCCTGCTCTTATCACCATGATTGAAAGGAGTCCCTTCTCTGGGGAACATTTGAAGATCCTCAACAACATCTGAATAAGTTCCATGGTTATGCAAGCACACAAAAAGATGCAGGAGCTCATGAAGATACGAGGAAGATCATACTATTTAAGTTCTCGCTGAATGAAAAAGTGAGAGATTTGTACGATAATCTGGATGCTGCTGAATGTGATACACAGAGAAGTTGAAAGTGAAATTCTTGGAGCGTTACATACCACCTTCAAAGGTGTTTAAGATGAAGCAAGAAATCAATCAATTTTCTATCCATGGGAATGAGAAATTTCATGAAGCTTGGGACAGGTTCAAGGACATGCTACGGAAGTGTCCTCAGCATGGGTTATCTAAATCTCAACATATCAGTATTTTCTACAATGGGTTGGACTGCGATTCTCGCATTTTACTTGATGCTTCTTCTAATGGAGCATTACTGACGAAGTCACCCAATGAGGCCGAGAAGCTTTTTGAAGATATTTTGACGAATTCTAGAGATTGGCCGACTGATAGAGTGAGAGGCACTTATGTCCTTGGTAAAGTAGCATAGGTTGAGCATACTATGGAGAAGTCAGGAAGAGATGATGAGATTGTCTCTAGGTTGACTAACATTAGCAAGCTACTAGAGTCCCAACAAAAGCAGATCACGGATTTATCGCAGAGAGTGCCAATGATGCAGCAGGATGGTGGCTATGAAGGAGCTACCCAAGAGGAGATCGAGGAGGCAAATTACGTTATGGTACAGAGTATTCAAGGAAGTAGGTACCCGAATCATGGAAACCGGAGCTATCAAGGGAACTACAACACTCGTGGTCCCCCGGGTGGTTATCAACAACCAAGGAGGTGGGAGTTTTCATGGAGCAATCCGAATAATGCGATGCCACCTCCTATCGGTTGTGAATCGTGGTCCCTCGCCATACTTTGATCTGGGAGATAAAGTGGAAGAAGGGAAGTTGGGTTTTGAGGATACTGTGAATATGTACATGGCGAGGAATGATATAAGAGTAGATCGTCTTGAGGCCAAATTAGAGAAAAAGATTGATGATCATTATAAGGATTGACTATGCAAGTGAAGGACCTTACGTTGTTAATGGGGAAGATGGCAGAAATCATGAACAAATTGACTCAAACTATAGAGAAAGGAAAGCTTCCGTTTCAGAGTATTGAGAATCCAAAGTCTTGTCACGCCATTATACTGAGGTCTGGAATGCGATATGAGGGACCGATGAAGCCGAAATTGAAGTCTGAAACAACAGGAGCCCAATTTGACCCCGATTCGACCAGATAGTCAGATCGACATCCGTAGGAGTCAGAAGGTCAGTTCGACCAAAATCAGATAGTTCAACCAGAACTGCTGGTCGAACTAAGGTTGAACTCGACTGTCCAGAGCACTCTGTTTAATCTAATGCCCGATTCGACCACGATCACCACAGTTCGACCAAACCTATTGGTCAAACTGTGGTCGAATCTGACTATACGAGGGAGAACGAACTTTTAGGTGTGTAGTTCGACCATTACTCACTGAGTTCGACCACCTACCTAGGTCGAACTCATCTGTTCTATGCCGTTTTCCTTGCTGAATGCTCTGCATGATGTTGAAACTACTCCAGTGCCTTCCAAAGAGCAGAATACTGAGACTATAGCAGAGAAGAAGTGGGAAAGAGCTAAAAGATTAAGAGCAAAAAAGGATAAAGCGGAGAAAGCTGAATATGATGAATGGGGGATTCCCAAAACAAATATACCTCCGCCCTTTACTCTCAAGCTAGTCAAAAAGAGATTGGAATAGAAGTTCAAGAAGTTTTCAGAAATCATAAACAAAATTAGCTTGAACATTCCTTTCTCTGAAGCAATATTGGAGATGACGTATTATGCCCGCTTTCTGAAGGATATTCTTTTGAAGAAGAGAAGCTTGAACGGAATTAAAATGGTGAATTTGTCTAAAACTACAGCTCAATCATTCAGAGAAAGCTGCGAGCAAAGATTAAAGATCCGGGAAGCTTCACAATTTTATGTGAAATTGGAAAGGGGCTGACACGTCGAGCCTTGTGTGATCTTGGGGCAAACATCAATTTGATGACGTTGTCTACCTTTCAAAGGCTTGGTTTGGGGAAGTTGACTCCCACAACAGTTGCTCTACAACTAGCGGATAGGTCCATGACTTTTCCGGAGGGTGTAATCGAAGACGTTCTTGTCAAAGTAGAGAAGTTAGTCTTTCCTGTTGATTTTCTGGTGCTGGAGATGGAAGATGACAAGGATAATGTCCCTCTTATCTTAGGGATACCTTTCCTTGCCACTTCGAGAGCCATGATCGATGTGCAGAAGGGTGAGTTGAGGCTAAGAATAGATAAAGAAGAGGTCCTATTCAACCTTGATAAAGCAATGAAGATGCAATGCCACAGTGTTGATATAGTATAGGAGATTATGAATGAAGACATGCCTTTGATTCTGTCAAAGGATCCTCTTGAGACATGCTTGGCAGAGTCTCTTACTTTTCCCACTATAGAGCTAGATGAACTCTCCAATGAGGTATGTATAGAATTTCTTGAAAACTTACTTGCTTTGGGTGATGATAGGTATTAGTCGACAAGGACCAAAGTTGAAGAGGTCAAGTGGACTAGGAAGTACATGCCATTGGATCGAGAGAGTGCACCTCAAGAAGAGAAGAAAGAGGAGTTGAAACCGCTACCAGAACACTTGAAGTATGCTTACCTAGGTGACAATGAAAAATATCCGGTAATTGTATCTTCTTCCCTTGATGATGATCAACTTGAGGAATTATTAAATGTGCTTAGAAAGTATAAATCTACGATTGGTTGGTCTCTTGATCATTTAAAGTGTATTAGTCCTTCCTATTGCATGCATAGAATCAGGTTGTTAGATGAGGCCAAGAGTAGCATTCAGAATCAGCGGAGGGTGAATCCCGCGATTCAAAAAGTGATTAGGAAGCAAATCGTAACGTGGTTAGATGCAGAAATAATTTATCCTATTACTGATAGTCCCCATGTGAGTGCATTGCATGTAGTTGTTAAGAAGGGGGGCATGACTATAGTGAAAGCCGAAGATGGTGAGACTTTAGCCACTAGGATTCCTACGGATGGCGTGTGTGTACGGATTGCAGGAAACTGAATGAAAATACATGCAAAGACCATTTTCCCCTTGCTTTCATGGATCAAATGCTTGATCGTCTTTCAGAGTACGAGTATTATTGTTTCTTGGATGGGTACTCGGGGTATAATCAAATCATAATTGCACCCGAGGACCAGGAAAAGACCACTTTTACTTGTCTTTATGGAACTTTTGCTTTTAGGAAGATGCTTTTTGGATTTTGTAATGCGTCTGCTACATTTCAGCATTGCATGGTGGCCATATTTGATGGGTTGATAGAAAAGATCATGGAGGTGTTTATGGATGATTTTTCTGTATTTGGTTCCTCTTTTGATATTTGTTTATCTAACCTTACAACTGTTTTGAAGAGATGCCAAGAAACTAATCTTGTTTTGAATTGGTAGAAGTGCCACTTTCTGGTAAGATGGAGATGGAGATGGAGAGTGTACTCGATTTTTGTCATACACAACCTAACGGGGGACACTTCGGAGCTCAAAGACTGCAACGAAAGTACTTTAATCTGCTCTTTATTTGCCGACTTTGTTTAAAAATTGTGAATTCTATGTGGTGACATGCGATTGATGTCAAAGGATGGGAAATATAAGTCGACGAGATAAACACTTCAGTCGAACATTGTTGTTGAGATCTTTGATGTATGGGAGATCGATTTTATGGGGCCTTTTCTCCCATCTAATGGATTTCTTTACATCCTTTTAGCTGTGGATTATGTTTCTAAGTAGGTGGAAGCCATTCCCACTCGCGTGAATGATTCAAGGTCTATTTTATCTTTCTTGAAGAAACATATATTTGCCCTCTATGGAGTTCCTAGAGCACTATTAAGTGATGGAGGTTCTCACTTCGTCAACAAGCTTCTTGAGAATGTGCTTAAGGATTATGGAGTTAAGCATAGGATCACTACACCCTATCATCCTCAAGCGAATGGGCTAGCTGAAGTTTCCAATCGACAAGTGAAGCAAATCTTGGAGAAGGTAGTAGGAACCAATAGAAAGGATTGGGCTATGAAGCTCAATGATGTTTTGTGGGGGTTCCGGACTGCTTACAAGACGGTGTTGGATATGTCACCGTATCAATTAGTCTATGGGAAGCCATGCCACTTACTCGTAGAGATTCAGCATAAAGCTTTTTGGGTTTTGAAGAGTTTGAACTTGTCTTTGAAGGAGCAAAATGAGTTGAGGATGACTCATATCAATCAATTGGATGAGTTCAGAAATAGATCTTACAAGAACTCGAAGATCTACAAGGAGAGAATGAAGAAATGGCATGATTCAAAGATCTCTTACAAGGAGTTCAAGAAAGGTGATGAGGTATTGCTTTTTAACTCTCGTTTGAAGCTTTTGGTAGGAAAATTGAAATCGAAGTGGACGGAGCCGTTCATTATCCATAGAGCCTGTGGAGGGGGGAGCTTTGAGCTTATGAACAAATATGGAGACATTATTGCGGCAAATGGGCATCGATTTGAAGCATTACAAGTCGCTGGATGATCCTTGTGTCATCTTTGAGGATACCTTGCACTAAATTGGTACCGTCGTGACTCTCCGACGTTTAACATGAGCGCCTGTTGGGGGCTTTCCCTCCCATTTTATTGTTTTATTTCTTTCGTGTGAGTAAGAAATTTTTATATTTGATATGCTTATTTATCGGAAATTACATCTCTTTGCAAACTTAGTTTCCCTATAGTTTTCACTAAGTTTGGGGGGTGTGATGTACTTATCTCATTGAAGCATTGAGAGTATAATCTTTTCTTTGTACCATTTGTTAGGGGAATTAATTTTTTACGGCATATCAAAACTTTTATCGGTTGCGGTGTGTCAATTTTTTGCTATTTGCCTAATATTTTGTGGTGTTTGGTGTTGTTTTTGAGTATGTTATGTGGAGTTACTCATGGATGTCAAGTGTAAGATTGATTCTCGAGCTAGTTTTGATCTATTTTGGTACCTAATGTTCGTTTTTGAGCTTAAAGTGTGTAGGAGATGAAGAAATCTCAAGTTTGAAGCATCAGGGGTCGAGTTCGACCAGACATGCAGGTCGAACGTGAGAGCCCTGGTCAAATTGAGGATTAGAGAGTTTGTTACAGGTCGATTCGACCAAGCAGTAGTGAGTTCGACCAGGAGTTCAACCAAAGGGACAAGTCGAACTGGCAATCAGAGAGTTGTACAGATGGGTTTGACCAAGTCATGATCAGTTCAACCAAGTGGCTTGGTCTAATCGAGATTGAATTACTGACCTGAAAGTTCTGAACAATCGACTTCGACCACGACAGAATAGTTCGACCAGAGCATTTAGTCGAACGGTGGTCAAATCGCGACGAGAGGGTGTCCAGTAGAGGAGTTCGACCATGGATTCGACCACGTCAATCCAATTCGACCACCTGGATTGGTCGAATTGAGCCCAGGTAAGTGATTTTAAACCCCGTTTTTCAATTTCATTCGAGCACTTCGCACACCACCTCCACCTGAATTCGTCCCAAATCGAAACCCTTACATTCCAAACTCCAAAACTAGTGGATTTCAATCAGTTCTAACCACATTCCACAAACATCCCACTCAATTCATCACATTTTTGGAGTAATCTAGTTGAAAAACTAGGGTTCGTCGCGATTTTTAGAAGAATTTCACACTTGTTCATTCTAAGCCATGGCCGATTCAAAAGGTATGTTTTCTCAACCCTAATGCCCTAGTATTGAAGTTCTAATCATCAATTATGAGCGGGTATGTTGATTAAACTATGTTTTTTATGGATTCATGGTGTTGTTTGAAGTTTCAGTGCATAATTTCATATGAATAGTTGTTGGGTTTGATTTGGCTTGATTGAATTGAATTGAACTATGTTGATTATGTTAACTTATGAGGAATGTGGGTAGTTTTGGGATGAAGCATGTTGAATTGTTGGAGAATTGATTGAGTTTGAGTAGATCTCATGTTGGATTGCTTGAATTTGAGTAGTAATGCATGCTTGTGGTTTGTTGAATTGTTTGTTGATCCTGTTGCAACTTATTGATTGGAATGAGGATGAATAAGCATGTGAATTTAATTGTTAGATTGTTGGGATGAAACATGCTTGTTTGGTTTGATTATGCATTGAAAAACTTGAAGTCTTGAGTAGAGTTGAATGCATTAGTTTGGTTTTCCTTTCTTGGTTGTTGGATTGAAGTATTATTTTCAGAAAAAGGACAGGAGGCCGAGCTTCGATCAAAGAGGAGGGAAGATAGACCGTCTCGTGAGGATACGGTGACTAAGAA
Organism: Pogostemon cablin; assembly: GCA_023678885.1. NCBI lineage: Eukaryota > Viridiplantae > Streptophyta > Magnoliopsida > Lamiales > Lamiaceae > Pogostemon > Pogostemon cablin. The sequence goes on along the minus strand of CM043004.1, from coordinate 7,641,902 downwards.
GCTAAGGCTTCAAGAGCGGTTGCCTTCGAACTTCAAGATTCAGATGAATGAATGGGATGAGATCAAGGAGAAGTGGGTAGACGTGTAAGATAAGATTGTTCGAACAAGGTATCAAGATGATGGAGCAATGGTTACTATGAACATCCGAGACGATATCTTTTGGATGTTTGACCAAGTTGGTATTCGCCACTTTATGGAGATAAAGAAGCCTACCTACTTCCATATAACTGCAGAGGTATTATGTTCGATTACTGTAAAGAAAGGGTCAATTAATCTTCCGTACGAGTGTTCGTTTTAGCTTGGAGGTGAGCAGAAGACACAGTCAGCAGAGGATTTGAATATCCTATTTCAGACTCCTAGGGGGATTTCGAGAGCGGAGAATGGGTACTTTAATGCTAAAGATTCTGGAGAGAAATTTCTTGTGAGGATGTGGATTACAAGACTAGCAGTGCTTGAGCTTCGTTGATTCAGAACCCAGTACTCTGATACATGGATCGAGTGTTGAGCAACACACTATTTGCTCGTTCGGATGGAAGCTGTGTGTTTAGAGGAGAGTTGTATGTCCTTTGGTGTACGCTCAATGGAGTGAGGTTCAATATGGGGTCGTATCTTATCTATCAGCTTAATAGGTTCAAGTGTTCTCCGTTTCAGAGAGTGAACATAGGAGGGTTGCTGACCTCGATAGCTGAGTACTATCACATGGACTTCTCTAGCATTTCACCTATCCTGGAAGATCCCAATTTGGTGATGATCACTTGCGTGAAGGGAGGATTCACCCATCTGAGGGATTGAGATTGGTTCTTTACTAGGGGATCGAAGCCTCTCACTTTCATGTTCCCTTACGATTTGGGTGTGTTGACTACTATTTGGAATGAGGGGAACATGTTGATGAACACCCTCGGACACACTGCTATTTCAACACTTGCTTGACTAAGGGTGATTGGAGGACTGTAGCTCAGATGTATAATGAAAGGAAGATGGAAGAGCTGCAGTGGATTGTAGACGAGGGGTGTTTTCAGCCACAGCAGCAACAGCAGCAGCAGGAGCTTGGAGAGGATCATGTGGATCCGGAGATGGGAGATCCACAGCCGCATGAGAGGCCACCATGACCCATTCTAGCAGTGCCACAATAGCAGTGGGCTGGTCCGGATGCTTATTTGCAGGAGCAATTTAGGTTGATTCATGAGCAGTTTGCTATACTGAATGTGAACCAGCAAGAGACGAATAGGCAGCTGGAGTTGGGTAATGAGAACTACGCAGCACTGGAGGGGAAGTACAACACGCTTTAGGATAATTATGTGGAGATGGATCAGAGATTGGAGAGGTTGTTTGCTCATGAGCGCTTGATGGATGGAATTTGAATGTTTTACATAAAGATTTGGATAGATTGCACTTGGATATGAATGGTGATGAAGAGGGTGCGAGCGATGATGATGATTCTCCAGAGGAGTAGGATGCACCAAGTTTTTGTCTTTGTCTGATTCATCTCATATCCCTTCTCTTTTTCTCTTTACAGGATGGTATTTGGTGTGAGTGGCATGTACTTATATTGATATTTGATGTGGATTGAGAGATGACGATTGATACTTGTATGGATTGTTTGCTATGAGGGTTCTTGGGTAGTATGATGCATTCGTATGTTACATGTGTTAATTGCTATTGATTGGAAGCATGTATGCTTGATAAATATGTGAATTTATTGTGAAATTGATCTTGGTTATTTACTTGAAGGAGTACTTAGGAATCTATTTACCTATGTAAGGATTTGAGCCAATTAAATCATGCTAGTTCATGGTTATTTATTCTTGAGAGAATCGTTCGTATGACCATATTCTAGAACTTGGCTTGGCATCTTGTGTGAAACTTATGATTGAGGAATTGCTAGGACATGATCTTAGGCCATTATTGTGCAATCAAGTTACTTAGCCAAAATTTTACCTTACTTGTTAATATATGTATCATTGTAAGCCCTTTTGAGCCTTAAAATGCTTTTTCTTTGGCAAGCCATGATAAAAAGACTTATTAAACCTTACTTGAGCCTTGTTGAATATCCTATTCATTAGTAGAGAGTTGAGGTGCATAATGCTTTAAAGAATAAAAAGGTGGAAGCTTGGTTGAAAATTATGAAAAAGAAAGAAGTATGGTTAAATCTTGTTTAGGGGTAGTGCCTGAAACTGGTACCCCGATTGCTTAGAAGGGTAGTGTCTGAAATTGGTGCCCTTGCGCATTAAAGAAAGATGATGTTGATGCTTGGAAAATGAAGGAGAATTCAAATTATGAAGTTTATAAGAAGAAGATGGAGAACAAACGAAGCTATGATGAAAAGCACAACTCCAAGGTAATTCTCTACTTGTGAATTAGTCACTTTACCCAAATTTTCATACCTTTACCAAAGAGCCAACATTAAAACCCAAAAACAAGTCCTTTATGATCCTAGTAAGGAATCGATTATAAGTTGAGTTTTGAGACCCTTGCCAAGCTTATGGTTACGCTGAAGTATGAATTGAATATGAGCGTAAACACTAACCTGCTAGAGTGTACATCTTTTACACTTGAGAGAGAGAGAGAGAGTAAATATTTATCTTGTGAGCTAGATGATTTTGTACTCCGAAAGGTAATGTAATCGAGTGATGTTTTACATGAATGATGCATATGATGCTTTAATACTTGTGTTCGATTGATAAATTGCATGTGTGAGTATGAATTGTATTGGTTTATGAATTTTACACTACTCTTGGGTCTTGATTTCGTTGCCTCGGGACGAGCAACATGTAAATTTGGGAGTTTGATGAGTGTGTAAATTCACTAGTTTTAAGCCCGGATTCATATACTTATGGTGTAATTAATGATGGTAATTTGATGTGAATTGCTATACTTGGTGGAAAGTCATGAATCGGGAGTTTACAAGGCTATTTGAGTTAATTTTCGATGGAAAAGGAGTTGAAAGTGATCGGATTTGGAAAGAGGAAGAAACAGGGGTGGATTCGACCACGTAGGGGACGAGTTCGACCAAGAACAAGGGAGTTCGACCAGCACCTCTAGTCGAACTGAGCTCGAAAAAGTCAAGTTCGACCACGATAGCTGAGTTCGACCAAACCACTTGGTTGAACCGTGGTCGAACTAGAAGCCTAAACATAAGTAGTTCCGGTTCAACCAGAAAGTATCAAGTTTGACTAACGCTCTAGTCAAATCCGGAGTCAGAAGCCAAGTTACAGAGGGATTCGACCAGGGATTCGACCAGCTTGCAGGAGTTTGACCAACGTGTTTGGTCGAATCGACTTTCGAAAACTTACCAAATTTGTATTTTTACACCTTTAGTGTGTGTGTTTGCTCAAGAAGCCAATCCAAGGCCCGTAAGGAGAGTTTACAAGTATAAAAGAAGAGCTTTCGCTAGAGAAGAGAGATACGATAGAACAATAAGGAATTCATCATCCATTCATCACCAAGCCCTACCATCATCCGAAGGAGTCGTGAGGAGAGGTTCGTCTGGCGAGTCAAGTAAGATCATACCAACTAGCCATGATTGTTCCTAGATCAATCATGGGCCAGAACCGCTCCGGTAGTTCTAGGGTTATGAAAGTTTTATGAGTTAATTGAATTTCCATATGTAAACTTCATACAACACTACTTGTGGTTTATTCTATATAAGATTGTGCCTTTTTAATTCATACTCACGGTCGTTTTGTGCATCTTTAACTGTTATGTAGAGTCTAAATGCTTATCTTGGTTATTGATTGAGTGCGTTCACCGCTGAGCAGGATTATAGTTATAATTCTTAGTGAAGGGATTCCGAAGTCTTATTAGAACTATCTTATATAGATACTTGTTAATTTAATCATATTCGGGTTAATAAGTAGGATAAAGGATATATATATATAACGTTATAGTACCTAAAAATGGAGATCAAATTGGGTTAGAGTACTGAGTGCACGGAAAATAATTGATTATGATAGTACCTAGAAAAGGGGGTGAAGTATACATCTTGCTCCAAGGATATTCACACGTGTCATACGTTTGCTTACTTGTGTCTATAGAGTATGCTTCCATGGTTTAGTGATGGATCCATATTCCACAAGGCAGAGCCGGACAACAACACATGGAAAGGAAATTAATAAGTAAAACTGGATTACCTGACGAACTACTCTATTAATTACTTGATCACCACCGAAGTTTCTCTATTGCTTGTTTAATTACTTTGCTATTTCAATTTATGTTATTTAGTTTAATAAACAAACCAAATCAATTTTGCCAACATAATTTTAGTTGAATATAATATAATTGAATTGATAATAATTCATCCTAAGGATTCGATAATTACTTGGTCACCTTTCGAAACTACAATTGATATCCTTATACTTGAGGATTAATTTTGTATGTTGAGAAAACGTTCATCAGTAGGTCGAACAAAAGAAGAGAAAGCTTATCCCAGAAAAATACGAGGTCGTGGAGAGCAAAGCTCAAAAATTATTAACCAACCACTTGGTACGGGAAGCTCTATTCCCATCATGGATAGCTAACCCAATCCTAGTCTAAAAGGCAAATAAATCCTGACAGTTATGCATAGACTTTACCTATCTCAACAAGGCATGCCTTAAAGATAACTTCACTCTACCTCACATCGACCAGATGGTGGATGCCACCGTCGGACATTAACTTATAAGTTTCATGGACGCATACTCCGGGTATCATCAGATCCCTATGCATCCGAGCGATGTAGAAAAAACTATTTTCTACACCAAACGAAACCTGCTCGCATGGGTGATGAAGCATTTCAGACTCAAGAACGCCGGGACAACTTATCAGCGCCTAGTAAACAAGATGTTCAAGGAAGAACTTGGAAAGACAATGGAGGTCTACATCAACGATATGCTCATCAAAAGCCAAGCCAAGGAAGATCATTTAGAACACATACGACAAGCTTTCCACATTCTCAAGGAATATCGCACGAAGCTAAATCTAAAGAAATACGCGTTCGGGTAAACTCGGGAAAGTTCCTTAGCTTCTTAGTAAGAAAACGAGGAATCGAAGGTAACCCAAAAAAATCAAGGCCATTACGGACATGAGACCTCCCGAAACATACCAGAGAAGTACAAAAGCTGACCGGACGAGTCGCATCCTTGAGCAAGTTTGTCGCTTGAGCATCCAACAAATGCAAGCCCTTTTTGATGTCATCCAAAAGGAAAAGTTTGAATGGACCCCAGCCGCCCAGACGACATTCGAAGCATTGAAGGAACATCTCTCGAGTATTGAGATGTTTTCCAAGCCAATACCAGGAGAGACACTTAACCTTTATATATCAGATTCGGATGCTGCCATCAGCGGAGTGCTAGTCCGAAATGAAGGAAAAGTCCTAAAGCCCATCTACTATGTCAGCCAGATGTTGCACGATGTAAACTTAAGATACCCAATGGTCGAGAAGCTTGCATATGCTTTGCTAATGAGTGCTCGAAATTACGATCATATTTCCTCACGCACACCATTGAAGTATTAACCGCGTATCCCTCAAGGCAAATCCTGTCTCGCCCCGACTCAGCCGGGTGGCTTTTAAAGCGGTCAGTAGAATTAGGATAATTCGACATCAGATATGCCCTAAGAAATGCAATCAAAGAACAGGCCCTGGCGGACTTCGTAATAGAATTAACAAACCTCGCTGATCCTGAGCAACCCATCCAAAAGCCATGGAAAATATTTGTGGACAGTTCAGCCACCGTCCACGCATCAAGCGTGGAAATAGTTCTATTCGCCCCAATGGGCGCCACGATCAATACCGCCATACGATTTGATTCTCTCACCACTAACAATGAAGCAGAATACGAAGCGTTGTTGGCCAAACTCAGAAAAGAATTATCCATTGGCGCCAAGCGACTAATCATCTACAATGATTCCCAACTGATAGTTAACCAGATAAAAGAGGAATATGAGGCTTGGGATTAGCAGATGACGGAATACCAATAGTGGGTCATAGAGCTCTTCAGTCACTTTAGCCAAGTATACTTCACCCAAGTTAGCAGGCTCCAAAACATGCAAACTGATGCTTTAGCCCGATTGGCAACTTTTGAGAATGCTGAGAAACTCAGAAACATCCACGTGGTCAAGCAGAAAAGCCCCAGCACAGGATTAATAGCACTGGGCGATTAGGCGAAATTATGGATGACACATATCTGGCATTTTCTCTCAACTGGCGAACTGCCCGATAATATGGTTCAAGCCCGCCAGCTGAGGATCCATTCGGCCCGATACGCCTTAATCGATGGAGTATTAACCCCACTATTGAGATGCCTCGTTTACATGGAGACCGAGAAGGTGCTGGCAGAAATACATGAAGTAGTATGCGGAAACCATTTAGGAGGACAAGCTCTGGCGTTCAAAGCACATAGGCAAGGGTACTACTAGAATTTTCTAAGAAAGGACGCAGTGGCATTTGCCAAGAAATGCCCGCAGAGTCAGCGATACGGCCGATCATAAGAAGCCCCTTCACAAAACTAGTCACTGTCACCAGCCCATGGCCCTTCTCCAGATGGGGAATCAACCTTATTGGGCCATTCCCCCAGGAAAAGGTGGAGTCAAATACGCCATCGTAGCAGTGGACTACTTCTCCAAATGGGCGGAAGTGGAGGCCTTGGTCACAATAACCGAAGAAAGGATGATCCATTTCATCTGGGTCAACATAGTATGCCGATTAGGAATCCCATATGCCATTGTTACCGATAACGGGAAACAATTCGAGGGAGCCAGCCTGCAGGAATTCTATGACGATCTACAGATAAAAAAGTTGTTCTCCAACCCCTACCGTCCGCAATCCAACGGTCAAGTCGAGGCAGTAAATAAAGTCATCAAGCACACTCTCAAAGCCCGTTCAGACAGGACTTAAAGGAACCCCTTTCTCGCTCACTTATGGAGCAGAAGCGATCATCTCCCTATGGGCATATCAAACCACCTCCCGTTCTTCCACCGGAGAAACCCCCTTCTCGCTCACTTATGGAGCAGGAAGCGGTCATCCCCACGGAAGTGGAAGTGCCAACATTTCGTGTGAACCAAAGCAACCTAACCACCCATGAAGAAGCTCAGCAAATTCTCTTAGACTTCGCTGAAGAAATCAGATTGGAAAGTGACACACGAAACTCCGCATTCAAAAATAGGATGAGAAGATACTGTAACTAGAAAGTTAATCCAAGGATCTTCATCAAAAGAGATCTCGTTCTAAGGCAGGTGCTGCAACCAAATCAAGATGTTTTCGAAAATAATTGGGACGGCCCATTTATAATAAAAAGATGCCTGGGAAATGGAGAATACCAACTCTCCACAATGAACGAAGAAATAATGAAGCACCCTTGGAATGGACAAAACCTCAAGAAGTTCTACGCCTAGAGATTTATATGATATATCCAGTAGCTATGTGTAATAGTTAATTTTTTTTATGGACAAAAGGCCAAAACGCACTATAAAGCCTCCTAATAATAAAAACATCCATTCATAATAAAGTTTAATACAAAAGTGTCCAATAAAGGACTAGGCATCAAATACAAAGGTCGTTAGGCCACGGAATCATACATTCTCTGGGTCACCCCTATTACTTGGGCCGGCCCCCATATCACCTCGCTGGCTTCGGAGCCAAGCCACTTCAGCCTCCAAACAAGCAACCCTTTCTCACTCACATTCTAGCTCGAAAAGCGAGAGATACTGACTAACCTCCAGCTCCCGCACCCGCAGTTTGGCTACCCTAGCCCTCTCCTGATAGGCCTAGCCCAGAAATTGGCATTCCCAATCAGCTGATCAACAACCAACAGGCGACTAGGTGGAGGTTGAACGGCAGCCGATGAAGTAGAAGCGTAAATCGTCGAATCTGATCTCCCCAGAAGCAAGTGATGACTGAGAAAAGTCAAAGCATGACCCAAACTAGCAAGGGCAGCCTGACCAATTTCCTGAGAACCAAGCCCTTGCAGCAAATGAGAGAGAGCCAGATTCCATGAATGAGCGGGGACAAACATGGCCACCTCAAGACCCGGATCAGCCTCCATCAAAGGATGAAGATCCTGAACATGCCGAAGCTGAAACAGTCCAACCAATCCGAGGGGACCACCAGAAGAAAATAACCCCTCACGGGGGACATGATCCGACCGAGGTGATAGAGGAATGGAACTAGGCCTTGCGCCGTCAGCTCTAACATCCTCAAAGCCCGGCGGAACAAGCGGGAAACCCTCGGGACCCAGGCATAACTAGGATCTACCCCCGATGGACCTGCAGCCTGAGGATCCTCCCCTATCGGTTGCTTTCCGCGATCCTCTCGGCCAGCGCCACCCGTCCTCACTTCAGCATGAGCGGTCGTCTCCTCTTGGGCTCTCTTCTCAACTCCCTCTTGTACAGTCCTCGTCGAAAGGCCTCCTTCAAGGAATTTATCGGGTCCAGCCAAAGAAGGATCTAGCTTAGGTGGTGGCCCAGCAGGAGCAGAGTGCTCTAAGCCTTTATTCGGAAGGGCGGCACCAGCCTTCTCCTCCCCCTCAACACGAACCACCCTCTCGGCCTGCATAGGAAAGTACTAGTTAAAGGCCGCATCCCAGGCAAAAAAATTGGTACTAACGCGTCCTTCGAAATCTACCATGGCATCTTGACCAAATCGAGGCATCAACCCAGCAGCCTAGAGTTTCTGGTCCCAGAGCAAATTAGAAACATTAAGAGGAAGCTCCATTCCTTCAATGGCAGCAAAGGCACGGCGAAAACTGAAAGAAATCTATTCTAACTCGGAGCGAGAGCGACCTGTCCCAAAACCAAAAATAGTAAATGACCGGATAGTAATGTTGAAGGATAGGGCAATAACTTTGATATCGACTTACCAAGCGGAGGGGAATTGAAGGTACGCAACACAGGAATGATGAGGCCATGATGATCTTGCCTTCAAAACCCATGACCCAAAACCATTCTTGCCGCCAAGTACGTTGATGGCCCATGTCGCTTCCTATAAATAAGGACTGCATCCCTTGATGCACTCGCAAGTAGTAGTAAGTCGACGCTCCATGATCGCGCACACAGCGCAGAACATAATTAACGTCCTCCATAGTAGGAGAAGAACAACATTTGTCATGAAGAAGGACGAGCAACCCTAAAAACTCAGTAGGTGACAAACTAAGGAAAGCAAGGAAAACCGAATGCCCACCCCCAGCATGGCCAGGTTATCCGCAATTAACCCCTCAGGGGGATGACTAGCTAAAAGTCCAGGCTGACCCACAGTTAAGCGGGCCCTAGACAAGGAAAGTGGAAAATTGCCACCTCAACGTCACCTTCCCGCAGCTGGGTGGGGACATCATTGGCAGCGACCCTGCGAGGAACTACAACTCTATCCGGCCGGGGACGAGAGAGTCATGAGGAACTCGAACCTTCCGTGCCATCGGAAGCTCGAACTGGCATCAACGCCGTAGCAGAAGGAGAGCCCCGCACGTCAGTACATGGAACCACCCGATGGGGCCCCCCTGCAGCTCGTAATGTTGACAGAAGCTCCGTCACCAGAAAAGGGGAAGGAGGCGGTGTCGAAACCCTACCTCTCCTAATGGTTAATGGAAGGCGCCATGATGGGGCGTCATCATCATTCTCCCCGTCATGTCGCTAAGCTCTTGGGACTACCGAGAACTCACCGAAAAACTGGGTGTGGAACCAAAAGAAAAGAACAACGTAGAAAAATGGCGAATGAACGTAAAGAAGCCATAAGAGAGGGAGCACAAGGAAGTCAAGAGAAAACTTTTCTAGAAAAGGGAATTTAAAGTGATGGATACTTGTCCACTAACACACCCTATTTATAGCAAAATAATCAGCAAGAAAAGACCATTGGAACCAAAGTCACGTACCCCAAAAGCACAAGTGGAGCCAAATGAGAGACGAAACCCTAAATGAGAGACGAAACCACAAGTCTAGTCGGCCCATCATTGTATCTTCCTCCCGAATCAGCACAGTAGGAATCGCGTCCATAGCCGCTCGGCCATAATCAGGTAGCCTGTTAGCCGAGAAAGGAAGGTGCTCGGAGTGGTGCATGTTTATCAGAACGGCAGGAAGGGAAGTCCCTCAGCCAATGCCGAAACTTCCTCCATCGTCCTCCCAGGGAAAAGCGGAGTCTCCTTAAAAGTGGTTGCGACTTAGCCAGCAGAAGTGCCGCCAGTGGACACCTCCTCAGTATAAGTGCACTTTGCCTTCGCCGCATCCTCCCGAACAACTTCCCCATCCGAGGGAGAGTGCCTAACCCCTTACCCCTAAGGACCGAACTGAGACAGCAGAAATCGAGGGAAAGGCGGGAACAAATCGCCAATCACCAGCAGAAATCAGAGGGTCTTCTCGGGACTCTGCATAAAACAAACAGGATCAACCCAAAAAGAATAAAGAGGAAATTAAATCAAAACCAAGTAAAGGAATTACCCTCCAGAGCACCCCCAGCCGGTTAGCAACGAGCTCCCGACGCCTCTACCACTTTCTCGCTCAAATCAAGCCTCAGCTCCTCGTACATCGCAGTACCCAAGCCAACCATCGTGTTACCACCGGCGGCCATCGGGTGAATCCTCTACTCAGACCCTGACTCGTCGATAACAATCATCGCAGTACCCAAACCAACCATCGCAAGAACTTAGGAGCTCGGATTCAAACAATCCCGACGAAGGAACAATGATCGTGTCCTCCAGCCGCTCATCGATAACCTCGGTAGTGTCGATCAGATCGACGACCATCACGAGGACATCCTGAGATGCATCCGCCGTCGGTCCCGATCCAGGCAGAGCCCAGTTAGACTCTGTGGAACCCTTCAGTTTCAACAACTCCGAGGGGGTCACCAACTTCGAATGATCCCGCTCAATAGAAAAAAGTGCGGCGAGCTCGAAGGCCAAAATTTTGAACTCAACCGAAATCTTTATACCTGCAACAATGTCCATTGAATAAGCAACCAATTAGAGAAGCGAATCTAAAAGAAGGGAATAAAGGAATTCTACCTTCCCAGACGACCTAGAAAAATGGGAATACATGAATACCTGAGGCACCCTAATTACCAGAAGCCCAGAACCACCCCTCTTTCCAGCCCTTGATGGAAGAAGCCCGGCCGCTAATGACCTATCCACCCGATGCTTGTTCAAACGATAGTAGCCCATGGACTGATGCTCCGGCGAGGACAAATAATCAAATCCCAAGGGGAAAAGATAGGAATAGCCCCTATTCCAGAATTAAAGCACAAAATCCACCAGGGTAGCCCATGCGTTCCGCAACAACTAAGCCGGCGCCAACTTCCAATGAGCCAAAAGGTTAGCAAAGAATCGATGTAGTGAAAGGCGAAATTCAGCCGCAAGTATCTCTGAATTTACCGCCATGCAACCCTCTGGCTGATGACTGGAAAATTCATTTGGACCAGGCTGACTATACTCCACACCCGGTGCCCCATATAGTATCCTAACCTCCTCCACTTTTGCCTCCGTCGCCATCGAGACCAAGAATGCGCTAGGAACTCGCTATACACCACCAACATCTTCTCCTTCCCCATCGACATCTTGAAAGACGATGGCATCGCACCAGAGCTCCTCCCAAAGAGAGCCCTCTGAAAAATCATGACTGCCTTCTCCAGTCATTTTGCTCATTTTCTGATTGCGGAACAAGAAGCAGGACGCGAAGGGACGAAGGGAGGGATAGAAATTAGAAAAAAATAAAATGGACAGAGGAGACTGCAATAAATAGGGAGCACCCCAAAAAAGAAATGAAGCGACTGACACGACGGCTGTAAGAAGAGGATATTCGAAAAGATGCTACGAAATTCAATCGACGCACTTTTCAAAAGAAACGCTAGAGTTGGCTTCCACTATGGGCTGTGGCCCATACCAGAACCCAGGGGCTAATGTGGATGGGCAGAACTGACACAGCCCATCAAATAACATCTAAAGCCCAAAAATTACGAAGGGCCCAAGTCGACGAGAGCCCAACTCCATTGGAGGGACACGCCAGTCTCAGAACCACCCACTGGAAAGATGAAATACCATCAGCGGAATAAAAATTCACCGATGAAAGGCTCGCACCGACCCCCTCATTTAAAGCCTATAGGACCCACCTTCTTAAATGAAGCCCACATGTCCCCCTATAAATAGGGAGGCCCAAAGTCCCAATAGAGGAAAGCTCAGTACTATTACCAATATTAATAAAGAGCAAATAAATTCTCTCCCAGAGAACAAGAGCTGGGAGGAAGTCTGGTCTTCTATTCCTTGTCCTTTATGTTTGATTAGTCGAGTGCACGTCACAGCCACATAATCATTATGTCATCTTCGAAGACTCGCTATCGACACTCTTGATCCTCTTTTATTTATTTTATTATAACACTCAATGAGCCTAGCTTTGGACAATCTTTCATCCAATGTGGCCCCTTGCACACGTAACATCTGTCTTTAGGCACAAATGATTGCTTCTTCTCTTTGTAAGCTTGACGTGTGGACCCCTTTTCTCCATGTCAAAATAAAGGTAACCCTATTTGGTCTTTAATATCCTGGTTCTTGCTTTCTTGCTTGTCTTTATCGAAGCAACTCGTGATTGCGGATAAAACTGGGTAAGGGATTCAGCTATGGAATTTTCCTCGTCAATTGTCTTTACACCTCTTCTTTGAAACTCTTGTTTAGCCCATACTTGTAGTCTATCTTCGAAGTAGAATAATACCCTTTCCTCAAACATATTTGGAATTTGAAGCATCAAGTTGGTGAATTCCTCTATATATTTGCTTATTGTACAACTTCGCCTCAACTCCCTTAGTTTCTTGCGAGCTTGATAAACTACATTTTGGGGTAGAATTGTCTCTTGAGCTCCTTTTTAAAGTCATCCCATGACTCTATCCGACATAATCCCCTCTCAATGTTGGCGTGTTTCCGATGCCACCACAACATAGCAGTATAAAAAAGAAAGAGAATAGCAGTTCGTGTCTTTTGTTTTTCATCAACAATTTGAAGCCCTTCCAAGTATTGCTCCATCGACCACAAGTAGTTGTCAACCTCTTTGTTGTCCCTTACTCCATTGTACCCGATGGGTTTTGGACACTCAACCTTTGGTGAGGAGATGGGGGTGATCATATTCCCATTAGCAATCACTACAAGAAACCGTCGGAATATCGATGGATTTACCGACGGAAAAAATCGTCGATAATTACCGATGGTTTAACGATGAATTACCGACGGTTAATTAATTTAATAGTATTTATTTTTAAAAAATCATCAATAAAAATTTTCGACGGATTTTGCGACGGATTACCGACGGAATTAGCGACGGATTATTTTGTCCGTCGGTAAATCCGTCGGTATTTTGGAAGGAATAAATCCCGGAAGTTTACCGATGGATTTAATCCGTCAGTAAAAATATAAATTTTTATTTAAAGGAAATTAATTTTAATTTTTAATTTAGCGACGAATTATTTTGTCGGTAATTATATTAAATTTTAATTTTATTCTTTAATTAGCCGACGGATATATTTCGTCGGTAAATATATTAAATTTTATCTTTTAAAAAATTAATTGGTCTTTAATTTACCGACGGAATAATACGTCAGTAAACATATTAGATTTTATTTTAAAAATTTAACTTTATCTTTATTTTACTGACGAATGAAATCTGTCGGTAAATATATCTTTATTTTTAAAAATAATTATTTTAGATTTTAATTACCGACGGAACAAAATCCGTTGGTAAATATGACAACTTTTTTACTTATTTATAAAAACAAAACACGTTTTTTGTCCTTTTTCACGTGAATCGTTTGTAACCCACACTACAGAAATCAAATTATCTTCCCGTCGACAAAATCTAAGAGCCCGCCACCATTTTTCGCCGCCGCTGCTGGAATTCGACGAACAGGGCTACTTCTTCCAACTTGCCACCGTCGATTTCATCCTGCTCCCCTGGTGCGCGACCCTCTCTAGCCATCGCCTTCCAGCGGCTTTTTGGTCGTCGCACCGCCTCAAGCCCTTGGGTTCCTAATTCTCCATATTTGGCCCCTATTGGCCGCCTCTGACTGATATAGCCATCTTCGGTAAGCATCTCAACGCAATACCAGCGATGATTGTTGGGTTGTAATTGACGGCAAGGTATGTCTCCTTTATCTGCATCAATTTTTTAATTCTGGAATTCTCACTCCTTCTCCAATTTTATCAAAAGAATTGTTAACCAAGTGTTCGTTTTTGTGTTATTCAATCCGCAATTAAAGAGGGCTTGCTCTGTAATTTGTGTTTACTTGTGATTATTTGTTAGGGTTTATTTTTGGAGATATTTTTTTGTGCTTTTTGGGGATACAATCGGATTGGGTACTCTGTTTTTCTTAGCATCTGTATCATGTATATCTCTTTTATTATATTCTAGTGCATCTTCGAGCTGAAAATTTGGCTTACCTTGCACTCTTTTATCGGGTGTTGTGTTTAAGAACATCCTATGTGATTTGATAATCTATTGCATCATAATAGTATTGGAGCTTTGCTAGATTTGTAGTTTCTTCATGTTTATACACAAATGTGTACATGCTTGACAAGTCTCATCAGTAGGTGAGATTATTTCCAATGGATTTGTAATATATATATATATATATATATATATATATATATATATATATATATATATATATATACTCCTAAGGCAGAGTTTTTGTATTTTTTTTCACTTATATCTTCTCCTTTCATTTTGTTTATTGACTTTGAGATGATGCTGATGCTCTTGTCATAATGTGCACAAAAGGTAGGTTGGAAAATGACTTGAAGAGAAGTGTGGATCCTTGGGGAGATCCTTGAAAGGGATTGGACACAACTGCACCTTTTACATTTTAAAGAAAATTGGTAATCATCTCTTTTTAAAGGTAAATAGTAAATACTATATTGAAATTTTAGAATTCCATATCTGTCATTAGGATTTGATATCATATTTATTTATTATTACAAAAATGGAGTTATATGACAGCCGTGTCATTAAAATTGATATAGATTTTGTTCCTACTTTCAAATTTATGTCTTATTTGGATGTGAATTCACTACTAGAAAAATGACCTATTACTACACTAATTTTAATACACTTTATTTGAAATGTATACCGTGCAGATAAAAATATTCAGATTTCTAGAATATGGTGCCTTTTCCTATGCTCGAGCTTCTCTGGATCTTAAGGTGATCGAATTTCTAAAGAAATCAAATTTTGTGACTACTTTACGAAAATAGAAAGTGCATTTTAAATCTACAAAAAACATTTAAGTGCCTAGCAACATCTCCAGTGACGAGTTTCTTTTTTCTACATTTGGTCCATATTTTCCTTTGATTTCTCTGCACTTGATCTATTTGATTCCTTTTATTCTGCATCACTGCATGTTAATTTGTGCATGCTTTCTTCATCCAAACTGATGCATTACTCGAGATATTGATATAAACTTGAAGTGAGCTTGTTGTCGTTATAAGAGTTGCCAACTTAAACTGTGTTCTCTTTTATGCACGTAAGAGATCTGACATAAATGAGGTACTCACATTTATGATACAAATTTTATGGAGATTGTGTCTTTCAATGAAGTTTCTTAAGTTTCTTAATTTACTGAATTTTCACTGGTATGGTGATGAATTTCGGTTTAGTTGACTGAACTAGTAAAGGGTTGTGCGACATGTGTCATGATTCTGCTAAATTTTTTATAAGTTCGTGGAAAGACCAGTAGAGATGCGATGTTAGACCTGCAATACTTAATTTGCTGTGCTTATTTATTGATATATTTGATTTAATCATTACAGTGCTCTTTTTTAACTATATTGTATATAAACTAAAATGGTAAAAAATTTAATAAGTTTTAGTATGGATTATTTGGCTAGTGTATAATGACAACTGTAATCAACTTGAGTTCGAAACTCTTGGGAAGCATATCTATCAAGTTATAATTTTTTAAAAAAATTGTTATTATTAAATTAACGGTATTTAAACGAAAATAATTTATTAATTAAATTAATAATTATTTAGGTGTAGTTTAAAGTGTTATTATGTAATGACATATAAAAGTGTATTAATAGTCTGCTACCTATTAATACATTGGATTATAATACACTTTATAGAAATGTCTTATTAAATTAAATGCATTATTAATTATTATTACATGACACTTATAAATGTCATAATACTCTATTTTTAAGGGGATAATAATTGAATATACATTAATCTTTTACACAATGAAAATATTTATAATTACGATTATACAAACTAGATTGCACAATGAAGTCAACTCGTTTGTGGATGTACAATCGCATGAGAAATAGGGAATTGACTTGTAAATTTTTGAAAGGAGTTGATGAATTCATTGAATTTGCAACTAGTCAACATGAGTGGAAGGATGGTGAAAAAATTAAGTGTCCATGTGTTAAAAGAAAATGTCGAAACAAAGGCTTTTTATCTGTTGACGTAGTACAAGGACATCTAGTCAAAAAATAGATTCACTCCAGATTATTTTGAGTGGGTTTTCCATGGTGAGCAATGGTCGAGAAATGACATGGAGATAGATGCTGGTAGATCAATTCCTTCACCTAATCATGAAATGAATGAGGAAGAATATAGTCCATACCACGAAATGGTCATGGATGCGACTGGACCAGCTTTTAATGCTGAAAACGTTAATGAATAGAATCCTAAACCAGAAGCTCAAAAATTCTTTGACATGCTTGAAGCAGCAGACCAGGACTTGTGGCCCGGATGTAGTCATTCACAATTATCCTTTATTTCTCGACTTATGAGCATGAAATCTGAGAATCACATGTCCGAGAAGTTGTTTAATGAGGTTGTCGGATTAGTAAAAGAGTTAGCACCTGAAAAAACTTCGTTCCTGACGACTTCTACAAGTACAAGAAATTGCTACGGGGAATGGGCTTACCAGTGCAAAAGATTGATTGTTGTCCTAAGAATTGCATGATTTATTGGTGAGCAGATGAGGAGTTGACTTGTTTCAAGTTCTGTAATGAACCTCGATATGATAAGAAAAATGTAGCCCGCAAGATTATGTATTACTTTCCTTTGGCTCCGCGTTTACAAAGATTGTTTGCCTCTAAAGTTACGGCTAATGAGATGAGGTGGCATGCTAATCATTACAAGGATCAGGGCATGGAACATCCATCCGACTCGGCGGTATGGAAACAATTGAACAACAGGTATCCTGAGTTTGCAGCTGAAAGTAGGAATGTAAGATTGGGTCTTTGCACTGATGGTTTTCAGCCATTTGGTCAATCGGGGCAGCAATACTCATCTTGGCCAGTTATACTTACGTCTTACAATCTGCCTCCATCCATGTATATGAAGGAACAACACATGTTTCTTACTGTGTTGGTTCCCGGGCCACAGAATCCAAAGAAGAAATTGGATGTTTTTCTACAACCCCTTATACATGAGTTAATACAATTATGGGAAGTTGGAGTGAAAACTTATGGTGTCTCCAAGAAAAATAATTTCATGATGAGAGCTGCAATTTTATGGACAATAAGTGATTTTCCAGCTTATTCAATGTTGTGTGGATGGAGTACTACAGGAAGATTAGCATGTCCTTATTGCATGCACCATTCAGAAGCCTTTACCCTTAAGTGTAGTGGGAAGCAATCATGGTTTGACAATCATAGAAAGTTTTTAGTGAATGATCACACATGTTGAGAAATAAAACTTGGTTCCTCAAGAATAGAACTGTTTTCACCGAGGCTCCTCCAATTCGAACGGGACACGAGATCTTAGCTGAGATAGAATATTTGGGGTTTAAAAAGGTGACTGAACTAGGTGGTTGTGAAGTCAATGAATTGCTTAAAAATTTGGGTTGGAGAAGGAAGTGTATATTCTGGGATTTGCCATATTGGGGTGATTTATTGATTGGACATAACTTGGACGTAATGCACATTGAAAAAAATGTGTCCGACAATATATTCAATACTGTGGTGAATGTTCAAGGAAAGACAAAAGATACTCGTAAATCAAGAGATGAGTTGAATGATTATTGTTGACGTCCTGAGTTAAAGAAGAATGAAGAGACAGGAAAATTTCCAAAGGCATGTTATGCTCTTAACAAAAAACAAAAGGAAGTTTTGTTTGAGTGGATTAAAGAGCTAAGATTTCCTGATGGTTATGTCTCAAACATGAGTAGATGTGTGGACAAGAAAAAATTGAGAATGTTTGGTATGAAAAGCCATGATTGCCACATATTCATGCAGCGATTGATCCCAATGGCGTTTCAGGATTTACTCCCACGGCATGTTTGGAAAGCTATCATTGAATTAAGCTTGTTCTTCAAAGACTTAACTTCTACAACCATTAAGGAAGAAGACATGGAACGTTTGCATAAGGATATTCCAGTGATATTATGTAAGCTTGAACGTATCTTTCCACCATGCTTTTTTGATTCAATGGAGCATCTACCAGTTCATTTGGCATATGAGGCAAAGATAGTCAGTCCAGTTCAGAACAGATGGATGTACCCTTTTGAGAGATACCTTCGCAAGTTGAAGAAAAATGTAAGAAATAAAGCAAAGGTTGAAGGTTCGATTTGCAATGCTTATTTAGTAGAGGAAGCATCATCATTCTGTTCTTATTATTTTGAGGATAATGTGATGACAAGACACAATAGGACTCCTAGAAATGATGATGGTTGTGGAGATTTTGTCGTTTGTAATAGTGAATATCTTTCTATATTTCAACTGCCCGGTCGTGCATTTGGAAAGGCAAAGAAAAGATATCTAGATGATGCGGAGTTTCGAGCAGTACACTCATACGTATTACTGAATTGTGAAGAAGTCCAGCCTTATATAGAGTAAGTTTTATCACTTGTTAATACAAGTAATAACATTATTATTATGCTCAACTCTTAATATATTTCATTGTTAATGACCGTACCTATTGTTTTTGAAGTGTTCACACGACTGAGTTGCAGCATAGTCAACCAATCATGTCAGTTGGCGAGATTGATTCAAGGATAGCAAGTGAATTTGCAACTTGGTTCAAATCTCATGTAAGAGTAAATTCCCTAAATTTATATGTTCTGCATATTGTAAGATTCATGTAATAAATAATTTAAAAATCTCCTTACAACGACTTATATTATTAGGTGCTCAACAATCCAATCATTCATAGTAAAATGATTAGAGATCTCTCAAATAGCCCATCTCGCAAAGTTAACATATATCATGGATATTATGTGAATGGCTATAAATTCCACACTATTCGATATGGAGCTTCTAAATCAACATCAAATAGTGGGATCTGCATAAAAGGAACAAATTACCTTACAGATGAGAGTGACTATTATGGGATGTTGGATGAGGTAGTTGAATTAGATTATCCTGGTTTACCTGTTAAAAAGGTTGTGCTGTTCAAGTGCGAGTGGTTTGACTCATCACCTTTGGGAACAAGAATTCATCCGGGATATAAACTTGTCGAGATTAACCACAAAAGGAGGTTCAGGCAATATGAGCCATTTGTATTGGCAATTCAACCTGTCCAAGTGTATTATTGTACATATCCAACTGAGAAGAAAACAAAGAGTGATTGGTGGCCAGTTTGTAAAGTGAAGTCAAAGTTGCACATTGCAAAAATGTCCAAAAGTTGTGAAGATTCTATTCCTCCTCCATTTCAAGAGGATTTCATAGATGAGCCAAACAATGTGCAATCAGATGATTGTCCGTCAGGTTTAAACGATGAGAGTGGTGCATTCATGGAAATCATTGATGAGGAAGATGATATCGATGAAGAGTTGCAATCCAAAAATAGTTTTGAAAATTTGAATAATTCAGATTCAGAAAATAACTCTTGACATCGATTTTCGAGATGTATTTCACAAACTATATATGATATGTAATAAGGCTTTTGTGAGTTTCTTCTTCTTGTTCTTTTTATTTGTACTTTACAATATTTAATATACTTTATAGCTTGAAAAATTGAATATATTACAATTTTTTGGGTTGCAGATGACATGTGGATGTACTGATGGATGT
Source organism: Pogostemon cablin (assembly GCA_023678885.1). Taxonomy (NCBI): domain Eukaryota; kingdom Viridiplantae; phylum Streptophyta; class Magnoliopsida; order Lamiales; family Lamiaceae; genus Pogostemon; species Pogostemon cablin. The sequence continues at coordinate 7,621,947 of CM043004.1, read as the reverse complement.
ATTGGTAGACGTGGTCGAGGTAGACGAGGTGGACGTAGTGCATCTTCGGTTGTACTATCAACTTCAGCTGCTCCATCAACCTCAGCACCACCTCCAATACCATCTGTACCATCAACCTCAGCTCCACCTCTCATACCATCTGCACCATCAACCTCAGCTCCACCTCCCATACCATCTGCACCATCAACCTCAGCTCCACTTACTATACCATCTGCATCAGCACAATCAACATCATCTGCTGTAGAAAATTCTCAAACTACGACTAAAAAGCAAGAAGTAGAGATCATTAAGGGAAGGTAATTCTTTCCTTATAATTCTTATAGTGGGTGTAATTATAAATTATGTTGTGTAACCATGATTTGCTTAATTTGTAGTTTACAGCCTGGTCATAAACTATCACACATGTTTAGAGAGATAGTTTTAGGTCGGGTTGAAAAAGGAGCAACTCGTTGCAATAAGATATCTGCGGAGACCAAAAGTATATATTTTGAGGAGTTTAAGGTATGCATTAAAAAGTTTAGAGTTCTATTTTGATATGATATTAATCTTTTATTTAATTTATGTAGAAAAAATGCATGTGGAGCGAAGACATCGATGCACTAGTTCCGGACAAATGGAACTCGTGCTCGTCGTTATGGTGACATTGTCCACGACTGGAAGAAATATGGGAAGAAAAGGATGAAAAACCAAAATATATGACTGATGAGACTTGGGCTAGCTTTATTGCTCATTGGCAAGATCCAAAAGAGATAGCAAAGACTGAACAGAAAAAGAAAATCGTCGAAGCGAGCCGGCAGGAGAGGGTACTGGTATTTCTTGCCACAAAGGAGGTTCAGTAGGAGCTTGTGAATTTGCTGAAAAGTTTGTGAGTTTCTATCTTTTATTCACTTATCTTTTATGAATATCTATTGTGTTAATTAATCTTTTTAATGATGGGCTAAAATTGATGGCAAGAAATACCAGTATGAAATATATGTTTAATTTTTTGTAGATTGTGTTGGTATACAAATATGTTTAATTTGTTTTCTTTGTTAATAAGGCCAAAAAGCATAAAAAGGAAGCCAATGAGTATGACATCTTTTTAAACTTCCACCCTCCGGATGAAAATGGAAAGTACGTCTATGCCGTAGCTGAAAATGTGGCTGTAAGTATAATATTTTGTGTTTTTAAAGTATTTATGAGTAAAATGATAAATCTATAATATTTGATTAATAATTCATTATTAACCATGTAAATTCACAGAATGCAATCCAACAAAAGAAAGATGAACTGAGTCAAATGTCTGATGCTCCTGAGATTAATATGGGAGATATCTTACGTCAAACTGTTGCACCAAAAAAAGGTCGCATCTTCGGCATTGGTAATTTGGGAGAAGGAAGTTCAAGCAGCCAATCCAGTGTTACTCAAGTTGTCTGTTCAAAATCAGAGTGCAAAGACAGTTAGATGAAAAATCTTAGAGGTGCGTAATGAGATGCAAGCAGAAATTCAAGTGCTTCAAGCCCAAGTGCAACAACTTATGGAAATTATGTGAGGTGGAAGTACAATGGCTTCTCCTTATGGTGGTGGATCTACATCTGGTGTCGGTCATAATGATGTTGATATTGATGCTGATGCTGATGACGATATTGATGTTGATGACGAGGTTGATGTTAATTTGGGAGACTGTTGATCATGTTTATTGTATTAGATGTTTTGTGTCAAAGATTGAGTAGAATTTGATATTTTGTGTCGAATTTGGATAATCTATTTCAAATTGTGGAGATTGTTGAATTTAAATCTTACATTGGGTTGTGTTTTGAAAATTTAATTAATTAAAATTTTATATTAATTAACAGGTATTAATATTAATTTTAAAATATAAAATTCAAATATATAGATAAATTTGAGACGAAAATTTTTGTCGGTAACTGAAATATGTAATTTGAAAAACTAATATTACCGACGGAAAATTCCGTTGCAAAAACTAATATTACCGATAAAATCGCCGATGGATTATCGTCAGTAAACTAATTTTCATATGATTTTGCTTTTTTAAATTTGCGATGGAAATTTCCGTCGACAACTTGCCGATGGATAAATCCGTCGCTAATTTGCAGCACCGATGAATTTTATTTTCATGACTACCGACGGAAAATTCTATTTACCGACGTCCAGAATCTGTTGGTAAAGTCCGACGGAATATAATTTTTGTCGGTAATAAATTACCAACCATTGTTTTAGCGACAGATTAATTTTCATCGCTAATCCATCGGTAACCTCATTACCGACGGATTTTTCAAGTATTACCGATGGTAATTTCCGTCGCTAATCCGAGAGTTTTTTGTAGTGAATCACCTTCTTGTACATTGCAAGATCCTCGCGCATCCCCGTGATGCTATCTTGGAGGTTTCTCACTAGATCCTCTAAGCGATCCAAACGATCAACTATTGTGGCTCGTGCTTCTAGACCCTTTTGGACATTTGCCTTGACGAACTCAATCACATCCAAGACGTGAGTCTCCAATTTCTGGAAGTTATATTCAACCCTCTAGAATCTCTCAGCAAGCTCTCCCACAATTTGATCCACCGTCGGGGCCTCGACACTCTTCTCTCGTGCCATCTTGCATAATATCAAACCTTGGCTCGGATACCACTTGTCACGCTCTTGTTTCTCAACAATGTATCGTGCGGCCTTAGCTCCTCATGTACCTCGCAACTAGCTAAGTCACCTAACTCCAAAGGTATTGGTGTGTGCTAAAAGTTTGGCTAAGAAAGAATAAGAAATGCTCAAAGTTGGTTGTGGAAAGAACTTGATATTAAGCTTGAGAATTCTTGTACAAAGGTTTAGATTTGCTTGAAGTTGATTACAAAATGGGATGGCTCCCCTATTTATAGGTGTCATCTCCTCTAAGGAATATTCTAGATCTTCATCTTGTGGAGAGATCTAGATCTTTCTACACATTCCTCTCTCCACAAGGTTCTAATGTTTCTAAAGTATTCTATATCTTTCTAGAATGTTCTAAAGGGTTCTACCATGTTCTAGATACTTCTACATGCTTCTATCATATTCTAGATGCTTCTACTATGTTCTAGATGTTTCTACATGCTTCTAGATAATTCTATTTGATTCCAGAATATTATATATTATTCCAGAATCTTCCACATGCTTCCAGATTATTCCACATCATTCCAAAATGTTCTCCACTTATCTGGAATGTTCCACACTCTTCGTGGATGTTCTTGAGGCATCCAAAGTACTCTTCACGCATCTTGGCATGGTTCTTTGTCTTTCTTGTAAACGGATCGCGACACAATGCTATATTCTGATTTTTTTACAATTATACCTAGCAAGAATCTCTTGTCTGTATGCTGCATCTGGATAAGGAGGTTGAAGTATCCTCTGCCAATAGGGATTATATGCACTGATATGTTCCAGAGATGGCTCAACTTGATACAAAGTTCCTCAGAGGAGGGTGACTTCTGCCCATGGTCAATCAGAAGGCTTACAATCATAAAGGGGGCATAGGCACTTACCCAATTTTTATAGTAAGTATTATCAATGGAGATTGTGATGTTGTCCCTATATTGAACCACAGGGAGGAGGGCCTTGTCAGATTCGTCTCGAATTTTATCCAAGAAGGACTCCATGGCGGGAACAGCGCAAAATCACGATCCATGTATCTCAGGGGAGTGTTGACTATCGACAGCTTCTCTAAACATCTTAGGACAGCCGGAATCAGCGATAGGCGGCGGAGCCCTAGGTGATTGTTGGGCATCCCTAATTTTTCCTGCTGGAGAACGAATTGGGAAAGGCAACTGAGCAGTCGTCAGATGTGTCGGTGGCTACGACGGAGGAAACTCAGCGGTGGAATCCCTTCGTGGAAGAGACCCATCGACATGATTTTTGGTGCTACTATTGCAGGGCGTGTTCTGCGATGAATTCTGGACAGAAAAAACAGATAGGGGAATAATCCCACATGGCTGGGATGTGTAAGGCAACCGATTAAAAGAGACATGTGGGGGTTATCCCGCGTGAATTTTTGGCCATGGACGATTGCACAAGAATTTTAGAGAAAATGGGGGAGAAAACCATAGAGATAGAGACATCTTTTTTTTTTAAACATGTAAATTTGAAACAGTGAAATTGAGGTGGCAAGGTTAGGTTATTAGGATATTTATGATTTTCTATATTTTGTTAGATGACAAATTATTATTGGTAAGGGTATTTTTTATTTTCTAAATTTTTGTTAGATGACAAATTATTATTGGTAAGGGTATTTATGATTTTTTAACTCTTGCTATATATAAATTTTTGTATTCAGTGAGATGACAATGTATTATTGGTTTTGAGATCAATTTGAATGAATGGAATGATGAAAAATGGAATGAACTCATTAATAGAATAGTAATGTAATGAAATGATTAAAATTATTTTTATCATGATTGGTATCGTTCAGGATTAACTCAAGAAATAGAATTGGTATTTCTTAATTAATTTTAATCTCATTAATAGTATTTTTATAATATTACATTTAAATTTTAATTTATATAAAATATTAAATTAATTAAAGTTTTAATGAAGATTTTATATATTTTTATAATTAAAAAAAATATTAAATTAAAAAATAAAAAAATATATTAATATTTTTTAAATATAAATATATATTAAAAATATTAAAATATGTATAAAATTTTATATTTATATTTATATTACATATTGAATTCAACAGGTCAAATATTATGACCAGAAGACCTATTAAATGGGAAGAAATAGAATTTTCAGATAATTGGAAGATTGAACAAGCTGTACCAGTTCAAACGCAAGTACAGAATCAGAATAATATTCTGAATATAATACAAAGTTCAGAAGGAACTGTAAATATACAGTTTGAACCCAATGAAATACAAAAAAGTGTTTCAATGAGAAATTATATTTCTCCAATTGATTATAGGGTGGAAACACCCAGAGCTTCTACTTCTCAGATAAGAGAAAGCAGAGCTTCCACATCTCAAATAGGAGATGAAAATTATACAGATAAAATGGAATCTGTAATAGGATTAAATCCTGAAATAAGAAAATTATATAAAAATAGAAACAATATCATTAAAGAGTCCAATAGGATGGAACCGACAATGTCGGAAATGTATGAATCTATATAATTTATGGAATTTGAGGAAATAATAGATTTCAGACCTGGTTCTAAAGCCAGAAAAATAATTTCGGAAGAATTTAAAAATGAAGGTTATACACCTTTTAGAAATTGGTTTTTTGATAATTTTACTAATAATGAAATTAGTAGATTTCAAAATGAGTTTTATAAAACTTGTGAAGAAAAAAATATGATGATACCATTTACAGTATGGTTCATAGAGACATATGTTAAGAATTATATTCTTATTCTGGAAAGAAATTATACTTTGCAAAATGGTTCAGTGGTTTCAGGGATACACCCACCACAACAACCATTTAAAATTAATGATTTGAATTTCTTAGCATTTGTTAAATTAATTGAAGATGATACACTTCAAGTTACCAGCAAACATATTAATAATATGTTTAAAGGTCAAAATTATACTAATTTATCATTAGTAATAATGAATGAACAAATTCAATCTATCAATGATAAATTGAATTTGATAATTGAAAAAATTAATGATAAATCTCTTGATAAGGGAAAAGAGGTTATTGAAAATAAGGAAGAAGTTTCTACATCAGAAGTTTCCAATACTCCTATAAAAAAGGAGATATTGCCTAGTTTTCAACCTCCTCCTATAATTTCTAATTTCAAAACCCAACCAATATATGAGTTGGAAAAATATTTGGAAGAAAGGTTTAATAAACTGAGTATAAAAACTCTAGATAAAGAGTTGGATTATAATTTGATAGAAAACTCAGATTATAAAGAAGTTTTTCAAGATCAAATAAATAAACTCCATAATAAATGGGCAGATAAACCCATTCAGAGTAAGTTCTATTATAATAGACCTACTCCTATGGATGTATTACATGAAGAATACACTGATACAATAGATATCAGTTATTTTGGTAATAAAATTTATGAATGGAATATTGATGGATATTCAAATAAACAGATTTATAATATTGTCCATAGAATGTTGATGTATTCTACAATATGTAAGAATAGTCAAAATACTGATAAAACTATTGCAGCAATGATAATAGCTGGATTTACAGGCCAACTTAAAGGTTAGTGGGATAATTATTTAAATTCGCAAGATAGAGACAATATTCTCAATGCTAATAAACAAGAAGACAATAAAATTATTGAAACTGCAGTTTATACATTAGCAGTAAATGTAATTGAACATTTTACAGGAAGATTTAGTGATAATAGTGATACTATTAGAACATTATTACAAAATCTACGATGTAGAACACTTTCTGACTTTAGGTAGTATAAAGATACCTTCCTAAGCAGAGTAATGGAATTACCAGAGTGTAATAATACTCATTGGAAATCCAAATTTGTGGATGGATTGCCAAGCTTATTCGCTGAAAGAATAAGAAAAACAATAAAGGGTAATAATATTACTATTCCTTATGAAAAATTTACATATGGTGCTCTAATAGACACATGTATACAAGAGGGATTAGCTTTATGTAATAAAATAAAGCTAAATCAACAATTGAAAAGACAAAGTTTCTTAGAAAAGAAATAATTGGGAGAATTTTGTCAACAATTTGGACTGGACAATGCTTCATCCAGTAAAAAGAAAAAGGAAAAGAATTATAAATCTAAGAAGCATTCTTCAAAATATATTGAAAGAAAAAAGAAAAGGAAAGAAGAAAATTTCCAAAGGAAAAATGAATTCCAAAAGAAATCATATATGAAAAGATTCAATAAGAATAAAAAAAGATATTGTACAATATGCAAAAGAAAAGGACATACCAATGAATTTTGTTGGACAAAGAAAACAATTTCTAATTTAGAAATCCCTGATGATATAAAAAATATTATAATACAATCTTTGATAGAAAAATCTGAATCTGAGGAATCAGAATCAGAAATTTCTACTACTTCTGAATCAGAAGATGAGATTGTAAGAAATTTAGAAAATGAAGAATTTCATGAATCAGAGAAATGTGAACCCTGTAAAGAATGATTAATATGTCCTAAAGAAATAAATAATATTGATAATAATCAATCTGAATTTTACAAAATAATGTCACAATTCTCTAATATGAGTATTAATGTTTTGAATTCTTAAAATATTTTTGAGTTATTAAAATTAATAAAAGATCCTTTATTAAGGACTAAAATAATTGATGAATTAGGAAATGATGATGGTGCTTCGACATCTACTTCTAATAAAGAAGAAGAAAAAATAAATGATATTCTTAATAAGAATAAATCTTATAATATGACAGAAGTCATGAATCAATTAAAAATAAAATATCAAATTCAAAGAGATATATCTCTACCGGATATTTATAAAGAGATTGATAATCTAAAAGAAGAAATAAAATTTTTGAAAAATAAAAATTTCATTCAAGAATCTAGAATATCTAGATTAGAAAGAAATATTAAGGAAGAGAATAATATTCTACCAGAGATTCAAGAAAATTTACCTATAATAGAAAAAGATAATTTTCTATCTACCATTGAAACAATAATATCTCAGAAATGGTATATAAAAATATCATTATTAATTGATAACAATTATACAAAATCATTCATTGCTCTTGTTGATAGTGGAGCAGATTTAAATGTTATCCAAGAAGGGTTAATCCCTACTAAATATTTTCATAAAACAAGTCATTCATTATGGCATGCTGGGGGAGATAAACTCCAAATAGATTATAAAATTCCCAAAGCATATGTATGCATTGATAATAAATGCATTCTGCAAAGTTTTATACTTGCAAAAAATATTTCTAACCACATTATACTTGGTACACCATTTTTGAATAATATTTATCCCATAAAAAATATTGATAATAAAGGGATTATAGGCACTTTCCAAGGTAAAGATATTTTCCTTGAATTTATTGTAGAACCAATTACGAAAAAATTGCATAGCCTATATGATAGTATTATGGCTAAACAAAATCAGATAGGATTCTTGAAACAAGAAATTAATCTTGTTACTATTGATGAACAATTAAAAAATCCTAAATTACAGGATAAAATTAGTATTTTGAAAAATGAACTTTCATTAGAAATATGTAATAATCATCCCAATGCTTTCTGGGATAGAAAAAACATATTATTTCTCTTCCTTATGAGGAAGATTTTAATGAAAGAAATATTCCGACAAAGGCTAGACCTTGTCAAATGAATTCAGAGTATTTAGAATTATGTAAAAAGGAAATTGAATCCTTATTACAAAAAAGACTAATAAGTCACTCTCAATCGCCGTGGTCATGTACTGCATTTTATGTTAATAAACATTCTGAAATTGAAAGAGGAATTCCAAGATTGGTAATCAATTACAAACCTCTAAATAAAGTATTAAAATGGATTAGACATCCAATTCCTAATAAAAAGGATTTATTAGATAGACTTTATAATGGTCTAGTGTTTTCAAAATTTGATTTAAAGTCAGGATATTGGCAAATCCAGATTAATAAATCTGATAGATATAAAACAGCATTCAATGTTCCAATTGGACATTATGAATGGAATGTTATGCCATTTGGACTTAAAAATGCTCCTTCTGAATTCCAGAAGATAATGAATGATATATTTACTCCATATAGTGAATTCATAATTGTCTATATTGATGATATTTTGATTTATTCAAAGACAATTGAAATGCATTTCAGGCATTTACATCTCTTTAGACGTTTAATAAAACAAAATGGTCTAGTTATATCTAAACCAAAAATGGATCTTTTTCAGACTAGAATAAAATTTCTAGGACATTTTATTGAGAAAGGAAATATAATTCCTATAAATAGAAGCATAGATTTTGCTGAAAAGTTTCCAGATATGATAACTGAAAAAACTCAGTTACAAAGATTTTTAGGAAGCCTCAATTATATTGCTCCTTATTATCATAATTTGGTGAAAGATACAACTATTTTATATGATAGACTAAAGAAAATTCTGAAACCTTGGTCTGATAGTCATACTAATGCAGTCAAGAATATTAAGAAGAATGTTAAGTCATTACCATGTTTAATGATTAGTAACCCTAATTGGGAAAAGTTTATAGAAACTGATGCTTCTGATATAGGATTTGGAGGGATTCTTACCCAGAAAAATCCAGATAATAAACAAAAGCATTTAATTAGATTCCATTCAGGAAAGTGGAATAATGCACAAAAGAATTATGCTACGATTGCTAAAGAAATTCTTGCTATCGTAAAATGTGTATTAAAATTTCAAGATGATTTATATAATCAGAAATTTACTATTGTTACTGATTGTAACGCAGCTAAATTTATGTTTGATAAAAATTTTAAACATGATGTTTCTAAGCAAATGTTTGCTAGATGGCAGGCTCATTTAGCCCCTTTTGATTTTAATATTATGTATAAAAAAGGAGAAGATAATAATCTTCCAGATTTTCTAACCCGTGAATATTTTAATTTCAGGAATGAAGCGGGGTAGTGGATCTTCCTCCCCATGGAGAGAAAGAGGTGGCAGGAGTAGGGGTTATACCCCTAATACTCCCAGAGATAAAAGAAAATCCCCTGAGATCATAGCTCAGCATGGGAAAAGAAAACTTGTGAACAAAAATTTATCACAAGAATTCGATGATATGGATACTGAGAGGAGTGATACTCCTAGTAATACTACTTTTGCCAATATAGTGGCAAATGTTAATTTTAATGAAAAATATTTCAGAATAAATCATGATCTCATATAGGCACTTTCTTATGAATAGATATTTAGACAATGATTCAAATGATATAGATTTAAATGAATAGATATTTAGACAATGGTTCAAATGAAATGGAGTGAAGATCCATGGTTTCTTATCCATATCATTGAATTCTTGTGACAAATTTTTGTTCACAAGTTTTCTTTTCCCATGCTGAGCTATGATCTCAGGGGATTTTCCTTTATCTCTGGGAGTATTAGGGGTATAACCCCTACTCCTGCCACCTCTTCCTCTCCATGGGGAGGAAGATCCACTACCCCGCTTCATTCCTGAAATTAAAATATTCACGGGTTAGAAAATCTGGAAGATTATTATCTTCTCCTTTTTTATACATAATATTAAAATCAAAAGGGGCTAAATGAGCCTGCCATCTAGCAAACATTTGCTTAGAAACATCATGTTTAAAATTTTTATCAAACATAAATTTAGCTGCGTTACAATCAGTAACAATAGTAAATTTCTGATTATATAAATCATCTTGAAATTTTAATACACATTTTACGATAGCAAGAATTTCTTTAGCAATCGTAGCATAATTCTTTTGTGCATTATTCCACTTTCCTGAATGGAATCTAATTAAATGCTTTTGTTTATTATCTGGATTTTTCTGGGTAAGAATCCCTCAAAATCCTATATCAGAAGCATCAGTTTCTATAAACTTTTCCAAATTAGGGTTACTAATCATTAAACATAGTAATGACTTAACATTCTTCTTAATATTCTTGACTGCATTAGTATGACTATCAGACCAAGGTTTCAGAATTTTCTTTAGTCTATCATATAAAATAGCTGTATCTTTCACCAAATTATGATAATAAGGAGCAATATAATTGAGGCTTCCTAAAAATCTTTGTAACTGAGTTTTTTCAGTTATCATATCTGGAAACTTTTCAGCAAAATCTATGCTTCTATTTATAGGAATTATATTTCCTTTCTCAATAAAATGTCCTAGAAATTTTATTCTAGTCTGAAAAAGATCCATTTTTGGTTTAGATATAACTAGACCATTTTGTTTTATTAAACGTCTAAAGAGATGTAAATGCTTGAAATGCATTTCAATTGTCTTTGAATAAATCAAAATATCATCAATATAGACAATTATGAATTCACTATATGGAGTAAATATATCATTCATTATCTTCTGGAATTCAGAAGGAGCATTTTTAAGTCCAAATGGCATAACATTCCATTCATAATGTCCAATTGGAACATTGAATGCTGTTTTATATCTATCAGATTTATTAATCTGGATTTGCCAATATCCTGACTTTAAATCAAATTTTGAAAAAACTAGACCATTATAAAGTCTATCTAATAAATCCTTTTTATTAGGAATTGGATGTCTAATCCATTTTAATACTTTATTTAGAGGTTTGTAATTGATTACCAATATTGGAATTCCTCTTTCAATTTCAGAATGTTTATTAACATAAAATGCAGTACATGACCACGGCGATTGAGAGTGACTTATTAGTCTTTTTTGTAATAAGGATTCAATTTCCTTTTTACATAATTCTAAATACTCTGAATTCATTTGACAAGGTCTAGCCTTTGTCGTAATATTTCTTTCATTAAAATCTTCCTCATAAGGAAGAGAAATAATATGTTTTTTTCTATCCCAGAAAGCATTGGGATGATCATTACATATTTCTAATGAAAGTTCATTTTTCAAAATACTAATTTTATCCTGTAATTTAGGATTTTTTAATTGTTCATCAATTAACAAGATTAATTTCTTGTTTCAAGAATCCTATCTGATTTTGTTTAGCCATAATACTATCATATAGGCTATGCAATTTTTTCGTAATTGGTTCTACAATAAATTCAAGGAAAATATCTTTACCTTGGAAAGTGCATATGATCCCTTTATTATCAATATTTTTTATGGGATAAATATTATTAAAAAATGGTGTACCAAGTATAATCTGGTTAGAAATATTTTTTGCAAGTATAAAACTTTGTAAAATGCATTTATTATCAATGCATACATATGCTTTGGGAATTTTATAATCTATTTGGAGTTTATCTCCCCCAGCATGCCATAACGAATGACTTGTTTTATGAAAATATCTAGTAGGGATTAACCCTTCTTGGATAACATTTAAATCTGCTCCACTATCAACAAGAGCAATGAATGATTTTGTATAATGGTTATCAATTAATAATGATATTTTTATATACCATTTTTGAGATATTACTGTTTCAATGGTAGATAGAAAATTATCTTTTTCTATTATAGGTAAATTTTCTTGAATCTCTGGTAGAGTATTATACTCTTCCTTAATATTTCTTTCTAATCTAGATATTCTAGATTCTTGAATGAAATTTTTATTTTTCAAAAATTTTATTTCTTCTTTTAGATTATCAATCTCTTTATAAATATCCGGTAGATATATATCTCTTTGACTTTGATATTTTATTTTTAATTGATTCATGACTTCTGTCATATTATAAGATTTATTCTTATTAAGAATATCATTTATTTTTTCTTCTTCTTTATTAGAAGTAGATGTCGAATCACCATCATCATTTCCTAATTCATCAATTATTTTAGTCCTTAATAAAGGATCTTTTATTAATTTTAATAACTCAAAAATATTTTGAGAATTCAAAACATTAATACTCATATTAGAGAATTGTGACATTATTTTGTAAAATTCAGATTGATTATTATCAATATTATTTATTTCTTTAGGACATATTAATCCTTCTTTACAGGGTTCACATTCCTCTGATTCATGAAATTCTTCATTTTCTAAATTTCTTACAATCTCATCTTCTGATTCAGAAGTAGTAGAAATTTCTGATTCTGATTCCTCAGATTCAGATTTTTCTATCAAAGATTGTATTATAATATTTTTTATATCATCAGGGATTTCTAAATTAGAAATTCTTTTCTTTGTCCAACAAAATTCATTGGTATGTCCTTTTCTTTTGCATATTGTACAATATCTTTTTTTATTCTTATTGAATCTTTTCATATATGATTTCTTTTGGAATTCATTTTTCCTTTGGAAATTTTCTTCTTTCCTTTTCTTTTTTCTTTCAATATATTTTGAAGAATGCTTCTTAGATTTATAAATCTTTTCCTTTTTCTTTTTACTGGATGAAGCATTGTCCAGTCCAAATTGTTGACAAAATTCTCCCAATTGTTTCTTTTCTAAGAAACTTTGTCTTTTCAATTGTTGATTTAGCTTTATTTCATTACATAAAGCTAATCCCTCTTGTATACATGTGTCTATTAGAGCACCATATGTAAATTTTTTATAAGGAATGGTAATATTATTACCCTTTATTGTTTTTCTTATTCTTTCAGCGAATAAGCTTGGCAATCCATCCACAAATTTGGATTTCCAATGAGTATTATTACACTCTGGTAATTTCATTACTCTACTTAGGAAGGTATCTTTATACCACCTAAAGTCAGAAAGTGTTCTACATCGTAGATTTTGTAATAATGTTCTAATAGTATCACTATTATCACTAAATCTTCCTGTAAAATATTCAATTACATTTACTGCTAATGTATAAACTGCAGTTTCAATAATTTTATTGTCTTCTTGTTTATTAGCATTAAGAATATTGTCTCTATCTTGCGAATTTAAATAATTATCCCACCTACCTTTAAGTTGGCCTGTAAATCCAGCTATTATCATTGCTGCAATAGTTTTATCAGTATTTTGACTATTCTTACATATTGTAGAATACATCAACATTCTATGAACAGTATTATAAATCTGTTTATTTGAATATCCATCAATATTCCATTCATAAATTTTATTACCAGAATAACTGATATCTATTGTATCAGTGTATTCTTCATGTAATACATTCATAGGAGTAGGTCTATTATAATAGAACTTACTCTGAATGGGTTTATCTGCCCATTTATTATGGAGTTTGTTTATTTGATCTTGAATAACCCTTTATAATCTGAGTTTCCTATCAAATTATAATTCAACTCTTTATCTAGAGTTTTTATACTCAGTTTATTAAACCTTTCTTCCAAATATTTTTCCAATTCATATATTGGTTGGGTTTTGAAATTAGAAATTATAGGAGGAGGTTGAAAACTAGGCAATATCCTTTTTTATAGGAGTATTGGAAACTTCTGATGTAGAAGCTTCTTCCTTATTTTCAATAACCTCTTTTCCCTTATCAAGAGATTTATCATTAATTTTTTCAATTATCAAATTCAATTTATCATTGATAGATTGAATTTGTTCATTCATTATTACTAATGATAAATTAGTATAATTTTGACCTTTAAACATATTATTAATATGTTTGCTGGTAACTTGAAGTGTATCATCTTCAATTAATTTAGCAAATGCTAAGAAATTCAAATCATTAATTTTAAATGGTTGTTGTAGTGGGTGAATCCCTGAAACCACTGAACCATTTTGCAAAGTATAATTTCTTTCCAGAATAAGAATATAATTCTTAACATATGTCTCTATGAACCATACTGTAAATGGTATCATCATATTTTTTTCTTCACAAGTTTTATAAAACTCATTTTGAAATCTACTAATTTCATTATTAGTAAAATTATCAAAAAACCAATTTCTAAAAGGTGTATAACCTTCATTTTTAAATTCTTTCGAAATTATTTTTCTGGCTTTAGAACCAGGTCTGAAATCTATTATTTCCTTAAATTCCATATATTATATAGATTCATACATTTCCGACATTGTCGGTTCCATCCTATTGGACTCTTTAATGATATTGTTTCTATTTTTATATAATTTTCTTATTTCAGGATTTAATCCTATTACAGATTCCATTTCATCTGTATAATTTTCATCTCCTATTTGAGATGTGGAAGCTCTGCTTTCTCTTATCTGAGAAGTAGAAGCTCTGGGTGTTTCCACCCTATAATCAATTGGAGAAATATAATTTTTCATTGAAACACTTTTTTGTATTTCATTGGGTTCAAACTGTATATTTACAGTTCCTTCTGAACTTTTTATTATATTCAGAATATTATTCTGATTCTGTACTTGCGTTTGAACTGGTACAGCTTGTTCAATCTTCCAATTATCTGGAAATTCTATTTCTTCCCATTTAATAGGTCTTCTGGTCATAATATTTGACCTGTTGAAATTAGTTTCAATAATAATAGTTTCATTTTTATAATCCATCATCTTACACTGAGGATTTAGCGTAATCAATGGTTTATAATATATCCTATAACAGACACAAATAGTCTCTGTTCCAGGAAGATAATTATATCCATTTGTTTTAACATTTAATGTTAATGCATCAAGTATGTTGACATCATATAATGATAATTGCAAATTAGGATAAACATTAAAATATACTGGACCATTGGCCAGACTGGATTGTATTATACCCATCAAAGATTGTCTCCAATTAAGATTTCTACCATCTCTTAAAGCTGCTATAAAGCTTTCTGGTAAACCTTTCAAGGTTAAAGGTTTGAATGCAATTTGAACCAATCCTATATGAAGGAAATTATAGCTATTTCTATATTTATTAATATCTTTATCTGATAACAACTTAATAATCATTTCATTATTATCCAATGAAATTGATTCTTCAGTAGTCTTTACTACCTGAAGGAATCCCATTCTTTCGAATGTACCCAACTTGTATATTAACCAGGGTTCAATTTTAGGAATTGTCCACTTATTAAGTAAATCCAAATTCTTAGGCATATCATACTCTTCATTCTTGCTATTCATAACATTAGTAGAATTATTAATCAAGTTCATGATATTATTCATGATAAATAATGTGTTGACCCTAGACATATCTATTCTAATTACCAAGGCTCTGATACCATCCACGAACAGGATCGACTGTGATTAACATGACCTGATCGACTGATTTACATGATTACTAACAAGAATTTTATGGATTAAGAAACTAACCGGCATCCTATTAGACAGATTATGCTAAAAATGTCTTCAAAAAGACCTAAAACGCCTTTCAAACGGCTAAAACGGACACACAGAAGACCACAGAGCATAAACATGAATTATAAGGCCAGTCAATATAAATAATCCTACCTTAAATCACTACAGCATAACATAGTCATGAATACAGTATAACCTAGACATGAATCATATAATTACCAGGTTATTATAACAGATAGTCATGGATCAACACATAAATAGTTTACCCTATGAGGCTAAACATGAACATGATTAAAATAAAAAAAACTAAAATTAAATAAATACTTACAAAGTAAAGACTCTCAAAATGCTATTATAAAAACAAATTTATATTACAAGAGAGGGGTTTGCTCAACACATGAGCTTACAAAGTATGATCAGAGAGAAGAGAGGGTTTTCTGATCCATGCTCTCTAATGAAAATTCCTTATAAGCGAAGAAAACGCGTCCCAACAGTAGAAAACGCGTGAATGTACAGTAAAAATCCAAAATTTTCGGTATGCACAGTATAAAGTGCTATAGTAAGTCAACTTTACTATTGATGAACAGTAATTTTACTGTTGATGAACAGTGATTTGTCCGGCTGCTTTACTGTTTATGAACAGTATTTTGTTTGTTATGACGTAAGGAATGACGTCATTTTGATTGGGACCTATTTTTCTCCCGATTTTCTTGATGAAGAAGATCCTTCTTTTCTTGGGGCAAATTTTTCAATCAAGGTATCATTTAATGAGTCAAATATATCATCTATATTGACTTCATTAATGTCTTCATTTGGATCTTGAGCATCCTGCATTTCTTCAGATGCTACTGAATCTTCTTTATCCCTTTTAAATTGGGACATTAGACTCTTCTTCATTTCCTTGACATATGCAGCTATCATCTGCTCAGGAGTCAAATTTTCTAATCTCATTTTTGCCTTACTTATGATGTAATCAAAAGGCGAATATGTTTGAGTATTTTCCAGTTGCTCTTCATATGAACAAACCTGTTTCTCTATCAGAGAGAATGTTTCATCTCCATTCATTTTTCCAGAAAGGGGATCAATTTCCACCAATTTTTCCCAGAACTTAACATGATAAGTTCTGTATAAACATGGAATTCCTGTTTTGGTATAACCAAATTCTGGTTTCCATTTTAATATCCATGGTAGAGAAAATTCTTTAAAAAAGTTACAAGAAGCTATTCCTTCTATTACCATTTTTGAATTTTGTCTTTCTATCATTTTGGGAGATACATCTACCCATTTCTTAAAACAATCCCGGATATCTCCAGGCAATATTTCTGGTATAGGGCCATAGCAATTACACCAGTGGATAAACCAATTCGGGATTTCAAAGTTATAAACTTTAGAGCATATTTTTATAAACCATGTATGATGTTTTTTATCATTTTCATTGTTTAAAAATTTCTCAAAAGCATCGCAGTAATCCCAATAATTGTATTTGATAACTGCTTTTGTAGTATCATGTTGCATTGCTTTCTCTCTTAAGGGAGAAATACCCCATTCTTCCAAAGATATAATCTTTTTTATTAAAACCTTGCTGAAGTTATAAACTTCCTCATTATTACCAGAAGTGAAATGTTTAACCTCACAACTTCCACTTTTTACTAATATTTGCTCATAATAAGTTCGAGACTTACTAATTTTTATTTTGAATAAATATTAAAATAATTAGATATGTTTACATTTAAAAATTTTAAGAATTTAATTTAACTTTATATTTTTTTACTGAGTTGAGTACATAATTATATTTAATTTTTTATTTAGATTTTAAATGATTTAATATTTTATTTTTTATTAAATAATTTAATACAAATATTTTTAACAAATATTACATGTTAAGCAGAAAAATAGTAACATATTTATAATTTTTATAATTATATAAGTAGATATTTTATATATTAAAAGAATATTATTTATAATTATAATTATATATATATATATACACACATATATTAATTTAATAATTCCTCTGTTCCAAAAGAAATTTACATTTTCTTCACATAGATTAAGAAATTTTTTATTTTTTAGGGTTTGTTGGTTTTTTTTATAATAATAAATTAATGATAAAATAAGTTATGTGTATTATGTAGTAGTGATTTATTGGTTAATAAAGTGTATTGTGAGGTTAGTTGCTTTGATTTTTTTTTTATCCTTTTAAAAATGTGCAAATTTTTATAGGACAAAAAATTAAAAAAAAACCGTAAAAATTTTTATAGGAGGGAGAAAGCATATTTATACCATTTAAAAAAATGTGAAAACTTTTATAGGTAAAAAAAATGTAATAACTTTTGTATCTAAGTAGGTATAATTAATTCATGATTTTTTTTATTAATACAATATAATATTATGTGTACCATAGTACACCGGAACATATTAGTAGTGAGATAAAGACATATATAGTTCATCATAAAAATAGATTACAGTCAATCAAAAAATTATTGCAAAAGCCTTCACGAACAAAAATAAGATTAATGACAATAACACATGTCAATCCTGAATAACAGTGCAAAAGTGATGTTATTATTTGAAATCTCATATAAAAAATAGAAATTTCTAATTATTCCTTCAATGGAGTTTACCTCTTTATCAGACTGCATGCCAGAATTAGGGGTAAACTACAGCTCTCGCTTAACCTTTTTTTCTTGTCGTCACATTACTCGTGTTGGGGAAAGAAAGGATAGGCACATAGACATTTGTTGAAGATGCGATTGACAGCGTGTTGTATGCAGGGATGGCACTAGAAACATCTGTTTCAAATGAATTTTTCAGAATAATTGTACTTAACAACGCAATAATATCAGCATCCTTCTTTTCCCTATTGAATAATGCCCTCAGCTTTTTGTATAATAGAATTTCTCGCAACTCGACATGTTCTATAACAACAGAGTTAAATAATATGATGTCTAGGCATTAATATAAAAAATAAATAACCAAAATATCACATACATTGCTTAGTTTTTAGAACCTTTCAGCAAGGTTCTCCACTCTACTTTTCATAATCTGTTTTGAATGACCCGAGATATTTTTCTATTAGATCTTCCCTAACTGCTTGGATGTTATTTTTATTTATCTCTCATTTTTTTCCCATTAATCATGATTTTCAAGCTGATATAAAGCACCAATTAGACAATTAACATTGTTCAGCTGCGAGTCGAATCTAACCTCAAAATCGTTAGCATCAGCCATTGAAAGAGATTATGTGATAGATGATATTCTCAAATTCCTTCTTAGTATGCTATTTTACTTTAGATGATATGTATCCACTACTTATATGTTTGTGGTATGTGCAAATTCTTTATCACATATGCAACTAACACTCTTAAAAACAACAGAAACCACTAATATTTTCGAAAGAGTCAAAGATGTCATCTACTATATTTAACTAATATAAAGTTAGCAATAACACATACTACTAAAAATATCTTCTATCTCTTATTTATTTAATGACTATTCCAATAAATAATTCTAGTAGTGCATAAGTCGATCTATTTTTTCTAAAGTAGTTATGTTGAAAATAATAAACAAAGGTGTAAAGATTGGCTTAACATTCTTGAAAAATAGGTGAACCTATATATAGAATACTTCTTACTATTTCATTGTGTCAAAGTAGACTTAGAACTAGAAACCACATAAGATTTTAGTTAGTTATCCCGAAACAGCAACACATAAGCATTCTTAACTTATGTACATGACATGTCCATCGTGCAGAAATCAAATCAGGTTTTAAACTCCTAATGTAAGAAGAATGCAATTAATAAATATCTCAGGTTTTAAGATCCTAACAAGCTCAAAAGTACTTCAAACAAACAAGAATGCAAGACCAAATGTAATCTCAAGAATCTAACAAGCTCAAAAGCATGAAACTGTTCGTTTCACCTAAACAAATTGAAATCATTTCAGTTTAAGCTTTCCAAGTAGCATCCGCACATAAGTTACACGTGCATGATCAGATTGCCCAAAGAAGAACTCTAGTCTTTGAGATGCATGGAACTGTTCATCGCCAACCAACAATTTGTCTTCCTTTGAGAATTCCTCAATCTTATCCATGACCTCAAAAAGCTCTCTTCGTGCTTGTGCTACATCGTTCTCGTCATCACCGAACACATCGTAATGTTCCTCATCGTTCCCATGTGTAGTTTTGTTCGCATACGTCATGTCATAAGTAGCATCATCCACATCCTCAACGTTTTCACCTGTTGCTCGATCTTTTCCGAATATATCTATCCAGTCCTTGTAGCATGGCCATGGTTTGAAGCTCATTAGACAAGCGTTCGAGGTTAATGATGTCAATAATTCAAGTTATTGTAAGATGGCTAGAATAGTGATGCAAGGGTATTAGTATATATTGACCATGATAGAACAATGTTAATTTCTTGCAATCATCCCATATTGGTTCATCTTTAACATCAATCATCTTAGTTGTGTTGTTTCATCCAATGCCGGTGTCACGTAACACATAAGTAAGAGTATGCTAGTCCTTTTTCCATACATAAATTTTAAAGTTTATGTTTGGAGTTACACGAATATCAGTGTTGGAAAACTCTTTCTGCATACTTATCTCTAGTTCTTTTAAGTACCCGACTTTGAAACTATTGTCCTTTTTCCATCTGTCACCCACCATATCTTTTAATAGTCTAATAAGTATATTTTCTTCTTTGTTTGTCCATGTTCTACATGATTTGACAGCGATTTTCTGCACTTTGACAAAGGAGACACCTCCCGTTGGATCCATTTAAAAATGTGTCCTACAATGTCATGTCATTTTCAAATATATTAGAAATCGGCCATAATCAAATATCTCAACTTTCAAATCTTGTACATCTTTTTGCCCACCTATATTAACATTGATAATTTCTACCCACATTTTATTTTACATTCCATTTGTATCCTTCAACTTAGTTTTCATTTTATTTTTTTCTAATTGATTTTAACATTTTGTAATTAGTTTTCCCTTTTTCTAATTAGTTTTCATTTTTAGTGATTAGTTTGCATTTATTCTGATTTATTTTTATTTTTTCATACTTTGTGCAAAAAAATTTATCGAAATGAACAGTTAATAATAAATTCTGCAATTTAGGTCTATTTCCCATGATAGTCAGGTTTTATGGCTTGATGCTCCTATTTAGCGGACATTAATATGCATTGTCATTGAGCACACAACATGATACATTGGCATAAAACAACATTTCAGATGTAGAGTGTGATACAATATGTGGCATTAAAAAAATAACAAATCACTTTAGAATTAGATTCATTAAGTCTATATATGATATTATTATTGGTGTTCGATCGTTTGGTTAATGTGAACCGTTAGGGTTCCATAGATTCTATATCAGCGGAAGAAAGAACATAAAATCATATTACCTTTCACCAGGGTATGTTGAGGAAGAACAGCTGCAGAAAACAACCTCTTGATCTTCTGCTGTATTCCCAAGTCCAATCTTGATGTCGTATCAATCTGCTTTCCTCCCTATCCAACTCGTGTTTTAGGAGTGAATAATAGGGTTCTGGATAAGTTGAGGTGACTTATTTATAGGCTACAGCAAGGACCAGGAGGAGAAATTAGAGTCGAGTTTCCATTGGGCTTAAGTATCTAAGTTTAGCCCAAAATTTATAATTAAGTCCAATAATAATAATATATTCCACTAAAATATTATTACTGCACTGCCGCTCAAATCCTATAATTACGTTACGGGCTCCTTCATATTATGAGTCTGTTAGTCTCCCCGCATTTAAGATATACAATGCCCATTAATTAATTAATTTACTGACAACTCTATTAATTAATATCTCATCCGAGAGTAGTACCATTCAACCTCATTATCATGCCGGAATAAATCCATCTACAGGGTTTACATGATAATCCTTATGAGCTCCTCAAGGGGACATCATCAACCTATTTAATAGGACACAGATTCCTTCTACAATAAACAACACACCATAGAGACCATTATTTTCTAACTCACCAAACTTGTTGATTTAATACATGTAAATCTCACCAATTGATAAATCAAAGAAATACATATTGGCTTACGTGTCAAGGTTATTGTATAGGGATTAAGAGCACGAACATCCATAATAATAGAGATCAAGTTCTCCTATATAGTTAGTATAAGTCGAACGATCTCAAGCGGTCCTACTCAATACACACAAAGTGCACTAATGTGATTCTATAGTTAAGACAAACTAATACCAAATCATACTACAACCATCCCGATATAGAGTCCCCGTCTATCTCGGTTGTAAGCATCTGTTAATACTTTATAAGGAAACCGAAAATATGATCTTCTGCGTGTTGTCGTACAACTTATTATTTACAGTATAAAGTAAGTGGACTATTACATCGGATATGTATGGAAAAGTCACGAATCAAATGCTACTGAGTTTGTTTGAGCATAATTTCATAGGAAAACAGGTCAAAAGTGCTCAGAAGTGGAAAACACGATTTTCGAGATGGAGCTCGACCAAGGTCAATTTGGTTTAGCAATAGCAGGGAAGTCGAGCTAGACGTGAAGACGAAGTTTCAGTTTACAGACACGCAGCTCGACCACAGCTCGACCAAGACCGTTCTAGTCGAGCTAGGACACATCAGCTCCGAAACGTCGGGATTTCACCTCCAGTGCGTGTATGTTCATATTTTCCATGAAAAAACCCAGTAAAGGTCCACAAGGAGAGTTTACAAGTATAAAAGGGGATGCAGATCACATTAAAAAGAGAGTTAGATTCCACATCCATCCTTCACCACATCCAAACCCTAACTCCATTCGCATGAGCTGTAGAGAGATTCGTACAACGAATCAAGTTAGAACCAAGTGAAGATTCAAGACGGAGCGAGAGGCGACGGAGCCCACATCTAGGGTTTATTTTGCATCTTAATTTTTCTTGTAATTTTCAAGACTATGAGTAAGATCTATCCAATTACCATGAACATTCTTCAAAGTGTCATGGGCTAGAACCGCTTCGGTAGTTCTAAGGTTTATGAAGGTTTTTCTAGTTAATTGACTTCCGTGTGTATACTTCGTACAACACTACTTGTGGTTTATTTTATACATGACTATGCATTTTTAATCCATATTCAGAGTCGTTTGTGCATCTTAACCTGTTATATAGAGTCTGAATATATATCTTGGTTATTGATTGAGCGCGTTCACTGTTGAACAAGATTTCATGTTATGATTTTAAGTGAGGGGACTCCGAAGCTTCATTAGAACTATCATATATGAATATTTATTAATTGAATTGAATTTGGGTTAGTAAGTATGATAAAGAGGATAATTTCATAGTACATATAAAGGGAGATCATATCGATTAGAGTACTTAGTGTACGGGAAATAATTGATATGATACCTAGAAAGGGGGTGAAATTGTATTCTTGCTCCGAGATAATCACGCTTATTTACTTATGTCTATAGAGTAGATTTGCATGACTTAGTGATGCGTCCATATTCCACAAGACAGAGTCGGACATTGATACACAGAAGGAAAATTAATGAGTAAAATTGGATGGCCCAAAGAGCTACCTATTATCTCAATTGTTCAAATCTCGATAATTCTCTATTGTTTTCTATTTTATTCGTTATTTAATTATTTTTTTAGTAGATTAATTATAATTCTTCAATTAAATTTTCAAACACTAGTTTTAGTTAATTTAGATAATAATAAATTGGTAATCATCCATCCTTTGGGTTCGATATATAACTTGGTGCTTATCAAAGCTACAATCGCATCCTTTATACTTGGAGATTAATTGTATGTTGAGAAAACGCTCATCAATAGACAATATGATTGATGACTTCATCATCTTGAGATATTTCGGTATTAAGGGGGTACCTCGTAAGGCCCCAGAAATTATCCCGGTTCGGTGGTTTCCCACGCAGCCTGGGTGGATTAAGGTGAACGTGGATGGCCATGCAAAAGGATCGCCAGGGAAGATTTCTGGAGCAGTGCTGTTTCGGAACTACAGAGGGTTCTATTCAGGGAGCTTTACGTGTGTCTTCAAATGGAGGTTTTCCATGGAAGCTGAACATGCAGCGGCATGCTTGGCAGTGGAGTATGCACATAGTAGAGGATGGACAAAGTTATGGCTTGAGACAGACTCCATGTATGTGGTGTACTCCTTAACACATGACTCTCCGATAATTCCTTGGAGGTTGATATCAAGATGGAGAAAGGCGACGGACATAATACAAGATATCACATTCTGTGTGTCCCATATCTTTAGGGAAGGAAATGCTGCAGCTGACGTTCTATTTGAGGTCGGGGTGAACTCACATGTCATCAGTCTACTCCTTCATTCTTAAATCGCTATTTATTTCAAGATATGAACAAGGAATCCTTTAGATTTAGATAGCTTGTTTGATGCTTTGTCACACATCTTTGTACTTTGACTTTTTTTGTAATCTCTTTTATAATATTACATCTATTGGTTAATAAGTCGTAATTGTACATTAATATTTTTTTTTAATTTACTTCTTTATGAATTAGTTTTTGCCTATCGAATGCCAATACGACTTATTTCTATTTTATACATTTGTTCTTTGATTTTTTAAATTTCTATCCAAGCACGCCAAACTAAGGAGAATTTTTTTGAGCCACAACAGTAAAGAAGTAAGTGTCGATGAGGTAGATTTTTACGGGCAGTTTGAAAACGATTTTAGCTGTTAGTAGCCCCTTTTGTGGCGATGACTACAGTTATTGTTGCTGGATAAATAGGCTTAACCAAGCTCTCATGAAAAGATAATGATTTGAGGTGAAAAAAGAGAAACTTACCAAATAAGGAGAAAGGGAGAAAGATAAGTATTAAAAGTGAGATTCATCCCTCTAGACATATATCATAAAAAAAAAAACCGGGAATATCATTCATCATCTTGAAGATGCTAAAAGAGAGATGGTCTTCAGAGGAGGATTGACGCACCACCATAAGATCAAGAACATCAAAATTTTAATTTAATTTAGTTTTAATTATGTGAATAGTAATCTAATTCAAAAAATTGTAAACCTTGTAATATTATTTTACATGGTTGCTTAAATTTAAAAAAAATTCAGTATGTTTATGGATTTATTTTGTGATTTGCTTTTATGTGAATTATGCTATATCATTTGTTTATTTAGATTGCTAATTTTTATATGTGATTGGTTGTTCATAATTAGCTATTTTACATCATGTAATTCATAATTGTTACATGTTTGTGAATAAAGTAGCAAAGTGAGGGAATACCTCTTGAAATCACAATATTTGAGTTGTATGATTTGTACGTTCCATTTTCATGGTTGAGTAGTCCTAAATCTAAATCGTAATGCAATTTTGAATTCGAACCTCTTTAAGTCGCTTGAGGAGTATAATTTAGAAGTCCGTCATTAGGTTATTTATCTTAAGGATATTTCGACTTAAATTATCCTACCATTAGCCTTGAGACTTTAGTTCATGAATATGTTGTGGATTTGGGATTTTTATCCATGTCAATTAGGATACGTGTCGGGGATCAAATCTTCGGACTAAGTTTCTATGCTATTGTTTATTTATCTTAAATTCATGATTATTTTTTATTTAATGTTCATTTTTAGTTACTTTTAAAATCAAATCAATCCCCACTTGTTACTGTTAGAAATACATAATTTTCAATTTAAATTTAATTATTACATGTGGAATCGACCCTTACGTATGCTATTTAATTAAACTATATTTGTTAGAAAATTTATTTATTTATTTATTTATTTATTTATTTTGCGCTGGCAACAACACACTACTTGTGTGAGACTGTTTTACATTTTTTTAATTAGGTATCGCTTTTAATAAATACTCCATATATTACTCCCTCCGTCCCTCCTTAAGAGGGTCATTTGCTTTATGACACGTAGATTAAGGAGTATTATTATTTAATGTGTAGTGGGTAGTTGTATTAGTAGGAGTGTGGGTCTCATGTGTGTAAAAAAGGAAATGTGACTCTTTGGGTGGAACAACCAAAATTGAAAAATGACCCTCTTAACTTGAGACGGAGAGAGTATTACTTTTCTATGTTAAAGCTATTACCACTTTTTATTTATATGAATTGTTCATTATTCACTGAACGATTATCACTTTTCATAAATCAGATATTATTTTTTGTTGGAAATTTATTACTTCTTATTCGTCTCACAAAACTTCTTGCATGAGACGATCTCATACAAGTGTTTGTCTATGAATTAACATTATATCATAAAGGTTGAGTAAACCTTAAAATCTAAGGGTAAAATAGATTATATACCACATGAGCATAATTTAACATGAAGTACAAGAGTAAAATTACAATTCTATGCATGCATAATATACTAGAACTTATAAACCGAATAAGGATAAAGATTGATTCACGAATATCGATAAATTGATTGGTAAAATAGATCATGAACAAAAAGAATAAAATATTTAACTATTTAAAAGGTAAAATTACAAATATATCCTAAAATTAACAAATATAGAATAAAACTTAGGCACATAAGATTACACTTTTGAACACATAAACTATACTCCCTTAATTCCGTTTCAATGTTTACGTTTCTATTTTGCGCGTCTCATTTCAATGTTTACGTTTTCCTTTTTAGGAATATGAGACCCACATAAAACAATTAATATATTATCCAACATTGATACATCTACCCACTTCATATTAAATATTATATTTTTCCACCCACTATCTATTAAAATATAATATTTTTTAATCAACGTGCAAAAAACAAACGTAAGAGGGAGTATTTTTTGGGTTTTTGATATGTAAATTTTAAATTTATGTCAAATCAATATTTTGAGAAGGATGGTAATTATAAATTACATAATTGACCCAGAAATTATATGAGAGAGAGGAAAGAAAAAGATATTTAGTAAGCAAAATAAATGAATGAAAAATTTATAAATTTATAAATAATAGAGTTTGTATGTATATAAGCATGATTTTAAAAATTCCATCATAATAAACGTAGACTTTTAAAACTCAAAATCAATTCTTAGAACCACAGTCAAATATAGTCCTAGTCTTAGATCAATTATCGGATGAAAAGAAGAGAAAAGGTGAAAGAGAAAAGATTGTAGGATGGCGTTGACGTAATTCCTTAACGGTGATGATGATGCGTGCGGTGTTGAGAAGGGACAAAATCATAAACAAACCACAAATAAAACTAATGCTTGTATCAAACTTTGTTTAAATTAACTTTGCGTTTTACATATCAAAAACCCAAAAAAAAAATACTCCTTCCATCCCGTTTCAATATTAACGTTTGCTTTTTGCACGTTGATTAAAAATATTATATTTTAATAGTTAGTGAGTGAAAAAATATAATATTTAATGCGAAATTGGTAGATGTATTAATATTGAATGATATATTAATTGTTTTATGTGGGTCTCATATTCCTAAAAGAAGATTATAATCGATGGATAAATAGACCGAATAAAGTGATTGGAGACGCAAAGTTAATTTAACTCACATGACTTTATATATATATATATATGAGATAACATTTTCCAATATCATTTCATAACTATAGCCTATAGAAAGAGGGAAAAGAAGCCTTATAATAATATTGAAATTGTATATAGTATCAAATGTACAAAGGTTTTTTTAAGGTTATTTAAATGTTTGATATGTATTTAGTGAGTTATGACACTAAAATCATAAGTTAATACATCATTCATCATACTTTAAAAAATATAATAATTTAATTATCAATAAACATGTTTTACTTAGATAACAATTACTCTCTCTGTCCCAATACAGTTTTCACACCTCCTTTGTAAATTATAAAGGAGGTGTAAAAGCTCTGCTGGGATAGGGAGTATATCTGAACATATTTTACAATCACAAACCCTCTCATAAGTAGTTTTTTCTTAGGGTGGTTAAGGGTATTTTAGTTTTATTAGAGAAAGATATTTTAATTAAAATATTTTGAGGGGTATGTTTAACATTTTCGGGATGTGAACAGTCGCACCCTTTTCTTATACATTATGGCAAAAACTTGTGTGCATCCAGGCGCATAGGGGAGCATACTCCGTGCGTCTTTAGAATTTTGTGTTAAATTGTATACCCTTTAGTATAAAGATGTGTATCCTTTATTTTCTGAAAAAAAATAAAAAATATTAATGAAAAGTGTATACCCTTTAGAATAAAATTGTGTACCCTTATTAATTAAAGTGTGTACCCTTTAGAACAAAATAATGTACCCTTACCCATAAAACTAAATTCTAAAGGCGCACAGTATGTCCTTGGGGCAGAAGAACCTCGCTCATATATTATCTCTCCTCTCCTTTTCAAATTCTCACTCTTTTCTCTCCTTTCTATTAAAAAGAACTCAATTAATATTCTCTCTTTCTCTCCTTTCCTATTTCTTTCTCACATCAACTAATACATATTTATAAGTATCCACACACACCTCTTAAACATTTATGTGACAAAAAATTAAAACATACTCCCTTTATGTGACAAAAAATTAAAATATACTCTCTTTATCTCATTTCAGATGGCACAATTTCTATTTTGGATTGTTCCACAAATATTTTTACATTCCTAAAAAAACAAAAGATCAAATACAATCACTTTTCCTCATACACTTTATTTACAAAAAAATCACTCTTGCATAACACACCTAACATACATTATCATTTATTTATTACCAACCTTTAAGTTATCACTTTTCTTAATTTTCGTGCCGAAAAAGGCATACAAACTTTTATGGACGGAGGGAGTACATCATAAAATCCAAAACAAACATATATAACTATTTAATTTCAAACCCCACGTAAACCTAACAAACATAGCTTACATTATTTTTAGAGAAAATCAAGTGACGAAAATTAAGAGATTATTTTTTTTAAAAATCCAATAATTTAAAACTTCAATGCTGTCAATGGTGAACTTTTATGTTGTTACGAAAGAGATGAAACGGATTTGCCTCAGGGTTCAGATTCTACCCCACTGATGAAGAATTCATCACTTACTACCTACTGAAGAAGATTCTAGATTGTAGCTTTGCCACTAGAGCCATCGGTGAAGCTGACCTGAACAAGTTCGAGCCATGGCATCTTCCAGGTTTCTACTTTCTGATCTAGTTAATTGAACCCTAGATATTGGTACTTTTTCCATTAATTTAGGTTTTTTTTTAATTTAATTTTGTGTTTAGGGAAAGCGAAGATGGGTGAGGAGTGGTACTTTTTCAGACGCCGTGATCGGAAGTATCCGACCGGGTTGAGGACGAACCATGCGATGGAGGCAGTTGCAGTGGCTGAATTACTGCTTCTCTCCCTCACTTCTTTCTGCTCTTTGTTAGACGGATTCATAACCAGCAGCATTAAGAATTCTAATTGGGATGTATTTATAAATTTAATTTAATTGGGGCTTGTAATTGTTTTGTCATAAGAACTAATTTATTTTATTCTTTAAATAAGGGTGTTTACATATTTTTATAAAATATATTTTAAATATATAAATTAATGGGGTTCAATCTGAGTCATCAACTTCGTAATATTCATCGCTCCCCACCCAAACAAAATAGATCTCCTTACTTATATTTGTCCCAAAAATAAATAAATAAAAGAAAAGCAATATTCATACCATCGCGTTTTTTTTTTTCGATGATGCTAATTATACATCCATTAATTACCACTGGCATTAGCACTAATTAAATGTTAGTTATGAGGTTGATTTATTCATCCACATAATATTGTACTGATCATACATGTGTACATGGAGATGATTTTTTAATTTGAATTATATAAAAAATTAAAAAAATGGATGCGTCTCTTTAAAATTATAGATTAATTGTATTAAAATACACGATCTTTTCCTCTTTTTTCAATTTAATCACAAACTGTTTTATTATCATAATAATACGTGAGCTTCTAATTTTTACTCAATTTAATCACGAAATTTCATTTATCAATTAAGTACACGACTTTTTTGTATTTTCTTAATTATATCACAAATTTTTCATTTTTTAGTTAAATATACATAATTTTTATATTTTGTCATTTAATCAAAATTCTTCTTTACATAAAAAAGTCTATTAAACAGTTTTTAAATCTTATTAATATTGAATATTTTAAGAATTAATAAAAAGTAAACTACTAAGGTAAATTAGATTATACAACGACTAGCTATATTTTTTATTCTACCAATATACTACTAATATTAATTAATACTACTAATATTAATTAAGAATTATATTTTATACATATATTAAATATTAATTATATAACATAATTTTATTAATAATAATTAAGGAGTGAATTTTATATTTAATTCTTTTAAAAATACACGTGACATCGATTAAGATTTCTTGCAAACTTTTTTTATGTAGAGTAGTTTTATAGTTGTTTATTATTTTATTTTTAATTTTTTTTTTTTAAATATTTTAGTAATCAATTTTTATTCTCAATTTTTACAATTTTAATTCATGTTTTTCTTAATTATGTTATTGATTTATGTTCTTAACCGTACCAACTCTTAATATTTTATTGAATTACGTATTTAATTATTCATTCAAGTATTAATATTTTTTTTTTAAATTTATCAATTCTCTAGTTAATTAAAAAGATAATTAATTAAATTTGAGACAAATTATGTGAATATTTATGACTTTTTTTACAATTTTTTTAGAATTTAAAATGTAATTTATGCATTATATTTAAATTATTTAATGTGCATTGATTTTTCATTAATAAAAGAATTTTGAACAAATGGCAAAATATAAAAAATTATAAAAAAATTATTATTGAATTGAAAAAATACGAAAAAAGTCATGCATTTAATTGATAAAAATAAAGTTTGTGATTAAATTGAGGAAATGTAAGAAGGTCATGTATTTTTTTTACAACAAAAAAAAGTTTTTGATTAAATTAAAAAAAATGAAAATGTGATATATTTTAATACAATTAACCTAAATTGTATGTCCATAAATACATGGCCTCTTTTTAAGTGTAGAATCATTTACTGCAAAATTGTTTATATATAATTGAATGTAATGTGTGCAGCAATGAGCAACGTAAGTCATATGTATTATTATTATATAATTGTTGCACAATAAATATAGATTATAGGTAGTGTGTGCAATAATTTTTTTTATATGCATAATATATTTCTTGCACAATAAATATAGATTATAGGTAATGTGTGCAATAAATTTTTTTATATGCATAATATATTTCTCCCTCCCCTCATTGCCGCACATAAGGTATTAATCCATTGACAAATACTTGTGTTACAGTGACACCGTCTTCATGAAATGTCTTTTTTTTTTTATAAGGTCATGAAATGTCTTTTCATGAGAACGATAATAACATTTCAATGGAAAAATAATAATTAATTGATAAAAAGTAATAAAGGTGTAATCAATTATTTCATGAATAATTTATAATATAAATGAAAAGTGATAATATTTTTTTAAAAAAAATGATAACATCTTTAAATTATGAAAGTGTAAAATGATCTTACTGTGAGACGATCTTACACAAGACTGCCACTAATTCCTTGATTATTTTTATCATTTTGACTACTTTAAAGATAACTATTTTTCTTTTTTAACAAAAAGGACTAAAGTATGATCACCACTTGCCACTAATATAATCATGGTCAGTCCTTCCATGAGTTTGGACACAGGGCTCCTAAATATGTGGGGCCATTTTTCAAAAATAATTTTTATAAATATATATACGAATCTGTATTATAAAAAATCTCATAAATTCTTAGATGTATTCCACAAATTCATTAACTACTCAAAATCAAATTTTTATCATATTTTTGGATCTATTATATTTCATTTTATGTCTTTTTAATTCTGTTTTTTTAACTCTATTCATATTATTTTATTATTGTTTAGTGTGAAAATCTGAATGTTTTAGGGTTCGATTTAGCACCGTTTTGTGAAATTTATGTTTGTATTTTAGCACTAAATGATTAATATTGATATATTTAAGATATTGGTACATTTGAGGTGTTATTTCGTGTTTTTAGGTGGAAAACGGATTAAAAGTGCAAAGTTGGAAAGAAGAGTGAAATTGTGAAAGAATGTTGAAAAACGCATGTCCTTTTTGCATAATTTTTCTGTATCTCTGTGGAAGTCCAAACTGATCATGTGATATATGGTTGGAAAGCCACTGAAGAGAATGTCATTTTGGCTCAAGAAACACCTCAATTAGAGGTCAGATGAGGGAGTTATGATCAAAATAGTGAAGACGCGCAAGATGTGCCGACCAGCACGACCAGTGCCACTTTGCATAAAATCGGAAAGCCAAGGAAGAGAGAATCACGTGAGCGCAAAGATCACCTCAATCGAACATCGGATGAAAAAGTTATGAGCAAAATCGTGAGGTCGCGCAAACTGCCTTTGGGTGGCACGACCCGTGCGGCCGTGTGGCACTAGTGGGTGTCACGACCCATGCCATAGCCGACACGACTAGTGCCATGGCTGGCATGACCCGTGCCACTGCCCAGCAAGCCCAGATTGTTTTTTTTGGCCCATTTTTATGGCATGACCCATGGCCGGCATCTCTCATCCGATCTTATGCAAAGTGGCACTGGTCGTGCTGGTCGGTACAGCTTGCGCGTCTTCACCGTTTTGATCATAACTCCCTCATCTGACCTCTAATTAAGGTGTTTCTTGAGCCAAAATGACCTTCCCTTCAGTCGCTTTCCAATCATATATCACATGAATAGTTTGAACTTCTACAAAGATATAGAAAAATTATGCAAATAGGACATGCGTTTTTCAACATTCTTTCACAATTTCACTCTTCATTCCAACTTTGCACTTTTAATCTGTTTTTCACCTAAAAATATGAAAAAACACCTCAAATGCACCAATATCTTAAATATATGAAAATTAAATATTTAGTGCTAAAATACAAACATAAATTTCACAAAACGGTGCTAAATTGGTCCCTAAAACATGCAGATTTTCACACTAAACAACCCCCAAATTTAAGATGTTGTTCGTCCCCGAACAACGAAATCGAACAAAGAAGAAAGATAGTGTGTAAATCAAATAGAAAACAAGGGATATCAATACTAGGCCATTCAAATTACAATTGTCATCAACTCCAGTCATGCACTCTCATTACATGCAATAATTCATTCACAGCATACACGTTAAGACAATCACCACCAATTAAAATGCTCCATCAACTTATTCTCAAGGGAAGTACATCACTTGCACTCAAGTGTAAAAGATGTACACTTATGGGTATGGTGTTTACGCTCAAAGTCAATTCAAGTGCATGCGTAACCATAAGCTTGTCAAACGTCTCAAACTCTCCATCACTTAAAGTGTGATTCGACAATGAGATCAAAAAGGACTTTTATTTGGATGTAATATTGGCTCTTTGGTAAGGGTAGGAAGTATATGGATAAAATGACTCAATTAGTAGAGAATTAAAATCGGAGATCTTTTGTACTGTAGATTTATACACTTCAAGGTTATCCAGCTTCATGCTCTTCTAATTTTTCTTCTCTCCTTTTCCTTCAAGCTTCAACATACTTTTTTTTTCCTTCCTTTTCTTCTTCTTTTCTCGGGGTACCAATTTCAGGCACTACCCCTAAGAAATTTATTTTTCAGCTCATACTTTTCAGCTCATAATCACTTGTACAACTCCAAATATTTTATTCCGTCCAAAATCCATCAAAATCAACTTCACATACTTCGACAACATTTAATTCTCCACTAAATATAGGAATTTAAGGCTCAAATAGGATATCAAAGTGGCTATCTTTGTAGGATGCCAAAGAAATAAGGCTTTTAAGCTCAAAATGGCTAACTACGGATATATAATTATTTGGTAGGAAATTATCTGGCAAAGTGACTCATAAAAATCAAAGATAGCCTAAAATCATCTCCCATTATCTAACATAACATGCGGTCTTAAGTTAGACAGGAGGCAAGTTCTAGAATACACGCACAAGAATGATACTCACCAGAAAGAAAATATCATGTGTTTTTGTACACGATAATAGGCTCAAAATCTCACATGGGTTATAACAAGTAATAGAGCACTCTTCATGGTAAGCAATATCTCACAAGTACACATAGAAATTCATACCACAATATAACTTAAGTGCAATTCCTTCATCAAGTTCAAGAGTATATGAATTTGTGACAGAAATCTAACAAATAAGATCATAATAAGCACACAACCAGAAACCCAAACATAAGTTCCTCAACTACTAGACAATAAACTCAACATAATAACAAAAATTAAAATAAGAAAATGAAAGCTCCTCGAGTTATTCAACTCGATCAGGTATAGGCCTCTGATAGAACTCACTTCTTTTTCAACTCCGATATCCTTCATAATCATTAAAGCTCAAATACATCTCATCACCAATCAGAACTCACACTACAAGAAAAATGAGATATAGCGATGAAAAATTACCTGCGAATTCAGATTTCATTGCAAAATCCATTATATTAGCGACGAATTATGTTTCTCCATCGTAAAATTAATAATTATTAATTAATTTAAATATTTATTCACTTTAGCGACATAAATTAAATTTCATGGCTAATATTAGCGATGAACTTTTAATATTTGGTTGCTAATATTAACATTTGCAACTGAACTGATGATCACCGCTAAATTTGGCTATAAAAATTAATATTTTGTCGCAAAATTAATTATTTATTAGAAAAATAACAAATAAATTTATTTTAGTGACATGAAATAAATTTCATGGCTAATATTTGCGATGAACTTTTAATATTTGGTGGCTAATATTAATATTTGCGATTAAACTGATGATCATCGGTAAATTTTGCTATAAAAATAAATATTTTGCCGCTAAAATAATTATTTATTAGAAAAAATAATTAACGAATTTATTTTTGCGACATAAAATAAATTTCATTGCTAATATTGGTGATGAAATTTTACTATTTGATTGCTAATATTAACATTTGCGACTAAACTATTGATAATCGCTAAATTTTGTAATAAACTTGATATTTTGTCGCTAAAATAAATTTTTATTTTAAAAAATAATTAATGAATTTATTTTTGCGACATAATTTAAATTTCATGGTTAATATTGGTGATGAACTTTTAATATTTGGTTGCTAATATTAACATTTGCGACTAAATTGTTGATCATTGCTAAATATTGATTGTAGTATAAGGAGTATTACTCTCTCTGTTCGCCTCCAAGAGTTTCATTTTATTATTTTGGATGTCCATTTCAAAATGTCTCATTTCATTTTCTAGACACATTAGACCTACAACCAGTGGATTAGTTCACCTGTCACTGAACTCCTCAATAATTTATGTTAGCTTAAGAAAATTAATTTTTAATATTAATTGTTACACATTTAACATAAGAACTTATAATCTTGATTTTCTAAAAAATAAAACAACCTTTTTAATCAAATATTAATGCTATTTATATTACAACCAACTTTTTTAATAAAAAAATAATACAAATATTAATTAAAGTGTATAATCTTTAAAATAAAATATTATACGATCCGTTAAATACTTTATCCACCCGGCGCACAAGAAACCAATTCATGAATAATACACTCATTTTAAATTATTAGAATTACAAAATATTAATTATTTTAAATTTCATAAACATTAATTGTGGGATTAATGTGAGGGCGCCACATACACAAAATTATTCAAGGAGCAACATGGCGTCGCCACCTCACAATTTTTAAAAAAATATATTTGGCAAGCACTTGTATAAATAATTTAAAATCAATATCAAAATTACTTTAAAAATATTAAATTTTAATAGTATACTCCATCTTTACTAATATTATTAAAACATAACTAAAATAATCAAACAACAACAAAAGTTTTTTGTTTCTTCATAAAATTACCAAACTTTATAACTAATCGATTGTACTATGCCTTAATTAAAATTTTTATGCTAAATATGGAAATAAATAATTTAAAATCCAACGAAAATAAATAATTTAAAATCCACACCAAAATTACAAATTAAATCTTAAAATAAATTACTTACATAGACTTTTATAAGAAAATTACTTAAAATAATATTAAAAAAATTACTTAAATAATATTATTACATAATACTATAAATTCACCAAAACTTTATAACATTATGCTTTAATTAAAATTTATTTGCTAAATACTGAAATAAATAATTTAAAATTCATTGGAAATAAATAATTTAAAAGTCACACCAAATTTATGGATTAAATTAAAAATATTTAAAGTATTAAATTAAATTTACTTATATAAACTTAAAATAATATTATTATGTATTAATGGTTGGATTATTAAATATTTAAATTAAGATATAATAATGGTAGGATTACAAAATATTAATTATTTAAAACTTAATAAACATTAATTGTGGGATTAACGTGAGAGTGTCACATACACAAAAATTTTCAAGGAGCAACGTGGCACCGCCACCTCACAATTTAAAAAAAAAATATTTTTGGCACCAAAATTTTATAATACTATGCTTTAATTAAAATTTATATGCTAAATATGAAAATAAATAATTTAAAATCCAATGAAAATAAATAAATTAAAATTCACACAAAATTTATGGATTAAATAAAAAAATATTTAGAGCATTAAATTAAATTACTTATATAAACTTAAAATAATATTATTATGTATTAATGGTAGGATTATTAAATATTTAAATTAAGATGTATTAATGGTAGGATTACAAAATATTATTTATTTTAAAATAAATTAAATTAAATATACATTAATTGCGGGATCATCGTGGGAGCGTCACATACACAATATTTTTCAAGGAGCAACGTGGAGCCGCCACCTCACAATTTAAAAATATATATATTTTTGGCAAGCACTTGTGTAAATTAATAGTATTAATGATGATATGATATTTTTAGGTGTCTTATATCTTTTACGAGAATTTAAAAGATTTTATATATTCTTTTCGTTCCGAATTTATGTGTGTTGAAATTGTAGATATGAAGTTAAAAAAATATTTTTTAATCAACTTAATTAATTTTTTAGGAATATTATAGTATTTTAAGATAAAAGATAAATTATAAAGTATGTTATATGTGTTAGGTGTTAGTGATAATTTTGAAATTAAAATTACTTTTAAAATTATTAGTTGATATGAAATTTCTATTATTAGGTGTTAATCAAAAGTATGAAACGGAAATAGAACGTATGAAAATCAATGCGAGACTAAAAGGAGTATATAATAATTTATATCATGTTTGGAAATTGATACACTACTCATTTTTAAAGGATTAAAATCGCTTTCTTTTTTTATAATTATTATTTCTGTTTTACACAATTAGTAATGGGCAAACTATTCGGTGTATTCGGATTACTCATTTTAAAAAACTTATATGAATAAAAATATATTAATGAACAAAAATGTAAATTCTTTGTTATTAAATTTTCTGTTAGTTTTATAATAAAAAAAATTGAACATAAGAAAACTATACAATTATAAAAAAATATCAACATTATTAAATAATTTTTTTACGAATATGAATGCATGTGTGCACATGGATACAAAGGATATATCAGCTCTTAATTAATTTATTAAAAAATAGAATTATTATTCTTAACTACACTCAATAAATTATTATTATTAATAGTTATATTACTCCCTCCGTCCACTTTCAAGTGTATCATTTTTCTATTTTGGGCGTCCGCCTCCAAGGGTCTCATTTCCTTTTTTATCCACACACACCGACTAATACAACAAAAAAATGGGATCTACACCTCCACTTATACAACTACACACTACACATTAAATAACAATACTCTTTAATATTCGTGCTCAAAAGCAAATGGCATCCTTGAATTCGCACGGAAGGAGTATATATAAATTAATATAATTAACTATATAGATTTTTTTTAATTCATATGTTATCCCTATTTTTGAATATTATGGTGAGTTTAGTGTGAAAATTTGCATGTTTTAGGGTCCGATTTAGCACCGTTTTGTGGAATTTATGTTTGTATTTTAGCACTAAATGGTTAATTTTCATATATTTAAGATATTGGTGCATTTGAGGTGTTATTTCGTATTATTAGGTGGAAAATGGATTAAAAGTACAAAGTTGGAATGGAGCGTGAACTTGTGCGAGATGTCAAGGAAACAGAGGAATACATTCTATAATTTTTTTGTATTTCTATAGAAGTCTAAACTGGTGGTGTGATTCATAGTTAGAAAGATACGGAAGAGAGGGTCGCGTGA
The DNA here is from genome assembly GCA_023678885.1 of Pogostemon cablin. NCBI lineage: Eukaryota > Viridiplantae > Streptophyta > Magnoliopsida > Lamiales > Lamiaceae > Pogostemon > Pogostemon cablin. Next base: position 7,584,011 of record CM043004.1, on the reverse strand, counting down.
GCGCAAAAATCACTTTAATCGGAGCTCGGATGAAGAAGTTATGTTCAAAACCGTGAGGTCGCGCATCTGCCGGCGAGAATTCCAAAAATTCACGAAAATTACCCTCTATTTCCTATTTTCTTGGTGGCTAACTTATTTCTTAATTTAATATCCCTCCATATCTTCCGTAATTATATTTTTCCTGATTTTCCAAGATTTACTCCTTATTTTATTTCATTCTCACACATATATATACTCTATTATTATCACCACATAAAGTGTGGAAAAACCGCATAATCTACCACCACCACATCACCTAAGGTTTTAAACCCTAATCCACCATATCTGCCTTTCACCTTCTACCCTTCAATCGCCTATCATCTATCATCTCACACACTCAGTCACGGTGTTTGTTACTTGAGAAGGAGAACGGAGGAGGATCATTAAGGTGGAAATAGAAGACGAAGGATTACGCGACAAGGGTTTTTCTTCTTTCTTTTTTAATTTCTTATTGTTGATTTATAGACTCATGGGTAAGTTTTCATCTCTTACCATGGTTGTTACTTATAACATTATGTGCTAGTTTCCTCTTGATAATTTTAGGGTTTGAAAGTTTATCATGTTCATTTGAGATTTTAGACATCTATGATGATAATTTTTTGCAAAATATTCATTCCTTATTGACATTTTATTTTAGACTTATATAATCATGTTTCTTAATTTTTATGATATTATCATTGATTGATGTATGATTGAGTTTGAATGTGTTCCATGATTATATTTGTTATTTCGTGACAATTGAAGGGGATTGACCATATATAACCTTTGATTGTTTGACCATCAATATAGGATACCTTATTATTTTTGCATGACCATTGTTAAAGAGAAATATGGTAAGGAAGCCCTAATCCAATTCCTTTAGTACCTATACAGGATAGATCTCTTGCACTAGCCTATATGGAATTTTGCATGTGAATCGCCTAGAAAGCGAATAAGGAGTTGTGGGTATTTAATTTTCTTAGTACCTAAAGGGAATAGAGAATTATCTTATTAATTTGGTCTTAGGAATTTATGTTCTTTAAAATTGTTAAATCTCACTTGTCCATGAGTGGTTTAGCATGCTTAAGTGATCGTTCCAATAAAATTCTGCATGATTTGATTCACTTATCTATTTGTCTTACTTCGCATGATAAATTGGACTTTCCTAACACTTTCTTGTTCTTGTCTTTTGAAACTCCTGTGATTGAGTGTGACTTTTATTTATTTATTTTATTTAGTATTTACTTTCTGCAATATTATTTAATAATTCCAATTCATAAAAGGTTTTTATGTCTTAATTATTAGTGGTGATAGTAATTTAGTGTGTATCTTGCTTAACTCTAATCCCTTAGGTTCGATATTTTTACTTGGTCACACGCTAAGCTACAATTGATTCTCTACACTTGGGGACATGCAAAAAGGTGAACAAGCAAATGGTGCCGTTGTCGGGGATTAGATTGTTTAAATAGGAGACCACTAAATTATTTGTTATCACTTTTAATTAGGAATTTTTTTTATTGCTTTTATGTGTTTGTTTGGTGTAGGAAATTATATTAGGTGCCTCTTCGTCTATGGTATTCATTTTTTACAAACTTAGTTTCTCACTTAATTTGAACTAAGTTTGGGGGGGTGGATGTGCATCCCAATGTCTTGAAGCACCGAGGTAAGTTTTCTTCACTTGTGTGTGATGCTTGGGTGGACGTTAAATTTTTTATTGCTTTTATTTTTATTTTATTTAGATCCAAACTACTCTAATCAGCTGCGTGAGCACAGGTAAAAACAGCTAAGATGGCTGACGATCAGGCCCCAACTCTCATGCATGATCAGTATAAGCTGAAGCATACCATGAACGCTGGGTTGAATGGACCCGTAATTACTTCGAATAGTTTTGAGCTACCGTTTGGACTGATCCGGATGATACAAGCAAAGAGTTCAGTGGTAATTCTTTGGAGAGTCCTAGTGAACATCTGCAATTATTTTATGAGTATGCAAGGACGCAGAAGCATAGGAATGTCCCAGAGGATGCTATCAGAATGAGGCTTTTCCCATTCTCACTAACGGCAAAAGCCAAAAAGTGGTACAATAACCTTCCTGCAGGATGTTGTACTACATGGGAGCAGTTGGCAGATAAGTTCTTGAATAAGTACTTCCCTCCCTCCAAGAGCTTTAAGGTGAAGCAAAATATCACACTATTTAAACAAGGAGCCTTGGAGAGTTTCTATGAGGCGTGGGAAAGATTCAAGGAGCTGTTGTGATGTGGTCCACAGCATGGATTTACAAAAGACACCTACTTAGACTTCTTCTATCAAGGCCTAAGAGGTGAATCAAGAGTATTAGTGGACACAACTGCTAGTGGATCAATTTTTAAAAAGTCAGCAGATGAAGCAGAAGAGATCTTTGAGGAGATGGCAGCTAACACGTATGATTGGCCTATGGAGAGATCAGATGGAGTCGCTTTTGATAAAGTGGCTAAAGTAGAAGTACAGGTCAGCAGCAGCGAGATGTCAGAACTCAAGAGTCAACTCAGTGAGCTACATAAGAAGATGGATCGCATGGCACTAGGAAATAGAGGAGAGGAAGCTAGAATGGATAAAGACGAAGATCATATGGAGGAAGAAAATTATGTTATGGGTCAGAATTTTCAAGGGGATTATAGAAATAGATAGAATTTCAGACCTAGTAATCAACAATGGGGAAGGAATGACCAAGGAAATTCCAACTTCAACAATCAGAAAAGGAATGAGAATCTATCATATACTAATGAACAATCTGAAAGGAAGCAGAAAGAAACTGATATTTCTCTCAGATAATTATATCATGCAGTTGGGAGATTAGAGCAACAAGGTAAGTTTCCATCTCAAACGGTGACGAATCCAAAAGAACAAGTTATGGTTGTTACCCTGAGGAGTGGAACGTAGTACGAGTGCCCAAAAATGCCATCGAAACGATCTAAAGTAAAAACGGAGATCGAAAAATTAAATGAGGACAAGCACATTGGAGCTGACACGTGGCACGACTCGTGCCACCATGGGCACGACTCGTGCCGACTTGAAAACAGAGCGTCGCACGTATCGTGCCCACAAAAAGGCGACACTGAAGGTGGCACAACTCGTGTGGTTAACCAGCACGACTCGTGCCAAGAACAAAACAGCGCCAACGATGCCACACGAGCATTGCGACATGAGTCAGAGGGTGACGGCACGACCCGTGCGCCTGTCTGGCACGACTCGTGCCCCTCTCTGGTGGAAACATCAAAAATTCGTCCCGATCCTCGCATTGTCGAACTCGTCCAGCATGATCCCCAGGTCATGAAAACTGCAGAAAAGTTGAAAGAACTTGAAGTTAAGTTGAAAAGGTGGCAAAAGCTAAGGCAGAAAAGGTTGAAAGAGAGAAAGGAGAAGTATTTGAGAGGGTTACTTGGGGAATTCCAAAGACAAAGTATCCAATCCCATTTCCACAGCAATTTTTGAAGAAAGGGTTGGATGAAAAATTCAAGAAGTTTGTGGAGATGTTAAAAAAGATCCACATTAATATTCCTTTAGCAAAAGCATTAGAAGAGATGTCTAACTATGCAAGGTTCTTGAAGGATATTATGTCTAAGAAGAGGAGTTTGACTGGAGATGAGTCAGTGAATAAGGTAGAGAGCTGCAGTTCTGTGATACAAAAGAAACTTCCTACGGAGTTGAAAGATCCGGGAAGCTTTACCATACCCCGTGAAATTGGAAAAGGACAAGCTAAGAGAGCCTTATGTGATTTGGGGGCTAGTATAAATTTGATGTCTTACTCCGTATTCGTTAAGCTTGGTTTGGGGGAGCTAAGCCGACATCTATAGCATTGCAGCTTGTTGATAGATCCTTGACCTACCCACGGGGGGTAGTTGAAGATGTTCTAGTGAAAGTGAGGAAGTTCATATTTTCAGTGGACTTCATTGTGCTAGACATGAAAGAAGAAGAAGATGACAAAGTTCCTCTAATTTTGAGAAGGCCATTCCTTGCGACTGCAGGAGCACATATTGATGTAAAGAAGGGGGAACTGAAGTGCAAGTTAATGATGAAGAAGTCCTATTTTCACTTAAGAGAGTTATGAAGTTGCCTACTGATATACAAGAGTGTAGAAGCATCAAAGAAGTAGAGGGAGTCGCGGAGGAAAGCTTGCCTTTGATCCTGCCTAAGAATCCTGTTGAAAAAAGCCGAAGCAAACTTCTTGCTTTTGTTTCTACTGATTTTGATGACAGGTTTGATGAGATTTCTAGTGGCTACATTGAATACTTACAGAAATCTGATTGTAGGGATTTAGCAAGAAAGCTTAAGCCGACTGTTGCGAGCCTCACAGTTGCAAGTGTAGGAGACACAACACCTTTAAAGGTGGCGGAGGATGTAGTAATTAAGGTTGAGAAGAAGGATGTACACAAAGGAAGAGGAGATGATGCCTACTTGAAGCCTCTTAATATACCACCGGATACCCACAAATTTGAAAGTCCTTTCTCTTTTTCTTTATTTTGTGATTAATTTTATCCTGACTTTGATCTTGATGGTGATAGGGTGATTCTGAAATTAAATGGAAGATTGACAGGAATAAGACGAGAAAGTTTGAGAAAAGAGATTCTACTAATCATGTGGTGCCTAAGAAAGGTAAGGTGGTAAGTATGGATGATAAGAGGGGGAGAACGTATTGGAAGGTAAAGATGAAAGAAGATCGCCCTCTTAATCAGTAGTCTCCAAAAATTCCGCTTCCGTCATGACTCTCCGACGTTAAACATGAGCGCCTGTTGGGGGCTTACCCTCTTGTTTTATTGCTTTTATGTGTTTGTTTGGTGTAGCAAATTTTATTAGGTGCTTCTTCGTCTATAGTATTCACTTTTTATAAATTTAGTTTCTCACTTAGTTTGAACTAAGTTTGGGGGGATGGACGTGCATCCCAATGTCTTGAAGCACCAAGGTAAATTTTCTTCACTTGTGTGTGATGCTTGGAGGTTGATTTTTTTTAGAATTTTCAGAATTTATTTCGAATTTTTGAATTTTTTTTGCTACTATCCAAGTGTCTTATTTGTTTTGTTTTGTTTTCCTAGATTTGGAGTGTGATTAATTTTTGGTTAAATTTTTTAGTTCTCCTATGATTTTACTGATGACACTACAAGAAAACGGTGATTTAGCTGCGAAATATTTTGTCGTTAAGTAGTGTATTTCGTCGCTATTTTGTTTTAGCGATGAATATTTTCATCGCTAAATTTGATAAGAATATGACCGTCGCAAATCTATTTAGCGGCGAATTAAAAATTTTCCCGCTAATTTTTGTCACAAATTAATTTATTTAGTCGCTGATATTTAGTAACAAAAATTAAGAATTTAATCCAAATATTTGCTACAAAAATTTATTATTTCATTGCAAAATATTAGCGACAAACTTTATTATTTCATCGCTAGCATTTGCTGCGAATTGCTTTACAAAGCCGCTAAAATTTAATAAAAAAATTAAACTTTGGCCGCAAAAATTTGCTGTAAAATAGATACATTTCTTCACAAATATTTTGTTACGAAATTTTTATTATTGCTACAAATATTTACAAAAAATCTTTTATTTTCCTCGTAATTTTTTTTACAAAATATTATAAATATTAATTTTTTATCACAAATTTTACGGTGAAATTACTTTGTTCGCCACTAAATGCAAATAATAATTTTTTTAATACTAAAAATGGCATATATATTTCATTTCCTACATAAAGAAATAATCACTTAAAATTATCTCGTAGTAAAAACAAAATGTTAACTCATTCAAAATATTCAAAAGTTTAGAAGTTTCTGCATAAAAAAAGAAAATTATTGTATCTCAAACCCCAAATAACTCAAAATTAAAAAGGTCTCAATCTAAATCTAAAAAAATATCAAGGAAATCCAGAGGTGGTTGCTTCATTTATTCGCAACTTGGAAAATAAAGGTTCAGTCATAATTTCTTCCTTCTCACATTGCCTAACTTCCTTTCCCGCCTCCTCATTTAATCGTTCTTTTTCCTACAAAAGATGACAAAGCTAAAGAAATTAGACATATACTCAACAACAACAACTATTAATTATAATCACAGGACATGATCAGAAATCATCGATTCTGGGCAATTACCTTTTTCTTTCTTTATGGGCAATTTCAGCATATATAGTCTCTTTGCTATTTTCTTGAATTTCATGGTTCTACAAAGATGCATGCATGAACAAGATTTATTAAAATAAAATTAAAAGGCAGTTACATAGATGATAAGTGCAAAGTACTGATGAATGTATCAAGCATAGTCAAACAGATTCAGGGTAAAAAAAATGAGGGAGAGAACTGAAGAAAGAGGATAACCACAAGAAATCTACACAAACAAAAGATATTCACTTCAAAGGTTCAGAAGTAGACAGATATCTTTTAGGAATACACGAGCAGTGGAAGGCATAAAAGAAAACATTGCAGAAAAAGAAAACACTTTTGGCATAAATCCAGTAGTTTCACTTAATTTTAGCACCAATATGACAAAAGTGCCCAACCTTTTATCTTGCCAACCAGTTTAATCATTTAAAATTTTCATAGATTAATCACCAGAAATTCACATAGATAAATAAGTCGATGACTAATGTGATAATGCACACCATTTTGATCAAGAGGAGGCAAGGTTGCCTAGTCTGTTGTACACAATTGATTAATTACTTATTGTCAAGATAATAGTATTCATTAAGCAATACACAAAGCTAAAATGCAAAATCTTAAAATAGACAATCCCTAACAAGAAGATGAATCTAAGGTAAATCAAAGTCTTCAGCTTAAATAACATAATAAGTTTTTCATTTGTTTACTTACAGAAAGGAGCTTTGATGATTTCTTCATAACAGCTAAAGTGCTACCAAGACAACCTGATCTCTATCACATTATAAGATCCAAGAGTCAACTGGAAAAATCTTCCCAGTGAGGACAACAATATAAGAACATAATATGAAAGAGAGAAATTTTAAAAAATTGATCCCCTGTATATTACTTGTCCATTCGCATACAAATATTGCACTAACCTAGTTTATATGCTTCTATATTTTTCCAATCATCCAATGCGTAATATATTACTTCTTCACACACACACACACACACATAAACACAAAAACGAACTGATAATCAATTAATGTAATAAGGTAGAGATAACATAGGGAATTTTAGTAATGAAAAACAGATGCAATGACTCATACAGAAGCATAAAGAAGAGAGAAAACCTGAGCTAAAACCCATCTAACAAGCCAATCAATGTCACTTCTATGATTACATATGACGAGAGCACGTTCATACCTGGAGATGTCACTCACATGACAAAAAAAATAAATAAACAACTCAAGTAAGGCTATAATAGACATAACTCAGACTTCATAGTATAAAATGTGAATAGTAGCATATAACTGGCCTTACCCAACTTTTTAAAGGTTTCAGAATCAGTGTACACTTCAATCTGCAACAAAATTACCAGCACATGAGATAGGTGATCAAGATGAAGAAGATAATCAAAACTACATTTTTCATTTCCATATACTTTAATTTCATCTAACTAGTCATAAAGATATCATATTAAAGAACACAGTATGATATCTTTAATAATAAGATTCCAGCATACAAAATATATAGTTCAAATGTATTTAGATGTCGTATTACAAAATGCTATAAAGATGCCACTTAGAATGTGGAATTGCTTTACTGTTCTTCAAGGATGCAAAACAAGAAAGTCACTTTAATTTTTCATAAAAATATCTAAAATGCCCAAGTTGGACAGTCATAATACTTAGGAGAAGCTACATCGCACAAAAATTTAAGAAGGCTTTGAAACATAATGAGCTATTCAAGAATTAAAAGTGGTTCAAACAATTTGTCGAATAGATTATGTGCAAGAACACGGACTCAGGTTTGGCAAGTAAATTCACATACTCATAAGTCAAATCGAATATTCAGAAATTTGAAGATATCATTTACTTCTTAAGAGAGTATACCTACGTTGAATGTATGCAAAGGGATAAGGAAGAGGTCATAGACAGTAAAGAAAGCAGTAGTAAAGATAGCGAATTGGTACCTGTGTTCGCCGCCATGATTTTATTGAGCGTCGGTAGGGCGAGCGAGACTGCAGCGAGAAAATAGTAGGTGGATTAGCGGCAGAGGTCGGAATCCGATGACTCAGGAAGATTTCTGTTCACGTTTTTTTTAGAATCTCAAAGAGGTGAAAATTTTGCCCTGCATTTTTCTAAGAACTCCAGTTGTCTTTCTACAGTGGTGAGAATTGTGAATCTCAAACAACCCTAGATTTTCAAGTCTGTATCTGTGTTTGGGGGAAAATTTATGGGGGGAAAATTTCAATTATATTTAGTTATTATTATTATTATTATAATTAAAGGGAAAATATTAATTTGGCATGTGAATGAGAAATGAAAATGCACTATCATTTCATAATTAACTTATATTATAATTTAAATATTTAATTAATAAGCAATTGAATATTCTTAGAAATATAACTAATATTTATTATTTTAATGAGTTTTCTAGACATATAGAAAAGAAAATAAGAATTTTAGTCCCATAATTTTATTAAAATAAATATTGACCCTATAACTTATTACATTTTTCATATTGTCATTTAGTATTAATTTTATTCCTATAAGTTTTAAATCTTTTTTTCATTTGATCCTTGAGCAAAATAATATGTGAAAATCTAATACAAATTTAGCAGTGTAAATCTGATCATATAACTTATTACATTTTTCATATTATCATTTAGTATTAATTTTATTTCTATAACTTTTAATTTGAGAAAATTAATTATTGCATAACTTACACACATCTTTGGCCGTAAATTTTATAAAAATAAAGACAAATAACAAAAACTGAAAATTATTCTATGATATAATAACTTGGCTAATTTATTTCTATAACTTTTAACTTGAGCAAATTAATTATTGCATAACTTACACACAACTTTAGCTGTAAATTTTATAAAAATAAAGACAGATGATAAAAACGAAAAATTATTTTATGATATAATAACTTGGCTATATTATTTTATGAAAACTAAAATAATACATTGATGTTCGATAGTTAAACATACAGCATATTAACAAAAACATAAGAGCAACATACCGTGTATGAAACTGTGATGAGAGCAGTTACCAGTAATAACGGAGGAATGTTCTTTCTTTATGGATTTGGGGGAACAAGGAAAACTTTTATTTGGAACACGTTATCTGCTGCTTTGAGAAAAGACGGTCGCATCGTCATTAATGTAGCATCGAGTGGAATAGCAACGCTTCTTCTTCCAGGAAGACGAACCGCCCACTCCACGTTTGCAATACCTTTGAAGGTGAATGAAAACTCCACGTGCAATATTGAGCCCGGAACTGAATTGTGCACATTGCTCCAAAAAAGTAGTCTCATTATATGGGATGAAGCGTCAATGGTAAAAAGGTATGGTTTTGAGGCACTTAATAGGAGTTTGAGAGACATTATGAGGTTGATTAACCCTATTCTAGAAGAAAAAACATTTGGAGGGAAAACGATGGTTTTTTGTGGGGATTTTAGACAAATTTCATCTGTGGTTACATAAGGCACCCGAGAGGATATTAGATCAGCAACAATCAACTCTTCGAGCGTATGGGATGACTGTACAGTGCTAACACTCACAAAAAATATGAGGCTACATTGTGAAAGAAATAATCTTGAAAAAAATGAACATGATATTGCTGAGTTCTCTGATTGGATATTGAAAGTTGGTAATGGTGATGTTGGGGAAGGTAATGATGGAGAGTACACAATTGAGATCCCTTCGGACTTACTAATATTGAACGACGAGAACTCAGTGGATGCTATTGTGAACAGTTATGTCCATCATTGTTGAAAAATTACAATACACCAGGATATTTTGAGGATAAGGCAATTCTAGCTCCTACACATAGAATGGTAGAGACTGTCAATGACCACGTGCTAAATATGTTTCCTGTGAAGCAAGAGAATATCTTAGTTCAGATAAAATATGTCCAAAAGATAGATCACTCAACACTAATTAATAGTCTATATTCGGAAGATTTTTTTAATTCTCTTAAGTGTTCTGGACTCCTTAATCATGTTTTGGTACTTAAGGTAGGAGTTCCAATAATGCTTCTTAGAAACATTGATCTAGCTTCAGGATTATACAATGGAACTAGATTGATAGTAACTAAATTGATGATTCATGTTATTGAAGCGAAGATACTAGGTGGTAAAAATAAAGACATCTTGGTTTTAATTCCTAGAATGATATTGAGTCCAACGGACAACACACAACCAGTTATGTTTCAAAGGAGATAGTTTCCAGTATTAGTATGTTTTGCGATGACTATAAACAAGAGTAAGGGACAACCATTATTGAGTGTTGGGGGGGTTTTCCTAACGAAACATATTTTTACACATGGTCAATTATATGTTGCGCTCTCTAGGGTTAAGAGTAGGGCAGGTCTAAAAATACTTTGTCTTGGTGAAGAAGGAAAAGCAAGCAACAACACAGTTGATGTTGTGTTTGGTGAGGTTTTTAGAAATTTGCAGTAATTAATGTTACAGATAATATAAATATGATTATATTTAACTTTTTATTTATTTCAATTCAGTTACACAATATACCATTTAAAAGTAAACATCAGAATTACACTAAGTAAAGAGAAATATATATATAAACAAGAAAAACAAAAAGAAAATAACATTACATCAAAACACATCGAAATTAACATAACAAAGTAAAGATCGTTTAAAAAAAACCATATTATAAAAAAAATAACCCGTGTAATACACGGAGAAACATATTAGTACATTTTAATTAAGGCCAAAAATATTTTTTTAAATTGTGAGGTGGCGGCTCCACGTTGCTCCTTGAAAAATTTTGTGAATGTGGCGCTCCCATGTTGATCCACGTAATTAATGTATATTTAATTTAATTTAATTTAAAATAATTAATATTTTGTAATCATATCATTAATACATCTTAATTTAATATTTATAATCCTACAATTAATACATAATAATATTATTTTAAGTTTATATAAGTAATTTAATTTAACACTTTAAATATTTTTTATTTAATCCATAAATTTTGTGTGAATTTTAAATTATTTATTTTCATTGGATTTTAAATTATTTATTTTCATATTTAGCATATACATTTTAATTAAGGTATGTACAATCGATTAGTTATAAAATTTTGATAAATTATTTATATTCATTGGATTTTAAATTATTTATTTCCATATTTAGCATATAAATTTTAATTAAGGCATTGTACAATCGAATCAATTAGTTATAAAATTTTGGTAAATTTATAGTATTATGTAATAATATTATTTTAAGTAATTTTCTTAATATTATTTTAAGTAATTTTCTTATAAAAGTTTATGTAAGTAATTAAATTTAATACTTTAAATATTTTTTATTTAATCTGTAAATATTGTGTGTATTTTAAATTATTATTTTCATTGGATTTTAAATTATTTATTTCCATATTTAGCATATAAATTTTAGTTAAGGCATAGTACAATCGATTAGTTATAAATTTTTGGTAAATTTATGAAGAAACAAAAAACTTTTGTTGTTGTTTGATTATTTAAATTAATTTTTAATAATTTTAGGAAAGATGGAGTATATTATTAAAATTTAATATTTTTAAAGTAACTTTGGTGTTGATTTTAAATAATTTATTACCATATTTATCATATAAATTCATTGTATATAAGTATATGACATAATACAATCGATCAATATTCAGCTATAGTGAAATTTTTTTACCTCCATTTCAATATTTATACGATTTCTTTTTTCCTTTATTAAATCATGTCATCAATTTATGATCCTGTGTCTGAAATTACTATGCAAAAGGAGACTTGGTGAATTAAAGTTAAATTCTTGAGGCTTTGGATATCATACATTGATAATACAGACAAAAAAATATACCTAGATTTGATTATGATGGATGAAAAGGTAAATTTTAGTTGATTATAATGATTAAATATTTTTTAAGTATACGGTATATTTTATATTTTCACAACTTTTAGATTATTAACATGATAAGATTTTTTATTTAATTATTGTTATATTATACTCTCTCCGTCCCAGCTTAAGAGGGCCATTTTTTTCATTTTAATCGTCTCACCCAAAGAGTCTCATTTTCTTTTTTACACACATGTGACTCACACACTCCCTCTAATACAATTAAAATATGTGACTCACACTCCCACTAATACAACTACCCACTACACATTAAATAATAATACTCCTTAATCTATGTGCAAAAAAGCAAATGGCCCTCATAAGCCAGGACAGAGGGAGTATGTGTAGGGTTCGAAGATTCAAGCAACAAATCGCCATAATCATATCTCAAAATTTGAGAAATTGTTAAGTGAGGGGGCAACATATATTATATCAAATTTTCGTGTTGCTGAAAATATTGGGTCGGTCCTTATTATAAATCATGAATTCAAGTCGAACATCCATAATTACACGTTGGTGTGATTGACTTCGCCATTGAAAACCAACAAAATTGGCTTGAATTTTATTGATTTTGATACAATCAATTCTCAAGACAACACTAGAGATACATTACTCATAGGTATGTTTTAAAAGTTTATTATTTTTTTTTAATAGAAACTAATTATACTTTTAAAAAAATATAGTTCTATTTTTTCTTACAATGATAATATCCACAGATATAATTGCTTTGGTTGTAAAAATAGGAGATATAATTTGTGTTAGTGCATGGGCAAGCCTACAGATAAAATTGATATTGAGCTTGAAAATGAACGGTAACTTTCTTTTAAATATTTATTCATATTTTTTTTAACTCAATTTTTATGTTTAATGTTTTTTAATTAAAATTTTAACATCAATTTAAGACACACAATCATGAATTGTACATTGTGGGGAGAATATGCAAGACAATTGATGCAATACAAGAGAAACAATCCAAACCAAACACTTATTATTGTTCTTGAGTATGCCAAAATCAACAATAAATATAGAGGTACATTTTTTTTAAACTCATTTTATTTATGTATAATTCTGTATGTATTTAGATGTCATTAGATGTTTATTCTAATATATTTATCCATTAATCATATATTATTTGTCCTCTAATTTCTTAGATATGTTTTAAGAATAATAATTATTATTATTATGTAAAAATTTAAATCATTCTTTCTTTTAAATATGCTATAGGAAAAAACATATCAAATTCTTGGAATGCAACAAGGATAACAATTAATGAAGATATAAAGGAAGTTCATGATTTTCGAAAGAGGTATGCACTTAATCTATACATTACATTTAGTGATTATTTTCTTTTAAAAAAATATATATCTATAAATTTTAATATTTTTGCATTTGGAAATGTAGCATGGGTTTAATAGGTTATGATAGATTGTCTGGACAGTCTCATATAAATCATATTGGTAGAAGCTTCGTCTTTGAAGAATTTACACCAGATGTAGAAGTGATCTATCTTGCAGAAATTCAAGACATCAATGATGTAAATATTCCATTATAATTTTTTGTTTTAAAATATTTTTGTTATAAAGATTAAAATGCATTACAATTATTGTATAACTTATATTAATTTATATTTTTATCATGGATTTATAGGAAAGCTATTGCATTGTTGTTGCACTCAAAGGATCCAAACTCAATATTGATGGTACTATAATGAATGTAACAAATACACCAAGAAAGTTATTGATAAAGCTGGAGTTCCTTACTGTGAGAAGTGTAAGCAGGACATACCAGTGTCTGTGCCACAGTAAGTTTTATTTTTTTCTTTGAAAGTTTAACATATTTTTTTTAAATTTACTATTTTCTTTTGAAAATGACAAATAAAATTTCATTAAGTTATTTTGCATTTCAACAGATATATAATTCATCTCAAGGTTGCCGATGAAACTGGGAGTACTTCCTTTATAGTATTTGATAGAGAAATTAGGTCAATCATTTGAAAAACAGCAGCCAAACTCATTGAAAATATTGAGAAAGTATTTTATAATTTTCATATATTGACATCTATAAAGAATATAATTTCATTAATCAAATTTCACATATTACAAATTTTCACATGACTGAAAGATACGACATAAATTAGAATTTAGTTTGCAAAATACAACATACATGTTATACATATTCTATGTTTTATTATAATTTTTTTTGTTTTTTTATTAGCTGGACTTAGTTGGATCATTTCCTACAGAGCTTAACACTCTTATTGGTTCGAAGTTCATTTTTAGATTCCATATCTATGAAAGAAATATAAGTAGTCAATGGAATGTATACATTGTGATGAAAGTATCTTCAGATCCTACTATGATAAAGGCTATAATGAATAGATCAAACATACATCGAGAAGGCCCCATGAACCCTCTATGTATCAAAGTATCCCAATTAGGAAGTATCCCATGCACCGCCTTCCACACTGTTATAGATCTGCGAGACTGTATGCCAGGGTCCCAAATTCATTGTCCCTAATTTGGCTTTATGAACGGTTCCCTAAGATGCATAAAAGTGATCTTAGAGGTGACCCCCCCTTGCCATGACTTTCTCCACACCCTGCAATCATCAAAATTCGGTGACATTCGAGTATTCAAAATAGCATCCACGATATGAGAAAAAGTATTAGTGAAGCTCTCCGTAAAATGCCAATTTCTATCGATTAAGTAATCACCAATCCTTTGATCAAAATGATGTCTGTAATCTTGAGGAATGTCAACTAGATCAGCTATGGGATCACCAACCCAGTTATCTAACTAAAACCTGACTTTGGAGTCATATCCAATAATCCATTGTTTGTCCTCCTGCAATCGTTTGATATGATCCTTGCATGTCGATCGGATTGAGGATACGATATATGTATCTCTCCATTTTTGTTCATCAAACCATATACTCTTTATAAAACCCAGCAGCCCCTTGCCCTCAAGAATGTCCCAGGAAAGCTTCATTAAGTAGGCCTCATTAGCAATACGGATAGATCTTATTCCCAATCCCCCTCTTTCATTGGACTGCATACTCGCTTCCAAGCAATAGTGAATCGACCTTGCTTGTTTACATCCCCTATCCAAACAAAATTCCGACAGGCTGCCTCTATCTTTTTGATTAAGTTTCGAGGCCATTTGTACACCATCATGACATGAACCGTGGAGGCAATAACAACCAAATTAACCATGCAATCCCTTTCAGACATTGAAAGAGAATTACCTTTCCATCTTTGAATTTTGCCATAATCCTATCTGTGGCCTGATTAAAATATCCAATTTTAGGTGATCCTATGAAAATAGGAGCCCCCAGAGAGTGAAAGGAACCTTTCCCTCTTGAATTCCAAAAATATCAATAAACTCTCGTCTAGCAACCGGCTTCACATATTTTCCAAAGAAAATTTTTGATTTTGCAGGACTGAATTCTTGACCAGATAGAAGGCATATTTGTGTAGGGTACTACGAAGGCATTCAATAGATTTTCTATCACCTTTGCAGAAGAGGACAATATCATCAGCGTAAAACAGGAAGGGGGGAAGAAGAGTAGACCTGTTAGCCCGAACTTGTGAAATATTCCCTGCAGAAATTTCAAGATTAATCCATTGTTCAAGAATCTCTTCCGCAATACAGAAAAGAAGAGGTGATAAAGGATATCCTTGACGAACTCCCAGCCCACAACCAAAATAACCCTCCAGCTTTCCATTGATCAAAATAGACACCTTAGCAAAATGAAAGATTGCATGAACCCATGTGATGAATTGAAGATCAAAACCCAGTTGTTCCAAGGCATGCAGAACAAAATCCCATCTGAGTGTGTCAAACGCTTTTTTGATATCAATTTTAAAGCCTACACTGCCATAAACTGAATTGTTGAGACTATTAAACACTCCGAAGCAACCGCAATGCAATGATGAATGCTTCTCCCAGGTATAAAACCAAATTGGAAACCACTGAGACACCTTTCAAGTATCGGCCCAACTCTGGTCGCCAACACTTTAGTAATAACTTTAAAAATGAAGTTACAGAGATTGATCGGTCGAAAATCCTCCATCTTAACTGCTCCATCATGCTTAGGGATAAGGACTATAAAGTTGCAATTGACTCCCCCTGGAATTTCAGCTGAAACAAAAAATATGTTTAACAGCTTTAGACAAATCCTGGCAAACAAAACTCCAACATTATTGATAGAAATTCCCTCCAAATCCATCTGGCCCCGGTGCGCTATCTGAAGAGAGTCCAAAAATAGCTTGTCTTATTTCATCATCGTCCGGGATAGCAGCTAGGATAGCATTATCAGCATGTGAAATAACCTTATCAGGAAAATCTAATTGTGAAAAGTTTCTCTCCTCCTTTGGACGTTGAAATAACCTGCTGTAATACTGAATAATATGCTGTGAAATAATACCTGAGTTATCCGTGATCTCACCATCTACCTCCATAGAAGTAATGGATGCTCTTGATCTGGTCGCTCGATAGTTTTTATGAAAAACTCAGTGTTTCTATCCCCATCTTTGAGCCAAGAAATCTTGTTCTTTTGAGCATAGAACTGATGCTTCTCCATCAGCCTATTATTGAGCTCCACCTGTGTATCAACCTCTTCACAAAACAGGTCCTTGCTATCCCCCTCCAAACCAATACGAATATGAACTTCTTTAAGCGTCTGCATGGCTGCCTCAACAACATCATCAATATTCCCAAAGCTGTTATGATTCCATTTCTTTATGTCCCCTTTCAATCTCCTCAATTTAAACATGAACTTGGATATAGGATTATCATGAAAAGAAGGATCTTTCCAAGAAGTTTCAGCCATGACAAAGAAACTTGTATTAAGCAACCACATGCGCTGAAAACGAAATGGTCTGGCAATCGCCTCATTCATAGATAAAGTGACCAAAATTGGAGCATGGTCAGACATGTGTCTAGCCAATACAACACCACTGATTCTATCCCATAATTTCATGATATTATCCTCCACCAAAATCATATCGATTTTTGAAGCTCTCATGCTTATAGTGGATGATCTACTAACCCAAGTAAACTTGGCCCCTGATAGGTCTAGATCCATAAGCCCCGACTCATCAAGAAATCCACGAAATTCCGCAGGACCCAGATTGTCCCTCCCCAATGCATTAAGTCTCTCGTGCGAACCCAAAACAGAATTAAAATCCCCCACCAACATCATGTTTGAGGACATATTAACAATAATATCACACTATAGTGCCCGACATATAGTGTGATCCGTGTGTCCATGAAAAAACCCAAAATGATAGTCGGCAGCATTATGAATGAAGATAAAGATCATAATTTGAGAAGAGGAGAACACAGCTCGTACCTGAGACACAGCATTTGATTTATAGAAAATCCACAAATTCGGACATAGCCCATCTCTATGATTATGTCCAGTGAACTGAAATCCCAAATTACTCCATACATGAGCTGGAATTGATTCAAAAAGGACCTTTGGCTCTGCAATAGCTAGCCAAGTAGGTGTGTGCTTCCTGCAGAACTCCTTAAGAGCCATTTGAGCCTCTTTCCTCCCAATCCCCCTTATATTCCAAAAAAGAACCTTCATGATGCACTGGGTTTTCGGCCGTGCTTCGGCGGTAAGTTATCCCATTTTTTATTAGTAGTAGAATGCATCGTTTTAAACTATTTTTAAGTAGGAGGAACAAGCACTACTCCTGTAGAGCAGGAGCGAGTAGTTGGCGGATCCGCTCTAGTAAAATGAGTGGCATTGTTGCTCGTGCCTCTGATAGAATCTTTCTCTCCATGCACAATGATCTGCCTCTAAGACAAAGAAATGGTAGAACTGGCATAATTTCAGGGCTGCGAACAGCAATAGGAACCAACTCTTTCACAACAATTGCGAGGGAAAGATCCTGCAAATTATATGATTCCTAATCGTTGATTTCCTCTCTACTATGATTTAAGGTCTCTTGCTCCGACTCATAATCCTCATCACTTTGACCACTCTCATGCTCATCAATCCGAGGGTCCATCTCTTCATCATCTTTTTGATCCTTCAATTCATGATCCTGTATCTGAGGACCACCTTCATGATCTTTCTCCTCTATCTCCCGTGATCAGGGTTTTCCACTTCCTCTCTAAGTTTCTCTTTCTGAGCATCATCGTCTTCAAGAGTTCCAAACATATTAGAAGTGACAACATTAGGTGCAGGACATTCCTTTTGCTTCCATGCCTTTTTAGGGTATGAAAAGTTTTTGGTCATGCCTCTTTCTTTTTTCTCCTTCCGCTGCTCCCGTTTGTATTATCTTTTCATGCAATTCATATCACAATGACCCAAAACTTGACATGCTTTATAGTACTCCGGAATATTTTCAAAACCAAAGGAAATTTTGATCACATTCTACGAAGTATCTATATTCATGTATCTCAATATGTCTTCCTGAACATCCATTTCCACAAGAACTTCATGTATCTATTCATCAATTCTGAGGGGATTTCCCACGGCCCGAGCTACACTTTTAATAATTTCCTCATGCCATAATTCCAAAGGGAGTTCATATATTCTCATCCAAGCTGGCATTATTGAAGAGTTGGTCTTGTATGGATTGAATGTAGGAGTCCATTGTTGAACTCTTAATTGAGCACCTCCAACCTCAAAAATCCTCTTCCTCAAGAGATGAACTTTTTGTTGTTCATCAGCAACCATCAATGAAAAATATCCCCGAACCAGTGGTATATTGAGCAGCTCCTTAATATTAAAGACCCGCTGAAATATAGAATCCACTTCCAATTGAGATAGAGGTTTAGAGCCTCTCTCGTTCATGACCCTGACAATGACAAATTGAGAGAATAGAGATTTACAATCCTTGTAGAATGTCTTATTTATGGATAAAGTAACGGTATCACCTATTTTATTGAGCTGCCTCGCCACAGGACCTGATAGGGGTCCTTTGCATAGGGCCTTTTTGAGACGCAAGATCGGATCACTAGCATCTCTTGCTTTGTCCGCGTATGAAGGCAGATTATATGACTGGTGATCATCACGCATGGGATGCAGCAAGGTGCCAGCATTAGGGTTCCGAGCGAAATACCCTTGTTTTGTCTCTGCCTTGTCATGCAAGTTAGGATCTATTCGGGATAAACGGTGATGAGATCGTGATCCAATAGTCAAGCGATCAGATTCCTTCTGAGGTGCAACTGAGGAACCAACATACGCCTTATTCATCTCAAGGAGATCTTCGAAAGCTGAAAGGCCCGATGAAGGCTTGAGTGGGGCAGTGGTTTGATCAGGCATAGCTTTAGGGTTGTACAGATTAGCAAGTAAATCCATCAACCATGGAAATCGCTCACAAGCGACATCCAATTCCAAGAATTGTCTGAAGGGATCAGCAGGGACAGAACCATCAGGGGGCCCGCCGGTGAGCGGCGGAGCCTCCATGGCAACGTCTATGAAAGTGAGAAAACCTAGAAAATATTAGAGAGAGGGCTAGTATAATGTAAATAGGTAACATATTCCATGCATAACTTTATATGCTTTCTCTTGGATTTCTTTTTCTTGATATCGATATTAAGCTTTTAAATGTAGCATTTCTTTGCTTTTAGAAAATAAATCGGTTCATGTTAGTAAAACATTACCTACATTAGTCTCATATAAAACGCTAACTTTATATATTATTTTACATTGTTAGTATATTATAAAACATTTCACATTGATGGTTAGATAGGTCTTGTGTGAGACCATCTCATGTGAGACCATTTTTTACTGTTTAGAATAATTATCACTTTCGCTATAAAACGTTATCACTTTCGTTATAAAATGTTATCACTTTTTATTTATACTATAAATTGTTCATAAAATAGTATTATCACTTTCATTAATTTATTATCACTTTCCTATATAAAAGTTATCACTTTTTGGCCGTCTTACGTAAGCCCTTACGTAAGACGAACTCACACAAGTCTTTGCCTTTATTTTTTTAGACAATGACTTGTATACAACCTCCATTTTGATACAACCCTCGGTAAAACATCCTTCCTTCACTTTTAGTGTGTGTTTTCCTCTTCTTTTTTTTAAACTGTTTCTATTACTTTTTTTTATTTAATTTTAGTGATATACTTATAATTTTACCTTTGTGGTTTAGGGTATAATTTATCCCTGGGGTTTAGGGTATAATTGTAATTTTACCCTTGTGGTTTAGGGTATAATTTATCCCCTAGGGTTTAGGATTTAGGGTATAATTGTAATTTTACTCTTGTGGTTTAGGGTATAATTTATCCCCTAGAATTTAGGGTATAATTGTAATTTTACCCTTATAGTTTAGGGTATAATTTATTTGTGATACTCGAGCTTCTCACTACTCATGTGTCAATATAATTTAATTTGTGTTATGTGCATTTTATAATTATGTGATAATTATATGGCAATTATGTGATAATTATTTTTACATTTTAATTATCTTTATATTTTATTTAAGACATACGTGATAAATATGGTGACAATATGTGAATATATGGGTGCATAAATATTTATGTGCATTAATTTTGATATATGAATAAATTATTTCATGAGTATAAATAAACTTTTCTTAATTATTAAGTATTACACGTATTCTCGTAATAATAATAGTGGATAGAAAAATGTACACGTATGTGTATTAATTTGTAAATGTATTATATCTTAGCTATTAAGTATTGCACGTAAATCAAGAATGGATAATAATAATAAAATAAAATAATTAAAAAAAAGATAAAGTTGGGGCGGTGGGATAGTCGCGTACGACTTCCACCCCACCCCTATATATATATATATATATATATATATATATATATATATATATATATATATATATATATATATATATATATATATGTTAACCCCTGTTCAGGGGTAATTGAAAAGCAAAAAAAAAAAGAGAGAAGAAAGGGAGAGAGAGGAAGGAGAGAGAGAGGAAGGAGAGAAAGAGAAAGGAGCGTGTCAGAACGTGCGTAGTCAGAACGGGAGAAGAGGAATGGATTAGTTGTAGTATTTCACGGGTCTATAGTGTTGTTATTGTCGGAGTCCAGGTAAGTAGAAGTCCAACTACAATGCATAAACATATTCTTTGTGAATTATTTATAATTAATATGTGATAATTATGTTATGGATTATTTGTAATTAGTTTAATTACGATATGAATTATTTGAGATTAATTTGTTATACAAGCTCTGGATTTATGTGATTTGGAGAAAGTAGGGTTCATATTCAACAATATTATTTGTAAATTATTTGTGATACTTTTGCGATACAAGTTGTGGATCTATGTGATTTGAAATAATATCATTGTCCTGTGTGATTGGAAACTGTTGAAAATATATTTGTATGACTTGAGAAGATATTGGTTATAAGGATCTGTGGGATCCGAGGTGAAATTGTTATTCTAAAAGTGGATCTGTTCGAATTGAAGTTAAATTGTTGTTTTATTGTTATTAAATGTTGATATTGATATTGTAAATATTTTATGATGCGCATTTAATTGTTCTGGGTGCATACCATGCATAAACATGAAAAGTGTTTTGTAAAAATTAATAAGATACTAATGGTGTGTGCGGCCACTATATATGCATCTCTGTCAGGGTTCGGAAAAATCGTTCCCGACACTTTATTAGGGGTTCGGAAAAATCGTCCCCAACACTCTGTCAGAGTTCGAAAAAATCATTCTCGGTACTTTATTTGGGGTTCGGAAAAATCATCTCCATTGAGCTCATTTGGGGTGCATATCATAAGTGTGTCGTGGGGATCCCGCAACATGAACATTTTTCAAAATAAAAGAGATCAATTAGAAAGATTAGGAAGTAGGCGATAGAGAACTAAACTAACATGCATGATTTCTACTTACTGAGATTTTTGTCTCACTAGTTTATGCATTGTAGGTGAGCATGTTGATGATTGAGTTTGTGATGTGACTGTGCAAGCTGTGGAGCTCCTTCAAGGTTTTGAGCGGATGTACATAGATGACGACCTGTTGGGCTAGGCCGTGGGTTTATTTTGTTTCCGCTGATGTTTTGGTTGTGTAATATAATAAGTATTATCACATGTTTGGGAGGTTTGAAGTGGTGTCAGAAACCAGTTACGTATGTTGAACTGGTGTGATGGTGTTGGTTATAAACATATTATGTTATAAAAAAAAATTATATGCAGGTTTTTATAATGATGATTTTTATGTTAAATAGTATTTGAATTATAAGTTGTGTAAGGTGGGTCGTGTTATTATCCCTAGAGTTTAGGGTATAATAGTCATTTAAATAAAATAAATTTAAAAATAAAATAAAAAACAACATTAATGAGGGTGAGGAATTAATTAAAAAGGGAGGGGACCAAAATTGTACAAATTCAATTGGTACAACGGTTGTACCCTAGTCCCTCTCATTGTTTTATTTTATTTAAAAAGGATACTTTTATTTTAAAGAACCTTATTTATTTTTTTATAAGGGTAATATTTACGCTAGGAAAACTAATTAAGATCATCACAGAGATTCTGAAGTCCATTAATCGGATAGAACAACTGAGTAATATCTTAGCCGTTGTTAGAAATTCAAATCATCTTACTGGGGAGAGTCAGTTGGATATTCAGATCATCTTCAGGGTTCTTCTGGGGAGTGTTCTTATGTTTCACCCCAGGATCATTCTACTGTTCCTCCAGGAACATTTTGCTGTGCAGACATATTATTAGATTATAGCAAGTTCATCATGAACAGAACAACTGAGTCATACCTTAGGTTATCTTCAGGTTCTTCTGTTTCTCTCTTGGAACATCCTAATTAATAAATGAAGAAAAGAAAATTTTTGTTGTTCTTTTAAGTCATTTTTCCAAAATTAAGAACTATTTTTTCTGCTATAGATTAAAAAAACAAAAAAAATAAAAATTAAGAGAGCCAATTAAATAAGAGTTACATATCAAGATTTTGTTGTTTTTTAAGTCATTTTTTTCCAAAATTATCAACCACATAAAAAATAAAAAATTAAGAGAACCTAGTAAATTTATTTTTTTTATTATTATATTGTAGATTTTGTTTTACAAACTTTTTTTTCTTCTACAGATAAGAAATATAAAAATAAAATTAAGAGAACTAGTAAAATAAATTATTATTATTATTATTAGGCTAGGTTTGGGCGAGGACGAATCATATAATGTGAGAAAGATCACCAATTTAATCCAAATAATCAATTTACAGCGGCAATTCAACAAACTTGCATTGCGCTGAAATTTTCTTTTTTTTTATTTTTTTATTTTTCCTTTTCCTTATTTCTTTTTTTCACCTTTTCTTCGTATATATTATCAAAACCCAAATTTTTTTTTCTTTTTCTTATTATTAAATGTTTCATGAATGACAAAGTCTCCGGTGAGACGCTAGTTATGTGATATCATTGGTGAGACTTGTTAAAGTATGTCTATTATATAGATAAAGTATGTTTAATGGTTGTTAAAATAAGTATGATGAATGATGAATTAAAATATGATTTTAGGATGTTATAATATGATTTATTATTGACATATTTTAACTACAAATAAATATATTTTACCTATATAATAAGCATACTTTAATAATTGGTCAACCCGTCTCACAAAAAATCGGTCTCACAAGAGAGTCTCTGAATGTATATTTATTTTATTAAATAAATTTTTTATTTTGTGATTATATATCACTTTTATTATAATAATTAATATTATTTTTAATTTATATTACGAATTGTTCATAAAATTATTTATTTGACGGCGGTCCCTTTTTATTGATCAAATATTTATTTTTATTAGAATTGTTATAATTTTTTATTCATTTTAAGGATTGTTTATTATATAGTCTGGTTATCACTTTTCATTTAATTAGATATCACTTTTTAATAATAATATTATCACTTTTTACCCGTCCTATTAATTATTCATAAAATTGCTCAATTAATAAGTTATCACTTTTCAGTAATTAGTTATCACTTTTAATTATTCGTCTTACGAATTATCTAATGAATATAACTAGACATTTATTACTTTTTCATGATTAGGTGTCATTTTTTATTAATAATGTTATCACTTTGTATTTGCATATTGTTAATAATTATCACATTTTTATCATTATATATTACTTTTTATTAAAAAAATTATCACTTATTATATATTCTTATTAATTATTCATTAAATAATTTAATTATATAATTATCACCTTTTCTTTTATAATGTATTACCTTTTATTAAAAATATTATGTATTTATTAGTCTTATAAATTAATTAAGATTTAATAAATAGTAATAATAAATGGTTCAACCCAGTTATAAGTA
Source organism: Pogostemon cablin (assembly GCA_023678885.1). NCBI lineage: Eukaryota > Viridiplantae > Streptophyta > Magnoliopsida > Lamiales > Lamiaceae > Pogostemon > Pogostemon cablin. The sequence continues at coordinate 7,559,697 of CM043004.1, read as the reverse complement.
TTTAAAAAAGTTGTGTGCCCGGCGCACGGGAACACATTCCGTTTGCCTTTAAAATTTTGTGTTAAATTGTACTTCCTCCGTCCGCCCGAAAGATGGGCATTTACTTTTGTGCACTTTGATTAAGAGTATTATTATTTAATGTGTAGTGGGTAATTGTATTAGTGGGAGTGTAGACCCCATATTTTAGTTGTATTAGTGGGTGTGTGGGTCCATGTATGTAAAAAAGAAAATGACCCTTTTTGAAGCGGACGACCAAAATGGAAAAAAAAAACTCTCTTTCGAGCGGACGGAGGGAGTATATCTTTTAGTATAAAGATGTGTATTAATAGTAAAAATTTGTGTGTGCCCGGGCACACGGGAACACATTGTGCCTTTGAAACTTTGTGTTAAATTGTATATCCTTTAGTATAAATATGTATACCCTTTATTTTCTGAAGAAAAATAAAAAAATATTAATAAAAGTGTATACTTTTTAGAACAAAATGGTGTACCTTTATTAATTAAAGTGTATATTCTTTAGAACAAAGCAATGTACCCTTACTCATAATACTAAATTTTAAAGGCGCACACAAACCTCACTCTTATTTAAATTTAAAGGAAAAGACTTGTGTAAGATCGTCACACGGGTCTCATTCCGTGACACGGGTCAAATAAAAACTGAATTAAAACTTGCGGATCTTGAATCAACCGGTTACTTGCTACTATATTACCTGCTACTACTTACATGTAGTGTCCACCGGCCACCCAACTTAACTAATAATCGATCATTTTGCCGTTTGACTTTCTTTCTTGGGCTTTTTTTTTTCTTGATTTTTTTTTACAATTGAGTTAGACTTTATTTTATTTTAGACCATATACTATTGTAACTTTACTTACCATTTTTTATTTTTATAATAATAATTTATTTATATATTATCATTTTTTCTTTATCACTTATCATTAATTATTAAAATATTATCACTTTTTATTTTTTAAAAAATATAGTGTTCATTAAATAATTTAATTGGACATTTATCATTTTTCTTTGATCAGATATTATTTTTTTATTAAAAATATTATCACTTTTTATCCGTTATATAAATTCTTCAATACATAGTTTAATTGAATGTGTATTACTTTTCTTAACCAAGTTATCACTTTTTATTTAAAATATTATCACTTTTTGTCTTTCTTACAAATTATTTATGAAATACTTATTAAAATGTTATTACTTTTTATTCATCCTACAATATTATTAATAAATAGTTTAATTAGATATGCATCACTTTTTCTTAATCAAGTTCTCACTTTTGATTAAAAATATTATCACTTTTGTCTTTTTTACAAATTATTTATAAAATAATTTGATTAGTCGAGTATCATTTTTTCATGTTCACCTATTATTCTTAATTAAAAATATTATCACTTTTAATTTATACAATTTTAATGAAATAGTTCAATAATAAGCGTATCACTTTTTTATTTTTTTTATAAGTATCACTTTTGAATTTTTAACTATCACTTTTATAATTTTCTCATTAAGTATAATAGTATTAATGGTAATTTTAGTGATTAATAAAATTTTAAAACATAGTACAAGAAAAGAAGAAATCACAGTTCATTAATTGCACATTTGTAATGTTCACGAATGTTTCGCTATTGAGAAGTTATGCATGAGTGACGCTAACCGGCCACACCCGCCTTTTCCTTTTTTTTTTCAGTTTACCTATTATCTAATTGATCGATGGATAATTTGTCTCATGAAGGGAGATATGTGAGGCGATCTCGCACAAAACTCACCTTTATTTAAATTATAATGTAAAATACATTAATTAAAAAATAAGATACTTTCAACGGCTGTTTTTAAATTTCTACATAATATAACGAATAATGAATGCAATGCGGCAATTCATTAATAAGCGCGCTTTTTGATTTTTATATATTTAAAAGGTTTAAATGGAGAATCTGTCTCACGTAGTAAATTCGTAAGCACAAGTCTTTGTATTATTATTATTATTATTATTATTATTATTATTATTATTATTATTATGTTGTGTGTTTTGCTGTAGAATGGATTTGTCAATAATATGATGTTATTATTTTGTGTGTTTTGCTGTAGCGTGGGGTTGTCTTGTGCTTTGTTGGTCTACTCCCATCCTAGATGATATGAGTTTGTCAATAATATTACTTTCTCCGTCCCAAAAAAATTGTTATATTTTTATTGGCACAGATATTAAATAATATAATAATTTAATGTAAAATGAAGTAAAGTAAAGTGAGAGAAATAATATTTAATGTGCAGTGGGTAGTTGTATTAGAGGTGATATATGGGGTCCATGAGAATAGATTAATTATTTTTATGTGTATCTCATGTATTAAAAAGGAAATGTGTCAACTTTAGTGGGACAAACCAAAAAAGAAAGTGTGTCAACTTTTATAGAATGGAGGGAGTATATGTAATAGGTTTGCCAATAATATTATGTCGTGTGTTTTAAAGTAGCGTGGAATTCTCATAAAAAACACTAGCTTTATATATTATTTATTTTTTATAAAAGGTAATATAGTTTTTTTCTTAATAATAATTATAAAATGCGATATATTAGAGAATGACAATTTTAAAATTTAAATTTATTTTGATGTATATATTAAAAGATATTTCCTTTTAGGGTATGTCTTGCGTGATACCGTCTCACGTGAGAGCATTTTACACTTTTTAAAATAGTTATCACTTTCGCTATAAAATATTATTACTTTTCATTTACATTATAAATTGTTAATGAAATAATACTATCACTTTTCATTAATTTAGTATCACTTTTCAGTATAAAAATTAACACTTTCTGACCGTGTCACGTAAGCCCTTACGTGAAACGGTATCACACAAGTCTTTGTCTTCCTTTTATTGATACAAAGAATTTTATAGAACAAATAAATAAGATAAGGGTAGGTCTTGGGTAACACCGTCTCACGGATCTTAATTTGTGAGACGAGTTATCCATTAGTCCATTTAAATATATTTTAAGTTAAATTAATAAAGAATTAAAAAAAGATAAGTGCCTTGTTTGGTTTACTTAAATAAAAACAGCAGTTTAAGTAACATTGGAGAGATTCGGCTGACGCTGCCCTTCAATCTTAGAATTGCAATTTTTTTTAATAAAAAATAGACAAAGATTTGGGTGAGATCGTCTCACGGATTCTCTTATGTGAGACGGATCACCCATTAACCCATTAATTATATTTTTAAGGACCATGTTTAGTTGCAGTCAAATTAGAAAATTGAAAATTTAATTATAAAAGTAAATTAATTAGGTCTTTTGTGTGTGTGTATATATATATATAATGTTATTTTTAAATTATATTTTATAATATGAATGAAAACTGATAACATGTTAAACGAAAAGTAATAACACCTTTAATAAAAAGTGATAATTAATTATCAAAGTGTATTTTACAAATAATTTATAGAATGAATAAAAAGTGATAATATTTTTAATAAAAATGATTCATAATCTAAGAAAAGTAATATTTGTATAATTGAATTATTTCACGATGTACCATTCATTGGAATAATAAAAAGTGATAGTATTTTTTTAAAGTAATACATGATAAACGAAAAGTGATGACAATTTATTAAATTATTTATGAACTATTCGCCTAATGAATAAAAAAAGTGAATATTTTTAGCAAAAAATGATACTTGAATAAAATAAAGTGATAATAATAAAGTAATTGAAGTATCTAAAAAGACGCACAACGACAACACATAAATATGTATTGCCGTTATGCATCTTTTTATAAAAAAAGACGCACAACGACAACACATATTTATGTTCTGTTGTTGTGCTTCTTTTAATTTTTTTTTTTAAAAAAACAAGTTATATATGTTATCTTATTTGGTAAAAACAACGGATATATGTATTTCTATTAATGTAGTATTATTAAATTATCCATAACACAACCATAACTATATCATGAAAAGTTAAAACACATGCCATGAGACTAAAATTCTTGAAAACGGCTGATGACAACCATATTAAATAATACAAAGTTAACTAGAGATGAGCATATTCAAGAAAAAAAAACTCAGATTCAGCAGCTAAGTAGCATTTTAAAATAAATTTAGAGAATTACAAGCAAAACTATATTCTTAAATAATAGTTAATCAAATAGTGTGGATTCAGGCTTCCAAGGACAAAATAGTATATCAGTCAATTTGAAGGTAATGCTTCTTATTTCAGAATGAGAAACTTACTTAAGGTAATAAAGGGTCATATTCTTTAAAAGAGAGGAATGTGCATCACCCGTCATGTTTGACATCTACTTTCAAAAGTATGAACAAAGTGACATAATGAGAAAAAATATATGAATAAAAGTGACATAATATTATGAAATTTAGGACAGCGTTTCTAATCCTAGATTCTTTACAAAAATTAATTATTTGAATTTAAGAAAAAATAATAATAATTACAAAAATAATGTAAAAAAAGAAAAAAATTATAATAAAATTATATATTATACATGAATCACTTTGGAAAAATTAAATTAAAATGATAAAAGGTCTTGAAAATGTTAAAAGTCATCAATATTCATGATTACTTTTTTAATATTAAAACAAAAAATTAATTATTGAATATGGAGATATTTGCCGAACTTAAAAAACTATATATATATATATATATATATATATATATATATATATAGTTCATTTCCTGCTATAATGGTAAGTATGTATGACTTTATCATGTGAAATTGAGAATTTTGAAATTACTTGGAACACTTTTGGTCTTTTACCAAGTTTAAGATTTCCCATGATGAGGAGGCTTTTAGCCAACATGAAACAGGTATACAGTTCCAAGCATATATGAAGTAAATAATTGAAAGTTCTATGATAGCAAGACTCAAAATTCAAGATCACTTACATGTATAAGTTATAACAAGTAGGGGAGACTTCAGCTTCTAAATTTTGTTCAAATTCTGCATGATAAATGAAGTTATAACTTGAACCAACAGCAAATGGAAGTTAAGCAAGCATCTAAATTCAGAATGTAACAGGTCAATCCATTCCTCCTAGCCTAACGTTGTGTGTATGTGTGTTAGATGTGGGGGGGGTTCATTAAACCATTTTTAAACAATAATGCATAGGACTTCACCTTGTCTATTATACTTTCTATAACATCATCTGAGAGGTTCATGTTAGATTCAGCTAGTGTGGCCACCATCATTTGCTTTATCTACAACAATTCAATCATTTCATTATCCCCACAGCATATCTTATATGCTCAATTGACAATGAAGAGAAACTACTAGATTATTAAATGTATTACAAGTGTGAACAACAATGCACACTCAAAACTTTCTTGCTGACACAAACAATCACATCCACTACAACCTGCGAGTATACGTATATCTATAGGAAGAAAGAGTGTGCAGAGTAATATAGATGCATACATATGTCATACACATACATGTGACCAATGAATGTTATATCAATTAAATCTGGATTTCAACACTAGAATGAAAAGAATCAAACAAGCATAAAACAACAGGCAGAAACAACACAACAAGATCACAACATCAAAACTAGAAAATCACCAAAGCATCTAAGCTAATTCATATCATCGAAATAAGCAACTCCCACTAACAGACCCAAACAGACCCAAGGAAACAGAAAGGAAGAAATGAGTAAGATTATAATCTAAACACAACCTAACAGAGTTGCCGACGCCGTACCCAAGCTCACACTGCGAAGAAGACTAACAGGGAATGAGGGCAAGCTCTTGCGAAAATTAATTAATTTAACCAATAAGAGCATCAAACCTGTTAGAAACAAGAGTCGTAGCAGCTTTGAAGGAAGAAGAAACAAATATTCTCTCTCGGAGTGAACCTGATCGAGTTGTTTTGCAAACTGATCAGCGGCTGTTGGAAGAACACCCTTTGATGCCAGCTGGACAATACGAGAGGTTTTCAAAGTCAATATCTGATTAGCTTGAACCTGGGCTATGGGAGGAGAACGAACCAGTGAGGGCCTGAAAGAAAATGCAAGCCGCACCCCGGAAGGGAGACAAACTAAGTTGTACACCAGAGGAGATTTCTGCGAAGTCGGGCGGCGTAGGCACATTGAGAAATCAGAGTACGGAATCGTCGGCGGAGCTTCCAGTAACTAACAGGAAAGCTTGATTTGAGACCGTCACGCGCAGATGGAGGGCAAATCGCCTGCTGATAAAAGAGGGCGGCACTGGAACCCAAATCTGAGTGGTAGCGAGCGTTGCTGGAACGACGGTAGCGTCAGCAGGAACGGGCGGTGCCGATTGTAGGGTTGAAGAGAGTTAGAGGGGCGCCGCCGCGACCTACTCACGGAGGAGGTGGTGGCCAAAAAATCAAGAAGAAGAGCCCTAGGCGGCGCGGCGCAGGATCTGTTGGAGGCAGCGAAGAGGCGCCAACAGCAGGGGCTAATTAATTAAGTGAGATAATCTTCTGTTAAAGCGGCAACGAAGATCGGTATCCCTGAGAACAGCCGGCGGCGGTGAATTAGAGGCTGCCGTAGGCAGCGGACCCTTAGGCAGCGAGCAGGAGACGACGATCTGATGCTGGAAAGGCTTGGCCATCACCCGATGTATGCAGAATTGAATTCGTTGGAAGGATGAGAAGAGGAACGGCGCGATTGTGCGGCAGCTATTTGGAACGAGGAGCCCTAGGAAGCCCTGATTAAATACATTTACATTTCGGGCATAAATTTTCTTATTTCACACTAAAATATTAGTATCACTAAATTATTTAATAAATAAATAGAATTAATTTAATTTGTTACTTATCAATTAAATTACTTTTAACTTTTAAATAAATAATTTTATTTACTAATTTAATTTATGATAATTAGAATGATTTATCAAGTATATATAATAATAATTTTTCTTTTTCTTTAAATATTTTATTTTTAATTTTGAATCTTATATTTATATAATTATTTTTTAAAAATTATTTCATATTTAATTTAAATTAATTTTTATATATATTTAATATTTAACTAATTTATATAAAAATCCATATATTTTGTAAGTAACAACATATTCAAATTATATTTGTTAATTTAAAATAAATTAATTAAATAATTAATTATATTATACACGATATATATTGACATATATGTTGAGGGAAAAAATTTATTAAGACAATTTAAGACAACATAGAAGAATATATGTTGTCTTTGTGCGTAAAAAAAATTACAATAACATATATTGTCATATATGTTGTCTTATAATGGATTTACTTGAAAAATAGCATATACGACAACACATTAAGATAACATTAGCTAATATATGTAGTCTTTGTGCGTGCAGAAAAATTTAGGACAACATATATATGTAAGACTACACATATAAAGCTTACGACAACATATATTTCTAATATATGTTGATTATTTACTGTTGTTCTTGTGCTTTTTTGTTGGTGATAACATTTTATAGCGTAAGTGATAACGTTTTATAGCGAAAGTGATAAATATTTTAAAAAGTAAAAAAGGTTTCACGTGACCCTTAAAAAATTAATTGGGTTGATAGCAATCAAACAAGACCCTTAAAAAAAATTTAATTGGGTTGATGGATAACTCGTCTCACGAATTAGAATTCGTGAGACGGTCTCACCCAAGTCTTTGCCATGATTAATATGGGTGAGTCTTGTACGAGACCGTCTCATAAATTTTTTTAGGTGAGATAGATTATCCATTCATTAATTAGTATAATATAAAATATAAAAACTAACGAAAAAGACGGCTTGGCCGGTCACCATGCAAACCGGAAATGGCACGTTTGAATATCACGAATATGCAATTAGTTAAGTATGATATTCTTTCCTTTTTCTTATACATTTTAAAATTAAATTTTATTAATTATTAATTGAGAAACTCTTTTATGAGACGGATTATTTGTGAGACGGGTCGACCCATCACTAAAATATTCTTATTGTATAGATAAAATATACTTATAAGTAGTTAAAGTATGTTAATAATAAATCATATTATACCACGCTATAATCATACTTTAATGCATAATCCGGCATACTTTAGAAAACATACTTTAACAACCATTAAACATACTTTATCTATCTAATAAGGTAATGTGTCGACCCGTCTCACAAGAGACTTTGTCTTATTAATTTTACCACACTACACCAAAAACGCTGATGGACATTGGTTAAAAATCTATATCTATTTCACCAAGCAGTCGATGTTGAAGCCCCCGATGTTGTAAGTGGACGTTGATAGACATTGATTTTTAACCGATGTCGGTTGCAAACCTTTAAACATCGGTTATTCACCGATGTCTTTCAAAGAAAAGACATCGGTTTCAACCAAAAGACATCATTTATCAACCGATGTCTTTCCAAGAAAAGACATCGATTTTGACCAAAAGACATCGATTATAAACCGATGTCTTTTAAAGAAAAGGCATCGATTTCAAACAAAATGCATCGTTTATAAACCGATGTCTATCGACGAAAAGACATTGATTGAAACTAAAAGATATCGATTTTTAATCGATGTCATTTTAAGAAAAGACATCGCTTTCGCATCATAACATGTTATAAATTATTACTAAAATAAGATTAAATTTATATAACTCAAAAATTCTGAAAATAATAAATTATATTTAGAAAAGTAACCGTACAATGTGCGATACATCAAAAGCACAAGAGTGCAAAACAAAAAACTAGCTCCTTAATGAACACAACTATACAAGTTTAACTTACCCTGAACATAATGTTATAATGAACACCAACACAATCTATACAAGTTCAACTTCCACTAACAGTAACCTACTTAGAACATAATGTTATAACGAATACAATATATACAAGAAACCAATAATCACAAAATGTAGAAGGAACCAACCACGCAAGCAGAGAAAGTGATTCCATTTCTATTTTCATGCCAACAGCCACCATTACTGACTTTGCACCGTCCAAGTTCACTTGCTGCACGTGGAAAGAGTTATAATATTAATAAAACCCCAAGAAGACAAGAGAAATTCAAGCAAGTTAGCTTTGCTGCTATTTATCACTAAACTCAAAATCAAATCTTCTAAAGAATTTACACAAATGCAAAAATGATTACAACTTTAAACATCCTAATTAGACTCCAGATTGTTAAACAAGCCCTAATCGAACAACATTGAACATATAAGACTAATAAACAAATTGAACTAAATTTGTGAGAAGCATCAAGAGATGTTAAATTATGAGAAATGATAAATTTTACCTGGTAATTGTAATTAAATCATAATTAATAATATTCCACTCACTCACATAACTTTCTTTGAAAACGAAAACAAAGGACTCAAGATGTTATTGATAAATATCAGGATTTTTAGCCTTCAATTCAAACTAATCAAACCTAGGGGGTCATGTTTCTTTCTCATTAATAAGGATAACAATTCTTTCATAAATATGAACACTTGAAAGGAACTTAAACAATTCATGATTAGGAGAAATAAGACGAGTAATCAGTAAGTAATTAGCTTCAACATACTCAACAAAATCAACCCATATGAGTTTTTTTAACTTCGATGGAGAATTTTCCATCAGCTTTTGTTGATGCACTTGTAACAGTTTTCCAGCCTGCAAAAAAATTAATACTAGATCATAAGCTAAAAGAAACTAAAAGAAGTCATTAACTACTTGTAGAAACATTAAGAAACTAATAGAAACACAAGTTATGCTAAGTACATAGCCACACACTATCACACAATTATTTCAAATGAGATTCAGAAAAGCATGTGAGTATTGGAATAGCAATTGATGCTTTTACATAATGGTGTAACAGCGTCCAGGTTTAGTCTAAAAAGCAAAGTCAAATTTCTAAACTGTAAACAATCAAACTAAGAATTGAAATTTTAAAGTACTTTAAGTTTAACTCCATGACCCATAAACCACAACATGGTATCAATTGGGCCATGAGTGTTGAAAAATATTCCTCGCAATTCTTTAGTACCTCTTAGATATTTTCCTGTCAAAACCTATCTCAGTCGTCATAATTTTCCTTTCCCTTACGTATATTTAAATTATTAAAAATACACAACCATTAATCAAGCATAATAAACAATAAGAACAAATATTTAGTGGGCCTCATACTGTATTCATCCCTCTAAATTTACAAGAAATTCTAGTATAAGTAACGAAGAGAATCCATCTCCAAACTAAACTTTAGATAATTATAGAAAATGAAACAGAATAATTAACAATAATAAATAATAAATGCAGAAAAGTCCCTAGCGTAGCTCTGGATCTCAATATCTAATTAAAGATACTTGACATTAAGGGTGATTAATATCATCTTGTGTATCTTTTTTCTAGAAAACATAAAACACCAACCAATTACAGAATTATTGCTGTGAACAAAAAACTGATTAACTAGCTAAGAAATGTGAATGTTTCTTAAATTGGAGGGATGTAGTAATGAAGGAACTAGGTTGTTCACAGATTACTTAATTACCAGCAAGAGGTGAAAAAGGCGGTCATCGAGGAAAAAAAATTCAGCAAGAATCAGAGGGACCACATGCAGGGCACCAAGAAAATGGAGGGCAGTAATGAATGGAGGGTCCTTTTTAAACTTACAAAACTAGTATATTTAAAATGGCAATCCTTGAATTTATCCTGCCTTACGCTAGAACTTGCAATTTCAAATAAAAGTTCATTAAAATTCCACTATTTCTAATTACAATAAATATTAAGCTCCTTTCTGTGAGAACTCAAGATGATTTTCCTTCAATCGTCTAGAAATAGATTTACAAATACAGATTTCTATTTTAGAGCTTAACCTGTGAATTTCACATTAACACATAGATTACACGAACAAGATGAATATAAAATATTGGATCTAAATGCGAGTCAAACTTAAGAAACTGACCTCTTCTTCTTAGGGATAATCATGCTAGAATAACTAGGAACAATGAAAAATATTCTTCCTTGACATTGAATATTGTCATTTCTATGCAAATAATCAAATCACATAATGGTTCCGTCAAACTTGAGAAGACAAGATTTGGATTAACATTCAGCAATGTACATTTTTAGTCAATAAATTTTCCAAATTCTAAGAATGAGCAAGAATTGTTTACTATCATTAAGCATACAACACACAACATATATGTGTTGGCAATCACAAGGACTACTTCTCTGTTATCATCAATTAAAACTAGATTTCTCTACAACATTAAACTAAAGCATGGATGTTGCAGAAACAAATCAATTCATGAGGATAGCTATGCAAACATTACCTCCAAGCAAACTCTGTATTGATAGAAAGATAGTCCTAACATACGCAGATGACCACTTATCCTATTGAAGCAACACAAGTTTCAGTTATATAAATGCAATAAAATGGACCAACAACATTAGTACCAGAGTTCATCACTAACCTTAGTATATCCAGGCAATATGTTGCCATGCACAACCACATTTGGATGGAAGCAAGAAGTCTCGAATTTAACCTTGGGAGGATTGAAAAGATATTCAGAGTTGAAGGACAGTGATAACTTGTATTCAGTTCCTTACCGTCTCCTTGTTGCCACTGATTGTTCCTACCCAGCAAAATATGTTGTCCTCCTCAAGAAATGCAGATATCCTAGAATCACCTCCCATCTATACACATCATTGGCATGCAAATTTTATGCATTAGTAGTCAACAAAATGATTATTTCAAAAAGAAATTCAGGCAGGTTTTCTCACCATTAGGGCCATTAGCTCAGATTGCAACCTATTATAACAAAAAAATTAGACTAATACACAGTTTATATATAACAATACCAGATCAAAGCAACTAAGTTGAAAATCATAAATAATAAAGGAAAAATGCAGCCAAGTTAAAATCAGATTGACCAACTTGATAATAAATTTCAGTAACAAGAGCAGAGATAAATAAGCAGCCATTCATATTTGATTCAACATGTTCTAACTAATTTGAATCACAATCCATACTTGTGACTCATTTTTTACAAAATCCAATCAAGTACCCAAATCTGCATCTCTACCATTGCGATAAGAACCTTAGGCGTGCCAGGATTTGTGCAAGAAGGGAATTAGGAGTAACACGCAAGTTACAGAGGGTAAAATTGTTGAAGAATCAAGAATATTCACTAAATTAAAAGGAACAGAAGAAAGATTTTGATGCTTTTGAAATTATTTTGTAATAAATGACATATTATATTTCATATTTGATTATTCTCCCCTTCCAATTAATGTGAGCACCCAACAGAAAGTAACAACAAAGATCTGAGAAACACACACAAATTCTGAATCGCTTATCAATTCGACTTAAAAGAGTACAGAACATGTAAATTAAAGGCAGAATTAAAAAACTAGGGTTACGAATTGGAAGTGATGTAAAGCAGGAAAATAATGAAGAAGACAAGGCGAACCTTTTCAAAATGGACTGAGTATCGACCAGAGCCACCGACGGTGTGTTGGTGTTGCTATCCTGCTGGCGAGGATTGTTAACTGTGGCATAATTCAAGTATTATAGACTTGTAGTGTGGGAACGAGCGCTTGTTTCCTCAAACGATATGGTGGAGAATTTTGACAATATGGCTTTGTACAATCCACCAATGGGGATGATGGAAAACTATTCGCCGACTTTTCTATCGATCACTGTTTAGATTTCTTCTTCCATGTTGTCCGACACGCCACCAGAGACATTGAGAAGCTGCCTACAGCTCGCCTGGAATCACGATAAATTGAAGGCTCTAAATCTCATTTGCAATCTCCGGGGAGTCAGAGGGACTGGAAAATCTGATAAAGAAGGGTTCTACACCGCCGTTCTATGGCTGCACCACAACCACCCTCAAACTCTTGCCGGCAACATCGCTAGCTTCGCTGAGTTCCGCTGCTTCAAGGATTTGCTTGAGATTCTTTATCGGCTTCTAGAAGGTTCGGATGCACGATAATTAGAGAGGAAGAAGTGGGTGGAGAAACAAATGGAGTTGGTAACGTGGAAGGGGGAAAAGTGATGAGAGAGATGCGGCGGAATGCGAAATCGGCGGCAGAGAGGCGACTGTTGAACATGAAAGGTAGAAGAGGTAGATGTAGAATTTCGATCCAGAGAGGAAGGGGAGGGAGAGGGAGAGGGAAAAAGAGATGGAGTGTGACATGTAAAATTACTGGAGAAGAGAGGAAGAAATTGAAATCCGTTGGGGGTGATTGTCTCTATTTTCACCTAGATTTTGTGTAGTTTTTGTGTGTCTTTTTGTTATCTTGTTCCATATTTTTTTATCTCTTTATATTGTATTTTGGGAAAATGATGATAATGATTTTAATGTCTTTGAATAGGTGATTATGAAGATAAATAGTGATAAAAATAGCATGAAGAAAGGAGAAAGTTGAAGAAAATAGAAAATTAGTCAAAATACATAAAAACACGCTCGTATTTTTCTGCAGTGACCAAACACTCAGAATGCTGAAAATCTGCATAAAAAACACGGTCAGGTGCAAGAAAACACGCCCACGTTTTCTTTCACTTTGGCAAAAAAAAAATCGCACAGACAAGAAAACACGGGCAGATACAAGAAAACACGACGTGATTTCTTGCAAAAGTGTCAAAATTCAAGTGTGATTTTCAGATTTGCCAATGGGGTATAAATACCCCCCAATTACACCATTGCAGGCTGCCCGCACACATCACACACCACTCTACCCATTTTACACCTCCATCTTCATCCATCTTCCATCTTCCATCTCATACCTCTATCCTTCAATTCATCCATCCATTCCACTTGATTTCCTCAAATCCATCCATCTGTACCACTAATCCACCAATCTAAGAAGGAAAGAATATCAAGGAGTGAAGATTGGAGCATGTTGAAGGAAGAGAAGGCCAACTTCAAAAGGGAAGCCCATCAACCTTTGATTTGTTGTTTTCTTCATTATTTAGCTTAATTGGACCATACCATGGATAATTTTGATTTTATTATGATTTGTAGTGACTAGTCCTCATTTGAGGCTAGCAATATGATTGGTGAAGGATAATGTAGATTTTACACACCACGTGTTCGAAGAAATGATTATTATGAATATTTTCTATCATGAATGCTTATTATCATTTTATGTATGATTTTTGTGGTTAAATTCTCTATCATAGTATTAGGATGGTCATTCCAATATTATGTTTAGTGATTTAATTGAATCATTGATTGCATGAGATGACTTAGTTAGTGTGAGGAGAGGTAAGCCATACCATTAAAGTGCTTAGAACCTCATGATAGGACATTAGTGATGAACTAGTGAGGGGAACCAAACTTATGATCATAGTACCTTCATGGGAATTGAGAGTAAGAGACAATCCTAGGAGATTTAAACTTGTAAAAGAGTTGAGAACCTAATTACCTTGGCCATAGGGATTAGGGGTACATAAGTGATTGCCCTTAATATCATAATATGATGACCTTCAATACATGTGTGTGTGAGTCTACATAAGCCTTTTCCATGATATTGCTTGCCTTTCATACTTCTTAAATTGCTCACCTTCACCATCATCCATCTCATATGTACATTTTCTATCTTTAATTGCTTTCCTAGTTGTTAACAGTAGTGTAATTAAACCTCTCCCTTTATTGATTAGTCCTTCTAGAGTGAAATATATTTCGAATACGGATACATCACTTTCTCCCTTGGGTTCGATATTATAAATTTTGCACTTGGTCACTTACATGCTACACACGATAGAGTACGCTTACTCTAATCAATTTATACCAAAATTAAGACTAAGTTCATGGCGCCGTTGCCGGGGAGAAAGGCTTCGGTGTAACGTGTTTGGATTTGTTAGCTCTACTTAGGATATATTTTTTTTGCTTTTATATTTGCTTTGGAAAATTTTTGTTCTCACTTGTTCTTCTTGATAGGTGCATCAACCTTGAAAGAAGGGGAGAAGGAGCAAAACCAAAAATAGTAAGTGGAGAAGAATTGTAGTAGATCTTGAGAAGAAGAGTAAAAATGGATCAATGCTACGATAATGGAATATACGGGGGATGGCAAGGAGCTTACAATGTGAATACATTCCAACTGTATCAAGGAAAGATATATTCCATACAAAGTTCCTACAACCAAGTTCCGACGTTTACTCCTCTATTCAAGAATAGTGCCTTAATGGAGTTGTATAGAAGATACGCTCATGGGAGCAATGAAAGGCAAAGTGTTCAATCAAGTCTTCCTAGTTATGGGGATCAATATCTTCAAAGTATGACAACTTCTTATACTACGGTGCAACAAGAGTGGATGATGCCAAGTCCTCAAGTGGAGAATATATTTTACATGTAAGGGAGTAATTTTCAAATTAATGATCATGAAAATTATCTCCAAGAACAAAGATGGCAACTATCGAGTGAAGAGATAAAGCCACCCATAGAAGATCGAATTGGGCAACTCATGGATATGCTCAATGAGATGATTGAAGAAAGAAAAGTTGAAAGAGAGAGAGAAGATGAGGAAAAAGAGAGGAAATTTGAGGCTCTAGAACGTCAAATGAGTCAAATGATAAGTGAACGGAACACTCTTCACGAAATGGAAAATTTCAATGAAGATATTGAAGAAGAATTAGAAGTAGAAGAGTGTTCGGGGGATGATGAAGCCTCAAGAGATGTTGAGCTTATTAAGGATAAGGAAAATAAGGTTGAAGAAAATTTGGGGAAAGAAAAATCAAAAGAGGTGCTTGAAGAGCCTGTTGAGGCAAATGATGTTGATGAGGAGGAGCAAAGTCTAGAAGCAAGTGATGATGACTTGAAGAGTGAAATGAGCATTTCTAAACCTTTAAACTCTTTAAGTTGCTTTGAATTTCACAATATTGTTTTTATAGACTTTGTCTTACATATTGATTCTTCTCATATTCTTAAGGACAAAAGGGAACTTGAAGACATGCTAGAACTCTATGTGGAAAGAAGGAATAAGTGGTGCTCAAGAATGGAAAGGTTAATGGAATGTAAGCTCAAAAGGGTAGAATATTTAAAGCCAATCTCGAAGGATGCAACTGAGGTCGTTACTTGCCACAAATGCCTAATAGAGGAAGAAGCACAAAGATTAAAATTTGATGGCAAGAACGAACGATATCCTTGGCCATTCCGATGAGTTCTCCAAGTTTCGTCCGGCTTGAAGACGTAAAACTTAGCGCTAGATGGGAGGCAACCCATCGTTATCTTTATTGCTTTATTTATTTCTTTAAATAAGGATGATGGATTTGATTTTTGGTGTTTTGGTTTGATTTTTGTGTTTGTTGGTGTTTTGTGTAGAAACTATGTTGAGCTTGGTGTAGATTTGGAGTGTTTTAGATTACGAGAAGAGCTACGAGGGATGCTTTAAAGGGAATACTTGTTCTTTGGCTCCAACTTAATTCTAACCTTAGCTAAGAATTAAGTTTGGGGGGTTGTTATATTTTTATGCTCTCGTAGTTCTCTTATTATGAACATTTGCACCGGCACACATATTTTCCTTGTGTCTTATGTCTTGTGTCTTGTGTTTTTGTATTGTTTCTTGTTTTGTGAGTCTTTATTTATGTGTTTTGTTTGTATTTTTATTCTTGTATAGGGTTGTTTGGTGGTTTGTTTTGGGATGTTGTGAGTCGTTTCTTGAATATGAGTGATGATGTGTTGTTTGTGATAAGTGATGGCGAATTATATTAAGGATCTCTACTAGTTAAAATTGTGACATGGTTTACTTAACTCGTTCAATTTTGAGATGAATAGAGGTGTAATAAGTTCCTTAAGGTCCGAGCAAAAGCTTGTGAGCATTTGAGTTTCAACCGTGCATCATGGTTAATTTTTCATGAGTGGATCGATTGAGCTTTGGTAAGCTAGAACTTGCTCGTTGACTACGAGAATGAGCCCGATTGGTGGAGATTATTGAGATGATCTTAGGTCATCCTTGTACTTTAAAGTCATTGCCATATATTTCATACATCATCCCTAGTTAGCCACTTTGAGACTTTAAGTCTATTTCTTGTGAATTAAGCACACTATAAGCCATGATTACCCACTTATACCTTAAATATATATACTTTTTGTGTGGGTGATTGAGGATATGATGGTCTACACTGTTTGATGTGAGAATTGTGCAAAAGAAAGAGGGAAATGGTAAACAAGCAATAAAAGGATGAAAAGAGCTCAAACAAATAGACATGCTACCTAAAAATAAGAAAAATGAGCAAATCAACAAATTAAACTATGCTCATGTAATCGTGAAAGTCAAAGAAGGAAGTATACAATCAAAAGAAGCCCAAGAAACACAAGGAATGATAATGATAAGTTCTTGTGTTTAGAAAAGAAAAGAAAGGAAGATAGAAACATGAAGAAGTTGATCATCTCTTCGATTACTTACACTCGATGAGCCACTCTTATCCAAATTCTCCCTACCTTTACCAAAAAGCCTATCATTACATCCAAAAGTAAAGTCCTGTTTGATCATTAATTGAAGCTATGGTGGTTTGTAAATGTAGTCCACGAGTCAGCCTATGGTGTGTCGGGCTAATCGGTTGATGAGTGTTGATTTACCTGATTTTGATAGAGTGTTAAGTGCATTTGATATCCAATGTGAGACTTGGATTGGAAGAGACTATATTACTCTTTAATCTCTTTGAATTGAACTTGTTAATTTTTTATGTTATGAGTTTAATGTTGTAGGGTGACTTGATATAATTTGTAGTCCTTATTGCTTATGATATATTATTGCTTATGTTCGTTAGGTTTTTTTCTAGGTGAAAAATTCTCCTCTAGTTTTATCATTTTCGTTGCTCGGGGACGAGCAACACTTTATGTTTAGGGGGTAGATCGACGTTATTTTCACCTAGATTTTGTGTTGTTTTTGTATGTCTTTTCATTATCTTGTTCCGTATTTTTGTATCTCTTTATATTGTATTTTGGGAAAATGATGATGATGATTTTAATGTCTTTGAATAGGTGATTATGAAGATAAATGGTGATAAACAAGCATGAAGAAAGGAGAAAGTTATAGAAAATATAAAATTAGCCAAAATACATAAAACACGCCCGTATTTTTATTTAGTGCCTGTGTTTTTCTACACTGACCAAACATACAAAATGCTGAAAATCTGTATAAAAATATGGTCAGGTGCAAGAAAACACGCCCACGTTTTCTTGCACAATGGCAAAAAAAGTCAAACTGACAAAAAAACACTGGCAGATACAAGAAAACATGACCGTGTTTTCTTGCAAAAATGTCAAAATTCAAGTGTGATTTCCAGATTTGCTAATATACCCCCAATTACACCATTTGCAGCAGAAAATCAAGGGCTTTGGTTGCCCACACACATCACACACCACTCTACCCATTTTACACCTCCATCTTCATCCATCTTCCATCTCATCCCTCTATCCTTCAATCCATCCATCCATTCCTCTTGATTTCCTCAAATCCATCCACTAATCCACCAATCTAAGAAGGGAAGAACATCAAGGAGTGAAGCTTGGAGCATGTTGAAGGAAGAGAAGACCAACTTCAAAAGGGAAGCCCATAAACCTTTGATTTGTTATTTTCTTCATTATTTAGCTCAATTGGAGCATGTCATGGACAATATTGATTTTATTATGATTTGTAGTGGCTAGTCCTCATGTGAGGCTAGCAATATGATTGGTGAAGGATAATGTAGATTTTGCACACCACGTGTTCGAAGAAATGATTATTATGAATATTTTCAATCATGAATGCTTATTCTCATTTTATGTATGATTTGTGTGGTAAAATTCTCTATTCATAGTATTAGGATGGCTATTCCAATATTATGCTTAGTGGTTTAATTGAATCATTGATTGCATGAGATGACTTAGTTAGTGTGAGGAGAGGTAAGCCATACCCTTCAAGTGCTTAGAACCTCATGATAGGACATAGTGAGGGGAACCAAACTTATGATCATAGTATCTTCATGGGAATTGAGAGTAAGAGACAATCCAAGGAGATTTAAACTTGTAAAAGAGTTGAGAACCTAATTACTTTGGTCATAGGGATTAGGGGTACATAAATGATTGCCCTTAATATCATAACATGATGACCTTCAATACATGTGTGTGTGAATCTACATGAGCCTTTTCCATGATATTGCTTGCTTTACATACTTCTTAAATTGCTCACCTTCACCCATCATCCATCTCATATGTACATTTTCTATCTTTAATTGCTTTCCTAGTTGTTAACTGTAGTGTAATTAAACCTCTCCCTTTATTGATTAGTCCTTCTAGAGTGAAACATATTTCGAATATGAATACATCACTTTCTCCCTTGGGTTCAATATTATAAATTTTGCACTTGGTCACTTACGTGCTACACACGATAGAGTACGCTTACTCTAATCAATTTATACCAAAATTGAGACTAAGTTCATGGGGTAAAATTGAGCCATGAAGAGAAATTGAAGTTGGAGAAAGAGGTGAGATTTGGGACTTAGGGCTAGAGACCGATTCATTTTAGAGGAGATGTATTGGGATTTCAAGTTTTTTATTTTATAAAAAAATTTAATTTTATTTATTTGTTATTATTATTAAATTATTAACTTATAATTATAAATTTTAATGAGAATTAATAGGAGAAATATAACTATCTTAGATTTGAAAAATAAAAAATTTAAAAAAAGTTAAAAGATTGTAAATAAATAAAATAATACTAAATTAAGTTGGAACACAATTCATAATAAATTGAAAAAAATTAATAAAATTAAATAATTAAATTAAAATTAATTAAATTAAAAATTATATGTGAGATAGAAAATAGAAAAAATCAAAGTAATAATAACAGACATCACATTAAAGACATCAGTTATAAAACCGATGTCTATCAGTTCATTGACATCATACAAAAGACATCAGTACTCATAACTGATGTCTAACCAAATATTGACATCAGATAAAAAGACATCGGTTCTTCAAATCGATGTCTATCAACGTACTTTTTAAGAATTAAGAATTAACATCGCTGAAAAGACATCGGTTATGAAAAACTGATGTCTATCAGTTCATTTTCAATGAAAACCGATGTCTATCAGCGTACTTTTATGCTAATAGACATCGATTTTAGAAAAGAAATCGGTTTTTGACATAAAGACATCACATTTAATAAAGAATAAATGTTTATTCGGTGATGTTGATCTGCTTTTTTGGTGTAGTGCTAGTATTACTTTAAAGCATAATGTGATAATTAAAAAACTACAAGTGATAGTTGAAAATTCAAAAGTGGTACTTTTGATACACTTATTATTTAGCTATTTTATGAAAATTTTATTTTATAAATTAAATAGTCAAAATTTTATAAATTAAATAGTGATAATATTTTTAATAAAAAATAATATTCAAACATAAAAAAGTGATACTCAACTAATCAAATTATTTCATGGGGTAATTTGTAAGAAAAACAAAGAGTAATAATATTTTTAATCAAAAGTGATACTTGATTAAGAAAAAATGATACACATCCAATTAAACTATCTAATGAAAAAATTATTGGACAGATAAAAAGTAATAACATATTTAATAAAAAGTGATATCTTATTAAAGAAAAGTGATAAATGTCCAATTAAATTATTTAATGAATTATTTTTATTAAAAAAAGTAATGACATTTTTAATAAAAATTTATACCTGATAAAGAAAAAGTGATAATCAGTTAAATGAAATTTTTCATAAACTATAAATATAATAAATAAAATGAGGATAATAATTAATAAAAAGTGAAAGGACAAGTCTTGTGCGTCTCACGTAAGTTTTTATATGAGATGGATAAAAAGTAATAACAACATTAGTAAAAAACGATACTCAATCGATAAAAAATGATAATGGCAGTGAACTATTTCATGAATAATTTATAGTATTAATAAAAAGTGAAAATATTTTATAGCGAAAGTGATAAAATTTTATTTCAAAAGTGATAATACTTTTTAGGTTTACAGCGATCCGTCTATGTAAGGGCTTACGTTCACACAAGTATTGTAACACCCCAATATTTCGTAATTTATATTTTCGTAAATTTTATATTTTATAAAACTGTATTTTTTTTATACATATTATATTTTAATTATTATATATTATATAATTATAATAATAGTAAATAATATTTAATTGTGTGCAAGTGTGCAAGTGGGAATGAACAAGTGGGTGTGTGTGCAAGTGGAAAGAATTTTGGATAAGAATTAATGATTTTGGATAAGGATAATGACGTTTCAAACTTTGCCACCAAGTTTTCCACATGTGTGTGTATATACTACTACCATCTTCACACACAATATATATACATATATGTAAACACACGTATATATATATAAACTTTCTCACACACTGCTCTTTTAGTAATTCATTTATTTGTGTTTTACTCTTATCCTATTATATACCAAAATATTCGTCTCGAAGCGTAGATTCCAAATGTATAATTCTTTTATAAAATAGATGTCATTTTGAGCTAGAAAAGCTCCATCAAAGTTTCAACCCCTTTAATGGCAGATTTTATTTCGGTGTGAGTTAGCTTTGATATTATAGTCCGTTTTGAAGCTCTCCTCACGAGGATCACAAAGGTATAATTAGTTTTTAGTTTTGACGTAAAATGAAGAAGTTGGGAAGAAACCCACTTCACTATATAATTTCATATTTTCTAAACTTTAACATTTTGATACAAAATTGGTATTGATGTGATCCTCACCTCACGAGGATTCCAACGGTGTTTTCGGAATTTCAAACGGAGTTGTATAACTCAAGTTGGGTCATTTTGTAATAAGTATAAAGTTTAGGGTAAGTTTAAATAAGAATTTAATATAATGCAGGGACTTGATTACAATTTATAAAATTATGTATTTCAATAACAATTTTGTAGGTTTTATGCAAGCAGTAATACATATTATATATTTATTTTATATTTATATATATTTTAATTTTATGATTATAATTTTATATTATTATCTTAACTTTTTATTTTAAATATTATTATTATCTTACTTTTCATTTATAAGTATAATTTTTCATTAAATAGAATTATTATAATTTTTATCACTATTATTATTTTAAGTGAAAAATATTTATTTTATATTTGTAATAAAATTAGTATATCATTTTCAAGGATTTCTGAGATCGAAGAGCAAGTCTAGTCCAGTCTACTATTTCCAAGAATATCAAGGTGGGGGTAACTTTCACTCTTTACCGAGTGTTACATTTTATGTCATGATTGCTATGTTAAGATGTGATATGTGTTACTGATATGACATGTTATGTGTCATGTGTGCTTTTAGTTCGATGATAAATATTTTTTACTAATACTTGTACGGGGTGACGACTCGGTGCACATATACCAACTAACACAAGTTACTGGCTACGTCGGTTCAGTACTAAAATATATTTCAAAGTATGCTATCATTGTATTGGGGTGACGGCCTGGTACACATATACCAACTAACACAAGTTATCGGATGACGATTCGGTCTAAAATATTTTCATTAAGTTATCGAACGACAATATGCAAATTATTTTATCAAATGGCATATGTTACATCTTATGGTATATTTGGCATGCATATTTATTTTTAACTGGGCAATCATTTAAGTTAACCCACTGAGTGTATTTCACACGCTCACCCCTTCCACTCCAAACCTTTTCAGGTTGAGGCTACGACGGCGTACCGGGGGCGGATGCGTTGAGTGAAAGCTTTATAATTAACGCGCTGCGCCAAAAATCTCTTTATATAAATTCTTATGATACACTTTTGTATAATTTCCACTGTTTATGATATTTTATTAACTTTATTTTATGGTTCACGCCCGCACTGAATGATGATATTACCAAAGAATTGCGAATAAATCTTCCTTTCTATTTATTGAAAACTGGGGCGTGACAAGTATTTGGCAAAAGTGAAATTATTATTCAATTTTTTGTCAGTTAAATACTCCATCCGTCACATTTTCATCTTCATATGTACTGTACACATGCAAATTAAAAAAAAAGTCACTTTTTGAGTAACTTTTGGGGATAGTTTGATATTTTTTTGTTAATAAATAAATGATAAAGTATGTTATATGTGTTAAAAAGATGGTGTTAATTTTGAAATTAAAGTTTGTTAGATGGATATTAGTTATGTACCTTTTTCCTTTTATGGAGGTGTGAAGTTGAAATTGGGACGGACGAAAACGAAAAGTGTAAAGTTGAAGTTGGGACGGAGGAAGTATTATTTTAACACAATTTACATTAATTGTGTCCTTATAGAAAATATTTTTCTTACTTTGTTAAGGTAATATAATGGTAATAATTAATATTAATAGTATATCTTAAGTATACTATATCATAAACTTTTCTTGCTGACATGTTGTCTCTAAAGCGCTCCAATGTGATGTGTAATTTTCTCAATTTTTTTTGGATTTTTATTATTTTTTAATATTTTCTTTATTTACTTTTAATTAACTTCCTTATTTAATATTTTTTTTAAATAATATGTTTCTTATTTTTAATAATGATTAAAATTTAAATATTTTATTTATTTATTTGGATATCATTAATTAATTACTAAATCTTTTAATACAATAAATTAATTAATATCAAATTTAATCATATATATAAAGAGAAAAAATATTTAATATAATATTCTCTCTCACCCCACCTATAAATAAGATTTTTTGGTTATTCATTCTAAATACATATCATTCGATTCTCCAAGAGGAATATGATCTTTCTTCAAGTTCCTCTAGAAAACTGATTTATGAAAGTATAAAAATTTATTTCGATAGAGTCAATCAAGTAGAGATTCGATATACTTCAAAAAAATTGATTCAAGTATTTTTCAAGAGGAAGAGAACTAATTCAGGTATTCTTGAATCGATTTACCTCTTAAGAATCGATTCTTCAAGAGGAAAATAATTGATTCAAGTATTCTTGAATAGATGTACATATTAAAAATTGAGTTTTTAGAGTAAGAGGATCGATTCAAGTATTCTTGAATTGATTCCTTTATTTTAAAATTATTATCATAAATAAACATCTCCTCATATTAGAGAATGATAGATAATACATTGATGGTATCAATGAGACATCGTGCAACTAGGAATCACACAAGAAACTTATTCGTCATTTTGCTACTGTCAAATTGCATGTGCAGTCCTAAGAAAGTTTTTCAAAAAACTTGAAAAATATGGCTGATGACATCCAAAAGAAGCAACGACAATTGCTTATGGTTAAAGGTACAATCCTAATTTTATTTATTATATTACTTAAATAATAAAGTTATCAAGAAGTTATATTATTTTAATAATATTATTTTTATATTAATAATATATAACAAAATTTGTTGGAAGTTGTTTTAAAATATATGCAAATGTTTTCATAAAATTAATCGATTTCTGTTTAATCATTTTCATTATAGTAATGGTGTGCTAATCTGTATTAGACATGTGCTAGGTTTCCAAACATGCATGTGTACTAGCTTATTTTTATTAATTTACAGTAATTGATTCATGTATAACATCACTATTGCACACGTTTAAAATAAACTTAAATATTTATATTGATTTTAACTGTTTTACAATTTTTCATACATATATTTTTAGATTATTTGTATAATTTAAGATTTACGAATGAATGAAGAATAATTGAAAATTCAATGCTTGATTTAAATTCACGACTTATTGATGAGGAATGGTAGCTCTCTTGAAAAATTCAACTCAATATCTTTCCCTGACTTATTAATGGAATCTGATGGACTAAATAAGTAGATACAGGATGGAAATGGCTCATGACTTAGTTGTTTCGAGAAAGGAACATCATAATATATTCATGTCTTTGATTGATGAACAACGAAGTGTCTATGATAAAATACTTGATGCCACAAAATCAGGACATGGAGGGATTTTTTTTCTTTATGGATTTGGAGGTACTGGGAAAACTTTTGTGAGGAATGCGCTTGCAAGTGGCCTTCGATCTGAATGTGAGATTGTTTTGTGCTTTGCATCAAGTGGTATTGCTTCTTTGCTATTACCCAGTGGACGTACGACACATTCTAGGTTGGAATCCCTCTATTAGTGAATGAAGACTCTACTTGCCATGTTATGCCTAGAACAGAATTGTCTGAATTAATTCAGAAGACAAAACTTATTATTTGGGATGAAGCTCCAATGACCAATCGATATTGTTTAGAGGCACTTGATTCAAGTTTAAATGACATTTTGAGATGCAAAGGAGATATGCATAATTTTTCATTTGGTGGAAAGACCATTGTGTTTGGAGGTGAATTAGGACAAATTTTACCTGTAATTACTAAGGGTACAAGAGAACAGATTGTGTATTCCACATTAACATCTTATCTTTGAAAATATTGTAAGGTGCTTAAGCTTATCAGGAACATGAGATTGCAAAATCAAAGCTCTGGCATTGAAAATTCTAAACATGAGATTAAAGAATTTTCAAGATGAACTTTGAGTTTAGGAGATGGAAATTTAGGAGAAAGAACTAATTTTGGATTGAATATTGAAATCCAGATGATCTATTATTGGAAAATTTACAAGATCCTCTTGATTCTATTGTTGAATACCTTTATCCATCTGTTGCTTCCAATTATACAAATTTATACTACTTTGAAGATAAGATGATTCTTGCACCTACATATCGAGTTGTTAAATGAAAAGGTGTTGTCTTTAATTCCAGGCGAAGAGAGGGAATATTTGAGTTCAGATAGTGTGTCCAAATTGGATAGGGTTATAGGTAACAATGAGAATCTTTACTCAGTAGAGTTTCTAAATTCTATTAAGTGTTCAGGACTTCCAAATCACATATTAAAGCTAAAGAATGGGGTCCGGATTATGCTTCTCAGAAACATTGATCAAAGGTCTGGATTGTACAATGGTACAAGATTAATTGTGATAAACTTGGAAATCATGTTATACAAGCAAATATAAATTGTGGGAGAAACATTGTCTACATATCAAGGATGACTCTTACTCTTTCTAATGATAGCATAATGATCAAATTCAATAGAAGACAAATTCCCTATGGTGGTGTGTTTTGCAATGACGATAAATAAAAGTCAATCTCTTCAAAGAGTTGGAGTGTATTTTCCAAAACTTATTTTCACACATGGTCAGTTATATGTTGTTATATCAAAAGTAAAAGATCGAAAAGGATTGAGAATTTTGTGTCTTAATGAAGAAGGTAATGTATCAAACAAAACATAAAAATGTGGTATACCGAGAAGTTTTCAATAATTTTTAATAATTTTTTAATAAATTATCCACATTTCACTTATAATTAAAAAACAATAGTATATTGAACATTTTAATTTTAACAATAAATATATATTAAAATATGAAATAAAATAATATATAGAGACATTAATAATAGTATTAACTTAATTTAAAAAAATAAATGATCCCGCGTAGTAAATAAACAACAAGAAGACAAAATTGTCTCTATGTGATTGCACATTTTTTAGAGAGACGGATGGAGTAATAAATAGTTTTCGTATTATATGTAACATTTTTTAAAAAATACAAGTCATGATTCTTTAAAAAAATTAAAATGTATGTACTTATATATTAACGGTTTACATGATTAAGTTATATGTCACATCATTAAAAGTCAAAGGTTATATATGAAAGAAAAATAATGTTGATGAAAGAAATTGTCTAACTTAAAAAAAATTCTCCATAATTAATATTGAATCGTTATATGACACGATTTATTTAATTATAAAAAATATAATAATAATTAAATGATCTCACGTAATACGCGGATTTCATATTAATATTGTAATAAAACACATCCTAATTTAATTGTAAAAAACAAAAAATAAAAATAATATGAAAAAGTCAAACGGCATAAGTTAAGTGGATAGGAAGTAGTAAGATTTAGCAGGTAACAAGTTGGGCAGATCCGCACGACTTTTAAGTGTGTTTATATTTGACCCGTCTCACAGGATGAGATCTGTAAGACGATCTTGTACAAGTCTTTTTCATAAGATAAATGTATAATTCTTATAGTTTCACTCGCTACAAGAACATCTTGTAAAGCTCTTCAAATGAGAATTAAGTTATAATTTAAAGAGTCAAAACATAAATTTTTAGGCAAAGACTTGTGTGAGACGTTCAAAAAGTGATAACTTTTATATAGAAAAGTGTTACTAAATTAATTAAAAGCGATAATATTATTTCATGAATTTATAATATAAATGGAAAGTGATAATTTTTTTATAGCGAATGTGATAACTATTTTAAAAAGTGTAAAATGATTTCAGTGAGACGATCTCACACAAGACCTACCCAAATTTTTATTACTTTCAACACTATTTTCTTCAAACTCTCTTTTCCTAAATACTAATTCATATCTTTCATAAAATAGTTAAGAGTGAAAAAAAATATAAAATTGACGAAAAAGTAAATGTAATAAATAAATATTAGAAAAATAATAAATAAATACATGAAATATCTTCAAGCTTTTACCTAATTACTAATTCCTTCATATTTTTAATAAATTGATAGTTAGTTAAGAATGACAATCTTAAAAGACACTGTATCTTGTGAGTTGACCAATTACTAAAATATGCTTATTGTATAGATAAAATATGTTAAATTGTTGTTAAAGTTTATTTTCTAAAGTATGTTGAATTATGCATTAAAGTATGATTTTAATGTGTTATAATATAATTTAGTATTAACATATTTTAACGACAAATAAGCACACTTTAACTATACAATAAGCATACTTTAGTGATGGGTTGACTCATCTCACATCCGTCTCATAAATAACTCGTCTCACAAGTGAGTCACTCATCTTAAAATTTAAATTTATTTTAATGTATATATGGAAAGATATTTCTTTTTATTGATACAAAGAATTTTATAGAATAAATAAATAAGATAAATGCATAATTCTTATAGTTTCACTCGCTACAGGAACATCTTATAAAGCTCTTCAAATGAGAATTAAGTTATATTTTAAAGAGTGAAACATAGATTTTTGTTAGTTTCAACACTATTTTCTTCTAACTTTTTCCTAAATACAAATGCATATCTTTAATAAAATAGTTAAGAGTGAAAAAATATAAAATTAATGAAAAAGCAAATGTAATAAATAAATATTAGAAAAATAATAAATAAATACATGAAATATCTTCAAACTTTTACCTAAATACTAATTCCTTCATATTTTTTAAAAATTGATAGGTCTTAGAGAGACCGTCTCACATATTCTAGACGGATTCTTCACCAACTCATTTACATTTTTATTTTTTTAATAGCGAAGTGCGTGCGTCTGCTGCCCAGCAATATTCAATTAATTTGAATGTAAATGCTCTAACTTAATCTATGTCTTCCATTTATTTCCAACAGCAAACAGCCCATTCTATTAATCTATGATTAATTTTTTTTCTATCGTTGTTTTTTTTTTTTGTTAGTTTTTTATTATGCAAATTATTTCTTTTATTTCAATTTTTTAATATAAATATCAGATAAACAATTGAATAAAAATTAAAGACAAAGATTTGTGTGAAATCGTCTCATATAAGCCCTTACGTAAGACGAATGAAAAGTAATAATTTGCAAAACGAAAAGTGATAATACAATTTAATAAACAATTTATAGTCTAATGAAAAGTGATAACATTTTAAAGCGAAAGTGATAACATTTTATAGCGAAAGTAATAACTATTTTAAAAAATATAAAATGGTCTCGCGTAAATCGATTTTACGCAAAACCTACGCAAAATTAAAATTAATCAAATTTATTATATTATTCTAATAAATACTCCTAGTATATTGAATTGAATTACTTAAAATAAGTTATTATATTTCATTCATCCTAAATATTGTTCAAGCAAAAAATAATTTATTTAATTAATAAGAATCACTTTTTTATAATTATGTATCGTTTTGTATTATAATTGTTATCACTTTATATTTACTCTATAAATTGTTTATGCATGGAGTAGTTCAACTAATAGTTATCACTTTTTCAATATGTATGTATCACTTTTTATTAAAAATATTATCACTTCTTATATTTAATACAAATTGTTCATCAATTGATTTAGTAAAATTGATTATCACTTTTTCTTGATCATGTATCACTTTTTATAAATTTATTAAAAAATAAATTATTGATGAAATAGTTTAATTGGATGGTTATCATTTTTCATTTTCATTTATCACTTTTTGATTAAATTGTTATCATTTTATATTCATCATATTAATTGTTTAATTAAAATTGATTATCACTTTTTATCTCTTACTAAATTTTTTTGCGAGGCACGTTATTACTTTTCCTTGATCACATGTCATTTTCAATAAAATATTATCACGTTTATCTTATAGCATAATGTATTAGTTATAAAAATAAAATATTATTATTCAAATTTTTATTAATATAAAAATCAATATTGCATATATTAAAAATAAATAATACTTATAATAAATTTTAATAATTTTAGATTGATTATAAATATAATTCTAAAAAATTTTAAAATAAATACGATTAATTCATGGGAATCAATCCATGTGTTACGCAAATATGCATAAACATATCAAATTAGCGAGCGTAACTATTAAAAGGTAAGGTAATGGGTTGAGAATCTCGGGAATGAGGTCTGTAGAGGGTCTCACCCAACTCTCTTGTTTTAATAAAATAGTTAAGAGTGAAAAAATATAAAATTGATGAAAAAGCAAATGTAATAAATAAATATTAGAAAAATAATAAATAAATACATGAAATATAAAGAGAGATTTGGAAGAGAAAGAGTGTCACGCCCCAATTTTTCAACAAATATAGAAAGAAGATTTATTCGCAATTTTTTGATAATATTATCCTCCAATTCGGGAGTGAAATATAAAATAAAATTAATAAAATATCATAAATAATGAAAATTATACATAAGTATATCATTAAAAATTATATAAAAAAATTTTGGCACAGCGCATTAATATAAAAAGCTTTCACGCAACGCATCCGACCCCAGTACGCCGACGCAACCTCAACCTGAAAAGGGTTCGGAGTGAAATGGTTGAGCGTTTGAAATACATTCAATGAGTTAACTTAAATGATTGCACAGTTAAAAATAAATATGTATGCCAAATATACCATAAGATGTAACATATGTCAATTTTAATGAAATAAATTGCACGTTGCCGTTCGATAACTCGTTTTAAATATTTTAGATTGATCGTCGCCCGATAACTTGTGTTAGTTGGTCTGTGCGCACCGGGCCGTCACCCCAGTACGATATTAGCATACTATGAAATATATTTTAGTACTGAACCGACGTAGCCAATAACTTGTGTTAGTTGGTCTGTGCGCACCGAATCGTCACCCAGTACGATGTTAGTAGAAAAATATTTGTCATCGAACTAAAAGCACACATGACACATAATATGACATATCAGTAACACATATCACATCTTAACATAGCAATCATGACATAAAATGTAGCACTCGATAAAAAGTTAAATTTACCCCACCTTGAACTTTCTTGGAAATTGTAGAGTGGACAATGCTTGCTCTTCGATCTCAAAAATTCTTGAAAATGATATACTAATTTTATTACAAATATAAAATAAAGATTTTTCACTTAAAATAATAATAATGATAAATTATAATAATACTATTTAATGAAAGAGTAAAAATCATAATTATAAATGGAAAGTAGAATTATAATAATATTTAAAGTAAAAAAGTTAAATTAATATTTATATAAATGAAAATTAAATATAATACATATGAAAACGAAAACGATATTGCTTTCAAAACGCATAGTTGATTTATTTATTATCATATATAATATATTTTTTTATAAATTGCAATCAAGTCACTACATTATATTAAGTTCTCATTTAAATTTATCCTAAACTTTAAACTTATTACACAATGACCCAACTTAAGTTATACAACTTCGTTTGAAAATTCGAAAGCACTTTTGGAATCCTCGCAAGACAAGGACCACATGTATACCAATTTTACATGAAAATAAAGAAGTTTGAACGATGCAATTTCAAAAGTGAAGTGAGTTTCTTCATAACTCTTTCGTTTACGTCAAAACTCAAAACTAATTATACTTTTGTGATCCTCGTGAGAAGAGCTTCAAAATGGCCTATAATATCAAAGTTAAATCACACCAAAATAAAATATGACATTAAAGGGATAAAAATTTTGACGCAGCTTATCTAACACATACGAAATCCATTTCACAAAAGAGTTATATATTTGAAATATACGCTTTAAGACGAATATTTTGGTATATAACATGCTAAGAAAAACTCACAAAATGTGTGACTAAAAATATTAACAGAGTGGAGTTTGTATATATATATACATATGTATGTATATGTGTGTATGAGAGTTGTATGTATATGTTTGTAAGAGAAGAAGAATGTAGTGATGGCAACTCACTGTGTGTGCATGCGTGACTATATATATATACACACACATGACAACTTATAGATCAACTTGAATATTATCCAAATGTTAATATTATTTTAACACCAACTTGGATGCAAGTTGAAAAAAATTAAACATGTGATTAATTAATACACACATATCCACACGTCACTACTTATACTCATCCTTAACAAAAATTTTAATTCCAAAATACTTCCACTTGCACACACACATGTTATTATTAATATTATTATTATTATTACATATATATACATATATAAATATATATTATTTATAAAAGATATAATATACTAAAATAAATAATATAATTTTATTTAAAAGTCAAATTTACGAAAATATAGATTATGAAATAGTGGGATGTTACAATGAGATTAAAAATTTAACTCTTTTTAAATATTCTTTAATTTTCATAAAATACTCTTCAAATAATAAAAATATTATTATAATTTAATACATTTTAGTAAAAAAAAATTTCACATAGTGTTTTGTATTCAGTTTTTTTTTTTTTTTTAATTCAATCAAATTTTTACAAAGAGAATACACATTTATATATGATTATTGGTATGGTAAGTTTAACTAAATTTTCCTATTATTCCATTATGTCATTGGTATTTCATTTTAAAGGTTTTCTCTTTTTAGTAAATACTAATTTTTTTTTTAACAATGAAATTTATCAACGAAATCAATTAGTTGGTAATTATCAATAAATTTACAATAAAAATAACAATTTTCTTTTAGCAACCGAATGCCAATAAATTTATTCTCTATTTTACTAACGGAATCCAATCTGTTGGTAATTATAACCAACGGATTACCTAAGGAATCATTATATAAATTACAAATGGAATTATTAGAAATGCATTACCAACATAATTATTTAACAACATAATTGAATTTTCATTGCTAAAATTTTACCACCATCACTTTACCAACGGATTTTGTTGCTAATCCATTGATAAACCAATTTAACAATAAAATTAAAGTTTTTACCAACGGAATATTCCGTTGGTAAAAAAAATTATAGTGAAAAATGCCCCACACTTACCAACAACTCACTACTAATACAACTATCCACATTGTATAAAATAATAATACTCCTTAATAAATGTGCAAAAAGTAAATGAGTACAATATCAATGAACGGAGGGAGTAAAATTATGATACTCCCTCCGTCTCACAAAATCGTTCACTCTTTTTTCATTTGTTTCGTCCAACATAATCGTTTACTCCCAAAAAAGGAAATGTCATTTTAATCCAACACCTTAAAACTAAACATTAATTTAAAAAATGCCATCCCTTCTTTCCTCACATAAAATATTTTATACTCCCTCCGTCCATCCTCAATATATCCATATGCTTTTTGCACGTGGATTAAAGAGTATTATTATTTTATGTGTACGTAGGTAGTTGTATTAGTGGAGGGTGTGAGTCCCATATTTTATTTATATTAATGGAGGGTGTGAGTCCCATAGTCCAAAAAGATAAATGGATAGATTAAAAATTGACGGCCCAAAATAGTAAAATGGATAGATTGACAGTGGACGGAGGGAGTATTTTACTTATTAATTAAAAATACCAAATTACCCCCAAAAAGTCAATAAAATTAGTTAAAAAACAACATTTTTCTTAATATCTATGGTACAATTAATAAAAGTGAACAATTTAATGGGACGGGTGGAGTATTATTTTAAGTGAATTTTCATTATAAATTGGAAATATAGTACTTCTTCCTAGAATGGTTCATATTTTTCTTCACTTATGGGTCTCACAAAACTCATGCACCTAAAAAACAGAAATAATTTTTAATTATAATAACCTCAAAAATTATTTTAATTTTGAATTTTTTAGTCTGCCTAACACATAATATTACTTTAAATTTTATTTATTATCTAAAAATATTAAAATAAACAATACAATTAATAAAAATATATACTCCCTCCATCCCAAATTCATCTTCACGTTTACTATAGATACAGAATTTAAGAAAAGTCACTGTTTGACTTATTTTTGAGGGTAGTATGATATTTTTGGGTAATAAATAAATAATAAAGTATATTATGTATTTTAAAAAGGTGATGACAAATTTGAATTAAAGTATTTTAGAGGGATATTAGTTAGTTGTTTTTTCCTTTTGATGAAAGTGTGAAGTTGAATTTAAAACGAAGCAAAATGAAAAGTGTGAAGTTGAAGTTGGAACGGAGGGAATATATTTTTTAAAAATAATGTGGAACATGAACACAATTCTATGAAATGGAGGGAGTACGTATTAAATATTGTCTTGTATTAAGAGAAGGCAAAAACTTGTGTGTACCCGGGCGCACGGGGCACACTTCGTGCGCATTTAGAATTTTTTATTAAATTGTATACACTTTAGTATAAAGATATGTAACATTTATTTTCTAAAGAAAAATAAAAAATATTAATAACAAGTATATACCTTTTAGAACAAAATAATGTACCCTTACTAATCAAAGTGTATACCCTTTAGAAGAAAATAATGTATCCTTACCCATAATACTAAATTCTAAAGGCGTACAGTATGCCCCGGGTACACGTAAGCCTCACTCTTAAGAGAAAAGATAGCTGAGTCTTATGTTTATTGGGGGATGCGACATTTGATTTTTTTATTGTTGAACGCTTGGTTTAGTAAAATACCTTATAAATGAATCTTATAGTTAGATACCATACAAATTGATGAGTGATCAGAATTAATTTACTTCTAAATTGATTAATGAGAAAGGGCAAAAATACTTTGATTCTTTCTTTTTTTTATTATTATATTTTTTTTTATGTTTTTGTAATCCAGATTACAGACTATGATAGCCATATCAAATTTGCTAATGCTAATTTGAATAATATTCCAAATTAGAATTTATATAATTATAAAATTAATACTTTTTATTTAACAGTTTGGATTGGTTAATACTAGTTGATTTTCTGTTACATTAAATAGAAGAGAATTATCATATGTTGCCCAATTAGATTTTTAAAAAACCAGAAATGCACATTTTGATTAAAAATAATTAAATTTGCCCACTTTTTATATAAATATACTATTATACCCTTCTAAAATGTAAGTCGGATTTTGGAAAAAAAATTTATTCTATTCGATCTTTGTAATTTGTTCTACTCGAACTTTGTGATTTTTATTCTACTCGAATTTTGTGTTTTCTGTTCTATTCGGGCTTTTGCTTTGCCTTTATTCGGACTTTGTGATTTTACTATTCGATTATTTTGATTTTCTTTTATTCGGTTTTTTGATTTTTTTCTATTAAGTAATTTTGATTTTGTTCTATTTGGTCATTTGATTTTATACTGTTAGGTTTTTTTTATATATATAAATTGACATATTGTCAAATCTTTTAATTAAAAAATTGTAAGTCATCTTTGGATTTTTTTTTTGTCAAATTTTCTTAGACAAATTTGATTTTTTAAAAGTTAAGTGGGTATTTTTTTTATTTTCTATTAAGAAGCGTGGCCAATAGTGATTTTGTGTCTAAATTGAAGTATCACAGTTGTCAAATGCTAGCCGTCTATTAGATGCGACTGTACAACTACCACCTGAATTAATGACATAGTCCATCGGTCCCGCCAAAATATTACTATTTTATTATATATTAGGTATTCCATTCAAATTGAACAATTTTTTTCTTTTAATAAAAAGAACTCACCAATAGTCTACCATTACTCATCACATCTCTATAATACACCTATCCACTTTACATAAAATAATAATACTCCTTGGTCCACCTCTACCGATCACATCTCTCTAATATATCTACTCACTTTACATAAAATAATAATACTCCTTAATCCACGTGTTATTCTTTGCCCGAGACGGAGGGAGTACAACAAATGTTTACTCCTCTTCTGCACTATTTTCAAATGGTGTATCCCACCATTAGGGCCCCACCGCCCTTGCCCTGATGATTGGTCACTTTACATAAAATAATAATACTCCTTAATCCACGTGTTACTCTTTGCCCGATACGGAGGGAGTACAATAGATGTTTACTCCTCTTCTGCACTATTTTCAAATGGTGTATCCCACCATTAGGGCCCCAACCGCCCTTGCCCTGAGGATTGGTCACTTTACATAAAATAATAATACTCCTTAATCCACGTGTACAACAGAGGTTTACTCCTCTTCTGCACTATTTTCAAATGGTGTATCCCACCATTAGGGGCCCCCACCGCCCCTGCCCTGGAGATTGGTCACTTTACATAAAATAATAATACTTCTTAATCCACGTGTTACTCTTTGCCTGGGATGGAGGGAGTACAACAGAGGTTTACTCCTCTTCTGCACTATTTTCAACTGGTGTATCCCACCATTAGGGGCCCCCACCGCCCCTGCCCTGGGGATTGGTGGAGGAGGTAATTGCAGGATGTGCCTCAAGTGGCTTATAAAGAGGGC
The DNA here is from genome assembly GCA_023678885.1 of Pogostemon cablin. Classification (NCBI taxonomy): domain Eukaryota; kingdom Viridiplantae; phylum Streptophyta; class Magnoliopsida; order Lamiales; family Lamiaceae; genus Pogostemon; species Pogostemon cablin. The sequence continues at coordinate 7,523,925 of CM043004.1, read as the reverse complement.
TTACTGTTTAACTTGTACTTGCAAGGGGTCAAATCCATGCCAATGGCAGGATTCAAACCCCCGCCTTGCAGCAACCAAACTCAATTGGAAGACCTTTTCACCATTCCCTATACCACTTGAGTTATGCCCTGAGATTTAACAACGAAATTCAATCTGTTTGTAATTACTAACGAATTTCCAACAAAATTTCTTTTTTCTTTAAGCAATGAAATGACAACGAAATTATTATTTTTTTATCAACGGAATAAAATCAATTATTATTTATTTACCAACAAATTACCAACAGAATTATTATATAAATTACATACACAAATTATTACCAATAGAGTACCAATGTAATTATTTATCAATGGAATTGAATTTTCATTACTATAAATTTACCAACCACGGATTCCTTGCCAAAATTAGTAATAAAATTAAGATTTATATTCTGTTTGTGAAAAATATTTTTTGAAACTATAAGGATTAAAAAAATCACAAATCACAAGAATAAAATACATCATATACTATAAAAGTGAAGTCACGACTATACCTTAAGAATTAATATTAAATTTTAAAAGCAAATATTAAACTTAGGGATCAAATAAGAATTTTGTATATACATACAATATGTTTAAACTTCATGTCAAATTAATATGTAAAAAATATGAGTATTAATTTATGGGAGTGACTATTTGCACCCCCGAAATTATTAAATAAACCCCAATAATTTATAGAATTAAAATATGATAATGTAATAAGACGTAAATACCCTTTTATAAATAATATAATAAAAATAATTATAATTAAATTTTTAAATGCACCTCAGTCAGATATCTAAATGTACCACATTGTTATAATTATTAAGCTATGATCAACCCTAAACCCTTCTGCATCAGCATAATATCATGGAACATGTAAAATTTGAGAATGATGATAATTCGGAATAAGCAGTAATCGTAAAGTAGGAGCATAATCATAATGAGTGTGACCTTATCAGTGTTTATTTTTGAAGTTAAGTTTAGGATTTAGGGTTTTAGTTTGTAGACTAGTAGATCGTATACATAGCGTAATCTGTAATTTTTATTCTAAAAATTATCATATTCGACTGCAACAAACAAATAGAGATTAGGAGTTATATGGCAAATTACTGCAAATAAGTTGAGTTGAATAGATTCTACTTAGCCAATTAATACGAACATGCTGAATCGTTTCGTTGATAGCCCGCTGTAGTATATTGTTCGACGACAGCAATCGAATACTTAAATATGTTCGAAGTTTATGATCGAATAGTTAGGTGTTTCTCATGACTGTTCGCTTCCTATGATCGAACAGATTTACTTGTGTTCGGTTGCTGTCATCGAACACCCTATTATTTTTCTTTTCTGTTTCTATTTTACGGCAACTACTAGCGAACACATGGAAGGTGGACACGCAAGAAATTAAAATTAATTAAAAGAATGAATTCTGTAATATTGAAGTTATCATGAAGGAAATTTTATTCTTAATTATAATGAATTAATATATACATATTAATCCCAAATTATGCCACATAGATTTTTAATGAGTTATCCAATTTTTATCTTCTACCATCCTCACCTTTGACCTTTTTTTATTTTTTATTTTCTCTAACTTCTCTCCTGAGCAGTCGCGGCAAGGAAGACACTGATCTGTTCTTTTTTCTTTTTCAAACTTCAGCGATGTTTTTTTTTTTTTTAATATTGTGATTAATTTGTTTTTTTTTTATTTGGGTATAGTTAATTAAAAGGATAAAGATATCTTTGGATGAGGTGTATTAAGTAATTTAAATATGTAATTTTTAATTTTAGTGGGGTAAATTTGTAATTGGGGTTCATTTAACAATTTTGGGGGTGCAAAAAGTCGCTCCCTTAATTTATATAAATAAAGATATTAGAAATGAAAGATAAAGAAAGAAATGAATGTTAATTGAAGAAATAAGAAATATGAAAAATGTGTATTGGGGATTGTAAGGTGAGTAGGTGTATATGAGGGTAGTTCTTAATACCTAGGATTTTGAAAACGAAAATATGATCTTCAAAGCCGAAAACAAACATCAAGAGGAGTAAATTAAAAAAAAAAATGGACCACAGGAATAACCAATTAAATGAATGATAAGGTGAAATATTACATAAAGCACAAGAATTGGGTAAAATCACCATTATATCTTTGTAATATTTGAATCCAGCTAATTAACCCCTCAATGTGTACGATGAAACATGTGTTTAAATTCTAAAAGTGAAACCAAAAATACGTTAAAGCTCGAATATGCCTGTAAATTAAAATGGATTGATTAATTAAGAAAACATCTTAAATTTGATGGATTTTCTCTGTTTTGTGAGATTCTATTTGAAGTTACAATTAATTAAACTTTATGATTAATTAATGAGGGTTAAGAGATTATGTGGGAGGCAACAATTCTAATTTTTTGAACCACTTGAAAAAAAAAAAAGGGTAGTGTCATGTTATATATTTGGTTTGGACTTCCAGTACCATTTATTACATCATGTCATGGGTTGCACAGTTGAAAACTTACATAGTTGGTTTCTCTATTTACCACTCATATAACAGGTAGTGCTAAAAATGACAAGTTGAATTCCTGTTATGTTTTCGGTGTTTCATTGGTGTTTTACAATATAAAAATAATATATCTTACAAATGACCATTAAACTCTTGGGGTAAATATTAAATTTTGGGCATTGATTGTGTCATGTGTCAATCATTTAATTTATGAAACAGTAGATGAAACACCATTGTGAAACAAGTAATCTCATTACTAAAAACAATATATGAAAAAGTCAAAGTAAATCCTATACTTATATTATCATCTCTATAAATGTAATTTTGGCACAAGTTTTAAACCAACTAGTCTGATAATATGATAATATGATTTTTTTATTTATAATCAATAATGTTTTCCTACAACTAATAATGTCGAAATCACTTTTTAATGCTTAGTATAATTTTTATTTATGTACTCACTAGTAATGCAGAAACAAGTTTTTAATGCTTATATAATTTTTATATTTATACTGTTGCTGGAGTATGATCAAATTGCTAGCATGTAGGGTGAAAAAAGTTTTTTTTTTCTTCAATCAATTTTGATTATGTAGTTTTCTGTTAATAGAGTTTCATCTGTGAGAGAATAACATGTAATTTGAATACGGATTTAAAATATTGAAATCATACTATATTCAACTAGTCGTATATAGCTTGAGTTATAACTATTATTCTATCATCCAGAAATTGCCAAAAGATTAGTGAGTTTTTTTCAATTACATAAACTTTTTTTTTTCCAAAGGATGGAGAAGAAATATTAGTAATTTGACCTTTCAGGTCTTGGTAGGTATACGTTCAATTTTTAGAATAATAGTTACACTTAAGAGATGTATTCAACATCTAAAGCCTATTAATAAATATTTATTGTCATCCTATTAAATATTTATTGTCATCGGTGAGCTCCATATATTCTCTCTTACAATTATTTAAGAATTAACGGCATGTTATAAGTTTATATCAAATTTGACATATATATATATATATTTAAAATACTAAAGCATAGTTTAATTTTGATGAGGTGTCGATATCAGAATTAATTTCAATTATTTTAATTTTAATTAAATTAAAAATATCAATTATTTTAGTTATTAATTAAAATTTTAATGTAGATAAATACATATATTATTTTAAGATTTGAATATGATATTATCAAATCAAAATTAATTAAAAATTAGATAAATACATATAGATAAATAAATATATTTACTTAAAAATATAGAAAATTTATCTCTTCTCCACCTATAAATAAAACTCTTTATTAATTCATTCTATACACATAATTTATTCATCATGACAAACAAAATCTTTCTTCAAATTCTAAAGAAAGGTATCTGTTTTTAATTTATTATCTTTTAATTATTTATTGTTTTTATTTATATATTTATTATTTTGTTTTAGTTCTGTTTTTTTTAAAATTGTTAGTAAGTAATCTTTTGATTATTTTTAATTTTTATTTATTTATTTATTTATTTCTCAGTTATTTTAATTATTAATTAAGTTTTAATGTAGATAAATACATATATTATTTTAAAATTTGAATATGATATTATCAAATCAAAATTAATTAAAAATTAGATAAATACTTAAATAAAAATTAAATAAATACATATATTTACTTAAAAATCTAAAAAATTTACCCCTTCTCCACCTATAAATAAAACTCTTTATTAATTCATTCTACAAACATAATTTATTCATCATGACGAACAAAAAGTTTCTTCAAATTCTAAAGAAAGGTATCTTTTTTTAATTTATTCTCTTTTAATTATTTTTTGTTTTTATTTATTTATTTATTTTGTTTTAGTTCTTTTTTTTAATTGTTAGTATGTAATCTTTTGATTATTTTTTATTTTTATTTATTTATTTATTTATTTATTTATTTTGTTTTAGTTCTTTTTTTTAATTGTTAGTACATAATTTTTTTATCATTTGATTTTTTACGTAATTAATTTTTGTTTATGGTTAATTTTACAATTTTTTTAATTAATTTTGTTTTCTATTCACTTTTGATTATATTTATTTATTTAATTTTTTTTTTAATTATTAGTATGTAATTCACTCAAGCTTACTGTTCAAACTTAGGCTTGGGCTGTTTACTCAACAAGCCCCTTTTTATGTTATTAATCTTTTTCTTTTCTTCCTTTTTTTTATGATTTTACAATTTATTTAATTAATTTTTTTATGATTTCCTTCCTTTTCTTATTTCTTTGAATTTATTTATAAAAAATTTTAATAATATATATTAATTTTATTATAAATTTTCTTTAAATTTTTTAAATATTTTTTCGTTATGTTTCTTTTAATTTTATTTGTTTTATTATTTTTTTTAATATACTTTCACCAAAATTAAAATTTAATGATACATAAATACTAATTTTTTTAAAGATCGAATAAGGATGTATTTTTTTTATTTCTATAATTTTTACTCTTTCTTTTATATTTTTTAAATTCTCTTTTATTAATTTTTGTTTTTATTATTATTTTTTTCTGTTATTTTATTTTTCATTTTTTATTAGTTTGTAATTTTTTAATCTTTTATTTTTTAAAATTAATATTTTTTTTCATTGTTACTTTTATTATTTTTTTAATTAATTTTTTTTTATAATTTCTCCTTAGATCTCTATTTATTTAATTTTTTGGTTTTAGTTCGGCATTTTTTATAAGTAACTTTTAACCTTTTGATTTTTTCACGTTGTTAAATTTTTAAATGGTTAAATTTACTAAAAATTTTATGAGTGGGTTTACATGTAAATTTTCATGTAAATTGGGTTACATGAAAACCTTATTTTTTAAAATTACTCTTTAGTTTATAAAAAAATTATTCTTTGAACAATAATAAATTTTATATAGAAGAGTAATAATTTATGTCTCTAATTTTCATGTATTAAGAGTAATCGAAAAATAAGGGTTTACAAGAATTTGAAAATTATTTTTTTAATTTAAAAGAGTAATAATTTATGTGTTTAAAGAGTAATTTTTTATGTACTAAATAGTAACAGGGTCTACATATAAACGTATGTAAATCCAGTTTATACAAGTGTTTGTGAAATTTTAAATTATAATGATGTGTCATCACTAAATTAATTTTAATTTTAATAATTGCTAATTTATATTTAGTGATAAATACATATATTTACATATAAATCTTCTTTAAGATTCAAATATTTATATGATTAGATTAGATCAAATAAAAATCAAACCAAATCTTATTTAGAAACATATAAAAAAATTTCCTTTTTTTAAAATTTATTTTGCTATTTTTTTATATTTTTTAAATTCCCTTTGACTATTTTTTGTTTTTATTTAATCTTTTTTTGGTTTTTATTTTGTTATATTCATTTTTATTTTTTAATTTTTTGAGTTTATTATGTGAATTTTTGTGCAAATAATCTACTCTCCACCTATAAATAATCTTTTTATTAATTCATTACACATACGTAAAGAACAAAAATTTTCTTCAAGTTCCATTCAAGTACAGAAGAAAAAAGGTATCAATTTTTTCTATTTCTATTATTATTTTCTAAAATTTATATTAATTAATTTCTAACAGATTCTTTTATATTTTTCAAATTTTATTGTAATTAATTTTTTTTTAAAAAAATAGTTTAAATTCTTCCTTTTCTTTTAACTTTTTTTTATTATATATATTTTTTTATTTGTTTACGTTATTAATTTTTTTCATGGTTAATATTTTAATTTTTTAAATTCATTTTGTTAAAATTATTTTTTTATTTCATCGAATTAATTTATATTGAATTTTTTTCTATTAATTAACTTTATTATAAAAATTTTCTTCAATTATAAAATTAAAATATTTTATTTTTTTGATCAATTTAATTCTGGAACAACAATCATTACGAAATTTGACAAATCAATTCAATAATTTTTTTTAATTTTTTTGGTAAATCAATTTAACAACAAAATTAAACTTTTACCAACGGAAGTAAATTCACGTTTGAGTGTATATAAATCGAATTTTACTTTTTAATATAAACTTATATTAAATTATAATGGAATAAATAGTTATATTTAACTTGAATGGTATTTTTTAAAATTATTGAAAAAAATAGTTATATTAAATTAAAATTATGTTTTTTAAAATTGTAAATTTACAACCCGTGTAATACACGTGATTCATACTAGTATATATAAAGAGAGAAATATTGTAACCACCTATAAACTTTATAAAATTTGCTATTGACTTTGTAAAATATATCATATCATGATATGAATCATGCATAGTTAATTAAATGATTAATAATTTCATAACATTCCAAAATATTAAGATTATACAAAAAGTTTAATCATATACTCCCTCCGTCCCGAATTTATCTTTACTATTTGCACGGATATTAATAATAATAATTTTTTGACTTACCTTGATAGTTTGGTATTTTTGAATAAATAAAAAATAAATAATAAAATATATTATGTGTGTTAAAAAATTAATAACAGATTTAAAATTTATGTATTCTAGAAGGATATTAGTTATTTAGTATTCTCTTTTATAAAATTTTGAAGTTGAAATTGAGATAAATCAAAATGCAATGTGTGACTTTCAAGTTGGGAGAGAGAAATAAAATATGATTATCAAATTAAAAATACTAGTACAGTGCCTGCGTGCAACGGGAGTAATTATATTTTATTATTTTAAAATGAGATAATTACTATTAGGTATATTTAAAACTCCTTTATTACTATGACATACAAACATAAAAAAATATTACTACTTAACTACATAAATATATAGTGATATTTCAATATTGCCATTACAATGTGCTGCACATAAATATTTGTGTGCAGCAAAAGGTATGTGCAGTAAAAAAGTGTGTGCAGCAAAAAAAGTGTGGTGGTCCGGCGACCGGCTGTGGCGGTCCGGCGACAGACCGCGACGGTCCGGCGGAAGTTCGGCGGCTGGCCGGCGGTTGTTCGACAGTGGTCTGGCGGCGGTAGTGGGAGGGTGCAGGATTTAGGGTTTATGGTTTAAAAGTGTATGAGATTATAATGAATTAAGGTTATATTTGGAATTTTACTTTAATATTTTGTAGGTGAGAGTAATTATTTGAACTCATTATATCTCCTAGTAATTTAGGGTACAAAGTGTGTACCTATGGATAATTTTTCCTTTTAAAATTTATATATTTTAAATATAAATCAATCATCTTAATTTATGATAATGAAAGTTTTTTTTTAAGTTTTGTAAAAAAGCATTAAAACATCTATTATTTATTAGAATCATAACTTACAATGATTAAGATGTATAAAACTCTTAAGGGTCAGTAACTATTAGGTACAAAATTATCTTTGTATTTACTACGTAGTACATTGACTTTTCAGAATTACTCACGTATACAAACTTTAATCCTGTATTTTCCATACTATCCATACATAACACTAGTGTTAACAAGCATTTTAAAAGGATTTTTAACATACCCGTATATTCTCTCCAAATATTTCGAAACCAAAATTCTCATTTCCTCCTTGCTGAATGTACGAAAATACCACAAATAGATATACATTAGAGTGAAATTCACATTGTTCACTACTCTGTTCATTGGATAAAGGTGGGGATCGATCGACGTCCATTTTTGTCGGTACTCACTAAGTCGGGTAAAAGTGAGAATCAAAATCCTGAGATTGTTTTGTGTAATCGTTTCTCTTCTTCTTCTTTTGAAATTAGGAATTAAATTAGGGTTCTCAACGATTGAGCATATTTTTTGAAACATTAGAATTTAAGGGTGAATGATTCTATGAATTGATTATTTTGTAATCGAATAATGTATAGTAGTATATACTTAGTGAAAGAGTAAAAAATTGAGCAATTTTTTTATTTGAATTGGGTTGTGTGTTTTAATTTTTTGTTTAATATATTGATTTGAGTCTTACCGTTAAAGAATTTGAGTCTTGGTGGAGAACTTTTCATGACCTTCAATTTTGAACATCAGTGTACATTTATACTCTTTTTTATTAATCAAGTTGTATAACCTTTTATTGATTGCAAATAAGCATTGCGGTGTGTTAAATGGTTCTTGGAGTTTAGTGTATGAAGGTTTGGGTGTTTCTGTAAAAGAGTTTGAGTGTAGGTATATAAGTATGTCTTGTTGGTGTTCTTTTTAACATTAGTGTATATTAAAACCAGGAAGAAAATGATTGTGCATGCATTTATTTAGGTCTATTGAATTGCTTATCATTGATTTATTTTTAACATTAGTGTTCGTTGGTGTTTTTTGAACATTAGTGTGCAATCGATTATGCATTCGTGGTGTTGACATGGTTCTTCGGTGTCTATTCCGTGAAAATTGTATATTGGTGTATTATGAATTGAATTTTTGGGTGTTTACGTTTTTGATATTAAATTTGACATGAAATATTACTTGGGTTTAATTTGAACTTTGGTTTACTATAAAATATATGCATCTTTATTTGTATCTTGTGCAATCATTTGTGAAAATTTTGTGAACATTGATGTGCACGTAACTTAACTTATATTGAATACCGATGTTTATAATTCAATTTTAGTACTTTTTTCAGTATTCACAACCATCTTTCAAACCGACATATAATATGAGATTTTTTTGAACATTGGTGTGCACGTGACTTAATTGTACCTTTACGGTATGGGATTTGGCTTGAAATATTACCTGGGTTAAATATGTATTTCATTCATATTTATTGATTGTACAATTGACAATCTTTTCTGAATGTGATTTTATACATTAAATAGTATTGAACATTGGTGTACATTTCATTTATGTTTATTGACTTTACAATTGTCAATCGTTTCTGAACCTATTTTTTTACGTACATAAAACAACATTGCACATCGGTGTATATCCTATAAAACCCTTTCATTCTATTAACCGCAGAAATTTCTAAAGCCACTATCTAGGGATCCAATGTCTTCCACTCATGAAGGTCGCACAATGATCCAGAGGGCAGTCTCGGAAAGTGGCACGGGTTCTTAAGATATGCGGAATAGATTTCAAGAATATCTAGATGGAAATTCTCCTAGTGTTCGAATTTAGTATCAGAATATATATAATTTTACCAAAAGGCCAATCGTTTCATGAATTGTCGTTGATCTGGAGAGAGAAATTTATGTATTTTTATGGAAAGTGAATGATTAATTATACATGAAAACTATTAATGGTAAACTTTGAAAAAGAAAATAACATAATGTATCTCTTAGTAATTCAATTTGATTTTGTATCTTCTAGTAATTAGGCTATTAAAACCTATATCTATTAGTAATAAACCCAACTCTTAATTGAATAATTTAATTCATTGTACTAATAAGAATAATTAATTTAAGGATTGATATGCGCCTTTAAAATGATAATAAAAAGAAAAAAGAAACAAATTTTAAATTTTTTTGTTTTTTATGATTGAAGCAACAATTTATTGATCATGTTCTTAATCTAATTTTGCAATATTAAGTTATAGTAATTTTTACTTGGACAATTTTGTTAAATTATAATTAAAATAATGCTTTATACTTTGATAAACTATAACTAAAATAGTGTTTTATACGTAAAGAAAATTAAAAAAATTAAAGTCCAGTCAATTCATCAATGATTGTAATGGATAAAACCCCTAATTGATTAATATAATTTATTGAACTAATGAAATGAATGAGAATAATTTAAGAATTATTATATGTACATCATTTTAATCAAAATAATAATAATAATAAATCAATATTATTGTTGATGCAAAGGCTTAATTGATCATGTTTCTTTCTTTATTTTATTTTTAATCTAATTTATTAAGTTATGATAATTTGAACTTGAATAGGTTTCATTACCAAATTATTTTTTTATATATATAGTTAAAACTAAAATATTGGTTTACATTAAAAGTAAAGAAAAGAAAAAAAGTAGATCTTGTGTGATACCGTCTCACGTAAGCCTTTATATGAGACGGATAAAATGTTATAGCATCATTAATGAAAAGTGATATTCAATCGATGAAAAGTGATAATGATGCAGTAAATTATTTCATGAACAATTTATAGTATAAATAAAAAGTAATAACATTTCATAGAGAAAGTGATAACATTTTAAAGTGAAAGTGATAATAATGTAATCACTTTTTATTCGTCTCATGTAAGAGCTTTATGTGAGACGGTCCACACAATTTTTTACCAAGAAAAAATCAAATAATCAATTAACATTTCAAAGATTTAGAAAATCTAAGACTATATATATTATCCCTTTTAATTAGTTACATTTGATTACACCTAACCATGATTTAATATAAAATAATAACATTTTAAAACAAATAATACAATAGAATTCACTAAGTGAATTAAATATATTATTGTGATCTTTATCTATTCGAAATAATAATAAATAAAATAAAAAATCATCCTCATATCCAATAATAAGTTAAGCAATGATTATTACCTTGTTATGAAATAGCAAGACAATATTGCACTTGAAATTTTTTTACTGTATAATCTTAGTAAGTCATAATTATATTTTTACTGTATAATCTTAGTAAGTCATAGTTATAGATAAAATAAAAATTTTATTAAGAAAAAATATATAAAATTGATTCAATCATTGTAATTATTATTATTATTTAAAATTAAGAAAAAATTACTTATAGGTACATACTTTGTACCTATAATTATTGTGAGATATATTGATTTAAAAAAATTACTCTCACATACAAAATATAAAAAATAAAATACCAAACATAACCCTAAATTCATACACTTATAAACCACAAATCCTAAACCCTCAATCACTACTGGATCGTCGCCATGACCGTCGGACTGCCGCAGGTCGATCGTCGAAAAATTGTCGGACCGCTGCCTAACCACCACACTTTTTTGCTGCACACACTTTTTTTACTGCACACACTTTTGATGCACACGAACTTTTGCTGCACACAAACATTTATGTGCAACACATTGTAAGGGTAATATTGGAATATCTCTATATATTTATGTAGTTAGTAGTAATATTTTTGTATGTTTGTATCTCATAGTAATTAAGAATTTTTTAATGTATCTAGTATTGATCCTCCCTTAAATTAAATATTTTTAAAATAAATGAATAGAATAGATCGATTCAACTAAATTCTTCGTATAATTAGAATTATGTTTAAATTAAAAAATTTTATCGGATCAAATATATTGAATCGTGCATAGCTATATAAAATTACTTATTCATTATTAATATGGAATCATGATATTATAATGGAAATAATTGTATAAGATGTTTTATCTTGGTCTTAAAACAATTTAAAAGTAGCATAATAAAATAACTTATAGTATATTTGGATTATTTGAAAAAAAAGTAAATATTATTTAAAAATTGTGTGATAATATTAAATTTGAATAATTGTAATAAAATTATATTTTTAAAGAGACTATATTTTACCCATCTATGCGTTGCACGAAAAGAATTATTATACTCCCTCCGTCCTGGGTATTTTTACCCGTTTGTACGGGCACGGAGATTAAGACGTTTTATTTTTTTAATATATAATGTAAGAAAAAGTAGGGATAAATTAGTAATTTAAAAAGAAAAAGTGAATAAAATTATTGGGAATGATGAATAAAGTGTAAAAAAGTAATTAAAGTTGTTGGGATTATAAAAAGTAGGTAATAAAATAATATTTATTTTTGCCAAAAATGAAATGAGTAAAAATACGTTGGACACCCCAAAATGAAAAGTGAGTAAAAATACGTGGGACGGAGGGAGTATTACAATATACAATTTATTTTGTATTTAAATTGTTGTTTGTACGTTAATTATACTATATATCTAACTATTTATATGTATTTATGTATTTTATAAATAAAATAATTATTTATATATAATATGTAAATGTAAATTATATTTTTGATAACAAAATGTAATTTTATATTTATTAATTAAATCGTATAATATGTAGATTTTTTCTTAACATCAATTTTTACTTGTATTTAAAGATGATAACGTTTAGGGAAAACACTTATTACTATTTAAATACAAGTAAAAATTGATGTTAAGAAAAAAAATCTACATATTATTTTGTGCTCATATCATTTTAGTGCTACTTGTACTCGTCATGTTCAAAAAATTTATTACTATACATTCAAAACCTATTTATTAATACTCGTGGGTAAAAATTAACAATTAAAGTCATAGTAATTTGTATAGAATTATAAGATTAATAGTTTTTCAATTATTTAGAGATTACAGTGGGCTCCTTATATTAAGGAGTGTTACGTCCCAAGTCAACACAAATTTAATACAAATTACAATCAAAATAAACGCTAAAGATACAAGACTACAATTACGAAAATAAAATCAATCTGTTGATTTATTCTTAATACGCCCTCGCAAAATGGTCGTGCCATCGGCTATAAAAATTTTAGAACGGAGAAGGAGAAAGCAAGCTCGAGGTAGAGGCTTTGTCAACAGATCGGCTAGTTGATCTTGAGTGTTGACAAACGTAATGATGAGATTATTTTTTTACGCTAGGTCACGAACGAAGTGAATGTCAATGACAATATGCTTCATTCGAGAATGTTGAACCGGATTAAGAGCCAAAGGTTGGTGCTCATATTGTCACACAATATGCGAGGCCTAGTAGGAAGTGACACTCCAAGTTCAGTGAAAAGATGTTGTAACTAGCATACCTCAAAGACCGCCGCTGCCAAGGCACGATACTCCACCTCAGTAGAGGACCGAGCCACCCATGCTATTTACGCGATTGTCTCCCAGGAAAATAATGTATGTAGATGTCGACTTGCCATCAAGTCACTGCCAAAGTCAGAGTCAGTGAAAGATGTGAGGTTGCGGGACAACGATCGATGTAGAAGAAGGCCATGAGCAAAGTTCCCTTTAGATACCGAAAAAGGCATTTGATAATATCCCAATGAATTGCTAGTGGAAAGGACGTGTATTGTGCCAGTTTATTAACTGTAAAGGATATATCTGGCCATGTCAAAGTCAATTATTAAAGACCGTCAATTCCACTACGGTACTCAGTTGCATCAGTGGACCCTTTAACGGATAGAAATTTAGAGGATATAGGACTGGAGACTGATTTGACACCATCTAGTTTGCACTTACGTAGTAAGTCAATCATGTACTTGTGTTGGGAAAGAAAAATACCTTCCTTACAATGTACAAACTCAACACCAAGGAAGTATGTAAAGGGACCCAAGTCTTTCACGACAAATGACTTCATAAGATGGCAAGTTATATTAGAGATAATAGTTAAGCTGGAGCCAGTAATGATGAGATCATCAACATAGGCAAGAATAAAGACCCTTGTTGACCACACCGCAGAACAAAAAGAGATGAGTCAGACGTTGATTACTTGAAGCCAAAGGTGATTAGAGTCGAGCTAAGGGCATAATACCATGCTTGTGGTACTTGGCAAAGGCCTTACAAGACACGATGAAGTAAACATACATGGGAAGGAACAGAAAGGATCGGTGAAACCCGTGTTGACATTCGATCATTTGGTTAACATGAATCGTTAGGGTTCCATACGTTTCTAAATAAGTGGAAGTAAGAAAATATAGAAACGTATTACCTTTCACTAGGGTATTCGAAGAAGATGAATTCCCGCTGGCAGCCTATGCAGCCTCACTGTTTTGGTCATAACTCTCTCATCTAATCTCAGATTTGAGTGATCTACGTGCCAAAACTATCTTCTCTTCCGTGGCTTTCCGTCAATATATCACACGTCCAATTCTGAGCTTCACACGATTTTAGAAAAATTGTGGAATTTGACAAATAGCAGCAGCAAACAACCTTCCGGTCTTCTACTATATTCCCAAGTCCAATCTCGACGTCGTGTGTGCGATGATCTTTGAGATCTTCTCAATCTGCTATTCCCTCACCCTTCTCACAGTGTTAGGAGTGATTTACTTTTCAGTTAGGGTTTCCGGACAGCTGAGATGACTTATATATGGGCTACAACAGGGACTAGGAGGAGAATTTAGAGTTGGACCTCCATTGGGCTTAAATATCCAAGCTTAGCCCAAAGCTTATACTTAAGTCCAATAATAATAATATATACCACTAAAATATTAATACTGCACTACCGTTCTAATCCCATAATTATGTTATGGGCTCCTTCTTATTATGAGCCCGTTAGTTTACCCATGTTTAAGATATACAATGTCCATTAATTAATTAAGTTACTAACAACTTCATTAATTAATATCTCATCCAAGAGTAGTACCATGCAACCTCATTATCATGCCGAAATAAATCCACCTGCAGTGTTTACATTATAATCCTTATGAGCTCCTCAAGGGGACATCATCAACCTATAACGGACACAGATTCCTTCTATAATCATCCGCACACCATAGAAACAACACTATTTCCCAACTCACCGAGTTTATTGATTTAATTATATGTAAATCTCACCCATTGATGAATCAAATAAATACATACTGCCATACGTGTCAATGTTATTGTATAGGGATTAAGAGCACAAATATCCATAATAACTGACATCAAGTTCTCCTATATAGTCAGTATAAATCGAACGATCTCAAGCGGTCCTGCTCAATAGACACAAGTGCACTAATGTGATTCTATAGTCAAGACAAACTAATACCAAATCACACTACAACCATCCCAATAGAGAGACCCCGTCTATCTCGGTTGTGAGCATTTATTTATACTTTATAAAGAAATCGATAATATAATCTTCTGCGTGTTGTCGTACAACATATTTTCTACAGTATAAAGTAAGTGGACTATTGCATCGAACATATAAATAAAATTTAAGATGCAATTATTTGATCATTGATTCTCATTTCAAATAAATTGTTAAAACATTGTTCATACTAAAGCTAGACTTAGTATATAATCCAACAATCTCCCACTTATACTAAAGGACTATGCTGTCATGTCTTCTGCCATACATCTGATTCTCACTCTTACTACATGACAATCGAAAGCTTTCGCTTTAAAGTCCTTGTAAAAGGATTTATTAAGTTATCATTCGATGCAATCTAGGTGACAACAACCTTCCCCTCATCATACGATTTCTCGTAACAGGTGGTACTCGCGCTCCATGTGTTTAACTGCCTTATGGCTCGTGTTTCCTAAAGTTTGCAATTACACCATTATTATCACAAAAAATTATAATAATCTTGGGAAAACATAGAAACGCTTCCAGTCCATCATGAAGTTTCTAGAGTCATACAGATACTTTGGCTACCTCAGAGGCTCTAATTTATTATCTTCCCATGGTGGAGTCCGGAGTCCAAAATATATTTCTATATAACACTCCTCCATTTTATGACTCAACTTCTAAAATTAAACACATAACCTTAAGATGGATTTACTGTCGTCCCTGCCTATTTGAAAAATCCGAATGTATGTAATTCATAAGAAGCAGTGAATATGTCCGGTAAGTCCACATATATTTCTAATATATGTTTTTACCACAATTCAACATTCTTATTTCGGGTTACCTTGATACCCACTGTTCATGCATTCGGCAAAACAGATATCCATTCTCATGCATAGCATTACATAGATTAAGCTTCCTTATTTGCCAAAGCATAAGGAACCACCTTCATCACCTTTATCTTCTTTTGTGTCTCAAGATACATTTTCTTAGATAAAGTCAAATTCTAAAACAAGTAAGGATCCTATCATTTCATGAAGCTTGAGACAAGCATAACATCCTTTCTTGTGATCCGTATTACCGTAATTAAAAAGATATTTTTGCTTCTCTTAAGTCCTTTATCTCATACCGCTTTATCAATCATACCCATACTCCCGAAAATACTTTTTCATTGTCTCCAATGAGCAATATATCATCTATGTACAGTACAAGAAATACCACCATGTTTCCGTCACCTTTTCAATACACAAGCCATATTCGTGCATTGATTAAATCCATATGCTTGGATTTCCTCAGGAAAATGAATGTTTCATGATCTTGAAGCTTGCTTTAGTCCATCGATGGACACCTTTAAGCTTACAATCAAAATGTTCTTAGCCCTTTGCAATGAATCACTCTGGTTGCTTTACATAGATGTTTTCCTCAAGACTTCCAATCAGGAAAGTTGTCTTGACATCTATTTGCTGTACCTCATATTCAATATGAACAACAATAGATAAAAGAGTCCAGATCGACTTAGGCATATCTATCGGCGAATAGGTTCCCTCATAATCGAATCATTTCTTTCTGAGTATACCTTTTCGCAACAAGCTTTGCTTCCAAGGTTTTCACCTTACAATTTGATCCTCTTTTTTTTTATGACCACTTCCAAAAGCTTTTATACTATTTTAGTGATTCTACAAGCTCCCATACTTGATTTAGAACCCATAGATCCTATTCCAGAATTCATTGTATCTAGCTAAGATATCGCATTTTATCTTGTAGTGCTTCGTTGTTTCCGTGGGTCAATTCCATGTTTACTAGGGACCAAGTCTCATGACTCTCCCAAAACATATATATTACGGGTTGTCAAACAATCCTCCCACTACGACAAGGCACTACATGCAATTGTGTATCAGACGAGATACACGTTGTAGTTTACCTTGTGGTATCTCTTCTTGTACAATTGGTACTAATACTTTGTGTTTTTCCTCTCACTTCTTTTAGAATAATTTACACATAAGTTTATGATTTATTACATAGTCTTTTTCCAAGAATCTAGTGTTTGTGTTAACAATCACCCATCAATCTTTTGGACTAAATAAATCACCCTTCATTTTTCTAGGATATCCCACAAACAGATAAACATTCATACGAATTACTGTTTCTAAGGCATATCCATAAAATGAATTTAATAATTCCAAATAACTCATAATCTATCTAACCATTTCCATAAGAGTCTTTCTCTTATTATGATTAGAAGACACGTTATTAATTTCAATTTGTTGCATCCGTGGTATAAACATGATTTAAGAGTGTACAAATAGTTACATACGTACCATAACAGATTATAGCTTCATCCTTCATTACTATGACCATTTCATTTAAATGAAATGAAGTATCCATCCATTAATGCATAGAAAACGAAATAAAATTCTTTCTATAAAAACGTACGTAAAGACAATTTCTCAAAATCAAATATTTATTCATGTCGTAAGATAAATTAACAACTCCCACTGCAACAACTACTACTTTTGTAGATTACCCATGTATTCAATAATCTCATCATCACTTAGTTACACACTTTTAGTGATACCGGTATCTGTACATAACGTGTCAGTAGATGACATCGCTAATCATGCTTCAACAACTAGTGAATGAGATACTAACCTTGTTCATATCTTGATGAAATTGGATTTCCTTCGCCACATGTTTTGTCAGAAGTTCCCCACCATATACAACCTCTTGTATTTCAGATAGAACTTGCTCAAAACATCCAGGTAACTTTTGAATAATAAATTGATCTAGGTTTCCCCTTCAATTTCTACTCCAAGTTTTTTTAATTCATTCATCAAGTTTAACCATGATCTCTTGCCTTTCTAACTTACTCAAGTATCCGAAGAGTCGCATAAGACCATCATATTTCTATGAACTTCTCACCTCTCCACTAAAGACTTTAATTAATAGGCATCACATAACATCCTTTGTGAGAACACATATGTTATTTTCCTAAGCAGTAAAATTCAAAACTAAGATTCTTTTCTAATCATCTAATTTTGGACGAGTAAATAATTTCTTTTAGTAAACAATAAGTGAAATAAGCAATTCGAAAATACAGAGAATCACATAAAATTAGCGATCAAAACTTTGAATTTATCCATTTATATTGATTAACTCAAAACAATATAAAATAAAATTCACCGATATCTCAAGCACCGTGAGTCTGTAAGCCACGATAGTGTGGACGTTTACAAATCCAAACATTTACACGAGAAGGTTTTACCCATTAATTTCATTTATCAACCTAACCTCATGATAAAATAATTAATAATCGGTTCCTCTTTAGCCATGCAAATAATAGCAGTGACTCTGATGGGGAGGATATTTATTATTCACACCTAAGTGTACACCCTAAGTCCATTGCGCAAGCTTATGTGCCTTACAAAAATGGAAGTACACACGTGCTCGGATAACTTCCTACAGTCATCAATTATTAGTTTTTACAGTGATTCGCAAATAAACTCATCCGCTAGGGAGGAAGGCACTATGGCCAACGTGCAAGTTCATGTGCATCATATTACAAACAATAATTATTAAAAGAAGTCTGTTCCAGCAATCCATGAATAAACTCATCCGATGGGGAGGAAGGCCCTAATGCCGATGTGCAAGTTTATTCACATCGCTAACAAACCAATAATGGAGGCTGCGGGAATTAATTATCAATCCCCTCTCCCACTTAGTTATTTAACACCGAGAGTTTTTATATGCATATAATTTTCGAAATAAAATACGCAGCCTAGTATGCTCCTATTACGGCACATAAGGCAAGTAAATCACAAAGAATCATGCATAACATATATAACAATAATCAAATAATTAAATCAATTATTAAAAGTTATATATCAGCAAATTCGATTATTCGCCACCTAGCATGAAATTGAGCAGCTGCGACTATGTGGGATTTGACCTTCATGAATTTTCCTTAGAATCTCTTCTCAACAGCCTACTCACCGCTCAACACCGAGCGCACCACACGGTGATCGACACGTTACCTGGCATGCCACCGTGCACGCCATCTCCTCACCCAGCAGGCCAACATGTGTCCTTGCTTGCCAACGTGCAACCTCTACACGGCATGCTCCTAGCGCCCAACAAGCACCATTGCCCGCCATCCTACCTAACATTCCGTACACCGCCAGCAAACTCCGAACGCCAATACGTAGCACACGGTTAGTAGCTGCTCGCTAGCCTATGCCAGCACACGGCCTTCACAAGGTAGAAAATGAGGGCACGCCATTTTTGCCCGGCATGGTGTACGACCCGTGCATGTCTTTGAGTGAAAACACCTAGCATACTGCACGCCATTGTGCCTGGCAACAAGCCTGAAATGCTCGTCAACCTACATGTTTCCCTATGTTATACGCCCGATCATACACCCCAGCCTGCCAGCGCCTGCTCACTATATTCGAGCTCTCCAGTGACTCGACCTGGCCATTTCACAGACTCGATCGGAAATAACATCAGGCTAGCTCGGAAAAATGGTTGACTCGCCCAAAAAATGTGATGACTTGTGCCACACGACATCGCTGTCTAGCCTTTTTCGTGCCAACGATGGGTCCACCCTTGCCTACCCAGAGCCAGCCACCAGCAACCACCGCCGTCAGCCAAGCCTTGCAAAATAGGTTATCAACTGTCATGCTGTTCCACCTCTCAATTAGCAGGTTCACACCATGCCAACACCCGAGGGACCAACGTCGTGCCTTGCTATAGCGTTCTGCCATCGGGCCACCACTGACTCGATAGGAATTCATGCAGGACTGATCAGAATATGCATCAAACCCACTCGGAAAATGCTGTCCACTCGCACGGTGAAGACTCGTCGAAACCTATTTCAGACTCGCTCGAATCCTGGCTCTCCAAGGCTATTTATCCACTGACAATTGTGTCATCCATCACTGTCAGCACTGTCACGACACCGTTAAGTGCACGCCGTTCAGTCGTGCATGATAGCCGTGCCAGCCAGTAGTGAAAACCCCAACAAGCACCACCGTAAGCCTTGCTTGCACCACACCCCATCTCTGCGATCGCTATTGTTCATTGGGAACACCATGAGAAGGTCTCCCGGAGTGGTAGTTCATGCCGCGTCTGTTCAATCATCTCAATAATTTTTGTCAACCCCATCGCGATGTGATTCCGTCGTCGCTCATGTCCGCCTATCAGCCATCGTGTGTCGCAACAACAAACCATCATGGTGTAGCCGTAAGAAATATAGGTTTCATATTAAATAATATAACAATAAACCAAACCCTAATTCTTATGCGATTCTAATTCAAAATTAAATCACATAAACCCTAGCCTAACGTGTCACGCTTCACCACGAAACCGAAGCGCTTATACCAATTGTTGGCATTCGATCATTTGGTTATCATGAACCATTAGGGTTCCATATGTTTCTAAATCAGCAGAAGCAAGAAAATATAGAAATGTATTACCTTTCACAGGGTATTTTGAAGAAGATGAATTCTCGCTGGCAGCCTGCGCAGCCTCACCGTTTTGGGCATAACTCTCTCATCCGATCTCGGATTTGAGCCATCTACATGCATAAACAATCCTCTCTTCTATGGCTTTCCGTCAATATATTACACGTCCAATTCTGAGCTTCATATAATTTTAGAAAAATTGTGGAAGTTGATGAACAGCAGCAGCAGATAACTTTCTGGTCTTCTGCTGTATTCCCAAGTCCAATCTCGACGTCGTGTGGGCGACGATCTTCTCAATCTACTGTTCCCTCACCCTTCTCATAGTGTTAGGCATGATTTACTTTTCACTTAGGGTTTCCGGACAGCTGAGATGACTTATATATGGGCTACAACAGTGACTAGGAGGAGAAATTAGAGTTGGGCCTCCATTGGGCTTAAGTATCCAAGTTTAGCCCAAAGCTTATACTTAAGTCCAATAATAATAATATATACCACTAAAATATTATTACTGCACTACCGTTCTAATCTCATAATTACCTTGTGGGCTCCTTCTTATTATGAGCCCGTTAGTCTCCCCTTGTTTATGATATACAATGTCCATTAATTAATTAAGTTACTGACAACTCCATTAATTAATATCTCATCCAAGAGTAGTACCACTCAACCTCATTATCATGCCGGAATAAATTCACTTGCTGGGTTTACACGATAATCCTTATGAGCTCCTCAAGGGGACATCATCAACCTATAACTTAAATGGATTCCTTCTACAATCAACTGCACACCATAGAGACATCACTATTTTCCAACTCACCAAGTTTATTAATTTAATTACATGTAAATCTCACCCATTGATGAATCGAATAAATACATACTGCCTTACGTGTCGAGATTATTGTATAGGGATTAAGAGCACGAACATCCATAATAATTGAGATCAAGTTCTCCTATATAGTCATTATAAATTGAACGATCTCAAGCGGTCCTACTCAATACACACAAGTGCACTAATGTGATTCTATAGTCAAGACAAACTAATACCAAATCACACTACAACCATCCCGATAGAGAGTCCCCATCTCTCTCGGTTGTAAGCATCTGTTTATACTTTATAAGGAAACGGATAATATGATCTTCCATGTGTTGTAGCACAACATATTATCCACAGTATAAAGTAAGTAGACTATTGCATCAAACATATAAATAAATTATAAGATGCAATCATTTGATCATTGATTCTCATTTCAAATAAATTGTTAAAACATTGTTCATACTAAAGCTAGACTTTTAGTATACAATCCAACAGTCTGGAGACTGAGTCATGTAGACAGGAATATCCAATTTCTCATACAAGAAGGCATTATTCACGTCGATCTGGCGTAGGGGCCAGTTATAATGGAGAGTAAGTGATAAAACGGTGCGGATAGTAGCCGGCTTGACAACAGGACTGAAAGTCTCATTAAAATCATTGTTGGGCCACTGCTAGAACCCCTTTGCCACTAAGCGGTCCTTGTATTTGTCAATTATTCCGTCAGGCTTGTGTTTAATGTGGAAGACCCATTTACACCCGATAATTTTAGCACCGGAAGGAGAAGAGACTAATTCCTAAGTGCCAAATTGTTGGAGTTCCGTGAACTCATCAGCCATGGCAGCACGCCAATCAGCAGAGGCAAGAGCTTGCTTGACAGTGGTTGGCTCATCAGATGGAGGAAGCGAATGCTTTGTTACAATGTTGAACTACTTTGTCTTATAAATGTTATTAAGGCTACGAGTGCTCATATGATGTGTATGAAATGATGCAACATGCAGTAACATAGGAGAAATAGGTGGAGATACCACTATCAAATGTCCAAATCCAGTAGTGGTTGGAGATGACAAGGCATGATATAGTTGTTGCTGCACTAGAGAGAGTGGTTGTCCCAATCTAGTAGTGGTAGGAGATTACAAGGCAGGAGAAGGAGAGGTTGGAACCGGAGTGGTTCTCAAGAGAGGTGCTAATACCGAGAGAGCCAACTGAGTAGGTGGGGTGCTGGTAGATGTCTGTGTTGAAGAGGGAATGCGCGGAAAAACATTCTCGAGAAAATGAACATGTTGCGAAAAGAATGTACTACCACTATAAGGATCATAACATAATATGCTGCTTGAGATGTTGAGTAACCAACAAAAATACACAGCATTGAGGGTGGAGTGAGTTTTCCTGAAAGATATGGCCTTAACCAAGGAAAGCAACGACAACCAAAAGTCCGTACTTTGGTGTAGTTCGGTGGATGTCCAAAAAGAGCATAAAATGGGCTGACCTTAGACAAGGCAGGCATGGACATACAATTGATGAGTTAAACAGCTGTTTGAATTACAAAGGACCATAATGAGTATGGCAGGAAGGCAGCATGTAGTAGTGCTCGACTAATTTCCAATACATGACGATTGTGGCGCACGACGATCCAATTTTGTTGTGGCGCGTATGGCGGTGTTGTTAACCATGAGATCCCATGAGTAGAAAATAATGAACGAAGCGCAATGAATTCACTACGATTATCAGAATATACATTTTTAATTGTATGATGAAATTGCTTCTCAATCAATGAGCAAAACTGAGGAAAAATTGATACAACCTGAGATTTGACACTTAATGGAAACACTCAATTGTAGTGAGTATATAGATCAACCACCTAAAGAAAATACTTTGAACCATCAACAGAAGTAATTAGCACAGAGCCCCATATATCAATATAAACATAGTGCAAAGGATGCATAACATGAAATGAGGAAGTATTAAAAGGTAGACAATGGCATTTGCTCAGCTAGCAAGAAACACAATCATTTCCCAGACGGGACTTATTCATAACTGATAAATAAAATATATGTATAATAAAGGAGCTAGTATCAAACGATGGATGCCCTAGGCGAGCATGCCAGCGATTTGGAGTAGCTCGAACACCTGCAACTGCTAGCTTATTAGAACAATCAGCAAAAGGTGAAGATAAATAATAGACACCATCACGACATGGCCCTTTAATTAGGTGCTCTCCCATTGCTATATCCTTAATAATGTAAGATGAAGGAAAAAATTCCAGAGAAACGTTATTGGCTTGAGCAAACTTGCTGACTGAAAGTAAATTTTTTCGAATAGATGGAACACATAAAACATCATTTAGAATAAATGTGCAATGAGGAAATTTAATTTCAAATTTACCAGTATGGGTGATGGGGAGACCTGTGCCATCGGCTATGTTGACCTCATCAGTTCCATCATACTCAGAGTGGATAGATAATTTTTTCAAGTCGGAGGTCATGTTGTGAGACGCTCCAGAGTCCAAGAGCCAAGGGTAAGTGGGAGTATGTGTGGTGGAATTGACATGATTTGCAGTAACTGGAACCCGACAACAAGTGGAAGCAGCGTGGCCTGGGATGTTACACAGCTGGCAGATGAGGCGAGTATTATAGAATTATGGTTCACTGAATGCCCTCCACGATTGCCATGATTTTGATTATGGCCAGAGTTCTGACCACGACGATAGTAACCACATTTGCTATTATTGTTAACGTGATTCGAGTTGCGAAAGGAACTATTGACTCTTTGAGAACTTGCCGTACCGCGATTGGAGGAGGTGACTCCTCTTGATGCTTGATGGACAATTCATGTTCAAGCAGCAGGTCATGAAGTACTTCAAAGCCAAATGGTATCTCACGAGTTCGGATCAGGCCAACAGTGGAGGCATACTCTGGCCCCAACCATTGATGATAAAAAGCTTTAGTTCATCCGGACTAACCGGCTCATCAATTAAGGCAAGCTCATCAGCCTTGGCCTTCACATGGCGAAGGTACTCATGTTGGATTGTATACTAAAAGTCTAGCTTTTCGTATGAACAATCTTATAACAATTTATTTGAAATGAGAATCATATGATCAAATAATTGTGTCTTATAATTTATTTATATGTCGATCCAATAGTCCACTTACTTTATACTGTAGATAATATATTGTGCGACTACACACAGAAGATCATATTATTGGTTTCCTTATAATGTATAAACAGATGCTCACAACTGAGATAGACGGGGACTCTCTATCGGGATGGTTGTAGTATGATTTGGTATTAATTTGTCTTGACTATAGAATCACATTAGTGCACTTGCGTGTATTGAGCTGGACCACTTGAGATCGTTCGACTTATACTGACTTATTGAAGAACTTGATCTCTGTTATTATGGATGTTCGTGCTCTTAATCCCTACACAATAACCTCGACACGTAGGGCAGTATGTATTTCTTTGATTCATCAATGGGTGAGATTTACATGTAATTAAATGAACAAACTCGGTGAGTTGGGAAGTAGTGCTGTCTCTATGGTGTGCTGTTGATTGTATAAGGAATCTGTGTCTGTCATAGGTTGATGATGTCCCTTTGAGGAGCTCATAAAGATTATCATGTAAACCCTGCAGGTGGATTTATTCCGGCATGATAATGAGGTTGAGTGGTACTACTCTCAGATGAGATATTAGTTAATGGTGTTGTCAGTAACTTAATTAATTAATGTGCATTGTATATCTTAAACATGGGGAGACTAACAGGCTCATAATAAGGAGCCCATAACATAATCATAGGATTAGAACGGTAGTACAATAATAATATTTTAGTGGTATATATTATTATTATTGGACTTAAGTATAAGCTTTGGGCTAAGTTTGGATACTTAAGCCCAATGGAGGCCCAACTATAATTTCTCCTCCTGGTCCCTGCTGTAGCCCATATATAAGTCATCTCAGCTGTCCGGAAGCCCTAATCAAAAAAATAATTCATGCCTAACACTGTGAAGGAGGTTAGGAAACAACAGATTGAGAAGACCTCGAGAATCGTCGCCCACACGACGTCGAGATTGGACTTGGGAATACAGCAGAAGATCAAGAGGTCGTTTGCTGCTGCTGTTTGCAAACTTGTACGATTTTTATAAAATCATACAGTTCTCAGAATTTGATGTGTGATATATTGATGGAAAGCCACGGAAGAGAGGATCCTTTTGGCTTGTAGATCACTCAAATCTGATATCGGATGAGAGAGTTATGCCCGAAACGGTGAGATTGCGCAAGCTGCCGGCGAGAATCCATCTTCTTCAACATACCCTATGAAAGGTAATACGTTTCTTGGTTTTTCTTGCTTCCGCTAAATTAAAAACGTATGGAACCCTAACATTTCACATTAACCAAATGATCGAATGCCAACAATTCAGTGATCGATCGATCCTTGATCTACATACGGTATAATTCATTTTTGAGTTGATTGACTCAGGAGCAGGACTTGTCGACACAGAGTTATGTGACGACGGTCTAGACGTCACATGATGTCTCCTTGAGTGAGACAACTAATAAGACTTTAGGTGAGAGTGATTCATTGATAGCCACAAGGAGCAGCTGATCCTGATAGATCCAGTTTGAGACGTTCTCTAAATTTGATGCATCTTGAAGGAGAATCGGGCAAGATTTGGATCCATCAATGTATCCCAACAGATTGTGGCCGCGAAGGAGGGCTACAAGATGTGCTCTCCAGGGAGGGTAATTAGTAAGTGTCAATTTGATGGAAAGGTAGTGGTGTGCTATTATCGGAATGATGGCTGGTCGAGATGAAGTGGCTGTGATAGTGGCAGTCGTGTTGGTCGTCGATTCATCAGTGGTAGCCATGAAGACGATGGTGCTTGGAAAAAGAAGAATGGGGGTTGATAGGATTTAGATCGGAGCCTCTCGTGATACCATATAGAAATATAAGAATAGTTTTTAAATTATTTATAGATTAGAGTGGGCTCTTTATATTAAAGAGTGTTACATCCCAAGTCAACACAAATTTAACACAAATTACAATCAAAATAAATGCTGAAGATATAGGACTACAATTACGGAAATCAAATCAATCAGTTGATTTATTCTTAATATTTTGAGCCTATGTAATAAACTAACAAAATATTTCAAAAATTGATGTTAAACCAAATCATTAAGCCTATGATTTCTCTATTGTATAATTAAAAAGATTAAATATTATTAATAAATAATAATACTTAACTATTAATCCGGAACTATCATCACAATTTCCAATGATCAAAATACAAAGAATTCTAAATCTATTAGAACAAAGGAGCAATTATTCACACCCTCAAAAATACTAAATATACCCTAAATCAATTTAATTTAACACATTTTTAATTAATATGACTAAAACACACTTTAATAAATATTAAATTACTAAACATACCCCAAGAAATTACTAAATCTCTAAGAGCAAGTGCCACCACGATCGTAGGCCTCTGTCATCGTCTCTGGATTGCAGAACTTGCCCAGCATACTATTAAGGCATTTTATGCTCTCAAATTTTAGATATCCATTTTCAACTCTTTCTCATCCTATCACTCCCCGATAGATGCAAAGAGCAGGCAAGAGTCACACACTCCCCTCTTCAACACTTTTCTGTAAAAGCATATTTCTTCTTACACCCATAAATCCATGCACTTGTTATTACAACAAGTCACGTTTCACCACCTTGCAGAGTGTTGCTGTATATTTTGTGATCCTTGTGGCAATGATTTGCTGCTCTTGGGTTTTCGCATTTTGGTCGAGAAACCAGCTAATTCATTTTCCGGCGGCCAATATTGGGGGTGAAGAAGCCGGTTCTGTGGTGGGTTGTCCGAGTTCTTGGCGGTGAGAATTAGGGTTGCTGCCATAGTTATGGCATTGATGCTGACTATAATTTTGATCACCTTCATTGTTTTGAAAGTGGAAGAGAAGTTGGGTCAATGTAGGAGGTAGGAATGTTTACTATATCTCTTTTTTTATTTGAGAAAAATTAAATTTGGTGGTGATTTGAGAGAGAAAATGGTGATTCTTGGGTGTATGAATCTTACCTGCTCTTTGTATGGAGTGAGGGGGAGGAGGAAGATCAATGGGTTATGGCTGGCACATAGGCGTACGATTGTGGAGATTATCTCACATTCTCAACTGAATGATTTTTTTACAAATATATTTAGTATTTTTTTTGGGTATGTTTAGTTACGTATAAATATTTACTAAAGGGTATTTTAGTCATATTAATTTAAAATATATTTAATTAAATTGATTTGGGGTATGTTTAGTATTTTTGGGGGTGTGAATAACCGCCCCCTTAGATAAATTCATGTCCAAAATAATTAATCTATATTCATTCAATCAACTTTTAGAAAAGATGCTTGGAACTATCATCACAATTTCCAACGATCAAATACAAAGAATTCTAAATCTATTAGATCAATTCATGTCCAAAATAATTAATATATATTCATTCAATTAACTTCTAGAAAACATACTGTTGATCGTTATTTTAGGTGTGTTATTATATTTGAATTAATGATAAGTTTGGAGTAGCATTAACATGTCACCATAAATAGACATAACAAACACAAAGAAAATGAAGGATGGACAGAATAAGTACTCCCATTTTCATAATGAAATATCACAAGAACAATACATATTTTCATCTCTCAACTCTCAAAATATTGTATGTGATATGTGTATAATCTGCCTATCCAATCAAAGGAGAGCCTATTTATATGTTTCCCTTTGGGTTACCCTAATTCTCCATCAATGAGCTGCTGCCACCTGTGAGGGAGTAGTGCTCAATTTTGCTAGTATTGAAGGAGTAAAAAGCTACCATAAAGGAGGCTGTTGCAGGTGTCTTTTGTCCTAGGGGCTTGCTATTGGTTGAGAGAGGAGTGTATGCTTTGAGGGTGTTGTCCTTGTGAGAGTGATGTAGAGAGTGACTTATCCTTATCTTTTACTTGTGCCTTCTTTATTTGATGGTGTGTTTAATTAGTTCATATTGCCCCCGATGTTACAGCTGGACCTATGTTCAACCTGGAGCTGAATATCTGTAACGTCGGTTTGGTTAGGAGACGAATAGTATGTCAACCCAAGAGTATAGGGTCAGCTTTGTATAATGTTGAGTCCTGTAATAAGCCGAGGGCTATACTTAGTTGATCTTTAGGGTTGGCTTTGGACGGACCTATTTTAGGGGTTAGGGCCTTCAACTTCTGCCTTTTTGACTATTTGGTATATGGGCCTCGATACTCATTATGCTTTATTTTTATTATTGTACCTGAACTTGAGCCCACAAAGGAAGTGGGATATAACACCCATAACACATATGATTCTTTTCTATGACATTTCTCAAAGAATAGTTAATCTAGATCTCCTTGGACTGGTAGATCAATAGTCGTATATCAATAGTTCAATTGGTTAGAGTGTTCTTGATAATGCGTTGTAAAGTATTTGATAAGAACAATAAGAGAAATATATATAAAAATTTAATAAGAACAATAAGAGAAACATAAAATGGAGAAGTGAAGAACACAAAAATAGAGAAAATTAAGAGCTGCGTTGTATGAATGTGTACAAAACTAATATTCATACTCTTTATATAGAGAGGAGAAAGGGGTACATTAGTGTTAAGCATTTTCTTTGCACACAAAAATTAATACTCAAGTATTAAGTATATCAGTTGTAGCTCAGCAGGTAACCAGGTTAAATATCGAACCTAAAGGACTGTGTATTATCAATTTAATTATTAACTAAATTAATTAAGATAAGATGTCAATAAGATTGAGGTATCAAATTATTAATATACTAACAAAAATATTAAATAATAATTAAAATAAAAGCACTTAGAAGAATTCTAAAGTAACTCAAGAATGAAGAATAGGTAGCCCTAGGGTTATCAAGTTTCACTCATTAATTTCCCTCTCAAGTGTACTGTCCGACTTTGCCTTGTGGATTATGGATGCATTAGTAAACCATACATATCTACTCTATAGATACACGTAAACATGTGTGTAACACGTGTGAATAACCTTGGAGCAAGATAATAATTTTATCCCCTTTCTAGTTACTATTAGTATAAATTCTTTTCACCTAGGATTGGTACTCAAATCAGATATGATCTCCCTTTATAGGTACTATAAAATTAACATCTTTATCCTACTTATTAGCCTGAATTCAATTCAATTAATAAACATTCATATATGACAATTCTAATAAAACTTCGGAGTCAACTCACTTAGAATCATAACAATAAACTCTGTTCAGCAGTAAATGCACTCAATTAACAACCAATTATACATTCAGACTCTATATAATAGTTGAAGATGCACAAAGGAACCGTGAATATGAGTTAAAAACGTGCAATCATATATAAAATAAATCCACAAGTAGTGTTGTACGAAAGATACACAAGAGAAGTCAATTAATTTATAAAACCTTCATAAATCCTAGAACAACCAATAAGGTTCTAGCCTATGGTTTTAAGAGCAAACATGCATGGGGGTTGGATAGATCTTACCCATAGTATGAAAAATCAGAAAATAGAAGAAAAGAATTATGAAAACCCTTGGTGTAGTGATCTCCTTCCTTCTTTCTTTCGTCTCTTCAAATTCTCTCGGTTCCCCTTCTTGGATTCACAGATGAATCTTCACAGTGATGGATGAATGTAGTTGATAGTGGGGGGTGATCCCCCCTTGTGGAGGTGGTGTAGGATGATTTCTCGCATGAATGATGATGTAAAATATATATATGTATGAGAAGGACATCAAATAAGAAAATAAAATATAAAAAAAGATATGGTGGAATCATGGAGGATTATGTGATAAGAAAATTAATTGTGCTCCAAGAAATAGGAAAGATGGGCTAATTTTCGGAATTTTTCGGAAATTCTCGCCGGCAGCTGCGTGTCCTCACGATTTTGAGCATACCTTCCTCGTCCAAACTCTGATTTGAGTGATTTTTAAGCCAAAACGATCCTCTCTTCCGTAGATTTCCAACCATGTATCACATTACCAGTTTTGAGTCCCACACAACTACAAAAATTACACAATGTGAACGTGCATTTTTCACTATTCTTCTAATTTTTCTCTTTTGATCATTTTTCAACCTAAACAACAATAAAATACCTCAAATGCACATTTTTCTCACATATATGGAATATAAGACACTTGTGCTAATATATAACAATAATTCCCATAAGAAAGATGTTAAATTGGACACTAAAACACACTGATTTTCACTGTCAACAATTAGTAAATAAACTCTTCTCCTATTCTAATAATATAACGAGTAATGTCCATATTAAATATTTCACAACACATAATAATTATTTTAGCTTAATACTCCATCCATTCCATCCGTACATTGACAGTTGCTTTTTTGGACGAGGATTAATGAATATAGTATTTTAATGTATAGCGAGGTGAGAGATATAATATTTTAATGTATAATGGATAGTGGTATTAGTGTTATATGTGGCACCATAAATATATATTAATTGTTTTCTATAAGTTTCATAGAAGAATGTAAACCTTACTATTGAGATATCCAAAATGAAAATGCTTAAATGTTAAGATTGGATGAAGGTAGTAATTATGATATAAATAATACATATTAAAATCATAGTAATTTGAGGTCGTTGATAGTGATGTTAGGATTTTTAAAACAAAAATAGAGTATATCAAAGAATCACACATTGAGATTCATTAGACAATTATAATTAAATCTATATACATGGCTCATAAAATTTATATAAAATAAACTATAACTCCAATTAATATGAAAATTTTACTGTAAATTTAAAACTTAAAATGAAACCTCGTTTTTTTTTTAAACAAAAGGACATGTTATTAATTGAGATTATAAGAAATTTAAAATCGAACTACCTTTTAATTTGAAAGAAAACTTACACCTGCAAGAGTACATTTTACTTAGGTATGTATGGATTGGAAATTATCGTGCACTCAATTTGTGTTACTTTATTTGAAAAATTACTTTTTAGAGAGATGAACTAATACTCTTTAAATGAAAAATATTATTCAAAATTTTGTATCATGATTTACCGATTTAGTACATATAGAATTGTTCTTTAAGGAGCAGAATTATTACTCTTCAAAATAAAAAATATTACTCTCCAAATTTTGATATTTTAATATTGTTTTGCATAATTTCAGGGGTAAAATTTTTTTATTTAGAAGAGTAATAATTCATCTATTTAAAAAGAAAATTTTTATGCACTAAAAAGTAATTTTGCGCAAACAAGATTAATGGTGAATCGGGTTCACAGGAGAAAAATTTCTACTTTTTTATCTTAAGGTGTTTGTTGAGTATGAAAATTTGCATGTCATAGCTAAAGCTGAATTGACACCGTTCCATGGAGTTTAATGTCATATTTTAGAACTAAAAGGATAATTTTCATATATTTGAGATGTTGGTGCATTTGATATGTTAAGTCATGTTTTAAGGTGAAAAATAAGGGTAAAAAGAGCAAAATCTGAAAGTAGGTTGAAACGAACCAAGAATTAGTTACTGTAAAGTGGCACGACTCGTGCCAAAATATGAAATGGATCGTGGCTAAGAAAGGAAAGAGGATTAGAAGATTTTTGGAAGTTAGCACAACTCATGCCGACCAATGGCCCTTAATATGCCGACAAGGATGATTCTGAGAATGCCGAACACGAGCACAAGGGGCTACATGAACCAGTGTGAAGTTTCGAGAGGTTACTATAAGTCGGCACGAGTCGTGCCAGTTTGTGCCATATGCCAAGAAAAATGGGAATTCGACCCCTGTTCAAGCCTGTATGTGTTTTCAACTCGAACAAGTCCTACTTTAAGAGAGAACACTGCTTGGTTTAGCTTTCGACTATAAAAGGAAGACTTGGAGATCACAATTTAAAATTCTCATCATCCATAATCCACAATCATCGCCTACCATAATCCACAAAACACCACCACCATATACACTTGAAAAATTCATTGATTCGTGTTTACTACTTTAGAGGGAGAATAGAGAAGGTTTAATAAAATGGAAGAGTTAGTGGTGAATCACGCCTTATCTAGAAATTTTCTTCTTCTTAATTTCGACTTATTGAATTATATACTATAAAGTAAGTTTTTTTTTGTAGACATGGTTGTTGCTTATTTACCATGAACTAGTACTTTTCTATATTGGTTTAGGGTATATTGAAGGATTTGATTTTAGACTTATCTATTTTGTTTCACGTATGATTTCGATTATACTCATGTCATTGATCTATGAGTGTTTATGATCATTGTTTGCATGCATGTATCGTAGGATTTTATAAGTCATCTGTTATGATTAGGAGGGATAGACCATTATAACTTCTATTCATTAAAATTTTCAATATTTGATGTTAATTTATTTTTGCATGACTTGTTAGATAATTAGATTAGAAAATTTTGAGATTAGTTCTTGTAGTACGTGATAGGAATGCGTGTTGGTGCATAAGTAACTTTTAAGGAAACGTCTTATCATTATTAGTATATTTACAAAGGGAATAGAAATTATTTCTCTTGTGATCCTTGGTGTATGAATCTGATTTTACGAGTAAAGTAATCTTTACCTAGTGACTTAGCATATTTTTGTAATTGCTTTCATAAATTTTTTGTAGAATCTAAATTGTTTAGAAAGTTAATTGATTCCCTGTAATTATCTTGTCTTTTCTCTTAAAATACATTCCCTATATATAATTATCTTGTTTTATCTCTTGAAATATATTTTAAATCTTCCAGTTGCCAAACTTTTATTTTATTTACAAATTTCTATATATTTCTAGTAGATAATTAAATTCTCAAAATTTCGTAAAGGTTACCTCGACTTAAGTAATTATGGTAATAAATAGATTTTATAAGTACTCCTTCTGTCCCGAACCACCTTTACCGTTTACTGTACCACGTTGTTTAAGAAAAGTTACTCTTTTTAATCAATTTTGTTGACTTTAGAGTGTATTGTAGTATTTTTAGGTAATAAAATAATATAAATTAATGGTAAGTGTGTGAAAAAGGAGTGACAAATTTGAAATTAAAGGAATATTTGAGATTGCTGAATAAAATAATGATTATTTTTCAGGTTGTGAAGGGTGTTGTGGGACGAATAAATAAGAAAAGTGTAAAGTTACTAGATCATTCGTCGTGCTACAATTATTCTCTTATATACTCCATTAGATGATACACTTTCGAGTAAAGAAAAAGGAGTAAACCCTATTCGATAAAAAGATAACAAAGAATTTGTTAAAAATTCGCTAATAAACTATATAAAATTTATTCATTTATGTATATATACTTATATATATATATTAAATGTGTATGCACCAGCATCCTTACCTATTGAAACTTTTAAGAAAATATGGAAGGAAAAATATTGACATATTCTTCTATTTGAGATAAAAATGAAATTGAGCTTGAAACTTGGCTCATGCTTATAAAACTTTATGAATAAAAAAATTAAAATTAAATGGTTTTAATATTTAGACTAAGATAATTAAAGACTTATGTGGAACTTTTTACGGAAGTCATTTCATGAAACTATAAGAAATAGTAATATTATAATAAAAAAATGTAAGTCTTGTGTGAGACCATTTTACATTTTTTAATTTATTATCACTTTTTCTATAAAATATTATTACTTTCGTTCTAAAATATAATCATTTTTTATTTATACTATAAATTATTCATGAAATAGCATCGCTTTTCATTAATTAAGTACCATTTTTTATTATAGAAGTTTTATCACTTTTTATTCATCTTACGTAAATCCTTATATGAGACGATCTCACATAAATCTTTGTCAATAAAAAAATATGCTTTAATGAAAAGTAATAATAATACAGTGAATTATTTCATAAATAATTTATAATATAAATAAAAAGTAATATCATCTTTAATGAAAAATGATAATTAATTATGAAAGTTTAAAATGATTTCACTGGAGACGGTTTAACATAAGTCTTCCCCTTTGACTAAAGTAATTAAAAAAGTAAAATAAAATATAATAACACAAGGAATGCTACTAGGGATAGCAATGAGACGGGTATTTTGGGGTACCCACCCTATCCGAACCCTAATGGGAAGATACAGATAGTTGTAAACGAGTTTGGAACGATTACGGGTAATTATAAAAAATACCATTAGGGTTTGAAATGGGTACGATTAATACCTCAATAGCCGTGGGTACCTCGTTTGTATGTACTCCCTCCATCCCGCCCAAATAACACCATTTTACTATATTGGACGTCTCATCCAAATTGCATCATTTTCCTCTTTTAGTAAAAGGGTCCACCAATGGCCCACAACTATCCATCACATCTCTCTAATGCACCTACTCACTTTATATAAAATAATAATATTCCTTAATCTACGTGCAAAAAGCAAATGCACCTCTTTGCCCGGGACGGAAGGAGTATATATTTTTATAAAATTTAATATATTTTTATGAGATATTTTATATATTTAATTAATAGTTATAAATTTTATTTAATCATATTTACTAAATATTTATTTAAAATAATAAAATTTATATTATATTTGTTTTATATTTAATTAATAATAATGTAATTTTTATTATTATATTAATTTAAACAATAAAAATATAAATATATATAAATAAATATTAAATCGGTACGGGTACCTGCGATTGTTGATAAACGGGTATGGGACGGGAAAGGATATCATAATAAATTTTTGAAATGGGATATGTATAGATACATATAGTTTTTTAATCGGATACGGGTATACTAAAATAAGCGAGTACCCTACCCGTTGCCATCTCTAAATGCTATAATTAAACTCATGTTAATAAGTAAGCAACACTTCCGTGAGATGGTCAGAGATCGTTTTACGTTCTTTTAATTAATTTTTTTTATATAAGGAAAAGTTTATTATCATGAGAGTCTGAGTCAAGAGGTTTACCTAATACTGAATATACAAAGTACTTTACATACGAAAATCATATAATTGACATGTATGTCAATTTAAAGACCTCTAAATCCCTCCTTTATCCAATCAACAAAACTCACATCTCTAATCATTTTGTCATTTTTTCACTTTAACCTATTCCACGATCTAATTTTAATCTTCTCTATCATTTTGCTTGTGCTTACCTCCAAGTTACGGAAGATTAGGTAGTTCCTATTCTTTACATCGTTCAAATGACGCACGCCCAGATTGTTGCCAAAATCTTTTTTCTCTTACTACTCTGTTCCAGGTTGACAAAACATAACATGTTTCTACTTGGTTCTGAAGGAAGAGGACCTGTATGGTTGAGTCATTTGAGAATTCCAGCCCAAATATCGTGTGCTTTTGAGCATTCCACGAACAAATGTTAGGTGTTTTCTGCTGTTGTTTTGCATATACTACACTTCACCCCCTCTCTCGCTGGCCAGCTATCTCTTCTTTTTAGATTTGTCTTCGTTGGAATTCTATTCATCAGCGTTCTCCACAAATGTACATGTATTTTACTGGGAATGCTCTTATACCATGTATATTTTTCAACTCTGGTTCGAGTCCTTCAATAATTGTTGATGATTTCTTGTGCATCAGTTTAGCATGTGCATCTTTCACATTGTATCCTTCCTTTCTGTTCTGCCTCTATTCCCAAAAATCTTCACGATCTGGTATCAATGGAATGTCAATGATAAGCTACAAAAATTCATGGAAAATGTCAGATTCACAATCCCTCAGAGGTTCCAACTCCATTTCCCTTCTACCCAATTTCCCAATTCATTAATAACTCTACCCTTGTCTAGACTTATATTATAGAGTCTTGTAAATCTATCTTATAATGCCCCCTCCCATCCCATTTTTTTCCCAAAAAATAGTACTTTTCCCATTTCCTAATCTTTTACTCAACTCTTCTTTGAACCACTCTCCCTTTGAATCAACAAGACAACTAAGAACTCCCCTCCACCACCCTCTGACCTTAGAGTTCACCCCCAATCCCACATTAAGACAATCTAACCCTAGACTCATCCCCCATCTTGACTTAAGGATTTTAACCCTCAAGTCCTCCTTTTCATTCAACGCCCTCCATACCCATTTAGCAGCCAAAGCACAATTAAAACACCCTAAATCCTTAACCTCAAGATCCCAAAAATATTTTGGATGATAAATCCTCTCCCCATTGATTCAGGAGATAGCTTTCCCACGCTCACCTTCCCCAAAAATAAGAAATTTGTAGACTAGCGAGTGTTCTCAAGATTCTTGCTGGAGCCCGGAAGATTGAAAAAAGGTAAAGAGGCAGAGTATTCAGGATAGATTTAATCAAGACGAGACGTCTCCAATGGATACTTTATAACCTTTTCATTGTGCAATTCTTCCTTTTACCCTGTCTAACAAATATCTCCAGTCTGCAATTTTTGAATGGGAGCATCCAACATGAATTCCTAGATATACAAATGGGAGATTCTTAATCTGGCATTTCAAGATTTGGGCATAGTCAGTCATAGCCCCTTCATTTATATTAATGCCCAGCTGCATTTTTTTCAAATTTGCTTTCAACCCAGAAACTATCTCAAATAACATTAGAAATTTTTTCAGAAAGAGTATATTTGCCAGGTTATTCTCTCCCATGAATACCGTGTCATTGACATACTGTGAATGTGACACCAGATATTTGTCTTTTTCGATTAAACAGGCTGAAACGATTTCTTTTTCATTGCCATTTCCATAATGAGACTGTTGCCTTGTGCTGGAATAAGGAATAAGAAGGGGGATAGACCTCTTTCTAAACTGAAGTCGTTTGTGGATCTGCCACTAATTAGTACCGAGGCCTTAACGGTAGTTATGCATTTCATAATCCATGATATCCATCTGGTATGGAAGCCAAATTTGCTCATTATGTCCTCCAGGAATGACCATTCTGCTGAATCATAGGATTTCTCATAATCAATTTTGTAGATCGCCTTTCTGCTCTCTTTTGTTTCAAATCTTCTATTACTAAATTGAGAGCAACCACACTGTCCACTAGCTATCTTTTTCCAATGAAGGTGGACTGTTCTGATGTAATAATCAATTCCAAGATTAAGCTTACTCTTCTTGTCAACACCTTAGATTGGAGCTTGTAAGTTTCTCCTATTAAGAAAATCGGTCTGTAGTCTATTAACTCCTCTAATATTTTTGAATTAGAGTGATAAAGGTTTGATTTAAGCCTTTCGTGATTCTTCCATTATTGTGGAATTCTTCAAAGAACTTCATAACATCCCCTTTAATTATCTTCTATTTTTCTTTAAAAAAGAAACCATTGAATTCATCTGGCCTAGGGCTTTTATTGGCTCCACACAACTTCAAGGCCTCATACACCTCTTCTTCAGTAAATGGAACAATAAGAAAGTTGTTCTCATCCGCTGTAATCTTTTTAGTAAACAACCCTCGGATATTTTTGTTCTATTCCTTTTGACTTCCTTGAAATATTGCTCAAAAGTTTTCCTAGTCCCCTCCTTAATTTCTGATACTCCATCAACCCATTCACCATTTATAAGTAAACCTGTGATTTCATTTATTTTCCTTCTGTCATTTATAGCTTTGTGAAAGTATTGTGAGTTCACATCCCCCTCTTTCAACCACTTACACTTTGTTTTCTGACATAGAAAACCTGATTTGTTGCTTAGATCTTTGATTAGTAAGACCCTCGATTTGTTCCTTTCAAGTGTTTCTGTCTCATCCAACCCTCTCTTTTCATCCAATTTGTCCAGTTGTGAAATTATTTTCTTTCGATTTTTAATCTGTTTATCAAACTGACCAAAGTAGTTCTCATTCCACTTTTTTAAATCCACTTTTTTGAATTTCTCCTTCAAGATATATCCTCTCCAGCCCTCTATCTTGTACGCATTCCACTTTTCTTCAATCATCTTCTTGAACCCCGTATCCGAAAACCAAGTGTTTATTGACTTATAAGGCTTCAGTCCCCACTCTTTGATTGAATTCTCAAGCATTAGTGGAGCGTGGCCTGATACTGTTCTCAACATTCCCAGTAATCTAGTCTCTAGCCATGTATCAATCCATGCATAAGTGGTTGATCAATGCCCTGTCAGTTATGCTCTTGCAACTTGCATCTGGTTTGTAGTATATAAAGGATCTCCCGTATATCGGTAAATCGATAGCTCTTTCTCTTATGAATTGATCAAAGTCCCTGATTTCTCCTCTATCCTTGTCTTTGAGCTTGGTGTTTAATTACGTTGAAATCTCCCATGATACAAACACAAACTCTTGGATTTTGAGAAATTACTAAACTCAATATGTCCCATAATCTGCCTTCTAGGCTGAACTATTTGGTCCATATACATTAACTATGCATGTTTCAATTCTATCATGTCCCTAAAGTCCATTTATAATTAACGCACCTTTCATAATCCAGTCACTTCTCAGTTGAAAACATTCAGGATTCCAGATTGATAAAATTCCCCCCACTGTCTTTCTGCTTCTCTAAAAGCCCATTCACATTTTCTATACCCCCAAATTGCAAAACACATTCTGTCCATCACACTCTCTTTCTTGGTTTCTTGAATTAGGCACATATCTGCTCTTTGTGTTTTGATTAACTTTTTCACATCTACCACTTTTCCCCTCGACCCAATTCTTCTTATATTATAGATGACAATCTTCATATGAGTGTCTACTCGAGTTCTCATTTTCTATGTGATTCATCCTGGTCTCTTTCTCTTCTTCAACTATTCTTTTCTCCCTCTCAAATATCATAATGTCATCATCATGTTCTGAGGTGATACCAATTTCTTTTACCATTATCTATGCTTCTGTCACCTGTTCTTTTCTATGTTTTCTCTTGCTATTACTGATGAGTGATATTTTTACCTAAATTTTAATGTCTTTTTATATGTGTTTTCGTATTATTTCATCCGTATTTTGTGTATATTTTGGTGGTATTTTGTGTTTTTATAGAAATGTGTGAGAATGAGCTTAAACATATGATTTTCAGGTAAAAATAGATTCTAGATGCGAAAAGGAAGACGTGGGAAAAAACGGATCTCAATTATGAATTGAAACGAACAAGAAATTAATAATAGAAAAAAGAAACAAGAGCTGAAGGAGAAACACGGCCATGTTTGGCCTTGTTACAGAAAAACACGGCCTCTTTTAGGCCGTGTGAGATGGCATAGTCGTGTTCCTGAAGAATTTGAATTTTACACAAAAAAGCCCATTTCCCACTTAAGCCCATGATCCAAATTTTGTCCTAATTCCTTTGATCCTCCACCATTATAAATACCATCATTTCCAAATTTTGAAGGGAGAAGGGTTTCACTTGGACACACACATCACACACTGTTTCCTTCACTTTACACCCCATTCTTCATCCATCTATCTATACTTGATCCCCTCCATCAAATCCACGATCTAAGTGATCAAGGAAGTAAGGGGGTGAAGATTACAAGAAGAAGAAGGAGAAACTCTATTGAAGGACTTCAAAAGGGGAATCTAATTCTAATTTTTGTGAACTTCTTTATAGTTTGATCATGGAATTTGTAGATTCAATTGTCTATGTTGTTTTCTCTAAGACTATGATAGGCTAATCTCCTTTGTGAGATTAGCTCCATGATTGATGTTGGATAATTTAGTTTTTATGCAATTTGATTTTAATCTTGAATGGGCTTTGTGTATTTCTATAATTGAATGTTGATTATTTGATGTATATGATGTTATGTGTGATTAATTGTCATGAGCATGTGATTAGATTGAGAAATCAATTATGTGTTTAGGATAGTTCATTGAATCATTTCATCATACACTTCATGTGCATTAATTTAGAATGAGATAGAGATATCCTTCTAGATTTAGAATCTTTTGATAGAACATTTAATTAGTTTAATCGAAAGATTAGTTGATTAGGTGAGGAGACCCAAGCCATTAGTGAATTCATAGTAACTTAAAAGGGAATATTGCCTATGATTTAGTACCTAATTAGGGAACTCATAGAGTAATTAGTACCTATTGGGAGGCGTTCATTTTGGTCTCGATCCTATGTACTTTTGGGAGCCTTGTTGAGGGTTTATATCCTATCCATCTCGAGAGAGAGTTTAGGTGGAATTAGTAATCGCTCCTATGCTATGTCCATGATAGATTATAATTAATTGCATGATTACTTTATTATCTATGCCATGATTGTTGCTAATCTCATCCTTGCATCATTTGGAACTCATCATTTATCTTTGCTTTTATCTTATTTCTTGCATTAGTTTAAGTGCGTTCATTTGCACCCTTATCCTTCCTTTCTATCGTCCTTATAAAATCACGATACACTTGAGATTTCTTAAACTGTAGTACCTTCCTCTCTGTAGTTCGATAAATTCTTTAATTGGTCATCCTGATTATATACGACCAATCAAATGGCACCGTTGTCGGGGAGGTAACGATCGCTAACAGTTTGACGAAGGATTATTTATAGTGGTCTTCATAAGGACAATTTTTTTTTATCTTTGCATCTTATTTTTCTTTAGAAAATTTTATTCTAATTTTTCTTTCTCTTGTAGGTGCACACCTTGAGAAGAAAGAAGAAGGTGAACAAGCCCAAAAATATGAGCTACATGGATATTCTTCGAGATATGATAAATAGAAGTGCTCATTCCACTACGAACACACATGGAAATTTTCAAGGATTTCAAATGCCAAAATTTGAGCCAAACTTGCAACCGGATTTCGGAGCATGATATGCAATTCCAACAATAAAGTTATGAAGATTTTGGAGTCCCTCATCAAATGCATCAACAAGTATACCCTCAAGGTGTGGAAGATGTTTTTCAAGGAAATTTTTCTAGACATCAAGAAGGAAATCAACCACAACAATGGGGAAATTTTCAAGACTCCAACACCTCTTATTCTACACAAAGTTACAACAAAGAAAGGCTTAGAAATGAGTTGATCAAAAAGATTATGGAGCTCTTGGAACATGAGAGGAAGTCTAATGAAGCATGGATGGATCGAATAGGAAATTGGTGTGAAATGGTGACAAATGCAATTGTAGCATTCGGTGCTAGATTGGATTCCATTGAGCACCAAGTTAGTCAAGTTGTGCCCATCGTGGAGAGACTTCAAGAAGAGAACAACAAGCCTTGTACCTCCGGAACAACGAATCTATGCATGGCCATTAAGGAAAAGAAAGAGGATAGTTTAGGGGTTGATGAGGTTATGAAGGAGAAGAGAGAAAGAGTGCCTAAGTGGGTGAAAGCAAAGGAGTTGAAAGAAGAGTTGAAGGGGGAATTTGAAAGATTTGTTAAGTCTCTTGAAATGATGGTTGAGAAAGTAAAGCTTCAAAATCAAGAAGAGATTCATGCACTAATGGAATAAAAGAAACCTCCGGAAATTAAGATCATTAACTCTACTCCACACAAGAAAAAACCTTCTCATTCTATTGAAATTTCAAACTCTCTTAAGAATTTTCATGATTTTATTGATAAAAATTTATTTGTTGAAAATTATAGGAAAAGGATTGCAAGAGGGCACCAACACTTATCAATGCCCGAATTCTTACCGGGGATGTGGTTGAATCAAAATGCATAAAGCCCTATGAAAAACATGGAACAAGTGGAAAGGGCCATTCCTTGTGAAGAACTCCTTCGGAGACCAATTGCTTGAGTTATTCAACAAAAAAGGAAACGTTCTTGTGGTTGAACGAGAGATCACAAGGCAATACTTCAAGAAGAAACCTATGATAGTGCCTAAGGACTATTCTACACCACCATGAGCTTGATAATATCGTCAGGTTTGAAGACGTTAAACTTAGCGCTTGATGGGAGGCAATCCATCATTATCTTTATTGCTTTATTTAGTGCTTTCAATAAGGATTGTGGATTTGATATTGTTTTGTAATTTTGGTATGTAGGTGGATTGTACTCGTGAGGAGAATACTTATTGAAGATATGAGAAGTGCTTGATTTGAAGTGTATAGGTACGTCTCACCACTTTTGCAAACTTAATTCTCGACTGTTGTTTCAATTTAAGTTTGGGGGAATGTTGTGGGGTGTGACATACATGTTTTATTAGTAAGCATATACTTCTCATATTTTTAGTGTAATTTAAAAATTTTCTCATGAGTTTGGTATGATTTTGGTCCGATTGGTTGTGTTGAAGTGCATGATAGTCTGTATTCTTATTGAAATTATTGAGCTAACAATTTTGATGAGTCGTTGAGTATAAATGAAGTGTAGTGGAAGCACGAATTGAGCCCAGAGATCAAGTCGAGATTTATTGTGCATTCAATCCAGAAGCCCGTGCAAATCATTTCCACTACCAAATACCTTTCTAAAGGAGTTCACTTTACATCTCATCACCTCTATGTGCTTAGCATACCTTGATATTGATTTGGATTGTTTCGGATTAGCATGGTACTTCATGTGTTATATTTTTGGGAAGTTTACTTTCATAATGTAGGATTTCAATTTTCAATCAAAAGATGAGGATGCTTGTGATCTTACTTGAATATGATGTTATGAATGTGTGCTTGATTTTCTAATGATGGATAGTTTTATTGTTTTTGCATGTTATGTGTTTTTGTATTGTTTATTGTTTGGTGTGTCATGTCTTATTTGTTTTGTGTGTTTTCTTATTCTTGTTTAGGCTTGTTTTGGTGGTTTGTTTTGGGATTTTGTGAGTCATTTTTGAATATGAGTAATGACATGTTGTTGTGATAAGTGATGACAAATTATGATTAAGAATCTCTACACTTTCAAATCGTGACATGTTTTACTTAACTTGTTCAATTTCGAGATGAATGTGGTGTAATAAGTTCCTTAAGGTCCAATGCATAAGCTTGTGAGCATTTGAGCCTCAACCTGCATACATGGTATTTTTCTTCATGAGTGGATTAATTGCGTTTGATATATTAGAACTTGCTCAAGGACTATACGAACAAGCCCGATTAGTGGAGATTAGTGATATGATCTAAGGTCATCCTTGTCATTTATAGTCATTGCCATATATTTCCCTACCATGAACATCTTCCCTAGTCAACCATTTTGAGCCTTTAAGCCTATTTATTGTGATTAAGCACATTACAAGCCTTGATTACCCATGTAAACCTTATGTATATACCTTTTGTGTGAGTAATTGAGGAGATGGTAGCTAGAAAGGAGTGATGAGATAACAAAAGAAGAAAAAGAAATGGTAAGCAAGCAAGAAAAATGATGAAAATAGCACAAATAAGAATGGACATGCAACCTTAAAACAAGAAAAAGAGAAAAGTGCCAACAATATGCTCAAGTACTTAAAAGTCCAAAGAAGGAAGCATGAATCAAAAGAAGCTCAATCTAAGGAAAGTTAATGATTAGTGCTTGTGATTACCAAAGTTGAAAAAGGAAGAAAGAAAAGTGGAGAAATGGAAGAAAGTAGTTATCTCTTCGATTACTTACACATGTTTAGTCACTTTTATCAAAATCTTCCTACCATACCAAAGAGCCTATAATTACATCCTTAATGAAAGACCTATTGATCATTGATTGAAACTTTGGTGGTTTGTAAATGTAGTCCACGAGCAAGCGTAAAGCGAGTCGAGCCAATCAGTTAATGAGTGTTGATTTACTCCACTTCATAGAGTGTTGAGTGAAATTGATAATCTATGTGAGGTTTGGACTAAAAAGGGACTATATTACACTTTATTCTCTTTTGATTGAACTTGTTAATTTTTCATGTTATGAGTTTAACGTTGTAGGATGACTTAGCATAATTTGTGGTCTTATTGCTATTGATGTGTTATTGCTTATGTTCATTTAGTATTTTCCTAGGTGAAAATCTCTCTCCCTTTGTTTTATCATTATCGTTTCTCGGGGACGAGCAACACTTTATGTTTGGGGGTGTGATGAGTGATATTTTCACCTAAATTTTAATATCTTTTTATACGTGTTTTCGTATTATTTCATCCGTATTTTGTGTATATTTTGGTGAAGTTTTGTGTTTTTATGGAAATATGTGAGAATGAGCTTAAACATATGATTTTTAGGTAAAAATAGATTCTAGACGTGAAAAAGAAGACTTTGGAAAAAACGTATCTAAATTTCAAGTTTAAACAAGCAAGAAATGAATAATAGAAAAAAAAACACGGGCTGAATGAGAAACACGACCATGTTTGGCCGTGTTACAGAAGAAACACGGCCTCTTTTAGGCCATGTGAGGTGGCATAGCCATGTTCCTAAAGAATTCAAATTTTACACAAAAAGGGTCATTTCTCACTTAAGCCCATGAACCAAATTTTGCCCTAATTCCTTTGATCCTCCACCATTATAAGTACCCTCATTTCCAAATTTTGAAGGGAGAAGGGTTTCACTTGGACACACACATCACACACTATTTCCTTCATTTTACACCGCATTCTTCATACATCCTTCTACACTTGATCCCCTCCATCAAATCCATCATCC
Source organism: Pogostemon cablin (assembly GCA_023678885.1). Taxonomy (NCBI): domain Eukaryota; kingdom Viridiplantae; phylum Streptophyta; class Magnoliopsida; order Lamiales; family Lamiaceae; genus Pogostemon; species Pogostemon cablin. Next base: position 7,479,103 of record CM043004.1, on the reverse strand, counting down.
AAGTGATCAAGGAAGTAAGGGGGGGTGAAGATTATCAGAAGAAGAAGGAGAAACTCTATTGAAGGACTTCAAAAGAGGAATCTAATTCTAATTTTTGTGAATTTCTTTATAGTTTGATCATGGAATTTATAGATTCAATTGTCTATATTATTTTCTCTAAGACTATGATAGACTAATCTCCTTTGTGAGATTAGCTCCATGATTGGTGTTGAATAATTTAGTTTTTATGCAATTTGATTTTAATCATGAATGGGCTTTGTGTATTTCTATCATTGAATGTTGATTGTTTGATGTATATGATGTTATATGTGATTAGTTGTCATGGGCATGTGATTAGATTGAGAAATCAATTATGTGTTTAGGATAGTTCATTGAATCATTTCATCATACACTTCATGTGCATTAATTTAGAATGAGATAGAGATATCCTTCTAGATTTAGAACCCTTTGATAGAACATTTAATTAGCTTAATCGAGATATTAGTTGATTAGGTGAGGAGACCCAAACCATTAGTGAATTCATAGTACCTTAAAAGGGAATATTGCTTATGATTTAGTACCTAATTAGGAAACTCGTAGAGTAATTAGTACCTATTGGGAGGTGTTCATTTTGGTCTCGATCCTATGTACTTTTGGGAGTCTTGTTGAGGGTTTAAATCCTATCCATCTCGAGAGAGAGTTTAGATGGAATTAGTGATCGCTCCTATGGTATGTCTATGATAGATTATAATTAATTGCATGATTACTTTATTATCTATATCATGATTGTTGCTAATCTCATCCTTGCATCATTTGGAACCCATCATTTATCTTTGCATTTATCTTATTTCTTGCATTAGTTTAAGTGCATTCATTTGCACGCTTTTCCTCCCTTTCTATCGTCCCTATAAAATCACGATAAACTTGAGTGCTTAAACTCTAGTACCTTCCTCTCTGTGGTTCGATAAATTATTTAATTGGTCATCCCGACTATATACGACCAATCAATTGCCCCTCCTCTCTTTCTGCTAATTTTATTTGGTAATGAAACACCAGCCAGTATATCCTTTAACCTCATTTTTTCTAGCCTTTTCTCTTTCATTTTGGACAATTTTTCCACCTTCTTTCTTCCCACTTTGTGAGTTTCTTTTCTGTGTGTTTTTTTGTGAATTGCAATTATGTTTTTTTTTCAGAAGTTAAGTGACTGACCTGTTGAGATTAGATGGTATGATTCCTTCTCTTCATTTTTGTTTTCCTCTTCTGTTGAGCTGTACACTTGTGAAATCCCTTGACTTCGGTCTTCTGATACCCCAATTTCTGCATGTTCTACGTAGTCTGTGGTGTTGTGTATATCTCATTTGATATCAAGTATCTTTGGCCCACTACTCTCGACCTTTTTACTTTGTTGAGTTTCCATCCTTTATTGTCCTCCATTAGGTGGGTTTTGAGCTTTTTTTAAGCTATTTGTATCATTTCTTTTTTGATGGCCCTGATATAATTCAACTATAGGCCCCCTTATTAATCTGGCAACTCTAATATATTCCTCCCAGCTTTGTGGGAATTTCGAATCTAATTTAAATTGTCTAGTTTCTCTTGGAATTCGAGATTTCTGCATGAAATCTTACGCTTCAAAGACCGTTGTTCCCTTTTCACCTATTCTAATATTTTTGGGTATGTCAATCATCGCTGACATATTAAAGATGTTCTCATTTTTTATGTTAGGGTTCCGCCTTTCCTCACTGCCATCATCACCGTCAGGGGGATTCTCTTCCACTGTTGAACCGATGAGATTGTATGTCATGTTCGGGTGAATCTGTTCTTTCTTATCGAAACCCCCAAATGTCTATGAATCATTCCATGAAGATACCACATCATTATCTTCATCTTCCCAAGTGTTCGTTGGCTCTTTAAAAACTCTTACTATGAAATCCTTTCCATCAATGTTAATACAGAGACATTTGTTTGTTGTGGATTTGATTAGGATCGACATCTTGACTTGGACAACATCTAATCTCTCTTTGTTTTTTATTTTTTCATCAATCTCTATGATCCTTCCTATTCTGATGCTTGCAGTTTTGAAGAAGTTTTCATTCCAAACATGTAGTGGTATATCAAACCAAGATGTCCATACTATTTTATATTGACACACGTCGTCAACTTACCAAGGTCTGACCTACCTGAACCAAAATTCCTTCCATTCATCTAAATCTCCCATTGGAAAAGTCTGCCCTGCTTGTCTTTCGATATATACTAAGTTATCTCCCATGTATCTAGTAGAGATCTTATCACCCCACTCACCTTGTAGTTTTTCACCTATCTCGTTTCATATGTGTTCTTCTTTTAGTTTCCCTGTCATACAGTCTTTTAGCCATTGCTTGTATTCTTCTTTTTTCTTAAATGGAGTATATATACGTTCCTCATTTTCTTCATTGTTTTTACTTTCCCCTCTTATAATTGCTTCTCTAAATGTCACTCCTGTTTGTATCTTCCCACTGCCTTCCAGAATGGAGTATTTCCTAGGGTGTGTCTTTGTGCTCTTCTTTTCTGAGGCCATCTAATCTGGGCCAAAAAGCTCTAATCTTGAATGATCCTATCCATAGGTTATTTATTTTTTCCAGCAACATTTCTGCCTCTTTTAACTTCTTTATTTTGAAGCGGACAAAACCAAATTGCTGCCTTTTTTTATCTTTCTTATTTGGGCAGAAAACATCATAAACTTCTCCAGCTTCCTCCAATTTCTTTCTGATAGTACTCATGTAGCAACCATCTGGAAAGTTTCTTTTTTTATCGGTAAATGTTAACTGTTAGTATAGTTAAAAATTAGTTCATCAACACCATATTTCCCCTTCTCCAAGTCTCCTTATATCTCCTCTCCTAATTCGTTTTCAATGGGAATTGAACTTGGGTCTCTCACTTAAGTGAGGAGCCTAGTGGCCAGGTGGGCTAACCTCTCATAGTCTGCCATTGCTCCTAAAGAGATAGAATTTCAGCCTCACTGGTGTACGTTCGTAAGGTTTCCTATTTGCTACCCTTCTTCTCACCCTCTCAAACCAGCCATTTTCTCTCTCTAGAAACATGGCCCTAAGATATGAATGTTTTTACGTTCTTTTAATTAATTATTACTCCATCTGTCCCGCCACAAGAGTTACATTTTACTAATTGGGGCATTTCGCTACAAGAGATACAAATCAATTTTTTAGTAAATGGAATGCACATAAATCAATCACTTTATCTTAATGGGGCCCACACACAATACTGATACAACTACCTACTTTACATTAAATTATAATATCTCTCTACCTACTACATATTTAAATATTATATTTCTTAATATCCGTGCAAACAGTAAACATAACTCTTTTTATGGGACGGAGGGAGTACTTTTTATTAAGGCGACAATTATTCACACCACAATTTACTAACATACACTCATTCTATTTTTTAAATAACAAATCAATACTTCAAATTACTAAAATACCCATAAAACATATACACCACATATTACAAAACATTCTTGTTCGACCATTATTGGCCGATCAGAACATGTTTGTTCTATTGGATTGTATACTAAAAGCCTAGCTTTAGTATGAACAATGTTTTAACAATTATTTGAAATAAAATCAATGATCAAATGATTGCATCTTATAATTTATTTATATGTCCGATGCAATAGTCTACTTATTTTATACTGTAGATAATATGTTGTGTGGCAACACGCGGAAGATCATATTATCAGTTTTCTTATATAGTATAAACACATGCTCACAACCAAGATAGACGAGGACTCTCTATCGGGATGGTTGTAGTGTGATTTGGTATTAGATTGTCTTGACTATAGAATCACATTAGTGCACTTTGTGTGTATTGAGCAGGACCGCTTCATTCGACTTATACTGACTATATAGGAGAACTTGATCTCAGTTATTATGGATGTTCGTGCTCTTAGTCCATATACAGTAACCTCGACACGTAAGGCAATATGTACTTCTTTGATTCATCAATTGGTGAGATTTACACGTAATTAAATCAATCAACTCGATGAGTTGGGAAATAGTGCTGTCTCTATGGTATGCTGTTGATTGTAGAAGGAATCCGTGTCTGATATAGGTTGATGATGTCCCCTTTAGGAGCTCATAAGGATTATCATGTAAACCCTGCATGTGGATTTATTCCAACATGATAATGAGGTTGAGTGGTACAACTCTCGGATGAGATATTAATTAATGGAGTTGTCAGTAATTTAATTAATTAATGGGCATTGTAAATCTAAACATGGGGAGACTAATGGACTCATAATAAGAAGGAGCCCTTAATGTAATTATGGGATTAGAACGGTAGTGCAGTAATAATATTTTAGTGGTATATATTATTATTATTGGACTTAAGTATAAACTTGGATACCTAAGCCCAATGGAGGCCCAACTCTAATTTCTCCTCCTGGTCACTGCTGTAGCCCATATATAAGTCATCTCAACTGTCTGAAAACCTTAACTGAAAAGTAATTTACGCCTAACACTATGAGGTGGGTGAGGGAACAAAAGATTGCGAAGATCTCGAAGATCGTCGCCCACACGACGTCGAGATAGGACTTGGGAATACAACAGAAGATCAGAAGGTTGTTTGCTGCTGTTGTTCATCAACTTCTAAAATTTTTCTAACGTGTGGAAATCCAAACTAGACGTGTGATATACCGTTAGAAAGCCACAGAAGAGAGGATCGTTTTGGCATATAGATCACTCAAATCAGAGATCAGATGAGAGAGTTATGCTGAAAATGGTGAGACTGCATAGGCTGCCAGCGAGAATATTTCTTCAACATACCCTGGTGAAAGGTAATACGTTTCTATATTTTCTTGCTTCCGCTAAATTTAGAAACGCATGGAACTCTAATGGTTTATATTAACCAAATGATCGAATACTAACAATTGGTATCAGAGCTTCGATTTCGTGGAATACGTGATACGTTAGGCTAGGGTTTATGTGAATGAATATGTGATTATTAGAATCGTATGAGAATTAGGGTTTGGCATAATTATATTATTCAATGTTAACCTTAATTGACACGAGGCTCTACAACGCCGTTAATGGCCGACGACACACGGCTTAGTTGATGGCGAGAACGGCGGTGGATGACGCTTGCGGGCTGGATGAAAGACATGGTGTCGTGTCATGAAAGCCTAATGGAGGGCAAGTTTACGTGCAGCTTATAGGCAGGCATCACATGAAGGCAGGCGTTCATGTGTTTCCAATGACGTGACGATCAGCCGATGGCTTGGATGGCGATCAACGTGTGATGGTGGTTCGACACCATGGCTAGAAAGTGAGTTACCGGTGTAAATCATTGGGAAGGCCACCATGCGCGTGCTTGGCTGCCGGCGGATGCTGTTGGTCCTCAAACTGGTAGCGTCGACAGCAGAATCAGGAGGCCGCATGCAGTGGCTAGGGCTCAAGCGATTCCGACAGGCTTAATCATGACGGATACAAAAGGCGACAATGACCAGCAAGACGCAATTCCGGTGGCATTTCAGGACGGGCCAGGTTTGGTTCCGTTCGAGCCTGGCAGTATTTTGAGTGGGTCCATCACCATTACGATAGAGTCTTCATCAGGCTAGGTCGAGTCTATAAGTGTTTTCGATAGAGTTTGGTGCTTTTCCGGGCGAGTCTTGCTGTGTTCCGGAGCGAGTCTCCCAGGTGGCAAGTCCTGTCCCTTTTGGCATGCTGTGCAAGCTTGATGTCGACGACGGAGCATGCATTTGATGCTGGCACTGGTGCAAGACATGCCGATGGAAGATCGGCCAGCACGATACTGGCGGCAATGATTGGTACAGTGGCGTGTGTGAATCAGCAGGTAGGCTAGCATGTGCAACTACCAAGCGGGGATGCACGAGTCGTACATACTGTCGGACTGCTGGGCGTACAATTATTAGCGTATGGTGTGATGATGAAGAACATTGCCGTGGGATTCAAGGCATTGGACAAGCTTCGCGCAGCAGTATGATGGGGTGGCTAGCGGCCGTGCACGGCTGGGTCCTATATGGCGATGGTTGCTGGCGTGCGAAAAGCTTCTTGCGCATAGTTTCTAAGGGTTGACTGCAGCTTACACGTCATGATAGGATGGAAAATCCAGCACGAGTCGTGCCGGAAGTTTTCCAATGAAAGGCCTGAACTACATGAATCCACGCATGGCGTATTGCACGGGCTGTGCGCTGGTGCTGGTTTCCAGGCTTGGAGCCGTGTGATGGGATGGCACCAGGGAACTGCAGTGTGCTGAAGTTCTTTCGGTATTGAACACGGTGGATGGCAGCTTGACAAGGGGATGTCAAGTAGGGTGCCGGAGTAGTGGAGCAGGTTGGGAGACAAGGAATTGGAGGAATTTTCTTCATAAAATTCTTCCAGAATTTTGTTTAGGTTTCGGGGCGCTGTCCTGAACCCCGCGACCTGACTAGGCAGGCAGATCCCTGCTGAGGTCGATCTCCATCTATGTTTCCCGCAGTCGTGCTTGGTGGTGAACAATCAAATTTGCCGATATATAACTTTTATAATTGATTTAATTATCTAATTGTTGTTATATATGTATGCATATTCTCTGTGATTTACTATCTTATTTGCTGTAATAGGAGCATGCTAGATTGAGTATTTTATTATTGAATATTATATGCATGCAAAAACCATCGGTGTTAAATTACTAAGTGGGAGAGGGAATTGGTTAATAATTCCCGCCACCTCCATTATTGGTTTGTAAGTGATGTGAGTAAACTTGCATGTTGGCTATAGGCCTTCCTCCACAACAGATGAGTTTATTCACGGATCATAGGTACAGACTTCATTAAATAAGTATTGTTTGTAATGTGATGCACATGAACTTGCGTGTTGGTATAGACCTTCCTCCATAACGGATGAGTTTATATGCGGTTCCCTGGTACAAACTTATAATTGATGATTGTAGGAAGTTGTCCGAGCGCGTGTGTACTTCTCCAACTCTAAGGCACACAAGCTTGCGCAATGGACTTGGGATCAAATAATAGTGTACACTTAGATGTAAATAATAAGTATCCTTCCGCAATGAAGTCACTGTTATTATTTGCATGGCTAAAGAGGAACCGACTGTTAATTATTTTATCATGAGGTTAGGTTGACGAATGAAATTAATGGGTAAAACTTTCTCTTGAAAATGTTCGAGTTTGTATACGTCCACACTAACGTGGCATGCAGACTCACGGTGTTTGAGATATCGGTGAATTTTATTTTTATATTGTTTAGAGGGAATCAATATAAAAGGATAAATTCGAAGATTTGATCAGTGTATTTATTTATGATTCTCTGTAATTTCGAATGGTTTATTTCACTTATTGTTTGCTAAAAGAAATTATATTTACTGGTCCAAAATTAGATGATTTGAAAAGAAAATTGGTTTTAATTTTTACTGCTTAGGAAAATAAAAATGTGTTCTCACTAAGGATGTTCTGTGATATCTATTAATTAAAGTTTCTAGTGGAGAGGTGAGAGGTTCATAGAAATATGATGGTCTCATGCGAATCTTCGGATACTTGAGTAAGTTAGAAAGACAAGAGATCATGGTTAGACTTGATGAAAGAATTGGAAATCCTTGGAGTAGAAATTGAAGGGAAAACCCAAGTCAATTTTATTCTTCATTATTCACCTAGATGTTTTGAGCAAGTTCTGCCTGAAATACAAGAGGTTGTATTCGGTGGGAAATTTCTAACAAAACAAGTGGCGAAGGAAATCAATTTTCATCAAGATGTGAACAAAGTTAGTATCTCATTCACTAGTCATTGAAGCATGATTACTAAATTCATTTTGTGAGTATGCCCTAGAACCAGTATGTCGTATAATGTTTGTCTATTTGTGGGATATCCTAGAAAAATGGAGGGTGATGATTTATTTAGTCCAAAAGATTGAAGGGTGATTGTTAACACAAACAGTAGATTTTTTAAAAAGGACTATGTAATAAATCACAAATCCATGTATAAATTGTTCTAAAGGAAGTGAGAGGGAAAACACAAAGCATAATACCAAGTGTATAAGAGGATATACCACAAGGTAAACTGGATCGCGTGTCACATCTAATACTCCCTTTGTCCTGTTTCAATATTTACGTTTCTATTTTGCGCATCTCATTTCAATATTTCCGTTTTCCTTTTTGGAATATGAGACCAACCTAAAATAATTAATATATCATTCAACACTAATACACCTACCAACTTTACATTAAATATTATATTTTTCCACCCACTATCTATTAAAATTTTATACTTCTTAATCAACGTACAAAAAGTAAACGTAAACATTGAAACAGGATGGAGGGAGTATACAATTGCATGTAGTGCTTTGTCGTAGTGGGAGGGTTATTTTGCAACCTGATAGATTTATGTTTTGGGAGAGTCGTGAGACATGGTCCCTAGTAAACATGGACTTGACCCATGGATACGACGAAGTACTACAAGATAAAAATGTAATATCTTAGCAAGTTGCAATGAATTTTGAAATAGAATTTATGGATTTTAAATCAAATTTGGGAGCTTGTAGGATCACTAAATGGTATAAAAGCTATTGGAAGTGGTCATACAAAATAAAAGAGGATCATACGGTAAAGTGAAAACCTTGGAAGCAAAGCTTGTTGCGAAAAGGTATACTCAGAAAAAAAGATTAGATTATGAGAGAACCTGTTCATCGGTAGCTATGCCTAAGTTGATCTGGACTCTTTTATTTATTTTTGTTCATATTGAATATGAGGTACAACAAATAGATGTAAAGACGGATTTCCTGTTTGGAAGTCTTGAAGAAAATGTCTATGTGAAGCAACCAGAGAGATTCATTGCACAGGGCTAAGGGCATTTTGATTGTAAGCTTAAAGGTGTCCATCGATTGACTAAAGCAAGCTTCAAGATCATGAAACATCCGTTTTGATGAGGAAATCCAGGCATATGAATTTATTCAATTCGCGGAAGTGTCTTGTGTATTGAAAAGAGTGACGAAAACATGGTGGTATTTCTTGTACTGTACTTAGATGATATATTGCTCATTGGAGACATTGAAAGAGTATTGTCGGGCGTATGTGTATGGTTGATAAAGTAGTATGAAATGAAGGACTTAAGAGAAACAATCATTGCGATCATGGTGATCACAAGATTGGATGTTGTGCTTATCTCAAGTTTCATGAAATGATACAATCCTTACTCGTTTTAGAATGTGACTTTATCTAAGGAAATGTGTCTTGACACAAAAGAAGATAAAGGAGATGAAAGTGATTTCTTATGCTTCGGCGAATAAGGAAGCTTAATCTAAGGAATGCTATGCATGAGATCGGATATCTGTTTTGCCGAAGGAATGGTTAGTAAAAGGTAACCCAAAATAAGAATGATGAATTGTGGTAAGACATATACTTATGTACCTGAAAATGACCAAAAATTATATGTGGACTTACCGAACAGATTCACTGCTTCTTATGGGTTACATAGATTCAAAATTTTCAAATCAGATAGGGACGACAGTAAATCCATCTCAAAGGTTATGTGTTTAATTTTAGGAAGTATAGTCATAAGATGGAGGAGTATTATATAGAAATATATTTTGAACTCCAATGTGTCACGTTTCGCCTTAGAACCTACATTCTGATACCAATTGTTGGCATTTGGATCTTTAGGCTAGTGTGAACAGTTGGGTTTCATATAATTCTACTGCAGTGGAAGTATAAAAGTAGAATTATCTTTCACCGGATTTGATGTAGAGGATGAACAGTGAACGACCTTTCGGTCATCTGTTGTATTTTTAAGCCTCTCCTTGACGTTGTGTGGGCAACGATCTACAAGGAGAACTCAATCTGCAGCTCCTCTCACTTTCACGATTTTGGTCGTATGTTGTGTGTTGATGAGCTGCTGAGGTTGGCTATTTATAGACTACAATAGGGACCAGGAGGAGAAATTAGGGTTTGGGCCTCCCATTGGCTTAAGCATCCAAGTTTAGCTCAAAACTTATACTTAAGTCCAATAATAATAAATCATTCCACTAAAGAAATATTATTACACTGCCACCCTAATCCCTAATTATGTTTACGGGCTCCTTCTTATTATGAGCCCGTTAGTCTCCCCATGTTTAAGATTCAATGCCCATTAATTAATTAAGTTACTGACAACTCCATTAATTAATATATTTACCGAGAGTAGTACCACTCAACCTTATTATCATGCCGGAATAAATCCACCTGCAGAGTTTACATGATAATCATTATTAGCTCCTCAAGGGGACATCATCAACCAGTTCTGTTAGGACACAGATTTCTTCTACAATCAACAACACACCATATTGATTTAACAATTAAATCTCACCCATTGATGAATTAAAGAAATAAATACTAGCTTACGTGTCGAGGTTATTGTATAGGGATTAAGAGTACGAACTTGCATAATAACAGAGATCTCTATTATATGGTCAGTATAAACCGAACGATCTCAATGGCTTTCCTGCTCAATACACTCAAAGTGCACTAGGTTAATTTTATAGTCAAGTCAGACTAATCCCAAATCACACTACAACCATACTATAGATAGTCCCCATCTATCTCGGTTGTGAACATCTATTTATACTTTATAAGGAGCTGATTATATGATCTTTCGTGTGACGCCGCACACCACATTATCTATAATATAAAGTAAATGGACTTTTGCAACAACAATATTATTACAAACGTTTGATCACATTATTCTCATTTCAAATATTATCATAAACATTGTTCATACCAAAAGCAAGACTTTTAGTATACAATCCAACAATTGCATCGTCTTAGCAAATTCAAAATCTGATATTTAAGTGAATTGAAGTATTGTAAACATTCAATTTGTGCCGCAACTTCATGGACACTAGTGTTTTCGTGAAAGGATGCCAATATTTGAAATCTAAAATTAAAGTGAAACGAATATATTCTAGTTGTAGCTAAGAGGATGACTTTTCCATCTGCGATTATCTGATTTGATGTGAGAGTAAAGCTTATCTATGTGTGATTTCTCCAATTGAATGTGATGTGTGATGAAGATGAGTTGGAGAGGCCATGAAAATACGATTGGAAATTTGGAATGTGTAAACTTGGGTTCCTGAAAAAAAATCTTTTATTCAGAGCATTTGGAAGTCAAGGACAAATTGGAAAGTACAATTTCTTATCTCATAGCATTGCCAAGTCTTTAATATTAACACTGCGGTTTTCGCTATGTGATTTGTTGAGAACAGCAGCCTTTATATAAATACTGTGATTTTTCACATAATTTTATTAAAGAGAACAGTGCATTGCACTGGGCTGGGAGAAAACTACAAGGCCCCTTTAGAAAAATTTGTATTCTACCAAACACTTTAAAAGACTGAATAAATTATGTGATTTTCCCGTAATAAGGTCAACTAAACGAACCATCAAAACATTGTAGTAAGAATATATATCCTGATTTTTTTTTGTATCTTAGTTTAGGCTTGGAGTTGTAGACTTGAAAATTAAAAACATAGAAAATATGACCTTCAAAAAGCTGATGAGAAGACCTTCGCAAGAATAAAAAGTTAGTGAGATGAAATGCATGTTCTCTATTGGGGCTAAGGTTTAAAAAATGGATTTTTTATATTCAAGGCCCAAATTATATGTTTACTATCAATATGGGGCCTGAAATATTATTTTTATAAATTCGGATCTTGAATAATTTTATACTATTGTGTAGTGTGAAAATTTGCATATTTTAGAGTCCGATTTAACACCGTTTTGTGAAATTTATGTTCTTATTTTAGCATTAAATGGTTAATATTTATATATTAAAGATATTAGTGCATTTGAGGTGTTATTTCGTATTTTTAGGTGGAAAACAGATTAAAAGTGCAAAGTTGGAATAAAGAGTGAAATCGTGAAAGAATGCTGAAAAACGCATGTCATCTTTGCATAATTTTTCTGTATCTTTGTGAAAGTCCAAACTGATAATGTGATATATGGTTGGAAAGCTACAGAAGAGAAGGTCATTTTAACTCAAGAAATACTTAATTGGAGTTCAGATGAGGAAGTTATGATTAAAATGGTAAAGATGCGCAAGCTGTGCTGACTAGCATGACTCGTGCTACTCTCGCATGACTCTTGCCCTTCAAATAGAAAGCTAAGGAAGAGAGGATCATGTAAGCACAAAAATCACATCAATCGGAGTTCGGATGAAGAAGTTATGGTGAAAATCGTGAAGACGCACAGGCTGTTGACAGGTGGCACGACCTGTGAAGACGCACAAGTGGGCAACACGATCATGCCATGGCTGGCACGACTCGTTCCATTTCTGGCACGACTCGTTCCATGTCCCAACTAGCCCAAATTTCAATTTTTCAGCTCGTTTGTGGTTTTTGATGTGAAAAAACCTATTTTGAGGTGGAGTTCGAATTTTAGCAACCCTCAACTATATATAAAAGGAGCCTTTGGGGAGTTCTAGAAGAACCCTAACTCTCCACCATTCCCTTTGGGCTACAAAATCCTAACCCATCACCTTCCGCCATCCATCTCTACCCTTCACCCACCTTTCACCTATCACACTCAATCACGGTATTTGCTACTTGAGAAGGAGAACGGAGGAGGATCATCAAGATGGAAAGAGAAGACAGAGAATTATTCGAGACAAGGGTTTTTCTTCCTTCTTTAATTTCTTATTGTTGATTTATAAACTCATGGGTAAGTTTCATTCCATAGACATGGTTGTTGCTTGTAACACCATGGACTAGTACTTTTCTGGATGTTCTAAGTTTTGAAGGTTGAATTGGATTGAATTGATTATCTAGACTAGGTTAAGGATTTCTGCAGTATTCTTATTCATTTATTAAAGATTTGAATTAAGAGTTATATTTTTGTCTTATATGGTTTGCCCTCATTCATGATATGTCATTGTCTTATGCATATGCTTGTTGCTTGTGCCATGAAGTGATTATATTTGTCTATCTGTTATGGGTAAAAGAGATCTAACCATATAATCTTTATTCATTAGAATAATTAATATTGGACACTTAATATATCTATTAATTATATTCTAGAGGATTTGGTTTATTAGATTGTTAGGTGGGAATTGATGTTTATTTCTTAAGTACCTATAGAGGGAAGTCTAGTGCTCTAGCCTTTAATGAAATTTTCCATGAAGTACCTAGAAAGGGAGTAGGAATTATTCTTCTGCATCTGAGGTTTGAACCAGATTTATGTGTTAAGTTTACTTTAAAAAAGAGATTTAACATAACTATGTGATTGCTTTCATAAAATCTGCAGGAATTTTGACCAATTGTCTAGTAATTTAATTTGACCAATTTAAACTGGATTTCCTAGAGCTATCTTGTCTTTTCTCTTGAAACACTTGTGATTGTTTGTGACTTTTATTTTACTTTATTTATTTTATTTAGTATTTATTTTTTAGCATAATTAGTTTAATAATTTTCAAACTCAGAAAAGGTTACTTTGTCTTAATTATTAGTGGCACAAATTATATTTATGTGGTAATCTGTTTAGCTCTAATCCCTTGGATTCGATAATTTAACTTGGTCACATGTTGAAACTGCAATTGATTCCCTACTGCTTGTTCACCCTTTTGCATGTGTCCCCAAGTGTAGGGAATCAATTGTAGTTCAGCGTGTGACCAAATAAAAATATCGAAACCAAAAGATAATTTTAGACTACCTATTTAAATCTATTTATGACTATTCTAATATAAGACAAATTCGGGGTATTTTAAGAGAATTAATTAAACTAAAGATTCAAGAAAGAAAGAAATACCAAAATAATAAAATAGCGAATAAAAATAATGTGGAAGTGTTCAAGAGAGAAGATAGATAGCTCTAGGAATCCAGTTTAAATTGATCAACCTAAATCACTAGACAATTGGTTTGAATTCCTACAGATCTCATGAAAGCAATCGCTTAATTTTGTTAAATCCCTTGGTTAAAGTAAACTTAATACGTAAATCTAGTTTAAACCCTCAGATGCAGAAGAATAATTCATACTCCCTTTCTATGTACTTCATGAAAAATTCCATTAAAGGCTAGAGCACTAGACTTCCCTTTATAGATACTTAAGAATTAATCCCCAATTCCTACCTAATAATCTAAGAAACCAAATCCTCTAGGATGATAATTAATATATATATTAAGTGTCCAATATTAATTATTCTACTAAATAAAGGTTATATGGTTAAGTCCCCTTTACCATAACAAGTTGACAAATATAATTCTTATATAACACAAACAATAAGCATAAACATGCATAGGTCAATGACATACTCATTAATAAGGACATATCATATAAGACAAAAAATATAAGCCTCAATCAAAGCATTAATAAAGGAATAAGTATATTGCAGAAATCTAACCTAATTTAGGTCATCAAGTCAATCCAGTTAAACCTTCAAAACCTAAAATTATCCAAAAAGTACTAGTCCATGGTGTTACAAGCAACACCCATTGTTAGGTATGAAAAAATTCCATGAGTCTATAATTCAAAATAAAAAAGGAAGAATAATAAAAACCTTAGATTCGGCGTAGATCTCCATTCTTTTCTCCGTGATTCTTAATCGTCTCATTCTCCTTCTCAAGTAAGCAACACCGATGTACTCTTCGGGATGAGTGGATGGGATGGTGAATCTTAATTTCGATATGGTGGCAGGGAAAGAGTATGAAAAAGTATGAAGGGTTGTGGAGAGTTGAGGAGAGTTACGTAGAAAATTCACAAGGTGTCTCTTTTATAGTTAAGGAATGATAAAATCCCGAATTCTTACTCCTAAGTGGGCTTTTTACGTCAAAAATATGAAATTGTTGGCGTTCGATCATTTGGTTAATGTGAATGTAAAGGTTCCATGCAAACTATATCATCAGAAGCAAGAATAAAGATTTGCATTACCTTTTACCAGGGTATGTTGAAGAAGAGAAATTCTCGCCGGCAGCATGCGCAGCCTCACAATTCTGTGCATTACTTCCTTATCCAATCTCCGATTAGAGTGATCTTTACGCCAAAATAATCATCTCCTCTGTGGCTTTCCAATGGTATATCACACAACCAGTTTAGAGCTTCACATGATTTTATAAAAATTGTGGAAGTTGACAAACAGTAGCAGCAAACGACCTCTTGATCTTCTGCTATATTCCCAAGTCCAATCTTGACGTCGTGTGGGCGACGATCTTCATGATCCTCTCAATCTACTGTTCTCTCTACCTACTCACGGTTAGGCATGTATGTCTAGGTTTAGAACAATTAATATGACTTATATATAGGCTACAATAGGGACCAGGAGGAGAAATTTTAGTTGGGCCTCCATTGGGCTTACGTATCCAAGTTTAGCCCAAAACTTATACTTAAGTCCAATAATAATATATTCCACTAAAATATTATTACTGCACTGCCGCTCTAATCCCATAATTACGTTATGGGATCCTTCTTATTATTATCCCGACAGTCTCCCCTTGTTTAAGATATACAATGCACATTAATTAATTAAGTTACTGACAACTCCATTAATTAATATCTCATCCGAGAGTAGTGCCACTCAACCTCATTATCATGCCGGAATAAATCCACCTACAGGGTTTACATGATAATTCTTATGAGCCCCTTAAGGAGATATCATCAACCTATTTAATATGACAAAGATTCCTTCTACAATCAACAACACACCATAGGTACAACACTATTTCCCAACTCACCGAGTTTGTTGATATAATTACATGTAAATCTCACCCATTGATGAATCAAAGAAATACATGCTGCCTTACGTGTCGAGGTTATTATATAGGAATTAAGAGCACGAACATTCATAATAATTGAGATCAAGTTCTCCTATATAGTCAGTATAAATCGAACGATCTCAAGCGGTCCTGCTCAATACACCCAAAATGCACTAATATGATTCTATAGTCAAGAACAAACTAATATCAAATCACACTACAACCATCCCGATAGAGAGTCCCCGTCTATCTCGGTTGTGAGCATCTGTTTACACTTTATAAGAAAATCGATAATATGATCTTCCGCGTGTTGTCGCACAATATATTATTTACAGTATAAAGTAAGTGGACTATTACATCGGACATATGAATAAATTATAAGATGCAATCATTTGATCAATGATTCTCATTTCAAATATTGTTAAAATATTGTTCATACTAAAGCTAGAATTTTAGTATACAATCCAACATAAATAACACCTCAAATTCACTAATATCTTAAATATATAAATATTAACCATTTAGTGCTAAAATACGAACATAAATTCTACAAAACGGTGTTAAATCAGACCCTAAAACATGCAAATTTTCACACTAAACACACCCCCAAACTTAAGATGTTGTACGTCCCCGAACAACGAAATCAAACAAAGAAGAAGAAAGATATTGTGAAAATCAAATGGAAAACAAGTAGGCCATTCAACATACACTTGTCATCAACTCCGGTCATGCAACTCTCATTACATGCAATAATTCATTCATAGCTATGAGTTAAGACAATCACCTTAAATTAAAATGCTCCATCAACTTATTCTCACGGGATGTGTAGCACTCGCACTCTAGTGTAAAAGATGTACACTTATGGGGTTAGGTGTTTATGCTCAAATTCAATTCAAGTACATGCATAACCATATGCTTGCCAAATATCTCAAACTCTCCACCACTAAAAGTATGATTCGACAATAGGATCAAAAAGGACTTTTATTTGGATGTAATGTTGGCTCTTTGGTTAAGATAGGAAATATATGGATAAGTTACTCAAAACTGGGATCAATCA
The DNA here is from genome assembly GCA_023678885.1 of Pogostemon cablin. NCBI lineage: Eukaryota > Viridiplantae > Streptophyta > Magnoliopsida > Lamiales > Lamiaceae > Pogostemon > Pogostemon cablin. The sequence continues at coordinate 7,462,351 of CM043004.1, read as the reverse complement.
AGCGCGCCTATCATGATCTTTCATTCTTCTTACTCACTTCAACTAAGCACATCATCCTCCTCAACTCTTCAATTTTTCTCTTCCACACACAACATATACATTTTTTCCTTCTTTTTTCCTTTTCTTGAGGTACCAGTTTTGGGCACTACCTCACGCATCCTCCATAGGGTACTAGATTCAAGCACTACCCTAGGGTATTTGATTCAATGGAGTACTAGATTTAAGCACTACTCCATGATTTTCCTTACATGCATTCTCAAACTCAATCACTATTCCAAAACCAATTTCATTCATTCCCAAGCTGTTATAAAACTCCATCTTCGCACTTTGAAAAGCCATTAATTATTTTCATGACGGACAATTAAGGATAAAAAAATTATTATGATACTCAAAGTAGTTATTTCTCGTAGGTTTTTAAAGAATGAGGTTTTAAGGCTCAACGAGGCTAACTATGGATAAAAAATAATATGGTGGAGAACTATTTGGCTAAGTGACTCATAAATTCAAGGATGGCCTTTAATCATCTCTCATCATCTAACATAATATGTGGTCTCAAGCAAGACAAAAGACAAGTTTTAGAATATCATGTGTTTATGTACATGATCTAAAGGCTCAAAATCTCACATGGTTTTAACAAGTAACAGAGCACTCTTTATGGTAAGAAATATTCCACAAGTACACATAGAACTTTATATCATAATATAATTCAAGTACACTTCCTTCATCAATTTCAAGAGCATATGACTTTCTGGTAGAAATCTAACAACTAAATCCATACTTAGCACACAACCAGACACTCAAACTATAACACCTCACTACTCAAGAATCAACACAATATCACATAAAATTTGAAATAAGGTAACGAATGCACCTGATTTCAATCTCCTCCACATATTGCAAGTTCCTCGAGTTATCCAACTCTGTCAGGCATAGACCTCATATAGATTTCACTTCTCTTCTACTTCGATATCCTTCATAATCATTAAAGCTCAAACACATCTCATCACCAATCAGAACCCATTAGTAAAATCATAGGAGAAACTCAAAGATTCAACCAAAAATTAACCACACCATATCTAGGAAACAAACAAGACACACAAAACACTTGAAAAGTCACAAAAATTTTGAAAATCGAAATAAATTAATAAAATTAAAAAAAATCAATCTCCAAGTATCACACACAGAATGAACATACCTAGGTACGGATGGAATAAGGGAAGAACATCATATCCCCCAAAACTTAGATGAAAACGTGAGTTGTATCTATGTTTCAAAGGATGTAATTACCTTAAATGTAAGCACGCACTTTGAGTATAAATCACCTAGCACAAGACACAACAAAGCAAATAAATAAAAGCATTAAAACGATGGGTTGCCTCCCACCAAATGCTCTTGTTTAATATTGATGAGCTCGACAAAATCAATAGGCTCATCAGAATGGCCATGGATATCTCTCATCCTTGCCATCGTCCTCTAATCTTTGTGCTTCTTCATCAATCATGTACTTGTGGCAAGAGATGACCTCGTTGACATTCTTAAAATTTATCTTTACTTTTCCAACCATGTTTTGATCACATATCATCAACCTCTCCATTCTACTCCATTACTTATTCCTTCTTCTAACAAAAATTCTCAACTTCTCTTCTAACACCTTGTCCCTAAGAATATGAGAAGAATTATAAGGTAAAACAAAATCAATAAAAATAGTATCATCACATTCAATGCAACTGAAAGAATTTGAAGGTTTAGGAATGCTCATTTCATTCTTCAAGTCATCTTCGGTTGCTTCTTGATTTCGCTCTTCTTCTTTATCTTCTTCCTCTGTTTTTTTCTCCTTTAGGTGCTCGGTAACTTTCTCCTCGAGTGGAAGGAATCGATCCGTCCACTTTAGTTCCTCAACTTTTGCTTCTTCTCCTTTTAAGTCCCTGCAATTATTTGATTCATGTAAGCATTCAATGAATTAAAGAGATAACTCATTAGAAAAATCATCAGTGATAGTAGTAGGAAGAATAAGAAATTCGCTTAAGCTTGTTTCAAACTGCATTCCATTGCGCAATGGAACAATATTTTCTTCCTCAAACCCTTCTTCAACCTCTACTATTTCATCTTGTTGACGTAGACGGAACATAAGCAAATCCAAGATCTTTTTTCTATCTTCTAGTTGCTTCTTCATCTCTTCTTGTTGCTTCTTCAACTCTTCAAACAAATTTTTAGATCCTTGGGAAAATTTGATTGAAGTAGAATAAATGTTCTCTTGATGAGGTTGATATGAATTTCCATTGTAAGTACAAGACTATTTATCTTCATATTTGACTTGATTGTAGTATTGAGAAGGAACTTGATTCATTGGAAAAACATAACCATAGTACCTCTCATCCATGTAATATGGAGGAGGAACCATAACATTCTGATTTCCATGGAATTCCATCGATCTCTTGTACCTTAGAAATAATTCAGAGTCAGAATATGTTCAAATAAATAAATAAAAATAAAAATAAAGTAACAAAAAATCCTAATAAAAAGTGATAACAAATAATTTAGTGGTCTCCTATATAAACAATCTAATCCACGGCAACGACGCCATTTGCTTGTTCACCTTTTTGCATGTGTCCCCAAGTGTAGGGAACTAATTGTAGTTCAGCGTGTGACCAAGTAAAAAAAATATCGAACCTAAAAGATAATTCTAGACTACCTATTTAATCTAATTGTTACTATTCTAATTTAAGACAATTCTGGGTATTTTAAGAGAATTAATTAAACTAAAGATGCAGAAAATAAGTACTAAAAATAATAAAATAACAAATAAAAATAATGTGGAAGTGTTCAAGAGAGAAGATAAATAGCTCTAGGGAATCCAGTTTAAATTAATCAAATTAAATCATCAGACAATCGGTTAGAATTCTTGCTGATCTTATGAAAGCAATCACTTAATTTTGTTAAATTCCTTGGTTAAAGTAAACTTAACACGTAAATCTGGTTTAAACCCTCAGATGCAGAAAAATAATTCCTACTCCCTTTTAAGTACTTCATGCAAAATTCCATTAAAAGCTACAACACTAGACTTCCCTTTATATGTACTTAAGAATTAATCCTCAATTCCCACCTAATAATCTAAGAAACCAAATCCTCTAGAATGGTAATTAATAGACATATTAAGTGTCCAATATTAATTATTCTAATGAATAAAGGTTATATGGTCAAGTTCCCTTTACCCATAACAGGTTGACAAATATAATTCTTATATAACACAAGCAATAAGCATAAGCATGCATAGGTCAATGACATACTAATGAATAAGGACAGATCATATAAGACAAAAATATAAGTTTCAATCAAAGCATTAATAAAGGAATAAGTATACTGCAGAAATCCAACCTAGTCTAGGTCATCAAGTCAATCCAGTTAATCCTTCAAAATCTAGAACTATCCAAGAAGTACTAGCCTATGGTGTTACAAGCAACACCCATGGATAGGTATGAAAACAATCCCATGAGTCTATAAATCAAAATAAAGAAAAGAAGAATAAGAAAAATCCTAGATTCGGCGTAGATATCCTTTCTTTCCTCCGTGATTCTGAATCCTCGTTCTCCTTCTCGAGTAAGCAACACCGATGAACTCTTTGGAATGGGTGGATGGGATGGTGAATCTTGATTTTGATATGGTGGCTGGAAAAGGGTATGGAAAAGTATGAAGGGTTGTGGAGAGTTAGGTAGAAAATTCCCAAAGTCTCTCTTTTATAGTTGAGGATTGACAAAATCCCGAATTCTGACTCAAAAGTGGGCTTTTTACATCAAAAACACGAAATAACTCCTCTAATGCACCAATATCTTAAATATATAAATATTAACCATTTAGTGCTAAAATACGAACATAAATTCCACAAAACAGTGTTAAATTGGACCCTAAAACATGCAAATTTTCACACTAAACTCCTAAACTTGGGGACGCATAAAATCGGCAATCGACTATCAATCCAAGATATGGAATTCTAATACTATTTACTTATTCTCTAACGAAATCTCACATGTAAGTTTGATTGCCACCTCATTTTCATAGTTAGAATTTAAATATTATTTAAAGATAGTAAATATAGATAAGATATATATGGGAACTTACTAAAATGAATGTATATGTATACAAAAAAAGAAACAACGATCTGAGCAGAAAGAAAGCAAGGATGAGTAGAAGAGAACATCGATGAAAGCAAGACTAGGCAGATGAGAACAACGATGAAAAGCTAATTTTTCTTATTGGGGCAAGAAATCAAAAGCAAGGTTTGGGCAAGGAAGGAGTTTTTATTCATGGTTTTCGAATCCAATAAATCCCTAATTGAGTGTCAGGGCAAGAAAGTAATGTAAGATTTTATGTTTGTGGACAAAGAAACTCCTAAAGAGCATAAAAGTCGTCAGCAATACATTCATCATGCTTATGGGCTTAATAAGTTCGTGATGGAATTGAAGCTACAACAACTTGAAAGTGAAAGCAATTCCAATAAGATTTTTTTCAATCTCTTTTTTTCCTTAATTAATCATAACAATTTATCAATTCATTCAATTTCAAATTGACTATAAATGTTGTTGGGAAGAATGATAGATAATTTGGAAAAAAAGGTCATTGTTATTATTGTAAAATGTATATGTAATTTATTTCTAATTTAAGTCAGCAGAAGTAAGAAATCATGGAAACGTATTACCTTTCACCAGGGTATGTTGAAGAAGAAGGATTCTCACTGGCAGTCTATGCAGTCGCTCGGTTTTGACCATGACTTCCTCATCTGATCTCCAATTGGAGCGACCTATGCGGCAAAACAATCCTTTCTTCTGTGGCTTTTCGTCAGTATATCACACGTCCAGTTCTGATATTCACACAATTTTATAAAAATTGTGGAAGTTGACGGACAGAAATAGCAAATGACATTCCGGTCTTCTGTTGTATTCCTAAGTCACGTCAACGATCTACGAGACAAACTCAATCTACAGTCTAATCTATCTATCACGAGTTTAGGTGTGTGTTATGTTATCCGGATTGCTGAGATTGGCTATTATATAGGCTACAACAGGGACCATGAGGAGAAATTAGGGTTGAGCCTCCCATTAGGCTTAAGCATCCAAGTTTAGCCGAAAACTTATTCTTAAGTCCAATAATAATAAATCATTCCACTAAAAAATATTATCGTACTGCCACCCTAATCCCAAATTACGTTTATGGGCTCTTTCTTATTATAGCCCATTAATCTCCCCGTGTTTAAGATTCAATGCCTATTAATTAATTAAGTTGCTGACAACTCCATTAATTAATATATTTACCGAGAGTAGTACCACTCAACCTTATTATCATGCCGAAATAGATCCACCTGCAGGGTTTACATGATAATCATTATGAGTTCCTCAAAGGGACATCATCAACCAATTCCGTTAGGACACGTATTCCTTCTACAATCAATAGCACACCATAGAGATAGCACCATCTCCCAACTCACCATCTCCATAATAACAGAGATCAAGTTCTATTATATAGTCAGTATAAACTGAACGATCTCAATGGCGATCCGATTCAATACACAAAGTGCACTAGTGTAATCTCATAGTCAAGATAGACTAATGCCAAATCACACTACAACCATACTGATAGATAGTCCCCGTCTATCTCGATTATGAACATCTGCTTATACTTTATAAGGAGCCATTAATATGATCTTCCGTGTGACGCCGCACACCACATTATCCACAGTATGAAGTAAATGAACTTTTGCAACAATATTATTGCAAAATTTTTATCACATGATTCTCAAATCGAATATTATCTAAACATTATTCATACAAAAAGCTAGACTTTTAGTATACAATCCAATATCATTCACCATATTACAAGTTGTGATTAAATCCCGACAATCACCATATCAATATACTCAATGACATAGATCAAATATGGTGAGTAGCATGAAAATTACATGCAATGTGATCAACATCATGTCTATTCTAAATGGTCCAACTTTATTAATCTTTAGTGAGATCAATTCATAATGTAAAATGTTACAAAATGAAGAAATAACGTTAATGAATTCAAAACCATCAACTTTATGCTGCAGAAATTCGAATTATCCAAATTAAAGTATCTTGAAAATTAAAAAAAAGCAATGAATAGACTCCCATAAAACCAATGTATTCTGAAACCATATAACACCCATATAAGTAGCTAGCTCATGAAAATTATAGGGCGCTAAATATTTTGTTAGTGAATCCTCACTTGGAGTTTATCATATTATACTCTACTAAAATTTCATTCATAGAAAACACTTTCTTTAACAATCAAGATTTTATGTCAATATGTTTGACTTATAAGCATTTTTTTGTTAATACTTTGTTGCGAACTAACTGTCACAACAAAATTTATGTGGCAAAGCTTCACAACCTTTATTTCATGTTTGAATTCCCCTTAGTGTGCTACTAATTTAGTTATCATGGTTAAGGAGCTACAAAGTTTAGCTTAACACTTTTACTTGTATAGCTCTCCAAACCAACAAAAGATGTAGCACGAAGTGGATCTTATACTGTATTGGCATCCAACAAACTCAGAATCAGAATACTTTATGTTCTCATACAAAATTGATCTCTGATGTGCAAGTATGTTATCCTTAGTTCTTTGTAAATACTTTATAAAGATTCATACTAGAGTTACTTAAATGTCCACCAATATACCAACAACATAAGTCAAATTTGATTTTATACAGACCTTATCATACAACAACTTCCAACAATCAAAACATATAAAATGTTTCTATATTTCTTAAATATTTAGTTTAACTTTAGGGCACTTGATTGAGACTGCACTTGTCTCCCTTAACTTAACTTTAATCTTTTCCCAGTGAATCACACAATCATCTACATAATTTGTGTCAAAACCAAATGAGACAATTACTTCATGATGATAGTTGTGATTCCTATATGTGAAACCTTGCTTGAATTGATAGATGGATTTCCTTTAAGTTCTTAAACCATTGAGATTGTTTCATCAATGTTATCTGTAAGAAACACTATCTTTACATTCATCTAATTAATGCGATTCAAGATCAAAATATGCTACTAATGTCATGATTATCTTATAAGAACCCTTTTCAGTAACCAGATAGAAAGTTCCTAAAAATAATGTTTTCCTTCCATTTTGAGTATAATACTTTACTAAGATGCAAATCTGATCATCTTATATTGATTTAAATTCATAACTTATAGCACTAACACACTTTTGAGTATTTGGACCTTGCATGGCTTAATGAACATTATTTGAATGTTCTACCATTAGTTAATTCTATAATGTCCTTTTTTAATTTATGAGAAAAACTATTAAATCATCCGAATTGTCTTTTCTCAACTCCAGTGGTTTCCTTAGTAACATTAATTCTTGAGGTTATTGAATTTGTTATACCTTGAATATTATTAACATTGCACAATCGATATTCTGGATTTTTAGATTCTTGAAAGTCATAAGTAGGGGTCTTGTCGACTCCCCTTGAATAACAATGTCTCTAATATTATTCTTCCCCCCAAATCAAAATCCTCAAAGAATTCCGTATTACCCGTCTCAAATATGATCTAATTAATTAGATCATAAACTCTTTTTATCTTTATTCATAACCATTAAATTAGCATGAAGCTATTTGAGTCCAATTTACTATAGTAGATCCCAAGGATCCAACCTTAGTTGGACATCACGTGAAACTCAAAGAGTTTCACAACTACTTTAGTTGAAACTTTTTTGAGATCATAATCAAGCTGCAATCTTTAGTATTTCTCCCATTTGTAACCATATATTGTGGAGTTCAATCATGTCTTTTAACTGCACCATTCACACTTAGTAATTTTAATATGGTGTATTATAAGGCAATTCCACAAGCCTTTAAGAGAAACAAAAGGTCAAACTTTAATTTCGTCTTTAGTAGCTTTCTTTATGAGTATTCTTCTATTGCCCTTCTGCTTTATTGAGACCAAATTTTCTTGAAAACCAACAAGTCTCATCCTTATTATGAAAGTTCACATCATGTATGATTATGTTGTTGACATTGGAAAACTTAATTAGTAGACTTCTTTATTGTATAGAGCATTATTGTAAAATAATTTATCATGCTCACATTAAACTTTATAATCTTTCAAATTTTAAATAATTTAGAATCATCTTGAGAAAATCGAGTACAATATTAGTATCAAGTCCAATGACAACAATACTAACTTGTAAGTGACACCCTCTACGTAGTAGTCAAATACTAACAATAAGAACTGTCAAATAATAGTCTTCCTTTGGGCCAACTTATTACGCACATGTAAAACCAAATAATTGTTACATATTTGCCACCACAAGTGCTTGTGTATTTCGAGCCAAATATTAATCTATCTTTGAGCAGATCAATACCCGCATGAAGATACACTCTCAACTTTATTAATTAGGGACCCATCACAAGACACCTTGTGCAACATTAATCTCGTTTATGAACAAATATTAATTATAGTTGTAATATTGGTGTAATAATCAAGTATTGATAATAAGTTCTGTCAAACAAAAATCTATCTATGGACTAATTAATGTTCACATGAACAATACAAACTAATTATCACATGTGTGTTATTATTCTGCCAAATGTGCCTACCTATGGGTCGAACACAGAACGCATAAATAATCTCACACTCATCTATATATGTAATTTCAGTAAAGTTGCACTCCACATACAGAGGCCACTATGGCAACATGAACTTTTGATTGACTAGATTGAATATGACTAGGCCAATTAAACTAATATTTAAAATAAATATTTATATTTAATTGAACGACATTAAAAAAATATCTCCCAAATTATAATTTAATTAAATTCCACAAATCAAATGTGAATATTAGATGATTCACTCATACTTAAAATTAATGAAAGATTTCTTAATTTAATTAAATATTCCAAATCTTAATTTACATCATATATCTAATTCGGCAAATATCCTATTATTTTAATCCAAATGGCCATAATTAATCAAATTTGTCACATGTACAATATGCACATAAGATGTAATTGAATTTACAAATGATTTATTAATCCAAATGAATGAAGGAATATACTAAATCGCCACTGAATGCATAAATGGCAATTATGATACATAAACTTTAACTCAAATATCACAATGATATTCACAATCTGTCAACATAATGTGCAACCAATACTGTGTGACAAATTAGAGAAATTAATGGAATCAAATCTAAGCCTAATTCTTACAACAAATTATGATGAATGGATTATTATTAAAACAAATTTAACAAGCCACAGTTTAAACTAAAAAATAATCCACCAAAACTTAACTGGATGAACTTATAATAGTTATAATTAGAACATATATCAATTACCAATGTAATCAATAACCATTTAATTAAATTCATAAATTTTCAACTTATCAACCACAATGTTGGAGTGCGATTAACTTAATTGATGAAATATACTTAATCCTTAAAATTAGTCAAGATTGTGACTTAATCAAAGTCTCAACTACTAAACATCAATTATACAGATCTCAGAGAATCATAAATAGGGTGGCTCTGATACCACTTGTGAGAAATAAATTCATAAATCATAATACCTTAAACTCTATTATGATAAACGAGGTCTAAATTATATAACGGAAGCGTATCTTGATCCATTGAGCCCTCTAGGCGGAATACGAACTCAGAGAAATAGGTATTACGGCCTTCCTCAACTAAGTCTCTTTATTCCTTCATGGGACCATCGTGATCACTTCCAATGGGGAGAAGAGAAGACTGTGTGCGGCTTAGTTTATTGAGGACCATAACCTGTGAGTCTTTATATACTATATAACTGGGCCACCCATAATCACTCAGTCATGTAGTATTGAGTATCTACTCAATTGACCCATATCATTATTATTATAGCCCATGAACTTTTAACCTTAATTGAATCACTTAATTAAGCCCATAAAATAATTGAATAGCTAATATAATTGCATAATAATATATTGCCCACAATTAGATTATACAGGAAATTAAAATTTCCTAACATCCTACACACTTGATCTATGGAGATTTGAGATTTCAATGTTGTGTTGTTGAATTTCAAGGTAAAAACTGATGAATTTGAGCCAAAATGAATAAGAAAGAAAAAACAGAAGTTGAAACAGAGCAAAAATGCAGAAAAGTAAAAAATGCTTGAAAATGTCATAACACAACCCAAGTTTGGAACCTGAGTTGCAAACTTGACCGAAATTTATACAATTTTAAACTCAAACTTCTAAATCGACCTAAGTTTTGATGCTTGAAACGAGTTCATGTCCTCGACCATCAATCACACTTCAAGTTGGAGAGTTGAGCAACTCGACCCAAATTCCAATCCCGTGTTACATGCTTTCACAACTCCACCCGAGTTTATCCAAACTTGAGTTGAGTTTAACCTAAATTCTGCCAGCTAATTATTTTTTATATTATTTTTGAGAATTTCATGGAAAGTACTAATACTTCACATTTCAACTTGAAAGGACATTTATAAAATTTTTGAATCATTTTCACACTCTTAAAATATTCTCCTCTCTTATTTTACCTTTTTCTCCAATCCATTTCTCCTCCCAATTCCACTATAATTATCCATCCACTTAATTAAATACTTCCATCATCAATTCAAATTGATCAATAAAACATTAGAGATTGACCATTTTAAGAGAAGAATGACGACTCAAGTGAAGAAATTCAATAGAACAATTTCAAGTTTACATTTGAAACTATGTTAGGCTAATTTTCTTGTGAGATTAACTTAATAGTAGTATCAGATAATTTAAATATTATTCAATTTAATTCTAATTTTTAGTAGACTTTGTACAATTTTTATCATGGATGACGTATTATGTGATTTACATGTTTGATTTTAGTTATTATATTTACATGTGATTTGAATGAGAATTTGATTATGTGTACTTGTTGTTTGTTTCTTATCATATTAACTTGATTCATGTCACTTAATGAGGGATGATTTAGAAATGAATTATTGCATTTATAATGTTATGATAGAACACTTAAGATCAATTGGTAAGGGAAATCCAATTTGGATCATAATACCAAGAAAAAGAAGAATTCATATGTTTTAGTACTACCTTGTTAGGGAACTAATAAAGTTGTTAGTATCAATTAAGAGGTGTTGACTTTGGTCTCGATCCTATGTGCCATTTAGGGACTGTTTAAGGATATACAACCTTATTATCTCAAGGTGAAACATAAATGCATTAATGATCACCTCTATATCATGTTCATAATAGATTATAATTAGTTGCATAATTTTTATATTATCCATGTGATGATTGTTGCTAATTTTATCCTTATATCATTTGGAATTTACTCACATTTGTAAATTCATTATATCTTTTCTTTCTTACATTCTTTTATATGAATTTATACCATCTCCAACTTATGATTGTCCTTATAAAACCATGATAAACTTGAGATTACTTATAAATTTTATTACTTATTATGGATGGATAATTAAACTTAGTGCTCGCACACTATATATTATAGAGTACACTTGATATTTCACATATAAATTAAATAATGCATCACCACACATATAATATCTGCACATGAGGCTTGTATCTAAATTGTGACATGTTATTACTTATGTGTGTGTAATGTAACAAGGTTATATTGACATTCGATCATTTAGTTAACATGAACCGTTAGGGTTCTATATGAATCTATGATCAGTGGAAGCAAGAAAATATAGAAACGTATTACCTTTCACCAGGGTATGTTGAAGAAGAAAGATTCTCGCCAGCAGCTTGCGTAGCCTCACGGTTTTGGGCATAACATCCTCATCCAATCTCTGAATTGAGTGATCTTTACTTCAAAACGATCCTCTATTCAATGGCTTTCCAACTATATATGACACATACAGTTTGAAGTTCCACAAAATTTTAAAAAAATCATGGAAGTTGACGAATAGTAGTAGCAAACGACCTCTTGATCTTCTGCTATATTCCCAAGTCCAATCTTGACGTCGTGTGGGCGACGATCCTCAAGATCTTCTCAATATATTGTTGCCTTTTCCTCCTCACAGTGTTAGGCGTGATTCAATTAGGGTTTTTGGATAGTTGAGATGACTTATATATGGGCTATAGCAGGGACCAGGAGGAGAAATTAACGTTGGGCCTCCATTGGGCTTAGGCTAAAGCTTATACCAAAGTCCAATAATAATAATATATACCACTAAAATATTATTATTGCACTATCGTTCTAATCCTAAAATTACGTTATGGGCTCCTTCTTATTATGAGCCCGTAAGTCTTCCCATGTTTAAGATATACAATGCCCATTAATTAATTAAGTTACTGACAACTCCATTAATTAATATCTCATTCGAGAGTAGTACCACTCAACCTCATTATCATGCCGGAATAAATCTACTTGTAGGGTTTACATGATAATCCTTATGAGCTCCTCAAAGGGACATCATCAACCTATTTAATAGGACACTCATTCGTTCTATAATCAACAACACACCATAGAGATGACACTATTTCCCAACTCACCGAGTTTATTGATTTAATTACATGCCAATCTCACCCATTGACGAATCAAAGAAATACATACTGCTTTACATGTGGTGGTTATTGTATAGGAATTAGAAGCACGAACATTCATAATAACAGATATCAAGTTCTCCTATATAGGCAGTATAAATCGAACGATCTCAATCGATCATGCTCAATACCCACAAAGTGCACTAATGTGATTCTATAGTCAAGACAAACTAATACCGAATCACATTACAACAATCCCGATAGAGAGTCCCCGTTTATCTCGGTTGTGAGCATCTGTTTATACTTTATAAGGAAATCGATAATATGATCTTCTGCTTGTTGTCGCACAACATATTATCTATAGTATAAAATAAGTGACTATTGCATCTGACATATAAATAAATTAAAAGATGCTATCATTAGATCATTGATTCTCATTTCAAATAAACTGTTAAAACATTGTTCATACTAATGCTAGACTTTTAGTATACAATCCAACAGACTAAATATATAACTTATTATTTTTTATATTAGTATTATCCACACATAATTATATACAAGCGTTATAATTCTATGACTAATAATATAAATAAACATAATAAATACATATTTTTACGTGTGGTTAAAAAAAAGGTCATATTTCATAAATTAATTATTAAATAAATATCACAACACCATAATCATATAGGTTATAAAGTATCACTCTATTTATCCTCTATTTCATTTATACTTTTCTTTTATATTTGTATCAAAAGTTGTGCACATATATTTTTTAAAAATTACAATTCACATAATATTAACATTCTCACAATACCACAATAATACAAAATCACCACTTACTTTTTACATTAAACACAACAACATTATATACTTTTCTTATTGAATTACCTAAAATACCCTACTTTTATCTTTTTTTACACACTTAAAAAATAACTTTACTAAATCCTTTCTCATAAAATTAAATAGTGTGTAAATTATCGAGATGGAGTGAATAACACTCATGTGCTACGCATAATCATTAATTTGTTCATATAATTAAACTATTATTTTAAAAAAATTAAAATATTTTAATTGTATAAAAAATTTATAGTATATTTAATGTATAATCTTTTCATTTATTGTTTATACCATACTAATATAAAATTTTAGCATAATGTACATAAACTTGATTTAAATACATAAATTATTAAAAAATTACTTAATTTATTTGGTTATTAATTTAAGATTAGTGAGGTATTTTTCGTAGTTAAATGAATTAATAATTAGATTAATTGAATTTTAATAGGATAAAATTTTGATTTAAATAAATAAAAAATTCAATTTTTTTAAATATATAATTTTAAAATACCTTTAAATTTATATATAGCATTAAGTTAAATAATCATTAAAAGATTAATTGATTGATTTGATTTTTTAAAAGAAATAATAGTCAAATATTTCATAATAAAAAAATGAAATCTTAATTATTATAATAACTTAAGTATACTATAGTAGAAACTTTCTTTGCTGACGTGTCATCTTCTGAGCTCCCCAATGTGACGTATAATTTTCTCAATATTTTAGATTTTTTAATAATTTTTTAATATTTTCCTTATTTACTTTTAATTAACTTCCTTGTTTAATATTTTCTATATTAATGTGTTTCTTATTTTTAATAATGATTAAATTTTAAATATTTTATTTATTTATTTGGGTATCATTAATTAATTATTACTATATTTTTTAATGGAATAAATTAATTAATATCAAATTAAATCATATCTATAAAGGAAAAAAATGAAATTCCATATAATATTCTCTCTCACCCCATCTATAAATAAGACTTTTTGATTATACATTCTAAATACACACATCTTATTCTCCAAGAGAAATAGGATTTTTCCTTAAGTTCCTCTTGAGAATTGATTTATGAAAGTATAAAAAATAATTTCTATAGAGATAATCAAGTAGAGATTCGATCTACCTCTAAAAAATTGATTCAAGTATTCTTCAAGAGGAAGAGAATTGATTCAAGTATTCTTGAATCAATTTACCTCTTAAGAATCGATTCTTCATGAGAAAGAGAATTGATTCAAGTATTCTTGAATAGATTGTTGGCGTTCGATCGTTTGGTTAACGTGAACCGTTAGAGTTCCATACATTTCTAACAAGCAGCAGAAGCAAGTAAACAAAAAACGTATTACCTTTTACCAGGGTATGTTGAAGAAGACGGATTCTCGCCACCAGCCTGCGTAGTGTCACGATTTTCGGCATAACTCTCTCGTTTGATCTCTGATTTGAGTGATCTACCCACCAAAATGATCCTCTTTTCTGTGGCTTTCTGTCAGCATGTCACACATTGAATTCTGAGTTCTATACGATTTTATAAAAATCATACAAGTTGGCAGACAACAGCAGCAATTGACCTCTTGATCTTCTGTTGTATTCTCAAGTCCAATCTCGACGTCGTGTGGGCAACGATCTTCAAGATCTTCTCAATCTGCTGTTCCCTTACCCTCCTCACATGTTAGGCGTAATTAATCTCATAGATTAGGGTTTTCAGATGGCTAGATGGCTTATATATGGGCTACAGCAGGGTTCAGGAGGAGAAATTAGAGTTGGGCCTCCATTGGGCTTAAGTATCCGTGCTTAGCCCAAACTTATACTTAAATCCAATAATAATAATATATACTACTAAAATATTATTACTGCACTACAGTTCTAATTCCAAAATTACGTTTTGTGTTCCGTCTTATTATGAGCCCGTTAGTCTCCCCATGTTTAAGATATACAATGCCCACTAATTAATTAAGTTACTGACAACTCCATTAATTAATATCTCATCCGAGAGTAGTACCACTAAACCTCATTATCATGCCGGAATAAATCTACTTATAGGGTTTACATGATAATCCTTATGAGCTCCTCAAGGGGACATCATCAACCTATTTAATAGGACACTGATTCCTTCTATAATCAATAACACACCATAGAGATAGCACTATTTTCCAACTCACCTAGTTTATTGATTTAATTACATGTATATCTCACCCATTGACGAATCAAAGAAATACATACTGCCTTACATGTCGTGGTTATTGTATAGGGATTAGGAACACGAACATTCATAATAACAGAGATCCAGTTCTCCTATATAGTCAGTATAAATCGAATGATCTCAAGCGGTCCTACTCAATACACATAAAGTGCACTAATGTGATTCTATAGTCAAGACAAACTAATACCAAATCACACTACAACCATCACGATAGAGAGTTCCCGTCTATCTCGGTTGTGAGCATCTGTTTATAATTTTTAAGGAAACCGATAATATGATCTTCTGCTTGTTGTCACACAACATATTATATATAGTATAAAATAAGTGACTATTGCATCTGACATATAAATAAATTATAAGACGCTATCATTTGATCATTGATTCTCATTTCAAATAAACTGTTAAAACATTGTTCATACTAATGCTAGACTTTTAGTATACAATCCAACAGGCTAAATATATAACTTATTATATTTTATATTAGTATTATCCACACATAATTATATACAAGCTATGACTAATAATATAAATAAACATAATAAATACATATTTTTACGTGTGGTTTAAAAAAAGGTCGTATTTTATTAATTATTAAATAAATATCACAATACCATAATCATATAGGTTATAAAGTATCACTCTATTTATCCTCTATTTCATTTATACTTTTCTTTTATATTTGTCTCAAAAGTTGTGAACATATATTATTTAAAAATTATAATTCACACAATATTAACATTCTCACAATACCACAATAATACAAAATCACCACTTACTTTTTACATTAAATACAACAACATTATATACTTTTCTTATTGAATTACCTAAAATACCCTCCTTTTATCTTTTTTTACACACTTAAAAAATAACTTTACTAAATCATTTTTCATAAAATTAAATAGTGTGTAAATTATCGAGATGGAGTGAATAACACTCATGTGCTACGCATAATCATTAATTTATTCATATAATTAAACTATTATTTGAAAAAAATTCAAATATTTTAATTGTATAAAAAAATTATAGTATATTTATTGTATAATCTTTTCATGTGTTCTTTATACCATATAATATAAAATTTTAGCATAATGTATATAAACTTGATTTAAATATATAAATTATTAAAAAATTAATTAATTTATTTGGTTATTATTTTAAGATTAGTGAGGTATTTTTCGTAGTTAAATGAATTAATAATTAGATTAATTGAATTTTAATTGGATAAAATTTTGATTTAAATAAATAAAAAATTCTATTTTTTTTAAATATATAATTTTAAAATACCTTTAAATTTATATATAGAATTAAGTTAAATAATCATTAAAAGTTTAATTGATTGATTTGATTTTTTATTAGAAATAATAGTCAAATATTTCATAATAAAAAAATGAAATCTTAATTATTATAATATCTTAAGTATACTATAGTAGAAACTTTTCTTGCTGACGAGTCATCTTCAGAGCGCCTCAATGTGACGTATAATTTTCTTAATATTTTAGATTTTTTAATAATTTTTTAATATTTTCCTTATTAACTTTTAATTAACTTCCTTATTTAATATTTTCTGTATTAAATAATGTGTTTCTTATTTTTAATAATGATTAAATTTTAAATATTTTATTTATTTAATTGGATATAATTAATTAATTATTACTAATTTTTTTAATGGAATAAATTAATTAATATCATATTAAATCATATATATAAAGGAAAAAAATGAAATTCCATATAATATTCTCTCTCACCCCATCTATAAATAAAACTCTTTGATTATTCATTCTAAATACACACATCTTATTCTCCAAGAGAAATATGATCTTTCCTCAAGTTCCTCTAGAGAATTGATTTATGAAAGTATAAAAATAATTTCGATAGAGCTAATCAAGTAGAGATTCGATCTACCTCTAAAAAATTGATTCAAGTATTCTTCAAGAGGAAGAGAATTGATTCAAGTATTCTTGAATCAATTTACCTCTTAAGAATCGATTCTTCAAGAGAAAGAGAATTGATTCAAGTATTCTTGAATAGATTGTTGGCGTTCGATCGTTTGGTTAACATGAATCGTTAGGGTTCAATATATTTCTAACAAGCAGCGGAAGCAAGTAAATAAGAAACGTATTACCTTTTGCCAGGGTATGTTGAAGAAGACGGATTCTCACCACCAGCCTGCGTAGTGTCACGGTTTTGGGCATAACTCTCTCGTTTGATCTCTGATTTGAGTGATCTACCCACCAAAATGATCCTCTTTTCTGTGGCTTTCCGTCAGCATATTACACATTGAATTCTGAGTTCTGTAAGATTTTATAAAAATTGTACAAGTTGGCGGACAACAGCAGCAAATGACCTCTTGATCTTCTGCTGTATTCCAAATCCAATCTCGACGTCGTGTGGGCGATGATCTTCAAGATCTTCTTAATCTGCTGTTTCCTTACCCTCCTCACATGTTAGGCATGATTAATCTCATAGATTAGGGTTTTTGGACAGCTGAGATGACTTATATATGGGCTACAGCGAGACCATGAGGAGAAATTAGAGTTGGGCCTCCATTGGGCTTAAGTATCCGTGCTTTGCCCAAAGCTTATACTTTAGTCCAATAATAATAATATATACCACTAAAATATTATTACTGCACTACCGTTCTAATCCCAAAATTACGTTTTGGGCTCCTTCTTATTATGAGCCCGTTAGTCTCCCCATGTTTAAGATATACATTGCCCATTAATTAATTAAGTTACTGACAACTCCATTAATTAATATCTCATCCGAGAGTAGTATCACTCAATCTCATTACCATGCCGGAATAAATCCACCTGCAGGGTTTACATGATAATTCGTATGAGCTCCTCAAGGGGACATCATCAATCTATGTCGGACACAGATTCCTTCTACAATCAACAGCACACCATAGAGACAACACTATTTCCCAACTCACCGAGTTTGTTAATTTAATTACATATAAATCTCACCCATTGATGAATCAAAGAAATACATAATGCCTTACATATCGAGGTTATTGTATAGGAATTAAGAGCACGAACATCCATAATAACAGAGATCAAGTTCTTCTATATAGACAGTACAAGTCAAACGATCTCAAATGTTCCTGTTAAATACACACAAGTGCATTAATGTGATTCTATAGTCAAGACAAACTAATACCAAATCACATACAACCATCCCGATAGAGAGTCTCCGTCTATCTCGGTTGTGATCCTCTGTTTATACTATATAAGAAAACTCATAATATGATCTTTCGCGTGTTGTCACGTAACATATTATCTACATTATAAAGTAAGTGGACTATTGCATCGTGGATATAAATAAATTATTAGACGCAATTATTTGATCATATGATTCTCATTTCAAATAAATTGTTATAACATTATTCATACAAAAAGCTAGACTTTTAGTATACAATCCAACAATCTCCCACTTATACTAAAAGACTATGCTTTCATGTCTTCTGCCATACATCTGATTCCCACTCCCACTACACGACCATCAAAAGCTCTTAACTTAAAGCCCTTGTAAATGGATTTACTAGGTCATCATCTGATGCAATCTTGGCGACAACAACCTACCCCTCATCATACGATTTCTCGTAACAGGTGGAACTCGCGCTCCATGTGTTTAATTGCCTTATGGGCTCTTGATTCCTTCAAGTTTGCAACTGTACTATTGTTATCACAATAAATTGTGATAATCTTGGGCAAACTTAGAAACACTTCGAAGTCCATCATGAAGTTTCTAAAGTCATACAGATACTTTGGCTGCCTCATAGATTCCAATTTATCATCTTTCCATGATGGAGTCCGGAGTCTTAAATATATTTCTATATAACACTCCTTCATATTATGACTCAACTTCCTAAAACTAAACACATAACCTTTGAGTGGATTTACTGCCGTCCCTATCTGATTTGAAAAATCCAAATCTATGTAACTCATAAGAAGCGGTGAATCTGTTTGGTAAGTTCACATATAATTTCTGGTCCTTTGCAGGTACGAAAGTATATGTCTTACCAAAGTTCAACATTCTTGTTTTTGTGTTACCTTGATACCCACTGACCATGCCATTGGCAATACAGATATCTTTTCTCATACATAACATTCCATAGATTAAGCTTCCTTATTCACTGAAATATAAAGAACCGCTTTCATCACCTTTATCTTCTTTTGTGTCTCAAGACACATCTCCTTAGATAAAGTCACATGCTAAAACAACTAAGGATCGTATCATCTCATGAAGCTTGAGACAAGCGTAACATCCTTTCTTGTGATCTGTATTACCGTGATCAAAATGATATCTTTGTTTCTCTTAAGTCCTTCATTTCACACTGCTTTATCAACCATACTCATACGCCCGAAAATACTTTTTCGTTGTTGAGAGTGAAAATATGTGTGTTTTAGTGTCCAATCTAACACCTTTTTGATGAGTATTGTTGTTATATATTAGCACAGGTGTCTTATATTCAATATATTAGAGAAAAAGGTGCACTTGAGGTGTTTTATTGTGTTTTAGGTGGAAAAAGGATCAAAAGTGCCAAGTTGGAGAAAATGTGCAATTTGTGCAATGGTGCAGAAAAATACACGTCCAACTTGTGTAATTATTCTGTATCTAGGGCTTATTTTATTTTTTAATTAAACTTTTGTGTGTAAACTTCGTACAACACTACTTGTGAATTTATTTTATATATGATTATGCTTTCTTAATCCATATTCACGGTCGTTTTGTGCATCTTCAATTGGTATATAGAGTCTGAATATATATCTTGGTTGTAGATTGAGTGCGTTCACCGCTGACATGATTCCATGTTATGATTCTAAGTGAGGGGACTCCGAAACTTCATTAGAACTATCATATATGAATACTTATTAATTGAATTGAATTCAGGTTATTAAGTAGGATAAAGAGGATAATTTTATAGTACCTATAAATGTAGATCATATCGGGTTAGAGTACCAATTGGCCAGGGAAATAATTGATATTGATAGTACTTAGAAAGGGGGGTGGAATTATATCTCTTGCTCTGAGGTTGTTCACACGTGTTACACGCATGTTTACTTGTGTCTATAAAGTATATATACATTGTTTAGTGTTGCATCCATATTCCATAAGACAGAGTCAGACATCAACATACGGAAGGAAAATTCTGAGCACTGTACGATTTTATATAAATTTCTCAAGGTAGCGGACAGCAGCAGCAAACTACCTTCTGATCTTCTGCTGTATGTCCCAAGTCCGATCTCGACGTCGTGTGGGCGATGATCTACGAGACCTCCTCAATCTCCTCTCAACCCTCATCACACGTGAATAATGAAATTAGATTAGGGTTCCAGATTAGCTGAGGTGACTTATATACATGGGCTACAGCAGGGACCAGAAGGAGAAATTGGGTTGGGCCTCCATTGGGCTTAAGTATCCAAGCTTAGCCCAAAGCTTATACTTAAGTCCAATAATAATAATATATTCCACTAAAATATTATTACTGCACTGCCTTTCCAATCCCAAAATTACGTTTTGGGCTCCTTCTTATTATGAGCCCGTTACTCTCCCCATGTTTAAGATATATAATGTCCATTAATTAATTTAAGTTACTGACAACTCAATTAGTTAATATCTCATCCAAGAGTAGTACCACTCAACCTCATTATCATGCCGGAATAAATTCCATCTGCAGGGTTTACATGATAATGCTTATGAGCTCCTCAAGGGGACATCATAAACCTATGACGGATACGGATTCCTTCTACAATCAACAACACACCATAGAGATAGCACTACTTCCCAACTCATCGAGTTTGTTGATTTAATTACATGTAAATCTCACCCATTGATGAATCAAAGAAATACATAATGCCCTACGTGTCGAGGTTATTGTATAGGGATTAAGAGCACGAACTTCCATAATAACTGAGATCAAGTTCTCCTATAAGTCAGTATAAGTCGAACGATCTCAAGCGGTCCTGCTCAATACACACAAGTGCACTAATGTGATTCTATAGCCAAGACAAGCTAATACCAAATCACACTACAATCATCCCGATAGAGAGTCCCCGTCTATCTCGGTTGTGAGCATCTGTTTATACTTTATAAGGAAACCGATAATATGATCTTCCGCGTGTTGTCGCACAACATATTATCTACAGTATAAAGAAAGTGGACTATTGCATCGAACATATAAATAAATTATAAGATGCAATCATTTGATCATATGATTCTTATTTCAAATAAATTGTTATAAGATTGTTCATACAAAAAAGCTAGACTTTTAGTATACAATCCAACAATCTCCCACTTATACTAAAAGACTATGTTGTCATGTCTTCTGCCATACATCTGATTCCCTCTCCTATTATATGACCATCAAAAGCTTTCGCTTTAAGGTCCTTGTAAATGGATTTACTAGGTTATCGTCCGATGCAACCTAGGCGACAACAACCTTCCCCTCATCATATAATTTCTCGTAATAGGTGGTACTCGCGCTCCATGTGTTTAATTGCCTTATGGACTCGTGATTCCTTCACGTTTGCAACTGCACCAATATTATTAATTTAAATTGTGATAATATTGGGCAAACTTAGAAATACTTCAAAGTCCATCATGAAGTTTCTAGAGTCATATAGATACTTTGGCTGCCTTATAGGCTCCAATTTATCATATTTCCATGATGGAGTCCGGAGTTCGAAATATATTTCTATATAACACTCCTCCATATTATGGCTCTACTTCTTAAAATTAAACACATAACCTTGAGGTGGATTTACTGTTGTCCCTATCTGATTTGAAAAATCTGAATCTATATAACCCATAAGAAGCAATGATTTTGTTCGGTAATCCCATATATAATTTCTGATCCTTTTCAGGTACATAAGTATATGTCTTACCACAATTCATCATTCTTGTTTCGGGTTACCTTGATACCCACTGTTCATGTCTTCGAGAAAACATATATCTATTCTCGTTCATAGCATTCCTTAGATTAAGCTTCCTTATTCGCCTATGCATAAGGAACCACTTTCATCACCTTTATCTTTTTTTTGTGTCTTAAGACACATTTCGTTAGATAAAGTTAAATGTTAAACGAGTAGGAATTGTATCTATTCATGAAGCTTGAGATAAGCATAACATCCTTTCTTGTGATCCGTATTACCGTGATCAAAAGGATATATTTTGCTTTTCTTAAGTCCTTCATTTCATACTGCTTTATTAACCATACCCATACGCCCGACAATACTCTTTCATTGTCTCCAATGAGCAATATATCATCTACGTATAGTACAAAAAATACCACCACATTTCCGTCACTCTTTTCAATACACAAGACATATCCGAGCATTGATAAAATTCATATTACTGGATTTCTTCATCAAAACGGATGTTCTATAATTTTGAAGCTTGCTTTAGTCTATTGATGGACACTTTTAAGCTTAATATCAAAATGCTCTTAGCTCTTTGCAATGAATCACTCTGGTTGCTTAACATAGATGTTTTCCTCAAGACTTCCATTCAGGAAAGTTGTCTTGACATCTATTTGCTATCCCTCATATTCCATATGAGTAGCAACAGGTAAAAGAGTCCGGATCGACTTAGGCATAGCTACCGGCGAACAGGTTATCTCATAATCGAACCCTTTCTTTCTGAGTATACCTTTTTCGCAACAAGCTTTGCTTCCAAGGTTTTCACCTTACCATATAATCCTTTTTTATTTTGTATGACCACTTCCAATGGCTTTTATACCATTTAGTGGTCTTACAAGCTCCCAGATTTAATTTAGAATTCATCAATTCTATTTCAACATCATTGCACTAGCTAAGATATCGCATTTAGATCTTGTAGTGCTTCGTCGTATCTGTGGGTTCAATCCATGTTTACTAGGGACTAAGTCTCACGACTCTCCCAAAATATATATCTTACAAGTTGTCGAACAACCCTCCCACTACGATAAGACACTATACGCAATTGTGTATCAGACGTGACACGCGTTGCAGTTTAACTTGTGGTATATCCTCTTATACACTTGGTACTAATACTTTGTGTTTTCTTCTCACATCCTTTAGGACAACTTATAAATGGGTATGTGATTTATTACATAGTCTCTTTCTAAAAATCTAGTGTTTGTATTTACAATCACCCTTCGATCTTTTAGATTAAATAAATCACTTTCATTTTTATAGCATATCCCATAAACAGATAAACATTCAAATGAATTACTGTTTCTAGGGCATATCCATAAAATGAATTAAGTAATTCCAAATAATTCATTATCTATCTAATCATTTGCATAAGAGTCTTTCTCTTATTAGGATTAAAAGACGCATTATTAATTACTATTTATTGCATCCGTGGTATAAACATGATTTAAGAGTTTACAAATTGTCACTAACGTACCTTAACAGATTATAGCTCCATCCTTCATTACTATGACCATGTCATTTAAATGAAATGGAGTATCCATCCGTAAATGCATAGAAACTGAAATAAAATTCTTTCTATGAAAACGTACGTAAAGACAATTTCTCATAATCAAACGTTTATTCACATCGTAAGATAAATAAGCAACTCTCACTGCAACATCCACTACTCTCGTAGTTTTACCCATGTATATTATAATTTCATCATCACTTAGTTGCAGGCTTTTAGTGATTACGGTATCTACACACAACATGTCAGTAAATGCCAACGCTAATCATGCTTCAACAACTAGTGAATGAGATACTAACCTTGTTCACATATTGATGAAATTGGATTTTCTTCGCCATATGTTTTATCAGAAGTTCCTCACCATATACAGCCTCTTTGTAATTCAGGTAGAACTTGCTCAAAACATTTAGGCAAACAATGAAGAATAAAATTGACTTAGGTTTCCCTTTCAACTTCTATTCCATGTATTTCCAATTCATTCATCAAATTCAATCATGACCTACCGCCTTTTAACTTACTCAAGTATCCGAAGAGTTACATGAGAACATCATATTTCTATGAATCTCTCATCTCTTCACCAGAGACTTTAATATGCATCATGATAAGTTTTTTGTGAGAACACATGTATTTCTTAAGCAGTAAAATTAGAATCCAAGATTCTTTTCTAATCATCTAATTTTGGACCAGTAAATATAATTTCTTTTAGTCAACCATAAGTGAAATAAAACTATTTGAAATTCAGAGAATCAAAAAAAAAATACACCGATCAAATCTTCGAATTTATCCATTTATATTGATTCTCTCAAAACAATATAAAATATAAATTCACCGACATCTCAAGCACCGTGAGTTTTCAAGCCACGATACTGTGGACGTTTACAAACCCGAATATTTACAAGAGAAGGTTTTACCCATTAATTTCATTTGTCAACCTAACTTTATGACAAAATAATTAATAGTCGGTTCCTCTTTAGCCATGCAAATAAAAGCAGTGACTCCGATGGGGATGATACTTTTTATTTGCATCTAAGTGTACACCATTATTTGACCCCAAGTCCATTGCGCGAGCTTATGTGCCTTACAGATGGAGAAGTACACACGCGCTCGGATAACTTCCTACAGTCATCAATTATAAGTTTGTACCAGTGAACCGCATATAAGCTCATCCGATAGGGAGGAAGGTCTATGTCAACGCGCAAGTTCATATGCATCACATTACAAATATAATTATTTAACGAAGTCTGTTCCAGCAATCTATGAATAAACTCATCCGATGGGGAGGAAGGCTCTAATGCCGACGTGCAAGTTTATTCACATTGCTAACAACCCAATAATGGAGGCCGTGAGAATTAATTACCAATCCCCTCTCCCACTTAGTTATTTAACACCGAGGGTTTTTAACATGCATATAATATTCAGAAAAAAATATGCAATCTAGCATGCTCCTATTACGGCAAATAAGACAAATAGCACATGCAATCCAAATATATAACAATAATTGACAAATAAAACAATTATGGCAATTATATATAAGGAATAAAAAATCAAGAATAAGTTGACTTAGTCAACACTCCATCCAATTAAGGGATAACTTGCACAACAAGTTGTCTTGGGCCCTAAGAAACCAACCCACATATGAATACACGGTTCATCACCATCAGGCCCATAAGTGAACTCCAAGCATCTCCGGGAAATCATCTCACCGAATTTCGCCCACCGGAAGAATGCTGCTCGCCGGAGTCCATCACACCCCGACAAAAACCACCACGCACACGGAATCAAGCAACCCGGTAACACCACTGCTCCACCATGCTTTCGCCTGCAACTCATGCTGATCCTGCTCGTCGGAAAAATATCATCGCTTGAGACTCATCCCTCAGCCACGCCGTCGCTGCAGGCCATGTCGTATCCCGTCGGAAAAGCACAGACCATCGAAAAAACGTGCCCAGTAAGTTCAGTCATTCAGTTTTCAGCTACCATCCATCTCACAGTCACGGTGAAGCCTTGCCAGTGCAAGAGAACAGCTGCACCGGCGAGTCAAGTCACCGCCGCCTCCAAGTGCACCAGGTATCCGCCACCAGTAATCAAAAAATCCCCCGGATGCCAGGTCTCGTTCTCTCGACCAGACTCCTCACCGGCAGTACGAACTAGTTGGTAGGACTAAACCCAGTCCACTCCCCAGCCTCAACACGCTCTCGGCGTTTCTACCAGCCGTTGGCGTGCCGCCAACATGGACGAGGTCCTCTTCGCCGATGCAGCCCAGCAAACGGCAACTACCCCGACAGCCATCGCCCAGTGGTGATCACCTTCAACCCACACCAGCCCTATCAGACTCGATCCGGCTACCATGTAACCTGAGCCTGAATGCTGGGTTGACTTTTGGAAGACTCAACCATGTAGGACTCGACCGGACGCCTTGAGTGCCGAGCGGAATTCATGACAGACCCGCTCGGAAAGTAAGCAAGGCCCGATCAAAACCATGAACGTTGCCGGAAATGCATCACACGCCATGCAGGTCTTGATCGTTTTTCATATTTGCCATGATCAAGCCTCACAATTTCTGCCTAGAACCACCGCGAACAGGGATGTTCAATGTCTAGCAATCGAGAGTAGACCACCAGCAGTAACTACTTCGGCCGTGTCATCGTGGGTTCATGAAGCCCTCATCACGACTTCTATTGTTATACAACAGGCAGCAAGCCCACCTGCAACAGCCGCCTGAGCTTGTCCCCCTGCCGTGTGCAAGCCCTGCCGCCGGCAGAAACTGACCGTGCATTCCACCGGCGGTGAAGATCTCGCCTCCAATACTGTTCCACTCTATTGTACCACTAGCGGTACGTGGAATCCGACAGCATCGTTTACCTCAGTCGGGAACTCGTGTCGCCTTTCACTAAAAATTCATGCAGCCCGTTAAACACCAGTTCATCACGTTGATGATCATGACGAAGTCAAACCTTTACTGTGCCTCTCATCACAATACCTTGAGGAGTCGACCATCGCCAACAAGATTGTCGTTGGATAAAAATTTTAGGGCTTTCATGAACTTTCACCGTGAAGAACATTAAATTGGTTCTAACAATGATTTTCGTTCGCCAGCCGATGATTACACGTAGGGTTTTTCATAGGAATATCATAGATTCAATTCATAAAACTAAAATCCTAATTTTTCATGTGATTCTATTCGAAATAAAAACACATAATTCACATCCAACGTGTCACGCTTCACCACGAAACCGAAGCTCTGATACCAATTGTTGGCGCTTGGATTATTTGGTTAACGTGACCCGTTAGGGATCCATATATTTCTAATATCAGCGGAAGCAATAAATCATAGAAACGATTACCGTTCACCAGGGTATGTAGAAGATGAAGGATTCTCGCTGACAGACTGTGCAGTCCCACGAGAATGGCGATAACTTCCTCGTCTGATGTCGGAATTGAATGATCTTTGTGCTCAGACGATCCTCTCTTCAATGGCTTTTCGACAGTATATTGATCATCGAATTCTGAGCACTGTAAGATTTTATATAAATTTCGCAAGGTGGCAGACAGCAGCAATAAACTACCTTCTGATCTTCTGCTGTATGTCCCAAGTCCAATCTCGACGTCGTGTGGGCGACGATCTACGAGACCTCCTCAATTTGCTCTCAACCCTCATCACACGTGAATAATGAAATTTGATTAGGGTTCCAGATTAGCTGAGGTGACTTATATACATGGGCTACAGCAGGGACCAGGAGGAGAAATTGGGTTGGGACTCCATTGGGCTTAAGTATCCAAGCTTAGTCCAAAGCTTATACTTAAGTCCAATAATAATAATATATTTCACTAAAATATTATTACTGCACTGCCTTTCCAATCCCAAAATTACGTTTTGGGCTCCTTCTTATTATGAGCCCGTTAGTCTCCCCATGTTTAAGATATACAATGTCCATTAATTAATTTAAGTTACTGACAACTCAATTAATTAATATCTCATCCGAGAGTAGTACCACTCAACCTAATTATCATGCCGGAATAAATTCCACCTGCAGGGTTTACATGATAATGCTTATGAGCTCCTCAAGGGGACATCATCAACCTATGACGGACAGGCAATCCTTCTACAATCAACAGCACACCATAGAGACAGCATTACTTCCCAACTCATCGAGTTTGTTGATTTAATTACATGTAAATCTCACCCATTGATGAATCAAAGAAATACATACTGTCCTACGTGTCGAGGTTATTGTATAGGGATTAAGAGCACGAACTTCCATAATAACTGAGATCAAGTTCTCCTATAAGTCAGTATAAGTCGAACGATCTCAAGCGGTCCTGCTCAATACACACAAGTGCACTAATGTGATTCTATAGCCAAGACAAGCTAACACCAAACCACACTACAACCATCCCGATAGAGAGTCCCCGTCTATCTCGGTTGCGAGCATCTGTTTATACTTTATAAGGAAACCGATAATATGATCTTCCGTGTGTTGTCGCATAACATATTATCTACAGTATAAAGTAAGTGGACTATTGCATCGAACATATAAATAAATTAGATGCAATCACTTGATCATATGATTCTTATTTCAAATAAATTGTTATAAGATTGTTCATACAAAAAAGCTAGACTTTTAGTATACAATCCAACAGTTTTGGCATAAAGAACACCCCAATTGGATTCCAAAAGAGAAACTTATTATCAAAATGGTGATGTCGCGGCTGTGCTGAATAGAACGTTTGAGCCACTTGGAATGACTTGTTATATATTCAAATAATAGAGTTTGTGTAGGTTCCTTATTTGAATAGAAAGCCAAGGAAGATAGGATCGCGTGAGCATAAGAATTACTCAAATCAAAGGTCAGATGTGGATGTTATGCGCGAAACGGTGAGACTACACAAGGTTGCTCGACCAAGGGAGATCCATTCGACCAGAATCGTCTTGGTCGAACGGAAGAGGGAAACTCGAGCAAAATGACCAAAAACTTACAGAGAGCTTGCTTGACTTGGATGTCTTGCTTAACCAAGAAGGTTTGGTAGTTTCAGATTTGTTTTACCAAATTTAGTGTATTTCTCAAGTTAAAGCCCACCCAAGGCCTATAAGGAGAGCTCACAAGTATAAAAGGGGGTGTAGATCACATCATTATTTACCATAGAGTCAGATTGAATTAGAAAGAGGCCACAACACAACACCACACCCCACAAGGGGGGTTCACCGCCCAACCATCATGCACATCCTTTCCTCCATCCATCCATCACTTTGAAGGTTTGTTTGTGGAATCAAGAGGAGAACCAAGAGGAGGATTCAAGATGGAGAAGGATGCGACGACTTCTGCATCTAGGGTTTATTTTGTTTTCTAATTTATCTTGTAATTATCCAGACATCCAGGTAATATCTATCCAACACTCATGATTGTTCTTCGTAACATCATGGACTAGAGCCTTTTTGGTAGAACTAGGGTTGTGAAGGTTTTTAATAATTAATTAAACTTTTGTGTGTAAACTTCGTACAACACTACTTGTGGATTAATTTATATATGATTATGCTTTCTTAATCCATATTCACGGTCGTTTTATGCATCTTCAATTGGTATATAAAGTCTGAATATATATCTTAGTTGTAGATTGAGTGCATTCACCACTGAACAGGATTCCATGTTATGATTCTAAGTGAGGGGACTCCGAAACTTCATTAGAACTATCATATATGAATACTTATTAATTGAATTGAATTCAGGTTATTAAATAGGATAAAGATGATAATTTTATAGTATCTATAAAGGGAGATCATATCGGGTTAGAGTACCAATTGGCCAGGGAAATAATTGATACTGATAGTACCAAGAAAGGGAGGTGGAATTATATCTCTTGCTCTCAGGTTGTTCACACGTGTTACACGCATGTTTACTTGTGTCTATAGAGTATATATGGATTGTTTAGTGATGCATCCATATTCCACAAGGCAGAGTCGGACATCAACACACGGAAGGAAAATTAATGAGTGAAACTGGATTTCCCTACAGCTTCCTATTCCCATACTTGATCCATTTTCGTATTTTTCGAGTGATATTTGATTTTATTTGTTATTTTAATTATTTGTTTATTAGTTATTAGATTAAAATCCCAACCTTTATTACTTTTCATCTTAATTAATTTAGATAATAATTAATTTGATAATACGCTGTCCTTTGAGTTCGATAATCACTTGGTCACTTGCTTAAGCTGCAATTGATATCCTTAATACTTGGGGATTAATTTTACGTGTAAAGAAAACACACATCAATTTCTTGATGCCATTGCCAGGGACGACTGTTATTATTAATTTTATTATTTCTAGTTGATTAATACTTTTATTGTGAATATTTATTTCTATCTAACCTTGAATTTTTCTGAGGTACTTGTGCACTAGGAAAAGAAGAGGAAAGAAAGGAAGAAGTTACACATTGAGCTAAACATGACCAGAGCACGACATAATCTAGATAATGTTTCCATACGTGAAATTTTCACAAATTATGGTATTGGCAACATGGGGTTGATAGGAGAAAGGGGGTAGATGATGATTTTCATATACATCCCACTCTTATTAACATGGTGGAGAAGAATCTCTTTTCTGGAGGTTGCTTTGAAGATCCATATCAGCATCTTCAAAATTTTCTTGGTTATGCAAACACTGAGAAGGGTGTTGGAGCTAATGATAATGCTAGGCGGATTGCCCTATTCAAGTTCTCATTAATTGATAAGGCATAAACTTGGTATGAGACTCTTGATGCCACAGATTGCACTACATGGGACCAACTGCAGCAGAAGTTCTTGGAGAGATATATGACACCATAAAGGATCTTAAGAATGAGGAAAGAGATCACCCAATTTGTTATAAATCAGGCTGAGAAATTTATGAGGCATGGGAAAGGTTAAATGACATGCTCAGGCGGTGCCCACAGCTTGGAATATCTAAGGCTGAATACATAAGCATCTTCTATTATGGATTGGATTGTGAGTGATGTATTTTTATTGATGCATCATCAGGAGGAGTGTTATTATCTAAGACAGCACTTGAAGCAGAAAAGTTGTTTGAAGACATCTCTATGAATTTACGTGACTGGACTGTAGAGAGAGATAGAGGAACATATGTACTTGGCAAGGTAGCGCAGGTTGAACATCAAGTGGTGAAGCCGAAGAGGGATGATGAGATCTTCTCTAGTCTAGCTAACATCAACAAGCTACTAGAATCCCAGTAGAAGCAGATTACAGAGTTGACACAAAGGTGCCTATTATGCAGCAGCACGAAGTGAAGAGTGTTGAAGATACCTTCAATCGATACAGGGCTGAGAATGATGCAAGGATTGATCGTCTTGAGGATACCATGAATGTTGATAATTCAGATTTATCTAAGCAGTTGAAGGTCCTTACTTCGATTATGGGGTAGATGGCCATGAATGTGAATCAATTGACACAAACGTGAGAGAATAATACCATCACATTGAGGTCAGGTACACAGTGTTTTTGTGGAGCTTTGAATTAGATTTGTGATACATGTGGAAAGGCACAGAAGAGAGGGTCATTTTTTTTGGTGCTTAGATTGTTTGGTTAACGTGACCCGTTAGGGATACATACGTTTCTAATATCAGTGGAAGCAATAAATCATAGAAACGATTACGTTCACCAGGGTATGTAGAAGATGAAGGATTCTCGCTGACAGACTGTGTAGTTCCACGAGAATGGCCATAACTTCATTGTCTGATGTCGGAATGGAATGATCTTTGTGCTTAGACGATCCTCTCTTCAACGGCTTTCCGTCAGTATATTGATCATCGAATTTTGAGCACTGCACAATTTTATATAAATTTCGCAAGTGGCGGACAGCAGCAGTAAACTACCTTCTGATCTTCTGTTGTATGTCCCAAGTCCGATCTCGACGTCGTGTGGGTGACGATCTACGAGACCTCCTCAATCTGCTCTCAACCCTCATCACACATGAATAATGAAATTAGATTAGGGTTCCAGATTAGCTGAGGTGACTTATATACATGGGCTACAGTAGGGACCAGGAGGAGAAATTGGGTTGGGCCTCCATTGGGCTTAAGTATCCAAGCTTAGCCCAAAGCTTATACTTAAGTCCAATAATAATAATATATTCCACTAAAATATTATTACTGCATTGCCTTTCTAATCCCAAAATTACGTTTTGGGCTCCTTCTTATTATGAGCCTCGTTAGTCTCCCCATGTTTAAGATATACAATGTCCATTAATTAATTTAAATTACTGACAACTCAATTAATTAATATCTCATCCAAGAGTAGTACCACTCAATCTCATTATCATGCCGGAATAAATTCCATCTGCAGGGTTTACATGATAATGTTTATGAGCTCTACAAGGGGACATCATCAACCTATGACGGACACGGATTCCTTCTACAATCAACAGCACACCATAGAGACAACACTACTTCCCAACACATCGAGTTTGTTGATTTAATTACATGTAAATCTCACCCATTGATGAATCCAAGAAATACATACTGCCCTACGTGTCAAGTTCTCCTATAAGTCAGTATAAGTCGAACGATCTCAAGCGGTCCTGCACAATACACACAAGTGCACTAATGTGATTCTATAGCCAAGACAAGCTAATACCAAACCACACTACAACTATCCCGGTAGAGAGTCCCCGTCTATCTCGGTTGTGAGCATCTGTTTATACTTTATAAGGAAACCGATAATATAATCTTTCGCGTGTTGTCGTACAACATATTATCTACAGTATAAAGTAAGTGGACTATTGCATCGAACATAT
Source organism: Pogostemon cablin (assembly GCA_023678885.1). Lineage (NCBI taxonomy): Eukaryota > Viridiplantae > Streptophyta > Magnoliopsida > Lamiales > Lamiaceae > Pogostemon > Pogostemon cablin. Next base: position 7,429,560 of record CM043004.1, on the reverse strand, counting down.
AAATAATTTATAAGATGCAATCATTTGATCATATGATTCTTATTTCAAATAAATTGTTATAAGATTGTTCATACAAAAAAGCTAGACTTTTAGTATACAATCCAACAATCTCCCACTTATACTAAAAGACTATGTTGTCATGTCTTCTGCCATACATCTGATTCCCTCTCCTATTATATGACCATCAAAAGCTTTCGCTTTAAGGTCCTTGTAAATGGATTTACTAGGTTATCATCCGATGCAACCTAGGCGACAACAACCTTCCCCTCATCATACAATTTCTCATAATAGGTGGTACTCGCGCTCCATGTGTTTAATTGCCTTATGGACTCGTGATTCCTTCAAGTTTGCAACTGCACCAATATCATTAATTTAAATTGCGATAATGTTGGGCAAACTTAGAAATACTTCAAAGTCCATCATTAAGTTTCTAGAGTCATTTAGATACTTTGGCTGTCTTATAGGCTCCAATTTATCATCTTTCCATGATGGAGTCCGGAGATCGAAATATATTTCTATATAACACTCCTCCATATTATGGCCCTACTTCTTAAAATTAAACACATAACCTTGAGGTGGATTTACTGTTGTCCCTATCTGATTTGAAAAATCTGAATCTATATAACCCATAAGAAGCAATGATTCTGTTTGGTAAGCCCATATATAATTTCTGATCCTTTTCAGGTACATAAGTATATGTCTTACCACAATTCATCATTCTTGTTTCGGGTTACCTTGATACCCACTGTTCATGTCTTCGACAAAACAGATATCTATTCTCGTTCATAGCATTCCTTAGATTAAGTTTCCTTATTCGCCGAAGCATAAGGAACCGCTTTCATCACCTTTATCTTCTTTTTGTGTCTTAAGACACATTTCCTTAGATAAAGTTAAATGTTAAACGAGTAGGAATTGTATCTATTCATGAAGCTTGAGATAAGCATAACATCCTTTCTTGTGATCCGTATTACCGTGATCAAAAGGATATATTTTGCTTTTCTTAAGTCCTTCATTTCATACTGCTTTATTAACCATACCCATACGCCCGACAATACTCTTTCATTGTCTCCAATGAGCAATATATCATCTGCGTATAGTACAAAAAATACCACCACATTTCCGTCACTCTTTTCAATACACAAGACATATCCAAGCATTGATAAAATCCATATTACTGGATTTCTTCATCAAAACGGATGTTCTATAATTTTGAACCTTGCTTTAGTCCATTGATGGACACTTTTAAGCTTAATATCAAAATGCTCTTAGCTCTTTGCAATGAATCACTCTGGTTGCTTAACATAGATGTTTTCCTCAAGACTTCCATTCAGGAAAGTTGTCTTGACATCTATTTGCTATCCCTCATATTCCATATGAGTAGCAACAGATAAAAGAGTCCGGATCGACTTAGGCATAGCTACCGGCGAACATGTTATCTCATAATCGAACCCTTTCTTTCTGAGTATACCTTTTTCGCAACAAGCTTTGCTTCCAAGGTTTTCACCTTACCATATAATCCTTTTTTATTTTGTATGACCACTTCCAATGGCTTTTACACCATTTAGTGGTCTTACAAGCTCCCAGATTTAATTTAGAATTCATCAATTCTATTTCATCATCATTGCACTAGCTAAGATATCGCATTTAGATCTTGTAGTGCTTCGTTGTATCTGTGGGTTCAATCCATGTTTACTAGGGACTAAGTCTCACGACTCTCCCAAAATATATATCTTACAAGTTGTCGAACAACCCTCCCACTATGACAGGACACTACACACAATTGTGTATCAGACGTGACACGCGTTGCAGTTTAACTTGTGGTATATCCTCTTATACACTTGGTACTAATACTTTGTGTTTTCTTCTCACATCCTTTAGGACAACTTATAAATGGGTATGTGATTTATTACATAGTCTCTTTCCAAAAATCTAGTGTTTGTGTTAACAATCACCCTTCGATCTTTTAGACAAAATAAATCACTTTCATTTTTATAGCATATCCCACAAACAGATAAACATTCAAATGAATTACTGTTTCTAGGGCTTATCCATAAAATAAATTAAGTAATTCCAAATAATTCATCATCTATCTAATCATTTGCATAAGAGTCTTTCTCTTATTAGGATTAAAAGACGCATTATTAATTACTATTTGTTGCATCCGTGGTATAAACATGATTTAAGAGTTTACAAATTGTCACTAACGTACCTTAACAGATTATAGCTCCATCCTTCATTACTATGACCATGTCATTTAAATGAAATGGAGTATCCATCCATAAATGCATAGAAACTGAAATAAAATTCTTTCTATGAAAACGTACGTAAAGACAATTTCTCATAATCAAACGTTTATTCATATCGTAAGATAAATAAGCAACTCCCACTGCAACATCCACTACTCTCGTAGTTTTACCTTTGTATATTATAATTTCATCATCACTTAGTTGCAGGCTTTTAGTGATTCCGGTATCTACACAGAACATGTCAGTAAATGCCAACGCTAATCATGCTTCAACAACTAGGGAATGAGATACTATCCTTGTTCACATCTTGATGAAATTGGATTTTCTTCGCCAAATGTTTTGTCAGAAGTTCCCCACCATATACAGCCTCTTTGTAATTCAGGTAGAACTTGCTCAAAATATTTAGGCAAATAATGAAGAATAAAATTGACTTAGGTTTCCCTTTCAACTTCTATTCCATGTATTTCCAATTCATTCATCAAATTCAATCATGACCTATCGCCTTTTAACTTACTCAAGTATCCGAAGAGTTACATGAGACCATCATATTTCTATGAATCTCTTATCTCTTCACCAGAGACTTTAATATGCATCATGATAAGTCTTTTGTGAGAACACATGTATTTCTTAAGCAGTAAAATTAAAATCCAAGATTCTTTTCTAATCATCTAATTTTGGACTAGTAAATATAATTTCTTTTAGTCAACCATAAGTGAAATAAAACTATTTGAAATTCAGAGAATAAAAAAAAATACACCGATCAAATCTTCGAATTTATCCATTTATATTGATTCTCTCAAAACAATATAAAATATAAATTCACCGACATCTCAAGCACCGTGAGTTTGCAATCCACGATAGTGTGGACGTTTACAAACCCAAATATTTACAAGAGAAGATTTTACCCATTAATTTCATTTGTCAACCTAACTTTATGACAAAATAATTAATAGTCGGTTCCTCTTTAGTCATGCAAATAAAAGCAGTGACTTCGATGGGGAGGATACTTTTATTTGCATCTAAGTGTACACCATTATTTGACCCCAAGTCCATTGCGCGAGCTTATGTGCCTTATAGATGGAGAAGTACACATGCGCTCGGATAACTTCCTACAGTCATCAATTATAAGTTTGTACCAGTGAACCGCATATAAGCACATCCGATAGGGAGGAAGGTCTATGCCAACGCGCAAGTTCATATGCATCACATTACAAACATAATTATTTAACGAAGTCTGTTCCAGCAATCTATGAATAAACTCATCCGATGGGGAGGAAGGCTCTAATGCCGACGCGCAAGTTTATTCACATTGCTAACAACCCAATAATGGAGGCCGTGTGAATTAATTACCAATCCCCTCTCCCACTTAGTTATTTAACACCGAGGGTTTTTAACATGCATATAATATTCAGAATAAAATATGCAACCTAACATGCTCCTATTACGGCAAATAAGACAAATAGCACATGCAATCCAAATATATAACAATAATTGACAAATAAAACAATTATGGCAATTATATATAAGGAATAAAAAAAAACAAGAATAAGTTGACTTAGTCAACACTCCATCCAATTAAGGGATAACTTGCACAACAAGTTGCTTGGGCCCCAAGAAACCAACCCACATATGAATACACGGTTCATCACCATCAGGCCCATAAGTGAACTCCAAGCATCGCCGGGAAATCATCTCATCGGATTTTACCCACCGGAAGAATGTTGCTCGCCGGAATCCATCACACCCCGACAGCAACCACCACGTACACGGAACCAAGCAACCCGGAAACAGTCGCCTTCAGCGGCACTGCTCCACCATGCTTCCGCCTGCAACCCATGCTGATCCTGCTCGTCGAAAAAATATCATCGCTGGAAACTCATCCCTCAGCCACGCCGTCCGCTGCAGGCCATGTCGTATCCCGTCGGAAAAGCACAGACCATCGGAAAATGCACCCAGTATGATTCAATCATTCAGTTTGCAGCTACCCTCCATCTCACAGTCACGGTGAAGCCGTGCCACTGCAAGAGAACAGCTGCACCGGCAAGTCAAGTCGTCGCCGCCTCCGAGTGCACCAGGTATCCGCCACCAGTAATCAACAAATCCCCCGGATGCCAGGTCTCGTTCTCTCGACCAAACTCCTCACCGGCAGTACGAACCAGTTGGTAGGACTAAACCTAGTCCACTCCCCAGCATCAACACGCTCTCGGCGTTTCTACCAGCCGCTGGCGTGCCCCCAACATGGACGAGGTCCTCTTCGCCGATGCAGCCCAGCAACCGACAACTACCCTGACTGCCACCGCCCAGTGGTGATCACCTTCAACCCACACCAGCCCTGTCAAACTCGATCCGGCCACCATGTGACCTGAGCCTGAATGCTGGGTTGACTTCTGGAAGACTCAACCATGGAGGACTCGACCGTGCATTCCATCAGCAGTGAAGATCTCGTCTCCAATACTGTTCCACCGTATTGTGCCACCAGCGGTACGTGGAATTCGACAGCATTGTTTACCTCAGTCGGGAACTCGTGTCGCCTTTCACCAAAAATTCATGCAGCCCGTTAAACACCAGTTCATCACGTTGATGATCATGACGAAGTCAAACCTTTACTGTGCCTCTCATCACAATACCTTGAGGAGTCGACCATCAACAACAAGATTGTCGTTGGATAAAAATTTTTGGGTTTTCATGAACTTTCACCGTGAAGAACATTAAACAGGTTCTGACGATGATTTTCGTTCGCCAGCCGATGATTACACGTAGAGTTTTTCATAGGAATATCATAGATTCAATTCATAAAACTAAAATCCTAATTTTTCATGTGATTCTATTCGAAATAAAAACACATAATTCACATAAACCATAGCCCAACGTGTCACGCTTCACCACGAAACCGAAGCTCTGATACCAATTGTTGGCGCTTGGATCATTTGGTTAACGTGACCCGTTAGGGATCCATATGTTTCTAATATCAGCGGAAGCAATAAATTATAGAAACGATTACCGTTCACCAGGGTATGTAGAAGATGTAGGATTCTCGCTGACAGACTATGCAGTCCCACGAGAATGGCCATAACTTCCTCGTCTGATGTCGGAATTGAATGAGCTTTGTGCTCAGATGATCCTCTCTTCAACGGCTTTCCGTCAGTATATTGATCATCGAATTCTGTGCACTGTACGATTTTATATAAATTTCGCAAAGTGGCGGACAGCAGTAGCAAACTACCTTCTGATCTTCTGCTGTATGTCCCAAGTCCGATCTCGACGTCGTGTGGGCGACGATCTAAGAGACCTCCTCAATCTGCTCTCAACCCTCATCACACATGAATAATAAAATTAGATTAGGGTTTCAGATTAGCTGAGGTGACTTATATACATGGGCTACAGCAGGGACCAGGAGGAGAAATTGGGTTGGGCCTCCATTGGGCTTAAGTATCCAAGCTTAGCCCAAAGCTTATACTTAAGTCCAATAATAATAATATATTCCACTAAAATATTATTACTGCACTGCCTTCCAAACCCAAAATTACGTTTTGGGCTCCTTCTTATTATGAGCCCGTTAGTCTCCCCATGTTTAAGATATACAATGTCCATTAATTAATTTAAGTTACTGACAACTCAATTAATTAATATCTCATCCAAGAGTAGTACCACTCAACCTTATTATCATGCCGGAATAAATTCCACCTGTAGGGTTTACATGATAATGCTTATGAGCTCCTCAAGGGGACATCATCAACCTATGACGGACACGCATTCCTTCTACAATCAACAGCACACCATAGAGACAACATTACTTCCCAACTCATCGAGTTTGTTGATTTAATTACATGTAAATCTCACCTCATTGATGAATCAAAGAAATACATATTGCCCTACGTGTCGAGGTTATTGTATAGGGATTAAGAGCACGAACTTCCATAATAACTGAGATCAAGTTATCCTATAAGTCAGTATAAGTCGAACGATCTCAAGCGGTCCTGCTCAATACACACAAGTGCACTAATGTGATTCTATAGCCAAGACAAGCTAATACCAAACCACACTACAACCATCCCGATAGAGAGTCCCCGTCTATCTCGATTGTGAGCATCTGTTTATACTTTATAAGGAAACCGATAATATGATCTTCCGCGTGTTGTCTCATAACATATTATCTACAGTATAAAGTAAGTGGACTGTTGCACCGAACATATAAATAAATTAGATGCAATCACTTGATTATATGATTCTTATTTCAAATAAATTGTTATAAGATTGTTCATACAAAAAAGCTAGAATTTTAGTATACAATCCAACAGTTTTGGCATAAAGAACACCCCAATTGGATTCCAAAAGAGAAACTTATTATCAAAATGGTGATGTCGCGGCTGTGCTGAATAGAACGTTTGTGCCACTTGGAATGACTTGTTATATATTCAAATAATAGAGTTTCTGTAGGTTCCTTATATAGATAGAAAGTCAAGGAAGATAGGATCGCGTGAGCATAAGAATTACTCAAATCAAAGGTCGAATGTGGATGTTATGCGCGAAACCGTGAGACTACACAAGCTTGCTTGACCAAGGGAGATCCATTCGACCAGAATCGTCTTGGTCGAACGGAAGAGGGAAACTCGAGCAAAATGACCAAAAACTTATAGAGAGCTTGCTCGACTTGGATGCCTTGCTTAACCAAGAAGGTTTGGTAGTTTCAGATTTCTTTTACCAAATTTAGTGTATTTCTCAAGTAAAAGCCCATCCAAGGCCTATAAGTAGAGCTCACAAGTATAAAAGGGGATGTAGATCACATCATTATTTACCATAGAGTCAGATTGAATTAGAAAGAGGCCACAACACAATACCACACCCCACAAGGGGGGTTCACCGCCCAACCATCATGCACATCCTTTCCTCCATCCATCCATCACTTTGAAGGTTTGTTTGTGGAATCAAGAGGAGAACCAAGAGGAGGATTCAAGATGGAGAAGGATGCGACGACTTCTGCATCTAGGGTTTATTTTGTTTTCTAATTTATCTTGTAATTTTCCAGACATCCAGGTAATATCTATCCAACACTCATGATTGTTCTTCGTAACATCATGGACTAGAGCCTTTTTGGTAGAACTAGGGTTGTGAAGGTTTTTAATAATTAATTAAACTTTCGTGTGTAAACTTCGTACAACACTACTTGTCGATTTATTTATATATGATTATGTTTTCTTAATCCATATTCACGGTCGTTTTATGCATCTTCAATTGGTATATAGAGTCTGAATAATTATCTTGGTTGTAGATTGAGTGTGTTCACCACTGAACAGGATTCCATGTTATGATTCTAAGTGAGGGGACTTCGAAACTTCATTAGAACTATCATATATGAATACTTATTGATTGAATTGAATTCAGGTTATTAAGTAGAATAAAGAGGATAATTTTATAGTATCTATAAAGAGAGATCATATCGGGTTAGAGTACCAATTGGCCAGGGAAATAATTGATACTGATAGTACCTAGAAAGGGAGGTGGAATTATATCTCTTGCTCTCAGGTTGTTCACACGTGTTACACGCATGTTTACTTGTGTCTATAGAGTATATATGGATTGTTTAGTGGTGCATCCATATTCCACAAGGTAGAGTCGGACATCAACAAACGGAAGGAAAATTATTGAGTGAAACTGGATTTCCCTACAGCTTCCTATTCCCATACTTGATCCATTTTCGTATTTTTCGAGTGATATTTGATTTTATTTGTTATTTTAATTAATTTTTTATTAGTTATTTGATTAAAATCCCAACCTTTATTACTTTTCATCTTAATTAATTTAGATAATAATTAATTTGATAATACGATGTCCTTTGGGTTCGATAATCACTTGGTCACTTGCTTAAGCTGCAATTGATATCCTTAATACTTGGGGATTAATTTTACGTGTAAAGAAAACACACATCAAGTTCTTTATGCCATTGCCAGGGACGACTGTTATTATTAATTTTATTATTTCTAGTTGATTAAGGCTTTTATTGTGAATATTTATTTCTATCTAACCTTGAATTTTTCTGAGGTACTTGTGCACTAGGAAAAGAAGAGGAAAGAAAGGAAGAAGTAACACATTGAGCTAAACATGACCAGAGCACGACAGAATCTAGATAATGTTGCCATACGTGAAATTTTCACAAATTATGGTATTGGCAACATGGGGTTGATAGGAGAAAGGGGGGTATATGATGATTTTCAGATACATCCCACTCTTATTAACCTGGTGGAGAAGAATCCCTTTTCTGGAGGTTGCTTTGAAGATCCATATCAGCATCTTCAAAAATTTCTTGGTTATGCAAACACTGAGAAGGGTGCTGGAGCTAATGATAATGCTAGGCGGATCGCCCTATTCAAGTTCTCATTAATTGATAAGGCATAAACTTAGTATGAGACTCTTGATGCCACAGATTGCACTACATGCGACCAACTGTAGCAAAAGTTCTTGGAGATATATATGCCACCCTCAAGGATCTTAAGAATGAGGAAAGAGATCACCCAATTTGTTATGAATCAGGCTGAGAAATTTTATGAGGCATGGGAAAGGTTAAATGACATGCTCTGACGGTGCCCACAGCTTGGAATGTCTAAGGCTGAATACATAAGCATCTTCTATTATGGATTGGATTGTGAGTGATGTATTTTTATTGATGCATCATCAGGAGGAGTGTTATTATCTAAGATAGCACTTGAAGCAGAAAAGTTGTTTGAAGACGTCTCTATGAATTTACGTGACTGGACTGTAGAGAGAGATAGAGGATCATATGTACTTGGCAAGGTAGCGCAGGTTGAACATCAAATGGTGAAGCCGAAGAGGGATGATGAGATCTTCTCTAGTCTAGCTAACATCAACAAGCTACTAGAATCCCAGTAGAAGCAGATTACAGAGTTGACACAAAGGGTGCCTATTATGCAGCAGCACGAAGTGAAGAGTGTTGAAGATACCTTCAATCGATACATGGCTGAGAATGATGCAAGGATTGATCGTCTTGAGGATACCATGAATATTGATAATTCAGATTTATCTAAGCAGTTGAAGGTTCTTACTTCGATTATGGGGTAGATGGCCATGAATGTAAATCAATTGACACAAACGTGGGAGAATAATACCATCACATTGAGGTCAGGTACACAGTATGAAGGTTCGATTATACAGGCAAGCAAAAATGAAGGGCGCAAAACAGACTTGAGTTGCTCAACCAGACCAGCTAGTCGAGTAGAGGTCGAACAACCTCTGAAAAATAGAATTACGATCTCTATTTTCTGACAATCCATTCGACATACACTCTTTCGTTATACCAGACTACCTTGGTCAAATGGAGGTCGAACAACACCTGGAGAATAGGAGCTCGCGATCAGCAATGTCGTTCAATCAAACCCAATTTGTTCGACCAGACCACACTGATCGAACAGTGGTCGAACGGCTCCGTTCAGTGCCCATTTTGATACCAAATGTTATACCTGTTGTTCAGAGTACTCCAGTACCATTACATGGGCATAATACTGAGCTTATAGGAGAGAAGAAGTGGGAAAGAGCAAAGAGCTTGAGAGCCAAGAAGCTTAAACTGCAGATGGATAATGAAGATGTGGTTTTCTCGCTTGATCATGCAATGAAGATGCCCATGGAGATACAATCGTGTAAGAGCATAGATGTGATTTCTAACTTGTTTAATCTCGATTTTAAAAGGACAGATGCTTCTGAATTTGAGTGGAAGATTGACAAGAAGGAGTCTAGACAGCTATGTGAGGAAGGTAATTCCAAGGATCATATACTTGTGACCAAGAAAGGTGAGGTGTTGAGTGTAAACAAGAAAAAGGAAAGAAAGTATTTGAAGGTGAGGATGCGAGATGACCGTCCTCTGATCCGTAGTCTATAAAGGTTACATTCGTCATGACTCTCCGACGTTAAACATGAGCGCTTGTTGGGGGCTTGCCCTTCCGTTTTATTTCTTTATTCTTTCTTTTGTGTGAGTAAGAAATTTTTATATTTAGGTGCTTACTAATCGACAATTACATCTCTTTGTAAACTTAGTTTAAACTTACGTTTTTACTAAGTTTGGGGGGTTTGATGTTCTTTCCTCATTAAAGCACCAAGAGTATAATCTTTTCTTTGTAATATTTGCTAGGGGAGTTGATTTTTTGCGGTATGTTGAAACTTTTATCGGTTTTGATGTGTCAATTTTTTTTTACAATTTTCCTAGTGTTCAGTGGTGTTTCTAGTGTGTAGAGTCAATTAGATAGTCAATTGAGTCTTTTTTTATAGTTCTCCTATTTTATTATTGATGAATCTACGATGATGAGTGTGCTTGAGCTTTGATGATAGAAAAGGGAAACTAGGTGGCAAAACAAGTTCTACATTGAGGCTTCAACTCGAGGATCTCGTGCGTACGTAGAAGAAAAATCAAGTGCCCTCGTTTCCTTATTCTAATTTTTATTTGTGCTTTAAATTCATGGAGTGGAAGGATTGAGTTTATATTTTTGGTGATCTATGTGAGCTTATATTTTTAAATTGTGCTTGAAATTCATATGCTTTTAAAATTGATGAAGGAAGTGTACTTGACTTATAATGCGATATAAAGTTGTATGTGTACTTGTGGGATATTACTTACCATAAAAGGTGCTATGTTACTTGTTAAAAACCCATGTGAGATTTTGAGCCTTATTCATGTACATAATCACGTGATATTTCTTTTCTGGTGAGTATCGTTCTTGTGTGTGTATTCTAGAACTTGTCTCTTGTCTTAGTTGAAACTACATGTGTGTTAGATGATGGGAGATGATTTAAGACCATCCTTGAATTTATAAGTCACTTAGCCAAATAATTTCCTACCGAATGATGTTTATTCGTAGTTAGCTTCGTTGAGCCTAAAAGCCTTATTTCTTTGGCAACCTACGAAGGTAGCCACTTTGACATTCTATTTGAGCCTTAAATTCCTATAATTATTGGATAATTAAATGCTGTCAAAGTGTGTGAAGTTGATTTTGATGGAGTTTGGAAGGAATAAAATATTTGGAGTTGTATAAGTGATTATGAGCTGAAAAATAAGTTGCTTAGGGGTAGTGCCCCGAAACTGGTACCCCAGATGTTAGAGGCAGTGCCCGAAACTGGGGCCTCAAGAGAGGAAAGAAAAGAAAAGACATTAAAAGTATGTTGAGCTTGAAGGAAAGGAGAGAAAAGAAAATTAGAAGAGCATGAAGCTGGATAGCCTTGAAGTGTAAAAACCTGCAGTACAAAAGATCTCCGATTTTGATTCTCTACTAATTGAGTCACTTTATCCATATGTTTCCTACACTTACCAAAGATCCAATATTACATCCTATTAAAAGTCCTTATTGATCCCATTGTTAAATCATACTTTTATTGGTGGAGAATTCGAGACTTTTGGCAAGCTTATGGTTACGCATGCACTTAAATTGAATCTGAGCGTAAACACCTTAACCCATAAGTGTACATCTTTTACACTTGAGTGTGAGTGCTATATAATTCCCGTGAGAATATGTCAATGGAGCATTTGAATTGGTGGTGATTGTCTTAACTTGTATGCTATGAATTGATTATTACATGTAATGAGAATTACATGACCTAAGTTGAGGACAATTGTATTTTGAATATGGTATGAGTCATAGTCCTTGTTTCCCCACTAATTTTCATATTCTCTCTCTCTCTCTTTATTTTTATTTTGTTGCCTCGGGACGAGCAACGGGTGAGTTTGGGGGTTTGTTGAGAGTGAAAGTATGCGTGTTTTAGTGTCCAATCTAATATCTTTTTGATGAGTATTGTTGTTATATATTAGCACAAGTGTCTTATATTCAATATATTACAGAAAAGGGTGTGCTTGAGGTGTTTTATTGTGTTTTAGGTGGAAAAAAGATCAAAAGTGTCAAGTTGGAGAAAAGGTGCAATTTGTGCAATGATGCAGAAAAACACACGTCCAACTTGTGTAATTATTCTGTATTTTTGTAGAGCTTTGAATTAGATTTGTGATAAATGGTTGGAAATATATAGAAGAGAGGGTCGTTTTGGCATAAAGAACACCCCAATTGGATTTTAAACGATAAACTTATTATCAAAATGGTGATGTCGCGCAAGCTGTGCCGAACAGAAAATTTGTGCCATTTTGCATGACTTGTTACATATTCAAATAATAGAATTTCTGTAGGTTCCTTATATGTATAGAAAGCCAAGGAAGAGAGGATCACGTGAGCGTAAGAATTACTCAAATCAAAGGTCGGATGTGGAAGTTATACACGAAACGGTGAGACTGCACAAGCTTGCTCGACCAAAGAAGATATGTTCGACCAGAATCGTCTTTGTCGAATGGAAGAGAGAAACTCGAGCAAAATGACCAAAAACTTACAGAAAGCTTGCTCGACTAGTTGCTCGACTTGGATGCCTTGCTCGACCAAGAAGGTTTGATCTAACAAAATGTCGCTGGGTTCTATTTTTTGTAGTTTCGGATTTCTTTTACCAAATTTGGCGTATTTCTCAAGTAAAAGCCCATCCAAGGCCTATAAGGAGAGCTCACAAGTATAAAAGAGGATGTAGATCACATCATTATTCATCATAGAGTCAGATTGAATTGGAGAGAGGCCACAACACAATACCACACCCCACAAGGAGGGTTCACCCCCCAACCACCATCCACATCCTTTCCTCCATCCATCCATCACTTTTAAGGTTCGTCTGTGGAATCAAGAGGAGAAAAAATAGGAGGATTCAAGATGGAGAAGGACGCGATGACTCACGCATCTAGGGTTTATTTCGTTTCCTAATTTATCTTGTAATTTTCCAGACATCCGGGTAAGATCTATCCAACACCAATTATTGTTCTTCGTAACATCACGCACTAGAACCTTTTTGGTAGAACTAGAGTTGTGAAGGTTTTTACGAATTAATTAAACTTTTGTGTGTAAATTCCGTACAACACTACTTGTGGATTTATTTTATATATGATTATGCTTTCTTAATCCATATTCACAGTCGCTTTGTGCATCTACAATAGGTATATAGGGTCTGAATATAAATCTTGGTTGTATATTGAGTGCGTTCACCGCTGAACAGGATTTCATATTATGATTCTAAGTGAGGGGACTTCGAAGCTTCATTAGATCTATAATATATGAATACTTATTAATTGAATTGAATTCGGGTTATTAAGTAGTATAAAGAGGATAATTTTATAGTACTATAAAGGGAGATCATATCGGGTTAGAGTACCAATTGGCCAGGAAAATAACTGATACTGATAGTACCTAGAAAGGGGGGTGGAATTGTATCTCTTGCTCCGAGGTTATTCACACGTGTTACACGCATGTTTACTTGTGTCTATAGAGTATACATGCATGGTTTAGTGATGCGTCCATATTCCACAAGGCAGGGTCGAACATCAACACATGGAAGGGAAATTAATGAGTGAAACTGGATTTTCCTAGAGCTACTTATTCTCATACTTGATCCACTTTCCTTTTTTTAGTGATATTTGATTTTATTTGTTATTTTAATTAATTGTTTATTAGTTATTAGATTAAAATCCCAAACTTTATTACTTTTCGTCTTAATTAATTTAGATAATAATTAAATTGATAATACACCGTTCTTTGGGTTCGATATTCACTTGGTCGCTTGCTTAAGCTGCAATTGATATCCTTAATACTTGGGGATTAATTTTGCGTTCAAAGAAAATACGTATGAATGATCTAAGTACACTACAAGAAATACTACCACGTTTCCATCACTCTTTTCAATAAATAAGACAATCCGCTCATTAAATAAATCCATATACCTGGATTTCCTCATCAAAACATATGTTTCATGATCTTGAAGCTTTCTTTAGTCCATCGATGAACTCTTTTAAGCTTACTATCACAATGGACACTTTTAAGCTTACTATCACAATGTTCTTAGCCCTTTGCAATGAATCACTTTGGTTGCTTCACATAGATGTTTTCCTCAAGATTCTAATCAGGAAAGCTGTCTTGGCATCTATTTGCTATCCCTCATATTTCATATGAGTAGCAACAGATAAAAGATTCCGGATCAACATAGCCATAGCTATCGGCTTACAAATTTTCTCATAATCGAACCATTTATTTCTGAGTATACCTTTTCGCTACAAGCTTTACTTCCAAGGTTTTCACCTTACTATTTGATCCTCTTTTATTTTATATGACCACGTCAAATGGCTTTCACACCATTTAGTGGTTCTAAAAGCTTCTAGATCTAATTCAGAATCCATTGATTCTATTTCAATATTCATTGCACTTTGCTAAGATTCTGCATTTCTATCTTGTAATGCTTCATCGTATCCGTGGGTCGATTCCATATTTATTAGGGACCAAGTCTCACGACTCTCCCAAATCATATACCTTATCAGGTTGTAGAACAATCTTCCCACTACGACAAGGCTCTACATGCAATTGTGTATCAAACGTGACACGCGTTGTAGTTTACCTTGTGGTATATCCTCTTGTACATTTGGTACTAATACTTTGTGTTTTCCCTCTCACTTCCTTTAGAGCAACTTACACATAGGTTTGTGATTTATTACATAGTCCTTTTTCAAAATCTAGTGTTTGTGTTAACAATCACCCTTCGATCTTTTGGACTAAATAAATCAACACCCTTTATTTTTCTAGAATATCCCACAAATAGACAAACGTTATACGACATGCTGTTTCTAGGGAATACCCATAAAATGAATTTAGTAATTCCAAATAATTCATCATCTATCTAATCATTTCCATAAGAGTCTTTCTCTTATTAGGATTAGAAGACGCATTATTAATTACTATTTGTTGCATCCGTAGGATAAACATGATTTAAGAGTGTACAAATTATCCACTAACGTATCTCAACAGATTACAACTCTATCCCTCATTACTATGACCATGTCATTAAATGAAATAGAGTATCCATCCATAAATGCATAGAAACTGACATTAAATTCTTTCTATAAAAAAACGTATGTAAAGACATTTTTTCAAAATCAAACATTTATTCCTATGATAAGATAAATAAACAACTCTCACTGCAATAGCCACTAATTTCGTAATATACCCATGTACCCAATAATAATCTCATCATCACTTAGTTACATGAATTTAGTTATTCCGGCATCTACACACAATATTTTAGCAGATGCCATCACTAATCATGCTTCAACGACTAGTGAATAAGATACTAACCTTGTTCACATCATGATGAAAATGGCTTTCCTTCGCCATATGTTTTGTCAGAAATTCCCCAACATATACAACCTCTTGTAATTCAGGTAGAACTTGCTCAAAACATCCAGGCAAACTACAAAAATAAATTGATCTAGGTTTCCCTTTCAATTTCAATTCCAAGCATTCTCAATTCATTCATCAACTTATCCATGACCTCTTGCCTTTCTTACTTACTCAAGTATCTGAAGAGTCGCATGAGACCATCATATTTCTATGTACCCCTCACCTCTCCACTAGAGACTTTAATAGGCATCATATAAATATCCTTATTGAGAACACATTTTATTTTCTTAAGCAGTAAAATCTAAAACCAAGATTCTTTTCTAATCATCTAATTTTGTGCAAGTAAATATGTTTCTTTCAGTAAACAATAAGTGAATTAAAACCATTTTGAAAATTCAGAGAATCATAAATAAATACACCAATCAAATCTTAGAATTTATCCATTTATATTGATTGCCTCAAAACGATATAAAAATAAAATTCACGGACATCTCAAGCACCGTGAGTCTGCAAGCCACGTTAGTGTGGATGTTTACAACCCTGAACATTTACAAGAGAAGGTTTTACCCGTTAATTTCATTCGTCAACCTAGCCTCATGACAAAATAATTAATAGTCGGTTCCTTTTTAGCCATACAAATAATAGTAGTGACTCCGTGGGGAGGATACTAATTATTTACACCTAAGTGTACACCATTATTTGATCCCAAGTCCATTGCGCGAGCTTATGTTCCTTACAATTGGAGAAGTATACACGCACTCGGATAACTTCCTACAATCATCAATTATATATTTGTACCAGTGAACCGTACATAAACTCATCTGTTAGAGAGGAAGGTCTATGATAACATGCAAGTTTATGTGCCACATTACAAATAATAATTATTTAATGAAGTTTGTACTAATGATTCCTGAATAAACTCGTCCGTTACGGAAGAAGGCCTATTGCCAACACGCAAGTTTACTCACATCACTTACAAACCAATAATGGAGGCCGCGGGAATTAATTACCAATCCCCTCTCCCACTTAGTTATTTAACACCAAAGATTTTTACATGTATAAAATATTCAGAATAATATACGCAACCTAGCATGCTCCTATTATGAAAAATAAGGCAGTAAATCCCAGAGAATCATGTATAGCATATATAACAATAATCAAATAATTAAATCAATTATTAATAGTTATATATCAACAAATTCGATTGTTCGCCTCCAAGCACGAAATTGAGCAGCTGCTACTATGCGGGATTCGACCTCCCCGGTGAGGTCGCAGGGATCGACCTGCCTGGTCAGGTCGCGGGGTTTGGAGCAACACCCCGAAACCTAAATGAAATTCTGGAAGAATCTTACGTAGAAAATTTCTCCAATTCCTTGTCTGCCAACCTGCTCCACCACTCCGGCACCCTGACTGATATTCTCATACCTAGCTGCCCATCCACCGTGTATCACACCTGGAAGAACTTCACTCGCCATGGCTTGCACGTCACAAGCGAAAATGAGATCTGCTAGCCACATTACACTCTGAAACGACTCGTGCTGCACCCGTGTTGCAGCCACACATGCTCTCGTGCTGTCCAGCCACACGCCCAGCTATCTGGCATCCTGCACGACTCGTGCAGGCAGGACTATGGTAGTCGTGCTGGCAATGCCTCTGGGTCGTGCCGCCTAGCATCATCATATGTGCCGCATAGCATGCCTTGCATTGCCCATGGTCGCTCGCCAACAAGAATAGTTGCATGCCCAGCAAACTACTCTCCATTGACATGCCCGGAAACCGCACGACTCGTACAGCCCACGCACGGCAGCTGCAGGGAGTCGTGCGCCATCCTTCTGGTAGATCCCCAAAATTATGCAGCCAGCTTGCACACAGTGTGCGCCTGCATGCTAGCATCGCCCCGTTTGGTGTGCCTAGTAGTATGTCAATCTCATCCATGCATCGCCTGGTTATCGCCATCCCATGCGTCGCTAGTGCTGTGCGACTTTCCGACAAGCACGCCAGGCATAAGCAATAATCGTGCCAACCACCATCGTCAGTCGGTACCACCGTGCTTCATGTTCAGGTGACTGTCTTGCGCCAACAACCAGCAGTAATAGGAACGTCCTTCCACCATCGTGTCATACCCAATCCTCAGACTCGCTCGGCAAGAAACGAGACTTGCTTAGAAAAAATGATAGACTAGATTGGAACATCACGCAGACCTACCTAAAATCGTCCAGGACTCGCCCAGAACACCCGCTGGACTCACTCGGGTCCTTTCAGACCCACTCGGAATACAAACCAAGCTTGATAAAAAAATGTGGCCTCCTAATTGACTTGTGACTTAGCACTCGTCGATCGTCGTTGCACCCTGTCACTGGCCCAGCACAGCCCATGGACTCGCGCCCTAGGCACGACAGTAAATAGCCATGACGCTGCATCAACCCGCCTGTGAATCTACAGAGTGCCACCCATCCATCAGCGAGCGCATCCACAGCGCTTCTTGCACGCCATCAGCGAGCCTCTAGCGCACCACACCCGCCCATGCTGGCTGAACTCCACGTATTCCTTGCCTTCACGCCGCCGGTCAACTCTATCTCTATGTCATGTGCCCTAGGCTCGATGCCAACAGCGCTTATGCCGTGCACCAACTAAAGCAGCGAACGATCACTATCGTCTAATGTTCATGCCACCATCGGGTCATCAACGTCAAAGACAATCTTTCACCAGTCGTTCCTCATCCCGATTAAGCTAAAAGACCAGCAGTGAATCTCTACCGTGCTATCACTGCTCAATGCCGCCGTCGTCCAGCCCTGTCAAGCTATCGTGCGGTGTACATATGTCATGTACAGTTAGAGTGTTCACCAAGAAAATAAATTCTAAAACCCTAACATCATGTACACACATAAACCCTAGCCTAACGTGTCACGCTTCACCACAAAATTGAAGCTCTGATACCAATTGTTGGAATTCGATCATTTGGTTAACGTGAACCGTTAGGGTTCCGTACATTTCTAACAAGCAACAGAAGCAAGTAAATAAGAAATGTATTACCTTTCTCCAGGATATGTTGAAGAAGACGGATTCTCGCCACAAGCCTATGTAGTGTCACGATTTTTGGCATACCTCTCTTGTTTGATCTCTAATTTGAGTGATCTACGCACCAAAACGATCCGTTTTTCTGTGGCTTTCCGTCAGTATATCGCACATCCAATTCTGTGTTCTGTACAATTTTATAAAAGTCATACAAGTTGTCGGACAGCATCAGCAAATGACCTCTTGATCTTTTGTTGCATTCCCAAGTCCAATCTCGAAGTCGTGTGGGCAACGATCTTCGAGATCTTCTCAATCTGCTATTCCCTCACCCTCCTCACATGTTAGGCGTGATTAATCTCATAGATTAGGGTTTTCGGACAGTTGAGATGACTTATATATGGGCTACAGCATGGACCAGGATGAGAAATTAGAGTTGGGCCTCTATTGGGCTTAAATATCCAAGCTTAGCCCGAAGCTTATACTTAAGTCCAATAAGAATAATATATGCCACTAAAATATTATTACTACACTATCGTTCTAATCCAAAAATTATGTTTTGGGCTCCTTCTTATTATGAGCCCATTAGTCTCCCCATGTTTAAGATATACAATACGCATTAATTAATTAAGTTATTGACAACTCCATTAATTAATATCTTATCTGAGAGTAGTACCACTCAACCTCATTATTATGTAAGAATAAATCCACCTGCAGGGTTTACATGTTAATCTTTATGAGTTCCTCAAGGGGACATCATCAACCTATGTCGGACACGGATTCCTTCTACAATCAACAACACACCATAGAGACATCACTATTCCCAACTCACCGAGTTTGTCGATTTAATTACATATAAATCTCACCCATTGATGAATCAAAGAAATATATACTGCCTACGTGTCGAGGTTATTGTATAGGGATTAAGGGCACGAACATCCATAATAATAGAGATCAAGTTCTTCTATATAGACTGTACAAGTCGAATGATCTCAAGTGGTCCTGCTCAATACACACAAGTGCACTAATGTGCTTCCATAGTCAAGACAAACTAATACCAAATCACACTACAACCATCCCGATAGAGAGTCCCCGTCTATCTTGGTTGTGACCCTCTGTTTATACTTGATAAGGAAACCGATAATATGATCTTCCACGTGTTGTCGCACAACATATTATCTACAGTATAAAGTAACTGGACTATTGCATTGTGCATATAAATAAATTATAAGATGCAGTCATTTGATCATATGATTCTCATTTCAATAAATTGTTATAAAATTGTTCATACAAAAAGCTAGACTTTTAGTATACAATCCAACATAGATATGCATCTTAAAAATTGATTTTTCAAGAGTAAGAGGATCGATTCAACTATTCTTGAATCGATTTACACTTAAGAATCGATTCTTCAAGAGGAAAAAATGGTTATTCATTCTAAATACACACATTCGATTCTCCAAAAGGAATATGAGCTTTCTTCAAGTTCCTCTAGAGAATTGATTTATGAAAGTATAAAAATTTATTTCGATAGAGCGAATAAAATAGAGATTCGATATAACTCTAAAAAATCGATTCAAGTATTCTTCAAGAGGATGAAAATTGATTCAATTATTCTTGAATCGATTTACCTCTTAAGAATCGATTTTTCAAGAGGAAGAGAATTGAATCAAGTATTCTTGTATAGTTTTGCATATTAAAAATTAATTTTTCAAGAGTAAGTGGATCGATTCAAGTATTCTTGAATCGATTTATATCTTAAGAGTCGATTCTTCAAGAGGAAAAAAATAATTCAAGTGTTCTTTAAGAACTACCTCCAAAGTAATGATTCAAGTATTCTTCAAGTGAAAGAGGATTGATGATTCAAGTACTCTTGAATCGATTTATCTCTAGAGAATAAGATGTTGAAAAACTAATTCATATATAGAATCGAAATCTTAAGTTATTTAAATTAAATTATTATTTCATATCAAATAACATTAAAATTTAGTTTGTAAATATTTGTTAATTTTTTAAAGCTAGTATTTATTATATGAATTATAAAATTAATTTTTTTAGTTGTTTATATAATTTGAAACTAATAAAATTAAATTAAAAATAAAATTAATAAATTCGTTATAAATTTATGAATATTTAAAAGAATAATATATAAAAATTAATTATATATATATATAAATATATATATATATATATATTAAAATTTACTTTTAATTAATTTCCTTATTTAATATTTTCTTTTTAAAATAATGTATTTCTTATTTTTAATAATGATTAAATTTTCAATATTTTATTTATTTGTTTGGGAATCATTAATTAATTAATAAATCTTTTAATTCAATAAATAAATTAATTAATATCAAGTTAAATCATATGTATATATAAATGGAAAAAAGAATATTTCATATAATATTTTCTCTCACCCCACCTATAAATAAGAATTTTTGGTTATTCATTTTAAATACACATTTGTTTCTTCAAGAGGAATATGAGCTTTCTTCTAGTTCCTCTAAATAATTGATTTATAAAAATATAAATATTTATTTCGACAGAGCGAATCAAGTAGAGATTCGATCTACCTCTAAAAAATTGATTCAAGTATTCTTCAAGAGGAAGAAAAATGTAACAAGTATTCTTGAATCGATTTACCTCTTATGAATTGATTCTTCAAGAGGA
Source organism: Pogostemon cablin (assembly GCA_023678885.1). NCBI lineage: Eukaryota > Viridiplantae > Streptophyta > Magnoliopsida > Lamiales > Lamiaceae > Pogostemon > Pogostemon cablin. The sequence goes on along the minus strand of CM043004.1, from coordinate 7,408,388 downwards.
AGAGAATCGATTCAAGTATTCTTGAATAGATTTGCATCTTAAAAATCAATTTTTCAAGAGTAAGAGAATCGATTCAAGAGGAAACTAAAAAAATTAAAAAAATTAATAAATTCATTACAAATTTAAGAATATTATATAAATTAATTTTATTTATATTATATATATATATATATATATATATTTACATTAGTTTCTTAAAAATAACAATTAATGGAAATAGAATCATTATTATATAATTATAAGAAATACTAAATTATAATCATGAGTAAAAAGTAATACTCCATTTAAATATTATTTATAATATTACGTATATTTTAAAATATATATGTATATAGCAACTATATAAAACATGAACTTATTTTTCATAAATAATCAATATATATTAAATATATTATAGCAAAGTTCTTTGTCATTTGATTCGTTCACGTATAGTCTTACTATTTATTTAATTTACCAATACACTTATTATGACTTATTTACTTTAGTATCATTAATTGTAATTAATAAATAAATCGTTCGATATAATTAAATTAATTAGTATCAAATCAAATCCTATATAAAAAAATTGAAATTTTTTATATATATAATTGATATTTATTTTAGATGAACAGTAAAATTAAAGATTTATTATTAAAAGTTACATAATTTGATCATAATTTCACTAAAATACAATGAAAAAAAATGAAATACTAACAACTATAAAAATAAACAACAAAGAGACAAAATTTTCCCTATGTGGTTGCACACTTTTTTAGAGAAATAGGGGGAGTAATAAATAGTTTTCAATTATATTATTAACAAAGTAACATTTAAAAAAAATACAAGTCAAGATTGTTTCAAATAATTAGAATATATCCACATATATATTAACATTATACATGATTTAGTTATACGTTATATTATCAAAAGTCAAACATTATAATTTGTTTCATATTCTTTACATTGATGAAAGAAATTTTCTAGCTATAAAAAAAATCTCAATAATTAAATGAATAATCCAGCATTGTACGTGTGTATATATATATATATATATATATATATATATATATATATATATATATATATATATATATATATATATATATATATATATATATATATATATATATATTAAGTATACTATAACATAAACTTTTCTTGGTGACGTGTCATCTATAGAGCGCTCCAATGTGACGTGTAATTTTCTCAATTTTTTGGACTTTTTTAAATATTTTCCTAATTTGCTTTTAATTAACTTCCTTATTTAACATTTTCTTTTTTAAATAACGTGTTTCTTATTTTTAATAATGATTAAATTTTTAATATTTTTTATTTATTTAGATATCATTAATTAGTTACTAAATCTTTTAATATAGTAAATTAATTAATATCAAATTAAATCATATATATAAAGGAAAAAATGAATATTTTATATAATATTTTCTCTTACCACATTTATACGTAACAATTTTGATTATTCATTCTAAATACACACATTTGATTCTCCAAGAGGAATAAGAGCTTTCTTCAAGCGAATCAAGTAGAGATTCGATCTACCTTTAAAAAATCGATTCAACTATTCTTCAAGAGGAAGATAACTTATTCAAGTATTCATTAATCGATTTACCTCTTAAGAATTAAATTTTCAAGATGAAGAGAATTTATTCTAGTATTCTTATTTTTCAAGAGTAAAAGGATCAATTTAAGAATTGAATCAATTTACATCTTAAGAAATCGATTCTTCAAGAGGTAAATAATCGATCAAGTATTACCTCTTAAGAATCGATTTAAGTTAAAAGTATAAAAATTTATTTATATAGATCGAATCAAGTAGAGATTCGATCTACCTCTAAAAAACAATTCAAGTATTCTTCAAGAGGAAGAGAACGGATTCAAGTATTTTTGAATTGATTTACCTCTTAAGAATCGATTATTCAAAAAGAAAAGACTCGATTCAAGTATTCTTGAATAGATTTACATCTTAAAAATTAATTTTTTCATGATTAAAAGGATCAATTCAAGTATTCTTGAATCGATTTACATCTTAAGAATCAATTCTTCAAGAGGAAAAAAAATTGATTCAAGTATTACCTATTAAGAATTGATTTAAGTATTCTTTAAGATCTACCTCTAAAGTATTGATTCAAGTATTCTTCAAGCGAAAGAGGATCGATAATACGTGCACTCTTGAATCATTCAACTATAGAGAATAAGAAGTTGAAAAACTAATTCATATATAGAATCGAAAGCTTAAGTTCTTTAAGTTAAATCATTATTTCATATAAAATAATATTAATATTGAGTTTGTAAATATTTGTTAATTTTTTTAATTTAGAATATTAATATTTATTTATTTATATATATCTTAATTATTCAATTATGATATATGAATTATAAAATTTATTTTCTTTAGTTGTTTATATTATTTAAAATTAATAAAATTAAATAAAAGAATAAAATTTATAAATGGAAAAATTACAATTAGATACACAATTTGTACCCATAATTACTATTAGATACATTGATTTAAAATAATTACTCACATACAAAATATTAAAGTAAAATACTAAATATAAACCTAAACTCATACACTTACCTTGCCGAAACTGGGGTTTTTGATGCATACAAGTATTTTTGTTGGAACGTTAGGAAAGGACTTTCGAATCGGATGTGCTCGCCCATCGAGAAAGGCAAACCACAAACACTAAACCCCCACTCACCACCGGACCGCCGTCGGCCGATCGCCGGACCACCGCAGGCCGACCGCCAGAAATTGCCGGACACCGCCCCCGCCGGATCGACGGTGATCGGCCGACGGAAAATTGTTTCACCAGAGCTCCGTCGACCGGTCATCGGAGCTCTGCCGGACCACCATACTTTTTTGCTGCACACACTTTTTTTTACTGCACACACTTTTGTTACTGCACACACTTTGCTGCACACGAACTTTTGTTGCACACAACATTTATGTGCAGCACATTGTAGGGGTAATATTAGAATATCACTATATATTTTTGTAGTTAGTAGTAATATTTTTGTATGTTTATATCTCATAGTAATTACTAAGGTTTTTTTGTGTACCTATTAGTAATCCTCCCTTTATAAATTCATTACAAATTTATGAATATTTAAAAGAATATATATATATATATATATTTCACATTAGTTTCTTAAAAATAACAATTAATGGAAATAGAATTATTATTATATAGTTAATTAAGAAATACTAAACCATAATTATGAGTAAAAAGTAATACTCCATTTAAATTATATATATATATATATATATATATATATATATATATATATATATATATATATAACAAAGTCCATTTTCGCTAATGTGTTGTTGACGTATTGTCATACTTTTTATTTATTTTTATTATACACTTATTATTACTTATCTACTTTAGTATTATTAATAGAAATTAATAAATAAATCATTCGATATAAATAAATAAATAAATAAATTAGTATCAAATCAAATCATGTATGGAAAAAATAATAAATTGAGTTTTTTATATATATAATTGATATTTATTTTAGAAAAATAGTAAATTAAGAATTTATTACTAAGAGTTACATTCTTTGATAATAATTGTACTTAAATACAATGAAAAAAATGAAATACTAATAACTATATAAATATACAGCAAAGAGACAAAATTGCCTCTTTATAGTTGCACATTTTTTTAGAGAGACATGAAGATTAATAAATAATTTTCAATTGTATTATGTTATAATGTAATATTTAAAAAAAATAAGTCGAGATTTTTTCAAATTATTAGAGTATATGTACATATATATTAACTTTTTACATGATTTACTTATATATTACATTATCAAAAGTCAAATGTTATAATTTGTAGCAAATTCTTTATATTGATGAAAGAAATTGTTTAACTATAAGAAAAAAATCTCCTTAATTATTTTTGTTACATTATATAACTATGATTACGTGGGTTTCATTATATATATATATACTACATAAAAATGCGAGTTCGCGTTTTTGGCACGGTAAACTGCCGGTTGGCCGTCCCACCCCATCCACCTCCTCAATCCCATGACTTCCGACCCACGTGTCAACATCGTCCATTTCCAAGTTACTTCTTTCTCCCATTTCATTCTGTCTTCCCTACCCACCCCTTAACCTCAAGTCCTCTCAGATCCCACCGCCGTAACCACAAGTGTTGATCACGGTGCCCTGAAATGGAGAGCGGAAGCACTTTGGAGATAATCGGCCATGAAATCGTAGGCCACCCATCTTTGTCTGCATGCTTCTCGTCGTCCTCCTCCTCTATTCTGTCTACAACCCTCCTCCTCGCTCGCTGCCACCACCATCCGCACCGCCGCCAAATTGGTCTACCTCGAATCCCCAACTGATTCCACCACGCAAAAACTCGAAGGAGCAATCCTTAATACTCTCTTCATCGTCATCATCACGCTCCTCCCTGTTTCTGTTGGCTGTTTACGGTTCTTTGGGCTTCTTCGATATGATGCATCCATTTCCTAATTTTTTCTGTCGCACGTCGATTCTCACTGTTAGGCATCCTTGTGCAACAGTGTAAGTTTATCATTAATCAAACCACGGTGATTTGTAAATTAAATTTTGTTTTCATATGCGAAATTCCATTGCATGTGGGTTTCGATCACAGGTTATGAAAAGCCCTCATTTCAAAATTCCTGGAGAATGAGGGGGCAATGTTGTGGAGATTATGGTTTTTACTCTTTTCTTTCTCAGACCGAATGAGTAACTAAGAGTGACTGAGGTGAATTTCGCACGGCACCTTGCCGGTTCTTTGTTTTTCCCCTGCTACGTGCTTCTTCCAACTCACTCGCACCTAGAATTCTGGTAAGATTATTTGTCCTCTTTTTTAACATTCATTATATCTCTTGTTTTGTTTAAATGATCCATATCTCATCCTTTGAAAATATTAGTTTAATTTCCCCTACACTTAGATGGAGTTTGCTTTTGTTATGCTTCTACTGTGTTTTTCATTCACTGGACTTATTGATGTGAACTGCTGATTGAGACGTAGAAATATATTAAAAAGAAAACTGGTTTACAAAAAAAATATTAAAATGTGGCCTTGCGTTGTTCTAATGTTTGGGAGATAATAGAGCATGTGTTATTTTGGCACTGGACAATCAAGGTTTCAGGTGGAATTAATGGGACGATAAAAATCAATTCTGATATGTTGTTATGCTTTTAACGTTGGTTAAATGAATCTGAGGAAAAATTGGAATGCTATTGGTGAATGCCTTGAGTGTTCGCCTTTGTTTTGTGGGTAATTAGTGCATAAAAGGTTTATATGTCAGTTTTGGCTTTTAATAGTCACGTCATTAGTACAGACCATAGTTTATTCGCTATGTGCATTTGTAGAGATTATCTACTTTGAGCTTGACTACGTTTGGTGATTTGTCAATCCTTTATGTGCTTTTGTAAAATATATGTAATAGTCATAGATTATATTGATGGCGACAAGCGCAACAATTTGTTAAATTTGACACCATGTTAGCACCTTTGCTGTTATTTCATATGTCTTTTGGATGTATGGCATCATAGTGGATATTTTGGATTTGTTGATTCTATAATTTCACCGAGATTGATGCAGAGGTGCTTGCTTGTTATTGCCTGTTGCTACTCTTGACTCTGGTATTTTGATACCATGTAATTATTTCATGATCTCATTAATTGTAACATGAGTTCATATGTTTTTGGAAGCCATTATTGAAGTGTTGTAAGGAACTTAAAATAATTCAACCATTGGGAAGAGATGCTTCAGTCGTAATCTTGTACGGACAATGAGGACATTAGGGACTAATGAATACTATATTAGCTAATCTTAACATTGCAATCATAGTATAAATGGTGTCCATGATCTCAATAATCTGTCTTCTTAAGAGAATTAGAAAACTAAAGACGTAAAACTATTTATTTATTGTTTCTGCATCAGTGCTCGATAATTGGTGCTTGTAATTATTATTTCTTGCAAACTCGTGGTATACGATGCTTAATTCTATATTTCACATGGTGCCAAAATATAAATATAATCCAGTGTGTAAAATTTATGAGAGAAGGCTAGATTTTCAATCTTCTATCATATTAATCCTCAAATGGAATATGGGTGGAGATGGAGGCTGGTGCTTCCAGAGGTTACAAGGACCATGAATTTTGAGTTGTCAATTTTTACTGGTATGTTTTTGTAAGAACTCAGAAGACCTCTCCAATCACCTTTCTTTCTTGCAAGTATTTCTTTTCATTTTTGCATTTATATTTCTGCTCTACAATCACATTAGACTTTACTTGAAGGAATGTTGAGATGCAGATTTTATTTGACTGTTTTATGTCTTCGCACTCATTCCGTATTTAAATAAGTTCACAACGTATTCCTTTTGTATTGAAGAGTGTGGTAATTGTGTTAGACATGTCGGGACTTGCGTCGTCAATAGAAAACATTGTGATTACATTGGAGTAATTGTGTGCAAGGCTGTTTCTTTGAAAATTGAAGGGCTCAATGTAGCTATTAGTGTTACTCAAGCAAGATTGATGTCCACTTTTCACTTGATTTGTGATGGAGAAATGCTTTCTCCTAATGGCCAGTGAAGTTGTTGACCATTTTATAATCTGAATTTCTTTTAAGAAATCTTAGTTATATCATTTTATGAGAGAACAATACTTACCAGTGTGCGTTTGGAAATGCAGCATTTCATTAGTTTCGGGCTCCAGTACTCTTAATGCGCAATTTCAGCATAATCAGCAAGTCTTGCATTTTAGTTATTGCTCATATTGGTTCCTCTCATCCCTCTGCTTCTGATTTGTCTCTGTGTGGATTCACTCATATATACTTTAATACAGCACTAATGCACTTAGAAATTTCTCCTCCCTCTCTCTAGGGTTCCTTTTCCATGGACATGTCCGTTCCCAATTCTGACAAAATCCTTAGGGATTACACTCAAGGCACTTTGCAAAAGCTTAATCCTAAAGCTGCAACGTGGATCTCTGAATCTAATGCGTCGATGCGCTTAGGGAGTCCAAATCGGCGCAGGCTGATTTTCCCACACAAAGTTCTATCTATGGCAGGGCTTTTGCCTCGGTGCCACCCATTGTTAAGGTATCATCTTCTGATCCGGCAATTCAAAGTCTTTTGGGTAAAATTCACGACAAATTAGATTTTTCAGATCCTTTCCCCATTTCCTGATCTGGTGATAACGTTGTTATTTCCATCGATCCCGCCTATTATCAATCAAGGGTTCAAGTTTGCTCATTATTTATCACACTTCGAGTGCTTTTGAATCAAGGTCAGCCACCGATTTCTACCTTGAAATTGACGAACATTCTGAAGCAGCTGTGGGCTCTTTCAGATGTCTATGTTATCCCTCTTGGAAAGGGCTTTTTTAATTGTTTGATTGCTAATTTGGAAAAGAAGCAGTACATACTGCATACTCACCTCTTTGAGTTCAATTCTGGTAAAATCAGGGTTCAAAAGTGGATGCCTGGTTTCAATCCTTACAAGGTCAACTCCTCCGTGGTATCGGTGTGGATGCGAATCTTTGAATTGCCTTACGAACTATAGACTGAGCGTATTATTCGATCCATTGCATTCTGTGTTGGGTCCCCTATTCAAGTTGATGTTCGTGCTACGAATGGTTCTATGGGTCATTTTGCCCGTGTGCTAGTAGATGTTGATGTCCAGCATGATTTACTTAAACATATCAACTTGGAGATTGCTAGTAAGTGCTTGTGTGTCTCTCTCGGTTATGAAAATGTGCCGGAGTTCTATTTTTCTTGTTCTAACTTGGGACACTATTGAGAATTGCTTGAAAAAACATAAAAGGAATAAAAAAGAGGATGTAGTTTTTGTTGGGCATAAGAACACCCCTTTGAAGCAGCCTGTCCAGCATGTCTCGGAAGAGACTTGGGTTTTTACTCCAACTGCACAGCTTCGTACTGTTGTTGCTGCTAATAGCATGGGTCAATCCGGGCTTTCTCCTGTCTCTAATACTTATTTTGATACCACAGCTACTGTTTGTAATGCCTCCGTGAATTATGATGTACCCAAACTAGTTGCTGCATTGAAGCATTTTCTCTCAACTGATGCTTTTACCCCGGATCCTGTTAATGCTGGGTATAAGGTGAACTTCCCTGTTTCTAAGGTAGGGGAGATTGCTAATTCTCATTCTGCTGGGCGCAATCCTTCCCCAACGGTATGTCTCTCGAATCAGTTCAGTGTGCTTGAAGATGATCATTTGGCTGCTGAAAATGTGAACTTGGAACCCGTTTCTGATTTTTCCATGGACATGGGTGTTGGTGACACCCATCTTGACTCACAGTCTGCGCAATCTGATCAGCTACATCTTGGAAACAAGGCAGACTTAACGGCTTTGCCTGAATTCATCAGCGCGGCCATCAACGCGATAGCGAGTGGGAGAGCTTAGTATTCCCAGCATGCAAATTCTCTTGCTAATTCAGACCTGTACAATCATGTTTATGATGATGTGGGTGATGAATTTCCTCCTTTGCAAAGTATAACTTTGAAAGGTGGTAAATCAAGAAAGAATGATACTTCACTTGCTCAAACTTATGATGACAACGGCTCAAAGCTAACATGCATAAATGATTATGAGGCTGTGGACAACAACAAGAGATCTTATTCAAATCAGCCCAATAGAAATTCTACTAGGAGCCGTGGTGCTTCCGGGGCCGGTGGAATACTTGTAAAGGTCCTCTAAGAAGGATCTAATTTTCAAGATGTACTTTTTGTTTTCAAGCCACCTGTTTGGCTCATTTCCAAGTTTTTTTGCTTTTTGTTCAACATTATTATTAGTACTCAAGTCTTATTTTCTTTTTAATAATAATTTAACTTTAATACAACACCAATGCCACTAATAATTAATTTACTAAAAGAAACCATATTATTTTCTATTATGTTTATAATGATAATAATAAATTATTTTTTTTATGAAAAACAATACTAACAACTGGGAAAACCCATAATTAATATATATCAACTAGTACATATATATATATATATATAAAAGAAATATTAATTTAATTATTTATGTAAAATAATTTTGAGAAAACCCATAATTAATCATTATAAAATTATCATATTTTAATTATTTGCTATTTATTTCTTCAAAATTATATATATTGAGATATTATTCAATTTATAGATAGCATTTAAGTAAAATAATTGTTGAGTAGATTAATAGTTGATTGGGTTGTTTATTTAAGATTAATATCAAATATCCCTAATTATTATAATAATCATATCTTAATTATTATTTCTTTAGTCCTAAACTCATCTTCACACTTTGACTTTCACGGATATTAAAAGAATTTGCTTTTTGACTAATTTTTTACGATAGTTTTCTATTTTTTTTAAAAAGCGAACAAACGAGCATATATTAAGAAGAACATGAACAAAAGTTATCGAGAAGGTCATCCACAAAGTGAGAAGACTCAACCAACAATGGGGGCTCGCAACAGACCGTGAAGCCCGAGCTATGCAATGTGCCACAGAGTTGGCAGTACGACGAATAAGATTAACAGAATAAAAATTGCACAATGAAAGTAATTTTTTAGATTTAGAGGTAAAATCACCAAATACCGAGTTCTCCATATCATTTCTAGAGATCGCATGGTGGACTATCTTAGCATCCACTTCAAATATGACCCGATCGAAGCCAAGTTCCTTAATCCATGACAAGGCCTCATGAAGGCCCAAGGCTTCACCTTCATCAACTCTAAGAGAACCAGGGATCACCACTGATTTTCCAGCTACAAATATGTCTTCATCATCTCGAATCACCATTCCTATACCCGTCTCCGAAGTGTCTTAAAAAAAGATGCATCAGAGTTGATTTCAGAAAGGAGGTTGGGGGTTTATGCCATGAATTGCAGGTTTCATCAGTGTTGCTCCTAGTAGGAACCTTTCTAGTAGAACTCCAATCTGTGAGGGAACTTCTTGCTGAAAAAATAGCACTAGCAGCCGGTTCCCTTAGTCCCTCCCATACCACACGATTGCGTTCCTTCAAAATTTGCCAAACTATCATAGTGAAAACAAATTTTCTTTCTTCGGATAATTCATTGAGGAGAAGAAAAAAAAGCTCATGAGAAGATTCAACTTGTGGAATTGCTCTTTACACAACATTGTAGAAACCTGCTTCTCTCCAACATTCTTCAGCGAAGTGACAAGAGACCAATAGATGCCAAATGTTTTCAGTGTCAGTGGAACAGCGTGGGTATAGCTTATCTGCCACAAAACCCCTTTTGAATAGTTCTTCTTTGCATGGGATCGTGCATCTAGACATCCTCCACATACACATTTTTACTTTCGGGGGAACTTTCAATTTCCATATTGCTCTCCAGTTGCCTTCTTCTTCAATCGATGAATCGATTGTAAGAAAGGCTGCAAGATTGTAGGCTGTCTTAACTGAGTACTTTCCATCATGAGCATGGTGCCATATAATCTTATCTTGGATTCTCGCTGGCGGAAGAGAGGTTCCCAAAATATTTTTAACATCTTCCGGATCAAAGAGTTCTTCAAGTAGCTCAACATCCCATTAACGACAACCAGGGATAAACAAATCAGCAATTAGCGGGTTTACGGTGGAGCGAACGTGGAAGTTATCATCGTTTCTCAGCCAAGGATGTTTCCAAACCTTTATTTCTGAGCCATCACCTACCTTCCACCTAACTCCCTTGCTAATCAGATCTTTGGATGACCAAATACTTCTCCACGTGAATCTAGGATTGTGCTCGATATTCGAACTAAGGAAATCATCCTTTGGAAAGTATTTAGCTTTGAGGATTTTACAAACTATTGCATCAGGATCTGAGATAAGCCTCTAGCCAAATTTTCCAAGCAAAGCAATGTTGAAAATGTAGAGGTTACGAAACCCCAATCCACCCACATATTTCTTAGCACATATTTTATCCCACTTAGACCATTTGATTCCCTTTCCCTCTTCAGAACTATTGCCCCACCAGAAGGAATTCAACAATTTTTTAAGTTCATCAAGAAAAGTAGATGAAAGTTAGAATGTGCTCATGTAATATGCGGGAATAGCTTGAGCAACTAATTTGATTAGCACTTCATTCCCTACTTTGGATAATTTCTTCCTTCTCTAGTCATGACGTTTTTTCCATAGCCTTTGTCTTAGGTAACTGAAGTGTTCGATTGTATACTAAAAGTCTAGCATTTTATATGAACAATTTTTAAACAATGAATTTGAAATGAGAATCATATGATCAAATAATTCCATCTTATAATTTATTTATATGCACGATGCAATAGTCCACTTACTTTATACTATAGATAATATGTTGTGCGACAACATGCAGAAGATCATATTATCGGTTTTCTTATAAAGTATAAATCGATGCTGACAATCGGGATGATTGTAGTGTGATTTGGTATTAGCTTGTCTTGGCTATAGAATCACATTAGTGCACTTTGTGTGTATTAGGCAGGACCGCTTGAGATCGTTCGACTTATACTGACTATATAGGAGAACTTGATCTCAGTTATTATGGATGTCCGTGCTCTTAATCCCTATGCAATAACCTCGACACGTAAGACAATATGTATTTTTTTGATTCATTAATAGGTGAGATTTACATGTAATTAAATCAACAAACTCGATGAGTTGGGAAATAGTGATGTCTCTATTGTGCGTTGTTGATTGTAGAAGGAATCTGTGTTCGTTATAGGTTGATGATGTCCCCTTGAGGAGCTCATAAGTATTATCATGTAAACCCTGCAGGTGGTTTTATTCCGGCATGATAATGAGGTTGAGTGGTAGTACTCTCGGATGATATATTAATTAATGGAGCTGTCGGTAACTTAATTAATTAATGGGCATTGTATATCTTAAACATGGGGAGACTAATGGTTTCATAATAAAGAGCCCAAAACGTAATTTTAGGATTGGAGCGGCAGTTCAGTAATAATATTTTAGTGGACTATATTATTATTATTGGACTTAAGTATAAGTTTTGGGCTAAACTTAAAATACTTAAGCCCAATGGAGGCCCGACTCTAATTTCTCCTCCAGGACTCTGTTGTAGCCCATATATAAGTCATCTCAGCTGTTCTAACCCTAGAGAGACACGCCTAACATGTGAAGAGGGTAGACAGATTGAGAAGATCTCAAAGATCGTCACTCACACGACGTCGAGATTGGACTTGGGAATACAACAGAAGACCAGAAGGTTGTTTGCTGCTGCTGTCCGCCGACTTGCACGATTTTTATAAAATTTTATAGACCTTGGAATTCAATGTGTGATATACTGATGGAAAGCCACGGAAGAGTGTATCATTTTAGCGCGTAGATCACTCAATTCCAAGATCAAATGAGAGAGTTATACCCAAAACGGTGAGGCTGCACAGGCTGCCGGTGAGAATCCATCTTCTTCAACATACCCTGTGAAAGGTAATATGTTTTTTTAGTTTCTTGCTTCCGCTGAATTAGAAACGTATGGAACCCTAACAGTTCACGTTAACTAAATGATCGAATGCTAACAATTGATATCAGAGCTTCGGTTTCGTGGTGAAGCGTGACACGTTAGGCTAGGATTTGTGTGTATTATGTGATTTATTTTCCAATAAGGATCACATTAGGGTTAAGGTTTATATTATTGCATGTAATCCATGAAACCTTGAATTGCTATGAAATCTTAAATTGTGCACGGCTGCACCGCATGGTCGGCACGATGTGTATAAGAAACGGTGCCGCTTGGCGTCGACCACACGATGGCTGCACGGTGAAAGGCATGGTCGCTAATGGAAGACCGATGGCAGTATGATGAGTGCCGATAAAAGGCACGATGTTGGGTTGCTGTCGAAACACGATAATGCAATGATTGAAGTAGGAACAACTTGCTTCCGGGATGAGAAACGTTTCTATTTTCTCATCGCTAAGGTTTGGAAAACCCAGACGATGACAGCACGAACGAAAAACACTTTGAACGGCGGCACCGACAGCTGCTGGTCGACTTTCAGTTAACAGAACAGCAAGGCTGAAAGCACAGAGTCTCGCTAGGCTGGTGCCCTAACAACGCATGATAGGTGGCTAGCAACCTGTTTTTTTTGCTGGACGACGGTGGAGTCATGCATTGATCATACCTCTAGCGGTGCTTGGAAGCGACGTAGGTGGTTTCTGGTGGGAATAGCAGATGTCGGGTCAAGTCAAAAATGGATGCGGGCGAGTCAGACAGCTTTACCAAGCGGGTTTGTCTTATTTTGAGTGAGTCTAACCAGTGAATGGGGCAAGTTTGAAGCTGTTCCGAGCGAGCCAAAGGTGAGTTCCGGGCGAGTGCTATGGTTTTTTTGAGCGAGTTTCCGTGGGCTTCGATCAAGTCTTTGACACTGGACAGAAATCGCACTGCTGCACGTGTGGCGCTTGTTGCAGCGTGGAGCAAGGCGTGTTGCTTGGTGATGGAAACTCGTGACCATGTGGTATGCTCGCTAGTGGGCAAAAGGCGTGAACGGAGGAGGCATGTTGGCTTGCGGGGGAGCTGGCAGGCAGCTGGGTGTGCATGGTTTTGCAGGGTGATGAGCAGTCGCTTATTATTATGCTTATGGCGCACAGATGCATACGGCTGGGCAGGCATGATGGACACACATGGAGGGAACCATGTAATGTTGATGAATGTTGAGCGAGAATTGATGGGCATGGCAGCGCACACATTGGCGCACGGATGGGAAGGTATCGGCGCCCTTGGTGCACACGGGCTACGGGCTGCGGGTGAGAGAAACATGAGGATTGGCTAGCGCACGATGTTAAGTCTTGGAGCTCATTTTAATGCAAGCAACACACGGAAGCTTGGGTGCACAGTGGATGGGCAAGGACGCTCGTGAGGCACGTACGAATCGAGCAACTATTCATGCAACAGGCCATGTGCAGAGCCTTAAGGTGGGCTGAATGCCGTGTGGCTTGCCCGTTAGTGGCACAGTGGCGTGCAAGGCTATGCGTAGATCACCATTTGTACCACTCGGTGTTGTGCATGGTGGATGGGCATCTTGGTGTATGGATGTCGAACAGGGTGCCGGAATGGTGGAATAGGCTGCAGTTCAAGTAATTTAAAGGAAAATTCATGAAGATTGGCTTCTTATTTTCAGATTAGGTTTCGAGGTGCTGCCCCGAGCCCTGCAACCTGACTAGGCAGGTCGGTCCCTGCTACCTCAGCGGGGAAGTCGATCCCCGTTTGCATTGCCAGCATTCGTGCTTGGTGGCGAACAATCGAATTCGTTTATATATAACTGCATATAATTGATTTAATTATTTGATTATTGTTGTATATGAATGCATGATTCTCTGTGATTTACTGCCTTATGTTCTGTAATAGGAGCATGCTAGGTTGCGTATTTTATTTTTGAATATTATATGCACGTAAAAATTCTCGATGTTAAATAACTAAGTGAGAGTGGGGTTGGTAAAAATTTTCGCGGCCTCCATTATTGGTTTTCAAAGTGATGTGAATAAACTTGCGCGTCGGTTGTAGTGCCTTCCTTCCTAACAGATAAGTTTATTCACAAATCACTGGTACAGACTTCTTTAAATAATTATTGTTTGTGATGTGATGCATATGGACTTGCGCGTTTATATAATTGATGGTTGTAGAAAGTTATCTGAGCGCGTGTGTACTTCTCCAACAGTAAAGCACATAAGCTTGGGCAACGGACTTGGGAACAAATAATGGTGTACACTTAGATGTAAATAATTAGTATCCTTCCCAACGGAGTCACTGTTATTATTTGAATTGCTAAAGAGGAATCGACTATTAATTATTTTATAATGAGGTTAGGTTGACGAATGAAATTAATGGGTAAAACCTTCTCTTGTAAATGTTCGGGTTTGTATACGTCCACCCTAACGTGGCATGCAGACTCATGGTGCTTAAGATGTCGGTGAATTTTATTTTATATTGTTCTAAGGGAATCAATATAAAAAGATAAAATTCGAAGATTTAATCAGTGTATTATTTATGATTCTCTGAATTTTCAAAATGGTTTTATCTCGCTTATTGTTTGCCGAAAGAAATTATATTTACTGGTCCAAAATTAGATGATTAGAAAAGAATATTGGTTTCGAATTATTACTGCTTAGGAAAATACTTGTGTGTTCTCACTAAGGATGTCGTATGATGCCTATTAAAGTCTCTAGTGGAGAGATGAGAGGTTCATAGAAATATGATGGTCTCATGCAACTCTTCAGATACTTGAGTATGTAAGAAAGACAAGAGGTCATGGATAAGTTGATGAATGCATTGGGAAAGCTTGGAGTAGAAATTGAAGGGGAAACCTAGATCAATTTATTTTCCATAATTTGACTCGATGTTTTGAGCAAGTTCTACATGAAATACGAGAGGTTGTATATAGTGGGGAATTTCTGACAAACCATGTGGCGAAGGAAAGCCATCTACATCATGATGTGAAAAAGGTTAGTATCTCATTCACTAGTCGTTGAAGCATGATTAGTGATGACATTTACTAACACATTATGTGTAGATACCATAATCACTAAATGTTTATAACTAAGTGAAGATGAGATTATTATGTACATGGGTAAAACTACAAGAGTAGTGGTTGTTGAAGTGGGAGTTGTTTATTTATCTTATGATAAGAATAAACATTTGATTTTGAGAAATTGTCTTTACCTACGTTTTTCATAGAAAGAATTTGATTTTAGTTTCTATGTATTTACGGATGGATACTCTATTTCATTTAAATGACATTGTCATTATAATGAAGAATGGAGCTATTATCTGTTATGATACGTTGGTAACAATTTATACACTCTTAAATCATGTTTATTCCATGGATGCAACAAATTGAAATTAATAACGCATCTTCTAATCCTAATAAGAGAGAGACTCTTATGGAAATGGTTAGATGTATGATGAGATATTTGGAATTATTAAATTCATTTTATGGATATGCCCTGGAAACAGTAATTCGTATGAATGTTTATCTATTTGTGGGATATCATAGAAAAATGAAGGTTGATCTATTTAGTCCAAAAGATCGAAGGGTGATTGTTAACACAAAACTAGATTTTTGAAAAAGGATTATGTAATAAATCACATACCCATGTATTAGTTGTTCTAAAGGAAGTGAGAGGGAAAACACAAAGTTTAGTACCAATTTTATAAGAGGATATACTACAAGGTAAACTGCAACGCGTATCACGTCTGATACACAATTGCGTATAGTGCCTTGTCATAGTGGGAGGGTTGTTCTACACCTGATAAGATATATATTTTGGGAGAGTCGTGAGACTTGGTCCCTTATAAACATGGAATTTACCTACGGATACGACAAAGCACTACAATATAGAAATGCAGAATCTTAACAAAGTGCAATGAATGTTGAAATAGAATTAATGGATACTAAATTAGATCTGGAGCTTGTAGAACCACTAAATGGTGTGAAAGCCATTCAATGTGGTCATAAAAATAAAAGAGGATCATACGGTAAGGTGAAAACCTTGGAAGCAAAGTTTGTTGCGAAAAGGTATAATCAGAAAGCAAAGGTTCGATTATGAAGAAACATGTTCGCCGATAGCTGTGCCTATGTTGACCCAGACCCTTTTATCTGTTGCTACTTATATGAAATATGAGGGATAACAAATAGATGTCAAGACAACTTTCTTGATTGGAAGTCTTGAGGAAAACATCTATGTGAAGCACCAGAGTGATTTATTGCAAAGGGCTAAGAGCATTGTGATAGTAAGCTTAAAAGTGTCCATCGATGGACTAAAGCAAGCTTCAAAATCATGAAACATCCATTTTGATGAGGAAATCCAGGCATATGGATTTATTCAATGTGCGGATGTGTCTTGTGTATTAAAAAGAGTGATGGAAACGTGGTGGTATTTTTCTTGTACTGTACGTAGATGATATATTCCTCATTGGAGACAATGAAAGAATGTTGTCAGGCATATGGGTATGGTTGAGAAAGCGGTATGAGATGATGGACTTAAGAGAAGCAAAAATATCCTTTTGATCACTGTAATATGGATCACAAGAAAGGATGTTATGCTAGTCTCAAGCTTCATGAGATGATACGATCCTTATTTGTTTTAGAATGTGACTTTATCTAAGGAAATGTGTCTTGAGACACAAAAAGAAGATAAAGGTGATGAAAGCGGATCCTTATGCTTTGGCGAATAAGGAAGCTTAATCTAAGGAATGCTATGCACGAGAATGGAGATTTGTTTTGCCGAAGGCATGAACAGTGGGTATCAAGGTTAGCCAAAATAAGAATGTTGAAATGTGGTAACACATAATTTTGAAGTACCTGAAAAGGACTTGAAATTATGTGTGGACTTACCGAACAGATCCACTGCTTCTTAGGGGTTACATAG
The DNA here is from genome assembly GCA_023678885.1 of Pogostemon cablin. NCBI lineage: Eukaryota > Viridiplantae > Streptophyta > Magnoliopsida > Lamiales > Lamiaceae > Pogostemon > Pogostemon cablin. Next base: position 7,391,033 of record CM043004.1, on the reverse strand, counting down.
ATTCATAATTTTTAATTAGATAGGAATGACAGTAAATCCACCTCAAAGGTTATGTTTAATTGTAGGAAGTAGAGTCATAAGATGAAGAAGTGTTATATAGAAATATATTTCGGACTCCACCATGGAAATATGATAAATTGGAGCCTCTGAGGCAGCCAAAGTATTTATATGAATCTAGAAACTTCATGATGGACTTTAAGTGTTTCTAAGTTTGCCTAAGGTTATCACAATTTATTGTGATAATAATTGTGCAGTTGCAAACTTGAAGAAATCACTAGCCCATAAGACAATTAAACACATGGAGCGCGAGTACCACTTGTTACGAGAAATCGTATGATGAGGGGAAGGTTGTTGTCGCCGAGATTGCATTGGATGATAACCTAGTAAAATCCTTTTACGAGGACCTTAAGGAAAGAGCTTTTGATGATCGTGTAGTAGGAGTGGGAATCAGATTTATGACAGAAGACATGATAGCATAGTCTTTTAGTATAAGTGGAAGATTGTTTGATTATATACTAAAAGTCTAGATTTTTGTATGAACAATGTATAAAGAATTTGAAATGAGAATTATATGATCAAGTGATTGCGTCTTATAATTTATTTATATGCACGATGCAATAGTCCACTTTATACTGTAGATAATATGTTGTACGACAACATGCGGAAGATCATATTATCGATTTCCTTATAAAGTATAAACAGATGCTCACAATTGAGATAGACGGGGATGATATATCGGGAGGTTGTAGTGTGGTTTGGTATTAGCTTGTCTTGGCTATAGAATCACATTAGTGCACTTTGTGTGTATTGAGCAGGGCCGCTTGAGATCGTTCGACTTATACTGACTATATAGGAGAACTTGATCTCAGTTATTATGGATGTCCGTGCTCTTAATCCCTATACAATAACCTCGACATATAAGGCAGTATGTATTTCTTTGATTCATCAAAGGGTGAGATTTACATGTAATTAAATCAACAAACTCGGTGAGTTGGAAAATAGTGATGTCTCTATGGTGCGCTGTTGATTGTAGAAGGAATCCGTGTCTGTTATAGGTTGATGATGTCCCCTTAAGGAGCTCATAAAGATTATCATGTAAACTCTGCAGGTGGATTTATTCCAGCATGATAATGAGGTTGAGTGGTACAACTCTCGGATGAGATATTAATTAATGGAGCTGTCAGTAACTTAATTAATTAATGGGCATTGTATATCTTAAACATGGGGAGACTAATGGGCTCATAATAAGGAGCCCAAAACGTAATTTTGGGATTGGAGTGGCAGTACAGTAATAATATTTTAGTGGACTATATTATTATTATTGGTTTTAAGTATAAGTTTTGGGCTAAACTTGGATACTTTAGCCCAATAGAGGCCCGACTCTAATTTCTCTATCTGGTCCCTGTTGTAGCCCATATTTAACTCATCTCAGCTGTTCTAACCCTAGAGAGACACGCCTAACATGTGAAGAGGGTAGACGGAATAGCAGATTGAGAAGATCTCGAAGATTGTCACCCACACGACGTCGAGATTGGACTTGGGAATACAGCAGAAGACTGGAAGGTTATTTGCTGCTGTTGTTCGCCAACTTGCATTATTTTTATAAAATCGTACAGAAATCAGAATTTGACGTGTGATATACTGACAGAAAGCCACGAAAGAGTGGATCATTTTGGCGCATAGATCATGCAATACCGAGATGAGATGAGAGTGTTATACCCAAAATGGTGAGGCTGCACAAGCTGCCGGCGAGAATCCATCTTCTTCAACATACCCTGGTGAAAGGTAATACGTTTTTTTAGTTTCTTGTTTCCGCTGAATTAGAAACGTATGGAACCCTATTCTCCATAGCCTTTGTCTTAGGTAACTGAAGATCTTTTTCTTTTTACGACCAATCAGCGATGGGAGGCCCAGATATCGTCCTGTGTTCAATGGTTGTCGAATTCCGAAAATGTTGGAGATAGCAATTCTGTCATATGCAGAAACATTCTTGCTGAAAAAAAATTCAGATTTATTGAAGTTAATAGCCTGACCTGAGATCCTCTCATAAGTATTCAAAACCTCTTTGAGTGTGTTGCATTCGGCATCTGAAGCCCTACAGAATAGAAGGCAATCATCTGCAAATAAGAGATGTGTAACAGTAGGCACAGATCTGCAAACTCTACTTCCGTGGAGTAGACCTCTTCTATTAGCTTGGTTTATGAGTGCTGATAGGCCTTACGCACAAAAGATAAAGAGATATGGTGATAAAGGGTCTCCTTGTCTAAGGCCTCTACCAGGAATTATAGGACCAATGGTATCCTCGTTCACCTTGATAGAATACTTCATCGTGATAACCCAAAACATAATCCAATCTACCCATGTACTAGATAAGCCCAATCTGAGAAGGATAAGTTCTAAGTAGCCACAATCCACTCTATCGTATGCTTTACTAATATCTATTTTGATAGCAACATCCCCAAACTGTCCAATCCTTTTCCGTTTCATACTATGAATTGTTTCAAAAGCAATCAAAACATTATCTTGGATAGAGCGACCTAATATAAAAGCGATTGGGCTTTGTCAATCAGAGACGGAAGAGTGGTTTTTAGTCTGTTGTTAAGCACCATCGACAAAATTTTGTACACCACATTACATAGAGCAATAGGGCGGAGATCACGGGCAGAGGTAGGGTTTTCACACTGGGGATTAACACTATGTTAGTGCTACTAAGATCATCTCGAAACTTCTTTGTATTTAGCCACATGTTACATGCATCAAAAATCTCTTGTCCAACTAATGGAAATTTTTTTTATAAAAGCAAGGATTGAACCCATCAGGACCTGGTGCTTTGTCGGGGTGCATTTCAGCAATGGCCTCCTTGAATTCTTAAAGTCAGAATTCCTTTGTAAGCTCCGCATTCATATCAACAGAAATTATAGGTCTGACTGGAACTAATGCATTGTTGACCTCGTTGTGGCTAATACTAGGTTCGAAGAGAGTAGTGCAGTAGTTCTTTATCACAATACATATACTATCAGAGAGGTGTTGAAGCTGCTGTATTTTCTTTTCACAATCTCTCATGTTTTTTCGGAAAGCTGTAGCGATGTGCCTACCCCACATAGAGAGAATCTCAGATATAGCTTCAAGCCTGGGCAAAACATCAAGGTTAGAGAAACCCTCCCAACATTTGGTAATAATATTCGATAGATCTTTTTCTTCCATCCATTTATTTTCAAATCCAACTGTATGAACCCTTCTTTGAGGCACAGTATGGGATGTCTCGACCAAGATTGGGTTGTGATCAGAAATGGGGGCAACAAGATTAGATAGGCGAGCATCCTGGAAAAGAGTATGCCAGCTGGGGTTGGCCATATCTCTATCCAATCTCTCTTCAACTACATTAACGGTACCTCTACCTTGCACCCAAGTGTATTGATACCCATGAAGAGGGAGGTCATGTATGTTACAGTCTTCTACTACTCTATGAAATCCATTATAGAGCCAATTTGGTTGGTCAACCCTACCTCTTTTATCAATAGGGTTTAATAAATCATTAAAATCTCCTATGCATAGCCAAGACAAAGTGTTTTTCCCAGAAAGAAGTCTGAGAAGATTTTAAGAGTGTTGTCTTTGTTTCTGTTTGGCATACCATAGTAACCTATGAGTTTCCATACACTATTAGCATCGTTCACAGGAAGATCGATATGATTATTGGAGAAGCAAGCCACTTGACAAATAATAATTTTATTCCAAAAAACACAAATATCACCACTTCTACCCACGTTGTCGACATTAAAACAACAATCAAACTTCAATCTCACTCGTAAGAGTTCAATTCTAGAAGCAAAACATAAAGATTCAAACAAAAAATAACATCGGGCTGACGAACTCGAGAGAGTTCAAAGAAAAAGGAACCGTAGCAGGATGGCCCAACCCTCTACAATTCTAGCTAAGAATGATCATTGGCCCTGGCAGGTCCGTGGAATGGAACCCGCCATTAAAAAATGAGCGTGTTGGCCTTCTTTCTCCCATTAACATCATCTGATCCTGAGTTGTTGTCATGACCCAAAAGTGCAATTGAGCTATCATCTGTATCTCCTCTTCTCCTTTTTCGAATTTCATTTGAGGTAGTATTTGTTGGCATTTGATCATTTAGTTAACGTAAACTGTTAGAATTCCATACGTTTCTAATTCAGTGGAAGCAAGAAATCAAAGAAATATATTACCTTTCACCAGGGTATGTTGAAGAAGAAGGATTCTCGCCGGCAGCCTGTGCAGACTCACCATTTGGGCATAACTCCCTCGTCTGATCTCTGATTTGAGTGATCTACATGAGAAAATGATCCTCTCTTCCGTGGATTTCTGTTAGTATATCACATGTTGAATTCTATGTTTTGTATGATTTTAGAAAAATCGTACTAGTTGACGTACACCAACAACAAACAACCTTCCATTCTTCTGCTATATTCACAAGTCCAATCTCGATGTCTTGTAGGCGATGATCCTCGAGATCTTCTCAATTTGTTGTTTCGTCTACCCTCTTCACGTGTTAGGCATGTCTCTCTAGGGTTAGAACAGCTGAGGTGACTTATATATAGACTACAACAGGGACCAAGAGGAGAAATTAAAGTTGGACCTCCATTTGGCTTAAGTATCTAAGCTTAGCCCAAAGCTTATACTTAAGTCCAATAATAGTAATATATACCACTAAAATATTATTACTACCAATAGTAGTAATATATACCACTAAAATATTATTACTGCATTACTGTTCTAATCCCATAATTACGTTATAAGCTCCTTCTTATTATGAGCCTGTTAGTCTCCTAATATTTAAGATATACAATGTCCATTTAATTAATTAAGTTACTGACAACTCCATTAATTAATATCTCATCTGAGAGTAGTACCACTCAACCTCATCATCATGCCGGAATAAATCCACCTGCAGGGTTCACATGATAATCCTTATGAGCTGCTCAAGGGAACATCATCAACCTATATCGGACACGAATTCCCTCTACAATCAACAGCACACCATACAGACAACACTATTTTCCAACACACTGAGTTTGTTGATTTAATTATATGTAAATCTCACCCATTGATGAATCAAAGAAATACATACTGCCTTACGTGTCGAGGTTATTGTTTAGAGATTAAGAGCACGGACATCCATCATAACTTAAATCAAGTTCTTCTATATAGACAGCACAAGTCGAAGATCTCAAGTGATCCTGCTTAATACACAGAAAGTGCAAAAATATCATTCTATAGTCAAGACAAACTAATACCAAATCACACTACAACCATCCCGATAAAGGGTCACTGTCTATCTCTGTTGTGAGCATCTGTTTATACTTTATAAGGAAACTAATAATACGTTATTTCGCGTGTTGTCGCACAACATATTATATACAGTATAAAGTAAGCAGACTATTGCATCGAACATATAAATAAATTATAAGACGCAATCATTTGATCATATGATTCTCATTTTAAATAAATTGTTATAACATTGTTCACACTAAAACTAGATTTTTAGTATACAATCCAACAATCTCTCACTTATACTAAAAGACTATGCTGTCATGTCTTCAGCCATACATCTGATTCTCATTCCCACTACACGACCATCAAAAGCTTTCGCCTGAAGGTCCTTGTAAAAGAATTTTACTAGGTTATCATTCAATGCAATCTAGGTGACAACAACCTTCCCATCATCATACGATTTCTCATAACATGTGGTATTCGTGCTCCATGTGTTTAATTGCCTTTTATGAGCTCGTGATTCCTTTTAGTTTGCAATTGCATCATTATTATCACAATAAATTATGATAACCTTGGGCAAACTTAGAAACACTTCGAAGTCCATCATAAAGTTTTTAGAGTCATATAGATACTTCGGCTGCCTCATAGGCTCCATTATTATTATCTTTCCATGATGGAGTCTAGATTCTGAAATATATCTCTATATAACACTCCTCCATATTATGACTCAACTTCCTAAAATCAAACACATAACCTTTGAGGTGGATTTACTGTCGTCCCTATCTGATTTGAAAAATCTGAATCTATGCAACCCATAAGAAGCAGTGAATCTGTTTGGTGAGTCCACATATAATTTCTACCTTTTCAGGTACTTCAAAATTATGTGTTACCACAGTTCAACATTCTTATTTCGCGTTACCTTTGATACCCACTGTCTATGCGTTCAGTAAAACAGATATCCATTCTCGTGCATAATGTTCCTTAGATTAAGCTTCCTTATTCGCCGAAGCATAAGGAACAACTTTCATCACCTTTATCTTCTTTTGCGTCTCAAAACATATATCCTTAGATAAAGTCACATGCTAAAACAAATAAGGATCGTATCATCTCATGAATCTTGAGACAAGCGTAACATTCGTTCTTATGATCCGTATTATCATGGTCAAAAGGATATTTTTGCTTCTCTTATGACCTTCATCTCATACAACTTTATCAACCATACCCATACGCCCGACAATACTCTTTCATTGTCTCCAATGAGCAGTATATCATCTACGTACAGTACAAGAAAAATCACCACATTTCCATCACTCTTTTCAATGCACAAGACACATTGGAGAATTGATTAAATCCATATAACTGGATTTCCTAATCAAAACGGATATTTCATGATCTTTAAGCTTGCTTTAGTCCATCGATGGACACCTTTAAGCTTGCATTCAAAATGCTCTTAGCCATTTGTAATGAATCACTCTGGTTGCTTCACATAGATGTTTTCCTCAAGACTTCCAATCAGGAAAGTTGTCATGACATCTATTTGTTATCCCTCATATTTCATATGAGTAGCAACAGATAAAAGAGTTTGGATTAACATAGGCATAGCTATCGGCGAACAGGTTTTCTCATAATCGAACCTTTTCTTTCTGATTATACCTTTTCGCAACAAGCTTTGCTTCCAAGGTTTTCACCTTACCGTATAATTCTCTTTTATTTTGTATGACTACTTCAAATGGCTTTTACACCATTTAGTGGTCCTACAAGCTCCCAGACTTGATTTAGAATCCATTGATTCTATTTCAGAAATCATTTCACTTTGCTTAGACTCTGCATTTCTATCTTGTAGTGCTTCTTTATATCTGTGGGTCAATTCTATATTTACTAGGGACCAAGTCTCACGATTCTCCCAAAATATATATCTTACAGGTTGTCGAACAAGCCTCCCACTACGACAATGCACTACCCGCAATTGTGTATCAGATGTGACACGCGTTGCATTTACTTTGGGGTATATCCTCTTGTACACTTGGTACTAATACTTTGTGTTTTCCCTCTCACTTCCTTTAGAACAATTTATACTTGGGTTTATGATTTAATACATAGTCCTTTTCAAAATATCTAGTGTTTGTGTTAACAATCATCATTCGATCTTTTGGACTAAATAAACCATCACCCTTCATTTTTCTATGATATCCCAAAACAGAAAAACCTTATACAAATGTTGTTTCTAGGGTATACCCATAAAATGAATTTAGTAATTCCAAATAATTCATCATCTATCTAATCATTTACAAAAGAGTCTCATCCTATTAGGGTTAGAATACATGTTATTAATTATTATTTGTTGCATCCGTGGGATAAACATGATTTAAGAGTGTAAAAATTGTCCACCAACGTACAACAACAGATTATAGCTCCATCCTTCATTATAATGACCATGTCATCTAAATGAAATAGAGTATCCATCCGTAAATGCATAGAAACTGAAATCAAATTCATTCTATAAAAAACATACTTAAAGACAATTTCTCAAAACCAAACCTTTATTCATATCGTAAGATAAATAAACAACTCCCACTGCAACAGCCACTACTCTCGTAGTATTACCCATGTATATTACAATCTCATCATCACTTAGTTGCTAGCTTTTAGTGATTCTGGTATCTACACACAACGTGTCAGTAGATGCTATCACTAATCATGCTTCAACGACTAGTGAATGAGATACTAGCCTTGTTCATACCTTGATGAAAATGACTTTCCTTCGCCAAATGTTTTGTCAGAAGTTCCCCACCATGTACAACCTCTCATATTTCAGGTAGAACTTGCTCAAAATATCCAGGCAAATTATGGAGAATAAATTGATCTAGGTTTCCCCATCAATTTCTATTCGAAGCATTCCCAATTCATTCATCAACTTATCCAAGACCTCTTGCCTTTCTAACATACTCAAGTATTTGAAAAGTCACATGAGACTATCATATTTCTGTGAACCTCTCACCTTTCCACAAGAGACTTTGATTAATAGACATCATAGAACATCCTTAGTGAGAACACATATGTTTTCCTAAGTAGTAAAATTTGAAACCAAGATTCTTTTCTAATCATCTAATTTTGGACCAGTAAACATAATTTCTTTTAGTTAAAAATAAGTAAGACAAAACCATTTTGAAAAATATAGAGAATCATAAATAAATACACCGATCAAAATTTTGAATTTATCCATTTATATTGATTCCCTCAAAAAAATATAAAATAAGTTCACCGATATCTCAAGCACCGTGAGTCTGCAAGCCATGTTAGTGTGACGTTTACAAACCCGAACATTTACAAGAGAAGGTTTTACCATTAATTTCATTTGTTAACCTAAACTCATGACAAAATGATTAATAGTCGGTTCTTCTGTAGCCATGCAAATAATAGCAGTGACTCCGTTGGGGAGGATACTAATTATTTATACCTAAGTGTATATCATTATTTGATCTCAAGTCCATTGCGCAAGCTTATGTGCCTTACAGTTGGAGAAGTACACATGCACTCGGATAACTTCCTACAATCATCAATTATAAGTTTATACCAGTGAACCACATATAAACTCATCCGTTAAAGAGGAAGGTCTATGCCAATATGCAAGTTCATGTGCACCACATTACAAAAAATAATTATTTAATGAAGTCTGTACTAGTGATCCATTAATAAACTCATCCGTTAGGGAGGAAGGCTTATTACCAACATGCAAGTTTACTCACATCACTTACAAACAAATAATGGAGGCCGCGAGAATTAATTACCAATCCCCTCTCCCACTTAGTAATTTAACACTGAGGGTTTTTACATGCATATAATATTCATAATAAAATATGCAACCTAGCATGCTCCTATTACGGCACATTAGGCAGTAAATCAAAGAGAATCATGCATAGCATATATAATAATAATTAAATAATTAAATTAATTATAACAATTATATATCAGCGAATTCGGTTGTTCACCACCAGGCACGAATATGGGTAACGACCTTCATATTATCAAATTTTTGAAAATCTCCAGATTTTTAAATTTTCAAAAATATCGATATTGACCATCAATAGTCGAGATTATCAAATTTTTAAATAACTTCCAGATTATAAAATTTTCAGAACTATCGATATCATCCAGATTATCGAAATCATCGATATCGACCAGATTATCGACATATCTTTAGCTATACTCTGACAGAATATAACCAACAAATCTAAGCAAATTCTATAATTATTGTAGACCTTGACAATATCCCTCAAAGTTGGATTATATTTATTTTTTATACGAAAACACCCACCTAAATTTTGGAGGGAGTGGGAGCATATTAGATTGAAAATAGAATTCAAGTTTTGAGCACAGGAAATCAACATTCCGTAACATGGTAAGTAAGAATTAATTACGTTTTTCTTCTCAAGCCGCTACTTCAGTCACGGACTCGGTCAAGATAACAATCAACGAAAGTGTAGTATGTAGGCGAGAATAACTACAGAAAACACAATGACATCATGTTGATACCCGTAAATGTACAGGCACATTAAAAAATGCATAATAGCTGTAGTAGAGACAATATGAAATTAGCAATGATAAACAAAAAGGTCATGGAATATTATACAACTTAAGAGTATTGTGCAATGGCAATGAATAAAATTAAATAATATATCTAATATTAGTCTAGGTTATTAGAACCTTGTGATAAGCAAGTAGATCATGGCATCTCAATCAAGATATTTGTGTAATTAGTTACATATGTGATTTCAGAGAAGTCATGATGCTTACACTTCTAAACTAAACTACCAAGGCTCATGAGATAAAGTATAAGCATGACAGTAGCTAAAAGCAGCAGTCCATCACCTAAATGAAGTCAATGAGCCCACGCATAGGCTTGCCTAGGGCATATTGAAAGTTCCCGCCAAAATACACCTTCCATAAATAGTATGCATTAAAATAATTAATAAAAAAGATACATGGCATTCTTTTATAAGTGAGTGCAATATACTCCCCAAAACATGAGTGAGCATTAGTAGTAAATGCTAACCGACCAATCAAAAGATTTCTTATCTTTTCCTTTATTTCAAGATTATCAAAAATTTTAAGATTATATCTTTAATATTTAAAATCGATTTTACACAAATATAATTTCAAATTAAATATCTTTGTAAGATCTTTGTTTTGGCATCCATATTGCTAATATAATTCAATTAAAATAATAAATACTTAAATATAATAACAATTTCTATATTTTAAATGATTGTTCATGAAATTTATTATTAAAATTAATATTTATTAAAAGAATGTGCAAATTATTTAAATTAAATTCTTTTATTTATTTTATTTGTCACAATAATTAAAGGGTTCCTAATTAAAATTTTATGAAATAATAAATTTTATATAATAAATTTATTTATAAAAATTTCATTTTCCTTCATATTGATGCTCATTTTCTCGTTACGATTAACATTTCCTTCGTTTTGATGCATATTTCCTTCATTTTGATGCTCATTTTCTCGTTATTATCAACATTTCCTTCGTTTCAATGCATATTTCCTTCCTTTTGATTCTCATTTTCTCGTTGAAATCAATATTCCCTTCGTTTTGATGCCTATTTCCTTCATTTTGATGCTCATTTTCTCGTTATGATCAATATTTCCTTCGTTTCGATGCGTATTTCCTTCATTTTGATGTTCACTTTCTTGTTACGATCAACATTTCCTTCGTTTCAATGCATATTTTCTTCATTTTGATGCTCATTTTCTCGTTAAGATCAACATTTCCTTCGTTTTAATACATATTTCCTTAATTTTGATGCTCATTTTCTCATTACGATCAACATTTTCTTTATTTCGAAGTATATTATTTCCTTCGTTTCGATGTATATTTCTTTAATTTTGATGCTCATTTTCTCATTACGATCAATATTTCCATCATTTCGACGCATATTTTCTTCATTTTGATGCTCATTTTCTCATTAAGATTAACATTTTCTTTATTTTGATTATTATTTCCTTTATTTTGATGTTCATTTTCTCGTTATGATCAACAGTACCTTCGTTTCAATGAATATTTCCTTTATTTTGATGCTTACTTTCTCGTAACGATCAATATTTTCTTCGTTTCGATGCATATAGTCCTTTATTTTGATGCTCATATTCTCGTTACGATCAATAATTCCTTTTCCTTCATTTCGATTCACATTTCCTTCATTTTGATGCATATTTTCTTGTTACGATCAACATTTCCTTTCCCATCATTTTTGTTGGGTTATATACTAAAAGTCTAGCTTTTTGTATGAACAATGATTAGAGAATATTTGAAATGAGAATCATGTGATCAAACGTTTGCAATAATGAATTATTATAAAAGTCCATTTACTTTATACTGTAGATAATGTGGTGTGCGGCGTCACGCGGAAGATCATATTATTGGATCCTTATAAGTATAAACAGATGTTCACAACCGAGATAAACATGGACTATCTATCAGTATGGTTGTAATGTGAATTTGCATTAGTCTGTCTTGACTATAAAACTGCACTTGTGCACTTTGTGTATTGAATAGGACCGTCGTTGAGATCGTTCGGTTTATAATGACTATATAATAGAACTTGATCTCTGTTATTATGGATGTTCATACTCTTAATCCCTATACAATAACCTCGACACGTAAGCCAGTATTTATTTCTTTAATTAATCAATGGGTGAGATTTAATAGTTAAATCAATATGCTCGGTTAGTTGGGAGATGGTGTTGTCTCTATGGTGTGCTATTGATTGTAGAAGGAATCCGTGTCCTAACGAAATTGGTTGATGATGTCCCCTTGAGGATCTCATAATGATTATCATGTAAACACTGCAGCTGGATTTATTCCGGCACGATAATAAGGTTGAGTGGTACTACTCTCGGTAAATATATTAATTAATGGAGTTGTCAATGACTTAATTAATTAATGGGCATTGAATCTTAAACACGAGGAGATTAACTGGCTCATAATAAGAAGGAGCCCATAAACGTAATTTTGGATTACGGTGGCAGTACAATAATATTTCTTTAGTTTAATGATTTATTATTATTGGACTTAAGTATAAGTTTTGGGCTAAACATGGATGCTTACGCCCAATGGAGGCCTAAACCCTAATTTCTCCTTCTAGTCCCTATTGTAGTCTATATAATAGCCAATCTCAGTTGTCCGGATAATCAAAATCACACGCATAACACATGTGAAAGGCATATTAGGGTTGTAGACTGAGATCGTCTCATAGATCATTGCCCGCACAACGTCGAGACGTGGCTTGGGAATACAACAGAAGAGCGAAAGGTTGCTTGCTATTTCTGTCCGTCAACTTCCATGATTTTTATAAAATCATGTGAACATTAGAACTGGATGTGTGATATACTGATGGAAAGCCACAGAAGAGAGGATCATTTTGGTGTATAGATCACTCAATTCCAATATCGAATGATGCTGCGCAAGCTGTCGGTGAGAATTCAACCTCTACATCAACCCTGGTGAAAGGTAATTCGATTCTACACTTATGCTTCCACTGATGTAGAATTGCATGGAACCCTAACGGTTTACGTTAACCAAAAGATCCAAACGCCAATAATTGGTATCAGAGCTTAGGTTCTAAGGCTAAACGTGACATGTTAGGCTAGGGTTTGAGTGGATAATGTGGTGCTAGAATTTAGGGTTTATTCTTAAACTTGTTGAAACCCTAATTGCACGACACCACACACACACATCACCGCACGGCTGATCGAAAGTGAAAGCATACGTCGTTGGTGATGATCTCCGGGTGGATGAGTAATGATTAGCGGCTGTCAAGTATAATGAACCAAGAATGTACTGTTGTGGTCTTTGACGCTGGTGAAAGTCGCGCTAATGTAACGTGAAAGATTTGAAGAGCGTTAAACGACATGGGAAAGTTTTTTGGCAAAATCCTCACGGAACCGCAATAATTCCAGCTGGCCTGATAATGATTGTCGACGACGTCAAGGCTGGGATGTGCCATGGGACTGTACAACCTGCTGGGGCAGAATATACCAGGTTGTTGGTTGGCGAGCGCCGCTGATCGATCGGCTCATCGTTGCATGATGGTGACTTTGGATGGCAGGCAAGTCGGACGATGGTGGCTCAACACCATTGCTGGACAGCGGATCGCTGGTGAAATTCGCTGGGCAGGCCACCATGCGCGTCCTTGGCTACCGGCGATTGCTGCTGGTTGGCTGGCGCTAAAGCTATTCCAACAGGCTTGATCTAGATGGAAGCAGAAGACATGTTTCCGATGGCTGGCGTGGTTCTGATCGTCACAGATGCTGTTTTGATCAGGCCTGGTATGAGTTTCGGGCGTGTTGCCGCTACTTTCGGGCAAGTCTCTAGTAGAGTTTCGATCGAGTCTTCACATAGTGTCAATCGTGTCTATCGAAATTGGGGTGAGCTCGACATATTTCTGGCGTGCTGGGTGAGCGTGAAGCCAGGCAGCTCGACGGGGGATTTCTCAATAACCGGCGGCTCAAGGCTGACAGAGGTATAAGCAGGCAACAGCTTCGCAAGTTGGAACTACTACTAACTGGTAGCATGGACTTGTGCTCAATGGCGACGGCATCATGGTGAGCACCAAATCACGTTGCGATGGCAGTTTTTTTTTTTTGCTGTGTCGCGGTTAACAGCAGCGATGGTGAGCGGTTGTCGGACATGGTGACTCGAATGGCTGACGAAAACTGCTGGCCAGAGTTTGTTGTTCATAGCAGGAGGCTATAGCTGATACACGATGGATAGAGACGACCGGTGGCCATGGCATCCGGTGGGCAGTTTCATGGTTGTAAGTTGCCGGTGCAAGTGAAGCTGCAAAATCAGTGGTTGTGCGATGGGCTTCCAGCGATAGTTTCTCTGTGAGTAGTGAGTCGGCGCGTAATGAGTTGGCTTCAAGTTATCCATGGTCATCGCCGGCAATACAATTCTTTTCCGGCGGCAGGCTGGGATTGAGCATGGGCTGGAAACAACGTAGTGGCAATTCTGCTGGGTTGGCGACGGCTGAGCGATGCTGGCACTCGGCGAGGCCAGGCTGTATGACCGGCGGTCGTCTAGGATTTTCGACGGATAATGCTTTCCAATGGGCGGTGAAGTTGGCTGTTGCGGCAATGATTCACATGGCAGTTTCTGTTTGCTGAGAATCCGTGTGGGGTGATAACTTGGTGCCAAACCAACTTGTTGACCAAGTTATCTAATTGTCTTATTTGTTGACCTAGTCAACTTTGTTTTTATTTGTCAATTTTATTTCCTTATATATAATTGCTAATAATTATTTTTTATGTGTTAATTATTATTATATATTTGGATTGCATGTGTTATTTGATTTACTGCCTAATTTGTCGTAATAATAGCATGTTTATTTGCGTATTTTATATCAGTTATATTGTATGCATGCAAAAACCCTCTTGTTAAATAACTAAGTGGGAGAGAGATTGGTCATGATCCCATGACCTCCATTGTTGATTTATTAAGTGATGCAAGTAAACTTATGAGTCGGTGTTAGTGCCTTCCTCCCCAACGGATGAGAATTATTTGCGGATCACTGGAATAAATTTCATGAAATAATTATTATTTGTAATGTGATACAAGTAAGCTTATGAGTCGGTTATAGTGCATTCCTCCCCAATGGATGAGTTTTATTTACAGATCACTGGTACAAATTAACAATTGATGGTTATAGGAAATTATTTAGCGCGTGTGTACTTCTCCAACTGTAAGGCACACAAGCTTGGGTAACGTACTTAGTATCAAATAATGGTATACACTTAGGTGCAATTAATATGTATCCTCCCCAACGGAGTCATTGCTATTAAATTGCATGGCTAAAGGACAACCGACTATTAATCATAGAGTCATAAGGTTAATTATGACGTATGAAATTAATGGGTAAAACATTCTCTTGTGAATGTTAAGGTTTGTATACGTCCACACTAACGTGGCATGCAAATTCATGGTTCTTGAGATGTCGGTGAATTTATTTTATATTATTTATTGAGGGAATCAATATAAAATTTAAATTCAAATAGTTTGATCGTCGTATTAATTTACTTGATTCTCTGAATTTTTGAATAGTTTATTTCCTTTATTGATTAACTGAAAGAAATCATATTTACTTGTCCAAAATAAATGATTAGAAAAGAATCTTGGTTTTAATTCTTACTGCTTAGGAAAATTAAAATGTGTTCTCATTAAGGATGTCTTCTGATACCTATTTAAGTCTTTAGTGAAGAGGTGAGAGATTTATAGAAATATGATGGTCTCGTGAGACTATTCGAATACTTGAGTAAGTAAGAAAGGCAAGATGTCATGGTTAACTTGATGAATGAATTGGAATTACTTGGAATAGAAATTGAAGAGGAAACATAGCTCAATTTTATTTTCATAGTTTGCCTTAACGTTTTGAGCAAGTTTCACCTGAATTACAAAGGTTGTATATGGTGGGAAAACTTTTGACAAAACGTACGGCGAAGGAAAATCAATTTCATCAAGAGGTGAACAAGGATAGTATCTTATTCACTAGTTGTTGAAGCGTGATATGGCATTTAATGACACGTTATGTGTAAATACCGAAATCACTAGCATGCAACTAAGTGATGATGAGATTACCAAGTACATGTGTAAAACTACAAGAGTAGTGGTTGTTGCAGTGGGAGTTTTTTTATTTATCTTTTGATAGGAATAAACGTTTGATTTTGAGAAATTGTCTTCGCGTACGTTTTCATATAAAGAATTTAATTTTGGTTTCTATGCATTAACGAATAATAATTTGTTATGGTACGATAGTGAGAATTTGTACACTCTTAAATCATGTTTATCCTAAGGATGCAATAAATAATAATTCATAATGCATGTTCTAATCTTAGTAAGAAAGGAACCTTCAGTGATGAATTAAACATACTTCTAGCATCTAAAACTAGATCATTTTACTTAAGTACGATTCAAAAGCGAGTCTTACTTGGAAGTGAATATGATTAATTTCCTTTTCCAAGCAAAGGGGTATAGAGCCATGAAAAGAAATATTGGAGGTTCATTCTGATTTATGCGATCCTAAGATTATCCTGTCGAGAGGTGGTTATGAATGTTCGTCATTTTGTTTGATGATTATTCTAGAAACAAGATATATTTATATGATACACTACAAGTCTGAGTACTATGATTAAATTCATAGAGTACATGACCAATGCGGTGAAGCGTTATGGTAAATATATCAAGTCATTATGATTTAGTCATGATGGTGGGTAATTCTTAGGATAGTTTGGAGCTATTAATCGGAGATTGGAATTGAATCCCAAGTTGTCTACACCGGGCATACCCCAGCTCTATGGTGTGGTGGAAAGAAGGAATATGACTCTTATGGAAAATGTTAGATAGATGATGAATTATTTGATATTACTAAATTCATTTTATGGATATGCCCTAGAAACAATATGTCGTATAACGTTTGTCTATTTGTGAGATATCCTAGAAAAATGGAGGGTGATGATTTATTTAGCCCAAAAGTTCGAAGGGTGATTGTTAACACAAACACTAGAGTTTTGAAAAAGGACTATGTATTAAATCATATAGTCATGTATAAGGTGTTCTAAAGGAAGTGAGAGGGAAAATACAAAGTATTAGTACCAATTGTTCAAAAGGATATACCACAAGGTAAATTACATCACGTGTCATATCTGATACACAATTGCATGTAGTGCCTTGTCGTAGTGGGAGGTTGTTAAACAACTGAAAAGATCTATGTTTTGGAAGAATCATGAGACTTGGTCCCTAGTAAACATGAAATCGGCCCATGGACACGACAAAGCACTACAAGATCAAAATGCAGCATCGTAGCAAGTTGCAGTATTTTTCTAAAATTAAATCTGGGAGCTTGTAAGACAACTAAATGGTGTAAAAACCATTAGAAGTAGCTCTACAAAATTAAAAGAGGATCGATCACATTATGTCGATCCGAATTCTTTTATTTGTTGCTACTCATATTAATTATAAGGTAAAGCAAATAGATATCAAGACGACTTTCCTAATTGGATGTCTTGAGGAAAACATCTATCTGAAGCAACCAGAGTGATTCATTGCAAAGGGCTAAGAGTATTTTGAATGTAAGCTTAAAAGTGTCCAAGCTTCAAGATCGTGAAACATTCATTTTGATTAGAAAATCCAGTAATAAGGATTTAATCAACGCTCGGATGGATCTTGTATTAAAAAGAGTGATAAAAAAGTGGTGGTATTTCTTATATATACGTAGATGGTATCTTACTCATTGGAGACAATGAAAGAATATTATCGGGCGTATGGGTATGGTTAATAAAACGGTATGAAATGAAGAACTTAAGAGAAGCAAAATATATCCTTGCGATCATGGTGATAATGATTACAAGATAGGATATTGTGCTTATATTAAGCTTCATGAAATGATACAATCCTTACTCATTTTAGCATGTGACTTTATCTAAGGATTGTGTCTTAAGACACAAAAAAAGATAAAATAGATAAAGGCGGTTCCATATGCTTCGACAATAAGGAAGCTTAATCTATGGAATGCTGTACGAGATTGGATATCTGTATTGTCAAAGGCATAGTCAGTGAGTATCAAGGTAACTCGGAACAATAATATTGAATTATGGTAAGACTTATTTGAAGTGCCTGAAGAGGACTGGAAATTATATGTAAGCTTACCGAAATAATTCATTACTTCTTAGCGGTTACTTAGATTTCGGGTTTTTTAAATCATAGGGACGGCAGTAAATCCACATCAAGGTTATGTGTTTAATTTGGAAGTTGAGCCATAATATAGAGGAGTAACTATATAGAAATATATTTCGGACTCCACCGTGGAAAAATAATAATATTGGAGCATTGTGGCAGCCAAAGTATCTATATGGTTCTAGAGACTTCGAATAAACTTAGATGTGATTCTAAGTTTTCCCAAGGTTATCACAATTTATTGTGATAATAATTGTGCAGTTGCAAACTTGAAGGGATCACAAGTCTATAAGTAAATTAAACACATTGATGGCAAGTACTACCTGATACGAGAAATCGTATGATGAGGGGAAGGTTGTTGTCGCCTAGATTGCATCAGATGATTACCTAGTAAATCCCTATACAAGGACCTTAAGGCAAAAGCTTTTAATGGTCAAGTAGTGGGAGTGGTAATCAGATGTATGACAGAAGATATGGCAACATAGTCTTTAAGTATAAGTGGGAGATTGTTGGATTGTATACTAAAAGTCTAGCTTTTTGTATAAACAATGATTAGAAAATATTTGAAATGAGAATCATGTGATCAAACGTTTGCAATAATGAATTGTTGCAAAAGTCCATTTACTTTATAGTTTAGATAATGTGGTGTGCGGCGTCACACGAAAGATCATATTATCGACTCCTTATAAAGTATAAACAGATGTTCACAACTGTGATAGACAGGGACTATGTATCGGTATGGTTGTAGTGTGATTTGACATTAGTTTGTCTTGACTATAAAATAGCACTGTGCACTTTGTGTATCGAATAAGACCGCCGTTGAGATCATTTGGTTTTTACTGATTATATAATAGAACTTTATTTTTGTTATTATGAATGTTCGTACTCTTAATCCCTATACAATAACCTCGACACATAAGCCAGTATTTATTTCTTTAATTCATCAATGAGTGAGATTTAATAATTAAATCAATATGCTCGGTGAGTTAGGAAATGGTGATGTCTCTATGGTTTGCTGTTGATTGTAAAAGGAATCCATGTCCTAACGGAATTGGTTGATGATGTCCCCTTGATGAGCTCATAATGATTATCATGTAAACCCTACAGGTGGATTTATTCCGGCATGATAATAAGGTTGAGTGGTACTACTCTCGTTAAATATATTAATTAATAGAGTTGTTAGTAACTTAATTAATTAATGGGCATTGAATCTTAAACACGGGGAGATTACCGTGCTCATAATAAGAAGGAGCCCATAAACGTAATTTGGGATTAGAGTAGTAGTGCAACAATATTTCTTTAGTGGAATGATTTATTATTATTGGACTTAGGTATAAGTTTTGGGCTAAACTTGGATGCTTAAGCCCAATGGGAGGCACAAACTCTAATCTCTCCTCCTGGTCCTTGTTGTAGCCTATATAATAGCCAATCTCAGTAGTCAAGATAATCTGAATCACACACATAACACACGTGAAAGGCATACTAGGGTTGTAGATTGAGATCTTCTCATAGATCGTCTCTCACAGAAAGTCGAGACATGGCTTAGGAATACAACCGAAGACTGGAAGGTCGTTTTCTATTTCAGTCTGTCAACTTCACTGATTTTTCTAAAATCTTGTGGAAGTCAAAACTGTACGAGTGATACACCGTTGATAAGCCACTGAATAGAGGATCATTTTTCTGTATAGATCACTCGAATCTGATATCGGATGAGAGAGTTATGCCCAAAACCGCGAGGCTGTGCAGGCTGTCGGCGAGAATTCAACCTCTACATCAACCCTGGTGAAAGGTAATTCGATTCTACACTTATGCTTCCGCTGCTGTAGAATTGCATGGAACCCTAACGGTTCATGTTAACCAAAAGATCCAAACACCAATAATTTTGATGCTTATTTTCTCGTTATGATTAACATTTCCTTTGTTTCGATGCATATTTCCTTCATTTTTATGCTCATTTTATCGTTACGATCAATATCCTTAATTTCGAAGCAGTATTTCCTTCATTTTGATGTTCATTTTCTCGTTATGATTAATATTTCCTTCTTTTCGATGCATATTTTCATCATTTTGATGCTCTTTTTCTCGTTACGATCAATATTTCCTTCGTTTCGATGCATATTTCCTTCATTTTGATGCTCATTTTCTCGTTATGCCCAACATTTCCTTTGTTTCGATACATATTTCCTTCATTTTGATGCTCATTCTCTCATTACGATCAATATTTCCTTCGTTTTTGTGCATATTTCCTTAATTTGGATGCTTATTTTCAAGTTACGATCAACAAGCATTTCAGAAGGTCGATTTCCATTCAAGTATTTGGGCATTCCTATTTTTATAGGATCGCCAAAAATCTCTCAGTTTCGGCCAGCGACAAATTTGATTATTAACAAATTTCAAAGATAACTGGTTACATCCCTTTCTATGGCAGGAAGGATCTGCCTTGTTAATTTAGTTATCATTTCATCTAAGGTTCATACTATGATGATATACAAGTGGCCACAACATCAAAACAAACGTATTGAGGATGCTTCTCAGAATTTCGTATGGAGTGGCGATGCTTCTAAGAAAAATGCTACTATTGGATAGAAAAGAGTTTTTGCTCCCACCAAATGAGGAGGCCTTGGTATACGGTATATCACAGCATCTAATGATGCATTTCAAATGAAATCATCATGGGAAATTCTTTCAGGTAATGGAGCTTTAGAATTCATTAAGCAAAGATGGATGAAGAATCATGATATCAATCATGAATATGTAGTCTCCTCCATTCGATCAGGTTGTATAGCTCATATGATTCGGCTATCAAAGGAGATAGTATGGACCATTGGGAGCTGCTCCTTGGTTAGATTTTGACTTGATAATTGGATTGGGGTTCCGATCGCCGATATGATTGGCATTCCTCTTGAGCACAGGAGTATCTATGATCAAAAGATACAGGACTACCTTTACGAAGGTAGTTGGCACTTTACAGCGGATTTCGTTAATACCTATCCTTTTATTGTTGAGTGCATTATGGCTACTAGGGTGTCTTCAAATATGGTGGATCACAGACAATGGTTCACGTCTATTCTAGGACGAGTTACTTTGCAATTGGCTTACATACAAATTCTTTTGCATTATCCAGAACCGAACAGGGGAGTTGGATTTGGGATGCTCATTTCCTACATCAAAATGCATATTTCCTTCATCATGATGCTCATTTTCATCATCATGATGCATAAATCCTTCATCATGGTGCTCATTTCCTTCATCATGATGAATATTTCCTTCATCATGATGCACATTTACTTCATCATGATTCTCATTTCCTTCTTTATGATGCTTGTTTACTTCATCATTATGCTCATTTCCTTCATCATGATGCTCATTCCCTACATCATGATGCTCATTTCCTTGACCATGATACTAATTTTCTTCATCATGATGCTCATTTCTATCATCATGATACTCATTTCCTTCATCATGATGCATATTTACTTCATCATGATGCATGTTTCCTTCATCATGATGCTCATTTTCTACCTAATGATGCATATTTACTTCATCATGATACTCATTTCCTACATCGTGAAGCATATTTCCTTCATCATGATGCTCATTTCCATCATCATGATGATCATTTTCATCATTATGATGCTCATTTTCGTCATCATGATGTATATATCCTTCATCATGATACTAATTTTCTTCATCATGATGCTCATTTTCTTCATCATGATGCATATTTACTTTATCATGATATTCATATGCTTCATCATGATGCTCATTTCCATTAATTTTCTTCATCATGATACTCATTTTCTTCATCATGATGCTCATTTCCTACAACATGATGAATATTTCCTTCATCATGATGCACATTTGCTTCATCATGATTCTCATTTCCTTCTTTATGATGCTTTTTTACTTCAACATTATGCTCATTTCCTTCATCATGATGCTCATTTCCTACATCATGATGCTCATTTTCTTGACCAATATGCTAATTTTCTTCATCATGATGCTCATTTCCATCATCATGATGCATAATTCCATCATCATGATACTCATTTCCTTCATCATGATACATATTTACTTCATCATGATGCATGTTTCCTTCATCATGATGCTCATTTTCTACCTAATGATGCATATTTACTTCATCATGATACTCATTTCCTACATCGTGAAGCATATTTCCTTCATCATGATGCTCATTTCCGTCATCATGATGATCATTTCCATCATTATGATGCTCATTTTCGTCATCATGATGTATATATCCTTCATAATGATACTAATTTTCTTCATCATGATGCTCATTTTCTTCGTCATGATGCATATTTACTTCATCATGATATTCATATGCTTCATCATGATGCTCATTTCCATTATAATGATGCTAATTTTCTTCATCATGATACTCATTTTCTTCATCATGATGCTCATTTCCTACATCATGATGCATATATTCATCATCATGAAGCTCGTTTTATTCATCGTGATGCTCATTTCCTTCATCATGATGCATATTTCCTTAATCATGAAGAATATATATTTCCTTTATAATGATGCTCATTTCCTACATCATGATGCTCATTTGCATCATCATGATACTCATTTTCTTCATCATGATGCTCATTTCCTTCATAATGATGTTCATTTCCATCATCATGATGGTTAATTCCTTCATCATAATGTTCATTTCCTTCATCATGATTCATATTTCCTTCATAATGATGCTCATTTTCTACATAATGATTCATTTTTCCATCACCATGATGCTCCCTACATTATGACACATATTTACTTCTTCTTGATGATCATTTTCTTCATTATGATGCACATTTCCTTCATCATGATGCTCATTTTCATTATCATAATGCTCATTTCTATCATCATAATGCATAAATCCTTCACCATGTTGCTCATTTCCATCATCATGATGCTCATTTCCTATATCATGATGCTCATTTTCCTTCATCAAGATTCATATTTCCTTCATCATGATGCTTATTTTTTCGTCATGATGCTCATTTTCTTCATCATAATGCTCATTTCCATAATCATGATAAATATTTCCTTCATCATGATACTCATTTCCTTAATCATCATGCATATTTCCTTCATCATGATGCTCATTTCCTTAATCATGATGCTAATTTTCTTCATCATGATGCTCATTTCCATCATCATAATGCATAATTCCATAATCATGATACTCATTTTTTTCATCATGATGCATATTTACTTCATCATGATGCATGTTTCCTTCATCATGATGCTAATATCCTACATCATGATGCACATTTTTTACCTGATGATGCATATTTACTTCATCATGATACTCATTTCCTACATCGTGAAGCATATTTCCTTCATCATGATGCTCATTTCTATCATCATGATGATCATTTCCATCATTATGATGCTCATTTTCGTCATCATGATGCATATATCCTTCATCATGATACTAATTTTCTTCATCATGATGCTCATTTTATTCATCTTGATGCTCATTTCCTTCATCATGATGCAAATTTCCTTCATCATGATATTCACATTCTTTATCATGATGCTTATTTCCATTATAATGATGCTAATTTTCTTCATCATGATGCCAATTTTTTAATCATGATGCTCATTTTATTCATCATGATGCTCATTTCCTTCATCATGATGCATATTTCCTTAATCATGATATTCATTTCCTTCATCATGAAGTATATATATTTCCTTTATAATTGTGCTCATTTCCTACATCATGATGCTCATTTCCATCTCATGATACTCATTTTCTTCATCATGAAGCCCATTTCCTTCATAATGATGCTCATTTACATTATCATGATGCTTAATTCCTTAATCATGATGTTCATTCCCTCATCATGACTCATATTTCTTTCATAATGATGCTCATTTCCTACATAATGATTCATTTTTCCATCACCATGATGCTCCCTACATTATGATGCATATTTCCTTCTTCTTGATGATCATTTTCTTCATTATGATGTTCATTTCCTTCATCATGATGCATATTTCCTTCATCATGATGCTCATTTCCATTATTATAATGCTCATTTCTATCATTATAATGCATAAATCCTTCATCATGTTGCTCATTTTCATCATCATGATGCTCATTTCCTACATCATGATGCTCATTTTCCTTCATCAAGATTCATATTTCCTTCATCATGATGCTTATTTTCTTCGTTATGATGTTCATTTCCTTAATCATGATACATATTTCCTTCATCATCATACTTATTTCCTTAATCATGATGCATATTTCCTTCATCACGATGCTCATTTCCTTCATCATGATGCTCATTTCCATCATTATGATGCTAATTTTCTTCATCATGATACTCATTTTCTTCATCATGATGCTCATTTCCTTCATCATGATCCTCATTTCCATCATCATGATACATAATTCCTTGAACAAGATGCTCATTTCCTTCATCATGATGCTCATTTCCTATATCTTGATGGTCATTTCCTTCATCATGATGCATGTTTCCTTCATCATGATGCTTGTTTCCTACATCATGATGCTCATTTCCTTCATCATGATGCTCATTTCCTTCATCATGATGCTCATTTCTATTATCGTGATGCTTATTTCTTTAATCATGATGCACATTTCTTACATCATGATACTCATTTCCTTTATTATGATGCTCATTTAGCACATCATGATGCATATTTCCTTCATCATGATGATCATTTTCTTCAACATGATGTTCATTTCCTTCATCATGATTATCGTTCCTACATAATGATGCATATTTCCTTCCTCATTATGCTCATTTCATAATCATGATGCATATTTTCTTTGTCATGATGCACAATTCTATCGCCATGATGCATAAATCCTTCATCATGATGTTAATTTTCTGCATCATGATGCATATTTCCTTTATAGTGATGCATATTTCCTTCATCTTGACTCTCATTTTCTTCATCTTGACTCTCATTTCCTTCATCATGATACTCATTTACCTCATCATGATACTCATTTTCTTCATCATGATGCTCATTTCCTTCATAATGATGCTCATTTCCATCATGATGATGATATTTCCTTCATCATGATGCTCATTTCCCACATCATGATGCTCATTTCCAACATCATTATGCTAATTTCCTTCATCATGACGCTCATTTCCTTCACCAGGATGCGTATTTCCTTCATCATGAAGCTCATTTCCTACATAATGCTAATTTCCTTCATCATGATGCATATTTCCTTTGTCATGATGCTCATTTCCTACATCATGTTACATATTTCCATTATTATGATGCTCATTTCCATCATCATGATGCATAAATCCTTCATCATGATCCTCATTTCCTTCACCATGATGCGTATTCCCTTCATCATGATGCTCATTACTTCATCATGATGCTCATTTCATTATTCATGATGCTTCTTTACTTCATCATTGTGCTCTTTTCCTTCATCATGAAGCTCATTTTCTACATCATGATGCTCATTTCCTTAGTCATGATGCTAATTTGCTTCATCATGATCCTTATTTCCTTCATCATGATGCATATTTCTTTTATCATAATGCATATTTATTTTTTGCAAGATGCTCATTTTCTACATCGTGATGCATATTTCCCTCATCATGATCCTCATTTCCATCATCATGATGATCATTTCCTTCACCATGATGCTCATTTCCTTCATCATGAAGCATATTTCCTTCATCATGATGCTCACCACTACAAGAAATTTGACAAATTGCGACGACAAATTTCGTCATGAAAATTTTATTTTTCGTCACCAAAAATATTTAAATACAAAATTTTATTGTCACAAAGATCGTCATTGTAAGTATGTCGTATTAGGTGTATGCGACAGAAATAGATTTCGTCACTAAATGTAATATTTTGATGACGAAAATATTCATTGTCACTATATAAATCCCTAACACGCATAGATTGTCACATATGTAAGCACATATTCGTCATTAATCGTAATGTTTTGTCATTAAAATATAAATTTAACATGACAATTCCTTTTTTATCATTAAAGCATTACTTTTTTGTAACATTTTTTTCCATTTTGTTGATCTTGTCAATTATTAACAACATTTTTATTGTCATATTTAAACTAACTATTTTGTCATCTTTGAATAATTCGTCCCAAAAAATTAAACAATAGTGACGAAATAAAAACGTCACTATATTAATATAAATATTTACAATATAATTCATCACTATTGAGTAACATTTAGCAGTCACTATTATATTAACATGTTGTTGCTAAATGTTACTCAATAATTGACTGCTCTTGTATCCAAGTGACTACTCTTTTCTAATCTCCAAACTATAATAATGATACTTCTCTTCAAAATACCTACAACCAATCAACATTTTAAAAATAATGTAATAATTAGTAAGAATATACAAATATTATAAAATGAAGGAAAATGTCAAACATTTTTCAATTTTCAAATATGAACAAATGTTGTATTATAAACTCTTAGAAAGAGTAAACTAACCGTGTGAAATTTATAGACTCATGTCGAGCTCAGCCAAAAAGTTCATTAGCTTGTTGATGTTTGAAGCTTGTTGCAACATATTTTCATCTTGCTGAGACAATCTCGCTTTCAAATCAATCACTTTCATAATTCAGACTCTTAACTTTTCTTGTAACTCGTTAGATAAATCAAATGACTTGTTGCATCAACTCATAGGCTTTTTTGATCATGCTAATGCCTTTAGAGGTCGTTTGCTTGTGGGTATGGGATATAATGGTATTGTGTATAATGAGATTTGTTTAACTTGTGATTGATTGTATTATTGTTTGGTAAGATGGAATAATGAGATTGTTGATAACTAGGTATTAGTTATTTTATGTTTGTTATTGAGTATTAACTAATGGGATAATAAGTAAAATGACATATTTACACTTATTGTTTTTGTTGTTGTTGTTATTATTATTATTATTATTATAAAGTATAATTTTTATTATTAATTATTAATTTTAATTATCACAATATAATATTAATTATTACTACTATTTTTATTAATAATAACAGTATTATTAATTAATATTATTGTTTATAATTATTATTACTATTATTATTATATATTATTCATAATAATATTATTAATTATTATTTTTAATATTAGTATTATTTATTAATAATTATTCTTATTAATACTTTATTTATTAATTATTATTTTTAATATTAATATTATTTATATTACCATCTTTCTATGGACAGACCATCTTTCTATGGACAGGATCACAATAATAATCATTGAGGACATTTTACAGAATGGAAATAAAACCGACAACTTTTTATTCAAAACATACCCAAATAAAACCTCCAAACTTGCCCATCACAACGCCTTTCAATCGGCTAAAACTGTGACTTACAAACATGAGCAACATATTTAAGGCATAATTTTGATAAAAAGGCCAGTTAATTCTATCTAACCCATTAGATTCTTAT
Organism: Pogostemon cablin; assembly: GCA_023678885.1. Classification (NCBI taxonomy): domain Eukaryota; kingdom Viridiplantae; phylum Streptophyta; class Magnoliopsida; order Lamiales; family Lamiaceae; genus Pogostemon; species Pogostemon cablin. The sequence goes on along the minus strand of CM043004.1, from coordinate 7,363,575 downwards.
CAAAATATCCTAGCCATAAACTATATAAGTTTCATGCTAGCACAATTAATAGTTATGAATCAACACATGAATAATTTAGCCTATTAGGCTAAACATGAAAATAATTTAAATAAAAACAATAGATACAAAAATTAAATAAAAACACTGTAAATACTTACAAAGTATATGTACTCAGAATACTTCTTTTATTAATACAAACTTATATATACAAAAGAGGGATGCTCAATACATGAGCTTACAAGGGTGATCAGAAGAGAGAAGGGAGAGCATTCTGATCGATGTTTCTGCCAATTCTAAACTAACATATTTATAGGCAGGAGAAAACACGTTTTTACATAGTGGAAAGCCAAAATTTTCGGCATACACAGTAATAATTTTCAAAAATTCAAAAAGTGCACAGTAAAAGTGCTACACTGATTCATTGTTGTGACCAATTTTTCAAAAGGTATACAGTAATTTACTGTTGATGAATAGTTGTTGATGTGATTTGTTTGGCAACTTATTGTATCCGGAATTTCCGTGTCTTGGTTCACCATTCTGGATTATTTTCCTTTATGAATTGATGATGATGAAGATTCTTCTTTTTAAGTGTAAATTTTTCTATCAGAGTATCCTGAATTGCCATAAAAATTTCATCTAGATCCACATCATTTGGATCTTGTGCATCTTGCATTTGATCATAAACCATAGTAGACTCTGATTTATTATCATCTCCAAATTGAGATATAAAATCCTTCTTCATTTCCTCAATATAGGCAGCTATCATCTGCTCTCTTCTAAGATTTTTTGACTTCATTTTGGATTATCTCAAAATATGATCGAAGGGAGAAAGAGTATGAACTTCTTTATAAGTATTACTATATAATTTCAATTTTTTCTCCAAGAGTTCCATTGTTTCTATCCTATAAATCTGATTTTTTTTGGGCTCTATACATAATATTTTATCCCAGAATTTAGTGTAAAATGTCCTGTATATATATGGGATTCCTAATTCGGTATTACCTACTTCTGGAGACCATTTAAAGATCCATGGTATTGAAAATTCATTAAAAAGTAGCATGAGACTATACCCTCAATGTATAATTTTAATTCTTGCTTTTTAAAAGCTGTGGGGATATATCCACCCATCTATCAAATGAAATTTCATATTTTCAGGTAAAATAATTGAAGTGGGGCCATAACAATGAAACCAATTTATAAACCAGTGTGGGATATCATCCTTATAAACATTTGAACATATCTTGATAAACCAAGTATATTTCTTTTTATCATTCTCATAATTAAGTGCCTTCATAAAGGAATCACAATAGTCCCAATAATTATATTTCATTGGGACTCCTCTATTATTCATAACATCTTTTTCTCTTAATGGAGAAATTCCCCAATCTTCTAAGGATATTACCTTTTTAATAACTATTTTGCTGAAATTATAAATTTCATTACTAGTTCCTGTAAAATGTGTGATATCATAAGAACCAGTTTGAAGTAATATCTGTTCATATAGATATCTTGACTTATAAATCCTCATTTGCACGGAACTATTATCCATATATCTTTGCATTAGACTCCAAGGGTCATTGATCCATTTTTTTCAATATGAAAAGATTGTTGTGGAGGATATATCTCTGTCACAACATTACCATTTTGCAAATTATAATTTCTTTCTAAAATAAAAATATAATATTTAACATAAGTTTCCATAAACCATACGACAAAAGGTATTAACATATTCTTCTCTTCACCAGTTTTATAAAACTCATCCTGAAAAACTCATAATCTCATTTTGAGTAAAATTCTCAAAAAAACTATTTTCTTAAAGATATATAACCCTGACTTTTAAATTCTTCAGAAATAATTTTTCTGGATGAAGAACCAGGACTAAAATCAATTTTTCAAAAAATTCCATAAAATTATATTGAAAAGTCTATTTCCGACATTGTCGGTTCTGACTCATTTACATTACGAGTATTTGCCTCTCTGACAATATTATTTCTGTTAATATACAATCTTTCTATAACATGAGTAAATATTTTAGAATTGGTATCTTCTCTTATCTGAGAAGTTGAAGATCGTGGCAATTCTACTTTGTAATCTATTGGAAAAATATAATATCTCATTGAATTATGTCTTTGAAGAGACTTATTAGACTCAAATATTATATTAACTGTTCCATCATTATTCTGAAGAGTATCAGAAACATTATTCTGATTTTATACCTGGAATTATACAGGAACTGCTTGTTCAATAATCCAGTTTTCTGGAAAGTCAATTTCTTCCCATTTAATAGGTCTTCTGGTTGTAATATTAGACCTACTAAAATTGGTTTCAATAATTATTGTCTCATTTTTTATTTTATCAATAAGTTTACACTGAGGATTCAATGTATACAATGATTTGTAATATATTTTGTAACAGATACATATAACTTCTGTTCCAAGAATATAATTATAACCATGTGTTTTAACATTTAATGTTAAAACATCAAGTATATTAACATCAGATAAAGACAATTATAAATTAGGATAAACATTGGAATAAACTGGTACATTAGAAAAACTGGATTGTATAATACCCATTAAAGATTGCTTCCAATTCAGATTTCTATCATCTCTTAAAGCTGCTATAAAGCTTTCTGGTAATCCCTTTAAAGTTAAAGGTTTGAATGCAATTTGTACTAATCCTATATGAAGGAATTTATGTGTCTGACTATAAGCATTTATATTTTTTTCAGATAATAATCTAATTACCATATCATTACTATCTAAGGAAATCGATTCTTCAGTAGTTTTGACTATTTGTTTTAAACCTATTTTTTCAAAAGTACCTAATTGATATATTAATCTGGGTTCTATCTTAGGGATGGTCCACTTATTAAGTAGATCTAAATTCTCTGGAATATCATATTCCTCATTTATAATATTCTTAATATTAGTATTTTTACTAATTAGGTTCATGATATTATTCATGATAAAATATGTGTTGATCCGTTACATATCAATTATAACTACCATGGCTCTGATACCATCTTTCTAACAGTATCAGTATGACTATTAGTCCATGGTTTAGGATTCTTCTTAAGTCTATCATATAAAATAGCTGTATCCTTAACCAAATTATGATAATAAGGAGCTATATAATTAAGACTTCTTAAAAATCTCTGTAACTGAGTTTTATCAGGAAATTTATCCGCATAATCTATGCTTCTATTAATAGGAATAATATTTCCTTTTTCAATAAAATGTCCTAGAAATCTAATTCTAGTCTAGAATAATTCCATTTTTGGTTTAGATATTACTAATCCATTATGAATAATTAATAATTTAAAAATATGCAGATGTTTAAAATGCATTTCAATAGATTTTGAATATACCAAAATATCATCAATGTAAACAATTATAAACTCACTATAAGGAGTAAAAATATCATTCATAATCTTCTGAAATTCAGAAGGGGAATTCTTTAAACCAAATGGCATCACATTTCATTCATAATGTCATATTGGAACATTAAATGCTGTTTTATATCTGTCAGATTTATTAATCTGTATTTGCCAGTATTCTAACTTAAGATCGAATTTCAAAAATATTAGAGTGTCATAAAGTCTATCCAATAAATCATTTTTATTAAGAATTGGATGTCTGATCCATTTCAGAACTTTATTCAGAGGTTTATAATTGATAACCAATCTTGGTATACCTCTTTCAATCTCAGAGTGTTTATATACAAAAAATGCAGTGCATGACCACGAAGATTGAGAATGACTAATGAGTCCTTTTTGTAATAAAGATTCAATCTCTTTTTTACACAATTCTAAATACTCTAAATTCATTTAACAAGGTCTAGCCTTTGTCGCAATATTCTTTTCATCAAAAGAATCTTCATAAGGTAAAGAAATAATATATTTTTTTATCCCAAAAAGCATTGGGATGATCATTGCAAATTTCTAATGAAAATTGATTTTTCAAAAGACTAATTTTATCCTGTAATCTAGGATTTTCAATTGATCATCAAGAGTAATAATAGTAATCTCTTGTTTTAAAAAACTAATTTGATTTTGCTTAGCTTTAATATTATCATAAAGACTATGCAAAACTTTTGTAAAAGGCTCAATAATAAATTCAAGGAAAATATCATCTCCTTTAAAAATACCAATAATACCTTTATTATCAGTCTTTTTTATAGGGTAAATATTATTAAAAAATGGAGTACCAAGTATAACCTGGTTTGAAATATTTTTTGCAAGTATAAAACTTTGCGAAATACATTTGTTATTAACACAAACATAAGCTTTAGGAAGCTTGAAATTAATTTGTAGTTTATCACCTCCTGCATGCCATAATGTATGACTTGTTTTATGAAAATATCTGGTAGGTATTAATCCTTCCTGTATAACATTTAAATCCGCACCACTATCAACCAGAGCAGTAAATATTTTTGCATAATGATTATCAATCAATAGTGATATTTTAATATACCAATTTTGGGATATAACCATCTCAATAGTAGAAAGAAATGTGTCATTAAACATACTAAGTTTATTAACCTCAATATTTTGAGAAATATTCTCATGTGAAATATTTTTCCTTTAGAAAATTCCTCCAATCAAGATATTTTAGATTCTTGAATAATATTCTTATTCTTTAATAATTTTATTTCTTCTCTGAGATTATTAACCTCTTTATGAAGATCTTATAGAGATATATCTCTTTGAACCTGATATTTGGTTCTTAACTGGTTCATGACTTCTGTCATGTTATAAAATTTATTCTTATTAAGAATGTCTTGAGTCAAATCTTCATCTTTATTAGATGAGGAAGCACTATTGTCATTACCAATCTCATCTATTATCTGAGTTCTTAGTCTAGGATCTTTAATCATTTTTAATAATTCAAAAATATTATTAGAATCTAAAACATTTATTGAAAATTGTGACATAATTTTATAAAACTCAGATTGATTATTATCAATATCATTATTCTCCTTAGGACATATAAGTCCTTCTTTACAAGACTCACATTCTTCTGATTCAGAAATGTCTTCATCAACTAAATTATTGATGATTTCTTCTTCTGATTCAGAAGTAGTTAAAAATTATGATTCTGATTTCTCAAATTCAGATTTTTCTTCAAGAGTCTGTATTATAATTTTCTTGATATCATCAGAAATTTAAAGATTATTAATCTTTTTCTTTGTCCAACAAAATTCTTTGGTATGTCCTTTTTTACCACATATTTTACAATATCTCTCTTTTTTCTTATTATATCTATGTCTATAAGACTTCTTTTGGAACTTTTCTTCCTTTCTTTTATTCTTTTTCTCAATCTGTCTAGGAGAATATCTCCTATGTTTAGGTTTATAAACCTTTTTATCTCTACTAATTTTGGTTTTACTGGATGAAGGATTATCCAAACCAAATTGTTGACAAAATTCTCCTAACTGTTTTTTCTCATCGAGATTTTATCTTTTAATTTGTTGGTCTAGCTTTATTTCATTGCATAAAGCTAATCCTTCCCGAATACAAGTGTCTATTAGAGCACCATAAGTATAACTTTCATATGGAATCGTAATATGATTATGTTTTAGGGTTTTTCTTACCCTTTCAGCAAATAAGTTGGGTAATCCGTCAATAAATTTTGACTTCCAATGAATGTTATTACATTCTGGCAATTTCATTACTCTGCTTAGGAAAATATCCTTATACCACCTAAAATCTGAGAGTGTTCTACACCTTAATGTTTGGGGCAGTGTTCTAATAGTATCACTATTATCACTTAACCTTCCAGTGAAATGTTCAATTATATTAACTGTAAGTGTATAAACTGCATTTTCTGTAGTATTATTACCTTCTTGTTTAACCATGTTGAGAATATTATCTCTATCATTTTGAGATAAATAATTATCCCACCAACCTTTAAGTTGTCCAGTAAATCCAGCACCTATTATTGCTACAATAACTTTATCAGAATTATTGCTATTTTTACAAATAGTTGAGTACATAAGCATTTTATGTACTGTATTATAGATCTGTTTATTAGAATAGCCATCAATATTCCACTCGTAGATTTTATTACCAGAATAACTGATATCAATAATATCAGTATATTCTTCATGAAATATATCCATGGGTGTTGGTCTATTGTAATCAAACTTATTCTGAATTGATTTATCAGCCCATTAGTATTGATCTTATTGATCTGATTTTTAAAAACCTGCCTATAATCAGGATTTTCTATGATATTATCATATAACTCTTTATCAAGAGTTTTTATGCCAAGTTTATTAAACTTTTCTTCAAGATATTTCTCAAGCTCATATAATGGCTTGATTTTAAAATTAGATATTACTGGAGGAGGTTGGAAACTAGGCAATGCCTCCTTACCCTTTTCTGTAATTATGACAGGTTGGAAATTTGGTAAATCTTTTTTCTACTTCTCTATAACTATTACTGTGAGTTGACTTTCTTTATTAATGACAGATATTATCATATCCAGTTTTTCATGAATAGACTGGATTTGTTCTCCTAATACTTTCAGAAACAAATTTGTATAATTCTGATTTTTAAACATAGTATTTATATGTTTACAAGTAATTTGTATTGTATCATCTTCTATGAGTTTAGCAAAAGCTAAAAAATTATAAATCTGTCCATTTTTTTCAATATGAAAAGATTGTTGTGGAGGATATATCTCTGTCACAACATTACCATTTTGCAAATTATAATTTCTTTCTAAAATAAAAATATAATATTTAATATAGGTTTCCAGAAACCATACGGCAAAAGGTATTAACATATTATTTTCTTCACAAGTTTTATAAAACTCATCCTGAAAACTCATAATCTCATTATGAGTAAAATTCTCAAAAAAACCATTTTCTTAAAGATGTATAACCCTGACTTTTAAATTCTTCATAAATAATTTTTCTGGCTTAAGAACCAGGACTAAAATCAATTTTTTCAAAAAATTCCATAAAATTATATTGAAAAGTCCATTTTCGACATTGTCGGTTCTGACTCATTTATATTACGAGTATTTGCCTCTTTGACAATATTATTCCTGTTAATATACAATCTTTCTGTAACAGGAGTAAATATTTCAGAATTGGTATCTTCTCTTGTCTGAGAAGTTGAAGATCGTGACAATTCCACTTTGTAATCTATTGGAGAAATATAATTTCTCATTAAATTATGTTTTTGAAGATACTCATAAGACTCAAATCTTATATTAACTGTTCCATCATTATTCTGAAGAATATTAGAAATATTATTCTGATTTTGTACCTGGGATTGTACAGGAACTGCTTGTTCAATAATCCAATTTTCTGGCAAGTCATTTTTTTCTCATTTAATAGGTCTTCTGGTTGTAATATTAGACCTACTAAAATAGGTTTCAATAATTATTGTCTCATTTTTCATTTTATCAATACGTTTACACTGAGGATCCAGTGTATACAATGGTTTGTAATATATTCTGTAACAGATACATATAACTTCTGTTCCAGGAATATAATTATAACCATGTGTTTTAACATTTAATGTTAAAGTATCAAGTATATTAACATCAGATAAAGACAATTGTAAATTAGGATAAACATTGAAATAAACTGGTCAATTAGCCAAACTGGATTGTATAATACCCATTAAAGATTGCTTCCAATTCAGATTTCTTCCATCTCTTAAAGCTGCTATAAAGCTTTCTGGTAATCCCTTTAAAGTTAAAGGTTTGAATGCAATTTGTACTAATCCTATATGAAGGAATTTATGTGTCGACTATAAGCATTTACATCTTTTTCAGATAATAATCTAATTACCATATCATTACTATCTAAGAAAATCGATTCTTCAGTAGTTTTACTACTTGTTTTAAACCTATTTTTTCAAAAGTACCTAATTGATATATTAATCTAGGTTCTATCTTAGGGATGATCCACTTATTAAGCAGATCTAAATTCTCTGTAATATCATATTCCTCATTTCTAATATTCTTAATATTAGTATTTTTACTAATTAGGTTCATGATATTATTCATGACAAAATATGTATTGATCCATAACATATCAATTATAACTACCATGGCTCTGATACCATCTTTCTATGGACAGGATCGCTATAATAATCATTGAGGACATTTTACAGAATGGAAATAAAACCGGCAACTTTTTATTCTAATCATACCCAAATAAAACCTCCAAACATGCCCATCACAATGTCTTTCAGTCGGCTAAAACTGAGACTTAGAAATAGGAGCAACATATTTAAGGCATTATTTTGATAATAAGGTCAGTTAATTTCTATCTAATCCATTAGATTCTTATCAGAATATCCTAGTCATAAACTATATAAGTTCCATGCTAGCACAATTAATAGTTATGAATCAACACATGAATAATTTAGCCTATTAGGCTAAACATGAACATAATTTAAATAAAAATAATAGAGACAAAAATTAAATAAAAACTGTAAATACTTTCAAAGTATATGTACTCAGAATACTTCTTTTATTTATACAAACTTATATATACAAAAGAGGGGGATGCTCAATACATAAGCTTATAAGGGTGATCAGAAGAGAGAAGGGAGAGCGTTCTGATTGTTATTTATAATTATTAATAATACATTCCATCCCTTATATATTCACCCATTACTCGTTAGAATGTGTATGCTTGTAAAAAACAATTATATCACATTGACTTCCATTCAGCTCACTTTGAGACTGAAATATTTTTGATTTTGACAATATCAAAAGTATACTATTTGTTCACAAATTTAATGTTTATAAATGTCTCAAATATTATTCCCAAAATCATAAATTTTCAAGAGATTATAACTAGTCAACAAACAATAACATGGCGCACGACTTACGCTCAAACAAAATGCATAATTATAACCCGAATACATTTTTTCGAGCAACAAATGATGCATTCAAAACATTATAACTATACAATACTTACAATTTCATGTCTCCGAACTGTAAAAGCCTTTCCTTTTGAAATATGCTTGCATCTCAACATTTTCCTATAACTTTTATTCACATCACTGATCTGCTGCAAGAACATGAGAACCGTAATATATAAAATTGATAACTTATTTTTCAAATCAAAATCACATCAACACATGAAATACATTCACCTACAATTAAACTAGTTCTACTAAAAAAACAATACAAATTTGGAATTGAGCAAGGAAAATGCAAATGTAGATTATGAGCAGGAGGCCATGCTATGCAGTGAAGGATGTAGTTTATTACTAGAGGCTGATTCAAGATTTTTGAATGAGCCAAGTAAAAAAGTAATACCTAGAATCTAAGACATTCTACATATTAAAAATTATACCATTTTTTCAGGAAGCAAACTTAGCTAAACTCCTAAACATGAGAATTTTGATCAAGTAATTATCAAATTGTATAGAGCATTGTTGAGTATAGAGAGAATTTAATAATTGTTTTCTGTGTATTTCTATCAACTAAATGTACGCATATATATACAGTTACAAGTCTGATATAATTAATACAAATAAGGAAACAACCAAATGGGTGGCAATAATTCTGTGATTTAAGCAGCAATCAATCCGGTGATTTGGCAATATGATTTTCATCATTAACACGCCCCCTCAAGCGAACGGATAGAATACTGACGTGAAGCTTGCTCCTTAAATCATTGAAGCGCCCATGAGAGAGAGGTTTGGTTAGCATGTCTGCTACTTGATCACGTGAAGAAATAAATCAAACCTGAAGAACTTTTTGTGCAACATTCTCCTGAACAAAGTGATAATCAAGCTCAATGTGTTTGGTTCGAGCATGGAAAACTGGATTTGATGCAAGATATGTCGCACCAAATAATGGGTGAGCTGATAAAAGAGAGTTTAAGAACACGAGCAATATTGAGAAACCATTGAATCTCAGCAGTTACAGCTGCAAGAGCACGATACTCAGCCTCCGTGCTTGAATGAGCAACAGTTCGTTGTTTCTTTGCAGCCCAAGAGATGAGACAATCTCCAAAGAAAATGCAAAAGCCTGTTGTTGAGCGTCTTGTGTCAATATCACCAGCCCAATCAGCATCAACGAAAGCATGAAGTGACAGAGAAGACTTGGACTTTGCGGGGTAGGACAGAGCTTGATCGTGGGAGTGTTTTAGGTAGCGAAGCACCCATTTAACTGCAGTCCAATGATCATTAGTGGGACGATGCATAAACTGGCAAAGCCGGTTAACAACATATGAGATATCAGGACGAGTCAAGCCAAGATAGTTTAAAGCACCAACTGTACTACGATATAGAGACGGATCATCAAAAGCTTGACCCTGCAAAGTGAGAATGTTCGCCACAGACATAGGAGTAGATACAGGCTTGGCAGTAAGAAGATTAATGATGTACCATTGTTGTGAGAGGAATAGACCATCAGATGTACGATGCATTTCAATGCCCAAGAAATAATTAACTGGGCCTAGATCTTTCAGTGGGAAATTCAGCCCCAAGAGACAATATCAAATTATCAATGGCAGTAGAAGATGATCCAGTGATAATAATATCATTAACATAGATAATTACAAGGAGATGATGAGTGTCAGTATGGATGGTAAAGAGAGATGTATCAGCCTACGAATTCATAAAGCTAAGTGATAACAATTTAGAGCTCAACCTGGAGTACCATGCGAGAGGTGCTTGCTTGAGACCGTATAAAGCTTTATGAAGACGGCACACATGATGAGGAAATTGTGGATGTACATATCCCGGTGGCTATTGCATATAGATTTCATTGGAAATAAAGACATGGAGAAAAGCATTTGACACATCAACTTGTTTGATTGGCACTGCATGGAAACAGCATAAGCAAGGATAAAACGAATAGTGGAATGCTTAATAACAGGACTGAATGTCTCATCAAAGTCTAAACCGGGTTGTTGATGAAATTCTTTAGCAATCAATCGGGCTTTGTAACGATCAATTGATCAATCTGGTTTATGCTTGATTCGGAAAACCCACTTACAACCAACAATAGTGCGATCTGAAGATGGAGGTGGAACAAGAGACCAAGTTCCATTTTTCATAAGAGCATCGAACTCGGTATTCATAGCAGCACGCCATTATGCAGATTTTGATGCTTCGGTGAAGCATGTTGGAGTTGACATAACATCAGAGTTTGTTACAAGAAGAGCACGCGGAAGTGGGTAATGAACACACCCATCAGTAAATTGGTTAGGACGAGAAATGTTGTTTGTGGAGCGAGTACGTATTATGTGTTGAGGACGCTACTCCAGGGTTGAGCCTACATTGAGATTATGAGTCGGGCTAACGGGCAAGAGTGGTGGTTCGTTATGCAGAATAGGTGGAGGGTTGTCATCTTGGATGGGCGGATTTGGTAGGGGATGATCTACGGCAAGAGTGGGTTGAGAGAGTAAAAGGTATGAAGGAAGAGGTGTGGGAGCTACTGGGTGACTTGAAATTGGTGGTGATTTCTTTTCAAAAGGGAAAAGGCCTCATCAAACACGACATCACGAGATATGTAAAGGCGTTTTGTTCTAATGTCGAGACAACGATAGCCTTTATGAGTAGAGCTATATCCTAGAAAGACACAGAGAGTTGACCAAGTATCAGTTTTGTGCTTAGTGTAAGGACGAAGACAAGGCCAACATGCACAACCAAAAGTGCGTAAGTTATTATATTCAGGAGAGCGATTAAAGAGGGCTTGATATGGTGATTTATTTTGTATGATTGGAGAGGGTAAGAGATTGATTATGTAGCAAGTTGTAATAAAGGCATATTCCCAATATAAGAGAGGGAGAGTGGCAGCAGATAGTAAAGTTAGACCAGTTTCAACAAGGTGACGATGTTTTCGTTCAACTAGGCCATTTTATTGATGAGTGTGAGGACATGATAGACGATGTATAATGCCAAGTTTTCAACAAGGTGACGATGTTTTCATTCAACTAGGCCATTTTATAGATGAGTGTGAGGACATGATAGACGATGTATAATGCCAAGTTGACGAAACATACTACTGAGGGGGCGAAACTCGCCACCCCAATCAGTTTGGACAGATTTTATAGGAAATGGGAACTGACGACATACATATGCATGAAAGTCGTGGAAAGTACTTGTAGCATCAGATTTTAATTTAAAAAAAAATACCCATGTGAAACGAGTAAAGTGATCCACAATGGTTAACATGTACCGATTGGAATTCAAGGAAAGTGATGGAGATGGTCCCCAAATATCCATAAAGATTAATTCAAAAGGATGAGTGGAGATAAAATCAGAGTGTTTATATGGTAATTGATGACTCTTGGCTACTTGACATGAATCACAAATATTATTCATAGATTTAGTAGTACTAGGTAAAGAAAATTGATTTATGACAGATGAAACCTGTAACACCCCAGAATTTTATGTACGTGAATTATTTGAGGCCCAACCCTTAGAAGCCCAATTCAAGCCTAATTCATAATCCAACCCAAACTGTTGCTTGCAACCGCGTGAACGTAGAAGAGGAAATCAGAACTATATACACTTTCCTTATATAAAAAATCTCTTCCTGTCCAAAGAAATCAATTATTTCGTCTATTATGCAGATGAGATATTTCTCTGCAATCAAACCCAAATTTGATCTCCTTGTTAAGGAAAGTTTGACCAATCCTACGCGTAAATTTTCTGGAGCGTTAGTTCAGCCATTCAACCCTTCCTTTCATTCTTACACACCAAATATAATTTTCTTACTTTCTTATCATCGCGGCTGCACATAGAGAAAAGGGTTTCGCAAGAGATTCCGACCAAGATGTGTAAAATTCAATTCTTGTCACAAGGTTTTAGGTGGGGATTTCTTATCTTGTATACGTTAATTATTTCGTATGTGATTATTTATGTCATAAGTGAATTACTATCATGTTATGAATTATAAGTGGAGTATGTGAATCGGTATATGTGGAGTATATGAATCGGTAAATGCAATACGAGTTTGGACCATAATGGTGCCATACCAATGATACTTGAAATATATGCAATATGAGTTTGGACTGTAATAGTGCCCTACCAATGATATGGATAATGAATCGTTATGTCTTGTCATGTATATGTGATATGGACCGAAAGGTGCCTTACTGATTCGTTAGAAAATTGTATTGTAAGTGATTTAAATTATCGTAGATGAAATATTGATTTATATGAGTATGAGTTATTTCCACTGAACTGTGGTTCGCTCATCCCTATAATTACCCCCTTTCAGGTTAAGCGTGTCACTGGCGTACGAGCGGAGGGTGTGATGGCAAGGGGAAGTGAATAAAATTTAATAAATTTGAATTGTGCTCAAGTTTAAGCCATGAATTTAGTTATTTTGTCATTGGCTTAAAATATTCTTGTGATAAATTTGATTTTCATTGTATGCTAAATGATACGTTCCATTTCCATGAATTATATGTCTTACAGTTTGATAAATTTTAAAGTACTTGAAAACTTGTTCATGAAGTGTGAGCTGGTGTCGGGCCATCTTAGTCAGATGTTTAATAATCTATACATTTGACAGTAATTGCGAGTAAGTGGTATTACATGGGTGAAGTCTTTTTACGGGCCCTACAAGTTGGTTCTAACAAATTATGCCAAATCTTATTTACTACATTAAATATCATTAGTCACCGTTTTACCTACTGTGTAAGGTTTTAAATTAAAGTCATGTTATGATTGGAGCTGTGAGTCTGTTGCCATTAGAAGTTTTTCAGAAGAGTCCTACTAATAGTGAAAAATCATTTTCTTGGTTCAGTTGATTGTTTTTGTTTCAAATATAATTTTTTTATAACGAAGCTATAAATTCTTTCAACATATATGGTTTAACTTTCTTTCTAAATTGGTGTGAGATTTTGCAGAAACTTAATGGACCTACCCCTTAATTATCCTCTTTACTTGAATTATATACTTAAAGTTTGTTGAAACTTATTATTTAAATTTTTTTTTATTATTAATGAGTTATTTGTTCAAGTGTTTGGTCATTCACCATTTTAAAGAACTTTTATTAAAGAATTTTACGAATAAATTTTATTTATTAAATTTTGGGGTGTGACAAAACCACTCGGTGATGAGCATGACCAAGCCTAGAATGCCATATTTTGAAGGGTGCTTTAATGCTGGTGAGGGCTGTGGGTGGTTTGGGTATATGGAGTGGGTAAAGCCCATCTTCACAATTTCCTCGATGTAGTATCTTCCACGTCACTTCGTCCTTCACACAAAAATAAGATGAGTGAAATTCCACATAAACATTGTTATCCTTTGTAAATTTACTGATTGAGATCAAGTTGTTAGAAATTGATGGGACATGCAAGATGTTATGAAGATGAAATTTGGCATGAGAAAAGGATAGTAGTGTGTCACCAATTAGTAGTTGTTCCGAGCCATGATAGGTGTTGTTTGACAGATTGAGATTCTGAATATCAGATGTGATATGGTGTGTTGCCCCTGAGTCATGGAACTACAGATCGCGTGGTGAATGATTGACAGTATAAGCCGATGGTGGTGGAGATGACATGGAATTTGAGTTTGTACCTGAGTAACCAGGATCAAACCGATGGGAGCAGGTATGAACAAGTGACAGTAAATTTGTCGTGGAACTTGCGAAGAGTCGAAAGCCATGACCACTACCACGTCCAGGACCACGATTGGATTGTGGATGGGTGGAACTTCTGTAACCTCTGGAAGTGTTGATGGCAGATTGAACATGAAAACGTTGCTCATGTGCTGTAAGGAGATGATACAGCGACTCTAGAGAGATGGGCTCAACTTTTGTTTGGACAGCCGTAATAAGGGGGCCGTATGATGAGTCCAGACCCCCGAGAAGATATGCGATGTGATCAGTTTCTCACCGAAAGCAGTCAATGTAGCAGCAAGTTTTCGGATTTCATTGTAATATGATTCCATTGAAGATACATTTTTCTTTATCGTCATTAGACGATATTTTATCTGCGTTGAACGTGCACGATAATGCGATGCAAAGCAAGTGTGAAGAGTTTCCCATGCTTTGCGTGAAGTTGTTGCATCAACAAGGTGCGGAAGTATATATTCAGAGACTGTATAGATTATAGCACTGAGAATTAGTTGGTCTTATTGGATCCAGAGAGATGTGGGTGTTTGGTTCTGGTGGTTTAGTAGAAACAGGCATTGGGTGTGAGCCATCAAGAAAGCCGTAAAGGCCTTGTCCTCGAAAGTATGGTTCGATCTGCAATTGCCAAAGGAGGAAGTTTTCTCGTGTGACTGGAGGGGGTTGAGAGGTTGTATCATCAGCCATTGAAGCGTAAAGGGTGATGGAGAGGAGTAAGAAATGAAAGAGAAATTTGTCTAGGTCTGACCTCTTGATACCATGTTGAGTATAGAGAGAATTTAATAATTGTTTTCTGTGTATTTCTATCAACTAATTGTATGTCTGATATAATTAATACAAATAAGGAAACAACCAAATGGGTGGCAATAATTCTGTGATTTAAACAGCAATCAATCCGTTGATTTGGCAATATGATTTTCATCATTAACAAGTATATACATAGAAGAATAGGATTTAGTGAGACGATCAAAACCAAAATAATTTCACAAACATAATCAGGTGCCTTACATTCTAAAATTGCATTGTTTGATAATTAAAGAAACTATACAATACTCACAATTAAAATCACAAAAGAAGTACTTCAATGACATGAAAGTACTTGATTCATATATAAAAAAATTATCATCTACTATTATAAAATCCCAATATATTTACAAATAATAAATCAATTACGTGTTAAATATCCTTACCGGAACTTAATATTATCATAATACGATAGGGAACCTCGATTCATATCAATGATTACAAGTATTAGAAGTTACACCTACACATGCTTTACAATATACCAAAAAAACTGGTGACACTAGCAAAAATAGAAACAAAATTAGGAGAAAAAACCAAGAAAATCTGACCTGCTACAAGCGAGAGGAGGGATGGAGAAGAAGAAATTGAGTGATTTGATATCTTAGCGTGAGTGACATATGGAGAAGAAGGTTGAGCCGTGGAGGAGATTTATTGGATTTGTGTGAGAAATGGGGAATGGTTGTAGTGATTATCATTTCCTTATTCTTCTTCATAATTGAGAATACAATAAATTTATTGCTTAAATAAGATTTTAACTATTTAAAATTTTTGGGATCCGCCACTTTATGTGAATGGCTCCAAAAGTTTTTTTACTGTTTCGCAGACTTTTAATTATAAATTGTTGCTTAATATATTATTTTTTCTAACACTTTTCATTTTAGATAGTTCCATAAAAGTTTGCACCTACTTAAAAAAAGGTAAAAAGTCAAAATAATCACTCTTTCTAAATACACTTTATTTTTTTTTAGAAAAAATCATTACCTAACACACCTTATATACTTTATAATTTATCCATTAATTAAAAATATTATAATAACTATAAAAATGATCATTTTTCTTAATAACCGTATCGGGAGAGGGGTGTAATATATTCTAACACACCTGACACACTTTATCATTTGTAGTAAAATAATAATAATGGTTAAATTTGAGTTTCATTATAATATGTTGTTTCAAATGTATTCAAATAGTGAATTATGGAAATAGGAGGATATATTTTATAAAATTTAAGACATCTCTTTATAAAATGAACTTTTAGGAGTAATTTTAAAATTTAAATTAGATACTCTCTTTTGAGACAGATATTGTGAGACGCGTCAATCCGTTGTTAAAGTATATTTATTATATAGGTAAAGTATGTTAATTTGTAGTTAAAGTATGTCTGTAGTGAATATGTTAATTTGTAGTTAAAGTATGTTTGTATTGAATATTATAACACTTTAAAAACATACTTTAATTCATTATTCATCATACTTAAAAAAACATAGTATATTTTAACTACTAATAAGCATACTTTACCTATATAATAAATATACTTTAACTCGACCCATCTTTCCAAAAATTATGCTATACTATTTATTTAAAAGTTATACATTTTTGTCATACTCATTTATAAACACACTTTACTATAATTTAATAGATATTATTTTAAAGTAAATTTTCCATTTATTTTAAATTTCAAACAAGGTTAGTTTTGAGTGAGATTGTCTCACGAATCTTAATCTATGAGAAGAATTATTCATTAACCTAATTAATTATATTATAAATTAAAGTAAAAAATAATATAAAGAAAGAAGGGCAATATGTGAATTAATTATAATTATGACTTTTTTCAATTAATTAATTAATTTAATAATATTTAGTATTTTACAAGATTTTAAAATAAATAAGTTTATAAATAATTTTTCTATTATTAAAATATGTATCTTTATTTATAAATAATAAATTTTAATAATTTGATACTATTTTTTATTTATTTAATATACGATAAATTTTATTAATCATAGTTTAACTGTTTTATTAGCATTTTACCTTAATCTGGTAATACTTTATATATATATTGAAAATATTAATTACTTTATTCAACCTAAATTTGTTCATAAAATAATTTAATTAAACGGTTATCACTTTTTTCTTTATCATGTATCACTTCTTATTAAGAATGTTATTATTTTTTATTATCTCAATTAATTGTTTGTGAAATGGAGTAACTCATTTAAACGAATATCACTTTTCTTGATTAGAAATGATTTTTTCACATTCTATCCATTTTATAAATTTTTGGTGAAATAAACTTTCGTAATTAATTATCAATTTTAATTAAAGATTTTATTTTTTTCTATTAAAAATAAATTAAATGAATATCAAAATTTAAATTATTAAATTATTAAAATGGGGTGATAATTTTGAAATTGTAAAGTTTATTATTTGATTATTATTGAATTATGAGTTATTTTTTTATTTGAGAATGTGAAGTTGTTTATAAGACGAGATATATATATATATATATATATATATATATATATATATATATATATATATATATATATATATATATATATATATATATATATATATATAGTAAATGTGAACAAATTTATTAGACAAATGAAATAGTATTATTCAAAGAGTTATACTCACATTTTAAAATGGAGCAACACTCCTACAAGATCGTCTTAAATAAAATCATTTATATATATTTTTTTAATATATTTATCACTTTTTATCAAGTATATTATCATTTTTACATTAAAAAAGTTAACTTTTTTTCTTTTTTTATTTATAATACAAAATATTTATAAAATAATTTACTGTATTATTATATTTTTTAAAATCTGGATATCACTTTTTAGTAAAATATTATCATTTCTTTTTAATTTTGCATAATTTTTCATATTAATATGTTAAAACGAGTGTCTACCCTTAAAAAAATGATGACATATATTATCAGAGAATGTCTCGAAAAAATGTAGAACATCTATAATCAACATTATGCATAAGTTTGATGTATAAAAAAGGAGTGATTTTTTAGTGTAATGTATTCACTCTAGATTTCCGGTTTCTGAAGTAGTAGCTGCCTGTGTCTCTAAGTTTAAATAATGTATTAGTAGGTAGTTATTTTATTTAAATTTTAATAATTTTATTTAATTTAATGATAGAAATTAATTTAAAATTTTATTTAAGAGATCGTCTAAATGAATCTGTGCCACATGATTAACTCTTAATTATACCTTTTATGAGATGAGTTAAATTAAAAAATATTATATATATGTGCCACAAATAACATTAAATAAAAATATTCTTTTTAATAAACTTTTTTTTTTTTGTTTTGGCGCACATGTATGAAGTGGATGAAATTTTCTCCCTCCAAATACAAGAAGAACCGCGCGCTATTTTCCTCATTACTTGTTTCATGTTTTTTTTTTTTTTTTGTGAATTCAAAAATCCTAAAAAGTAAAAATACTTGGATCAGAATTCATACCTTTCACTCACTTATAACAAAAGATTAGGGCTCAAAGAAGGCTTACTTCAGCAGGAGAGGGAAGAATTTAACAGATTAGGGCTCAAAGAAGGCTTACTTCCGCAGGAGGAGGAAGAATTGAACGAGCGGACGAGGTTTGAAGCCTGTGGTTGCCTCTGCTGAATTCCTTTCGATTCAACATCATTCCGCTTTGAAACAAGGTTCGCCTTTCTCAGTAAATCATCTTTGAAATTTTTATCTCGACCTTCGTCACAACACTACCCAGCTCTTAATCGAAAATTCATATATTTTTCATTCTATTAGTAATATCTCATATCTATTTTGCTGATTTTAAAGCGGTAGTTGTTTCTTTGATACTTAAATTGCTCACTTTCCAAATTCAATTCCACGTATTTTTATTATTTTGTATTTTTTTTGTAATGATATTTATTGTGAACTTGATTTAAAATAGTTAATACAAATTTTGTATAGTGCCAGGATAATGTGTACTTTAATTCTTTAATGAAATTTAAACTCCAATCCATGTACCTTATATATGAGTCTAATTTGAAAATCCAAGTAATTTTGCAAATGATTTGCTTCTGCAAACCTTTCCTCTTAATTTTAAAATAGCTTTGAATTATCATTCTTGAGTAACTTATTATAAGCAAATCAAATGTTCTAATTTAAGAAATTTTTTTGGAACATACATCAAAAGTGCTCCTTTGGAAGAAGGTGTAAATTTTATTGTGTATAACATTTGCATTCTAATATCTATCATATCTCCCATATATATATGTTTACTTATGTTATCCGGTCAGCCTTCCGATTATTTAGGCTGTAAGTGATCAAGTAGTTGATAATAGATTTAATACTAGGGGTAAAAAAGATCAGTAATTTAATAAGGTACGTGCTTAAAATATACGAGCACCTAATGTAATAGTTTCAGTGTCTAGTTTGGCATTAGCATTCTTCATACTGAAATATCTTGACATGTCATTTGTGTTATGTATTTTGGATGATCTTAGCGTGTATCTGCCACATGGAAAGTTGTTCAAGAACTTTTTTTATGGATAAAAGTCTTGCAGTAAATATAATTCTTTGATATGTATTGTTGTTTGAAAATTAACCATATTGGTAAATCATAAGCACTCCCATGCGTATTACTATATCTCACTCACAAAATGTGAGTAGTTGGTGATTACGTTTTATTCTGTTGAAGATGTCTAAGACAGGATCAATTTACTTTTCATTGGATATTATGAATAAGAGTTGGTCATTTGATAGATTCCCTTATAGTCTGCCATAATTTTGTAATTTTAGCATAACTTGTCCCTCAAAACTCCAAATTGCTAAATTCAAAATCCTATAGAAACTAGATTTGTATGCCTTTCCAATTATATGTCCCACGAATCTTAGTTACATTTAAGAAATAACATTTTAAAACGTTAACAGTAGAAAAAGAAGTGCAATTCGATAGATTTTCCTGCAGTCTGCCACAATTTAGTAATTTGAGCATAACTTATCCCTCAAAACACCAAAATAAAAATTTCAAATTTATATAGAAACTAGACTTGTGTGGGTTCCCAAAAATATATCCCATAAACCTTAATTACATGTCAGATAAAACATTTTAGAATGTTTAAAGAAGAATAGAGGTTTCATTCCACATATTTTCCTGCAGTTTGTCACAGTTTAGTAATTTGAGCATAACTTATCCCCTAAAACTCCAAATTGCAAAATTCAAAATTCTACAGAAACTAGAATTGTGTGGCTTTATAATGATGTATCCCATGAATCTTAATTAAATGTCTGCAAAATAGTCTAAAACATTAGCAGGTGAATAAGATACGTCATTCGACAGATTTTCCTACAGTCTGCAACACTAGAAATATGGCTTGTATTCGCATGTTGGCTGCACTGCTGATTAGGGTTGGACAAAATTATCAAAAAATTGGTATGCCGCATTTATCGTACCGTAATATAACAAAATTATCAAAAATTTCAGCATACCAAAAATGGTACCGTATCGAATTTTTCGTTACGGTAACCGTAAGATAATTTTTAATATTGGTATTTCGGTATATATCGAAATACCAATATATTTATCGGTATTTCGGTATATGCCGGTATACCGAAATATTAATTAAATTAACATTAATAATAATTATATATAAATTAAATTAACTTAATTTTTTAACTTAGCTGATAATATTATTCAAAGAATATACTTATTAGTTATACTACAGATGACAGAACTAGAAGGGTGAGAAACCCTAGCAGCCAGCAGCCGTCCTCCTCAATCCATCTACATTTCTACTCCATCTTCCATATGATACAATTTCTTCTTCAATCTCAAATCCCAAGTATATTATCTGAATCATCTTATATGAATTCTCAATAGCCTAATAGTTCCCCTCTTAGGGGTAGGATTAGGCTACATTATAATTTATTTAAAATCTGTTCAATTTCTTTGTAAAGATCCGAAACTTGTTGCAGGATTCATCCCCTCCCCTTCTTGAAGTGTTTTCTTCTCTCGGCGTTCTGTTGATTCAAGCTTCATTGATTTACAAGGTGAGAACTCAATCTTCGTGCCCTCCCTCTTCTTTCATTCGATTATTGTTCAATACGCCTGATTTTCTCTGTATCTTTTTTGTTTAATTTCTTCAATTAGATGAAATTGCTTGCTGATTTGAATGGGAATGAGTGCGTACACCATCTCAATCTCTCAAGTGAATGGCTGTAGGTAGAAGCTTTCAGAGTTTCTTGTATTTGTTCTTTGTAATTAAAATACTTTGATTTTTTTTTCAATTATATTGTCAATTTTTTAAAAATTAGTATTCAGTTACTTTATATTCAGGTTTTTTAAGTATTTAGCAATATTTTATGGTTTTTTTTTTGTATCGGTATATTGGTAGTTTCGGTATTTGGTAAAATTCGGTATTGACAATAAGCATACCGAAATTTCGGTATATCGAAATTCGGTATACCGAAACTTTTGGTACGGTGTCGGTATACATTTTCCAATACTGAAAATTTTGGTACGGTATACGGTATGCATGAAAAACTTCAGTATATCGTACCGTCACCCCTACTACTGATCTAGAGGAAGTACTATAGTGGGGAGCTTAAGACCTTAGACATGGTGTACAAAGAAGCTCCTCGTGACCTCTTGCACTTGTTGTCCCATCTGAATCCTATTCCTTCCCAGAGGAGGTATTTGCAGTATGTATCAAGGAGAATGTTTCCCACAATATCCCTCTCTAGACTTGGCACTCACCCTGGATTGTATCATTATTAAAATGATTCCTAATTTTGATGGTAATGGTGGGTGCTGACCAATATTTCGCATTTGTGGTCAAGATCCTCGCATTATTTCTGATCGTTCTCCCAAGGTTCTATTTTTAATTCCAAAAAAATGTAAAGATGTTCGACACTACAAGCAGGTGACTTTTTAAAATCATTTAAGAATTCTAAATATTAGTTTCTTAGTAAGTGTTCAATTTGATATGACAGATTGGGTTCTTTATTGAACTATTGGCATGTTTCTTAATCTTCTTGTTACCTCGAAACATTTTCCTTTTAGTGTTTTGATGGCTCATGGAATTGAGAGTTTTTCCCTAAGTTCTAAATATAATGGATTGTTGTTACTACTTTAAAAAAATTAACCAAAACATTATAAAGATATTTGTCATTGAAAGTTTATGTCTATACCTTATGATGTGTACAATTATATTCCAGATATTTGATCAGATAGGAAACGATGGTCCAGCAAGCTAATGCAGCCTCTGAGATTGAATTCAAGCCACAAAAAGCACTAGCTGTCTCCTCTAGATAAGATGGACTTGTTAATCACAATTATTTGGATGCTCATGGTAGTTCAACCATGCGGAGTAGCTAAGGAAAGAAGCGTATGAGCTCTGAATCAGTAAACAGGACATGATTATGTGTATATCTTGTGGGTTAGGAAGCACCCCTATCCACATATAATTTGGTGCCCTGTTTGTAGCTCTGAGGAGTTGCTGATAATATATTATTGTCTACCCTTTCTTTATAGTATGTATGGTTACCTGGTTTGTTATGCTGGTGTTAAGCTTGATGATTTTGCATTTTGATAATTTGCCAAGACGCTGATGATGGTTCTCATTTGTTTTATTCAACAAGTTTCTCTCCTCCTTTCTGATTATAGTGTAGAGACTGTTGTATTGTGATGAGGTACAGCTGCTGCATATTGTTGTGTTGTCATTTCTGCTAGCAGCAATTGGAATCTGTTTACTGGTGTAGATCCTATTAGATATCTGTTTGTTGGTTCTTGCCCTACTTTATTGATTACAAGCATTGAGGTCTTGCTGCTTTCACAGGATCAGTGCTTTCTTAGTTTCCGACTCATTACTTCATTCTGTTGATGTAGATTCTCTTATTGTATCTTCTGTTCTGATGGTGCTCGTTCCTTGCCGTTTTGTTTCCTGCATTTTCTAGCTGTTCGTAACCTTGTTCTTGAGGGTTTTTTTTTATATGATGAATTTCTTGCTTTGCTGGTTTATCTTTGATACTGCTGTATTTTCCTGTCCTACTTGTTGTAGGCAGGATATATTGCTTGTTTTGGCTCCTGGTTTTTGCTGAGTTGTGTAGGTTATGATACTTGGACAACATAGTGCATCTTATACACTCTACCCCAAAGTATTAATCACCTACATATATTTTTTTCTAGGTTTGTTTCCCTTTTGCTTGTTGGGTTGTCTGACTGCCGATTGGAGTTCTTCTTCTTTCTTTTCTTCTTTTGGTGGTGTGCTTGAGTCTTTTTAGACATCACTGCTTATTCTTCTTCTTCTAGTTATGGGACTCATTTAACTTTTTTAATCCGCTGTTGTTTATAAATCGTGTTTTGTTTAGTCTGGTTTCTGTTATTTCTCAGTTTTTATATTTTTTGTTGTTGGTTTTTTGGTTCTTTGTTGCTATAGAGTTAGGATTATTATCACTTTAGGGGCTTGTATGGTTGCTGCCTGGATTCATAGAGGGTAAGAAGAACAACTTGTCGCGGTTTTCTTTTTGTTGATTTTTGCCTCCCTGTGCACTAGCCAGCTGGTGGGCCTTTTTTTGCTGTGCAATTGTCACTCGATATTTGTTGCTGGGTGCCAACATTTCGTTGATGGCTCCTTTCACTTTTATTTTGGTATTTGCTAGCATGCATTCAACAGTTTTTGGATGTTTGTATTAAGACAGAAAAACTAGTCTCTTTTAAAGGATAGTTTTCGTAATTTCTAGCACCATTATGCTTGCTATGAAACTTTCCAAATAAAGCATAATTTAGATTTAAAGCTAGTATTTTATCTAAAACATTTCATCTAAGGTATTTGTTAATTTTATTTTGCTGAGCACTTTTTTGTGTGTTTTCATTACAAAAAATTAGGTTGATGCATCTATGGTTTTACTTGAGAGAATAACATCAAAATTTTTAGAAACATATTTGATGCTTCATGAGATCTTTTTACTTATTTTAAATAATTTAAATTTTGATGAAATTATTGATGTCTTCTTGCATTGTAGTTAGCTTATTAACATTCTCCGCCATCTCTCCCATCAACAAAGTAAGTCTTTCATCTGCTTGGATAGCTCATCATGGTTGGAATCTATCTTTGCTTCTAAACGATCCACCCTTGCATCATTCCTAGCAACATAACGGTTCATCGTATCCGCCAAACTATGTTTTCCTTCTTTGATCTTAGCACCAAGATCAATACCAATAGGCAGCTGTATGGCTGCATTTGGATTGCTCCATGAAAATTCCGGCCTCCTTTCGTTTTGATAATTACCCAGGGGACCACGATTGTTGTAGTTCCCTTGGTAATTCCTGTTTCATTGATACCTAGTTCCTTGAATACTTTGCCCCATGGCATAGGGTGCCTCTTCTAGCTCCTCTTGGATTGATCTATCTTCTCCAACGTCCTGCTCCTGCATCATTTGTACTCTCTGTGATAATTCCATAATTTGCTTTTGTTGAAATTCAAGTAGCTTATTGATATTAGCCAAACTAAAGACAATCTCATCTTCTCTACTCGACTTCACCATAGTGTGTTTAACCTGCTCTACTTTTCCAAGTATATAGGTGCCTCTGACTCTATCAGTAAGCCAATCTCTTGAGTTCATTGAAATATCCTCAAATAAGATTGAGGTATAGAATTATTAACTACTAAATAATTAATTAAAATAACAAATAAAAAAAATTAAGCACTAGAAGAATACGAATGTGACTTAAGAATGGAGAATAGGTAGCTCTAAGATAATCTAGTTTCACTTATTAATTTCCTTTTCGTGTATCAATGTCCAACTCTGCCTTGTGGAATATGGACGCATCACTAAGTCATTCAAATCTACTCTATAGACACAAGTAAATATGCGTGTAATACATGTAAATAACCTTGGATCAATTGATATAATTTCACCCCCTTTCTAGATACTATTAGTATCAATTATTTCCTCCTATGATTGATACGCTAACCCAATATGATCTCCCTTTATAGATATTATAAAATTAACCTCTTTATCCTGCTTATTTACCTGAATTTAATTCAATTAATAAACATTCATGTATGACAGTTTCAATGAAGCTCCGGAGTCCTCTCACTTAGAATCACAATATGGAATCTTATTCAGCAGTGAACGTACTCAATAAACAATCAAGATATATATTCAGACTCTATAACAGTTGAAGATGCACAAAACGACCTTGAATATGTATTAAAAATGCATAATGATATATAAAATAATTCCACAAGTAGTGTTGTACGGAGTATACACATGAAAGTTCAATTAATTCTTAAATACCTTCAAAACCCTAGATCTACCAAAGAGGTAGTAAAATCTGGCTTCCATATCCTTGCTCGACCAAACTGCTCCTGGTCAAGCGAGGTTGGCCTTGGTCGAGTAGGTTGGCCTTGGTCGAGCAGGTTGGCCTTGGTCGAGCAGCACCTCCTTTGGTCGAGCAGCCTTGCGCAGTCTCACCGTTTCACGTATAACTTCCACATCCGAATTTTGATTTGAGTGATTCTTACACTCACGCGAATCTCTCTTCCTTGGATTTCTATCCATATAAAGAAATCATAAAAATCCAATATTTGAAGGTGTAAAAAGTCGTTCAAAGTGATACAACCGTGTTGAGTAGGAATAGCTTGCGCGATGTCACCATTTTGATCATAACTTTTGCGTTTGAACTTCTATTGAGGTGTTTCTTATGCCAAAACAACCGTCTCTTACGTAGCTTTTCAACGGTATATCACATGACTAATTTGGACTTCCACAGAAATATAAAAAATTACACAATTTGGACGTGTGTTTTTCAACATTCTTGCACAAGTTACACCTTTTCTCCAACTTTGCCTTTATGATTATTTTTCCACCTAAAACACAATAAAACACATCAAATGCGCCTTTTTCTCACATATAACGAATATAAGAAACTTGCACTAATATATAACAACAATTTCTATAAAAAATGTGTTAAATTGGACACTAAAACACGCTTATTTTCACTCTCATCACCCAACCTAGGACTAATTGTCACATAGATTCTACTCAAGACTTCAAATCATATGCAAACCAAATCAAGCTCTTAACTTCTCCATAACTTCACATGCATTACCAAATTTAAGCAATAAAACTCAACAAGTTATATCATGGGGAAATCAATTCCACAAGTCCTAAGCAACACCAAGGATTCCAATATACATGACAAATTTCAACATGCTTCAATATGAATTAAAAAATATTCATTAATTAAGCGTAATTCATAAGCACGCATCAATTCCACTTCCAATTACTCATAATCGTCACTCAAAATCAACGAGCCCATGCATAAATTCAATAATTAAACTCAAGCCCATAATGTATACATCATCAATTTCACAAAATTTCATAAATCCAATGTAAAATTGAACCCCTACAAATTCATATGAAATTTCAACAAAAACACCCAAATTCAACTTTCAATCCTATCCAAAAACATGTTTAATCAACTTACCCATCTACACTAAATATAGAACAATCTAATTCAAGGGTAAAGTGTCAAGAAAACATACCTTTGTCTCCCTCCATGAGTGTGTATGTAACAAACAATGAAAATCCCAAAATTGAGTAGAAAAAGCCCTAATTTGGACTTGAATTCTCCAAAATTTGTGTGGAATATTTGTAATCAGGGGAAGAAAAGTGTACTAAGAGTTTGGAGTAAAATTCTTACAGTTTGGGATGAGTGCTCGAGAAAGGGTGATGAGAAATGGTCGAGCAGCGCAAAAACTGACCTTATATTCGTAATTCTGCAGCCTTGCTCGACTCGAGCAACATGGTCGAGCAACGCTCGGCATATTTGAGCAAGGTCTTTGTAAGCTGAACCGTCGCTCTATGTAGCTTGACTTCTTGCTCGACCAAGACAAAATGGTCGTGCAAGGTGATTTTGGTCGAACCAACACTCTGTAAGCTAAAATACTCATTATATCTTGCTCGACCAAAATGGTTTGGTCAAGCAACCTACAATTGGCTGAGCAAGCTGCCTGTAATCTGAAATAGCTTTCCGAAGTGATGCTACACCATATTTTCTTGGTCAAGCAATCACACTTTTGGTCGAGCAAGCTCTCGATGCTCCGTTTTTTGTGATTTCCTTCATCCTCTGCAAAACTCAGACTCTAATATGACATTAAGTAACAATAGCTATAAAACCAAAACTTAGACTCAATAAATCGTGTCTATGACTCCGCACACTACAAAGTACCAAAACACCACTGAACACTAGGCAAATTGCAAAAAATTGACATATCAAAACTGGATAAAGTTTCAATATATGGTAAAAAATCAACTCTCTTAGCAAACATTACAAAGAAAAGATTATACTCTTGGTTCTAAGATGAGGTAAGTACATCACACCCCCAACTTAGTAAAAACTTAAGTTGAAATAAGTTCGCAAAAGATGTAATTGCCAATACATAAGCACTTTAAATACAAAATTTTCTTCCTCACACGAAATAAATAAAGCAATAAAATGGGAGGAAAATCCCCCAACAGGCGCTCATGTTTAACATTGGAGAGTCACGACGGTACAACTCAATGCAAGGTGTCAAAAAAGAAGACACAAGCTTCATCCGGCAACTTAAAGTGCTTCAAATGATGTCCATTCGCCACAATGATGTCTCCATCATTGTCTATAATCTCAAAACTCCCCCATCCGCAGGCTCTATGGATCAGGAATGGTCCCGTCCACTTCTATTTTAATTTTCCTACAAAAAGCTTTAAATGAGAATTAAAAAGTAATACCTCATCACCTTGTTTGATCTCTTTGAAAGTGATCTTTGAATCATGCCACTTCTTCATCCTCTTCTTGTAAATCACCGAGTTCTTAAAAGCTTGATTTCTGAACTCATCTAATAGAATGATGTGAGTCATCCTCAACTCCTTTTGCTCATTAAGAGACAAGTTCATACTTCTCACTGCCCAAAAAGACTTATGTTGAATCTTTACGCGTAAGTGGAAAGGCTTCCCATAGACAATTTGATAAGGTGACATGTCTAGCACAGTTTTGTACGCAGTCCAAAACCTCCACATAACATCATCAAGCTTCATCGCCCAATATCGTCTATTGGTTTCGACTACCTTCTCTAGGATTTGCTTTACTTGATGGTTGGAGACTTCTGCTTGCTTATTTACTTGAGGATGATAGGGTGTAGTAACCCTATGCTTAACACCATACTCCATGAGAACTCTTTCAATGAACTTATTGACGAAGTGTATACCTCGATCATTCACAAGTTCTCTAGGGACTCCATAGTGGGCAAAAATATGCTTCTTCAAGAATGATAGCATTGTTTTAGATTCACTCAAGTGAGTTGGAATTGCTTCCACCCACTTAAACATAATCAATAGCAAGAATGATGTAGAGAAATCCATTAGATGAGGGAAAAGGCCCCATAAAATCTATTCCCCATACATTGAAGATCTCTACTACAATGCTTGACTGAAGTGGCATCTCATCCCTTTTACTTATGTTTTCCATTTTTTGACATCTATCACATGTCGCTACATAGGATTCATAGTCTTTAAACAAGGTAGGCCAATATAAAGCGGATTTAAGTACCATCGCTGTAGTTTTTTGGGCTCCGAAGTGCCCTCCGTAAGGTTGTGCATGGCAAAAATTGAGCATGCTTTCCGTCTCCATCTCGGGCACACACCTAAGGATGACAAAATCCGTACAAATCTTGTACACAAATGGATCATACCATATGAAGGTTGATGAGCGTATTCTTTGCACATAAAATTAATTCCCAAATATTAAGGATATCAATTGCAGCTTAAGCAAGCGACCAAGTAAAATATCGAACCCACAGGACAGCGTATTATCAATTACATTACTAACTAAATTAATTAAGACAAGTTATAATAAAGATTGAGGATTTTAATCTAATAACTAATATGCTGAAAATTAAATAAAAATTAAAATAAAATAATACTGGAAGAATACGAAAGTGTCTCAAGAATGGAGAATAGGTAACTCTAAGGAAATCTAGTTTTACTACTTAACTTCCCTCTCAAGTGCAGACCGACTCTGCCTTGTAGACTATGGACGCATCACTAAACCATACAAATCTACTCCATAGACACAAGTAAATATGCATGTAATACGTGTGAATAACCTCAGAGCAAGAGACATAATTTCACCCCCCCTTTTTAGGTACTATCAACATCAATTATTTTCCACGTCTGGAATCTAATACTATAAAATTACCCTCTTTATCCTGTTTACTAACCCGAATTCAATTCAATTAATAAACATTCATATATGACAATTCTAATGAAGCTTCGGAGCCCCCTCACTTAGAATCATAACATGGAATCCTGTTCAGCAGTGAACGCGCTCAATCAGCAACCATGATATATATTCAGACTCTATATAACAGTTGAAGATGCACAAAACGATCATGAATATGAGTTAAAAATGTGCAATCATATATAAAATAAATCCACAAGTAGTGTTGTACGGAGGACACATAAGAGAGTTTAATTAATTCATAAAACCTTCGAAACCCTAGATCTACCAAAAGGGTTCTAGCCCACGATGTTGCGAAGAACAATCATGGGGATCTTACCCATATGTCTAGAAAATACAAGATAAATTAGGAAACGAATAAAACCCTAAATGTGGGTGTCGTCGCGTCCTTCTCGTCTTGAATCCTCCTCTTGGTCCTCCTCTTGATTCAACAGATAAATCTTCATAGTGATGGATGGATGGAGCAAGGGATGTGGATGATGGTTGGGGGGTGATCCCCCCTTGTGGGGTATAGGATAATTGTGTTGCGGTTCCTCTTACATGAATAATGATGTAAAATATATATAGGTGTGACAAGGGAATGAAATAAGGAAAGAAAAGATATGGGTGAATCATGGAGGATTATGTGATAAGAAGATTAATTGTGCTCAAAGAAATAGGAATTATGGGCTAATTTTCAAAAAATTTGGAAATTCTCGCCGTCAGCTGCGCGACCTCAAATTTTGAGCATAACTTTCTCGTCCGATCTCCAATTTAAGTGATTCTTACGCCAAAAATGATCTAATCTTCCATGGCTTTCCAACCATTTATCACACCATCATCTATGAGCTACACACGAACACAGAAAATTGCACAAGTTGGACGTGCATTTTTAGCATTCTTGCACAAGTTGCACCTTTTCTCCAACTTTGCACTTTTGATCCTTTTTCCACCTAAAATATAATAAAACACCTCAAACACACCTTTTATCACATATATAAAATATAAGACACTTGTGCTAATATATAACTATAATTTCCATCAAACACACTGCCTTGTAGACTATGGACGCATCACTAAACCATACAAATCTACTCCATAGACACAAGTAAATATGCATGTAATACGTGTGAATAACCTCAGAGCAAGAGACATAATTTCACCCCCCCTTTTTAGGTACTATCAACATCAATTATTTTCCACGTCTGGAATCTAACCCGATATGATCTCCCTTTATAGGTACTATAAAATTACCCTCTTTATCCTGTTTACTAACCCGAATTCAATTCAATTAATAAACATTCATATATGACAATTCTAATGAAGCTTCGGAGCCCCCTCACTTAGAATCATAACATGGAATCCTGTTCAGCAGTGAACGCGCTCAATCAGCAACCATGATATATATTCAGACTCTATATAACAGTTGAAGATGCACAAAACAATCATGAATATGAGTTAAAAATGTGCAATCATATATAAAATAAATCCACAAGTAGTATTGTACGGAGGACACATAAGAGAGTTTAATTAATTCATAAAACCTTCGAAACCCTAGATCTACCAAAAGGGTTCTAGCCCATGATGTTGCGAAGAACAATCATGGGGATCTTACCCATACGTCTAGAAAATACAAGATAAATTAGGAAACGAATAAAACCCTAAATGTGGGTGTCGTCGCGTCCTTCTCGTCTTGAATCCTCCTCTTGGTTCTCCTCTTGATTCAACAGATAAATCTTCATAGTGATGGATGGATGGAGTAAGGGATGTGGATGATGGTTGGGGGTGATTCCCCCTTGTGGGGTATAGGATAATTGTGTTGCGGTTCCTCTTACATGAATAATGATGTAAAATATATATAGGTGTGACAAGGGAATGAAATAAGGAAAGAAAAGATATGGGTGAATCATGGAGGATTATGTGATAAGAAGATTAATTGTGCTCAAAGAAATAGGAATTATGGGCTAATTTTCAAAAAATTTGGAAATTCTCGCCGTCAGCTGCGCGACCTCAAATTTTGAGCATAACTTTCTCGTCCGATCTCCAATTTAAGTGATTCTTACGCCAAAAATGATCCAATCTTCCATGGCTTTCCAACCATTTATCACACCATCATCTATGAGCTACACACGAACACAGAAAATTACACAAGTTGGACGTGCATTTTTAGCATTCTTGCACAAGTTGCACCTTTTCTCCAACTTTGCACTTTTGATCCTTTTTCCACCTAAAATATAATAAAACACATCAAACACACCTTTTATCACATATATAAAATATAAGACACTTGTGCTAATATATAACTATAATTTCCATCAAAAAGGTGTTAAATTATTCACTAAAACACGCTTATTTTCACTCTCATCAATCCCCTAAAGTTACCCGTTGCTCGGCCCGAGGTAAAAAAATAAAAATAAAGAGAAAAAGAGTAAGAAAATTAGTAGGAAAACAAGGACTATGACAATACCCCTTCAAAATATGATTGTCCTCAACTTAGGTTATGCACCTTTCATTACCTGTAATAATCAATTCATAGCATACAAGATAAGACAATCACCACCAATTCAAATGCTCCATTCACATATTCTCTCGGGAAGTATATATATCACTCGCACTCAAGTGTAAAAGATGTAAACTTATGGGTTAAAGTGTTTACGCTCAGATTCAATTCAAGTACATGCGTAACCACAAGCTTGCCTATTATCTCAACTCTTCTTTTACTTGTAGCTAGCAAATCATGAATCAAAAAGGGCTTTTTATTTGGTTGTAAAATTGGCACTATGGAAAAGGTAGAAAATTTATGGATAAGTGACTTAAAACTCAGTTCAATTAAGCTACAGTCTGTTGATGAGCGTTTTCTTCGCACGCAAAATTAATCCCCATGTATTAAGGATATCAGTTGCAGTTTAAGCAAGCGATCAAGTGATTTATCAAACCCAAAGGACGACATTTATCAATTTAATTATAAGCTAATTAATTAAGACAAGTTGCCAATAAAATTGTGAATTTGTTATAAACTACTAAACAATGAATTAAAATAACAAATAAAATAAAATAGCACTAGAAGAATACGAAAGTGGATCAAGTAGGAGAATAGGTAGCTCTAGGGTAATCCAGTTTTACTACTTAACTTCCCTCTCAAGTGCTGGCCAACTCTGCCTTGTGGACTATAGACGTATCACTATACCATGTAAATCTACTCTATAGACACAGGTAAATATGTGTGAAACGCGTGTGGATGACCTCGAAGCAAGAGACATAACTTCACCCCCTTTCTAGGTACTATCAGTATCAATTAGTTTCCACGTCTGGAATCTAACACGATATGATCTCCCTTTATAGGTACTATAAAATTACCCTCTTTATCCTACTTACTAACCCAAATTCAATTCAATTAATAAAAATTCATATATGATAGTCTAAGTCCCCTCACTTATAATCATAACATGGAATCCTGTTCAATGGAGAACGCACTCAATCTACAACCAAGATATATATTCAGACTCTATATACCAATTGAAGATGCACAAAACGACCGTGAATATGGATTAAGAAAGCATAATTATATATAAAATAAATCCACAAGTAGTGTTGTACGGAGGACACACAAGTGAGTTTAATTAATTCATAAAACCTAGATCTACCAAAACAGTTCTAGCCCATGATGTTGCGAAGAACAATCATGGGGGTTGGATAGATCTTACCCATATGTCTGGAAAATACAAGATAAATTAGGAAATGAATAAAACCCTAGATGCGGAAGTCATTGCGTCCTTCTCCGTCTTGAATCCTCCTCTTGGTTCTCCTCTTGATTCCACAGACGTATCTTCAAAGTGATGGATCACTGCAACATAAGTGTTATTTAATAACACTAAAAAAATGTTATTAATAATAAAAAAATATTATTATAGGTCATAAGTAACATATTTTTTGGTGTCGCTATTGCCCCTGTAACATAAAGTCTAATGTTATACATTTTTAGCTTATAATAACATTTAAGTTATGAATGTACCAAATGTAACATTATATTGTAACACTTATGAAAATGTTACATATAGTCTTATCGTAACATTTATTTTCCTAATGTAACAGTTTTTAACACTTTTAACGTATAATGTAACACTAAGTACATTATTTTGTTAACACTTTTTAATATATCGTAATATTAATTACATTATTTTGCTAACACTTTTAAATATAATGTAACATTAATTACTTAATAATTGTATCACTTTTAAAACCTAATGTAATATTATTGTAAAATAATTATGTAACACATATGTTAACATTTTAGTTATTTATAAAATATTTAATGATAATATTAATAATAATAGTAATTATTATTATTATTATTATTGTTATTATTATTATTATTCATGATTTATGTGTACAATAGAAATAGGCAATAAACTTAATCAAATATACATCAATAATGATCAAAATTGAAATTAAATCATAAATATTAGTAAAACATGGTCTACATATAATAGTCTAAATTCCATGTACTACAACGAAGTACTAATAACAGTAATAAAATAAACTCTAATATCTGGTCTTCATCTTCACTTTTCTTTTTCCAATATCAACCATCACCTTGTGCAAGGTCATCATTCTGGTTTAATTCATAATCTTTGTTTTAATGCTCCTGAAAACAAGAACAAAGGGATATAAAGATGGAAAAAAATGGATAAATGGTTAGCAATGATATAGCAACTAAAGCATTTAAAATTAAAGTTATGCCTCCGGAGAAGGTGACTAATATAATTAATAGGATACTTAAAAATCGCCCATGCGAAATCAGATTTGCTAATTTTCTTTTAAATTAAGGATAGCTTTCATGAAAAAAAACAAGACTCTTTCCTTTGATCAACAACATCAACTCAAGACTATAATCAGGCATCACCTACAAATTAAGAAACATATTCAAGGATTCTAATAAACAAGCACACTCCCCTAATATATGAAAGAATAAATTTTAAACTTAAAGTAGGTATTATCAATACAAAAATATAATAAACATTCTGCAAAAGATTTGTTGGGTGTTCATATAGAAAATGGCTCCATATGTGGACAGTAAGTATTACCTGACATGGCTTCACATCATTAATGCTTTTAGCAGATTGTCCATTGAGAAGATAGTTCAATGGATCCTCGAGGAATGGGGCGACACGTTGAAGAATGTCAAAGGAAAGAAACTCATAATGACAATATCCTTAATGACATAAGTTTTATATGGCTGTAGAGACTCATCTGGAATTAACACACTTGTGTTAAGTGATGCTCCCTTTGGTCTCTTGGTACACCTGTCCATAAGTCGACCATGTTTTAGAGCAGAACTGCCATCTAAATTTGATAAACTCATCATAATAATGTGCCATATTATTAAAATCAATAACATAAAGCACTTGTGCTTATAGTGTCGTTCTCAACCAATCCCTTAGTTGTTTTATATTCTCTGTCTTCTTTCCTAATATGAGTTGCTTTGTAAAACTAGTTAGTTGGCTGTTAGAAGTTGGTTAGAAGTAATTTAAAGAACAAACCGATGAATTTGTCACTTTCTAAATATTTTTCTGGTGTGATTGTCTGTTATGAACAATGTGTATTGTGTTTTAATGATATGATCAATATTAGTAGCTTAGATATTGATTTGGGTTGTTTTTAAGCTAATTACTATTGAAGCTTGACAGCATATAAGATTTCAAGAGTTCAGCTGATCACATCATTCTTCTTTGACAGCTTTTGAGTTTTGGAATGTTTAAAGTGTATTCTAGCTCCCTCTGTATGATTTTTTTTCATTAATCTCCCACTAAGATTTTATCAATAAAATTAGCTCATGTATATCTATGATAGATGAAGCACTATAAACCATCCTTACACCATCTTAATATAATATTGCAGACAGCAGTAATAGATCAAAGTGGATGTAGATCTAAGTTAGATCGAAGCACAATGGTTATGTTGGCATAATATAATATTCTTTCATAAGGAAATTCATTACTTTCAATAACCACGATAAGACATTCAGTCTAAGAGTTAACACTAACAATGTGGAAGGTAATGGTATATGATCATGACATAATCCCTAATATATCAAGAAGAGACTGATCTAGATGTAACTAATAGATTTACCATTCATATCATTAGGTAATAGTGCTCATATAATATAAGAAACATATATATATATATATATATATATATATATATATATATATATATATTTCATTACCGGCTCATGACGCTTTCTTGCAAAAGAAACAGGAACTGCAGTGTTTTGACCTTTTCAGTTTCTCTAATTCTTCTTCTTGTAACTAAGATCCTGCAATTTATTCTAGTAAATAAGTTCATCATAACATCTTAATTTTAGCTAAATTCACAATGTATACGCAATTACCTGAACAAGGTTTACCAAATGTAAATATATGTGTGTAAACAATAATAGGCCATATCAATTACCTGATTTTGGACGATTGGCCCATCTTGATCTATTAGCCTGGTTTGTTAACGCCTTGAAGTGATTCTTTTTTACTCTACATTTATAAAAACGCCAGAGATTTGGAACCATTTTCAAAACATGGCTTTTTCCTTCTTCTACAATCAGGAACGTTGTCTGCAAGATAGGAATCAAATGTTATAGAATGCAAGTATTATATTCCTGCATATATCTATCTAACATATTTGGTAAATAAAGCTAATATGATAAGTTAAAAAATTATACATCAAATTTAAAGGATTTTCATCAGGCATCATTCTCAAGAAACACTTAACTAACTGAGAAATTAGTGTAAGATAACAATAAATTAATGACAAGTTGTAAACTGTTCATTAAGTGGAGACTTCCACAGGAGTTGGGGAGACTTGATAATCTGTAAATCTGGCCACGGAAGGCAATTATCTCACAGGTGTTATACCATCAGCCATACACAACATATCCACCTTATGAATAATTGATTTCTTATTAAATGAATTGAGTGGCAATCTTCCCATTGACATGTGCTAGCATCTTCCATTACTTGAAGGAATTCACCTAGCCAACAATAAACTGAGCAGCTAAATTCTATCAAATCTATCCAATGGCACTCAACTTAAATATCTCGCATAGCCCTACAACTCTTTGAGTGGGAAGATACCCCCTGCAATCGTGAACCTGATATCCCTTCGATATTATCATCATAGATTTTACACAAAGTAGTGATCCATAATAGTGGAGCCCAAATAGGAGATGAATAAATTGGTCATATTCGATGGATAAAGGAACAAATGGTAATTCAAACCTAGGCAGGATCGGTCTCCTCATGTTAGTCTAGGCATATTCCGACTGGTCTCTTCAACAGCGTTGTAAATCCAACATTACTGAGCAGCAACCATTGGTTAGCCAGGGCAATTGATATAGATCGTACGAAGAAGTTGTTGAGTTACTGGAAGCCTTGGCAAGAGCTAAGGGGGAGAAGGAGAAGAAGATTATTGCTGGGAGGAAACTAAAGATGGTCAAAGAAGAAGAAGAAGAGGATGATGATGTTGGTGAATCCGGTGAGCAGGAGGATAAGGATGAAGCTACTGTTGATGCTGAGGATTCTTCTGCCAGCTGAAAGAGGGATATGTCCCTGTTTATTTTTTGTCAAAACTCTGCACTAGTTGAACTTGAACTTTCCTTTTATTTCTCCTTTTATGCTTGAACAAATTATCTTCTTTTGGAACTAACTTCAGGGGAATGTTGCTTCTTCTTTTTACTTGCGTGAAACCGTGTTGTGTTTGTTACTTGCATTGCAGGATGTATTTTTGGAAGATAGTGATTGAGTTCTACAAGGAAAGAAGATAAATTAAGTCATTAATTACAATGACTGATTCCATAATTGAAGGATCTCAAAGTGATTTAATTTGATTGAAATAACTAAGGAAAGAATGCAAGGAGATTGAGATGATTATCGTGATGAAGATTTTTGTTCAAAGTCATGAAGTTTATTTATTGGAAAGTTGAAGGGCAGAAGAATATAGAGAAAAAAATATTATTGCATTGTTCTTGTTATATTTTTCTTGGTCTTATTTTTCTTTATGTGAGAGGTGTTCTTTAAGTATTTTCTGTTTCCTTTGTTTTGTTGTTTACTTGTTCCTTCGAGGAGAAGAACTTCTTTGATAGTCAAAAATCTTGAGTGTTTGAGGGTATTGTAGATCAAGAGGGATTCTTGATCACAAGTCTTAGGGATAGGCCAAAACTAGAGTTAGTTTCAAACGAGACAAGTAGCTGTGATAGGTTGGTCAAGTTATTGTCAAAGTCGTATTGAAGTCTAATGGATGGTTTTGAGGGAGTGACATGGTCCTCCTGTTTATACTTTAAAATGTTCTATTACATTTTGTTTTCATATCTGTTCGTAGAAAATCAACTTTAATTTTACAATTGGCATCAGAGTAGGTTATCCCATTTTACCTGTGTTAATTTTTTCATTTTCTATATCATGAGTTCTCGTGATACTAGCTTTTCTGTTCGTCCTCCTTTATTAGATGGATCCAAGTACTCTTATGGAAATACATGATGGTAATTTTCTTAAAATCCATTGGAGATGGAGAAGTTTGGAAGGCTGTAGAAGAAGGATGGACTCATCCTTTCACCACTGACAAGGATGGTGTTAAGAAAATCAAAACTGAAGGCTGG
This sequence comes from Pogostemon cablin, assembly GCA_023678885.1. NCBI lineage: Eukaryota > Viridiplantae > Streptophyta > Magnoliopsida > Lamiales > Lamiaceae > Pogostemon > Pogostemon cablin. Next base: position 7,325,305 of record CM043004.1, on the reverse strand, counting down.
ACGGATGAAGAAAGTAAAGGTGTTGTATCCAACAATAAAGCACTTTATGCTATTCTCTCTTCATTAGATGTTCAACGCCATTCACTTGTCTCGAAGTGTGTTGAAGCCAAGGAGGCCTGGAAAATTCTGAAACTTCAATTTGAAGGAACAGATTCTGTTAAAAACTCTGAGATCCAGCGATTGATGATTGAATATGATGGGTTGATGAGGAAGGATAACGAGAATATTGATATCTATTATTCAAGATTTTCTTCCATATTCAATCAGCTTCATCTGTTGGGTGAAAGCATTCCTGAAGAAAAACAGATCCAGAAGTTCATGAGGACATTACCTCAAAAGTTCAGTGAAAAAGTTACTGCCTTGGATACCTTCAGTAAAATTGCTAAGTTTAGTTTTGATGAACTTATAGGTGATCTCAAAACATTCGAGATGAATAAAAACTTTGATCATACTGTTTCTAAAGAAAAGTCAGTAGCATTCAATGTTGAAGATAATTGTTGGCATTTGATCATTTGGTTAATGTGAACCGTTAGGGTTCCATACGTTTCTAATTCAGTGGAAGTAAGAAAACCAAGCAACACATTTCCTTTCACTAGGGTATGTAGAAGAAGATGGATTCTCGCCGATAGCCTGCGCAGTCTCAACGTTATAGGCATAACTCTCTCATCCAATATTAGATTTGAGTGATCTACGTGCCAAAATGATCCTCTCTTCTGTGGCTTTTCGTCAATATATAAAACATTGTATTTTGAGGTGTGTAAGATTTTATAAAAATCGTGGAAGTTGGCTGACAGCAGCAGCAAACAACCTTTCAGTGTTCTGCTGTATTCCCAAGTCCAATCTCGACGTCGTGTGGGCGACGATCATAAAGATCTTCTCAATCTGTTGTTACCTCACCCTTCTCACAGTGTTAGGTGTGATTAATCTCATAGATTAGGGATTCTGGACAGCTGAGATGACTTTTATATGGGCTACAGTAGGAACCAGGAGGAGAAATTAGAGTTGGGCCTCCATTGGGCTTAAGTATCCAAACTTAGCCCAAAACTTCTAAGTCCAATAATAATAATATATATTACTAAAATATTATTATTGCACTACCTTTCTACTCTCATAATTACGTTATGGGCTCCTTCTTATTATGAGCCCGTTTGTCTCCTCATGTTTAAGATATACAATGCTCATTAATTAATTAAGTTACTAACAACTCTATTAATTAATATCTCATCCTAGAGTAGTACCACTCAACCTCATTATTTTTTCGGAATAAATCCACCTACAGGGTTTACATGATAATTCTTATGAGCTCCTCAAGGGGACATCATCAACCTATAACGGACACGAATTCCTTCTACAATCAACAACACACCATAGAGACAACACTATTTCCCAACTCACCGAGTTTGTTGATTTAATTACATGTAAATCTCACCCATTGATGAATCAAAGAAATACATACTGCCCTACGTGTCGAAGTTATTGTAAAGGGATTAAGAGCACGAACATCCGTAATAACAGAGATCAAGTTCTTCTATAAGTCAGTATAAGTCGAACGATCTCAAGCAGTTCTGCTCAATGCACACAAAGTGCACTAATGTGATTCTATAGTCAAGACAAGCTAATACCAAACCACACTACAACCATCCCGATAGAGAGTCCCCGTCTATCTTGGTAGTGAGCATTTGTTTATACTTTATAAGAAAACTGATAATATGATCTTCCGCGTGTTGTTGCACAACATATTATCTACAGTATAAAGTAAGTGGACTATTGCATCGAACATATAAATAAATTATAAGACGCAATCATTTGATCATATGATTCTCATTTCAAATTAATTGTTTAAACATTATTCATACAAAAAGCTAGACTTTTAGTATACAATCCAATAATCTCCCACTTATACTAAAAGACTATGATGTCATGTCTTTCGCCATACATCTGATTTCCACTCCCACTACACGATCATCAAAAGCTTTCACCTTAAAGTCCTTGTAAATGGATTTTACTAGGTTATCATCCGATACAATCTAGGCGACAACAACCTTCCCCTCATCATACAATTTCTCGTAACATGTGATACTCGCGCTCCATGTGTTTAATTGCCTTATGGGCTCGTGATTCCTTCAAGTTTGCAACTGCACCATTATCAAAAAAATAAATTGTGATAACCTTGGGCAAACTTAGAAACACTTCAAAGTCCATCATGAAGTTTTTAGAGTCATACAGATACTTTGGCTGCCTCATAGGCTCCAATTTATCATCTTTCCGTGATGGAGTCCGGAGTTTGAAACATATTTCTATATAACACTCCTCCATATTATGACTCAACTTCATAAAATTAAACACATAACCTTTGAAGTGGAGTTACTGTCATCCCTATCTGATTTGAAAAATCCAAATCTACGTAACCTATAAGAAACAGTGAATCTGTTCGGTAAGTCCACATACAATTTCTAGTCCTTTTCAGGTACTTCAAAATTATGTGTTACCACAGTTCAACATTCTTATTTCGGGTTAACTTGATAACCACTGTTCATGCTTTCAGCAAAACAGATATCCATTCTCATGCATAGCATTCCTTAGATTAAGCTTTCTTATTCACCAAAATATAAGGAACCACTTTCATCACCTTTATCTTCTTTTGTGTCTAAAGACACATCTCCTTAGATAAAGTCACATGCTAAAACAAGTAAGGATCGTATCATCTCATGAAGCTTGAGACAAGCATAACATCCTTTCTTGTGATCCGTATTACCGTGATCAAAAGGATATTTTTGCTTCTCTTAAGTCTTTCATCTCATACCGCTTTATCAACCATACACATACGCCCGACAATACTCTTTCATTGTCTCCAATGAGCAATATATTATATACGTATAGTACAAGAAATACCACCTCGTTTCGATCACTCTTTTCAATATACAAGGCACATCCGCGCATTGAATAAATTCATATGCTCTTAGCCCTTTGCAATGAATCACTCTGGTTGCTTCACATAGATGTTTTCCTCAAGACTTCCAATCAGGAAAGCTGTCTTGATATCTATTTGATATCCCTCATATTTCATATGAGTAACAACATATAAAAGAGTCTGGATCAACATAGGCATAACTATCGGCGAACAGGTTTCCTCATAATCGAACCTTTTCTTTCTGATTATACCTTTTCGCAACAAGATTTTCTTCCAAGGTTTTCACCTTACCGTATGATCCTCTTTTATTTTGTATGACTACTTCCAATGGCTTTTACACCATTTAGTGGTCCTACAAGCACCCAGAGTTGATTTAGAATCCATCTATTCTATTTTAGAAACATTGCACTTGCTAAGATACGACATTTCTATCTTACAGTGCTTTGTCGTATCCGTGGGTCCATTTCATGTTTACTAGGGACCAAGCCTCACGACTCTCCCATTACATAAATCTTTCGGGTTATAAAACAACCCTCCCACTACGACAGTGCACTACATGCAATTGTGTATCAGATATGACACGCGGTGTAGTATACCTTGTGGTATCTCCTCTTGTACAATTGGTACTAATACTTTGTGTTTTTCCTCTCACTATCCTTCAGAATAAATTATACATAGGTTTGTGAATAATTTCATTGTCCTTTTTCAAAAATCTAGTGTTGGTGTTAACAATCACTCTTTGATCTTTTGGACTAATAAATCAACCACCCTTTATTTTTCTAGGATATCCCACAAATAGACAAACGTTAACGACATGGTGTTTATAGGGCATACCTATAAAATGAATTTAATTATTCCAAATAACTCATCATCTATCTAACCTTTTTCATAAGAGTCTTATTCCTTCTTTCCATCACACCATTCAGCTGGGGTATGCTCGGTGTAGACTACTTGAGATTTTAGTCTCATCCTCTGATAAATAGCTCCTAAACTATCCCAAGAGGTACTCGCCACCACGATTAAGTCATAATGTCCACCTCTCGTCGGGATAGTCTTAGGACCACTTAAATTAGTATGAACTATTTCCAACATATCTTTGCATGGCTCTATACCCCTTTTGCCTTAAAAGGCCTTAATCATTTTACTTCCAAGCAAGACTCGCAAGTTAAATAGTTTCCACCTCAGATAAACCCAACGGTCCATCGGCTATCAACCTTTGAATCCTACTCAAGTAAAATTGATCTAGTATTAGATGCCAAAAGTGTGTCTAGTTCATCTCCGAAGGTTCCTTTCTCTTACTAAGATTATAAGATGCGTTATTAATTACTATTTGTTGCATCCGTGGGAAAAAAAATTAAGAGTGTATAAATTGTCACCAACATACCATAACAGATTATAGTTCCATCTTTCATTACTATGATCATGTCATTTAAATGAAATGGAGTATCCATATGTAAATGCATAGAAAACGAAATGAAATTATTTCTATGAAAAAGTACGTAAAGATAATTTCTCAAAATAAAACGTTTATTCATATCGTAAGATAAATAAACAACTCCCACAGCAACAACTACTACTTTCGTACCTTACCCATATACTCAATTATTTCATCATCACTTAGTTGCAGACTTTTAGTGATACCAATATCTACACACAACGTGTCAGTAGATATCATCACTAATCATGCTTCAACGACTAGTGAATGGGATATTATCCTTGTTCATACCTGGATGAAAATGGATTTTCTTTGCCATATATTTTTTCAGAAGTTCCCTATCATATACAACCTCTTGTATTTCAGGCAGAACTTACTCAAAACACCTAGGCAAACTATGAAGAATAAATTGATCTAGGTTTCCCTTTCAATTCCTACTCCAAGTATTTCCAATTTATTCATCAAATTAACCATGACCTCTTGCCTTTCTAACTTACTCAAGTATCCGAAGAGTCGCATAAGACCATCATATTTCTGTGAACCTCTCATCTCTTCACTATAGACTTAAATATGCATCATGGGACATCTATAGTGAGAACACATGTTTTCCTAAGTAGTAAAAATCGAAACCAAGATTCTTTTCTAATTATCTAATTTTGGACAAGTAAATATAATTTCTTTTAGGAAACAATAAGTGAAATAAACCATTCGAAATTACAGAGAATCACATAAACATACTGATCAAATCTTCGAATTTATCCATTTATTTTGATTCCCTCAAAACAATATAAAATAAAATTCACCGACATCTCAAGCACCGTGAGTCTGCAAGCCATGATAGTATGGACATTTACAAACCCGAACATTTATAAGAGAAGGTTTTACCCATTAATTTCATTTGTCAACTTAACCTCATGACAAAATAATTAAAAGTCGGTTCCTCTTTAGCCATGCAAATAAAAGCAGTGACTCCGATGGGGAGGATACTTATTATTTGCATCTATGTGTACACTATTATTTGACCCCAAGTCCATTGTGCAAGCTTATATGTCTTACAGATGGAGAAGTACACATGCGCCCGGATAATTTCCTACAGTCATCAATTATAAGTTTCTACAAGTGAACCGCATATAAACTCATCCGATGGGGAGGAAGGCTCTAATGTCGACGCGCAAGTTTATTCAGATCGCTAACAAACCAAAAATGGAGGCCGCGGGAATTATTAACAAATTCCCTCTCCCACTTAGTAATTTAATATCGAGGGTTTTTACATGCATATAATATTCATAAAAAATACCCAACCTAGCATGCTCCTATTACGACACATAAGGCAGTAAATCACAGAGAATCATGCATAGCATATAAAACAATAATTAATTATTTAAATCAATTATGAACAGTTATATATCAGGGAATTCGATTATTCACCACCAAGCACGAATACGAGCAACGACCTCCAGATTATCAAATCATCAAAAATTTCCAGATTATCAAATTTTCGAAATTTCCAGAATATCAAATTTTCAAAAACTTCCAGGTTATCAAATTTTCAAAAAAACTCCAGATTATCAAATTTTCGAAAATATCCAGATTATCAAATTTTTGAAAATTTCAGATTATCAAATTTTTGAAAAAATATCCAGATTATCAAATTTTTAAAATTTTCAGATTATCAAATTTTCGAAAATATCCAGATTATCAAATTTTCAAAAATTTCCAGATTATCAAATTTTCAAAATTTTTAGATTATCAAATTTTCTAAAATATCCAGATTATCAAATTTTAAAAAATTTCCAGATTATCAAATTTTAAAAATTTTCAGTTATCAAATTTTCGAAATTTCCAGATTATAAAATTTTTTAAATTTCTAGATTATCAAATTTTCAAAAATTTAAAGATTATCAAATTTTCAAAAATTTCCAGATTATCAAAATTTTGAAAATATCCAAATTATCAAATTTTCGTCGAGTGTCGTCAAACGTATAAAGTATTCAACAAGAAAAAATAATTTCTAAAACATAGTCCACGTTTGACACATGTATATTGTATCTGAATAGGGTATACTAGCATAACATGAATACTTAAACTCTTTCATCTTTTGACATAAGCCCTAGCCTAACGTTTTACGCTTCACCATGAAACCGAAGCTCTGATACTAATTTTTGGCGTTCAATCATTTGGTTAATGTGAACCGTTAGGGTTCCATACATTTCTAATTCAGTGGAAGCAAGAAAACCAAGAAATGTATTACCTTTCACCAGGGTATGTAGAAGAAGATGAATTCTCGCCGACAGCATGAACAATCTAACCATTATAGGCATAACTCTCTCAACTGTTATCGGATTTGAGTGATCTACACGGCAAAATGACCATCTCTTCCGTGGCTTTCCGTCAGTATATCAAACGTTGTATTCTAATGTCTGTACAATTTTATAATAATCGTGCATGTTGGCGGACAGCAGCAGTAAACAACCTTCCAGTCTTTTGCTGTATTCCCAAGTCCAATCTCGACGTCGTGTGGGCAACGATCTTCAATATCTTCTTAATCTGCTGTTCCCTCACCCTTCTCATAGTGTTAGGCGTGATTAATCTCATAGATTAGGGTTTTCAGACAGCTGAGATGACTTATATATGGGCTAAATCAGGGACCAGGAGGAGAAATTAGAGTTGAACCTCCATTGGGCTTAAGTATCCAAGCTTAGCCCAAAGCTTATACTTAAGTCCAATAATAATAATATATACCACTAAAATATTATTACTGCACTACCGTTCTAATCCCATAATTACATTATGGACTCCTTCTAATTATGAGCCCGTTTGTCTCCCCATGTTTAAGATATACAATGCCTATTAATTAATTAAGTTACTGACAACTCTATTAACTAATATCTCATCCTTGAGTAGTAATACTCAACCTCATTATCGTGCCAGAATAAATCCACCTGTAGGGTTTACATGATAATCCCTACAATCAACAACACACCATAGAGACAACACTATTTCCCAACTCACCGAGTTTGTTGATTTAATTACATGTAAATCTCACCCATTGATGAATCAAAGAAATACATACTGCCCTACGTATCGAGGTTATTGTATAGGGATTAAGAGCACGAACATCCATAATAACTGAGATTAAGTTCTCCTATAAGTCAATATAAGTCGAACGATCTCAAGCGGTCCCGCTCAATACACACAAAGTGCACTAATGTGATTCTATAGCCAAGACAAGCTAATACCAAACCACACTACAACCATCCGATAGAGAGTCCCTATCTATCTCGATTGTGAGCATCTGTTTATACCTTATAAGGAAACCGATAATATGATCTTCCACGTGTTGTCACACAACATATTATCTACAGTATAAAGTAAGTGGACTATTGCATTGATCATATAAATAAATTATAAGACGCAATCATTTGATCATATGATTCTCATTTCAAATAAATTGTCATAACATTGTTCATACAAAAAGCTAGACTTTTAGTATACAATACAACAATCTCTCACTTATACTAAAAGATTATGTTATCATGTCTTCTGCCATACATCTGATTCCTACTCCCACTACAAGACCATCAATAGCTCATGCTTTAAGGTCTTTGTAAATAGATATACTAGGTTATCATCCGATGTAATCTAGGCGACAACAACCTTTCCCCCATCACACGATTTCTCGTAACATGTGGTACTCGCGCTCCATGTGTTTAATTGCTTTATGGGCTTGTGATTTCTTCGAGTTTGCAACTGCACCATTATCATCCAAATAAATTGTTATAACCTTAGGCAAACTTAGAAACACTTCAAGGTCCATCATGAAATTTTTAGAGTCATACAGATACTTTGGCTACCTCATAGGCTCTAATTTATCATCTTTCCATGATGGAGTCTGGAGTCTGAGATATATTTCTATATAAAACTCATTCATATTATGACTTAACTTCCTAAAATTAAACACATAACCTTTGAGGTGGATTTACAGTCGTCCCTATCTGATTTGAAAAATCCTAATCTATGTAACCCATAAGAAGCAGTGAATCTGTTCCATAAGTCCACATATAGTTTCTAGTCCTCTTCAGGTACTTTAAAATTACGTGTTACCACAGTTCAACATTCTTATTTCGAGTTATCTTGATACCCACTGTCTATGCGTTCAGCAAAACAGATATCCATTCTCGTGCATAGCATTCCTTAGATTAAGCTTTCTTATTCGCCGAAGCATAAGGAACCACTTTCATCACCTTTATCTTCTTTTGTGTATCAAGACACATTTCCTTAGATAAAGTTGCATGCTAAACGAGTAGAAATTGTATCAATTGATGAAGCTTGAGATAAGCATAACATCCTTACTTGTGATCCGTATTACCGTGATCAAAAGGATATATTTTGCTTTTCTTAAGTCCTTCATTTAATATTGCCTTATCAACCATACCCATACGCCCGACAATACTCTTTCATTGTCTCCAATGAGCAATATGTCATCTTCGTATAGTACAAGAAATACCACCGCGTTTCTATCACTCTTTTCAATATACAAGACACATCCGAGCATTGATTAAATCCATGTCACTGGATTTACCTCATCAAAATAAATATTTCATGATCTTGAAGATTGCTTTAGTCCATCGATGGATACTTTAAGCTTACTATCAAAATGCTCTTAGCCCTTTGCAATGAATCACTCTGGTTGCTTCACATAGATGTTTTCCTCAAGACTTCCAATCAGGAAAGCTGTTTTGACATCTATTTGCTATCCCTCATATTTTATTTGAGTAGCAACAGATAAAAGAGTCCAGATCAACATAAGCATAGCTATCGGTGAACAGGTTTTCTCATAATCGAACCCTTTACTAGGGACCAAGTCTCACGACTCTCCCAAAATATATATCTTGCAGTTTGTCGAACAACCATCCCACTACAACAAGGCAATACATGCAATTGTGTATCAGATGTGACACGCGTTGCAGTTTATCTTATGGTATATCCTCTTGTACACTTGGTACAAATACTTTGTGTTTTCCTCTCACTTCCTTTAGAACAATTTACACATAGGTTTGTGATTTATTACATAGTCCTTTTTCAAAATCTAGTGTTTGTGTTAACAATCACCCTTCGATCTTTTAGACTAAATAAATCAACACCCTCCATTTTTCTAGAATATTTCACTAACAGACAAACGTTATACGACATGCTGTTTCTAGGGTATACCCATAAAATGAATTTAGTAATTTCAAATAATTCATCATCTATTTAATCATTTCCATAAGAGTCATTCTCTTATTAAGATTGGAAGATGCGTTATTAATTACTATTTGTTGCATCCGTAGGATAAACATGATTTAAGATTTTACAAATTGTCACTAACGTACCACAACAGATTATAGCTTCATCCTTCATTACTATTACCATGTCATTTAAATGAAATGGAGTATTCATCCGTAAATGCATAGAAACTGAAATGAAATTCTTTCTATGAAAATGTACGTTAAGATAATTTCTCATAATTAAGCGTTTATTCATATCGTGAGATAAATAAACAACTCCCACTGCAACAGCCACTACTTTCGTAGTATACCCATGTACCCAATAATAATCTCATCATCACTTAGTTACATGCTTTTAGTGATTCCGGTATCTACACACAATGTGTTAGCAGATGCCATCACTAATCATGCTTCAACAACTAGTGAATGAGATACTAACCTTGTTCACATCATAATGAAAATGGCTTTCCTTCGCCACATGTTTTGTTAGAGGTTCCCCACCATATACAACCTCTTGTATTTTAGGTAGAACTTGCTCAAAACACCTAGACAAACTACGGAGAATTAAATTGATCTAGGTTTCCCTTTCAATTTCTATTCAAAGCATTTCCAATTCGTTCATCAATTCAACCATGACCTCCCGCCTATCTAACTTACTCAAGTATCTGAAGAGTCGCATAAGACCATTATATTTCTATGAACCTCTCACCTCTTCACTAGAGACTTTAAAAAACATCATGGGATATACTTAGTGAGAACACACTTATATTTTCCAAATCAGTAATATTCAAAACCAATATTCTTTTCTAATCATCTAACTTTGGAACAGTAAGTATGTTTCTTTTAGTTAGAAATAAGTAAAATGAAAACATTTGAAATTGCAGAGAATCATAAATAAATACACCGATTAAATCTTCGAATTTTATCTATTTATATTGATTCCCTCAAAACAATATAAAATTAAAATTCACCGACCTCTCAAGCACCGTGAGTCTGCAAGCCACGTTAGTGTGGACGTTTACAAACCCGAATATTTACAAGAGAAGGTTTTGCCCATTAATTTCATTTGTCAACCTAACCTCATGACAAAATAATTAATTGCCGGTTCCTCTTTAGCCATGCAAATAATAGCAGTGACTCCATTGGGGAGGATACTAATTATTTACACCTAAGTGTACACCATTATTTGATCCCAAGTCCATTGCGCGAGCTTGTGTGCCTTACAGTTGGAGAAGTACACAAGCGCTCAGATAACTTCCTACAATCATCTTGTACCAGTGAACCGCACATAAACTCATCCTTTAGGGAGGAAGGTCTATGCCAACACGCAAGTTCATGTGTCATATTACAAACAATAATTATTTAATGAAGTCTGTACCAGTGATCCGTGAATAAACTCATTCGTTAGAGAGGAAGGCCTATTGCCAACACGCAAGTTTACTCACATCACTTACAAACCAATAATGGAGGTTGCTGGAATTTTTAACCAATTCCCTCTCCTTTTTAGTTATTTAACCCTGAGAGTTTTTACATGCATATAATATTCAGATATAATACGCAACCTAGCATACTCCTATTATGACACATAAGGCAGTAAAGCACAGAGAATCATGCATACATATATAACAATAATAAGATAATTAAATCAATTATGGAAGTTATATATCAAGAATTAAAACAGTACTAGCATGCTTTTATTTAAGGCAGTAAATCAAATAAAACATGCATACATATATAACAATAATCACTTATGGCAGTTATATATATACCAAATTAAATTGCCAAAAAATAAGACGTTTTGTCCAACACTCCAGCAATGATGCCTTACGCAACAAGCAGAATTGCTTGTGCCCTAAGTCAATTCATTGTCACGGGCTGCTAGAATTCAAAAAATGTCGAAATATGTCACTACTGCTGTGAAGACCATGCGCCGCTGCCGCGTGCACACACCTCCTGCCGCACATGCCTCCAACGCCTGAATCAGCAGCACACGCCTCCTGCCGTGTGCGCACGCCTTGCGTGCACGCCTCCTGCAGTGGGCCAACGCCTCCTGCCACGCGCACACACCTTCCGCGCGGGCGCCTCATGCCATGCGCCAAGTCTCGCATGCTCGCTGCTCGCTTCTGTGCCATGATGTGCGAACTTCCAGTAGCCCGCCACAACGCCCAGCAGATTCTGGCCCTCGTGTGTTTCCCGTGCACCAAGTTGCTCATCACCTTGAGCCAAATTCCCTTCGCACGACGCTAAACGAGCGCCAACGTGCATGACACCGAGCGCCCCTGCCTACCTCCGTGCAGCCTACACACTCCACACGCCCGGCAGCTGCTCGTCTCCACACACGACAGCGAGAGCCACACGCCCGTCTTACACTCAGCGGTCTGCCCGCAGCGTGTGCACAAGCCCTACCTCGTGTACCCACCATGCAGCTAATGTCATTCAGCGACCATGCCATCACACGACCTCCACCGCGCTCCTTACGCCTGACATCGTGTCACACTTCCTTGCGTGCCAAGCTGGCTGTTGTGTGCCAATCTGGTCATCGGCAATCTGCCCACCAGCGTCGCAAGGCCCATCCGACACGTATTCACCAGCACCCGAAAGCATTCCATCGCGCCGTGAACAATCATCAATGTATAGGGCATCTAAGCATATAACAGGTAATATACTAATCCCTAATCACATTGAACACATAAACCCTAGCCTTACGTTTCACGCTTCACCACGAAACCGAAGCTCTGATAACAATTGTTGACATTCGATCGTTTGGTTAACGTAAACCGTTAGGGTTCCATATGTTTTTAACAAGCAGCGGAAGCAAGTAAACAAGAAACATATTACCTTTCACCAGAGTATGTTGAAGACGATGAATTCTCGACACCAGCCTGCGAAGCCTCACCGTTTTGGGCATAACTCTCTCATCCAATGTTGGATTTGAGTGATCTACATGCCAAAACGATCCTCTCTTCCTTGGTTTTCCGTTAGTATATCACACATCATGTTCTGAAGTCTGTAAGATTTTACAAAAATCATAGAAAGTGGCAGAGAGAAGCAGCAAACAACTTTCCAGTCTTCTGTTGTATTCCTAAGTCAAATCTTGGTATCGTGTGCGCGACGATCCTTGAGATCTTCTCAATCTGCTGTTCCCTCACCCCCTTATAGTGTTAAGCATGATTAATCTCATAGATTAGGGTTTCTGGACAGCTGGGATGGCTAATATATAGGCTACATCAGGGACCAGGAGAAGAAATTAGAGTTGGGCCTCCATTGGGCTTAAGTATCCAAGTTTAGCCTAAAGCTTATACTTAAGTCTAATAATAATAATAATATATACCACTAAAATATTATTACTGCACTACCGTTGTAATCCAATAATATGTTATGGGATCCTTCTTATTGTGAGCCCGTTAGTCTCCCCATGTTTAAGATATACAATGTCCATTAATTAATTAAATTACTAACAACTCCATTAATTAATATCTCATCCGAGAGCATTACCACTAAACCTCATTATCATGCCGGAATAAATCCACCTACAGAGTTTACATGATAATCCTTATGAGCTCCTCAAGGGGACATCATCAACCTATGACGGACACGAATTCCTTCTACAATCAACAACACACCATAGAGACAACACTACCTCCCAACTCACCGAGTTTATTGATTTAATTACATGTAAATCTCACCCATTGATGAATCAAAGAAATACATACTGCCCTATGTGTCGAGGTTATTGTATAGGGATTAAGAGTATGAACACTATAATAATTGAGATCAAGTTCTCCTATAAATCAGTATAAATCTAACGATCTCAAGCGGTCCCACTCAATACACACAAAGTGCACTAATGTGATTCTATAGCCAAGACAAGCTAATACCAAACCACAGTATAACCATCCCGATAGAGAGTCCCCATCTATCTCGGTTGTGAGCATCTGTTTAAACCTTATAAGAAAACCAATAATAGGATCTTCTGCATGTTGTCGCACAACATATTATCTATAGTATAAAGTAAGTGGACTATTGCATCGATCATATAAATAAATTATAAGACGCAATCATTTGATCATATGATTCTCATTTCAAATAAATTGTTATAACATTGTTCATGCTAAAGCTAGACTTTTAGTATACAATCCAACAAAAACATGTGGCGAAGGTAAGCCAATTTCATCAAGATATGAACAAGGTTTGTATCTCGTTCACTTTTTGTTGAAGTTTGATTAGTGATGGCATATACTGGCATGTTTTGTGTAGATACCAAAATCACTAAAAGCGTGTAATTAAGTGATGATGACTTTATTGTGGACATGGGTAATCCTACAAAAGTAGTGACTGTTGCAGTGGGAATTGTTTATTTATCTTATGATATGAATAAATGTTTGATTTTGAGAAATCGTCTTTATGTACAGTTTCATAGAAAGAATTTCATTTAGGTTTCTATGCATTTACGGATGAATACTCTATTTCATTTGCATAACGAAGGATGGAGCTATAATCTGTTGTGGTACGTTGGTAGACAATTTGTACACTCTTAAATCATGATTATCCCATGGATGTAACAAAATTGAAATTGATAACGCGTCTTCTAATCATAATAAGAGACAGGAACCTACGGATATGAATCAAACATACCACTGGCATCTGAAATTAGGTCATGATTGCCTTTTAAGGCATAGGGGTGTAGAGCCAAAGATATTTTGGAATTGGTTCATTTTGATTTATGTGGTCCTAAGATTATCCCTACGAGAGGTGGTTAGATATAAATTTGATGCACAACAAGTCTAAGTACTATGATTAATTCAAAATTGCATGGTTCATGTGGTGAAGGATCATTGAATATATATCAAGTCATTACGATTTCATCGCTGTGGCGAGTACCTATTAGGATAGTTTAAGAGCTATTTATCAGAGGTTGGGATTGAATCCCAAGTTGTCAACAGTGGGCTAACCCCAGCTGACTGTTGTGGCAAAAATAAGGTATAGAATTCATATGGAAATAGTTAGATAGATGATGAGTTATTTGGAATTTCTAAATTCATTTTATGGGTATGCCCTAGAAACAACATGTCGTAAGCATGTTTGTCTGTTTGTGGGATATCCTAGAAAAATGAAGGGTGTTTATTTGATAGTCCAAAATATCAAAGGTTGATTGTTAACACAAACACTAGATTTTTGAAAAAGGACTATGTACCAAATCACAAACCCATGAATAAAATGTTCTATAAGGTGTGAGAAGGAAAACACAAGGTTAGTACTAATTGTACAAGATGATATACCACAAGTAAACTACATCGCGTGCCACGTCTGATACACAATTGCGTGTAATTCTTTGTCGTAGTGGGAGGGTTGTTTTACAACCTGAAAGATTTATATTTTAGGAGAGTCGTGAGCCTTAGTCCCTAGTACTAAACATGAAATTGGCCCATAGGTATGACGAAGCACTATAAGATAAAATGCGATATCTTAGCAACTTGCAATGATTTTTTATATAAAATCTATGGATTCTAAATTAGGTCTGGGTGCTTGTAGAATCGCGAAATGGTGGTAAAACCATTGGAAGTGGCTCTACAAAATAAGAGTGGATCAGACGGTAAGGTGATACTTTGAAACAAGGCTTATAGCGTACATGTACACTCATAAAAAAGGGTGAGTTCGAGTATGAGGAAACCTTTTCGCCGGTAGCTAAGTTGAAGTTAATCCAGATTCTTTTATTTTATTGCTGCTCATATTGAATTATAAGGTATAGAAAATAGATGTCAAGACAGCTTTCGTGATTGAAAGTCTTGAAGAAAACATCTATGTGAAACAACCAGAGTGATTCATTGCAAAGAGCTAAGAGTATTTCGAGTGTAAGTTTAAAATTCCCCATCGATGGACTAAAGCAAACTTCAAGATCTTGGAACATCTGTTTTCAAAAATAGGTTATGCAAAAATATAATCCAAATTTTGTGGAAGTGAGTGAGAGAGAGAGAGATTGTGTCAACTAAGAATTGAAACTTACAGGTGCAAGCAAAGCAAAGCAAAGTAAGAAGAAAGCAAACAACAGTTAAAAACAAAAGATATGCACACCAATCTTGAATTTTAGCCAAACTATGGTAAATAAGATAAGAATACTACAATCATTGAGGCTGCAAGGGAAGATATAGCAATAATTAATTATAATGGGAAATTATTGTGAATACTTTTCATATCCACTATGACTTTGTTGGGGTTGGTGGTGGTGGTTGTGGTGCTCCAAATTCATCCCCATATCAATTCTATTATTGATATTATTGTATGCATTCATGGAAGCCAACATTCCCATATTATTCTCTATCACACCCAATCCTAGCTGCTAAACCGATTGTTGTGGCTGCTGCATCACCATTGACCCCAGCTGAATAAGGTTAAACCGCCCCCCACCCTCCTGGGAACTCAAACCCTCCAATTTTCTGCATTGAAGGTGCCTTGTACTGCCACTCCTTCAGCCCCACCGTAGCCATGGTGGCGCCACTTTCAATCACCGAAAGTATCCAGGAGGCATTTCCTAATTAACAAATTTTGAAAAGCCCATTTTACTAATTAACAATATTTTTCAAAATTAGATTCAATTATTCCCGACCTTCAACCCCAAATGCTGGACTCGCGAGCTGTTAGGTTTTAGTGCCTACAGCCATGGACCAACTCATGGACCGTCGAAAATCCATCGTCTTCACAATTTCGATGAAGAAATCAAAATTTTGTGTCAGATCTTGTAGATTTATCACCAGCAATAGCACTAGTTTTAGATTCATCACAATCTTTGAAACAAATTGCCACCAGCGAGATTTCCTTCCCTTGGATCTGTGAAGCTCGAATTAGTATGGTTACCCGAGAGATTTTCAGCAACCAGCGAGATTTTCTTCTATAGGATTCTGAAAAGAAGGCGTGGATCTGTGAATTTAATTATCGTTGCTGTAGGATCCGGTTGCACCAACTAATTCATAGTCCTGGTTGTACCCTAGTCGTCCTCAATAACTTTAATATAGGAAAGTGATAATATATTAATGAAAAGTGATAATGTTATTTCATGAACAATTTATAGTATAAATAAAATGTGGTAATATTTTATAGTGTAAGTGATAATGATTTATAGCGAAAGTGATAACTATTTTAAAAAGTAAAAAATGGTCTCAAATGAGACGGTCTCATTCAAGTCCTAACCCTTTAAAAATCATTCAACTTTAATATTCACCATTTATTAAATAGTATTTTTAATCTTATTAACCCTATTTATGCCAATATAAATTTGGTAAATATTGAAGATATTTTTGGCATATTTGACTAACTACCAATAAATATATTAAAATTTCAATCAATATATTATCAAATTAATTACAATATTAATTGATTTAATTTAATTTAATTTACATACGATTTATATATTTGTAATATTTTTTAAATATTCAACTAATCTACTTAAACTATTTAATTTTAATTTAGTTTTAGAAATCATATTTTTATATTGAATTTACATATTTTTAATATAATATTTACTCAGAAATACCCTCTTAATTTAATTTAATTTAATTATTTTATGATAAAATATCGCCTTCATTTAATTGATCAAATTTCAGTACACTATTTAATTGTTAATTTTGATCCACGAGTATTAATAAATGTGTTTGTAATGCATCATAATAAAATTTTTGGATATGACGGGTGTGAGTAGCACTTAAATGATATAAGATATAGTTCTATAGACTAAAGTACTTACAAGTAATAGTATTAGAGAACATATTTTGTACAAATACGGTTGACAATGAGACATGTATTTTCCGATACGCTAAGAATGAGTGGTGCTTGGCTGAAGTGACGAGGAAGAATGAAAAATTGAGAGAGACTGCAGCTTGATTGATCCGAGTTTTGAGTCACTTATCCATAAATTTCCTACCTTTTCTAAAGAGTCAATTTTACAACCAAATTAAAAGACCTTTTTTATTCATGATTTCCTAGCTAGAAGTAAAAGGGGAGTTGAGACAATATGCAAACTTTTGGTTACACATGCACTTGAAATGAATCTGAGCGTAAACACCTTAACCCATAAATGTAGATCTTTTACACTTGAGTTCGAGTGATATATACTTCCCGAGATAATAGGTGAATGAAGCATTTAAATTTGGTGGTGATTGTCTTATCTTTTATGTTATCAATTGACAGTACACCAAAAATACATTAAGATAACATATATAATGTGTTGTCTATTAGCTTCTTTTTGGAAAAATCTTCGTTGGCAAAGCCCCTGTTGTCGTAGGGCATTTGAAAAGACGCACAATGACACCACATATTATGTGTTATCGGTGTGCGCCTTTTTTATAAAAAAAGGACGCACAATGATAACATAAATTTATGTGTTGTCATTGTGAATCTTTATGTGTTGTCGTTGAGATTCTTTTTAATTTTTTTAAGACAATAGGTTATATATGTTGTGTTATTTGGTTAAGACAACAGATATATATATATTCTATTAATGTAGTATTATTAAATTATTCATAGCATCTACATTTTATACGTATTGTCGAACCAATTAATTATTATATAAAATAATTTATAATTAACTTATAAACAAAATAATAAAATTCAAAATGTATTAAAAGATTCTAAATAATCCAAAACATGTTAAATATCAAATATCCCTCTCAAATCGAAATGTTGGCAAAATCCAAATACATCTCATTAGACATGACATAAATAGAATTGGTTTAAAAACCACGAAACTATGGATCCAAGCCTAGACAATTAATGAAAATTCGAATACATCAACAAGTCATGATCATTCCCCTTTAGCTCTGACGCCTCTTCTTTTAACTGTATGTTCCTGTCCAAACACAACCATAATCTTTATCATGAGAAGTTAAAACACTACAATGAGGCTAAAAATCTAGAAAACAGTTGAGGACAACCATATTAAATAATACAAAATCAAATAGAAAATTCTAACTTATAATATAACCATGTAAGAGTTTAGAAAATAAACCTGAGGAAATAAATCAGCTACACCAATAATTCAAATCTCATATTATCTCATGAAAAAAAATAGCAGTATAATCTATTGTTTTAAAATACGTCTCCTAATATATCAATTTTTTATTTTAAGGGCATATTTAACAAATACAGATTTAATATTAAGAGAGAACGGAATCACAGTTGGTCTAACACCAATTTCAATATAGCAATAAATCTATAAAGCTATGGTCATTAAAGTATGCATAGTTGAGTACTAGCTTTATACCTTTATATGAGACTGAAGTAAACTTGCCCACTCTTCTCGCACTTCATCAATATCATCTTTAGAGTAGTCACCAATTGATAAAAACTGTTTAACACAAGAGAATAGTCAATAATAAAAGAACAGATACATAAACCAAACTAAATAGAATATGTAAATTTATAATAAAATTCATTACCAATGATTGAATTGTATCCATGCAAACTACTCCATCAA
Source organism: Pogostemon cablin (assembly GCA_023678885.1). Lineage (NCBI taxonomy): Eukaryota > Viridiplantae > Streptophyta > Magnoliopsida > Lamiales > Lamiaceae > Pogostemon > Pogostemon cablin. The sequence continues at coordinate 7,306,226 of CM043004.1, read as the reverse complement.
TATTGATAATTTCTCTCATGTATCGCATTACGAAGAAGCCACATTGAGACGAATCTGGTTGCTTAGGTGTCTGCATGTACATAAATTATAAATATTTCCCCATTCAATTTAAATTATTCATATTGAATGAAATGAAAATCAAGTACCTTAATTAATTTCCAGTGAGTTATTTTCCTTCCTTTGTTGCACATGGTCGCCGCTTTAAATATTTTCATTCCCCTTTAATTGTTCATTAATGTGATTACTAAAACAATTGATGCATTACCACATGTGACAAACAAATAGTAAATAAAACTTACATTTCAACAACTTGTGTCCAAGGCTCATCTTGAATCCGATTATAAAGAGGATCGAAGAAACAAACTTCATTCTTGTACGGGTCGATTATTGTCAAGATCCAATGTGCACTACAAATGCATGCAAGCATAAATAAGATGTGACAGTCCATCAACCACTTAGTAATATGATTGAGCTTAAGGGCATAAAAACTCTATGACTTGCCCGACATTACAAGGTACCATATTAACTTGATTCTCTAAAGTACCATCCTTTCCTTGAGATAAAGCTCGTGCCCTTAATTCAGTATCTGCTTGTAAAACATTTAAATATGTACTTGTTAAGTGAGTATGCCCAACATGATAGGGATCCACAAATTTGAACATGTCGAGCTTGTTATACAGTTTCACCTTATTATAAATATTGCTACAAAGAAAAAATATGTTTAACACCAAAACAAATGCTATGCCTGATAATAAAAATTTGTTAAACTCTTTGATTATGGAATATATGTCAAGTCTTACCCCATATAGATGGCAATACAAGAGTACGTAATTGGCTCTAATAGGCAGAATCTTGTAACATCAGAGAAGTCAAGATACAGTAATTGGGCATGGCCGAAGACACTTTTGTCCAACACTATTTGTGTGTCGTCAGACTTTATTTCATGAGCCTTTTCCATGTCACAAAATACCAAATGCAACATATCCAGCAAGTTCTCATAATCCAGTATTAGTTTATTCGCTGCATGCTCCTTTTTAATCTTGGGCTTTTACAAAATGCAATTGCAAACATATCATTTGAAATTTTAATTAGGGAATTAACTAGGTTAACTAAAAGTTATAAATTTGTGACTCAATTAAGTAAAATATATACCTTTGAATGTTCACCATGTTGTAAAGCTGCATCATAGGGATTTCCTTGACATCATCCTCATCTGATTCCGCCTCCACATCATCATTACAGATTTGATGATACATTTTTACAGAACAACTTCCCTTCTCTTCAGTCTCAGCTGTGCGTGAGTCCTTAAAAATTGCATCTTCCAATTTTGCCAATTGTTCAAATAGCTCAGAATTTATCATCCTTGCGTCATGTAACTCCTTCTCAGCTTTAATGAGATGCTCTGCCTCCACTTTTCTTATAGTAGGCCGATGAAAGAAGCTTGTACTATTGACGTGTCCTCCAACACCACGTATATGCCAAATGATTCACTAGATCCAAGAGCCTTTGCAAGAATACCTTCCCTTGGTCCATAAAAAGATTCCTTCCCAGACTTCTTTTGCTCTATGTAATCATTCCGCAAGAAACAAATTGTCCAAAGTAAACTTGGATGTTACCACTTATAAATATGAATAAAGAATCTTGTACTCTTTTGTACTTTATTACTTACAATTTTTGACACTTTCTCTTCCAAATCACCACCTACTTTTTCTCCTTTTATCTTCCGTCCATGTATCCAAAGGGTTGATCGATCAACCTCTTCATCTTCACATAATAGATCTGACTGTAATTCATAGTTATGCAATTTTGACCATCAACACATCCATCAACTCATTAACATCAATTTATTTAAAAACTTACATTTTCCTTCGCATATTGAGCATATCCTTTGCGCGAAAGACGATACGGAAATTTGATTCGGGATCTCACAAATTTTTGTTTATCGCTCAAAGGCTAATAATTAAAACAATCACTTATGAATAATAATTTTATAAATAAATATATAGAAATCCCATAAAATTATAAGTATAAGAAAATAAATGTAAGCATATCCATATATCAATATTACCTTGAAATCCGTAGAGAGTCGACTAATTACAAAATCAGCCCAGTCAGATTTAGCAATTTCATAACCACGTGGTAGAATATTTAATGTTTCCTTTCCAATCTTTTTAAAGACATTCTCATTCATCAGTTTTGTCTTAAATTGACGCCACTTATCATTTGCAGATTTTAAACAATCCTTGTACCATTTAGGATCAATATTAAAGCATGTCTGCAAAATTAGTATGAAAAGAGAAGTTATTAAACAGAACATGAAATAATATTTGAATAATAAATATCCTTTATCTGAATACTTACATTAACATCATGCCATATTTGTTGTTGAACTTCAAGTGGGACTACTTTCCAATCACTGTAAATTATATTTACCGTCTTCCTTGTAAGTACACCTATATAGCTTTGCAATTCACACGATGCATCCCGTATTGGTTGTCCATTATTATTGAATTCCACATCTCTCTTTTCTCCTTTACTCTTTTGTACAGCTAAACAATGCATGTATGTTGGACCTCTAGGTGTTCTTGCCGATTGGGTACTAGATTGAGTTACATGTGAAGCTATTTTATCACCATCAGCCTTAACACCAGTCTCAACATCATTTATTTTTGTACCTTCATCAACATAATGAGTGTCTTCAGTCCTTCTCTTTTTTTCTTGTAGCCCATCCATATTAGAATGTTCTTTATTCTTTCTACTTCTCGCCATGGCTTGTGATTCAGTGGCATCAACATCTTTTTTATTCTTTTTACGAGTCACCATGGATTTATTCAATCTTTTAAGCATAAAAAAATACAAAATTAAAGATAATATTAAAATATCATCACAATTAAATATAAACAACACAAAATAACCAACACATCATAGAAGTACCAGAGAATTTAACACTATGTGTTGTCAACCCATATCCCATCACAATATTTACGTATGCATGGTGGTTCATTATCGTCACTCATACTAGGATCTTCAAAGGAAAACTCTTTGGTCAAATTTGGATGGTGGATTGATGTTCCTTCAGACTCTGTGTGTGGTTGATGTTCAAAGTGCTATGTGTAGTTTCAAGTACTACTGACCATCCCTTTTCTTTAGGGTCATCAATATAGAAAACTTGCTTAGCTTGACTCCCCAATATAAAAGGATCATCTTTGAATCCTAATTTGTTGAAGTTCACCAATGTAAACCAAGTTCATCTACCCTCATACCACTTTTACAATCAATCCAGACACATTTAAACATAAGAATGAAGAAGTCCATGTAATCTAATTCCCATATTTCCTCGATCACTCCATAATATGACATTTTAGAAATGATTGGATTTTTATCTTTTGCACTAGAAAGCTGCATTGTCTTTGCAACCAAGCTGACTCCTGAGTTTTGTGTAAGTCTTGTGTCATCAAGCTCCTTCGTAAGATAATTCACTCTATTAATGAAATAGCTCTGATGTTTGATAACTTTTTTATTTGGTCCATGTGCAAGCCTTTTTATTCTTTCAGTTATTTGCTCATTTGAATCTTTGTCAACATTTGAAACCTAGTTAAGTATTTATTCCAAGTATTAAAGTTCATAGTTAACCCTTAGTAAGTATGAACAATACAATATTGATAAACACGTCGTAACTTACTCTTTCACTTAACCAACTAGCAAAAAACTTGTGGTGTTGATCTTGTACCCATTTTTGTGATTTGGCTTTAGAGTTATTACCAGCCTTCAAGTGGGTCTTGTGTTCCCTAAAAATACATTGATTAAATATTATAAAGTATAAATATTAATTAGTTATATTATGAAAGAGTTTGAGAGTTTAGTGTAATTACTCGATATAAGGATCCATGTCATCATCATTTTCCAATATAACATGATGTGCTTGCATCAACTCTTCCTTAATGACGACACACACTTGACGATTTGATTTTTTTAGTTTGGTGCGGTCATGCCTTGGTGGAATACCAATCGTACGAACATTTAACAAATAGTCTAAACAAAACTCCACAGCTTCCTATGCTATATAACATTCAGCCATGCACCCTTCTGGTTTTGAGTGATTTCTCACATAACCTTTCAATACTCTCATGTATCTTTTGACTGGGTACATCAATCTATACCACACAAGTCCACAAAGCTTCACCTCTCTCACAAGATGAACAACTAAATGAACCATTATGTCAAAGAATGAGGGTGAGAAATACTTCTCCATCAAACACAATGTAGTTACAATATCATTCTGCAACTCATCTAACTTGGAGACATATATCACCTTGTTGCACAAATTATTAAAAAACAAACACAATTTAATGATTGTGTTACGGACATTGTCAGGTAAGACACCTCGAATGGCTACTGGAAACAAATGTTACAATAGAATATGATAATCATGTGACTTAAGTCCAACAAGCTTAGAATCATTCAATGACACGACCCTGCTAATATTGGGTGAATATCCAGAAGGCACCTTTATTCCTGCTAAAGAGGCACACGCTTTCTCTTTTTCATCCTTGCTTAGTGTGTAACAAGCCGGAGGCAAATATGTTCTTGTTCCTACTACTTCTGGCTTTAATCCAGTCCTAATATTCATGTCAACCAGATCTTCTCTCGAAGCTTTCCCATCTTTTGTTTTGTCGGGAATGTTGAGTAACGTACCAACTAGACTCTCACAAATATTTTTTTCAATATGCATCACATCAAGACAATGTCGAACCTCTAGATGCTCACAGTACTCCAGCTCAAATAATATTGATTTCCTTTTCATACATGACTTTTCTTCTTGTTTTGAGTCTTCATCTCTTTTTCTTTTCCCACTTTTCTTTAACTCTTGATCCCTTTTCCTTTCCCCATTTTCTTTGACTTTTGATCCCTTTTATTTTTTCCACATTTGTAGCAAATTCTATTAACAATTTGTAAAACTTCACTACCACTCAATGGCTTTGGCGCTACTCTGTGCTCTTGATTCCCATTAAAAGCCTTCTTTTGTTTCCTATATGGATGAACTCCCACAAGCACACTGTATAGTCCATGTAGCAAATTTTTTTGCTTTTCTTCAATCTCTTTGCATTAGTATTATCTCTACAGATAGGGCATGCAAGATAGCCTTTCACATAGCATCTTGTGAGGTTTCCATAAGCTAGAAAATCATTAATTGTCCAAAGTAGCATTGATCTAAAGATGAAGTTTTCATCACGAGATGCATCAAATACTGTAATTCCCTTCCATAAGCACTTCAAATCGTCAATAAGGGGAGCTAAGTACACATCGATATCATTACCTAGTTGTTTAGGGCCTTGAATCAACATAGTAAGCATCATATGTTTCCTCTTCATCCACAACAACGGAGAAAGATGGTACGTGACAAGTATAATTGGCCAACAACTATATGAAGAAGACATATTACTATGTGGATTAATCCCATCTGCAAACAAGGCCAACCTTAAATTTCTTGATTCTCTTGGAAAATCAGTATATTGATTGTCCACCGCTTTCCAAGCGTGCGAATCAGCTGGATGATTTAAAAATCCCTCAACAACCTCACGTTCAGCATGCCAAGTTAACTCCTTTGCTATTTTCTCATTACGAAACATTCTTTGGAACCTCTGTATAGGTGGAAAGTACCAAAGGACCTTCCTTAGAACTCCCTTCATTTTTTTTAGTCTTTTCCTACCTTATACCTTGACTCCCCATAAGTTGGACATTGTGTGAGGTTGTCATACTCTTTCTAATATAAAATGTAATCGTAAGGGCATGCATGTATTTTTGTATATTCCATACCTAATACAACCAAGCTTTTCTTTGCTTTGTACAAAGTTGTTGGCAATTCATTGGGATTTGGCAGCATGTCTCCTAACAATTCTAGTAGTTCTGTCATACTCTTATCACTCCAACTGTTTTTAGCCTTCAAGTTATACAACATAACAATGGTAGACAACTTGGTGTATTTTGAACATCCAGGATATAATGGCTTCTCACCATCCTCAAGTATCTTTATGAATTTATTTGGGTTATTAGTACTCTTCTCATGAGCATCACGAACCATATCGTCTAAGGATTCAAGTGCTACATAATTACCATCAAACTGTCTCTACTCAAAGCCTTCCAGTATTTCACCTTGTTTTGGAACTTTTTCTCCATGCCATATCCATGGATCGTATGTTGTCAGCATACCATAGCACATAAGATGTGCTTTTACTCATGCAGTAAAGGTATTTCTTAAGTTATCGCATAATACACAAGGACATGACATCAAGCCGAGATCACCAACATTCGTGTGATAATCTATCACTGAACATCTAGTCTTTATTTATTTTTTAGTATAAATTCCTAATAAATGAAACAAAATAATTATTAAAAAAGATTAGCACATTGAAGTTTTGATATGTGATTTCAAGTATTTTTACTGTATAAAATGTATTTAAATGGAAGTTAATTTACTATTTTTAGCTTGATTATTCAAATTGTATGTCTAATGAAATTTCAAATATGTAATGTGGATTCCCAAGCTCTGCATTTGTGTATTTATCTATGAATTCACAAACGGATAGAGAAAATTAAATTTTCTACTCTTTTTTTAGCAGGTAGAGTACCTGTTTCAAATGTTGGTGCACATTTGACTAAGCTTCTTTGTTTCCTTCTAATAGATTTTTTAATTCATAATTTGAGGTTAATCTGAATTAGCATATTGATTCTTCTATGTGATAATAATTGCTGTAATCATTGACGGTTTCATTATTTTTTCCATTTTTTTAGACAATATTTTTCTTGATTTTGTTCTTTGTAATTTTGCATTAATATGAATTATTCATTAGAGTGTTGGGCATTTTAGTTCTACCCTCCATTTTGTAGGTAAGATGAGATAAGGAAGTATTATGAAGGTAAGTATTATGTACATTGAGATAAGTAAGTAATATGTATATTAGATGTTTGTTTGGTAGGAGAGTATTACTGTAAAATTATTATTATTATCTGTAATTTATTTTTATACCACCTTTATTTCGATTATATAATTACAACTTTACCCTATCTAATTTATAATAGGAAATACAACTTCAAGAACACAATCTAATTCAGCAATTTCTACAAACACCTTATGTGCATTGAACTATTTTAGAAAATTTTACTAAATTTGTTATGAAACAGTGAAGCAATATAAAATATTACAAATCACCATATTATAAATACGCAATATTATTATTTTCAATTACTTATATACAATTCCAGTCACTCAATATGAATTTTTTTTTTGAGATAAAAGCAAAATATCAAGACTGAGATTTGACATAGATTATGACACAAGCCAATAATCTAATTAATTGAATAGGAGATAAATATAAATATGGAATAATTGATCCTAGTCTATGCATGAGGGTTTATTTTGTTTCTCAATCTGGTTGCTTTCTTTTATTCCAATTTCCTTATTACCAATCACTGGTCAACTTACACAGACTATAAAACCAACAGCCTTTTTTAATTATTCTAAGCTCAACTGTATATAGTTAATTAATACCATATGAAATTAAAATTTAATTTAATTATTATACCTAACCTACACCTCTACATATATACCCATTTTCCATAAAAACAGCCAGTGAGGTGAGAAGTTAATTAAGAAAATAAAGATTTCTTCACAAAACCCACGGGTAAAGAAAATAAATATAAATATAAAAGCACCAAAATGGGTGAACACGCTACGAGTTATGACATCGAAGGAGTTAACTCAGTTTCGATAACCCCACGGACAGCATCAGTGGCTACCCAACCCAACCCTACAGATTATTTCAGCACAGATTATAAAAACATATTTTTATTTCAATTTCAATTTCAATTTCAATTTCAATTTCACTGATTATTATGAGTTTTTGGTTACTGATTCAAAATAGAGTAAGAAAGGAGTGGGAGAGAGAGTACCGTGATGAGAGTGAAGACGGGAGAGACTGGCGATGGGCGGGCGCCTGCTGGAAACAGGAGGGCTAGTGGACGGCTGCTGGCGGCGGATGAAGAGCTAGGGCGACACGACGGGCAACATCGATAGGCAAATAGCAAGGGCGACGGGCGATGCGGCGGGCAGCGGCGACTGGCAATGGAGCTTGGAACAGTGATGGCGAGCATGGTGTAGAGGGGTGCGGCGTGTTCACGCACGATTAGGGCAGAAGGGAGAAAAGAAAATTTTTTTAGGTCTCCTATCTATATCTTCCTAATTTTTATATTTAAAATATATTTAAAAAATCATATATGTATTCTTAAAATAAAATATTAAGATAATTTAAGACAACATAGATGAATATATGTTGTCTTTGTGTGTGAAAAATTTTACGTCAACATATGGTATTATATATGTTGTCTTATAGTGAATTCTTTTGAAATGTGGTATATACGACAACACAATATGACAACACCAGATAATATGTATTGTCCTTGTGCGTGAAAAAAAATTAAGGCAACATATATATTTAAGACTATACATATAAGGTATACGATAACACATATTTCTGATCTATGTTGTATATTTTCTGTTGTCTTAGTGCTTTTTTGGTGTAGTGTGATTATTACATGTAATGAGAGTTGCATGACCTAAGTTGAGGACAATTGTATTTTGAAGGGTATGATTATCCATTTGTAGTCAGGATGACCTAAGTTTAAGCGATCTAGTGCTTGTCTTAGTTTTATAGAGATGATCATAAAGTAGTAAGATTAATCAAGAAATGACAATTAAACAATTAAATGACAAGATAAACAAATGGATAGATGAATGGAAGATGGATGAATGAGCCAAGTAGATAGAGAATGAGACTAACAATACTTAAAATATGGAAAACCTAGGTATCATGCAACAAATTCATATGTGTCATGGGTTAATAACTAAGGGACAACACTAATTCCACCTATACACCCTCTCGAGATGGATAGGATGTAGATCCTTACAAGGGTCTCAAAATAGCTCTAAGGTTAGTTCTCAATCAAATAATTTCAACTAGGTACTAAGTTCAATTGGAGAGTCCCCTCACACGATCAATTGACCTCTCGATCTAACAAATCGATTATTCTATCAAAAGGGTTCTAAATCCTAAAGGATATCTCTATCACTTTAAGATTTATAATGCACATGAAGTGTATGATGAAATGATTCAATGAACTATCCTAACACATAATTGACTTCTTAATCTAATCACATGTTTAAAACAACACACCACACAAATCATCATAAACATCAAGATCTACAGCATCAATGATAGAGAACCAATAAACCCAATCAACATAATTATTCTCATAGTCTAAAAGAAAACAACTTAGACAATTGTATCTTCAAAACACATGATTGAACTACAAAGAAGTCTACAACAATTGGAGTTAAAACTCTCTTAAATAGCTTCAATGGTGCTTCTCTTCCTTTTCTTGCAATCTCCACTCCTCCTTTCTTCTATAACTACTTGGATGGTGGACTGGACGGTGGGATGAAGGTAGATGGTATAGATGAAGAATGTATGAAGATGATAGTATAAAATGGAGGAAATGGTGTGTGAGGTGTGTGCAGCCTCAAACCCACGAAAATCTCATCAAATATTGAAGTATTGAGTATTTATACCCTTTGAGAAGCTTCTAGAAGGTTTCTAATTTTTTTCACAGATTTTGCACCTACACGGCTTGTATGCATGCACACGCCCACAGAGTGGTCGTGTAGGTATTTCAAGCATCGGTATACGGCCACCTCTTACAGGGCCGTGTTCTGCACACAGCTCGTGTTGGTGCATGCCCATGATTTTCTTCTTTCGTTTTGGCTCGTTCTCCCTTGTTTCAATTCCGAATTGAGATTCATTTTCTTCACATCTTTCTTTTCGCGTCTAGAATTTATTTTTACCTGAAAATCATTCATTTAAGGTCATTGCCACATATTTTCATAAAAACACAAAATACAACCAAATAGTACACAAATTCGGATAAAATAATACAAAAAGACATATAAAAAATACTAAAATCTTGGTGAAAATATCACTCATCAGGGTATTTGTCGTAGTCTTTGTTTTCTTGCTAATTTTCTTACTCTCTTTCTCTTTATTTTTATTTTGTTGCCTCGGGACGAGCAAAGGGTAAGTTTGGGGGATTGATGAGAGTGAAAATAAGCGTGTTTTAATATAAAATTTAACACCTTTTTTATGAAAATTATTGTTATATATTAGCACAAGTGTCTTATATTTGATATATGTGAGAAAAAGGTGCGTTTGAGGTGTTTTAGGTGGCAAAAGGATCAAAAGTGCAAAGTTGGAGAAAAGGTGCAACTTGTGCAAGAATGCTAAAAAATGCATATCCAACTTGTGTAATTTTTCTGTGTTTGTGTGGAGCTCATAATTGATGGTGTGATACATGGATGGAAATCCACGGAAGATAGAATTATTTTGGCATAAGAATCACTCAAATCGGAGATTGGACGAGGAAGTTATGCTCAAAATCGTGAGGTCGCGCAGCTGCCGGTGAAAATTTTAGAGAATTTCCAAAATTTTCCGAATATTAGGCCATAATTCCTATTTCTTGGAGTACAATTAATCTCCTTATCATATAATCCTACATGATTCACCAATATCTTTTCTTTCCTTATTTTATTCCCTTCTCACACTTATGTATATTTTACATCGATATTCGTGTGAGAGGAACCGCAATACAATCATCCTACACCCCACAAGGGAGGATCCACCCCCAACCATCATCCACATCCCTTCCTCCATCCACCCATCACTGTGAAGATTCGTTTGGAGAATGAAGAGGAGAATCCAGAGGAGGATCCAAGACGGAGAAGGACGCGATGACTCCCGCATCTAGGGTTTTATTCGTTTCCTAATTTATCTTGTATTTTCCAGACATATGAGTAAGATCTATCCAACCCCCATGATTGTTCTTCGCAACATCATGGGCTAGAATGGTTAGATCTAGGGTTTTGAATATTTTATGAATTAATTAAACTCTCTTGTGTGTCCTTCGTACAACTCTACTTGTGGATTTATTTTATATATGATTGCACATTTTTAACTCACATTTCTGGTCATTTTGTGCATCTTCAATTGTTATATAGAGTCTGAATATATATCTTGGTTGTTGATTTAGCGTGTTCACTGCTGAACAATATTCCAAGTTATGATTCTAAATGAGGGGACTCCGAAACTTTATTAGAATTGTCATATATAAATGTTTATTAATTGAATTGAATTTGGGTTAGTAAGCAGGATAAAGAGGGTAATTTTATAGTACCTATAAAGGGAGATCATATCGAGTTAGATTCCAGACGTGGAAAATAATTGATGTTGATAGTACCTAGAAATGGGGGTGAAATTACGTCTCTTGCTCTGAAGTTATTCAAATGTGTTACACGCATATGTAGTTGTGTCTATTAAGTAGATTTGCATGATTTAGTGATGCGTCCATAGTCGACAAGGCAGAGTCGGCCTGCACTTGAGAGGGAAGTTAAGTAGTAAAACTGGAGTACCTTAGAGCTACCTATTCTCCATTCTTGAGACATTTTCGTATTCTTCCAGTGTTATTTTATTTTAATTGTTATTCAATTTTCAGCATATTAGTTATTAGATTAAAATCCTCAATCTTTATTATAACTTGTCTTAATTAATTTAGTTAGTAATTTAATTGATAATATGTCATCCGTTGGGTTCGATATTTAACTTGGTCGCTTGCTTAAGCTGCAATTGATATCCTTAATACTTGGAGATTAATTTTGCGTGCAAAAAAAACGCTCATCAAGCTTCTGGTGCCATTGCTTGGGACAACTGTTATTATTGATTTTATTATTTCTAGTTTGATTAAGACTTTTATTTGTGATTATTTATTTCTATCTAACCTTGAATTTTTCAGAGATACTTGTGTGCTAGGAAAAGGAGAGGACGGAAAGGAAGGAATAACACAATGCTAAACATGGCCGGAGCAAGGCAGAATTTGGATAATGTTGGCAAACGTGAAATTTTCACGAACTATGTGATTGACACCATGGGTTTGATAGGAGCAAGGTGGGATTGACAACATGGGTTTGATAGGAGCAAGGGGGGAAGGTGCTGATTTTGAGATACATCCCGTTCTTATCAACATGCACTACAACATAAGTAGCTTTACATAACACCTAACATAACTAGCTTTACATAACACCTAAAAAATATTATCTAATAGCTTAGTTGTGTTATTATAGGCAATACGTAACACTTTTAGAGTGTCTATGTTGCCCCTGTTACCTATCGTCTTATGTAACACTTTTTTTATTATAGTAACATTTTATATAAATGTGACTTTTTATTTAATGTAACACTTTATAAAAGTTACAATTAAATGTTTATACAACACTTTCTACATAATTAAAAAGTAAGATTATAATAGCTTGGAATTAATCACTTGACATATGGGTTGTAATGCATTCCAGCCACCAACTTAGCTAGTCCACTTACTTATAAAAATATTAAATATTTATTTTATTTTACACTTAAGGTTCTTTTTTTTAAATAATAAAACTTTCGTATTATAATATTCTAACACTTAAAAAAATATAATAGTATGAATATTGATTTAAACTATCTTTTGTAAATAATATTTTGTTATTTTATAATTAAATTTTAAATAAAAAATTAAAATACAATATATACAAGTATTATATTATGAACTATGTATATTTTTTGTATTACATAATATTAAACCAATTTATTCTATTTTTTACAATAAATATATTATAAAATATTATATATATATATATATATTATAAAATATATGTAACATAATTTATATATATTTCTTAAAAATATTATACAATAATATATTTTATTTATAATAAATTTAATTTATTGTATATAAAAATCTATATATAGAGAAGAGGTGTCATTCTTACAAATATTTATTCAATTAATATTAATATTATAAGGGTTTATTACTACTAGATACACAATTTAGAGCATATTTACTCTCTAATACAAAGGAGAAAAAGAATCACCCTCAGCTATACAAATTAATTGTAGTTTTCCTAAATTCGCCTTCTTCTCTACCTAACTGCCCATTGCTGAAATAAGGGTGCACGTGGTGGAGGAGAATTTGAAGATCGTTGAAAGTCTGGGAATTGAAGATTAGTTTCAGTAGATGACTATGGCGGCAATTAGTGGGAACTCTAATTCAGTGGCGCTGATGCCGAAGTAGGAGGTTGGGCGGAGTGGCCGCTGGGACGGTGGTTTCTGAAGTTCCGTCGGGAGTATCCCAATCGAGGGTTTCCATGATGAAAGAGCGGATCGTACTGGGCCAGCACATGAAGGTACAACAAATTCAGCCACTGGTACAAGCGCCATTGCAATAGGATCAGATTCCTCAATTTCACCGGAAACAAACCTGCGCCATTGATTTGGCTTCTCCGGATTCAGTCTCAAGGTACACTGCTAAACAATTCTGTAAATAAATCATCTCTAAATAAAGTGTTTATTAGCTTTTTTTCCCTTCTCTTCAATTCAATAGAAGATGATTTGTGTAATGATAATTGGTGATTTGATTCATACATTGATGGAAGCTTAAATCCATCGCAGAAACAAGCTATGTATCAAGAACAATTCATACAACACCTATGACGCTGAATTACCTCCTATAATAGAGGAGGAGGAATGTGAGATTCCGTTAGTATTTGATCACTCTGTGATTGAAGAGAAAGCTTGAAATGTTTACATTCAATAAAACCTTCTTAATTGTGTACATATATGTTTTGCTTGTGTAAATTACGTGAATAAAAGACTGGTTAACCTTGCCATTTTCTTACTTTCTCATAGAGCTTTTAATGGTTTAAAAGAACTTTATTATTTGTTCTTAATCTTATACGATCGTGGAACATATGATATTTGCACATGTAAATATGATATATGAATACATGATTGTGAGCAGTATTCTGTTGCAGAATTTAAGCTGTGAAATTCCTTTTTTCATGCCTATAAAGTATAAATTATAAAGTATATCGGATGTTGTCTTGTGCATTTCATACACTATTGTATCTTGAATTATGTCTAATTAGTGATTCTGAGCTCTTTCTAGGCAATTTTGGTGTTGAATTTAGATTTCCAACTGCTGCTATTTGCAAATTTTCTTCTCATGTTATCATTTTCGAAAAATTCTCTATTACTTTACACATTGGATTGCCATTCTTTTGTTATTCAGTGGAGCTGAGATTGGAAGATTTGTTGCTATGCTTCGAAACCCTTTTCCCACGCTAAAGTCTTATGTTGAATTCACTCTTCTTCAGGTAGATCATCGCTTACTAAAAGCTTAACGAGAGTATTAAAAAACTACCTTTGAGGTTAGCCTTAAAAAGAAGGTTTTCCTTTTGATTAACACCTTAGTATATTATAAATAGCTTGTGGAGGTTTGTTTTTTCTCATGAGAATCCTCTCAGTTGGCACAGTTTGTAAGAAAATAGAATATATATATCATAAGTGTTGATGTTCATTGGGTTCGTCATGGTATTCTCCATTTGTTGTAGTTCACGATTTTGGGTGGCCGGCATGCAATGTATAACGCAACCCTTCTGCAGAACGCTGGAGCTCCACAAGTGCTCCGTGTAACAGCAACAGGTGCTGGTGCACCCCTTGAAGCAAAAATTTTTGCTCATATCGTACAAAGAAACCTAGAGCTGCATATTCAGATGGAATCTTTGGTTTAAAAATCTCACTCATCTGTTGGTCAGTAACTTCATCAGTATCTAGAGTTGGTGAAAATAAAGAAAGCTTGCAGCATAAATTTTTTGGTTCTTTTCCAATTGTGAAATTGATACTTATACTCTGGTTTTGAGTGATATGTAGTTCAGCATTTTGTGATCACCTTTGTTCACTGACTATGCATTGTATTTTTTAAAAATAGAACGATGCAGTATTACATTTCAAGTGAGCAGGTTCCTTAAAAATTAAAGGTCAGCTCCCATTCTTTCACTTTGCACTCCCTGTTTTCAATATTAATTGGAGTAGTATCATATACTCCCTCTCTCCCGGTTCGTACAACCCTTATCTTTCCATTTACTATTTTTGTCACTCCCACACTTATTTTCATAATTCTAAATAGAAAACATCACATCCATTAATAATCCCGTAAGTCGTTTAATTTAAAAAATATCATTCCCACTACACATATAACTTACATTTTAATTGATTTATGATTTAAAAATAATACAATATTTTTAAATAATCAATAAAATAAGAAAAAAAATCTTAAACCCCATATATCGTGTTGATGAAGATAATTACTAGAAGGAATAAATATTAGTATGAAAGATATTTACTTTACAAATAAAATTTGATTTTCCACCGATTTAGTTCGAAATGTGCAAAAATCAATTTTGCACAATTTAATCTATTTTGCACAATTTAATGTGTAGTCGGAATTTGTGTTAAAGACGAACTAGGTTAAGAAATGTGCAAATACATTGTATAAAAATCAATTTTGCACAATTTAAATTGATTGATTGAGTAAAAAATGCAAAAAATAAATTTGTAAAAAATTGTGCAAAATAAATTGTGTAAAAAAAATTTGTGCAAAATAAAATTGTGCAAACCAAAATTGTGCAAAACACCGCCGGACCGCCGTACCATCGTCGGATCGTCGCCGGACAAAAACAAAATTGTGCAAAATAGAATTATGCAAACCACATTGTTCAAAACAAATTTGTGCAAACACATAGGGGTATTTATGGTATCACAATCATAATTGTGTAGTTATGAGTATTAGTGCTTTGAGTCAGGTAATTTATGGCAATTATGTATTATTTTATGTATCCAATAGTAAGTGACCCATATTATAAATATGAAGTATATAAAATATTATTTTAAAGGGGTATGTATATAAATAAGTTATATATTTAGAAGTGTTACATACAAATGTTATTTATAATATAAGTGTTATATTATAGCGTTACTTTTATGAAAGTGTTACATATCTAATGTTACTTATTTGAATATGTTATACAAAATGTGAGATATATATAAAAGCGTTACATGCACATGTTACACATAAGAAAAGTGTTACATGCATCTGTTAAATATAAGAAAAGTGTTACATATATGTGTTATTTGTATAAAAAGAGTTACAAAAATGTTACATATTATAATAATTTAAAAAGTGTTATCATTTCGTGTTAAATAAAATTAAAGTGTTACAACAAGTTGTTATGTAATGCTCATTATATTGTAGGAGATTGCTTTGAAGATCCATATCAACAACTCTGAAGATTTCTTGGTTATGCAAACATTCAGAAGGGTGCTGGAGCTAATGATAGGGTGGAAGCTTGGTATGAGACTCTTAATGCTGAAGACTGCACTACATGGGACCAACTGTAGCAGAAGTTCCTAGAGAGATACATGCCGCCCTCAAAGGTTTTCAGAATGAGGCAAGAGATCAACTAATTTGTTATGAATCAGGGTAAGAAATTTCATGAGATGTGTGATAGGTTTAAAGATATGTTCAGGAGGTGTCCACAACATAGAATGTCTAAGGCTCAGTACATAAGAATCTTCTGCTATAAATTGGATTGTGAGTCGCGTATTCTTATTGATGCATCATCAAGAGGATCGCTGTTATCTAAGATAGCACTTGAAGCAGAAAGGTTGTTTGAAGACATCTCTATGAATTCATGTGATTTGCCTACAGAAAGAGTAAAAGGATCTTATCTACTCGATAAAGTGGCTTAGGTTGAACATCAAGTGGTGAATTCAAATAGGGATGATGAGATCGTCTCTAGTTTAACTAACATTAACAAGCTACTAGAGTCCCAGCAGAAGCAGATTATAGAGTTAACACAAAGGGGGCCTAGTATGAAGCAGTACGAAGTGAAGAGTGTTGAAGATACCTTCAATCGATACATGGCTAAGAATGATTCAAGAGTTGATCGTCTTGAGGTTACTATGAATGCTAATCGTGCAGATTTATCTAAGAAGTTGAAGGATCTTACGTTTTTAATGGGGCAGATGGTTGGGAACGTGAATCAACTTACCCAAACGTTGGAGGAAGGAATGTGCCTGTCTCAAGGCATAACGAATCGAAAGAGTGTAAAGCCATTACATTGAGGTCAGGAACACAGTTTGAAGGTCCAATGATGCCAGTGGATGAAAATAGAGACGGAGTATCCCCGCTCGACCGCCGGTCAACCAAGATTTTTGGTCAAGCAACACCTTTTAGAATAGAGAAACAATGCTCTGTTTTCAGATCCCCCGCTCGACCACCACTCGACCAAATCCTTTGGTCGAGCAACGATCGAGCAACACACTGTAGGGCAGAAAAAATCACGTTCAGACTATAGGGACCTTGCTCAAACAATTTGAACTCGCTCCACCAGATTATTCTGGTTGAGCAGAGGTCGAGCGGCTACCTGTGAAGCTGAACAACCAGAATCATATTACAAGGACCCCGCTCGATGATGAGAGTGAAAATAAGCGTGTTTGAGTGTCCAATTTTACATCTTATGATGGGAATTATTGTTATATATTAGCACAAGTGTCGTATATTTAATATATGTGAGAAAAATGTGTGTTTGAGGTGTTTTATTTTATTTTAGGTGAAAAAAGGATCAAAAGTACAAAGTTGGAGAAAAGGTGTAACTTGTGCAAGAATGCTGGAAAACGCATGTCCAACTTGTGTAATTTTTCTAGGTTTGTATAGAGCTCAAAACTAGAGGTGTGATATATGATTGGACAGCCACATAAGAAAGGGTCATTTTGGCGTAATAAGCACCTCAATTGTCATCCAAACGAGAAAGTTATGATCAAAATAGTGACGCCGTGCAAGCCGTTCCTACTCAACTCGGTTGTGTAACTTTTCATGACTTGTTATACATTCAAATGATGGATTTTTTGTAATTTCTTTATACGGATAGAAATTTAAGGAAGAGAGGATCGTGTGAGTGCAATAATCACTCAAATCGAAGTTTGGATGTGGAAGTTATACGCGAAACGGTGAGACTGCACAAGCTGGTTTGACCTCACTGATCAAGTTCGACCACTGTTCGACCCGAACCAGGAATATGAAAGTTTGTTACAGTGTGGTTCGACCTCGATGACATGGTTCGACCTTCACCATCCATGAAGGTCGAACAATGGTTGAACCAAATGCCTGAGACTATGTTAAAACAGCTCCAGATCCGTATTTTACACCCCCAGTGCGTGTATTTTCATGTTTTCCAAGAAAACCCCATCCAAGGTCCATAAGGAGAGCGTACAAGTATAAAAGGGGGTGTAGATCACACCAATGAGATACCGCAACACATCCATCCTACACCATCCCACAAGGGGGGATCACCCCCAACCATCATTAACGTCCTTCCCTCCATCCATCCATCACTGTGAAGATTCGTCTGTATAATCAAGAAGGAGAACCAAGAGAATTTGACGAGACAGAAGAGAGAAGGAAGGAGACTTCTGCACCAAGAGTTTTTCTAATTATTTTTTTCTACTTTCTAATTTTCCGGAGATATGGGTATGATTTATCCAACCCCATAATTGTTTTCTTCATAACATCATGGGCAGAGGCGGCCCTGGGGCAGTGCTGGAGGTGCCGTCGCACAGGGCCCTAATCCAGCGAGGGCCCCAATAATTTTTTATTATATAATATATGTTATATAGATATATATTTAATTGTTAATATTTTAATTAAAATAGCAAGTAGACCAGTTGGTTTTACCCTATATTCTCTCCGCATTTGGCAAGGGTTCGATTTCCTTTTGTCAGAGAAATTGCACAATTTTTATTTTTTAAAATTGAAATAATTAATCCTGGTTAATTGTTGGATCACGTAAAAATGAGAATCCATTTAATCTATAATTCACATATTATATTTTGTGGTTATTTTATTAAAATCAATATTTTAGTAACTGATATGGCACTATTTATATTTTATTAAATAAAATAATTAATCCACATTACATGTTCCCTATATTATAATTTATTTCATTAAAATTAATTTTTTCCACATTAAATTATTTAAATATATTTCCAAAATATATAGAGTTGGTACTTTTGAGGTTATTAATTTATGTGATGCTTATTTACATTTAATTATTTAAAAATATTTTAAAATATATAGAGTTTGTATTTTGAGTTTATTAATTGATATGATGCTTATTTTTAGGAGGTAAGAATAAGTGTGGGACAAACTAAATATGAAACGAAATGAATAATTTTTATATAAATAAAAGCCTGAAAAATTTCACATCGGGCCCCTCAAATGATAGGGTCGGCCCTGATCATGGGCTATAACTATTTTGGTAGATCTAGGTTTTGAAGGTTCTTATGAATTAATTGAACTTTCGTGTGTATACTCCGTATAACACTACTCGTTATAAGAACTATCTTATATGAATACTTGTTAATTGAATCTGATTTGGGTTAATAAGTAGAACAAAGAGGATAATTTCATAGTAACTATAAAGGGAGATCATATTAGATTAGAGTACCAATTGGTTAAGGAAATAATTGATACTGATAGTACCTAGAAAGGGGGTGAAATTATATCTCTTGCTCCAAGGTTATTCACACGTGTTACATACATATTTACTTGTGTCTATAGAGTAGATTTGCATGGTTTAGTAATGCGTTCATATTCCACAAGGCAGAGTCGAACATTGATATACGAAAGGGAAATTAAACTGGATTATCCAAGAGCTACCTATTCTCCTACTTGATTCACTTTCGTATTTTTTTAATTTGTTATTTATTTTATTTGTTATTTAAATTAATTGTTTAGTAGTTGATAATTAAAATCCCAACTTTTATTGCCATTCGTCTTAATTAATTAATAAATAAATAAATTGATAATATATCATCCATTGGGTTCGATATTTAACTTGGTTACTTCCTTAAGCTGCAATTGATATCCTTAATACTTGGGGATTAATTTTGCATGCAAAGAAAATGCACATCAAGTTTTTTGCGTCGTTGCCTGGGACAGCTGCTATTATTGATTTTATTATTTCTAATTTGATTAAGACTTTTATCTGTGTTTATTTAATTCTATCTAACCTTAAATTTTTCTGAGGTACTTGTGCGCTAGGAAAAGAAGAGGAAGGAAAGGAAGAAATAACACACAGTGCTAAACATGATCAGAGTAAGGAAGAATCCGGATAATGTTGTCATACATGGAATTTTCATGAATAATGGAATTGGTAACATGGGGTTGATAGGAACAAGGGGGGAAGATGATGATTTGGAGATACATCCCGCTCTTATCAACTTGGTGGAAAAAAATCCCTTTTCTTGAGGTTGCTTTGAAGATTCATATCAGCATCTCAGAAGATTCCTTGGTTATGCAAACACTCAGAAGGGTGCTGGAGCTCATGATCATGCTATGCGGATCGCCCTATTCAAGTTTTCATTAATTGATGGGGCAGAACATTGGTATGAGACTCTTGATGCAGCAGACTGCACTACATGGGACCAACTGCAGCAGAATTTCTTAAAGAGATACATGCCACCCTCAAAGATTTTCAGAATGAGGTAAGAGATCACCCAATTTGTTATGAATCAGGGTGAGAAATTCCATGAGGTATGGGACATGTTCAAAGACATGCTTAGACGGTGCCCACAGCATGGGATACCTAAGGCTGAGTACATAAGCATCTTCTACTATGGATTGGATTGTGAGTCGCGTGTTCTTAGTAATGCATCATCAGGAGGAGTGCTGTTATCTAAGACAACACTTAAAGCAGAAAGGTTATTTAAAGACATCTCTATGAATTCACGTGACTGGCCTACGGAGAGAGTAAGAGGATCATATGTACTTGGCAATGTAGCATAGGTTAAACATCAAAAGGTGAAGCTGAATAGGGATGATGAGATCGTCTCTAGTCTTGCTAACATCAACAAGCTACTAGAGTCCCAGCAGAAGCAGATTACAGAGTTGACACAAAGGGGGGCCTAGTATGCCGCAACAAGAAGTGAAACGTGTTGAAGATACCTTCAATCGATATTTGGTTAAGAATGATGCAAGAGTGGATTGACTTGAGGATACTATGAATGCTAATCATGCAGATTTATCTAAGAAATTGAAATACCTTACTTTGATGATGGGGCAGATGGCCGGGAATGTGAATCAATTGATACGTTGGGGAAAGGAATGTTCCCATCTCAAGGCATAACGAACCCAAAAGAGTGCAAAGCCATCACGTTGAGGTCCGGAATGTAGTATGAGGGACCGATGATGCCAGTAGTGGATTCTGGAGCTTCTGGAAACTGGTTCGACCCCGATTCGACCAAACTCCTTGGTCGAACCACCTCCCATAAGTCAAACCAAGCATCTGGGAACATTTCAAAATTCCAGAATCAAGTATTACTCATGTATATAGGGGTGTCAAAATTCCAGTTCCACTCACCTCAAGACAGAAAACATGATTTTTAAATAAATTTCTATTCAAGCTTTTCATCAAACATCTTGGGTGTATAGCTGAAATTTGCTTAAGAATTATTTTCTAGCACTAAGCCTAATCCTTATCTATACCAACCAAGAAATTTATAACAATTGAAGATAAGAAGAATAAGTTAACATTTCTTATTGTTCAAGTGTGTTGTTAAAAAAATTTTACAACATAAGCGCATAACAACGACATCATACCTTCAGTAAGCAGGGAGAAAAAAGGCAATGATACGTCAACTTTAAAGGCGGAAAATCTGTTGCAACATTGAGCGAGAGGCTGCCGTACAATTCAAAATTGGGAAAGATGAAAATGTCCAAGCTTCTCTTTGAAACTAGACCCTGAAGCAATTTGAGACGACAAATGTAGAGAATCCAAAGTTTAGTTATTCACTTATTCTAGATAATTAATTAAAATAAAGATTATAAAACTCACTAATAAACTCTTGTTAGATTCACCAACACATCAACAGTACTCCATTACATGAACAAGTCAGGTAAAGACACATATCAAAGTAGCAAAAAAATCGAGACAACCACAAACTAAGGAGTTTAACAACTTAGGTGATCAATACTAAACTGGGAAACTATGGAGAAATTTTGAAGATTCGCAAAAAGGATGAGCACCAAAAGTAATTAGTGAATTATACACAGACATACCTACATAGAAACCAATAAATGGTGCTCACATAGTAGGTTACCTTTGGAAGCCACTCGCTGGCATTGCCAGCTCTTCCCATCAGTCTTGCAATACAAAATTTTAGCTGCGAATGTTCTGGGGAACAAGAGATTCACATATGACATAACAAAATGCACAAACCATTTCGAATACGAATAAATATACATATATGAATGCACAGCAACCGAAGCAGCGGCGGATCGTCGTCATCCATATTATGCAATGTGTGCGGATAATCAGATTGCCGCCAAGAATTAAACTCCCTAACCATATATTCGACAATGTATAATGTACTTTAACCAATGGGATTTCAGCAGAGATTTCATACTGTTGCTAGGATAATTTTATCGGCGAATAAAAGGGAATTTATATATATATAATCGGGGATAAACCCTAAATAAAATCATACATTCGAATTCAAAATGAAGTGAAATTTAAAGAAGGTTTACGAATTTGATTAACAGTGAGCAGATTACCTCTCAGCTGATGGCCGTTTTGACCTCAGTTCGACCAAGGTCTTGGTCAAACCAGCTTCTAAGATAGTCGAACGGAAAGCCACTGAAGAGAGAATTATTTTTGCGTAAGTCATCTCAATTGGAGACCGGCTGTGTAAGTTATGCTTGAAACTGTGAGACTGCACAGTCATGCCCAGGAGGTCCATTCAACCAACCGTTTGAGTCAAACAATCAAGCAATGAAGATGTCCATGGAGACTCAATCATGCAAGAGCATAGTTGTGGTTTCTAACTTGTTTGATTTTGATTTTAATAGGACATATGATTCTGGATTGTAGTGGAAGATTGACAAAGAAGAGTCTAGACAGCCATGGGAGGAAGGAAATTCTGAGGATCATATTTTTGTGACCAAGAAAGGTGAGGTGCTGAGTGTAGACAAGAAGAGGAAAAGAAAGTATTTAAAGGTGAGGATGCGAGAAGATCGCCCTAAGATCCAGTAGTACAAAAGGCTATATACCGTCGTGACTCTCTGACGTTAAATATGAGCGTCTGTTGGGGGCTTGCCCTTCTATTTTATTGCTTTATTATTTCTTTCGTGTGAGTAAGGATTTATTACATTTGAGGTTCTCACGTTTCGGCAATTACATCTCTTTTCAAACTTAGTTTCGACTTACGTTTTTACTAATTTTGGGGTTTGTGTGTGTGATGTGCTTACCTTGTCTTATGAGAACTAAGGGTATAATCTTTCCTTTCGTTGGTTGTTTGTTTATTAGGAGGTTGATTTTTGCGGCATATTGATACGCTAACTAGTGTTGTTATGTCAATTTTTTGCAACTTACCTAATATTTAATGTGTGTTTTGGTATTTCTAGTGTGTGGAGTCGATTAGATAGTCAATTGGTCTTTCTTATAATTCTCCTATATATTATTTATGAATCCTGTGATGATGAGGTACGTTGAGCTTTGATGATAGAAACAGGTAAACTAAGGCTTTGACCTGATCGAGTTGAACAACTCGAGGAGCTCGTGCATACGTTGAAGAAAAATCAGGTACCCTCATTTCCTTATTCTATTTTTATGTGTGTTTTTAATTCATGGAATGGAAGGATTGATTTTGGTTTTGGTGATCCATGTGAGCTTGTATTCTTTAAATTGTGTCTAAAATTTATATGCTCTTGAAATTGATGAAGTAAGTGTACTTGAGTTATGTTGTGATATGAAGTTCTATGTATACTTGCGGGATATTACTTACCATGAAAAGTGCTCTGTTACTTGTTAAAAACTCATGTGAGATTTTGAGCCTTGTTGATCATGTTACATAATCACATGATATTTCTTTTCTAGCACGTATCGTTCTTATGTATGTATTCTAGAATTTGTCTCTTGTCTTACTTGAAACTAAATGTGTGTTAGATGATGGGAGATGATTTTAGGTCATCCTTGAATTTATAAGTCACTTAGCCAAATAATTTCCTACCGAATGATGTTTATCCATAGTTAGCCCTGTTGAGCCTAAAAACCTCATTCTTTGGCAGCCTACGAGAAACAACCACTTTGAGCATCTGAATTTTTTTAGCCTTAATATTCTATCATGACGAGAATTTACGGCTTTTCAAAGTGTGTTGATGGAGTTGATAACAGTTTGGGAATGAATGAAATTGGTGTTGAAACAGTGATTGAGCTTGAAAATGCATCTAAGAAAAAGCATGGAGTAATACTTAAATCTAGTACTCCATTGAATCAAATACCCTATGGTAGTACTAAAATCTAGTACCTTATAGAGGATGCGAGAGGTAGTGCCCAAAACTGGTACCTCGAGAGAAAAAGAAAGAGAAGGAAAAAATATTGTGTTAGAAAGAAAAAGAAAGTCAAAGAGTTTAGGAGGATGTTGTGTTTAATTGAAGTGAGTAAAAAGAATGAAAGATCATGATGGAATGCATACTTGATTGATCCGAGTTTTGAGTCACTTATCCATATATATTTCCTTACTTAACCAAAGAGCCAACATTACTTCCAAAAGAAAAGTTTTTTTTGATCCCATTGTCGAATCATACTTTTAGTGGTGGAGAGTTTGAGACTTTTGGCAAGCTTATGGTCACGCATACACTTGAATTGAATTTGAGCGTAAACACCTTAACCCATAAATGTACATCTTTTACACTTGAGTGTGAGTAATATATACTTCCCGTGAGAACATGTCAATGGAGCATTTGACTGGTGGTGATTGTCTTATCTTGTATGCTATGCATTTTATTGTTGAATGTAATGAGAGTTGCATGACCTAAGTTGAGGACAATTGTATTTTGAATGGGGTATTGGTCATAGTCCTTGTTTCCCCCGCTAATTTTTAACTCTCTCTCTCTCCTTGTTTTTATTTTGTTGCCTCGGGACGAGCAATGAGTAAGTTTGGGGGATTAATTAGAGTAAAAATAAGCAGTTTGAGTGTCCAATTTAACATCTTTTGATGGGAATTATTGTTATATATTAGCACAAGTGTCTTATATTTGATATATGTGAGAAAAATATGTGTTTGAGGTGTTTTATTATGTTTGAGGTGGAAAAAGGATCAAAACTTGTGCAAGAATGCTGGAAAATGTACTTCCAACTTGTGTAATTTTTTTGGATTCATGAAGAGCTCAAAACTAGAAGTGTGATTCACGGTTGAAAAGCCACAGAACAGAGGGTCGTTTTGGCATAAGAAACACATCAATTGGGATCCAAACGTGAAAGTTATGATCAAAATGGTGATGTCACGCAAGGTGTTCCTGCTCAGCACGGTTGTGCCATTTTGCATGACTTTTTATATATTCAAATGTTAGATTTTTTGTGAGCTCCTTATATGGATAGAAAGACAAGGAAGAGAGAATCGCTTGAGCACATGATTCACTCAAATTGGAGTATGAATGTTGAAGTTATACACGAAATGGTGAGACTGCGCAAGTTGATTCGACCACTAGTTTGACCCGAACAAGGAATCTGAAAGTTTGTTACAGTGTGGTTCGACCTCGATGACATGGTTCGACCATCCATGAAGGTCGAACCAAATACCCGAGACTGTTTTAAAACAAATCCAGATCCGTATTTTTACACCCCCAGTGCGTGTATTTTTATATTTTCCAAGAAAAAGCTCATCCAAGGCCCATAATAGAGCTTACAAGTATAAAAGGGGATTTAGATCACACCAAGGAGAGACCGCAACACATCCATCCTACACCACCCTACAAGGAGGGATCACCCCCAACCATTATCCACATCCTTTCCTCCATCCATCCATCACTGTGAAGATTCATCTGTGGAATCAAGAAGGAGAACCAAGAGGATTTGAAGAGACAGAAGGGAGAAGGAAGGAGACTTCTACACCAAGGGTTTTCTTAATTCTTTTCTTCTACTTTCTAATTTTTCGGAGATATGGATAAGATATATCCAACCCCCATGATTGTTATTCGCAACATCATGGGCTAAAACTATTTTGGTAAATCTAGGGTTTTGAAGAATCTTATGAATTAATTCAACTTTCGTGTGTATACTCCGTACAACACTACACGTGGATTTATTTTATATATGACTATGCTTTATTAATTCATACTCAGAGTTGATTTGTGCATCATTAACTATTATGTAGAGTCTAAATACATATCTTGGTTATTGATTGAGTGTGTTTATTGCTGAGTAGGATTTTATGTTATGATTCTAAGTGAGGGGACTCCGAAGCTTCATTAGAACTATCTTATATGAATACTTGTTAATTAAATCTGACTCGAGTTAATAAGTAGGACAAAGAGGATAATTTTAAAGTACCTATAAAGGGATATCATATCGGTTAGAGTACCAATTGGCCAGGGAAATAATTGATATTGATAGTACCTAGAAAGGGGTGAAATTATATCTCTTGCTCCAAGGTTATTCACATGTTTTACACGCATATTTATTTGTGTCTATAGAATAGATTTGCATGGTTTAGTGATGCATCCATATTCCACAAGGCAGAGTCGGACATTGATACACGAAAGGGAGATTAATGAGTGAAACTGGATTATCCTAGAGCTACCTATTCTTCTACTTGATTAACTTTCGTATTTCCCTAGTTTTTCTTATTTATTTTATTTGTTATTTAAATTAATTGTTTAGCAGCTGATAATTAAAATCCCAACTTTTATTACCATTCGTCTTAATTAATTTGTAAGTAATTAAATTGATAATACACAGTCCTTTAGGTCCGATATTTAACTTGGTCGCTTCCTTAAGCTGCAATTGATATCCTTAATACTTGGGTATTAATTTTGCATACAAAGAAAATACACATCACTCGACCAATTTCATCCCGCTCGACCAGACTAATCTGGTCGATCGGAGGTCGAGCAAGGCCGTCTGACTTCCATTTTTATACAGAATGTTATATCTGTTGTTCAGAACACTCTAGTACCATCACATGTGTAGAATACTGAGCTAATCGTTGAAAAGAAGTAGGAAAGAGCAAAGAGAATGAGAGCCAAGAAGGATAAACTGAAGGAGGATGAAAGAGATAAGTGGGGAAGACCTATGACTAAGGTACCTCCTATGTTTCCTTCAAGATTGGCCAAGAAGGGATTGAGAGAAAAGTTCAAGAGGTTTCAAGATATCATGAACAAGATAAGTTTGAACATTCATTTCTCTAAAGCAATCATGGAGATTTCGTAGTATGTCCGCTTTCTGAAAGACATTATATCAAATAAGAGAAGCTTGAACAGAGTGGAGATGGTGAATCTGTCAGAGAATTGTGGCTCGATCATTCAGAGAAAGCTGCCTACAAAATTGAAAGATCTGGGAAGCTTCACTATTCTTTGTGACATTGGAAAAGGGCCGACACGTAAAGCCTTGTGTGATTTGGGGGCAAACGTCAACTTGATGCCTTTGTCCATATTTAAAAGGCTTGGTTTGGGGGAGCTTACACCACAACAATTGTTTTTCAGTTGGCGGATAGATCCATGACTTTTCCAAAGGGTTTAATTGAAAATGTTTTGGTGAAAGTGGATAAGTTGGTATTTCCCATAAATTTTCTTATACTTGAGATGGAAGATGACAAGGATGCCATTCCCCTTATTTTAGGGCGGCCATTCCTTGCCACTGCTGGAGCCATGATAGAAGTTCAGGAAGGAAAGCTTAGACTGCGGATGGATAATGAAGATGTGATTTTCTCTCTTGATAAAGCAATGAAGATGCCCATGAAGACTCAATCATGTGAGAGCATAGATGTGGTTTCTAACTTGTTTAATCTTTCTTTTAACAGGATAGATGATTTTGAATTTAAGTGGAAGATTGACAAGGAGGTGTTTAGACAACCATGGGAAAAAGGTAATTCCAAGGATCATATTTTTTAACCAAGAAAGGTGATGTGCTGAGTGTATACAAGAAGAGGGAAAGAAAGTACTTGAAGGTGAGAATGCGAGAAGATCGCCATCTAATCCAGTAATTTAAAAAACGATATTCCATCGTGACTCTCTGATGTTAAACATGAGTGCTTGTTGGGGGTTTTTTATTTCGTTTTATTTCTTTATTTCTTTCGTGTGAGTGAAGATTTATCATATTTGAGGTGTTTTATTGTGTTTTATGTGAAAAAAGGATCAAAAGTGCCAAGTTGGAGAAAATGTGCAATTTGTGCAATAATGCTGAAAAATGCACGTCCAATTTGTATAATTTTTCTGTGTTTCTTTGTAGCTTTGAATTAGAAGTATGATATATGATTGGAAAGCCACTGAAGAGAGGGTCGTTTTGGCATAAAGAACACCTCAATCGGATTCCAAACGAGAAAGTTATGGTCAAAGTGGTGATGTCGCGCAAGTTGTGCTTAATAGAACGGTTGTTCCATGTTTCATGACTTGTTATAACACTCAAATATTGGAGTTTCTGTGAGTTATTTAAATGGATAGAAAGCCAAGGAAAAGTGGATCTGATGAGCGCAAGAATTACTTAAATCGGAGCTTGGATGTGGGAGTTATGTACGAAACGGTGAGACTACGCAAGCTTGTTCGACCAGAATCTGCATGGTCGAACGGAAGAGGTGAAGTCAAACAGAATGTGTTCCAACTTATAGAAAGGTTGTTCGACCATCGTTCGACTAGGAGGTCTTGTTCAACCAAAATTGGTTTGGTTAAACGGCTGATTTTGATGGGATTTACACCTCCAGTGTGTGTATTTTCATGTTTTCCAAGAAAAAGCTTATCCAATTTCCATAAGGAGAGCTCCCAAGTATAAAAGGGGATGTAGATTACATTATTAAAGAATTAGATTGAATTGGATTGGAGAGAAGACAACACAATCATCCTACACCCCATAAGGGGGATCACCCCCCAACCATCATCCACATCCTTTCATTCATCCATCACTACAACATACGTGAGATTAAGTAACAACTTAGGGTAACACTTTTATTATAATTAACACAAATCAGTAACACTTTCAAAGCTATTATAATATGTAAAACATTTGTAACACTTTTTACATTAGTAACTTACACAAATAACATATTTCTAATATATAACACATGCATATAACACTTATACATAAGTAACACAATTATTTAACATTTTTATATAGGTAACAATTTTATATAACACTTTTACACTTTTCACACAAGTTAAACATTTATATATGTTACACTTTAATATAGTTTTATTTAAAGTATATATATATGTGTTGCATATAAATAAATATCTATGTAAATAAATTTTAATTATTATGTATATCATATTTAAATAAATAATAAGCGTAAAATGAAAATATTTTTATATTCCATATTGTATTTTTATTTTTTATTTAAAATAAATATATTGTATTTAAAAAATAAGTATATACATATAATTATAGAGAAGATAAATTAATTTTAAAAGTCTGCTTAATACACTAAAAGGAATAGAATAACTATGAAAATAATAGTATATATTTAGTTTACTTAGAAACGAAATCAAATTAATTTTTTTAAATATCAACAGTAGTTTTATATTTATTTTTATGCTCTTATTATTATTTTTAAAAAAAAATTAAAAGTGAGAAAAATATGATAGAAAAAAAAATCTTACAACTCTAATTCCATCGAGAATGATTTTGTGAAAAAATATATGTACTAAATAAATTACAGAGTACAACATGTTAAAGCAGAAAATTGCTAGATACCCTAAAAAATTAGCTAGCACCTAAATGTTTCTAAGAATAAGTCTTATCTACAAACATCAACCAACTTTGAAATGACTAAAAACTACAATAAAGTGAAAGAAAATTGATTGGTGCTTCCTGCATGGTGCAGGATGCATGACTCGAAGTAACAACTCTCTCATACAGGAAGAACCAATATAGTGAGATATGTGGTCTGATGCTCTTCTGTATGCAGAACAGAGAATGATGAGACCATCTTGAACTTGCAGCCCCATTCCTCATCTCTTAGATATAATTTTACTTCATTACGTAATTAAAGTAATCAAACAAACATCAATTTTTCTTCTCTATCTCAGTACCCCATCCCATGCCATCTTGGTTAATTTCCTAAAATATTACTACAAACCAAGAAGAATGTAATACACAAACCAAAGTGATAGGCAATGTAATCAACATTCCAAAGATGACCTTGCAACATTAATTAATTCTAGTTAATTACTTGACCATATATATCCTTGAATGAATTAAATTAATATATTGCAAGCTTACATTGTGCTCAGAATTTATGGATGGACATTGTATTCTTTAGCAAAAACAAATGGAAATATCCCTTGGGCATTGTGGAAGTGCAGCATATAATTCAAGGATAGCTAGTATAAGATATCAATACAAATGATGATCTGAAACTTAATTATAGCGATGGAGTCGTAATTACCTGCATAATGGTGACGTGGAGGAGAGTACCACAAAGTCCAACAGCTATGGAAGCCGCAGCCATTACTGCCGGCCCGGTGAGAAACCTCACAGTCATGGTGAAGGTAGCCATTGTGTTCCACATGCGATTAACTTGGGTTGGAGAGCCATAAACAAACATGCAGTGCAGTCAATACAAATCCCTCAAATTCCTATCCTGTGATCAACTAATAAAATCTCACCCTACATCTTAATTTGCAATACTCCCATTCTGGGAGCTGTCAATCTTTTCATATATTGCACTCTACAATCCTTGAAAAACCCTGTATCTCATCTCCAACACCAACCAATTTTTTTAATTAAATTATATTCATGTTTAAATTGGGAGAATGCTACTTTCACCTAACCTAAACATAGCCATTCCAAGACCAACATCTGAGAGAATTTTGATCAATCCATCCAATGACACATCACAAAATTTTGATTACTCCATTACTCTTTTTATAACAACAACATGAATCACATCAAACAAACGACCCTCAATTATAAGGAACATAAATGATTTGAAATAGTCAGCACTTCTTTTGCTAAATAATACAACAAAATATGCTTAGAGACACTGGCAACTCATCTTCCACCGAGTGATCACCCACTACCCGCTTGAGCTGTAATACGTGAAATACCGGATGGATGCAACTCCACTCCAGCAACTCAAGACGATAAGCCGCGGGTCCCACCTTCGCCACTACAGAAAACGGCCCATAGCACTTAGCAGATAATTTGTGATGGGCACTTCTTGCCAACGATAATTGCCGATGAGCCCTCACCATAAGAAACACTCGATCTCCAACCTCATAGCTCACGTCGCGACGATCCGATCCCTTACAAGACCCAAATTCACTTGTAACCTTGCAAACATTTCTGCTCTACTTTCGAGCACTTCCGCCACTGCAGCGACATTGCATTCCCCGGGCAAGAACTGCTGGATGGAAGGAGGTGGTCACCTGTACACCGCCTCAAACAGGGTAATTTGAGCTGCAGTTTGAAACTATGTATTATACCAGTATTCTGCCCTAGTCAACCAACCAACCCATCTCTTTGGTTGCTCTCCAGTAAAACACCGGAGATAAGTATCCAACACCCAATTTAAAAACCTCTGTCTGCACATCTGTTTCTGGATGGTAAGTAGAGCTAAATTTGAGTTGAGTGCCCGACAACCTGAAAAGTTCTTTCCAAAAAAATTAACAAATAGCGGGTCACGATCACTTACAATGGAGTTTGAAATCCCATGCAACCTCACAATATCGCGCATAAAAGCCTCGGCCACGCCACGGGCCGTCACCCCACTCCTCAGCACCGTGAAATAGCCAGGCTTTGACAACTGATCCACCACGACCATCACAGTCGTGTACACTTGAGACTTAGGTAACGCGGTGATGAAATCCATGAAAAGATCCTCCCACACCAACTCCGGAATTGGCAGCGGTTGCAATAACCCTACCGGCGACATAGCCTCATACTTGGCCTTCTGACACACTAAGCATCGAGCAACGTATTCCCTAACAGCTCGAAACATCCATCTCCAGTACACGCTGGCGGCCAGGCGACGATAAGTGCGCAAGGCCCCGGCATGCCCACCTGACGGAGTGTTCTAGAATTCGTGAAGAAGCTTCAGTATCCACTCAAAACTAGCCGCTAACACAATCCTCCCCTTGTAAAATAGCTTTTCCCAATCAAACTAAACCTTACACGGCTACACGGGTCTGCTTGTGAATCCTTCACCACACACTGGATAAACTTATCGATCGACTGTTCGGATAATATATCCGCCATCTCACCCCAAACTGGACTACTAAGAGCTAATAGTATCGGACTCTCCCCCTCCTCTCGGTGCGAGAGCGCATCGGCAGCTGAATTGGCCGTGCCCAGTTTGTACTCAATTATGAAGTCATAACCTAGCAGTTTGGCAACCCAGACTTATTACGAAGGTGTTGCGATTTTCTGAGACAACAAGAACTTTAGACTGTTATGATTTGTGTGAATTTTAAACTGGCGCCCCACAAGATACGGCCTCCAATGTTGGACCGCGAAGACCAAACCCATCATCTCCCTCTCATATGCTGACTTAGTAATCTTTCTGTCAGCAAACGACTTACTAAAGTAGGCGATCATCCTCCCGTCCTGCATCAATACGGCGCCCACACAGGTGCTAGAGGCATCGCATTCAATTATAAACCACCTTTCGAAGTCTGGCATGGCAAGCACCGGCGCGGTCGACAATGCCTCATTCAGCTTTTGAAAAGCTGCATCCGTCCTTTCCAGCCACTCAAAACTTGCTCAGTGCCGTTTTCATAAGCAAGGTCGTTAGCGGTCTTGCAATCATCCCATACTCACATACAAACCGACGATAGTACCCCGTCAGCCCCAGAAATCCCCACATTTCTTTAACACTGCAAGGATGGGGCCAATCCATCACTGCTCGCATCTTTTCCGGATCCATCTCCACTCCAGCTGCAGAGATAAAATAACCCAAGTATTCTACTTTCAAGCATCCAAATGAACATTTCTTCCGATTGGCCTTATATTGGTTGTCCTGTAAGATCTGAAGGACCTCCTTTAAGTGCTCCGCATGATGCTGCCAAGAACGACTGTAAACTAGAATATCATCAAAGAAAACCAATACAAATTTTCTCAAATATGGGCAAAACAAGTCATTCATAGCCGACTGAAAAGTTGTCGATGCATTGGTCAAGCCAAACGGCATAACCAGAAACTCATAGTGCCCGCTATGGGTTTGGAAGGCTGTCTTGTGGACATCCTCCTCAGCTACCCGAATCTGATGATAGCCGAAATGCAAATCAATCTTTGAAAATAGTACTGCCCTCGCCAATTCATCCAACATCTCCTGGATTACCGGAATTGGGTATTTATTCAACACAATCGCCTAATTCAACTCCCTGTAGTCCACACAGAACCTCCAACTTCCACCCTTCTTCTTCACGAGCAGCACCAAACTGGAGAAATGACTAGAGCTTGGTTTAATTATCTTCGCCAACATTATATCTGCAACCAGTCGCTCAATTTCATCCTTCTGTATGTGACTGTAGCGATACGGATGGATTTACACCGGTACGGATCCCGACATTATTTTAATCCGGTGCTCGATTCCTCTAGGCGGTGGTAGTCCCTCGGGTTCGCCAGACACCACCGCAAACTGCCGCAAGATGGCGGCCAATTCCTCATCCACTGCCCCTTCATCCGCCGCCTCCCTCACAGCTGGCGGTCCACCTTCCATCAGCATAACCAAGAGCTCGGCATCCTGAATTTGTATCAATTCCCGAATTCAATGGGGCTCCAGCACAATGCTGGATCCCTTTTTAGACGCACCGTTCTGCCCCGATAAACATAGCACATGGTCATCTTGGCCCAATTAGTTCTGACATCGCCTAAAGTAGACAGCCATGCCACCCCCAAGATAACATCCACACCAGCAAGAGCGAATACGTGATAATCCATCTCAATGGTTGTGTCTCCCACTGAGAGAACAAACCTCAACAAAACCCCTCCGACTCCTGTCGCCGACCATCTCCCAAGTGTACTCCGAAACATCTTGACCTGTCAAGTAACAAATTCAATTTAGTCATCAGAGAGTTGGAAATAAAATTGTGACTGGCCCAACTATCAATGAGGATGGTTATGTTTTCCCCTTGCAGTTTCCCACCGAACGCATGGTATAAAGGCCAATGATACCCACCATGGAGTAGATAGGCAGAACCGGCTCCTCTATCTACCTCATTCAAATTGGCCGCCAACTTCCCCTCCTTAGCTGCCTCACTTCCCTCGTTACACTCGAAGCAACTCAAATCAAGTGCTTCATCATCCTCCGCCAACAAGATATTCAATTGTCACATGGGGTACTGATGCCCTGGCATATACTGCCTCTTACAGCGGAAGCACAGCCCCTTAGCTCGCAATTCGGACATCTCCTCGAGTGACATGCACCCGAAACGCGGAGGTCCACTGGGCTGCCCATTCGTGAATGTCCTCCCATTCTAGTTTTGATTCTGAAGCCTCGACACGAGCGTCCCATATGATCCAGACGATGAGACCGTGGGCTGACCCGCCGATCTCAGAGAAGGGCTGAAACTGGATCCCATCGAGGAGCGGTTATAGGCTGTCGAGCATCCAAAAGCAGTGCCCCCAGATGGCCTTGGAGGGCGACCACCCTCCGTGATCCGTAGGTTTTCCTCTACGTCTCTGGCTAAATCCATCGTCGTCTCCAAATCAGCTGGTCGCAGAAGATGTAGAGAGCTCCGAACATCATCAGCCAACCCCTGTATAAATACCCTAAATAGTGCTCGTCGTTAAGGCCCAGCACCTGACTGGCTAATTGGACGAACACTGATATGTACTCCTCCACCGACTCCGTCTGCTTGACCGCCGACAGACACTCATAGGAGCTACCCTTGAAACGTGCATCAAACCGACTGGTAAGGGCCCACGCGAATTCCCCAGGACATATTAGTTGGTTAGCCCTGGCGAGCTAACTGATAGGGTCAGTTCCATCGAAAGATGGACGTGTGGGTGAAAGAGGCTGCCTGTCCCTCACGGTCGTGATGGTCGCCGCCGTTCCCAGCGGCATAGAGTCACTTTCATCAGTCACTTGTCGCTGGGTCGTCGCCCCCACCGCCATTTTTGCCGCGCTGGAGCAGCGTCTGCTGCCCCGGATGCCGCGCGAGCAGTCGCGATGACAGCCCCTCCACCGATGCGGTTAGGCTGGAAATCACCTTAGTAAACTCCTTCAGTTGCTGTGCGATGCTTGCTTGCTCCTCCATGATCCGCTCAATGTTTTCAGCCATCGCCTTCTGCTTATTCTCCAAATCCTCGAACCTTTGTTCGTGGCGAGTGTTTGTCATCTCGGGTGAGTGATCCGGTAGGTCATACCGATTGTTAGCACTCAAAAATCAAACGTAAAATACGTTTGCCAATAGCCGAAGCTCCCAATTCAATAATATTCAATAATATGATTCAAAGATAGTACACCACGTAATTTAAATAGCCAAACAAACCTTAAGCCCAATGATACGGGCCCAACTACTAAATAGCAGAAATTTCAAAATAATAATAAAACTAGACTAGACTAAACCACGCCAGCATTGCCACGACGATGTTAGACGAGCAACGGCTGTGGCTCCCACTTGTCCGCACGTCGCTCCACATCATGATACTACTGCGGCAGCAGGGTTAAATTGGTTGCATGGGAAAACTCGAGCTGAAATGACAACCAAACATGCGAGAACTTTTTTCTATAACTTGAAATAAGAAATAAGTTTTATTACATGTCGAAAAATGAGAAAAAATTTAAAAAAAATGTAAAAATAGGGTCGTAATTTGAGGAAAGAGTAAATTTAAACCTTAAAGTGAAGCACTTAAAAAATTAGGTCTTAAATTGAGAGAAACTAAAAATTAGAGATTTATAATATACTTCTGAAACATTAAATATTCGACTTTACCTAACTAATAATAATGTTATCATTACAGGGAAAACAATGTTCAGCGTTTTATAGGTAAAATAGCTAAATTAATTTTGCAAGTTATGTGTAGACTAGAGGCTTGTTGTTGATGTTGACCACAACACGATTAAAGTGGTAACAAATGATTTTTTTAAGCTTTCCGTAGGTATTATTTATGCTTAATAGAATCTTATTTTGGGAGCGTGAGTTGGGAGCCAGTAATTAGTTCTCTATGTTGGTATTAGTATCTGCATATGTCGACTTGGTCAGTTTCTGAATCATATTTTGTTTTATGTTAGGTTGTATGAGATGTTTTGAGTTTTTTTTCTTTCCTCCTCATTTCTCCTATTTGCTGGACTGTCATTTCTTTACTAGGAGTTATGTATCACTCTCTGTATTTTTTAAAGGACAATTTCTGTATTTTTGCTTGCACTTTAAACTACCCTCCCTATAGGAAACAACATGTTCCATGGCAAAAGATATAAATAAAAAGCACGACAATGAACATATCATTTATTATATTGAGATCAATCATGTAAATGGCTCATATTAATGCAGTGAATGAATAATATATGATCAACTTAGTCATATCAACTTATGACGACAAAACAAATATTGGCATCATATCTGTATAACAATTAAAATGGAGCCATGAACAGAGAAAATCATACCTAATTTAGTTTGTATACTTTAAGAGATAATCATCCCTTATAATTTCAGCCTGATTATCTGGTGTAGAACAAGGCCAGCCCTCTATCTGGACATGCATTGAGAACGTCGTATAGGCTGTTTCTGTTGTCCAAGTTATAATTTCCACTTTGAGCATGCAATTCATAGATATTAGGCGTGATCACTTAAAACCAACAACCAAAAGTAAGTAGAATTAATGAATCATATTACAAGTGAATCATATTAAAGAAAGCGCGAATTTACCTTTGTACCTTCTCATTTGTTACATAAACACAAGATACCAATTCCGCTAATAAATCCTTCAAGTTTGGATTTGGGCTGTTGCCTTCCCTCTAAAAGTTGATATCATATAATTCATCATATAACAAACCAATGGCCAGCAGCAATTGATGTATATGATTACTTTGGAGCCATTGATGTATCGAATACCAATACCTTCAAGCAACCCCATCTCAAGGAGGTCTCTTAATTTGGCAGGAGGCCTTTTGATCTCCAACGGACGGGCTAGTCTCTACAGCTGCCTCTGCCTCAGCTCTTAACTTTGTCTCCTTCTCCTGTACCTTGGAAGTAGAGGTTTTAGACCTCCTCTGATAAACCTGAATCACTTTGGGACTTCATTGCTCATCTTCTGCAGGCTGGAAGCTCCCCCATTTCAGACTACGCCTTCATGATGAATGGAAATTCCCTCTTCATGCCAAAAACATGCAAATTAACTTCGATTTACTCACGAAACTTATGATACTAAAGCAGTTCCTATTAAGGACAAAAAAGAAATGCAATATAATGAAATAGTATATATTTCAATATTCTTAAGATTAATCACATTGATAACAGTCTATTCACGTGACCAATAAAACAAGTAGGACTAAAAACAACAACAAAGGAACAATTAGTACCTTCAAGAAGCGAATAGGAAGATCTCTCTTGCTTTTGCTTTTTCTTTTGCTTTTCACTCCTGCTGCAATTTCCCTGGCATTGGTAACAAAACCAAACTTCCCATTCCTGCTGCAACCCAACCGGGTTCCGCCACCCTTAACGTCTCTTCCTCCCAGTATTACACCACCCCCCCCCCCCCCCCCAAACGGCCATGATATGACTACAATGCACAATAAACTCATTAATTTTCTACAATGAACAAAATTTTCTTGAATAAACTCACTGGTCGCCTCTTTATAAATCAATACAATAAAAAAAGAAAGGACATGCTTTGGTGTAATCTTGACATGAACATTAATTTAGATTTTAAGATATTTTTCAAGTCGAGAAATACAAGAATCTTGACAAAGACAATCTTAATGTCAACAAAACTTCTCTTAAATATAAATTAAAATGTCTCTTAATTTCATGGAAATAAAAATAACTTATCCGGATACCCACCAACATTGCTACAAACATAAGTAATAATGCTTAATCTTGTTTGTAACCGAGTCCCTCATGATGTCTGTTATAATATCGGAGGCGTTAAACGAGCCTCCCAACTCCTGAAATTCAACTCATCCTCGGCAACTTTTAGGCCGATCGATGTCAAGCCCACTGTTGGAGATAAAAACATCTCTGTTAATGGCAATCAGTTAAGACAGAGTACACTAGACGCAAAAGACATCACTGTTTATTACTTAAAACATAAGGTAATTTGAGCAACAAAAAGAAGCAACAACACTAAACTGAGTGCAATGGAAGCCATAACCCTGAGGCTTAACCAACAAATTGGGAATAAAAAGCTTTATTTATCTTTACTTGGAATCACCAGAGAAGCAAAAGAAGCAGGGAAACTCAATAATGTCACAATCTTATCTTCAAGCAAATAGTCTAAAAAAGTTGAGAAATTAATCGGTTAATTGTTCAGTAAAAGCAAGCTTTTGCTTTTGCTTTTGAATTTGGAATTCACCCTCGAAAATAAGAGATTGTGAAATGATGGGCTTATTATTCATCATATTCAAAACAATAATATATGGGTTATATTCGTATGTATTAATCACTATTACCGTTAACAGCTTAAGAAAGCTGCGTCTAATCAATCTAAAATCATAGCAAAAGGACATTAGCGAAACCCACAAAGAAACAATCAGCGCCGAGATAGAGAAACTAACAATTGGTATGAGATATTCTTCGTGTTGCAAATCCATGAAAACGCAAGAGAGACGTCCTCAGCGCCAAGATTAATTGGCGGAAAATTTTAGCTTTGGCGCTTTTCTTTTCACTTTGGCTCTACGTCTGTGTTTTGCCAATCCCTATGTACTCTACTTTAATTTATTTAACTATGATTATTTAAATTTTCTTTTATATTTTATCTTGAATGTATTATTATTATTTGTTCTAAAAGAACAAAGTTTAAGTACAATAGACAAGTTTAATCGTGTAAAAAATTGATATAATTGTTACTTATATACACACACATACAGTTATGGCTAAATCTTCGACAGCACAAATCCAGATTATTGCATACAGTTATCGCTTTCACTCTAAAATATTATCACTTTCGTTACAAAATGTTATCAATTTTTAATAAGTATGAGTTAATTAAGTTAATTAAAAAGGAATTAAAATTATTAATAAAAAAAATATTTTGATATGAGTTAAACGTATAAAATAAATTAAACAAAATATCATGGAGTAAATTTAAAAGTTATGCTATCAATCCCAACTTAAACTTCATACATTTAATTTTTTCTATTTTGCCTTTTGCACGTGAATTAAGAAGTATTATAATTTAATGTGTAGTAGGTAGTTGTATTAGTGTATGTGTGGGACACATGTTTTAGTTGTATTAGTGTTTGTATGTGTCTCATATGTTTAAAAAGTGAAATGAGACTCTTGGGGTGAAAACTTAAAAAAAAAAAAAAAAAAAGACTCTTTGAAGTGAATGAAGGGAGTATCCATACAAAACTCTTTAATTTAAAATTGTCATCACTTATTAACAAACAAGATATTTTATCATATAAAGTATTTATTATCTAGGAATACCGAACAACTCTAAAAAGTAAATAAAAAATTAATTTTCTTAATTTTCATGCATACAGTAAGTAAGATAATAAAAATATGATGGATGGAGTATTAAGAATATGTTGATTATAAGTAGTATATAACTATATTGTTTAAGAAACTTACAATTTAAACATTTATAGTCGTTAGTGAGTATTTCTATACATACATCAATAGAAATATGAAAAAATTAAAAAATATATATAAATAAATAAGAGAAAATCACTAATAAATAAACACTTTTAATCTAAATTATTATTAGATACAAGGAATTTAAATTACTCTCACATACAAAATATTAAAGTAAAATACCAAATATAACCTTATAATCTCATACACTTTTAAACCACCAACCCTACTCCTCACCCACCTATCCGCCATTGACCGGCGTTGACCAGCGTTGATCGGCGTTGATTAGTCGTTGACCGGTGTTGACCGGCGGCCGGACTACTACTGACCGCTGGCCGAACAGCCATTGACCGCCGCTGACCGCAGCCATCTGCTGTCAGAATTTAAAATGTGCAAAAATAAAATTGTGAAAGCAAATTGTGCAAAACCAAATTTGTGCAAAATCAAATTGTGCAAACAAATTGTGCAAATACATAGAGGTATTTATGGTATTACAGTCATAATTGTGTAGTTATGAGTAATAGTACTTTGAGTCATGTAGTTTACATCAATTATGCATTATTTTATGTATCTCCTAGTAAGTGACCCAATATATATATATATATATATATATATATATATATATATATATATATATATATATATATATATATATATATATATATATATATATATATATATATATATATATAATATTTAAGATTAATGCGCAAATTATGAATTCTCTAATTTTGTAATCCTATACTCCTAAATTGTCCCAAAATATTCAAGTAAGTAACACTTACACATATATAGATATATATAATTTTTTAATAATTATTAATTTATAATTTTTTCAGTACCTTACATATATATTAGAACTTCTGAAAAAAATACTTTCTCTGTAATTGTTTAAGTCCACCTCACGGTAAAATCATTTACATTATTGTAATTAATTACTCCCCCATTCTAAAAAATGTTCATCTTTACTGTACCACGGATATTAAGAAAAATATTACTCACTCTATCCCACCGAAAGATCTATATTTTATTATATTGGGTGTCCCATTCAAAGGTCCTCATTTTCCAATTTTAGTAAAAGGGCCCCACATATGGCCCACTACTCACTACTAATACAACTACATACTACACATAAAATAATAATACTTATTAATCTATGCATAAAAAATAAACGGCCACCTTTCGGTGGGACGGAGGGAGTCATTTTTGACTAATTTTATTGATTTTTGGAGGTATTGTAGTATTATTAGGTAATAAATAAAATATAAAATATATTATGTATGGAAAGAAGGGATGATATTTTTTAAATTAATGTGAAGTTTTGAAATGTTAGATTAAAATAATATTTCTATTTTTTTTTTTGGGGGGGGGGGGGTTGAACAATTATGTGAGACGAACAAACGAGGAAATGGTCCACGATCTTTAGGGACGGAGGGAGTATTATTTTTAGGTTTAATTGTATTAAAATACACAATATTTTCCTTATTTTTTAATTTAATCATGATTTTTTTATCAAAAAAATACATAAGCTTTTTCTCTTTTTTTGATTTAATTACGGACTTGTTTTTCATCAATTAAATACACGACCTTTTATATTTTCTGAATTTAATCAAAAACTTTTTTATTTCAGTTTAATATGTTTATTTAATTTAATTTTTAAAATATAATAATTAATTAAAAAAATTAAGTATCATTGATAATTAAGGTTTCATATTCCAAGTTGAATAAATCAAATAATTTTTTATTTTTTTAAAAAAATTAAATAACTATAATCATTAACTTAAAAACATTTTTTAAATTAAATTTATAAATATATTATTAAAAATAAATTAATTTTAAAATATATTCCTAATTATATTATACACAAAAAAGTGTAAATTATTCACGTTATAAATGAAGCATATAGTAAAAAAAAAATATATATATATATATATATTTATGAAAAATAATAAAAAATATTAAATTCACTACAAAGATATTTTAGGGTGTTATAGTATGATTCACTACAAAGATATTTTAACTGTCAATAAACATATTTTACTTATATAACAAACATGGATCGACCCGTCTCACAATCCGTCTCTTATTTAAAGTTAAACTTTTTATAAATTTTTTAATATCAATTATATAGTTTATGCATTTATATTTTAAATATTTATGTATTGATTTTGTTAATTTAGTTCGTCATATATTTTATTAATATAAGAATTCTGATTAGATTGTAAAAAAAAATCATGTATTTAATTAAAAAATAAAAAGTTTGTGATTAAATTGAGAAGGTACAAAAAGATCATGTATTTAATTGAGAAAAAAAAGTTCGTGATTAAATCGAAAAAAATCGGAAAAAGAAAAAAAGGTCATGCATTTTTTTACATAAAAATGTTAACGATTAAATTGATAAAAGAGGATAAAGTAGTGTATTTTAATGCAATTTATTCAATAATTTATTAAAAATGTTCCACTTTTCTTTTAAAATCTTATTATTTTCATTTATATTATAAATTATTTATAAAATAATTCACAACATCAATATTTATTTAATTTAGTATCGCATTTCATCATAAAAATTATTATTCATACCAATAAAAGTTATTTATTTCGTTTTCACAGCCTCATACAATTATTTAGCTAATATTTATAATCTCTTACCAATAAATAAACATTAAAAGTGAAGCCTCTCATTATTTAGATTAGTGAAAATTGCGCTCCACTTTTTCCCTCTTTATTTTATTAATGAAAAATAAAATTAAAAAAATAAAATAAAGATAAAAGAATTGAAAATCATAAAGGTTTCTTCCAATCCCACTCCTAGTTGTTCGGAGCATTCCGACGTTTGGCTCGCAGGGGCGGCAACTCGTGGTGTTCTCAAGATCTTACTCGAGAATTTCATTCGTGATTTAAACTGTTACCTCCATGTTGTTTATGCTCTCATGAGCTACGCTCGTACTTTCACCGGCTTCGGAAATTAGGATCTATTGATGAGTGTTTTTGCTGTAAATGACCTACTCTTCTAGATTTAGGGCTTATGCTTGTTGATTTCTAATGATTTAAACTTCTACTTTGATCGATGTTATATTTATTGGGTTTAGATGTATAACACCCCGTAAGTTTAAACCATAATTTCGATAATGGCCCAATCATCAAAGCCCACTATTGCCAACTCATTGAAGCCCACATTCAAACCCAGCCCAATCTTTACTTATGTCAGCCGTGAATTCAAATAGAAGCAGATATGAGAAATCTTAATTCCCAAGAAAGACAATTCGTGATCTCATTATCCATTGTGGAAAATAACTTCTTCCACTTATCAGCTCCTCAATCTGAGGAAAATTCGTTAACTCCTGCTAAGGATATGCACTCTGTAAAGTCATAATTTCTACTACTTCTTTTTATTCTCTCTACACACATAACTCGTTTTTTTCACACAGCGGCAATCGAAGAGGTAACGCTGGTTGCTTTCTTCTTTCTCCTTCGTCTCTTTTCTTTTCCTGTTTCTCCTACGATGCTTTCTTCTTTTTGCATTCAACATGGAGACCAAAGGGGATATTTCTTTCTTTTCAACTTCAAACTTTAAACCCTAGCACTAAAGTTCTTAGTCTGCAATGCTTACAAAAAATTCTGCAGATTAGTTTCTTTTCGATAGTTGTATGATTATGTGTAACGATCGGTCATGTCTTAATAGGTATAGAAGAGAATGCCGATCGAGACTTTTGACATTTGAAACCTAGATTTCACACGGTAAAAGGTGGGAATTTTCTCATTCTTATATGTGTTAATTGATTTCATATGTGATAATTGAAATAAATTGAAAATTGGTATCACACTGTGAGTCTGTGATCTTACTAGAACTTTATGAAATTGTAAATTACATGGGTAAGGACTATAATCGTGCCTTACTAATACACGAGTATGGACTGTAATGGTGCTATACTATTGACACGGAACGAATCGCGATGTCGTATCATTATATGAATATGGACCGTAAGGTGCCATATTGACATGACAGGATTGTATTGTAAGTTTATTAAATTCTCGCACATGGATTATTTGATGTATGTAAACATGTTTAGATCTTCATTTAGCGTGTGGTTGCTCACCCCGATAATTATTTTATTTCAGGTTAAGCGTGGCGAAAGCGTACGAGCGGGGGCGCATAGGCGGAGAGGCTAAATAAAACATTTAATACACTTCAGTTTATTTGATGCGTAGTTTCAAGTCCTTTTTATTTAAATATTAACGTTTAAAATTCATAGTATTGGGTTGCAATATGAATGACTGGTTTTGAATGTTAACACGTGAGTCTAATGGATGTTATTTCCAATAAAT
The DNA here is from genome assembly GCA_023678885.1 of Pogostemon cablin. Taxonomy (NCBI): domain Eukaryota; kingdom Viridiplantae; phylum Streptophyta; class Magnoliopsida; order Lamiales; family Lamiaceae; genus Pogostemon; species Pogostemon cablin. The sequence goes on along the minus strand of CM043004.1, from coordinate 7,262,198 downwards.
TGATTTGGAGTTACATGTTCTTAAAGTCTGTCGAGCCTTTGTTTCGTGATATGTGGTACAGTGGAGTAGCTCTTGGAATTTGGGTAATTTGTATGTGCAGGTAGGGGTTTTACGTGGTTAGATAAGGTATATTATTGATGTGAATGTATACATGTATGTCTCCAGTTGCGCAGCGGAAGTTATTGGATAAAGGATGTGCATGTTTGCTGCTAAATAGCGTTTCTGTTAGTTTGTATAGGTTAGTGGTGTTTGGGTGACCGACCTGTACGTAATTGTGCAAGCATACATGTGTATATAAATTGATTTCATTGTTGGGTAGAATGTAGCAATTTGGGTTTCGGCTAGTAGGCATGTTAAATAGGTAAGTATGTATACAAATGTGTGTTCTGCATGCATGAAGTTAGTGGGATTGTTAGTAGGTGACTTGTACCTTGTAGTACCACCTACATTATGCAAGTCGAACTGAATAATTTCATTTGCATGTGGGTAATAGTAATTAATTAGTAAGTTTAGTTGTACAAGTTGAAGTGATTTTTGGCATTGAGGTCAACTGGTTACTTGCAATATATTCTGAAGGCTCTTCACATAATTAAATTGTATCTACGTGTCAGCATATGAGGATTTTTATTTTACTTTCTAACTTACAAAATTTACAAGTCCTGTATGTTTAATTCCGTGTCAAATTTTGGGAAATAATCTTGTAGTCACTTATTTTTAAAGCTTCTGCAACAATACTACTATAAATTTTTAATAGATTTTGCAGAAAACTTAGGGGACCCACTCTTTATTGAACTTCTTTTTTTTAAATTTTGCGCATAAAGATTTCTAAAACTTATGGGACTAGATTCTTATTTAATTATTTATTTAATTCTTCCTTATTTGTCATCGAACATAATTATTTATTTAAGTAGACTTTGGTCATACCCTATTTATCTAAATTATTTAGGAAATAATATGAAAAATCTATTCATAAAAATTGGGGTGTGACAGATTGGCATGAGAGCAGGTATGCGGTTATGTATATTTGCTTAAAATTTTAATTTATATTCCTCATATAAGTGATGTACTTGGCTTTGCATGATATGATTTTGCAATTGAATAAAATTTTAAAAGTCTCTTGCTACGCATCCACCGAGTACGACGCCCGTTTTATCCAAAGTACGAAAGTATAAATTGTATAATTTGATTATGTGCGAAACAATAAATGAAAGTCCATGTTATATAAGTTATATGATTTCTATGATGAGTGATGAATTTAAAATTTTTATGTGAAACTATATGATAAAAGAAATTTTTGCATTAGATGAACGATTTAGAGCGGCAGCAAGCTTACCTGAATTATCACCGAGACGTTTGACACGACCTACCCACCCATATTGCTCACATGCTGCAGTTGTGGAGACAAGTTAAGGACGTGGGTGAGAGAATTACAGACTATTAGACCGGAGTAAAGCTCATTAGTACCTTGCCGTGGGATTGGAGAGATGTGGTGGACCCCATGTTTGCTGAAAGGCTACATCACTAGGTTCAATTCCAAGTCCCGCAAGTGAACTATGTGCGATTCACCATCGCCTTATTTGATAGGGTTGCAAGGTGGTATCCACTGAACCCCCTCCTGGACATTATATGGGGGAATTGCAAGATGAACAAGGAGGTTTGTTGGTGAACTACCTCACGGCACCAGAACCGGCACCGGAACTGGAACCCAATAACATGTGAAATAGAGCCGTGGATGAAGGGGTACTTGATGAGAGTTACGAGATAGACCCATCCGAGGACTCGGGAGTATATGGAGACTAGATTATGCAAGCCGTAGTCTGAAGAATTTTTTTAAAACTATAAATAAAATCCTGTATGTTAGGGACGTAAATTTTATTTCATTATTTAGCATTCGACTTTCCTTGAATTTTAAATTTGCAAGTTAAACAATTTTTCATTTAGTTGATCAATATATTCTATTATTTGAAATATGTGCCTCTATCATGTACTTGTTCTTTTGCAATAACATGATATGCGTTATTATCTTCATTCATTAACTTGAACAAATCGTAAAGTTATTCATGGTGGAAATTGAAGGATGCCTCCAAGAAGGAATGTTCAAAACCCTCAGAATGCTACAAATGCTCAGAATGTTCCGAATGCTCCGAACGCTTCAAATGCTCCAAACGCTCCAAATGCTGACCCTGATACTCATACAAAGATAGTGCATGAATTTTGCTCAAACCGCCCACCTTTCTTCAAAGGGAATGTAGGGCATGAGTACGTTGAGGAGTGGCTACGAGCACTCGAGAGGATTTTCCGCCTCTTAAGATGCAATGATGAACAGTGAGTAATATACGCATACTATCAATTGGTGGAGGATGCTGACCACTGGTGGGATGGGTATGAGATGAGGCCAACTGAGAACAGGGAAGACATCACATGGGCAGAGTTTAAAGATATTGTAATGGTAAATCACTACCCTCAAGTTCACCAAGAGTGGATGGAGAATGAATTCTACAACCTCCTCCAAGGAAACATGACAGTGATTGAGTATGAGTGGTGGTTCAATCAGCTACGCCGATCAGCTCCACAGCTGGTCAATACTGAAGAGAAGCGAGCCAAAAAGTTCCTAGATGGACTGCACCAGGATATATAAGAGAAAATATCTACATTACCTGATATGAGCTACGCCGACACATTTATGAGAGCTCATAAAGTTGAAGCTTGCCTTCAAAAAATACGAGCAAATATTAAGCCAATGGAGAACCTAAACAACAAGAGTAAGTGGGAGAATTCTGGTCAGGGCAGAAACAACAACAGACAGGCAAGGACAAATAACAACTCGCCTGCCAATGCACAGAAACTGAAGCCTCTCTACACACAGTGCAGGAAGAATCATCACGGGGAATGTCTCAGAGGACAGAACAAATGCTATAGGTGCTATGAAGATGGTCACAAAGCTCAAAAATGCCTAAAGCCATCCAACTTTAGACTTGATCGTAGGGGAACACCTCTAGGAGGAAATGCAAAACAAGGCACTGGAGGAAGAGGAAGAGTTTTTACCATGAACCAAGCTGAAGGGACAATGAACCTGATGTTATGACAAGTACGTTAGCAGTGGGTAAATCCCGAGCTTTCACTTTATTTGACACTAGTGCATCGCATTCATTTATTTTTGCAAAGTATTGTAATAAGATTCACTGTAAATGAGTCAAGAGCGATGAACCTCTTGAGATTAGTTTACTTTCGGGGGAGAGAATTATTTCACATCCCAGAATGGAAAATATGGATGTATACATTGAAGGAGTTAAATTTAGCGTCAAGCCGTATATTTTGGACATGCATGGATTTGACATGATTTTGGGAATAGATTGGCTTACCTATCATCAAGCCAATATCAAGTGCAAGGAACGCGAAGTGACCTTAAGGAAACCAAGATCTGAGAGAGAAATTGTCTACAAGATCAAGAGTGGTGTTGTACCAAAAATTTTGTCTGCCGCAAAGATGCTTAGAAAGAAGTCTTGCCAAGGGTTCCTAGTCAACATTATAGACACCAAGACTACAGAGATATCGCCTAGTGACATACCTGTTGTACGTGAGTATCTCGATGTCTTTTCGGAGGATTTGCCAGGGATACCTCCAAACCATCAAGTGGAGTTTTCAATAGACTTGCTACCGGGATCAGCTCATGTATCCAAAGCTCCATATAGAATGCGCCCATGGAACTACAAGAATTGAAAGTCCAGCCACAGGAGCTCTTACACTTGGGATCCATACGCCCAAGTGTATCAACATGGGGAGCGCCGGTTCTTTTTGTTAAGAAGAAAGATGAATCGATGAGAATGTGTATTGACAACTGATAGCTTAATAGGTTGACGATAAAGAACAAGGATCCTTTGCTTCGAATTGAAGACTTGTTTGTTCAATTGGAAGGGGCAAGTGTATTTTCCAAGATTGATTTGAGATCCGAATACCATCAATCGAGAGTGAAGGAGTCAGACATTTCAAAAACTGCTTTTAGAACTTACTATGGACAATATGAGTTCGTCATCATGCCTTTTGGATTGAGTAATGCACCTGCAATGTTCATGGATCTGATGAACCGAGTTTTCACTCGTATCTTGATCAGTTCGTTATAGTCTTCATCGATGACTTTTTAGTGTACTCCAAAGATGAAGCACAGCAGGAGGAGCATTTGAGAATGGTATTCGAGACACTTTGCAAGGAGAAGTTGTACGCAAAGTTTAAGAAATGTGAGTTTTGATTGAATCAGGTCATATTCCTTAGACATATGGTGACATCACAAGGAATTGAGGTAGACCCATCCAAGATAGAAGCAGTGAACCAATGGAAGACACTTACAATTGTTCAAGAAGTTCATATTTTTGGTTTTCTTATAAAGTATAAACAAATGCTCACAATCGAGATAGATGGGGACTCTCTATCGAGATGGTTGTAGTGTGGTTTGGTATTAGCTTGTCTTCGCTATAGAATCACATTAGTGCACTTGTGTGTATTGAGTGGGACCGCTTGAGATCGTTCGACTTATACTGACTTATAGGAGAACTTGATCTCTATTATTATGGATGTTTCGTGCTCTTAATCCCTATACAATAATCTCGACACGTAGGGCAGTATGTATTTCTTTGATTCATTAATGGGTGAGATTTACATGTATTAAATAAACAAACTCGGTAAATTGGGAAATATTGTTGTGTCTATGGTGTGCCGTTAATTGTAGAAGAAATCCATGTCCGACATAGGTTGATGATGTCCCATGGAAGAGCTCATAAGGATTATCATGTAAACCCTGCAGGTGGATTTATTCCGGCATGATAATAAGGTTGAGTGCTACTACTCTCGGAAGAGATATTAATTTATGGAGTTGTCAGTAACTTAATTAATTAATGGGCATTGTATATCTTAAACATGGGGAGACTAACGGGCTCATAATAAGAAGGAGCCCATAACGTAATTATGGGATTAGAAAGGTAGTGCGATAATAATATTTTAGTGGTATATATTATTATTATTGGACTTAAGTATAAGCTTTGGGCTAAGCTTGGATACTTAAGCCCAATGGAGGCCCAACTCTAATTTCTCCTCCTAGTCCCTACTATAGCTCATATATAAGTCATCTCAGCTATCCGGAAACCCTAATCTATGAGATTAATCATGCATAACATGTGAGGAGGGTGAGGAAACAGCAGATTGAGAAGATCCTGAGGATCGTCGCCCACACGACGTCAAGATTGGACTTGGGAATACAGTAGATTATCAAGAGGTCGTTTGCTGCTTCTGTCTGCCAATTTGTACGATTTTTATAAAATCATATAGAAGTTAGAATTTGATGTGTAATATACTGACAGAAAGCCACTGAAGAGAGGATCGTTTTGGCGCATAGATCACTATAATCGGAGATCAGACGAGGGAGTTATGCCCAAAACAGTGAGGCTGCGCAGGCTGCCGGGGAGAATCCATCTTCTTCAACATACCCTGGTGAAAGGTAATACGTTTCTTTGATTTCTTGCTTCCGCTGACTGTTAGAAACATATGGAACCCTAACAGTTCATGTTAACCAAACGATCGAACACCAACAATTGGTATCAAAGCTTCAGTTTCATGGTGAATCGTGAAACGTTAGGCTAGGGTTTATGTGTGTGTACATGAACTAGGGTTTAGAATTAAATTTCTTGTTGAATATTCTAATTGTACACGGCAGCACACGAGCACCACACGACGGGTCATTGATGGAGTTGATAGCTTGGTGGGGTGACGTTGAAAGCTCCAAAATTAGCGCAGTGGCGCTAACACCAGCCAGTTACGTTAAGTTGACGAAGAGGCAGGGCTAGGCGTGCACGATCGTGCATGGGTGGCACTCTGACGACGCGAGATGGGTGGCAGGCAACCTGGACTTCGCTGAATGACCGCGGAGTCATGCATCGATCATGCTACTAGTGTCACCTAGTTGCGATGCAGGTGATTCCCAGCGATGTTTCATGGTGAACCTTGCAGATTTCCGAGAGAGCCATAAAGTATTCCAGGTGGGTCTTACTTGTATCTGGTCAAGTCTGCTGTGTTCTGGGTCGAGTCTGTTGTGATTCTAGGTCGGGTCTGCACCCTGGATGATCGAGTCTATGAAGCTTGCTGGAGCATGAAGCTTGGTGGTTGCACGAGTTACCAGGCATGATGCGCATGACTTCATGCAGATGACCGGGCCTGAGTGGAACATTTCTGGGCGTGTGCAGTTTGCGTGTCTCTCGAAGGCATGATGGGCACGCGATGAGGCTCCTGGTTTTGCACCTGTTGACGCGCACGGATGCCTAATGACGACGCTGGTGGGCTCTGAACGAGGCTGGACGAGCGAGTCGTCGCTGAATCTAGGGCGAGGCTTGTTGTTTTTCCAGGTAAGGCTACCTGTCTTTTCCAGGGCAAATCTTCGAATGGCGTGCGACACGGCAGTAGGCTGGCAGGAGCAAGGTGTCGTGTGGTTGAGGCGCATTGGTAGCACGATGGCGAGCTGCTGGACGATCACATGGCATGCACTTGCATGCTCAGTTGTTGCCGGGTGAAGACTGGTGCTGCTGGCGGGAGTTTGGCTCACAGAGGCCAGGCACGGCACCGAGCAAGTAGTCGTGTGAAGCGCCAGGTGTCTCGCATGCAGCAGGGCTTTGATGCCGAGCATTGAGGATGTTGGCGGGTTTTCCACACACGGGAAGCTTGCTGTGCAAAGGAAACTTGATGAGCAAGTAACTTTGCTGGGTAAGGGAGCATGTTTGTGTGTGGATCGCCGAGTATGGTGCCTGTTGGCACGGACGAAGGCTATCCTTTTGGCGTACGATTTCAGTTTGATGAGCGGGCGCAACACATGGTTGCAGAGTCAGGCACTCATGGGTAGCTTGGGGTATGGATGTCGAGCAGGGTACTGGAGAGGTGGAGCAGGCCGCGGGCAAAAAATCTGGAGGAAAATTTGTGAAGACCGGCTTCCAAATTTCAAATTAGGTTTCGGGGTGCTGCCCCGATCCCCGCAACCTGACCAGGCAGGTCGATCCTCGTCTGCGTTTCCCACATTCGTACTTAGAGGCGAACAATCAAATTCGTCGATATATATAACTGTTTATAATTGATTTAATTATTTGATTATTGTTATATATGCTATGCATGATTCTCTGTGATTTACTACCTATGTGTCGTAATAGGAGCATGCTAGGTTGCCTATTTTATTTTTAATATTATATGCATGTAAAAACCCTCGGTGATAAATTACTAAGTGGGAGAGGGGATTGGTAAATAATTCCCGCAGCCTCCATTATTGGTTTGTTAACAATCTGAAAAAACTTGCGCGTCGGTATTAGAGCCTTCCTCCCCATCGGATGAGTTTATTCATGGATTGCTGGAACAGACTTCTTTAAATTATTATTTGTAATGTGATGCACATGAACTTGCGTGTTGGCTATAGTGCTTACCTCCCCATCAGATGAGTTTATTTGTGGATCACTGTACAAACTTATAATTGATGATTGTATGAAGTTATTCGAGCGTGTGTGTACTTCTCTATCTGTAAGGCACATAAGCTTGGGCCACGAACTTGTGGTCAAATAATGGTGCACACTTAGGTGCAAATAATAAGTATCCTCCCCATCGGAGTCACTGTTTTTATTTGCATGGCTAAAGAGGAACCGACTATTAATTATTTTTTCATGAGGTTAGGTTGACAAATGAAATTAATGGGTAAAAGCTTCGCTTGTAAATATTCGGTTTTGTAAACGTCCACACTATCGTGGCTTGCAGACTCACGCTGCTTGAGATGTCGGTGAATTTTATTTTTATATTGTTTTGAGGAATCAATATAAATGGATAAATTCGAAGATTTGATCGGTGTATTTATTTATGATTCTCTGAATTTTCAAAATTGTTTTATTTCACTTATTGTTTAATAAAAGAAACATATTTACTTGTCCAAAATTAGGTGATTAGAAAAGAATCTTTACTATAATTATTACTGCTTAGGAAAATAAAAATTTGTTCTCACTAATGATGTTCTGTGATGCCTATTAATTCATTGTCTCTTGTGGAGAAGTGAGAGGTTCATAGAAATATGATGGTCTCGTGCGACTCTTCAGATAATTGAGTAAGTAAGAAAGGCAAGTGGTCATGGATAAGTTGATGAATGAATTGAGAATGCTTGGAGTAGAAATTGAAGGGGAAACCTAGATCAATTTATTCTCCATAATTTGCTTGGATGTTTTGAGCAAGTTCTACCTGAAATACGAGAGGTTGTATAAGGTGGGAAACTTCTGACAAAACATGTGGCGAAGGAAAGCTATTTTCATCATGATGTGAACAAGGCTAGTATCTCATTCACTAATTGTTGAAGCATGATTAGCGATATGACATCTACTGACACATTGTGTGTAGATACCGGAATCACTAAAAGTCTGCAAGTAAGTGATGATGAGATAATTGAATACATGGGTAAACTACGAAAGTAGTGGCTGTTGCAGTGGGAGTTGTTTATTTATCTTCTGAGAGGAATAAACTTTTGATTATGATAAATTGTATTTACGTACGTTTTCATAGAAATAATTTCATTTTAGTTTCTATGTATTTACGGATGGATGCTCTAATGCATTTAAATGACATGGTCATTATAATGAAGAATAATGTTGTAATTTAGTAGTTGTACGTTGGTCGACAATTTGTACACTCTTAAATCACGTTTATCCCACGGATGCAACAAATAATAATTAATAACTTGTCTTCTAATCCTAATAGGAGTGAGACTCTTTCGAAAATGATTAGATAGGTGATGAATTATTTGGAATTACTAAATTCATTTTATGGGTATGCCCTAGAAACAGCATGTCGTATAACGTTTGTTTGTTTGTGGATATTCTAGAAAAATAGAAGGTGTTAATTTATTTAGTCCAAAATATCGAAGGGTGATTGTTAACACAAACACTAGATTTTTGAAAAAATACTATGCATTAAATCATAAACCCATGTATAAATTGTTCTAAAGAAAGTGAAAGGGAAAAACACAAAGTATTAATATCGTGTACAGGAGGATATACCACAAGGTAAATTGTAACGCGTGTCACATCTGATACATAATTGTGTGTAGTGCCTTGTCATAGTGGGAGGGTTGTTCGACAACCCGTAAGATATATGTTTTGGGAGAGTCATGAGACTTGGTCCCTAGTAAACATGGAATAGACCCACAGATACAACAAAGCACTACAAGATAAAAATGTGATATCTTAACAAGATGCAATGAATTATGAACTGGAATCTATGGATTCTAAATTAAATATGGGAGCTTTTGGGACCACTAAATGGTGTAAAAGCCGTTAGAAGTGGTCATACGAAATAAAAGAGGATCAAACGGTAAGGTGAAAATCTTGGAAGCAAAGCATGTTACGAAAAGGTATAATCAGAAAGAAAAGATTTGATTATGAGAAACCCTGTTCGCCGATAGCTATGCCTATATTGATCAGGATTCTTTTATATGTTGCTACTCATATGAAATATGAGGGATAGCAAATAGATGTCAAGACAGCTTTCCTGATTGGAAGTCTTTGGGAAAACCTCTATGTGAAGCAAACCAGAGTGATTTAATTCAAAGGGCTAAGAGCATTGTGATAGTAAGATTAAAAGTTTCCATCGATGGACTAAAGCAAGCTTCAAGATCATGAAACATCCGTTTTGATGAGAAAATCCAGGTATATGGATTTATTCAATGCGCGGATGTGACTTGTGTATTGAAAAGAGTGACAGAAATGTGGTGGAATTTTTGTACTATACATAGATGATATATTGCTTATTGGAGACAATGAAAAAGTATTGTCGAGCATACGTATGGTTGATAAAGCAGTATGAAATGAATGACTTAAGAAAAGCAAAATATATCCTTTTGATCACGTAATACAGATCATAAGAGAGGATGTTATGATTGTCTAAATCTTCATGAAATGGTACAATCCTTACTTGTTAGCATGTGACTATCTAAGAAAATGTGTCTTAAGACACAAAAGAGGATAAATGTGATAAAGGCGGTTCCTTATGCTTTGGCGAATAAGGAAACTTAATCTAAGGAATGCTATGCACGAGAACAGATATCTGTATTGCCAATGGCATGATCAGTGGGTATCAAAGGTAACCCGAAATAAGAATGTTGAACTGTGGTAACATATGATTTTGAAGTACCTGAAAAGGACTAGAAACTATATGTGGACTTACCGAACAGTTTCACTGCTTCTTATAGGTTACATAGATTCATTTTTTTCAAATCAGATAGGGACGATAGTAAATCTACTTCAAAGGTTATGTGTTTAATTTTAGGAAGTTGAGTCATAATATGGAGGAGTGTTATATAGAAATATATTTCGGACTCCGGACTCCATCATGGAAAGTTGATAAATTGGAGTCTATGAGGCAGCCAAAGTATCTATATGATTATAAAAACTTCATGATGGACTTCAAAGTGTTTCTAAGATTGCCCAAGGTCATCACAATTTGTTGTGATGATAATGGTGCTGTTGCAAACTTGAAGGAATCACGAGTCCATAAGGCAATTAAACACATGGAGCGTGAGTACCACCTGTTATGAAAAATCGTATGATGAGGGGAAGGTTGTTGTCGCCAAGATTGCATCGGATGATGACCTAGTTAATCCATTTACAAGGGCATTAAGGCGAGAGCTTTTGATGGTTGTGTAGTGGGAGTGAGAATCAGATGTATGGCAGAAGACATGACAGCATAGTCTTTTAATATAAGTGGGAGATTGTTGGATTGTATACTAAAAGTTTAGCTTTTTTTATGAACAATGTTATAACAATTTATTTGAAATGAGAATCATATGATCAAATGATTGTGTCTTATAATTTATTTATATGCACGATACAATAGTCCACTTGCTTTATACTGTAGATAATATGTCGTGCGACAACACGCGAAAGATCTTATTATCGGTTTCCTTATAAAGTACAAACAAATGCTCACAACCAAGATAGACAAGGACTCTCTATTGGGATGGTTATAGTGTAGTTTGGTATTAGCTTGTCTTGGCAATAGAATCACATTAGTGTACTTGTGTGTAATGAGAGGGACCGCTCGAGATCGTTCTTCTTATACTGACTTATAGGAGAACTTGATCTCTGTTATTATGGATGTTTCATGCTCTTAATCCCTATACAATAACCTCGACACGTAGGGCAGTATGTATTTTTTTTATTCATCAATGGGTGAGATTTACAGTTATTAAATCAACAATCTCGGTGAGTTGGGAAATAGTGCTGTCTCTATGGTGTGCCGTTGATTGTAGAAGGAATCCGTGTCCTACATAGGTTGATGATGTCCCCTTGAGGAGCTCATAAGGATTATCATGTAAACTACTGCAGGTGGATTTATTCCAGCATGATAATGAGGTTGAGTGGTACTACTCTCGGAAGAGATATTAATTAATGGAGTTGTCAGTAACTTAATTAATTAATGGGCATTGTATATCTTAAGCATGGGGAGACTAACGTGCTCATAATAAGAAGGAGCCCATTACGTAATTATGGGATTAGAACGGTAGTGCAATAATAATATTTTAGTGGTATATATTATTATTATTGGACTTAAGTATAAGCTTTGGGCTAAGCTTGGATACTTACCAATGGAGGCCCAGCTCTAATTTCTCCTCCTGGTCCCTGCTGTAGAGCATATATAAGTCATCTCAGCTATCCATAAACCCTAATCTATGAGATTAATCACGCCTAACATGTTACGAGGGTGAGAGAACAACAGATTGAGAAGATCTCGAGGATTGTCGCCCATATGATGTCGAGATTGGACTTGGGAATACAGCAGAAGATCAAGAGGTCGTTTGTTGCTGCTATCCACCAACTTGCATGATTTTTATAAAATTGTACAGATGTCAGAATTCAATGTGTGATACACTGACGGAAAGCCACTGAAGAGAGGATCGTTTTTATGCATAGATCACTCAAATCAGAGATCAGACGAGGGAGTTGTGCCCAAAACAGTGAGGCTGCACAGGCTGCCAGCGAGAATCCATCTTTTTCAACATACCCTGGTAAAAGGTAATACATTTCTTTGATTTCTTGCTTCTGCTGATTGTTAGAAACGTATGGAACCCTAACGGTTCATGTTAACCAATTGATCGAACGCTAACATTACAATCTTCACGGATCATAAAAGCTTGAAGTATTTGTTCACGAAAAAGGAGCTCAACATGAGACAACGGAGATGGTTAGAATTGGTGAAAGATTTTGACTGTACCATTGAGTACCATCCAGGCAAGGCTAACGTGGTAGCCGACGACTTGAGCCAAAAAACTAAAATGGAGCTTAATAGTTTGTATACCAAGCAAGAAGAGTTGATCGAAAAATTTGCTAAGATGCAAATTGAATTCGTGGCATCACCCTCCGGCACGAGGGCGATCATTGCAGCTTCGGAAATTCGGCCAAGTTTGAAATTGGAAATAAAAGAAGCTCAAGAGCATGATTACTTCTTACAAGGGATGAGGAAGAAGGCACCTGAAGGTAAGTACAATGGCTTCAAAGTGGACGAAGATGGAGTATTGACATTGAATGGGAGATTATGTGTTCCGATGGTTGAGGAATTCAGATAAAAGATTTTAAGTGAAGCGCATGGAGCGCCATACACCGCTCATCCTAGAGGAACAAAGTTGTACCATGATTTGAAGGAAAGATTTTGGTTGAGAATTATGAAGTGAGATATGGATACTTTGTTAAAAGATGTTTAACTTGCCAACAAGTTAAGATTGAACACCAGCGATCAGCCTGAAAGTTTAAACCACTCGAGATTCTTGAGTGGAAATGGAAGCAAATTGCCATGGATTTTATCGTGGGATTGCCAAGGTCCTCAAAGGGAAATCATGCCATATGGGTTATCGTTGATCAATTGACCAAGTCAGCTCACTTCTTGCCTGTAAAGATGACATTCAAGATGGAGCAGTTTGCACAGTTGTACATTAAAGAGATAGTGAGGCTACACGGCGTGCCAATGTCAATAGTGTGATAGGGATACACATTTTACTTCTAGATTTTGGGTAAGTTTGCACAAGGCCATGGGAACTAGACTAAACTTTAGCACAACTTATCATCCGCAAACTGATGGGCAATCAAAGAGAACAATACAGATTTTGGAAGACATGTTAAGAGCCTGCACACTTGACATGGATGAAGCGTGGGAAAAGTTTCTACCCCTAGTCGAGTTTGCTTACAATAACAGCTATCAAGCAACTATCAAGATGGCTCCTTATGAGGCACTCTATGGAAGGAAGTGTAGATCTCCATTGTATTGGGATGATGTTGGTGAGAAGGCTGTCTTAGGCCCCAAGCTAATAGAAGAATCAGTGGACAAGGCCAAAATCATTCAAGAAAGGATCAAGACTGCTCAAAATAGACAAAAGTCGTATGGTGATGAAAGAAGAAAAGATTTACATTTTGAAGTCAGAGATCATGTCTTTTTGAAGGTGGCTCCCACGAAAGAGGTCATATGATTTGGAAGAAGAGAAAAGCTTAGACCTCGTTTCGTTAGTCCATTTCAAATTCTTGAGAAAATATGTTCATGATCCTAGCCATGTGGTGAACTTCTCGACGTTGGAGATTGGCAAGGACTTAACATATGAAGAAGAACATGTGTCCTTTTTAGAGCGAAAGATCCAAAGAATTCGAAGTCATGATGTGCCACTCGTCAAAGTTCAGTGGAGTAGACACACAAAAGATGAGGCTACATGGGAAAGAGAGGATGAAATTCAAGCAAGATACCCCTCTTTCGTTACGAGTAAGACATTTATATCATTATGGAATTTTGAGGATGAAATTTTTATTACGAGGATAGGATGTAACACCCCGTAAGTTTAAACCATAATTTCTATCATGGCCCAATCATCAAAGCCCACTATTTCCAACTCTTTGAAGCCCACATTCAAACCCAGTCCAATCTTTACTTCGGTCAGTCGTGAATTCAAATAGAAGCAGATATGAGAAATCTTAATCCCCAAGAAAGACAATTCGTGATCTCATTATCCATTGAGGAAAATAACTTCTTCCACTTATCAACTCCTTAATCTGAGGAAAATTTGTTAAAGCCTGCTAAAGGATATGCACTCAATTCTATAAAGTCGTGCCCATATAACATAATTTCTTCTACTTCTTTTTATTCTCTCTACACGCAGAACTCATTTTTCACACAGCGACAATCGAAGAGTTAATGCTGGTTGCTCTCTTCTTTCTCCTTCATCTCTTTTCGTTTCTTGTTTCTCCTACGATGCTTTCTTCTTTCTGCATTCAACATGGAGACCAAAGGGGCCATTTCTTTCTTCTTTGCTTCAAACTTTAAACCCTAGCACTAAAGTTCTTAGTCTGCAACCCTTATAAAAAATTCTGTAGATTAGTTTCTTTTCGATAGTTGTATGATTATGTGTAACGATCGGTCATGTCTTAATAGGTATTGAAGAGAATGCCAATCGAGATGTTTGATATTTGAAACCTAGAGTTCACACGGTAAAAGGTGGGAATTGTCTCATTCTTATATGTGTTAATTGATTTCATATGTGATAATTGAAATAAATTAGAAATTGGTATCACACTGTGAGTCTGTGATCGTACTGGAACTTTATGAAATTATAAATTACATGGGTAGGGACTGTAATCGTGCCTTACTAATACACGGGTATAGACTGTAATGGTACCATACTATTGACACAGAACAAATCTCGATGTGGTATCATTATATGAATATGGACCGTAAGGTTCCATATTGACATGACAAGATTGTATTGTAAGTTTATTAAATTCTCGCACATGGATTATTTGATGTATGTAAGCATGTTTAGATCTTCACTGAGCGTATGGTTGCTCACCTTGATAATTATTTTATCTCAGGTTAAGCGTGGCGAAAGCGTACGAGTAGGGGCGCGTAGGTGGAGAGGCTAAATAAAATATTTAATACACTTCAGTTTATTTGATGTGTATTTTCAAGTCATTTTTGTTTAAAATATTAACATTTAAAATTCATAGTGTGGGGTTGCAGTATAAATGACTGGTTTTGAATGTTAACACGTGAGTCTGATGGATGTTATTTGCAATAAATTAATTTGGAGTTACATGTTCTTGAAGTCTGTCGAGCCTTTGTTTCGTGATATGTGGTGCAGTGGTGTAGCTCTTTGGGTATTTTGTATGTGCAGGTAGGGGTTTTAGGTGGTGAGATAAGGGGTATTATTGATGTGAATGTATACATGTATGTCTCCAGTTGCGCAGCGAAAGATATTGGACAAAGGAGGTGCATGTTTGCTACTAAATAATGTTTCTGTTAGTTTGTACAGGTTAGTGGTGTTTGGGTGACCGACCTGGACTTAATTGTGCAAGCATACATGTGTAAATAAATTGATTACATTGTTGGGTAGACTGTAGCAATTTGGGTTTCGGCTAGCAGGCATGTTAAATGGGTAAGTATGTATACAAATGTGTGTTCTGCATACATGAAGTTAGTGGGATTGTTAGTAGGTGACTTGTACCTTTTAGTATCACCTATGTTATCCAAGTCGAACTGAATAATTTCATTTGCATGTGGGTAATAGTAATTAATTAGTAAGTTTAGATGGTATAAGTAGAAGTGATTTTTGGCACTGAGGTCAGCTGGTTACTTGCAACATATTCCGAAGGCTCTTCACATAATTAAATTGTATCTACGCGTCAACATATGAGGATTTTTATTTTAGTTTCTAACTTACAAAATTTAGAAATCCTGTATGTTTAATTCCATGTCAAATTTTGGGAAATAATCTTGTAGTCCCTTATTTTTAATTCTTCTGCAACAATACTCCTATAAATTTTTAATAGAGTTTGCAGAAAACTTAGGGGACCCACTCTTTATTAAAATTCTATTATTTAAATTTTGTGCATAAAGATTTCTGAAACTTATGGGACTAGTTTCTTATTTGATTATTTACTTAGTTCTTCCTTATTTGCCATCGATCATAATTATTTATTTAAGTAGACTTTGGTCATACCCTATTTATCTAAATTATTTAGGAAATAATATGAAAATTTTATTCATAAAAATTGGGGTGTGACAAGATGAAATCTCTGTGTTTCTTATTATAATAGTTTCATGAATTAGAGCTCTTGCGTAGTTTTTTTGTCCATCTCTTAAAGTTTTTGTTCTTTCTTGAATCTGGTGGAGAAACGATATTGATAGGTTAACAAATGTTTTGTGAAATTTTGGTTGGAAGATTAATTTAGTCATAATCTCCTTCTAAATGTTCTTTGTTTGAATTTTGGTAGTTAAATGTTAGTTGGAAAATCAACATTATCTCAGACTTTGAATTGATTTGTTTTTTTGATTGCTTTGTTGTTTAAGTGCATTAGAATTCTTTGGATACTTTTTTTTTCACAAGCATTGTTCCCATTTGTTCTAAATGAATCTTTGTTATTCAATTTGTAATTTATTATTGGGCGTTGCTTTGAACTTTCCTGTTGGTTTTAGAGCGGTGTGTAGATAATTGGTTCTTATTTTGGGAATTCAAAGTGGTATAAAACTTAGATAACTTCTTGTGTTTGGGATGTTGCTTCCTTGTGTGAACGTATAACAAAACTTTCTGGTTACCAAAAAAAGTGAACAATTACTATCATCTCTCAGTTTCAAGATAATTACTACTCCATGTTGTAAGATTTTCATTCTTTATAGTGACTGCATTTCCTAATAGTTCTAAAATGTTTTAAATGAGAAGAAAGTGATGGGATTAGGCAAGAAGAAATCCGATTAATCAGACCATTCATTTGGAAAGATAATATATGTGTTTTTTGTTTAACATTTAAGAAAATTCAAAGATTTTCTCACTGATACATCTAATGCACTGTATATTTTCACTTTATTTATCTACTTATCTCTTTTAAGTATTGTGTTCGCTTCAAATGTTTTTAGGCATTACAAGTCCTCAAATTTTTTTAAATCATTGATGTGTCACTTGTGTAAAACTTAAAGTTGATGTTCTACGAACAGATGTGAAAACACAATGTAATAGAACATCTTAAAGTGTAAATAGGAGGACCACGGCACTCCCTCAAAACCATCCATTAGACTTCAACACAACTTTGACAATAACTTGACCAACCTATCACAGTTACTTGTCTCGTTTGAATCTAACTCTAGTTTTGACATATCCCTAGGACTTGTGATCAAGAATCCCTCTTGATCGACAATCCCCTCAAACACTCAAGATTTTCGACTATCAAAGAAGTTCTGCTCCTCGAAGGAACAAGTAAACAACAAAACAAAGGAAACAGAAAATACATGAAGAACACCTCTCACAAAAAGAAAAATAAGACCAAGAAAAATATAGCAAGAACAACGCAATAATATTTTTTTCTCTATATTCTTCTGCCCTTCAACTTTCCAATAAATAGACTTCATGACTTTGAACAAAAATCTTCATTACGATAATCATCTCAATCTCCTTGCATTATTTCCTTCATAATTTCAATCAAATAAAATCACTTTGAGATCCTTCAATTATGGAATCAGTCATTGTAATCAATGACTTAATTTATCTTCTTTTCTTGTAGAACTCAATCACTATCTTCCAAAAATACATCCTGCAATGCAAGTAACAAACACAACACAGTTTCACAATATATACTCATGACACAATTTCTAAACTCAACAAACTCCCCCTTGACATGAGCTCTATATTTTAATAAAAGATAAAACAAGCATTCAAGTAAAAAGAAGAAGCAACATTCCCCTGAAGTTAGTTCCAAAAGAAGATAATTTGTTTAAGCATAAAAGCAGAAATAAAAGGAAAGTTCAAGTTCAACAAGTGCTGAGTTTTGACAAAAATAAACATGGACATATCCCTCTTTCAGCTGGCAGAAGAATCCTCAGCATCAACAACAGCTTCATCCTTATCCTTCTGCTCACCGGATTCGCCATCATCATCATCCTCTTCTTCTTCTTCTTTTACCATCTTTAGTTTCCTTCCAGTAGTATTCTTTTTCTACTTCTCCCCCTTAGCTCTTTCCAAGGCTTCCAGTAACTCATCTAACCTGGCATTCTGCTTATCAAGAGTCAACTGAACAACAAGGATATCTGTCTTCATTTGAGTCACCAGAGGAGAAATAAATTAAAGAATGGATGTTGTCAATTCAGCCTTCACTTTCAGATTGGCCACCCAAAGAGAAATCTTCAATTCACTAAGCACTCTCTCAAGGGAATCCTCTCCCTCCGTAAACCTGACACCCGCTTCAGTTAAAAGTTTCCAGATAGTGCAAGGAAACGGAAGTAGCCTAGACTCATCAATCTTCCCAGCAAACCCCAAAATAACATCAAAGATAATCTGACCATAGGGCAGGTTTGCTTTGGAAGCAATGGCATGAATGAACCTAGCTTGAGATACAGTTAAAAGAGACTAATTCTTGGACAGAGTCCAGTTATGAATATCAATTTTATGAAGAAGGTGAAACGATGTACCCAAATCAGAGGGAACAGCCCAGTAGAAGGCCAAACAGAAAACTTGTAAACTCGATTATGATAAAATACTGTATGAAACCTAGGAGAATCACTATCAGCAATATCTGGAGTAAGATTAGAGTAGAACTCCCTAACAATCTTAGCACAGAAGGGTCCAAGATCAATGACAGTGCCAAGCAACCAGCAGACTCAATCAAGGGTAAAACACTAAATTTTTCAAAATAAGACACACAGATATTACGTTTAGAGTGAAAAGCCATGTCAATAAAAGTACCATACCGAGAGGCTGCCACAGAAGAGTAAAATTCTTTGGATCTATCATTACCAACATCGAGAGCTTCAATAGGTTCATCAGATGAACATGGGATACCAAAAGACACAACGGCACTTGGCGGAGGGTTTTTCTTTCTGGCAGATCGTCGTGGCTTATCCACCGCATTCTTATCAACTTCGAGAACATCATGGCAGGAAGGAGATGGGGTTCTGGTGTGAGAGAGGAAGGGGCTGTGGCAATAGTATTAGAAATTAGAGAACCAGAGCGATCACGCTTGATGCCGGAACCTGGGCTGCGAAGAGCAGTTTGCTTCTGGCAAACCATAGTGAGGAAGAGAATAGAGAAAACGGGTTAGGGTTTCACGGAGAGAGTGAAATGATACTCAACAGTCACTCGATCAGAAGAAAAAGAAGGGAAGAATAAACTTTTCATATTCCACGAAATTCGAGAAATACTAGCATATATTTTTAAAATAAAAACTGGGGAGGGAAAATGCCTAAGGAAGGAAAGAAATCAATTTGGTCCAATGTGAGTATCCAAGTTTGAAAAGAACATCAATCATTTGTTAAAATAAAATATGGCACAATTCCCCTATTTTTAAAAAAAAACTAACACCTTATATCTTCCAGACAAATATCCTTTAAGATGGATTTAGATTTGTCCATATGAATGATGTACTCAAAATGAGGGAATTTTTTTTAACCAACCTTATAACTCATTTTTTATCAAAGAGAAAAACCCAGAAATGCAGTGGCTTACTCCTCACTTTTCATTTTCTGTGTACGTAGCCCTTTTCAAGAAGATGGCTTTCACAATACATCATTTCAAGTAGGTAGCCCTGAACTGCATGGGTAACAGATGTTCAAACCAAACAAGAACAGTCAACTAAGGACCAAGGAGATATCTTTTATGAAAATGCCTAAACCTTGATGCAAAAGGATTTATATAGAACAAATACTAAGGGATTTTCTAAGGGATATAAATTTTTGAGTATCAAGGCCTTTTGTGAAAATATCTGCCAGTTGTTTTCAGTGAAAATGTGTTCTGTGTCCAGTGTTCCTTCCTCAACCAATTCTCTAATAAAGTGAAAGAGAATGTCAATATGTTTGGTTCTTTGATGAAGGATAAGATTTTTTAGATGTTAATGGCACTGGTGTTGTCACAAAGAAGGTATAATTTATTGGGATTCAATTGATAATCCACTAGCATCTTTTCAAGCAAAATAAGCTGAGAGGCACAACTAATTGCAGCGATGTATTCTACTGCAGCCGTGGACAGAGAAATACAATTTTGTTTGCGGCTAAACTAAGACACTAGGTTGCTACCAACAAAGAAACACCCTCCAGAAGTGCTCTTACGGTCATCAGTGTCCCCTGCACAATCTGCATCACAGAACCCTAGAACATTTGCATTGGTATATGTGGAATACCAAAGTCCATATTCCAATGTTCCTGCAACATACTTTATGATTCTCTCTACAACATTCAAATGAGACTCCTTGGGTGAACTTTGGTACCTGGCACACAAATAAACACTAAAAGATATGTCAGGTTGACTGGCAGTTAAATAGAGAAGACTACCAATCATGCTCCTGTATAGGGTTTCATCAACAGGTGTTCCTTCACGATCTTCAGATAAGGATTCTCTAGAGCTAAGAGGAACTTTAGCATGTATGGAATTTTCTAAACCAAACTTTTTCACAAGATTTTAGCATATTTGGATTGATAAATAAACATACCTTCTTTGGATTGACTTACTTGTAATCCGAGGAAGTAAGATAGTCCACCTACCATGCTCATTTCAAATTCAGATGTCATGAGATTGATAAATTCTTTGACCCTTTTTTCAGAAGTAGATCCAAAAATAATATCATCTACACAGATCTGTACTATCATGATTTCTTTGCCGTTTTTTCTGAAGAAACAATGTTCATACCAAGCTCTTGGTGCTTGTTTCAAGCTCTAGAGAGCCTTTTTTAGTTTGAACACATGATCTGGAAATTCAGAATCAATGAACCCTTTTGGTTGTGACACATAGGCAGTCTCCTTAAGAATGCCATTTGAAAAGGCACTCTTTACATCCATCTGATAAACAGTAAAACCAAGACAACAAGCAACCGCCAGAAGTAATCTCACAGATTCAATTCTTTCTACTGGAGCAAAGGTCTCATCAAAGTTAATTCCTTCTACCTGAGTGTATCCTTGAGCAACTAATTTGGCCTTATTTCTGATGATGTTTCATGCTCATCTGTCTTATTCTTGAAAATCCATTTTGTACCAATGACATTGTGATCTTCTAGTCTTGTTACAAGTTCCTAGACATCATTTTGAGCAAATTGCTCCAGTTCTTGTTGCATGGCCAGTATCCAGTTTGGATCATTTAATGATTCCTTCACATTTTTGGGTTCTAGTTTAGAAACAAAACACGAAAATAAGGAGACATTGACCATCTTCCAATAGTTTTTTTCTGGGAGCATTTTTGGTGCTAACTCTTGACCTAGGATCACAAATAATTAATTCCGACGGATGTTCCTTCTGTATCTTCAATGGTGGATCTCTTATTCTGCGAACCGAGTCACCTTCATCATCTTCTTCTTCTGACTCTACATTTTGTAGATTTTGTTTGTCTTCTCATTTTCAAGTGGAGATAATACTTCAAAAGGGACAGTATTGATCACTGGTTCTGCATCATCAAAGTCAACATTGAATGATTCAATAACACAATATGTTCTGACAATCAGAACTCTGTATGCTCGACTATTTATTGAATACCCCAGGAAGCATCCTATCATGCTTTTACTATCCAGTTTCACACATCCTTCTGTGTCATTTAAAACATAACATTTGTAATCAAAAACATGAAGATGTTTCAATTTCGGAGTCTTACCTTTCCATAGCTGATATCATGTCTTATCTAGTCCATGCCGAACATGAACTCGATTACAGAGGTAACAAGCAGTATTCATAGCTTCAGCCCACCATTTTAAAGCTATTCCTTTTGAGATAAGCATTACTCTGGTCATTTCTTGAAGAGTTCTATTTTTTCCATTCAACAACACCATTTTGTTGAGGAGTCTTTCGAAAAGAGTATTCATGGAATATCCCTTTTGATTCACAAAAATCATGAAATGATTGATTCTCAAATTCCCTTCCATGATCAGATCTGATTCTTTTATTGACAAACATGTTTCTTTCTCGATCTGTAAACACAACTTCTCAAAAGCATCAAAAGCATCTAAATTTTCTTTTAGAAATCTTATGCAAGTATACCTAGAGTAATCATCAACACAAACATATACATATTTCTTACCACTGACACTTGCTGTTTGAAGAGGTCCCATTAGATTCATGTGAAGTAATTCTAAGATGCAAATCGTATGAATATCAGGATTAGATGAATGAGACTTTCTTACCTGTTTGCCAGTTTGCAAGGTTCACAAACATGTTTGTCCTTTTTTTTAAAATCAGGTATTCCCCTGACATGTTTCTTTTGAGAGAGGGAAACAAGATTTCAAACAGCTAAATGACCCATCTTTTGATGCCACATTTCCAAGTCGCTATCCTTGCTTTGCAAGAATTTGATATCACCAAGTTGATAACAATTGTCATATGACCTAGTACCTGAGAGAACACAATTATCATCTTGATCAAAAATAGAATAGGAATTTTTAGTAAACCTGGCATAAAGATTTTGATCACATAATTGGCTGATACTGATCAAGTTGGCCTTCATATCTTCGACAAGTAAAACTCAATCTAGTTCAGGAAGTCCTGGAACATCCAATGTCCAAATTCTTAGAACATTGTTACTCTTTCCATCACCAAAGGTGACATTGCTACCTTTTACTAGCTAGATGTCCTTGAGGAACGATCTAATTCCAGTCATATGCCGAGAGCAGCCACTGTCAAAGTACCAGGTATTATAATTTTTGATATGTAGTCCTAAATGAGAGGACAAACATACTGACTTTTCAACAACTGGTATCCCAAACTGGTTCAAACTCACAACTTTTCTAGTAGTAATATCATACTGCATCTTGTAACAATTAGTTCTGATGTGACCTTTTATATTACAATAGTGACAAACTAGAGGTGTTCTTTGAATAAAACTGGATTTAGAGAAGTTTCCAGACGTGGATGGGACCTATGTATCCTTCCTACTCGGATCAACTTTTTTAGGAGGAACAGATACACGTGGTTGAGTCTCAAAAGGTAAAGTTTTATTTGGGTGAGCAATCTTGATTGGCTCCTGCTCCTTGGTAGAAGTCTGAAAGTTGTTCATAGCACGAACAAAAACTGTTTCCTTACCCAAATCTTCTTCAGACTCATATCCAATACCTTTTGTTCTATATCCATTACTAGCGCTAATGACTTCATCCAATTTGGCTTTTCCAGTATTCAAGCGATGAATGGATTGATTTAATCTTTCCAATTCACGTCGATCTTTCTCTATATTTTTATCTTTCCTTTTTATACAAGCCACCATTAGTTAATGTTGCTTCATGGTTTTCTCCAGGTGATCTTTGAGAGTTCTGATTTTAGAGTTTTTATCGTCCAGAGTGACAGACATCTCCATTTTTAGAGATTCTATAATCCCAAGATAGTAATCAATAGATTGGCTTTCAAGTTTGCTTTTATACGGAGCTAAATCTAAAAGAACTTGAGTGACAAGCAGCTTATCTTCAGAGATTTTCAACTCCTTTTTTAAGAAGGAGACATGATCTTCCAGCTTCTTTGTTATTCTGACAGCTTCAGAACATTTATCATTCATTTGTTGATACATTGAACGCATATCCTCCACAGAAGGAGAAACTTCGTTCTCAGAATCATTAGAACAATCTGTAAGATCATCACTATTGATTTCAGTACCTGTAAAACATGAAAAGGACTAACCAGAGCAAGATTATTAGTGTGATCAATGTTCTCTTCGTCTTCGAAATCAGAATCACTCTAGGTGGACTTTAGAGCCTTTCTTCTTCTGAAGTAAGTAGGACATTCATATTGATAATGTCCTATTCCCTTGCATTCACGACATTGCTCTTTATCAATTTTAGAGTCAGAAGCGATTTGCTTGTTAATTTCTCCTCTAGATTTGCGATCAGCATTCCTTTTTAGATTTGATGAACCATACTTGAATTTTCTCATCATCCTCCCATAGTTCTTCGAGAGAAGATTCATGTGTTTCTCAAATTCAACAACTGAGAGTTCTGAGGATCCTTCATCTTTGATGTTATTGTTGGATTATATACTAAAAGTCTAGCTTTTGTATGAAAAATATTTAAACAATTAATTTGAAATGAGAATCATATGATCAAATGATTGCATCTTATAATTTATTTATATGTTCGTTGTAATAGTCCACTTACTTTATACTTAGATAATATGTTGTGCGACAATACACGGAAGATCATATTATTGGTTTCCTAATAAAGTATATACAGATGCTCACTACCGAGATAGACGGGGTCTCTCTATCGGGATGGTTGTAGTGTGGTTTGGTATTAGCTTGTCTTGGCTATAGAATCACATTAGTGCACTTTGTGTGCATTGAGCAGGACCGCTTGAGATCGTTCGACTTATACTGACTTATAGAAGAACTTGATCTCTGCTATTATGGATGTTCGTGCTCTTAATCCCTATTCAATAACCTCGACACGTAGGGCAGTATGTATTTCTTTGATTTATCAATAGGTGAAATTTACATGTAATTAAATCAACAAACTTGGTGAGTTGGGAAATAGTGTTGTCTCTATGGTGTGCTATTGATTGTAGAAGGAATCCGTATCCGTCATAGGTTGATGATGTCCCCTTGAGGAGCTCATAAGGATTATCATGTAAACCCTGTAGGTGGATTTATTCCTGCATGGTAATGAGGTTGAGTGGTACTACTCTCGGATGAGATATTAATTAATGGAGTTGTCAGTAACTTAATTAATTAATGGACATTGTATATCTTAAACAAGGGGAGATTAACGGGCTCCTAATAAGAAGGAGCCCATAACGTAATTATGGGATTAAAATGGTAGTGCAGTAATAATATTTTAGTGATATATATTATTATTACACTTAATTATAAGCTTTGGGCTAAGCTTGGATACTTAAGCCCAATGGAGGCCAAACTCTAATTTTTCCTCTTGGTCCCTGCCGTAGCCCATATATAAGTCATCTCAGCTGTCCAGAAACCCTAATCTATGAGATTAATCATGCCTAACACTGTGATGGGGTGAGGGAATAGCAGATTGAGAAGATCTCGAGGATCGTCGCCCACACGACGTCAAGATTGGACTTGGGAATACAGTAGAAGACTGGAAGGTTGTTTGCTACTGCTATCGGCCACTTTCTAGGATTTTATAAAATAGTAGAGACTTCAGAACAGGACATATGATATACTAACGGAAAGCCACGGAAGAGAGGATCATTTTGACATGTAGATCACTCAAATCCAATGGTGGATGAGAGAGTTAATCCCAAAACGGTGAGGCTGCACATGCTTATAGCGAGAATTCATCGTCTTCAACATACTCTGGTGAAAGGTAATATATTTCTTGTCTACTTATTAGAAACGTATGGAACGCTAACGATTCACGTTAACCGAACAATCGAATGCCAACAGTTTTGTCAGAAGTTCCTGTTCGCGTTCGATCATTTTGTTAATGTGAACTATTAGTGTTCCATATGATTCTATATCAGCGGAAGCAAGAACATAAATCATATTACCTTTCACCAGGGTATGTTGAATAAACATGAATTCTCGCTGGCAGCATGCACAGCCTAACCGTTTTGGGCATAACTCTCTCATCCAAGCTCCGAATTGAGTGATCTATGCGCAACAACGATCCTCTCTTCCATGGCTTTCCAATGGTGTATGAAAGTCCTGTTTCAAGTTCCAAAAGATTTTTGAAAAATCATAGAAGTTGACAAACAGTAGCAGCAAACAACCTCTTGATCTTCTGCTGTATTTCCAAATCCAATCTCGATGTCGTGTGGGCGACGATCTTCAATATCCTCTCAATCTGCTGTTCTCTCTATCCTACTCACGGTAAGGCATGTCTCATCTAGGGTTAGAATAGTTGAGATGACTTATATATGGGCTACAACGTGGACTAGGAGAAAAAATTAGAGTCGGGCCTCCATTGGACTTAAGTGTCCAAGTTTAGCCCAAAACTTATACTTAAGTCCAATAATAATACTATATTCTACTAAAATATTATTACTGCTCTGCCGCTCTAATCCCAAAATTATGTTTTGGGCTCCTTCTTATTTTGAGCCCGTTAATTTCTCCATGTTCAGACATAAAATACCCATTAATTAATTAAGTTACTAACAACTTCATTAATTAATATCTCACCCGAGAGTAGTACCACTCAAACTCATTATCATGTCGGAATAGATCCACATGCAGGGTTTACATGATAATCCTTATGAACTCCTCAAGGGGATATCATCAACCTATTTAATAGGACACGGATTCCTTCTACAATCAACAAAACACCATAGAGATAATATTATTTCCCAACTCACCGAGTTTATTGATTTAATATTTAAATCTCACCCATTGATGAATCAAAGAGATACATACTGGCTTATGTGTCAAGGTTATTGTGTAGGGATTAAGAGCACGAACATCTATAATAACTGAGATCAAGTTCTCCTATATAGTCAATATAAGTTGAACGATCTCAAGCGGTCCTGCCCAATACACACATAGTTCACTAATGTGATTCTATAGTCAAGACAAACTAATACCAAATCATACTACTACCATCCCAATAGAGATTCCTCGTCTATCTCGCTTGTGAGCATCTGTTTATACTTTATAATGAAACCGATAATATTATCTTCCGCGTGTTCTTGCATAACATATTATCTACAGTATAAAGTAGGTGGACTATTGCATCAAACATATAAATAAATTATAAGACACAATCATTTGATCACTGATTCTCATTTCAAATTCATTCTTAAACATTGATCATATAAAAAGCTAGACTTTTAGTATACAATCCAACAATCTCCTACTTATACTAAATGACTATGCACTCAACTCCATTGTCATACATTTGATTCCTACTCCCATTACACGATCATAAAAAGCTTTCTTCTTAAGGTCCTTATAAGGTTATCATTTGATGCAATCTAGCGACAACAACCTTCCCCTCAACATACTATTTCTCGTAACAGGTGGTACTCGCACTCCATGTGTTTAATTGCTTTATGGGCTAGTGATTCCTTCAAGTTTGCAACTGCACCATTATTATCATAATAAATTGAAATAATCTTGGGCAAACTTAGAATCACATCTAAGTCCATTACAAAGTTTCTAGAGTCATGCAGATGGATTTGGTTGCCTCATAGGCTCCAATTCAACATCTTCCCATGGTGACGTCCAAAATATATTTCTATATAACACTCCTCCATATTATGGTTCTACTTCCAAAATTAAACACATAACCTGGAGGTGGATTTACTGTCGTCCCTATCTAATTTGAAAAATCTAAATCTATGTAACTCATAAGAAGTAGTGAATCTGTCCAGTAAATCCACATTTAATTTCTAGTCCTTTTCAAGCACATAAATATATGTCTTACCATAGTTAAAGCAGTCCATTAAAGAAATATTATTGCACTGCCACCCTAATCCCAAATTACGTTATGGACTCCTTCTTATTATGAGCCCATTAATCTCCCCGTTTTTAAGATTAAATGCTCATTAATTGATTAAGTTACTGACAACTCAATTAATTAATATATTTACTGAAAGTAGTACCACTCAACCTTATTATCATGCAGAAATAAATCCACCTACAGGGTTTACATGATAAACATTATGAGCTCCTCAAGGGAGCATCTTCAACCAATTCCTTTAGGACACAGATTCCTTCTACAATCAACAACACACCATAAAGACGACACTATTTCCCAACTCATCGAGCATATTGATTTATCTTTTAAATCTCACCCATTAATGAATTAAAGAAATAAATACTGCCTTATGTGTAGAGGTTATTGTATAGGGATTAAGAGTACGAACATCCATAATAACAGAGATCAGTATAAACCGAACGATCCCAATGCAGTCTTGCTCATTACACTCAAAGTGCACTAGTGCAATTTTATAGTCAACACAGACTAATGCCAAATCACACTACGACCATACCGATAGATAGTCCCCATCTATCTCGGTTGTGAACATCTGTTTATACTTTATAAGGTGCCGATAGTATAATCTTCCGTGTGACGCCGCACACCACATTATCTACAGTATAAAGTAAATGGACTTTTGCAACAAGATAATTGCAAACGTTTGATCACATGATTCTCATTTCAAATATTGTCGAAACATTGTTCATACAAAAAGCTAGACTTTTAGTATACAATCTATCAATGTTAAGTTTGCATTTTAAGTTACCACAAAGATTATAATAAAAGCATGTCAATATATGTACCTTAGAGTCACCTACAGCTACATAGTGCCCATAGACAGCAACATGCCAGATAGGGCACCCATTTCCTATTTGCTCACTAAGAACCTTTGACATCTATATAATATGCAATTCTCTAGGAAATGATTAGCAATCCAGGCATTTCTACCTTTCTACCAAAATTAGTAAGTTTGTTCTTCAAGTGTATTCTACCTCGGCTTTTGTAGCTAGCTGTGACTCATGAAGCTTAGTGAAATGCATCTAAGTATTTGCAAGGATGCTCATCCTATGATCATGCATAGAAAAGAAAATTATCAAACCACTAAAAAATTCACTCAAATCATCTACGTAAACCAAGTAAATGTCTTAGAAAATTGAAGTCAAGGCTCACCTCTTCTCTTCAGCAGGTAGAAGTTTAGCCTTGAGCCTTTGCCCATGATAATCTTCATTAGATGAATATGATGGAGTTCGATCGTTTGGTTAACATGATCCGTTAGGTTTCCATACATTTTAAATAATCAGCGGAAGCAAGAAAACAAAAAAATGTATCACCTTTCACGGGGTATGTTGAAGAAGATGAATTCTCGCCGGCAGCCTGCGCAACCTCACCGTTTTGGGCATAACTCTCTTGTCTGATCTCCAATTTGAGTGATCTATGTTCCAAAACGATCCTCTCTTCCATGGCTTTCTTTCATTATATCACGTCCAGTTCTGATGTCTACAAGTTTTTATAAAAATCATTGGAGTGGATGGACAGCAGCAGCAAACAACCTTCCGGTCTTCTGTTGTATTCCCAAGTTCAATCTTGACGTCGTATGGGCGACGATCTTCGAGATCTTCTCAATCTGTTGTTCTCTCCCTCTATCTCAGGTGTGTTAGGCGCTCACAAAAGAAAAAAATATATTTAGAACAGTTGAGATAACTTATATATGGGCTACAGCAGGGACCAGGAGGAGAAATTAGAGTCGGACCTCTATTGGGCTTAAGTATCTTAGTTTAGCCCAAAAATTATACTTAAGCCCAATAATAATAATATATTCCACTAAAATATTATTACTGCACTGCCGCTCCAATCTCAAAATTACATTTTGGGCTCCTTCTTATCATGAGCCCGTTAGTCTCCCCATGTTTAAGATATACAATGTCAATTAATTAATTAAGTTACTGACAACTACATTAATTTATATGTCATCCAACAGTAGTACCACTCAACCTTATTATCATGCCAGAATAAATCCACCTATAGGGTTTACATGATAATCCTTATGAGCTCTTCAAGGGGACATCATCAACCTTAGCGAACATGGATTCCTTCTACAATCAACAACACACCATAGAAACAGCAATATTTCCCAACTCACAGAGTTTATTGATTTAATTACATGTAAATCTCACCCATTGATGAATCAAAGAAATATATACTGCCTTACGTGTCGAGGTTATTGTATAGGAATCAAGAGCATGAACTTCCATAATAACTGAGATCAAGTTCTCATATGTAGTGAGTATAAGTTTAACGATCTCAAGCGGTCCTACTCAATACACAAAGTACACTAATGTGATTCTATAAAGACAAACTAATACAAAATCACACTACAATCATCCCAATAGAGAGTCCCCATCTATCTCGGTTGTGAGCCTCTGTTTATACTTTATAAGGAAACCGATAATATGATCTTCCCCGTATTGTCGCACAACATATTATCTACAGTATAAAGTAAGTGGACTATTGCATCGAACATATAAATAAATTATAAGACGCAATCATTTGATCGATATGATTCTCATTTCAAATTCATTGTTAAACATTGTTTATACAAAAAGCTAGGTTTTAGTATACAATCTAACAGAATATTGTGAAGGGCTTTGAATCTTAAGTCTAGCCTTGCTTGATAAATTTTCATAGAACTTTTTCAGTTTGACAGCAATGTCAGCTTTGCAACCATTTTCAATACAAAAAGGTTTATCAAATCAGATTACTGGAAATGAAGCTTGTCACACTGGAATTATATGATTAAAATAAATGAAAAATTATGAATTCGTATGATATAGAAAACTTAAAATACTTGAAAGGAAAAGGAGATGGAAGATGAAAGAGATTCAACATGCTACATCTTATTGTTTTTTTTTTTGTTTTCTCTTTCGTTTCTTCTATTTTAGGAGTGAGGGTTGGGGGCTTAAGAAAATAATCTAGAAGTACCAACGTTTACCTAATAGCAGAATCGAGCATTCATTAGAGAGAGTAGCAAGAATAGAAAATTACATCAAAGTAGCCAAAAGTTCTTCATTAATTTTAAGAAACATATAAGAGTAGCCATATATATATATAGTTCAAACTAAAATTAAAAATTACTGCTAAAAGGATTGCTCATCAGGATATAGAAAAAATGATTCGCTACATGATTTGTGAGTGTGATAATCAAGAAAATCAAATTCTTGAAATTCAAGAAAATCCATCTATATTAATGCAGAGACAGAGGGGAAGAAAATCAAGGCAGAGATAAGATAGAAGGGAAGAATAATAAATCAAGACCTGACAATCTGACATTAAAGATAAGCCTCCCGAAATTTGGCATCGATTTCTTCAAAAGTAGAAGGTGGCGGCGTCTTCGACACCGAAAGCCTCTTTTGCAGCCACGGCGGCGGCGGCAAAGACAAACATCATTGCTCGCTAGAATTCCATGGCAATTCCAACCACCGGCGACTCTATCATTATGAATCAAAATTAAGCTGATCAAGTAACCCTCAGCAACATGATCAATCCATTATTCACAAACAAAAACCACTGACAGTCCAAATTCAAAATCCATAGACACGTTAGGTGATACCCAAATAGCAAAGGCTCCATTGAAGTGATGTCTCTCTTGCTCGAAACTCACATGTGAATATAAATATGATAAAAAATGTAGAAAATAACAAATTTAAACATGAAGCCCGCTGTTGCCATAACATTGTGAAAGTTCTCGAGTCTAAATTACCGCTCACCTTCAGAAAGTCAGTCTCTTCTTTCTCCACCTTTAATCCACATCTCTAAAACTCTCCGTTTAACTCTCTATCTCCTTCTATCTATATTATTAAGAATATTTACATTTTAGATACAATGAATGACGTTTGAGATATGCCATGTTATTAAAACTTAACTACATCATTAAACTAAATACTAAATATTGTTTTAATTAATTATAGGGTTATAGAAGTAATAGATAAAAATGAGTATGGGTAATATGGGAAGAAAAAATTTCTCAAACCCTTCATACTTTGTATTTTCTAGATTTATAACCTGGATACCTAACAGTGGCTTAGCTAGAAGGCTGGATTCATTGCAGTCAGTTTCAGACTCTTACTTTTATATTGTCCAGCACTCCACTTTGTCTAGAAGGCAAATAATGAAGCTCCTTTAGTCAACTAAGGATGTTCTGGTCAATAGCTGACTCTAGAATTATATCACAGACTACTAGATCCTAATATACAGCTTGCTGATGGTTGCTCTATTGTTTGATACACTACATATTATTAGGTTCTTGTATTGCTCATACAATTAAGTTTAGTTTCTTGTACCTTGATTAGACATAGCCATAGTTTTCACTAAAGGGATACTTCTGTGATACCCTAAACTTTTGTATTTGTACAGTTAAGCTATCAAATATATTTACTATTTTCAAAAAGTAGTGAATAAAAATAATTCAAAATGTTAAACATTTATTCATTTATTAATTCAATATTGAAAAATAAATAAAAATGTTAATAAATACTCCCTCCATCTCCTTGAAAGGTATCCCTTGACTTTTTGCACGTGGATTAAGGAGTATAATAATTTAATGTATAGTAAGGTGAGAGAAATAATATTTTAATATGTAGAGGGTAGCTGTATTAGTGTTGAGTGTGGGGCCATGTGTAGTGGTTGTGGGTCACATTAATCCAAAAAGGGAAATGAATACTTTGTAATGGGACAGACCAAAATAGAAAAAATGGATACGTATCAAGGGGACGGAGAGAGTATATTCATTTCATGACAACTCATTAGTGAATAAAATATTTAATCAAATCAACATATTTTTTTCATAAAAATATTAACTAATAATGCGATAAAATATTTCGCCGTCATACAATTATCTACAATATGAAAAATATAATTTCTCATCATATTCTATTAACAATGACAAAATTTTTTGTAATTGTATTTAAATTTTCTAATGACAAATTTTTCTTATCGTCACTAACAATATATATTTGCAATGAAAAAAATAGTCACTATTTCTATACATTTCAATGACAATAAAATTTTGTCATAATATCTTACTCTTTAGTAACAAATTGTATCATCATCATATAATGCTTCCATATCGTCACTATTAATATCTGTTTATGACAAAAATACATTGTCACTGTTGCCACATAATTTAATGACTATGAATATTTTGTATTAATCAATGTTTTCATAATCGGACCGGACCGGCTGGTTCAACTAGTTCAACCAGGAACCGGCCAGGTCGCAGGTCCAATTGCCCCTATAAACCGCTTTTGGAGTAAACCTGGGAAAAACCGATTCAGACCGGCCAAAATCGGTAAAAACCAGTTTGGCCAGCCGAACCAGAAACCGCCAGTTATACATTTTTTTCTATCTACAATCTGCGCTCCCCAACCCCAAACCACAGATCCGTAATCTACACTCCCCAATTCCAAACCACTAGATCTGTAATCTATAAAAGCCTTCACAACTCCGTCAATAACGTGCGTTGTGCGTAGATGGTCATCGTGATTCTGGCAGATTCAGTATGGTTCGCTGGAGCCTGACTCCAACAGACGTTAGGCGGCGATGATTTTCGAAAGGGACTGACGGCAAGAAACGACGATCTTCATTTGGAAAGGAAAAGAGTTCTCTATTTAAACATGAACAGAAATCATAGAGAAAGAGTTTGATAACTTTCAATCAAATTTGGGAATTGAGAGACTAAAGTTAATTATTGATGTCTTACTTTATAACTCTTTTTCCAAGGGTAGGGTTAATTTTAGTGGGCTTTTCATTAATTTTGGGTCTTAATTAAATAGAGTGAAATTCAATTTTGGCCTTAACTATTTTTTTGTTTTTGTTTTTAAATTAATATTATTAAAAATATATGATTTTTGTTTTTTGATTGAATCGCCGGTCCGACCGATTGAACCTCGAACCGTTAAGGGCATATGTTCGACATTCGGTCTGGTTATGAAAACACTGGTATTAATATCTTATTTTTTAGTGACAAATTATGTCGTCATTATACAATGCTTTTTCTTCGTCATTATATTTAACCATTTCACGATAAAACAATATAAAGATGACAATAATCTAACTTTTTAGGGATAATAAATGTTATCGTCGCGTTAAATTCAACGTTTAGTGACGAAGTGATACATTTCGCGATGAAAATGAGAAGATAATTGTGACGACTTATTCATCACTTTAGACTGTAATATATGATAACGATAATTATTTTTGTCATCAAATATTAACATCTAGTGACAAATTCAAATATCGCCAAATATACCTAATAGACGCACTTACTGTGATGATCTTTGCGACGCACAAATTTTGTTATTAAAAATTTTTAGTGATGAAAAATTCAATTTTCATGACGAATTTTGTTGTCACCATTTAGCAAATTTCTTGTAGTGCCTGACCGACCTAAATATCATAGACCAATCAGGTAGGAGTTCCACAGTATGGTCGGTCGGTTTATCCTATTAGTGGTCGGTTAATAGTTCAAACATATACTGACCCACATATTGTCGATCGATCACCTCGTAAACTTCATAATGAGATTAATTTTTAATGCATCTATTTTCTAAAGGTCCCTCTTTGCTATTTCTAAATCATTCAGGTAGGATTTCTCCAGTAGGGTCGGTCGGTTTGGTGGTCGGTTAATAGTTCTAATCTCTACCGACCCACATATCATCGATCGATCACCCTGTAAAATTGATTATAAGATTATTTTTTAACGCGTCTATTTTTCAAAGGTCCCCTTTTTCTATTTTTAGATCAGTCGGATAGGAGTTCTACATTAGGGTTGGTCTGTTGGTCAGTCTGATAGTCGGTTAATAGTTCCAATGTGGGTCAGTTGGTTGTGAGTCTACTGTGGGACCGGTCCTTTTGTAGAACTTTACGTAACATGTCGAGAATAAAAAAATAGGGACACATGGAAAAGAGACGAGATAAAAGTAATCTGATTATACAGTTAGGTAGGATTACTTGCAATTTCTAGATCAGTCGGGTAGGAGTTCCATAATATGGTCGGTCGGTTGGTCTGTCTGGTGGTCGGTTAATAGTTCCAATATCTATCGACCCATGCATTATCGACCGATCACTCTTTTAACTTGATAACGAGATTACTTTTTATCACGTCTATTTTTCAAAGGTCCCCCTTTGCTATTTCTAGATAAGTCGGGTAGGAGTTCCATTGTAGGGTCGATCGGTTGGTCGGTTTGGTGGTCAGTTAATAATTTAATTTTCTACTGACCCATATATTATCGATCGATCACCTTGTAAACTTGATAACGAGATTAATTTTTATCACGTCTATTTTCCAAAGGTCCTCTTTACTATTTCTAGATCATTCGGGTAGGAGTTCTATAGTATGGTTGGTTGGTTGGTCGGTCTGGTGGTCGGTTAATAGTTCAAATATCTACCGACCCACATATCATCGATCGATCGCCCTGTAAACTCGATAATCAAATTACTTTTCATCGCGTCTATATTCCAAAGGTACTTGTTTGATATTTCTTGATCAGTCTAGTAGGAGTTCAACAGTAAAGTCGGTCGGTTGGTCATTCTGGTGGTCAATAGTTCCATTGTCTACCAACCCAAATATCATCAACCGATTATCCTGTAAACTTGATAATGAGATTACTTTTTATCGTGTCTATTTTATAAATGTCCCCTTTTGCTATTTCTAGATCAGTCGGGTAGGAGTTCCATAGTAGGGTCGATCGATTGGTCGGCCAGGTGGTCGGGTATTAACTTGATAATGAGATTACTTTTTATTGCGTTTATTTTCCCAAGGTCCCCCTTTGCTATTTCTAGATCAGTCGGGTAGGAGTTCTACAGTAGGCTCTATTATTGTATGTATGTAAATGGTATCTTGCTCATTGGAGACAATAAAAAAGTATTGTCGGGCGTATGAGTATGGTTAATAAAGCAGTGTGAAATGAAGGACTTAAGAGAACCAAAGTATATACTTGCGATCATAGTAATAATGATGATAAGATAGGATGTTGTGCTTATCTCAAGCTTCATAAATTGATACAATCCTTAATCATTTTAGCATGTGACTTTATCTAAGGATTTGTGTCTTAAGACACATTATGAGATAAAATAGATAAAGTTGGTTCCCTATGCTTCGGCAATAAGGAAGCTTAATCTATGGAATGCTATGCACGAGATTGAATATCTGATTTGCTGAAGGCATAGACAGTGGATATCAAGGTAACCCGGAACAAGAATATTGAATTATGGTAAGACATATATATAGTGCCTGAAAAGGACTGGAAATTATATGAAAGCTTACCGAAATGATTCATTACTTTTTAACGGTTACTTAGATTTGGATTTTCAAATCATAGGGTGGCAGTAAATCCACCTCAAGGTTATGTTTTTAATGGAAGTAGATCTATAGTATGGAGGAGTGTCATATAGAATATATATTTCAAACTCCACCATGAAAAAAGGATGATATTGGAGCCTTTTGTGGCGGCCAAAGTATCTGTTTGGTTCTAGAAACTTCATAATGGACTTAGATGTGATTTTGAGTTTGTCTAAGGTTATCACAATTTATTGTGATAATAATGGTGTAGTAGCAAACCTGAAGGAATCAGGAGTCCATAAGGAAATTAAACACATTGATAGCTAGTACTACCTGATACGAGAAATCGTATGATGAGGGGAAGGTTGTTGTCGCCTAGATTTCATCGGATGATAACCTAGTAAATCCTTTTACAAGGACTTTAAGGTGAAAGCTTTTAATAGTCAAGTAGTGGGAGTGGTAATCAGATGTATGGCAGCAGATATGGTAGCACAGTCTTTTAGTATAAGTGGGAGATTGTTGGATTGTATACTAAAATTCTAGCTTTTTGTATGAACAATGTTTAGATAATATTTGAAATGAGAATCATGTGATAAAAAGTTTGCAATTAAGTTATTGCAAAAGTCCATTTACTTTATACTGTAGATAATATGGTGTGCGGCATCAAACGGAAGATCATATTATCGGCTTCTTATAAAGTATAAACAGATATTCACAACCAAGATAGAAGGAGACTATCTATCGGTATGGTTGTAGTGTGATTTGGCATTAGTCGATCTTGACTATAAAATTGCACTATTACGCTTTGTGCGCATTGAATAGGACCGTTGTTGAGATTGTTCGGTTTATACTGACTATATAATAGAACTTGATCTCTGTTATTATGGAAGTTCGTACTCTTAATCCCTATACAATAACCTCGACACGTAAGCCAATATTTATTTCTTTAATTCATCAATGGGTGAGATTTAATTGTTAAATCAATATACTTGTTGAGTTAGGAAATAGTGCTGTCTCTATGGTGTGTTGTTGATTGTAGAAGGAATTCGTGTCCTAACGAAATTGGTTGATGATGTCCCCTTGAGGATCTCATAATGAATATCATGTAAACCCTACAGGTGGATTTATTCCGGCATGAAAATAAGATTGAGTGGTACTACTCTCGGTAATTATATTAATTAATGGAGTTGTCAGTAACTTAATTAATTAATGGGCATTGAATCTTAAATACGGGGAGATTAACGGGCTCATAATAAGAAGGAGCCCATAAACGTAATTTGAGATTAGCGTGGCAGTGCAATAACATTTCTTTAGTGGAATGATTTATTATTATTGGACTTAAGTATAAGTTTTGGGCAAAACTTGGATGCTTAATTCACACGACAAAAACTGTGAGAGAGAGATTGACTGCAGATTGAGTTTGTGTCGTAGATCGTTGCCCACATAACGTCGAGACGTGGCTTTGGAATACAATAGAAGACTGGAAGGTCGTTCGCTATTTCTGGCCTTCAACTTCCATGAATTTTATAAAATTGTGTGAAACTCAAAATTGTACGTGTGATACACAGTTGGAAAGCCACGGAAGAGATGATCGTTTTGGCACGTAGAACATTCTAATCAGAGAAAACCATGACAATGCGCAGGCCGCCGACGAGAATCCATCTTCTTCAACGTACCCTGGTGAAAGGTAATACGTTTCTTGTTTTCTTGCTTCCACTATAGAAATGTATGGAACCCTAATGATTCACTTTAATCAAAAGATCCAAACGCCAACAATTGAAACCCCATTTTTTGTTTGGAAATTTGGCTTTTCGGCAAGGTATTCTACGTGAAAAATGAGATTAACATGGACAACTCCCTCCGGTGGATTAGCTCCCTCCGACGCCCTGCACATGCTACACATGATTAGAATTAAAGAGGCTACCTGGTCGAACAAAGCAACATGAAGATGGTCGGACCCTACCCTAGCTTACAGGGTCCATTACTCGTTCGAGATCTAAGATGCCATACAATTTTAAAGCAAAAATCTACCATAACACAAAATGAATTTATAATTAAAAAACGCTTGCTATCTAACAAATCAAATACAGATCTGAAGGCAGGATGGATTAATGACTAGTAGATGAAAGAGAGAAGCATGCTTAAACCCGAAGAGCAATTTGGGAAATAGAAGAAGAGAAAAAAGAATAGGGGTAGCTGTACAGTGATGGGCGGCTCACGTGGATCCATCAGTTCTGGTGAGCCTCGCTCCAGTGCCTTCCGAAATTCCACAACCAGAGCTATCTCATTTGCATGCTCAGGGTGTCGGAGGGAGCTCCTCCACCGAAGGAAGCTGTCCATCTTAATCTCATTTGCCACGTAGAATTACCTTGCCGGAAAGCCCCAATTTCCGGCAAAAAATGGGGTTCCAGTGACTTTGGGACAAAAATTGGCCAATTTCAAAAGTTACCGGACGAAATAAAATTTTTATCTTTTTTTGGACAGAATAAAAATTTCCTTATAGTTATGGGACCAAAAATGATTTTAACTCTTTTATAAATAAAGTAGTATATGTAGGCAAATAAATTTTATTGCCTAATAAATATAAATGCAAAGGAAAATATATTAAATATTGATTAAAGTCAAGAACACTCATGATCTTCAAGTCAAGTTCAAATCATCTTCAAGTCAAGAACAGTCTCCGATCAGAGACCAAGGTGCTAAGCCTCTCCGATCCAGCATTATTCATATCAAATTCATCCAGCATTCTCCTTGGAGTCAACGTTCTATCAAATATAGTGGCGTACTTCACAACAAATCTTCAAGTCAACATTCGATCTGAACAAAGGCTCTACTCCTCCGGACAAACGTTATAAAGTTATCATTGTAATATATTTTGTATTTATTATTTTAATAAATACAAATTTTGTTGTTACAGTATGTTTATTAAATATTTAAATTATATTTATAAATATAATAAATGATACATTAAAGTATGAATCTAGTGTGTTATAATATGATTGAGTAAAATATTCTTAAGTACCAATCAACATACTTACCTATATAATAATTATTATACTTTAATAACAGATCGATACATCCCACAACCCATTTTACATAAAAATTCATCCAGCAAGAATTTGCTCTTTCTAAACATCCCTATAATTATAATAATAATAATATTATTATTATTATCAGTAAATATTATTATTAT
This sequence comes from Pogostemon cablin, assembly GCA_023678885.1. NCBI lineage: Eukaryota > Viridiplantae > Streptophyta > Magnoliopsida > Lamiales > Lamiaceae > Pogostemon > Pogostemon cablin. The sequence continues at coordinate 7,223,269 of CM043004.1, read as the reverse complement.
TATTTTATCAGTAAATGTTAGTTTTGAGTACGTAGTTAGATTTTAGTTCATCAGGCGTCCTATATACTTCAAGATTACTCCAAAGCACCTTATAACTTCCTTAATTTGTTCTCAAATGAAATCGAATCTTGATCACTCACTATAATTATTATTATTATTAGCATATTCACAAAAGCAAACATTAACATCTAAAAATTTTTAAAAGGGATAAAATAAATTTAAAACTTGTCAAGTTTCATTGTAATGAGCTTCACTTTCTAAACTAACACCACTCAGTAACTGCTGAGAGTGGAAATTAGCGTGTTTTAGTATCCATTTGAACACCTTTTTGATTGATATTGTTGTCATATATTAGCACAAGGCTCTTATATTCAATATATTTGAGAAAAAGGTGCGTTTGAGGTGTTTTGATGTGTTTTAGGTGGAAAAAAGACCAAAAGTGCAAAGTTGGAGAAAAGGTTCAACTTGTGCATGAATGCTGAAAAACGCACGTCCAAATTGTGTAATTCTTCTGTATTTGTATGGAGATCAAAACTATTGTTGTAATGAACGGTTGGAAAGCCACTGTAAAGAAGATTGTTTTGGTGTAAAGAACACCTCAATTGGATTCCAAACGAAGAAGTTATGAGCAAAGTAGTGACGTCGCGCGAGCTGTGCCGAATAGAATGGATGTTCTACTTTCCTGGCTTGTTAAAGATTAAAATCTTTGATTTTTCTTGATTTCTTTATATGGATAGAAAGTCAATGAAGACAGGATCGCGTGAGCGCAAGAATCACTCAAATCAGAGCTCGAATGTGAAAGTTATACGTAAAATAGTGAGACGACGCAAGTGTGATTCGACCACGACAGTTTGGTTCGGCCAAACAGTTTGGTCGAACCACAGCCATTTTGGTCGAACCAGAAGCCTAAAGTGCGAAAAATTACCAATTTTGATTCGACCATGGTTCGATCAAGCCCTAGGTCGAACCACATGCCTAGGACGAGCCCAAATCCAATTTTTACATCCCTAGTGCGTGTTTTTCCATATTTTCCAAGAAAAATACCATCCTAGGTCCATAAGTAGAGCTTACAAGTATAAAAGGGGATGTAGATCACATCATTATGGGAAGAAGAGATAGAATGAATTGGAGAGGAGCCACATCCATCATACACCACCCCACAAGGGGGGATCAACCCCCCAACCATCATCCACATCCTTTCCTCCATCCATCCATCACTTTGAAGATTCGTCTGTGGAATCAAGAGGAGAATTCGAGATGGAGAAGGACGCGATGACGCCACATCTAAGGTTTATTTTGTTTCCTAATTTATCTTGTAATTTTCCAGACATCCGGGTAATATCTATCCAACACCCATGATTGTTCTTCATAACATCATGGGCTAGAGCCTTTTTGGTAGAACTAGGGTTGTGAAGGTTTTACGAATTAATTGAAATTTCGTATGTATATTACGTACAACACTACTTGTGGATTTATTTTATATATGATTGTGCTTTCTTAATCCATATTCACGGTCATTTTGTGCATCTTCAATTGATATATAGAGTCTGAATATATATATATATATCTTGGTTGTAGATTGAGTGCGTTCACTGGTAAATAGGATTCCATGTTATGATTCTAAGTAAGGGGACTCCGAAGCTTCATTAGAATTATCATATATGAATACTTATTAATTGAATTGAATTCGGGTTATTAAGTAGGAAAAAGAGAATAATTTTATAGTACCTATAAAGGGAGATCATATCGGATTAGAGTACCAATTAGCCAGGGAAATAATTGCTACTGATAGTACCTAGAAAGGGGTGGAATTATATCTCTTGCTCTGAGGTTATTCACACGTGTTACACGCATGTATACTTGTGTCTATATAGTAGATATTCATGGTTTAGTGATGCGTCCATATTCCACAAGGCAGAGTCGGACATCAACACACGGAAGGAAAATTAATGCGTGAAACTAGATTATCCTAAAACTACCTATTTTTCTACTTGGTCCACTTTCGTATTCTTCGAGTGATATTTTATTTTATTTGCTATTTTAATTATTTGTTTAGTAGTTTAATAATTAAATCTTAAATCTTATTGCCATCTTGTCTTAATTAATTTAGTAAATAATTAAATTGATAATACGCCGTCCTTTGTGTTCGATAATTCACTTGGTCGCTTGCCGAAGCTGCAATTGATATCCTTAAAATTTGGGGATTAATTTTACGTGCAAAGAAAATGCGCATCAGTAACCACCATATATTATAATAGAAATTGATATTATTGTGCCTAGATAGATAAGTTTATACCCTAAATATTATTGTTCCACATTGCTCTAAGCTTCTGTAATTTCTTTTTCCCAGAGAATGTTCCCACCACATTTCTTTGTACATTATACTTAAACTAAAAGGGGAATTTCAATTCAGTACACCATGTGAAGCTAAGTGAAGTCTAATAACTAATTTGCATAATATACTCGAATGACACATTCACACCAAGTCATGAGTGACGATTTTGCAAGCTTACTACATAAGATTGCCAATGATCATATTAACATAAAGTGAACTATGGCTACTATGATGAGAATAAAGTAAGAATGATGAGAAACATCTATGACTGCTATACTTCATTACATAAGAACAACAAATGTTAATTCAATCATAAATTAATCTTCCACCTTCACTTTAAATCCTCTCATTATAAATATATATATATATATAATTTACTTTATCTTTAAGATACTACAAGAATACCTTCTTCACTTTAAATCCTCTCATTATAAATATATATAATTAACTTTATTATCTAATAGATACTATAAAAATACCTTTTTCACATTCTCATAAATTGGTATTAATATTTTATTAAACAATATATATATGTGTGTATATATTTTATTTTATATTTTCTTTGACTTATCTAGATATTTTAAAAAAATAATTTAATATTTTACTCGTGAAATGTTCTCATGCACAGGAGGGTGAAATTCCCAATTATTGGCTCAAAATCACGCAATACGAGTTGATATACCCAACTCGAGTTACCAACATGACTCATGTTGCATTGAAATGCAACTCGTGTAAACCTAACACAAGTCGTGTCTTCGCCTGTCAAGTCGAGCTACGATGCTCTGGAACTATTTTGGCCACGGACTCCAACACGAGTCGAGCTGGCAAGTTGAGCTACTGCCTGTCAACTCGTGTTGGCTCACTGGACAAAATCCGATGCTGCCCTGCCTCACACGACATGCAACTTGGCTTGCCTCAGACATAAGACGACTTGAGCTCCAAGTCGAGTTGCTCAGGACAAGTCAAGTTGGCTCACTGATCTATTTTGACCTCCTACGGCACTCTACTCAACTCGAGTTGACAAGCCGTGTTGAGGCTTGCAACTCGAGTAAGCTCTTTTTCCACTCGTTTCTTACTCGTCTTTAGTTCTGCTTCATTGTAGCCAGTTTTAACTTTCAATACACAACAAAACACCTTAGTAGCACCATAACCATGCAAAATATGTAAACCCCGCAATTCCACAAGAATATATGGCCTTATTCTAACAAAAATAGTGTATTGTGAGACTGAAAAGATGTAAATTTCCACTCTCATCAACCCCCCAAACTACCATATTGTTTGTCCCCGAACAACAAATTCAAAATAAGAGAGAGATGAGAGTTGAAATTCTACAGCAAATAAGGGATCACATAAATCCAAACCAAGATAATATACTCAAATGTCAAAATTCTACCAATTGAAACATGCATGTCAAATCAGTCACTTCCTACTTCAAAATGCTCACCATCCACTCTCACAGAAGGTATTTACACTCATTGTTCAAGTGTGAGCTTTACACTCTCATGGCTGAAATATAAGCTCTCAGATCAATTCACATGCACACGTTGCCATAAGCTTAACAATTATCTAAACTCTCCACTAACTTAAAAGACTTAACGATGGGATCGTAAAGGACTTGCTTAAGGTTGTAACATTGGCTCTTTAGATAAGGGTAAGTAAATATAGGATAAGTGACTCAATCACTAGTAGAGAATCAAAAGCAGAGATATATCTTCAACACATATACTCGACTAATCAATCTCCTTCTCTTTTTCCTCTTTCCATTTCTTTTCATCATTTCAGTACTCCCTTTACTTTCAAGCTCAACATTTTCTTTTTATTTCTTTCCCTTCCTTTTAAATAGGGTACCAGTTTCAGGCACTACCCCCTTTTACAAGTTTTAACCATCCTTCATCTTACATCACTGTTCACCAATATTTTTCTTTCCAATTTCTTCACACAGCACCAACCCGACTCCTTTAATTCTCTACTAGGATAGGTATTTAATGGTCTTTAAAGGATTAAGTTGGCTATCTTTATAGGCTTCCAACGAATAAGGCTCAAAGACTCAAACGGGAGACTATGAATATTATTACAAGGTAGGATAAAACTTTGGCTAGTGACTCAATAAAGAACGAAATATTCTAAGTTCATTTCCCATCATATAATCAATCATCTAGTCTCAAGTAGATTAAAGGTCAAGTTCTAGAATCCATGCATGAGAATTATGCTCTCAAGAATAAAACCAATCATGTGTAATTTTCATGATTTTTAGAAGCTCAAATCTGACAAGGTTATAATAGAATAATAAGCACTCCTACATAGGCTTATGATCCAATTTTAATACATGCAACAATCTTAAGCATTCCACCATCTGAGTACATATCTAGCTTGATTATCCAATACTTAACATCTCAACACCACTTACAAATATCAATCACAGATTTAATCACTTAGTACAGGCCGATCAAATGAGACATGAAAACCTAACAAATAATCAACTGTCAAGCTACAAATCACCACAGATACCAGGAAATGAAAAGAAAAATACAACCTCTTTACAAGGCTATTAATCCCCCTCGCCATCATCAGGTCCATAATCATCTTCAGCGCCCTCTCCATCACCTGGACCCATCTACCACTCATCAAAGTCTCTCCTTAAATCCTCAAAATCAGCTAGCCTGGTGGCGATGTCGTTATTGGTAGTGGCCAACGCACCCAGATGCCTATCAGAAACAGCCTGATTCCTCAAGAATGTGGCCATCTGCCTGCTCATCTCTCGATTCTCTGCAGCTCTCCACATGTTCTCCTCCATCAAATACTCGTTATGCGTACGAGCACCCTGTGCCTGCTGTCCCCACCAATCATACATGGGAGCCCATGCCTCAAATCCGGGTGGCGGAACAGGTGGTACCATCCCGTACAAAGGTACTCCACCAAAATTAGGTGGCACAGGGTACTGCTCTGCCCCTATAAACTGATTATCATACTGGGCACCAGCGAACTCTTCAGCTCCTTGATCTCCTCCACCAATCTCTTCCTCCATCGGTTGTGGTTGCTGCTTTGGAACCTCAGGCTCTCCCATGGCCATCGGCAACATCCTTGCCAGTGCATTCCTCACTATATTCTGTCACTATGGTTCGTTATCCCTTCACGAATGAACACGTGATCAGCTGTGTCCATCAAAAGATTCTCCTCGGTTCTAGCTGTGGTGAACTGATGCAGTGTCATAGGGAACAAAAATGACAACCCATCCTCCTTGAATACATACATGATTCCGTGAGGGTCCCTCTTAATGATCCCTCTCCGCACCAAATCTGTTAAGTCGAGGTCTGGCGGGTCCCTGCCTCCTTCCCTTTCCTACTAAACATTCTTCTCAATTCAGCTTTTATCCCAAGCCGGTCATAGTTTCCTGATTCTGAAATCTAGTTGGCCTGATCTTAGGAAATATGACTTGCCACCTCAAAATGTATTTCTCCAAGCCTTCCTCGAATTCTACTCCAAAGTAATCAGGATGCATCCCATCTTCCATCAATTGGGCATCTAAGTTGGCCATTTCTCCCTTAGTTTCCACAATGATAAAATCTTCATTGCGTTTTCGAACCCTTCTTTCAGCCATCTACAACATTCAAAAATTTCAAATTATATTCAACTTCATCATAGTGTTGATAACTAAGCATAACATCATCACTCGTTATTAAACTAAGTGCTGATCCTAATCATGCCTTAATGTTCCATGATAAAGACCCCTTATCAAACTACAATTTGCATGCTTAATAATTGAAAAAGAAGAACAAGCAACTAAACAACATTCTCACTCAATCAAATAAGATCATCTTTTCATTTTCATGAATTTCATCACATATTCCGCTCATCTTTGCATTATTTATTTAGCAATTTATCAACAATGCTTCATTGTTCATGTAAAGTTTTCAAATTGGCTCACCAATTCACTTAAGCATTTCATCGAACACTTGGCATGCAACAATTTTCAAAGCAATTTTTAAAAGAATAACAAACACCCTTATGCTCAAATCCTCAACACTTACGCTATTTCATATCAATACAATCATCATATAAGCATCATCAATCAATCTATCTCATCATAAACACCTAAATTCATCAAAATCCAAAAATCCCCAAATTCAGTAGAAAATTCATGTTTTACATTGCTATGCATACATCAAACATGCTTTCATTCAATACCAATACAAGAATTTCCAAAGTTAAACCCTTCAATTGAAAACTAGGGTTCGGAATTTCATACCTAGATTTCTTAGAATAAATGGATGAATTTGATGCAAAGACTTTGAGGAATACACTCTAAATCACTCAATCTTACCATTTTTTATCTTGCTCTCAGTCGAATCTGTTGTTTCAGAGAAGGGTTGGATGGGAGAATGTGTTGTAGGGCAAATGGAAGTGAAGGGCATGTTCTGCAATCGGGTTTATAAATTCCGACTTCAGACACGACATGGTCCGAGTTCCGCACACGGCCACAGGGGTGGCCGTGTTGTGTCATCAAACGACATCGCATGACTTTTCTGGATAAGCCCGTGCACAGTATACGGGCCGTGTAGCTGCATTGAACACGGGCCGTGTATTGAACTTGGCCTCGATTTGGGCGAGTTCGGTTTTCTAACAACAGTTCGATTTATGCTTCCAATGCTCCCTATTTATGCTCATAACTCAATCACATCATTAGCTCAACACATGGTATCAAAATTAAAGGGATTATCAACTTCAACACCACCAAAACAAACCAAAACTACACCGAACTCATGAGAAATTTTTAAAATTTGATCAAAAACACAAGACTGTATACAAATGTATGCAAACATAAAGTATAACATATCATACCACACCATATCCCCCAAAAGTTAAATTGAAAAAAGAGTTTCTAGATAAGTTTGCAAAAAGTGGTACAATATACCATTACACTTCAATGAGGCATTCCTTGTATCTTCAATACATCTCTTCTCACAAGCACAATCCACCTACAAGACTAAAATTGCAAAACAAGAAAAAGAAATATGTACAATCTACAACTACTAAAGGACACGAGCTTTTAAGAGGTGAAGCTATCCACATATACCAACTCCCGTTGGGAGGGAGAATAGTAATGTTTCACAATATGACCATTAACCACAAAAGCATTTCCATCCGATCCTTTAAGTTTTATTGAGCCATCGTCTCTCACTTTGATCACCAAGTACGGACCGGTCCATTTCGAACGAAGTTTTTCGGGGAATATTTTAAGTCTTGAATTGAACAATAGAACCTTATCCCCCAGAATAAACTCCTTTGTTTTGATCCTTTCATCGTGCCATTGATGAGAGTGAAAATAAGTGTGTTTTAGTGTCCAATTTAACACCTTTTTGATTGATATTGTTGTCATATATTAGCACAAGTATCTTATATTCAATATATATGAGAAAAAGGTGCACTTGAGGTGTTTTATTGTGTTTAAGTGGAAAAAGGGATCAAAAGTGAAAAGTTGGAGAAAAGGTGCAATTTGTGTATGAATGCTGAAAAACATACGTCCAACTTGTGTAATTTTCTGTGTTTATGCGGAGCTCTAAACTGGAAGTGTGATACATTATTGGAAAGCCACAAAAGAGAGGATCGTTTTAGCGTAAGAAACACCTCAATCGAAGTCAAAATGAGAAAGTTATGAAAGAAATGGTGACGTTGCGCAAGCTGTTTCTACTCAGCACGACTGTTCCACTTTACATGACTTGTTACATCTTCAAATGTTGGACATTTGGTGATATCTTTATATTCAGAGAAAGCCAAGAAAAAGAGGATCGCGTGAGCACAAGAATCACTAAAATCGGAGATCGGATGAGGAAGTTATGCTTAAAATCGTGAAGTCGCGCAGCTGCCATCTTTTAAGTTTTTCTTTTAAAATCCTCGAGCTTGAGTAAGCTTCCTCTCTAAATTCCTCTAGTTTAACCAATTGAAGGCACCTTTTCTTCCCGTATTCCTTCTCATCAAGGTTCAACTTCTGAATGGCCCACAATGCCTTGTGCTCCAATTCCATGGGTAAATGACATTCCTTTTCATACACAAGCTTATATGGTGAAAATCCAAGAGTGGTCTTATAAGCCGTTCGATAAGCCCATAGAGCATCATCAAGCTTTGAAGACCAATCACTTCGATTACCATTGACCGTCTTTTCAAGAACAAGCTTTACTTGCCTATTTGACACTTCCGCCAAGCCATTGGTTTGACGATGGTAAGGGGTTGAAACCTTGTGCTTTACTCCATATCCCATCAAAAGCTTCTCAATGATCTTGTTAATGAAGTGAGATCCCCCATCACTAATCATCACTCTTGGCACTCCAAATCTAGCAAAGGTGTTCTTCCTCAAGAAGGCTTTCACCACTAGAGCATTATTCGTCCTTGTCGGGATTGCTTCTACCCATTTGGAGAAGTAATCCACTGCAAGCAAAATGTACAAGTACCCATTGGATGGCGGAAATGGTCCCATGAAGTCCATCCCTCATACGTCAAACACTTCAACTTCAAAAATGTTCCTCATGAGCATCTCATCACGTTGGCCTATACTTCCAATTCTTTGACACCTATCACATCCCATGATATACTCCTTTTAATCTTTGAACAAGGTTGGCCAAAACAACCCCGATTGAAGAATTTTTGCTCCCGACTTTTGAAATAAAAAATGTCCTCCACAAGGTGAACTATGGCACATCCCCATAACACTCAATTTCTCATCCTCCGGGATACACCTCCATATGATTCCATCTGGACAATTCTTGAACAAAAGAGGATCATCCCATAAGTACTTCTTGACATCATGATAGAACTTCTTTCTTTGAGATTCGGTGAGATGATCCGGCTTGAGGCCACAAGCTAAATAATTCACGAAATTCGTATACCATGGCCTTCCGGTCTCACACAAAGTATACATCCTTTGAAAATCAACTAGAGGAATTTCTTCATCCGGAAATACATCCTTAATGAACTCCATGGTTCCTTCTTCATCAACATTTTCTAAGCGTGACAAGTGGTCAACTATGACATTTTCAACTCCCTTCTTGTCACGTATCTCCACATCGAACTCCTGCAACAAAAGAATCCAACGAATTAGTCTTGGTTTACCATCTTTCTTACTTATCAAATACCTAATGGCGGCATGACCCATATAAACAATCATTTTTGTGCCAACTAGGTATGGAGGAAATTTTTCAAAAGCACAAATCACGGATAAGAATTCTTTTTCCGTTGTGGTATAATTCTTTTGATTGGTATTAAATGTCTTTGATACATAGTAGATGGCTCGAAACTTCTTCTCCCTAACTTGACCAAGCACCACTCCTAATGCATTGTCACTTGCATCACAATGGAGCTCAAAAGGCTTACTCAAATTGGGTGAGACGAGGATTGAAGATGAAATTAAGGCTTCTTTGAGCACCCTAAAAGCATCAAGACATTCATCATTAAATTCAAACGGAGCATCTTTTTCAAGCAATTTACACAAAGGTTTGGCTATATTAGAAAAATCCTTTATAAAACGTCGATAGAACCCGACGTGGCCAAGGAATGATCTAACCCTTTTTTCATTCTTTGGTGGGGGAAGATGTTCAATTGCTACAACCTTCACCCTCAAACCTTTCTCCGATATATGATGTCCAAGTATGATACCCTCTTGAACCATAAAATGACATTTTTCCCAATTGAAGACTAGGTTCGTATCTTGACATCGCTGCAAAACCATAGAAAGATTAGCCAAGTATTTATCAAATGAAGACCCAAATACGGAAAAGTCATCCATAAAAACCTCCATTATATTTTCAATCAATCCCCCAAAAATGACATCATGCAACGTTGAAAGGTGGTGGGGGCATTGCACAACCCAAAAGACAATTTATAGAAAGCAAACGTGACATACGGACAAGTAAAAGTTATTTTCTCTTGATCCTCGGGGGCTATCATGATTTGGTTGTACCCCGAGTAACCATCTAGAAAATAATAATACTTGTATCCCGCCAACCTATCAAGCATTTTATCAGTAAAAGGCAAAGGGAAATGATCTTTTTTAGTGTTTTCATTAAGCTTCTTATAATCACAACAAACTCTCCATCCCGTTTTCACCATTATAGCAAGTTCTTCATCAAATTCCATTTTAACAATGGTTAATCCCCCTTTCTTAGCCATAACATGAAAAGGACTCATATGCGGATTATCACTTATGGCATGAACAATATTAGCATCTAACCATTTCAAAACTTCTTTCCTAACAACCTCTGGCATAATGGGGTTCAAACGACATTGAGGTTGTATGCATGCTTTACTATCATCAATCAATCTAATGTGATGCATACAATAGTGGGACTTATACCTTTCAAATCATCAAGACTCCATCCTATAGCACTTTTATGATCTCTAAGCACCCTCAACAATTTATCAAGCTCTAGAGGTGTAAGGAATGATGATACAATTACCAGAAAGGTTTTACTATCCCCCAAGTATGCATACATAAGATGATTGGGTAGTGGCTTCAATTTCTCTTTTCCCTTTTCAACCTTTGACTCTTCATTCTCTATTTCCAATGGAAGGTATTCCCTTTTTCCATAGTACATCATCTTGGCTTCATCTTCTTGCATTTCCCTACAAGCATTCAAATCATGTAAGCAAACATTTATATCATCATCTTCTAGACAATAAAAAGACGAGTTAGAATTAAGAGATAAAGTAAGAGAATGTCTTATGCTTGTTTCGAGAGGATCTTTAGATAAGAAGAATGGCAAGTTCTTTTGAACAATCTCATCAATCAATTCAATCCTTCTACACTCTTCTTTCTCATCCGGCCTCATCACATTTCTCAAAGAAAACACAACTTCTTCTTCATTTACTCTCAAAGTCAACTCCCCCTTATGCACATCAATTAAAGCTCTTCCCGTGGCCAAATATGGACGTCCCAAAAAAATGTAACATTTGCATCATCGTCCATGTCAAGCACTACAAAATCCACTGGGAATATGAACTTTCCAACTTTAACTAACACATCTTCAACTACTCCCTTAGGATAAGTCAAAGATCTATCCGCAAGTTGTAATGTAACGGACGTAGGCTTTACTTCCCCTATACCAAGTTTCTTGAAGATGGACATAGGCATCAAATTGATACTAACCCCAAGATCACAAAGAGCTTTATGAACTTCACTCTTACCCATCTCACATGGTATGACAAAACTCCCCGGATCTTTAAGCTTTAGAGGCAACTTCTTTTGGATTATAACACTACACTCCTCCGTCAAGTTGACGGTCTCATTCTCCACTAAGTACCTTTTTCTTGCCATGATGTCTTTCAAAAACTTAGCATAGTGAGGCATTTGGCTCAAAGCATCAGCAAAGGGTATATTGATGTGAATTTTCTTGAAGATCTCCAAAAACATTGCAAACTTTTCATCAAGCCCCTTCTTCAAAATCTATGTGGAAAAGGAATAGGCACTTGAGTTTTTGGTATGCCCCAACTATCCCTTTCTAACTCCACTTCATTCTCTTTCTTTTTCAAAGCTTTTGTTCTTTGCCATTTCTTTTCAAGAACTTCTGACTCAACCACATCCATTTCATCATTTTCTTTAGCTTCAACTTCACCGTCTTCCACACACTCTTCCTCAACCAAATTTTCCTCAACCTTCTTTTCTTCTAACTTCTCACTTTCCATAGGCATAGTAGGTCCCTCATAGTTTGCTCCACTCCTCAAAGTGATTGCCTTGCATTGCTCTTTTGGATTTACAATAGTGGTAGAAGGAAATTTTCCTTTCTCGTTCACACTCAACGAACTAGCAATTTGACCAACCGAGTGCTTCAAAGCTTTAAACCCTCTATCATTAGCTTCATCAATCTTTCTTCCTGTCTCATATTGAGTTATGTTCGATGCAATCAACTTCTCAATGAGTTCTTCGGTGGTTGCTTTCCCTTCATTATTTGGCACTTTAGCTCCCGGATGATACCCCGGGGGATAAGTAACCGCATTGCTCGGGTTTGAATATGAGAAGTTATCTTGCCTTCTTTGTTGTTGTGGATATTAGCTTCCACTTCCTTGACTATTGAGGCCTCCTTGCCTTGGTGGGTAGTTTCCTAGGTTGTGGTTGAAATTACCTTGATACTTATTTTGATAGTTACTTGTTAATTCCATCCTTGCATTTATTGCACATCCTCCACACATAGCAACGTCATAGCCCATTGTTCCCCACTAACACTATTCGGAGGAAGAACCCCATGCTCAATTTGCCCTTCCACCATGTTAACTCCTTGATTCACACCTTGACTCAAGCTCGTTTGTCTCATTTGTCCATAGCATCCACTAACTCTCTCCGATGGCCATTAATAGACATTTGTAGCAATCTCATCAAAAATCCTTATAGCCCTCTCCGGAGTCACACAAAGTACAGATCCACCCGCCGAAGCATCAACAAGCACTCTTTGACCATTTAGTAATCCTTGATAGAAAAATCCAACTTGTTGATTCTCCGGGAAACCATATTGTGGACACTTGCGAAGCATATCCTTAAACTTTTCCCATGCTTCATAGAAACTCTCTTGAGGCATTTGCTTGAATTGAGTAATCAAGCTCTTCATTAGAAGCGTCTTAGAAGGTAGAAAATATTTGTTCAAGAACATTTGTGCAAGCTCCTCCCAAGTGTTACACGTACCCAGAGTAATGGTAGATAACCATGTTCGAGCATGATCCCTCAACGAAAATGGAAACAACCTCATCTTAATGCAATCCTCACTCACTCCATTCATCTTTATGGTGTTAGCAATCTCAATAAATTGAGCTAGATGAGCATTAGGATCCTCAATCGGAGTTCCACTAAATTGTTGCTATCTCACCATAGAAATCAAGCCCGCTTTAAATTCAAAGTTGTTGGCATTGATTGGTTGTCCCATCATTTGTGGCATTGCCCTTAGCATAAAGAAATCCTGGATTACCCTTGGAACGACTTGAGGTCCTCGATGCACCGGAGGTGGTGGTGGAGATACATAAGCATTTTGAAAACCTTGTTGAAGCATGGCCTGTTGCACCATTTGTTGAAATAAAGCTTGATTGTTAAACTGTCCAAAATTTTGAGGAAGATTAGCATTGTCTTGCACATGTTGTACTTCGTCTTCATCATTCCTAACACCAACACATTCATCTTGATTGTTCTCCATTAGATTATACTTTTTGTTTTGTTCTCCTTTCTCCTTCTCCGAAAAGTGTGTTCAATTTCTAAATCATAGGTTCAACTTGTTTCCCTTTTGACCTAGTTTGCATACGCCTTCAAAATAAAAGAAGTTAGAACAAGATTTTCAAAGCAAATACAAGTAAACAAATAAAATAAAAAAAATGTCTCAAGTAAGATTACTCAAAATGTTCCTTCTTCAAGCTACTAGCAATCGTTGCCTCCTCGGCAACGGCGCCATTTGATTAGCTATAACTTGTAGTCGGGTTAACTAATTCAAGAATTTATCGAACCACAGGGAGGTAGGTACTAGTGCTTAAGCGATTTCACGTTTGTTGTAATTTTATTGAGACGAATCATCAATAGAGTGGTTGTTCAAATAAGCAAATAGAAGTAATCAAAACAAATGGAAGCAATGATCAAACAAACAAGATAAGTGGATGAAATGTGGTTTACCAAATTAAGCAAAAGTGGGATTTACATGCATTAAACTCATATGAATCAAGGGTATGGATTAAGGGCAAACTCTATATTCACCTAAGCTCCTTCTCAGGATGAATAGGATATTAATCTCAACTAGCACAAAGGTTGGTTAAAATCAATTCCAAATAGGTACTAAGCTTGAAATAAGAATTCCTTCACACAATTAATCAATCTCTCGATCAAACCAACCGTATATCCTATCAAAGGGTTCTTAACTCTAAAGGATTTTTCAATCTCTTCATAATTTATAATGCACATGAAGTGTTTGATGAAATTATTCACTCAAATGTCCTAATCACATAATTGATTTCTCAATCTAATCATTTATTTATGGCATCTAAATATACAAATCATCAAAACATCAAGATCTAAAGCATCAATGATAGGAAATCAATTAACCCAATCAACATATGAATTTAAATACATAGATCCCAAAATTTAACCACAAACTTTTATGTTGCTAATCCTACAAGGGAGATTATCCTACAATCTTCATAAGATCCTTAACATAGACATTAAAAACCTTACAAATTATGGTAAACTAGAGGATTAACACAAAATTGAGATGAAAACTCCCTTGGATTGGCTCCAATTGAATCTCCTTCCTTCCTTTGGTGATCACCCACTCTTCCTTGCTTCTTCGCTTGATGTGGATGGTAGAATTCAAAGGAATGGTGTGTGAGGTGTGTGAGTAGCCAATAATTCAGTTCTCAATCATCAAATGTTGAATGGAGTGGTATTTATACCCTCGGAGATCTTCTAGAAGGATTCTGAAAATTTTCTAATATTTTACACCTACACTGCTCAAGTCCAGTACATGGTCCGAGTTGTTTCTAGGGTTCTGGTCAATGAAAGGCTTTGGACAGCACACGGCTCATGCGCGGTACACGGCCACAGGAGTGGCCGTGTTGTGATTTCTAACGACCATGCATGACCAACTCTTACAGGCCCGTGCGCGGTACACGGACCGTGCGTACTATGATGAGTGTGTTAATTCACGAATCTTGCGCTTAGATTTGTGCTATTATGGAGTGTTTGAAGGTTAAAATCAGTCTTAAACCGATATATATTGTGAAAATGAATGAATCAGGAGTGCGATTCGACCTAAAGGAGATCAATTCAACCAGCCCTTCAGGTCGAATTGGCAACACAACATGTACAGAAGGAGGATTCGACCATGACAGGAGGTATTTGACCTGGGCATTAGGTCGAATCGAGGTCGAATCAATTGGGGAAGATGCTGATTCGACCTCGTCACGTCGATTCGACCTGGACAGTTGGATGAATCAAGCACCTAGGACTTACAGTGTGTTGATTCAACCTACAATTCGACTTGTGATGGTCAATTCAACCTGTTGCTGAGGTCAAATCGATGCTCGGGAACTTACCATATCTGTATTTTTATATCGTCAATGCGTGTGATCACTTAAAAAGCCCATCCCAAGCCCAAGAGACATGATTACAAGTATAAAAGAACGCTTATGCAACATCATATAGAGATAACTTGATCAAGAAGACAAGGAGACGTAGAGTTGAGAGGAGAGTCGATCGTCCATCATCCGGAGGGGCTGTGATAGAGTTCCGCTGGAGATTCAACTAAGATCGGTCCAACTAACCATGATTGTTCTTAGATCAATCATGGGCTAGAGCCGCTTCGTTAGTTCTAGGGTTATGAAGGTTTCATGAGTTAATTAGTCTTTCGTGTGTAAACTCCATACTACACTACTTGTAGTTTATTTTATATAAGATTGCGTGTTTTAATCCATACTCACGGTCGTTTTGTGCATCAATAATTGTTGTGTAGAGTCTGAATACATAACTTGGTTACTGGTTGAGTGCGTTCACTGCTGAGCAGGGTTTATGTTATAATTCTAAGTGAAGGGATTCCGAAGTCTTATTAGAACTATCTTATATGAATAATTGTTAATTAATTCATATTCTGGTTAATAAGTAGGATAAAGAGTATAATTTTATAGTACCTATAAAGGGAGATCAAATCTGGTTAGAGTACTAAGTGCACGGGAAATAATTGGTTATGATAGTACCTAGAAAGGGGGTAAAGTATATGTCTTGCTCTGAGGATATTCACACGTGTCATACACATATTTACTTGTGTCTATAGAGTGAATTTGCATGGTCTAGTGATGCGTCCATAAATCACAAGGCAGAGTCAGACACATCACATGAAAGATGAATTAATAAGTGGAAATGGATTACCTAATGAACTACCTACTATCTTACTTGATCACAACCTACTATCTCTTCTTCTTGTTATTTCTATTTGCTATTTCAATTAATAGTTGTTACTCGATTTCAATATCAAAACCATTATAATTACCAACATAGTCATAATTTACTAGAACATAATTAAATTGATATTTATCCGTCCCTTGGGTTCGATATATAACTTGGTCACCTTAGAAACTACGATTGCTATCCTTCATACTTGAGGATTAATTGTGTGTTGAGAAAATACCTATCTCATGAATTGGTGAATTAGGCAGGACTCCTTTGTATGGGGTCAATCTTCATCAATTTGATCGAGAATGCGAAATATTCTAAATAAAATAAAAATGTGGGAGATAAAAAAGATGCAGGG
Source organism: Pogostemon cablin (assembly GCA_023678885.1). Taxonomy (NCBI): domain Eukaryota; kingdom Viridiplantae; phylum Streptophyta; class Magnoliopsida; order Lamiales; family Lamiaceae; genus Pogostemon; species Pogostemon cablin. Next base: position 7,206,676 of record CM043004.1, on the reverse strand, counting down.
TCGTTTGTCTGCTTGGTTAGTTAAGCATGGGATAATTCATAGATCTTTGGGCTTTGATTATCAAGGAATAGATACTTTACAAATAAAGTCCGAGGATTGGCACTCTATTGCTGTGATATTATATGTATATGGTTACAATTATCTATGCTCCCAATGTGCCTATGATGTAGCACCCGGTTGACTGTTAGCTAGTGTATATCATCTTACCAGAATAGAGTATGGTGTGGATCAACCAGAAGAGTTATGCATAAAAGTGTTTGCCTCAAGGAGGAATCCTAGAATTCCGTTCATTTTCTAGGTTTGGAAAATCGTGGATTTTCAAGAACGAGAAGCTTATGATATGTTGGGAATCTCTTATGATATCATCCACGCTAGAAATGTATCTTAATGCCTGAAAGTTGGATAGGCTGGCCCTTACGTAAGGATTACATTGCCCCCAATTTTTATGGAATACAAGACGCTCATTGAATGATAAGAAAGTCATTTCCACTTATAAAATTTCAGAGATTCAAGGATTGGCGGTTGTAATCCTGCTGGGGCTGTCATGGAGCTGGGATTGTAAGTTTTGTTAAGCTATATGCTCATGATTAGTGAAGCAATAAAAAAATTTCAAGCTGGAATAGGACCAGTATTTCATTTTAGTTTTAAGGTTACCTTCATACCAGCTTGTACAAGTTCCTTTAATTCCTTATTATTAATTCCTCTATTGAATTTGTGAACTATAGGTTGTAGTTACCTTTGGCCATGGTTAACCTGCAATATATTTGTTAAGGTCCATATAACCAATAAACTACCATAAGTAATTTCTTTATCAATTGTGAGTACATAACATAATTCTTCCCCTTGGATTCATTTAAATTTTCATGCTATTTTTGTATGTTGCTTTCTTCTATTTCTAAGACAGGTTTTGGTTGAATTTGGAAATTATTTCTTCAAATAGATAGTATTCCTGGATTGTGAAGCACGTGGAGTACCTTGTATTACGAGAAGCGAAGGTTTTAATGATGCTTAATTAGATGCAAGGAGATGTTCACATGTGTTTATTTATTTTCTATTTCGTCAAGTCAAAGTCTTTACTTTAAATTTACCTTTATGAAATATACTGGATATTTGTTTTTCTCATTGTTAGTTCATCATGAAGTTTCTGTACCTCGTACATCAGGGTGAAACATTCACAAAGGTCTAACTTTGAAGTTGTAACACACACATACAGACACTCTCACATGCATAATCTCATTTTACTCACTAACACACACTTTCCTCTACAGTACATTGAGATCAGAACATGCTAGATGAGGATTTATATGTATTAGGCATTGTTTTTCTTATTTATTCAATATTTTAACAACACCACACAAAGTGCGGTATAACACTTGTAACTTGTGTCATTGCAATTCTTTTAGCAATGCTATTTGACTAGCTGAATATATGACTTTCTTTTGAAATATTTGTTAGTCAGCCTTTTTACCCATGGCCAGAATTCATAATAGTTTCCTATAGGCAGCATGACAAAGTGATCATCCTTCTTGATTTATCTTTTACTTTTTTATATTTTTAACTTTAAGCAATTTTTTTCTTTACCCTTTTACTGGTGATCAGCATGTAGAGAGACGAAGTGATCATCCTTCTTGATTTATCTATTATAACAAAATTATGTTTAGTTGTTATCTATTATGATAAAATTATGTTTAGTTGTTATCTATTATGACAAAGTTATCATCCTTCTTGATTTATGTTTAACCTTTTTTATATTTAATTTATTCTGATTCGGGTAATTGCAGTGACGACAAGAAGATAAGATAAGAAGATAAAGTGGACTCGAAACAATAGGTTGGGCATCTCTCGATGATCATGATATTTTAGCTTATAATATGTTTTTACTTTTAGATTTGAAGGATGATTTTCTATGTATTTTAAATTAAATATTTGAAATTCTTGTAAAATATTCGTAAGTTTTGAGTTATATATTATGATTGCATTTAATTTTATTTTAATAATAATATAAATTTATGTGTAAAATTAAATATAAATTAAAATATAAATATAATTGACATGTAAAATTCGATGTCTATTGGTGTGGAAGTGATGTCTATATTAGGAAAGACAATGGTGGAAAAACAATGTGTTTTGGTGCAAAATCGATGTATCTTCTTAAAACGACATCGGTGGAAAACCGATGTCTATTGCTCCATTACTATGTCTTTAAGTGGATGGACAAGTGCATAGACATCGGTTATTAACCAATGTCTAATGGGTTATGACCGATTTCTTATTTTATATTGACATCGGTTTATAACCGATGTCTTTTTGTCATGTCCGATGTCTTTTCTAATAAAGACATCAGTGAATAAACGATGTGCTATGTGTGCCAAACGATGTCTTTCTGTTGAAAGACATCGGTGGATAGTCGATGTCAAAGAATGCAACCGATGTCTGTCCAAGAGAAAAGACATTGGCTAAAAACCAATGTCTATCAGCGCCCACTTTCAACATCGGGGGCTTCAACATCAGCTGCTTGGTGAAATAGACATCGATTTTTAACCGATGTCTATCAGTATTTTTGGTGTAGTGAATGTTGATGTATAGTGCAAATTATGATTAAATGAACACTTGAGGTTGAGTTGATTGAAACACATGAATTTGAAGTCTTGAGTAGGATTCATGCTAGTCTAGGATGAGTATATCTATCTCTTTTAGTATGTATTGAAGTATTGTTCTTGTAGGAAAAGAGATTGCTTCTTCATCCAAGAGGAAGGGACCTAGGTCGCCTTCGCTTGGAGAAATAGTAAAGAAGATGAGGATAGAAAAGAGGAGGCCATCCAATTATGGAGTTAAAATTCATAATTAGGATGAGAAGAAGGAGTTGTGGGCTGCAATAGCACAAAGGATCACATGGACGCGGTATCAGGATGATCATGCGATGAAGGAGATGAACATCATCAACGATTATTCGTTGGATGTTCAATCAAGTAGGCATTACTCAGTTCATGGAGATGAAGAGAGAGACCTATTTCACCTAACTGCAGAGGTCTTATGCACGTTGAGGATTGAGCATGGAGATTGATACCTTCCTTATGGTATTCGGAGATTGGTGGGCAAGAGCATATGATGTGGGCCCGAGAGTTTAATGAGTTGATTGGCTGTGAGAATGAGACGGATGTGGAGCATGATGACTTTAAGTAGGATGAGATTTGGAGGGCTATTCAGGGAGGCGAGAGCGATATAATTCGAATACTTCCAAGGTTACCTTCATTCATAACCCCGTGATCGCTTACATGGACAGAATTTTGAGCAACACGTTGTTGCTAGGTCCAAAGGAAGCTATATTCCGTGGGGGGAGCTTTATGTTTTGTGGTGCATGCTTCATTAAGTTCGTTTCAATGTAGCGGCACACTTTTTCAATCAGCTTCACAAGTTCACAACTCATGGATTTCAGCGAGTGAACATCGGAGGACTCATCACCTTGATAGCTGAGTATTATAGAGTCGATTTGAGCAAGCACAGACCTATCCGAAGGGATCCGGACTTGATCTTGACGTCATGTCTGAGGATGGGGCTGATTGAGCGGATAGATGATACTTGGATGTTCATCCGAGGAAAGAATCCTAGTACGTTCAGATTTCCACTGGTGATTGTTCATCTCACTACCGTTAGGGTCAACAACATTTTATTGATGAATACCACGGAGCACACAGTGATCTCGGAGACGTGCCAGGGAAGAGGAGAATGGAATGAAGGCTTTTGAATTTATATATCAGTGAAAGATCATGCCTACTTCCAATTTGAGAGACTTGCATTATGTAGTTTATTTATCTTGAGCACCAATATCTCAAAGGCAATCTCCATCACTTCCTTAAAAATAGGAAACTTATAACCTCCCTCTTCTACGTGCTTATCACGATCTTCCTTCAAACATCCTAAAACTCCTTCTCTCGCGTTCTATTAGTTGTCTGAAAAATCAACACAATAACAACCAAGACAACGTAACATATTAATTGAACACGTGGCATAGTGGCATGAAAAAGTTAAAGTAAGAGTGTGACTTCAAGTGTAGCAGCATCGTCCAGTCACACTAACACGTGATATAGTATAGTCGTGTGTTATTAGCAATTTTTTGATAATAGAAAGACAGACAAACGAACAAACTAGTTAAACTATTTTGACTAATTTTGAAAAGTAAAAAAAACAGAACGAAATCAAATCGAAGACAAATAATTAATAATTATTTTTAAATATGAATAAATTGGGCTCCAAGTCATTTTTTAATGAATGAAACTTGTGTGCAAGTGCAACAGTTAATTAGATCTATTTTGCATGCAATTGACTCTTGACCTAATCTGAATAATTTATAAATTGATTAGATATAGTACTTTATACTACTCGTTCTATCAATAAGACAAAAACTTGTGTGTACTGGGCGCATGAGCACACGTCGTGCGCCTTTAGAATTTTGTATTAAATTTTATACTACTCTTTAGTATAAAGATGTGTATCCTTTATTTTCTGAATAAAAAATAAAAATATTAATAAAAGTGTATACTCTTTAAAACAAAATGGTGTACCTTATTAATTAAAGTGTATACTCTTTAGAACAAAATAACGTACCCTTACTCATAATACTAAATTCTAAAGGTGCATGGTGTACCCCGGGTGTGCGCAAGCCTCACTCAATCAATAAAGTGACTATTTTTACTCACTTTTAATATTTTACCTATTCTATATGGGGTAAAAATACACTATATATCTTACCTACTTTTTATAATTTATTCATCAATCCCGACAATTTTATTTATTTATTTCCACTTTATTTATCATTCTCAACAACTTTATTTACTTTCTCAAAATTACTAATTTATTCCTAATTTTTTACATTGTATATTAAAAAATAACACTTCTTAATTTTCGTGTCCGTATGGGTAAAAATACCCAAGACGGAGGAAGCATTTTTTTATTTTTTACATGGATTATAGAATATTGTTATATTTTTATATAAAATGGATTGTTACATAGTTAATGGTGAGTGGTGAGTGATGTATGGGTTACTATGCTGAAAAAGAAAATTAATACTTTTAAAATAGACAATCAAAATTACAAAATAAATACCTTCTTAGCGGACAGAGTATATTTTTCTATGCATTATAGTACTATTATAATTTATACAAATTATATGTATTAATGAATAAAAACATACTCCCTCCGTAAGCTTTCAAGGGTATCATTTTTTTATTTTGGGCGTCTGCCCCCAAGGGTCTCATTTCCTTTTTTATACATATGAGACCCACACACACCCACTAATACAACTAAAAAATGGGACCCACACCTCCACTAATACTGTTGAATTTTATGTTAAAAGTCAAGCTTTAGTATGAACAATGTTATAACAATTTATTTGAAATGAGAATCATATGATCAAATAATTGCGTCTTATAATTTATTTATATGTCCGATCCAATAGTCCACTTACTTTATACTGTAGATAATATGTTGTGTGACAACATGCGGAAGATCATATCATCAGTTTCCTGATATAGTATAAATAGATGTTCACAACTGAGATAGACAGGACTATCTATCGGGATGGTTGTAGCGTGGTTTGGTATCAGCTTATGTTGGCTATAGAATCACATTAGTGCACTTTTGTGTGTATTAGGCAGGGCCGCATGAGATCGTTCAACTTATACTGACTATATAGGAGAACTTGATCTCAGTTATTATGGATTTTCGTGCTCTTAATCCCTATACAATAACCTCAACACGCACTACAGGAAAAGTGATCTATAATGAAAGAAATCATGTGATTAATACTTCCATCCTGTCATCGTTGCTTCTCTAGTTAAAGGTCTTTAAAGACAGGAAAGTGAGTTATAATGACAGGACCTGTCATTATAGGTCACTTTCCTGTCATTAAAGATCTTTACCTAGAGAAGCAATAATGACGGGATCTCTGTCATTAAAGGTCATTTTTCTTGTAGTGACGTAGGGCAGTATGTATTTCTTTGATTCATCAATGGGTGAGATTTATATGTATTAAATCAACAAACTCGGTGAGTTGAAAAGTAGTGTTGTCTCTATGGTGTGCTGTTGATTGTAGAAGAAATCCGTGTCCTACATAGGTTGATGATGTCCCCTTGAGGAGCTCATAAGGATTATCATGTAAACCCTGCTGGTGGATTTATTCCGGCATGATAATGAGGTTGAGTGATACTACTCTCGGATGAGATATTAATTAATAGAATTGTCAGTAACTTAATTAATTAATGGACATTGTATATCTTAAACATGTGGAGACTGTCGGGCTCATAATAAGAAGGAGTCCATAACGTAATTATGAGATTAGAACGATAGTGCAGTAATAATATTTTAGTGGTATATATTATTATTATTGGACTAAGTATAAACTTTGGGCTAAGCTTAGATACTTAAGCCCAATAGAGGCTCAACTCTAATTTCTCCTCCTGGTCCTTGTTGTAGACCATATATAAGTTATCTCAGCAATTCTAACCCTAAATGAGACACGCCTAACACGTGAGAGGGTTGACGGAATAGCGGATTGAGAAGATCTCAAGGATCGTCACCCACACGACGTCGAGATTAGGCTTGGGAATACAGCAGAAGACCGGAAGATTGTTTGCTGCTGTTGTTCGTAAAATTGTACAATTTTTATAAAATTGTACAGACCTCGGAATTTAATATGTAATATACTGACGGAAAGCCACGAACGAGAGGATCGTTTTGACGTATAGATCACTCAATTTCGAGATCATGCTGCCGGCGAGAATCCATCTTCTTCAATATACCTGGTGAAGGGTAATACGTTTCTTTGGTTTCTTGCATCCGCTGAATTAAAAACATATAAAACCCTAATAGTTCACATTAACCAATCGAACGCCAACAATTGGTATTAGAGCTTCATTTCGTGGTGAAGCGTGAAACATTAGGCTAGGGTTTATATGGCTTATGTGTTTCTTGTTTGATAAAGAATCACATGTATAGTTAGGGTTTTTGTATTATTTATATGTGCCTGGATAACCCTGTATCGTGTATTATCAATGGTGAAAGAATCGCTAGAGAAAGTTAGGTTTTGGTATTATTATTTTATCCATGAAACCCTATACACGATGGTAAGCATGTGGTGGGGGCACAATGAGCGCTTTATGGAGCGATGGTGGCACTGTCACGGTCGACTCTTAACAGCGAATAGTGTTGGCCGGCGAAGGTGACACAAGGCCCACACAGCCATGCACACTGGTGGCATGATGTTGACAGGTAATGCCTGTCCACCAGCGTATGTCGTCGAAGGCTCGAGAGTTAGTGGCGATAGAACTGGTGGCAAGGGGACATGCTGGTATCAACGACGTGGTACGTCTGGCATGCGGTAGGCGTGTGGGAGATCTGTAGCGCCAATCAACTAAGCGGATGACATGGAGGCTGCAAGCAGTAGACGGCGGCGCGAGCGGCACACTTAAAGTTTCAGGCTAGTCCTCCATCAGTCTGGGCAAGTTGACTAACGTTCTGGGCAAATAGGATCGCATTCTGGGCGAGTTAGGCATCGTTCAGGGCGAGTCAAAGGAGCATTCAGGGCAAATCAACCCGAATTTTTGGCGAGTTGATGTGAATTCCCTCGGGAGTTCTGGGCGAGTCAAGACGGTGTTTTGGGAGAGTTTTACTTCGTTCAAGGTGAGTCATACCAAAGTTCAGGGCGAGTCAGGCATAATTCTGGGCGAGTCAATGTGTGTTCTGGGCAAGGGGGTGCTGCACGCTGGATAGGGATGTCAATCTTGGCCCGCCCCGCCCCGCAAGATTTGAAGCGGCCCAGATCTAGCCCGAAACAGAAATGGGGCGGGCTAGCTCAAATCTGTAAGCATACGGGGTGTGTCCGAGTCCGGGTCTTAATTATACCCCACCCCGCTAAATATAATATTAAGTATATTATATTATATATGTTATATAATAATATATTATATATAATTATATTAATTATTTATTATAAAATAATTATTCAATATCTACTGCAGTACTGCTCTAACCCTAGTTCCTCTTTCTCCATTTCATTCCCAGCCGTTTTCACTCCCCTCACTCTCTCTCTCTCGTCTCTTCTCGCATCTCTTCCACCATCTGCCATCCATCGGCCACCCACCACCGCCTGCCAGCCACCGGCCACCTTTTAACAGCCACTTTCCCACCCCTATTTCCCAAGTCTCGGTAATACTCTCTCTCTCATCTCTTCCAAGTTTCAAAGGACCAGCCACCATCTATCAGCCACCGTCCGCCAGCCATTTCTTCGCCGGAATCCCATAATAGTCAAGGTAAATTCTAATTTTTAGATTGCAATAAAATAAAACGGGTTCGGGAGGGGGATTTTGAAGGGGTTTTTGCGGGGGTTTGAAGGGAGTTTCTTGAGAGTGAGGATGTAGATGTATTCGTCAGCGAGAAGTAGTTGGAGCTTCTGGATCAACGATTGTGCAGCTTTGAATTTTAGATTCACTAATTTTTTTCATGTATTGCAACTTTTTTTATTTCTTTGATTTTGTTTCAGTTTAAAAAATATTTGTAAAAAAAAAAAGGATGAATAGTTAGGTAGAAGAAGAAGAGAATAGATCTGTATTAGGGAGTTCTTCACTTGTCTTGTCGAATTCACATGACCACTGAACTGTACTTCCATCCCCCTTTTGGATCACACTTATGTTGCCCTTAAATGGTAACTTAAGTTTTTCTTCTCTTCCTATTAGTTGCGTTAAGGAATTAGATTATTATTATCTACGTTAAGGAATTAGATTATTATTATTATTTGCGTTAAGGAATTAAATGTTTTGTTTATTATTATTATTATTTTACATTTAATGTATCTTACAATATTTGAAATAAATTAGAAATTTCTATGTTGGCCAAACTTAAATTTCGTAAATAGACGTATAATGGTGACGAGGAACTAAAATGATTTGGAAACTGCATTTGGTGTAAATACACTGAATATGACCCTATTAATGACAAATTAAGATACATAATTAAGGATTAAAAGAAGAATTAATAAATAAAAGGAATGATTAGAGGTTATATTCACTGCAAGAAAATTGTGATCAATTATTTGTTTCTTTATTAATTTGTTTTTCAGTTTCAAATCTATGGCTGAACTCGTAGATTTTAATGAACAAAGTGATGACAATATAAGTTTACCTATGGAGATGTCGCCGAATACATCTCGATCACCTACTCCTATAAGTTCTCCAACTACACCTTATTCGGCATCTCAAGATTTGCCAAGTTCGCAAGATGGTGCTCCATTAGATTCTAAAATTAATGCTAAACCAAATGCAGAGGTGGATGATGGACCTAGTTCAAAAACAAGATCAGAAATTTGGATGCACTATACTAAAGAGAAGATTAACGGACTGCAAAAGGCTAGATGCAAATATTATAACAATTTGTTGCTGGGTGATCCAAGTCAAGGCACTAGTCATTTGAGGAAGCACTATGGTAGATGCCGAAAAAGGACTATAAAGGACCTAAGACAACAAGTATTGCAAGCAAACTTAAATAAGGACAAATAGTTAGAGCTTTCATCTAAAAATTTTGATCAGGAGTCTTCTCGTAAAGAGCTAGCCCGCATGATCGTTATGCATGAGTACCTTATGAAGATGGTAGAACATGTTGGCTTCAAGAGCTTTCTTAGCTCTGTGAACCCTTGTTTTAAGTTGGTGTCCAGAAACATAATCAAGAATGATTGTGTGAAGATGTATGAGGCTATGAAGGTTGATGTAATGTGCATATTTCAGAAGTGTGAAAGCCAAGTTGCAATTACTACTGATATGTGGACATCGTCATATCAAAAGAAAGGATTTATGGTTGTTACCGCACACTTCATTGATACCAATTAGAAGCTGCAAAGTCAAATAATTCGGTATGAGTTGAACATATTTCTTACTCAGTCACTTATTATTATATTACTTTGATTCTTTTTTTAATTATTGCATTCTATTGAAAACTTTTATACTAATCATGTTTCACTTTTAAATTTCTTTTGCAGCTTTATTTATGTGCAAAGCCCTCACTCAAGTGAGGTACTATATGAATCTTTGATTGAATGCTTCCTAGATTGGAACTTAGAACCTAAGTTATCCACTATTACAGTAGATAATTGTACGACTAATGATTCAATGATCAATATGCAATTGGATAAGCTATCTACGAATTCTTTGTTGGTTGGAGGAAAACTACATCACATATGGTGTTGTGCACACATTTTAAACTTGATTGTGAAGGTGGGATTGGATTTCATTGGAGATACGATAGAGAATGTGAGAGATAGCATTTCTTATTGGTCGGGAACACAAAAAATATGGGAGAAGTTTGAGGAAACAACTCGTCATCTTCGGGTACAGATTGGTAAGAAACTTTTACTTGATTGCAAAACTCGTTGGAACTCTACCTATTTGATGCTACAAACTGCTTTGGAGTATAAAAATGTATTTTTCGCTTGAAGCATCGTGATGCAAAGTATAAGTGTGTGCCTACTGAGGCTGAATGGAACTTGACAAACAAAATATGTGATAACCTCAAATTGTTTTATAATGTGACTGAGTTGTTCTCTGGTACTAAATATCCAACTGCTAATTTGTATTTTCCAAAAATATGTGAGATCAAGCTTGCCTTAGGCCAATGGTTGATTTGTGGTGTAGAGGTTGTTGAAAAAATGACTTTTAATATGATGGATAAGTTTGATAAATATTAGTCTGATTTGCATGGAATCATGGGGTAGCAACATTGTTGGATCTTAGGTATAAGACGGTGTTGTTAGAATTCTATTTTAGAAAGATTTATGTTGGTGAAAGTGAAAAAGAAGTGGAGAAAATTCTTGATTTGTGTCGTGAGTTGCTTACTCAATATGAGTTGAAGGAAAAACATGGTGATGCAAGTTGTTCAATTGAAAATCATATTGCTGTCGACCCTTCACTATGTGAGTATGACTTGTATACCTAGTGGAGGATGTTCTGCCACGAAGTCCTGATTTCGATGTCTTAGTTTGGTGGAAGTCTAATAAAGGGAAATATCCTATTTTGCATCGAATTGCAAAAGATGTTTTAGCCATTCCTGTTTCTACGATTGCATCAGAGTCTGCTTTTAGTACAAGTGGACGATTGATCAATCCTCATCGTAGTAGGCTTCACCATAAGACAGTGGAGGCTTTGATGTGTGCTCAAAATTAGATACTTTTTGAAAGAGGTAATTATGTTTCATAAAGTCAATTTAATATGAGTATGAAAACTCAACAAGTGGAGAGCATGAAACAATGCTCTATGATTCAGATGATGAGAAGATCGAGATATTGGTATGTGTAAATTTATTTTTAATATGCTTACGAGTAATCTTTAACTTATTTCAAATTTTATTTTATCTATTGTAGGATGTCTAGTAATGAAGAGTATCGTGGGAAGATAGCTGCTTGAATCAGTGATGACTTATTTTGAAAGTTTATGGATTAATATCTTTCTTGATTCTGGAATTCTTAAAATAGATGATTCACTCCTTACTTTTATGACTTCATTTTTTTTTTGAATTTTTAATATTATGTGTTTTTTACGTTTATGGATTTTAATGCTAGTATATGTGAATATAGTATATGTGATGTTAATATATGTTTTTAATTATAGTTTTCAGAATTATGATGCAAGGAATGAGATTACAGTATGGTTGTTGAGATGTAACATAAAATTTTGATGATTGTTGATGGAGATTATTGATTATAGTGAGGGTTGATATCTGTTGATGAAATTTATAATGTGAGGGCTGTTGTTTAGTTTAGAAAGATGAATGGAACATGAAAAAAAACACAGGACGGGATGGGGTGGACCCGCCCCAGACAAGCGGGACATAGGTCTGTGAAGAAGGACCCGTGCGGGGCACGTGGCAGGTCTGGGGCGGGCAGTTTTGAAACGGGCCAGATCGAGGTAGTTAACTACTCGGCCCGACCTGGCCCGTTGACATCCGTAACGCTGGACGTCTTCACTTCTGATGTTTGCCGATGATGTTGATGCAGCATACAGGCGATGGTTTGGTGGAATGATTTTTGTTTTCGTGATCATAATTGGCGGGATGCTTGTAACTTTGCTGTGCATCATCGGCGGCGGTTTTGGCAATGTGCTTTCCTGTAAACGGCAATTTTCTGGCGGATAGATGCATGGCTGGAGTGACGCCGCTACGCGCGGCGATTTTCGGACGCTATGGGTCCGTGTGTGAGATTTCTTAGGGCACAAGTTTTTCTTCTTATTGCGCAAGCAACCCGTTTAATTACTTGGAGTGTTGGTCAAGACATCCTATTTGGTGATTTAATTCCTAATATATAACTGCCATAATAGATTATTGTTATATATGGTTGCATGTCGATATCGATGATTTCGATAATTTGTATGATATCGACGGTCAATATCGATAGTTTTAAAATTTTGATAATCAGGAATTTTTTAAAAAAATTGATAATCTGGTCAATATCGATGATTTCAATAATCTGGACGATATCGATAGTCGATATCAATAGTTTCAAAATTTAATAATTAGGATTATTTTAAAAAAATTTGATAGTTTGGAAGTCTTTGTCGATATTCATGCTAGGTGGCGAACAATCGTATTTGCCAATATATAACTATTTAATTGATTTAATTATTTGATTATTGTTATATATGCTATGCATGATTCTCTGGGATTTACTGTCTTATTTGTCGTAATAGGAGCATGCTAGGTTGCGTATATTATTCTGAATATTGTATGCATGTAAAAGTCCTTGGTGTTAAATTACTAAGTGGGAGAGGGAATTGGTAATTAATTCCCGCGGCATCCATTATTGGTTTGTAAGTGATGTGAATAAACTTGTGTGTTGGCAATAGGCCTTCCTCCCTAATGGATGAGTTTATTCACGGATTACTGGTACAGACTTCATTAAATAATTATTGTTTGTAATGTGGCACATTAACTTGCGTGTTGGCATAGACCTTCCTCCCTAATGGATGAGTTTATATGTGATTCACTAGTACAAACATATAATTGAGATTATAGGAAGTTATCTGAGCGCGTGTGTACTCTCCAATTGTAAGGCACATAAGCTCGCGCAATGGACTTGAGCTCAAATAATGGTGTACACTTAGGTGTAAATAATTAGTATCCTTCCCAACGGAGTCTGTGCTATTATTTGCACGGCTAAAGAGGAACCGACTATTAATTATTTTTTCATGAGGTTAGGTTGACAAATGAAATTAATGGAAAAAACCTTCTCTTGTAAATGTTCGGGTTTGTAAACGTCCACACTAACATGGCTTGCAGACTCACGGTGCTTGAGATGTCGGTGAATTTTATTTTTATATTGTTTTTAGGGAATCAATATAAATATAAATGGATAAATTCAAAGATTTGATCGGTGTGTTTATTTATGATTCTCTGCAATTTCAAATGGTTTCATTTTACTTATTGCTAACTAAAAGAAAACATGTTTACTAGTCCAAAATTAGATGATTAGAAAAGAATCTTGGTTTCTAATTTCACTGCTTAGAAAAATATAAATGTGTTCTCACTAAGGATGCCCAATGATGCCTATTAAAGTCTCTAGTGAAGAGGTGAGATGTTCATAGAAATATGATGGTCTCATGTGACTCTTCAGATACTTGAGTAAGTAATAAAGGCAGGAGGTCATGGATAAGTTGATGAATGAATTGGAAAAGTTTGGAGTAGAAATTGAAGGGAAAACCTAGATTAATTTATTCTCCATAATTTGCCTGGATGTTTTGAGTAAGTTCTACCTGAAATACGAGAGGCTGTATATGTTGGGGAACTTCTGACAAAACATGTGGCGAAGGAAAGCCATTTTCATCATGATGTGAATAATGTTAGTATCTCATTCACTGGTCGTTGAAGCATGATTAGTGATGGCATTTACTGATACATAGTATGTAGATACCGGAGTCACTAAAAGCCTGCAACTAAGTGATGATGAGATTGTAATATACATGGGTAAAACTACAAGAGTGGTGGCTGTTGCAGTGGGAGTTGTCTATTTATCTTATGATAGGAATAAATGTTTGATTATGGGAAATTGTCTTTACGTATGTTTTCATAGAAAGAATTTCATTTCAGTTTCTATGCATTTACGGATAGATACTCCATTTCATTTAAATGACATGGTCATAGTAATGAAGGATGGAGCTACATCTGTTGTCGTACGTTGGCGACAATTTGTTCACTCTTAAATCATGTCTATCCCATGGATGAAACAAATAGTAATTAATAACACATCTTCCAATCCTAATAAGAGAAAGACTCTTTTAGAAATGGTTAGATAGATGATGAATTATTTGGAATTACTAAATTCATTTTATGTGTATGCCCCAAAAATAGCATGTTATATAACGTTTGTCTGTTTGTGGGATATTCTAGAAAAATGGAGGGTGTTGATTTATATAGTCCAAAATAACGAAGGATGATTGTTAACACAAACACTAGATTTTGGAAAAGGACTATGTAATAAATCACAATCCTATGTGTAAATTATTCTAAAGGAAGTGAGAGGGAAAACACAAAGTATTAGTAATAATTATAAGAATATGTTTTGGGATTCCCGTGAGACTTGGTCCATAGTAAACATGGAATAGACCCATGGATACGACGATGTACTACAAGATAGAAATGCAGAATCTTAGAAAAGTGCAATGAATGTTGAAATAGAATCGATGAATTCTAAATTGGATCTGGCTGCTTATAGAACCACGGATGGTGTGAAAGCTATTAGAAGTGTTTCTGTAAAATAAAAGAGGATCATAGGATAAGGTGAAAACCTTGGAAGCAAAGCTTGTTCCCAAAAGGTATACTCAGAAAGAAAGGATTCGATTATGAGAAAACCTGTTCATCGGTAGCTATGCCTATGTCGATCCAGATTCTTTTTGTTACTACTCATACGAAATATGAGGAATAGCAAATAGATGTCAAGACAACTTTCCTGATTGGAAGTCTTAAGGAAAACATCTATGTGACGCAACAAGAGTGATTCATTGCAAAGGTCTAAGAGCATTGTGATAGTAAGCTTAAAAGTGTCCATCGATGGACTAAAGCAAGTTTCAAGGTCATGAAACATCCGTTTTGATGAGGAAATCCAGACATATGGATTTATTCAATGCGCGGATGTGTTTTGTATATTGAAAAGAGTGATGGAAATATGGTGGTATTCCTTGTACTGTACGTAGATGATATATTGTTCATCGGAGACAAATGAAAGAGTATTGTCGGGCGTATGGGTATGGTTGATAAAGCAGTATGAAATGAAGGATTTAAGAGAAGCAAAAAATATCATTTTGATCACAGTAATACAGATCACAAGAAAGGATGTTATGCTTTTCTCAAGCTTCTTGAGATGATACGATCCTTATTTGTTTTAGCATGTGGCTTTATCTAAGGAAATGTGTCTTGAGATACAAAAGAAGATAAAGGTGATAAAAGCGGTTCCTTATGCTTCGGCGAATAAGGAAGCTTAATCTAAGGAATGCTATGCACAAGAATGGATATCTGTTTTGTTGAATGCATGGACAGTGGGTATCAAAGGTAACCCGAAACAAGAATGTTGAACTGTGGTAAGACATATACTTATGTACCTGAAAAGGACCAAAAATTATATGTGGACTTACCGAACAGATTCACTGCTTCTTATGGGTTACAAAGATTCAGATTTTTCAAATCAGATAGGGACGACAGTAAATCCACCTCGAAGTTTATGTGTTTAATTTTAGGAAGTTCAATCATAACATGGAGGAGTGTTATATAGAAATATACTCCGGACTCTGGACTCCATCAAGGAAAGATGATCAAGTGGAGCCTGTTAGGCGGTCAAAGCATCTGTATGACTCTAAAAACTTCATGATAGACTTTTAAGTGTTTCTAAGTTTTCCCAAGATTATTACAATTTATTTTGATGATAATGGTGCAATTGCAAACTTGAAGGAATCACGAGCCCATATGACAATTAAATACATAGAGCACGAGTCCCACCTCTTACAAGAAATCGTATGATGATGGAAAGGTTGATGTCGCCTAGATTGCATCGGATGATAACATAGTAAATCCATTTACAAGGAACTTAAGGCGAGAGATTTTGATGGTTGTATAGTGGGCTTGGGAATCAGATGTATGGCAGAAGACATGACATCATAGTCTCTTAGTATAAGTGGGAGATTGTTGGATTGTATACTAAAAGTCTAGCTTTAGTATGAACAATGATATAACAATTTATTTGAAATGAAAATCATATGATCAAATGATTGCGTCTTATAATTTTTTTATATGTCCGATGTAATAGTCCACTTACTTTATACTGCAGATAATATGTTGTGCGGCAACACGCAGAATATCATATTATCGGTTTTCTTATAAAGTACAAACAAATGCTCAAAACCGAGATAGATGGGACTCTCTATCGGGATGGTTGTAGTGTAGTTTGCTATTAGCTTGTCTTGGCTATAGAATTATATTAGTGCACTTTGTGTGTATTGAGCAAGACCACTTGAGATCGTTCTACTTATACTGACTATATAGGAGAACTTGATCTCAGTTATTATGGATGTTCGTGCTCTAAATCCCTATACAATAACCTCGACACGTAGGGCAATATGTATTTCTTTGATTCATCAATCGATGAGATTTACATGTATTAAATCAACAAACTCGGTTAGTTGGGAAGTAGTGCTGTCTCTATGGTGTGCTGTTGATTGTAGAAGGAATCCGTGTCCAACATAGGTTGATGATGTCCCCTTGAGGAGCTCATAAGGATTATCATGTAAACCCTACAGGTGGATTTATTCCGGCATGATAATGAGGTTGAGTGGTACTACTCTCGGATGAGATATTAATTAATGGACTTGTCAGTAACTTAATTAATTATGGGCATTGTATATCTTAAACATGGAGAAACTGTCGGGCTCATAATAAGAAGGAGCCCATAACGTAATTTTAGGATTAGAACGATAGTTCAATAATAATATTTTAATATTATGTATTATTATTATTGGACTTATGTATAAGCTTTGAGCTAAGCTTGGATACTTAACCCCAATGGAGGCCCAACTCTAATTTCTCCTCCTGGTCCCTGTTGTAGCCCATATATAAGTCATCTCAACTGTTCTAACCCTAGATGAGACACGCCAAATACGTGAAGAGGATAGACTAAATAGCAGATTGAGAAGATCTTGAGGATCGTCGCCCACACGACGTCGAGATTGGGCTTGGGAATACAGCAGAAGACCGGAAGGTTGTTTGCTGTTTCTGTCCGCCAACTTTCACGATTTTTAAAAAATTTTACAGATCTCAGAATTTTATGTGTGATATACTTCGGAAAGCCACGAAAGAGAGGAACATTTTGGCGCATAGATCACTCAATTCTGAGATCGGATGAGAGAGTTAATTCCCAAAATAGTGAGGCTGCGCTGTCTGCCGGAGAGAATCCATCTTCTTCAACATACCCTAGTGAAAGGTAATACATTTCTTTGGTTTCTTGCTTTCACTGAATTAGAAATGTATGGAACCCTAACGGTTCACGTTAACAAAATAATCAAACGCTAACAAATACAACTACCCACTCATATTAAACAATAATACTCCTTAATCTACATGCAAAAAACAAATGACACTCTTAAAGGCGGATGAAGGGAGTATACATTAATAAATAAAAACTAATTATACATTTTTGTTAGTGAATTTTTTGGTAGTTTTTTAAAATAAAAA